>OZ012678.1:160650772-163050772 GCA_963942445.1 Argyra leucocephala
TTGACCCTCTAGGAGCAATATTAAAGGAATTACAGCCGTTTAAAGTTTTTATAAAAGAGGAAAATGAATCTCAAAAAGTAAAATTTAGTGCAAAAATTGACCCTCTAGGAGCAATATTAACGGAATTACAGCCGTTTAAAATTTTTATAAAAGAGGAAAATGAATCTCAAAAAGTAAAATTTAATGTAAAAATTGACGCTCTAGGAGCAATATTAAAGGAATTACAGCCGTTTAAAGTTTTTATAAAAGAGGAAAATGAATCTCAAAAAGTAAAATTGAATGTAAAAATTGACCCTCTAGGAGCAATATTAAAGGAATTACAGCCGTTTAAAGTTTTTATAAAAGAGAAAATGAATCTCAAAAAGTAAAATTTAATGTAAAACTTGACCTTCTAGGAGCAATATTAAAGGAATTACAGCCGTTTAAAGTTTTTATAAAAGAGGAAAATGAATCTCAAAAGTAAAATTTAATGTAAAAATTGACCCTCTAGGAGCAATATTAAAGGAATTACGGCCGTTTAAAATTTTTATAAAAGAGGAAAATGAATCACAAAAAGTAAAATTTAATGTAAAAATTGACCCTCTAGGAGCAATATTAAAGGAATTACAGGCGTTTAAAGTTTTTATAAAAGAGGAAAATGAATCTCAAAAAGTAAATTTTAATGTAAAAATTGACGCTCTAGGAGCAATATTAAAGGAATTACAGCCGTTTAAAGTTTTTATAAAAGAGGAAAATGAATCTCAAAAAGTAAATTTTAATGTAAAAATTGACGCTCTAGGAGCAATATTAAAGGAATACAGCCGTTTAAAGTTTTTATAAAAGAGGAAAATGAATCTCAAAAAGTAAAATTTAATGTAAAAATTGACGCTCTAGGAGCAATATTAAAGGAATTACAGCCGTTTAAAGTTTTTATAAAAGAGGAAAATGAATCTCAAAAGTAAATTTTTATGTAAAAATTGACGCTCTAGGAGCAATATTAAAGGAATTACAGCCGTTTAAAGTTTTTATAAAAGAGGAAAATGAATCTCAAAAAGTAAATTTTAATGTAAAAATTGACGCTTTAGGAGCAATATTAAAGGAATTACAGCCGTTTAAAGTTTTTATAAAAGAGGAAAATGAATCTCAAAAAGTAAATTTTAATGTAAAAATTGACGCTCTAGGAGCAATATTAAAGGAATTACAGGCGTTTAAACTTTTTCTAAAAGAGGAAAATGAATCTCAAAAAGTAAAATTTAATATAAAAATTGACCCTCTAGGAGCAATATTAAAGGAATTACAGGCGTTTAAAGTTTTTATAAAGAGGAAAATGAATCTCAAAAAGTAAAATTTAATGTAAAAATTGACCCTCTAGGAGCAATATTAAAGGAATTACAGCCGTTTAAAGTTTTTATAAAAGAGGAAAATGAATGTCAAAAAGTAAAATTTAATGTAAAAATTGACGCTCTAGGAGCAATATTAAAGGAATTACAGCCGTTTAAAGTTTTTATAAAAGAGGAAAATGAATCTCAAAAAGTAAAATTTAATGTAAAAATTGACGCTCTAGGAGCAATATTAAAGGAATTACAGCCGTTTAAAGTTTTTATAAAAGAGGAAAATGAATCTCAAAAAGTAAATTTTAATGTAAAAATTGACGCTCTAGGAGCAATATTAAAGGAATTACAGCCGTTTAAAGTTTTTATAAAAGAGGAAAATGAATCTCAAAAAGTAAATTTTAATGTAAAAATTGACGCTCTAGGAGCAATATTAAAGGAATTACAGCCGTTTAAAGTTTTTATAAAAGAGGAAAATGAATCTCAAAAAGTAAAATTTAATGTAAAAATTGACCCTCTAGGAGCAATATTAAAGGAATTACAGCCGTTTAAAGTTTTTCTAAAAGAGGAAAAAGAAACTCAAAAAGTAAAATTTAATGTAAAAATTGACCCTCTAGGAGCAATATTAAAGGAATTACAGGCATTTAAAGTTTTTATAAAAGAGGAAAATGAATCTCAAAAAGTAAAATTTAATGTAAAAATTGACCCTCTAGGAGCAATATTAAAGGAATTACAGCCGTTTAAAGTTTTTATAAAGAGGAAAATGAATCTCAAAAAGTAAAATTTAATGTAAAAATTGACCCTCTAGGAGCAATATTAAAGGAATTACAGCCGTTTAAAGTTTTTCTAAAAGAGGAAAAAAAAACTCAAAAAGTAAAATTGAATGTAAAAATTGACGCTCTAGGAGCAATATTAACGGAATTACAGCCGTTTAAAGTTTTTATAAAAGAGGAAAATGAATCTC
Source organism: Argyra leucocephala (assembly GCA_963942445.1). Classification (NCBI taxonomy): domain Eukaryota; kingdom Metazoa; phylum Arthropoda; class Insecta; order Diptera; family Dolichopodidae; genus Argyra; species Argyra leucocephala. The sequence continues at coordinate 160,653,047 of OZ012678.1, forward strand.
AAAAAGTAAAATTGAATGTAAAAATTGACCCTCTAGGAGCAATATTAAAGGAATTACAGCCGTTTAAAGTTTTTATAAAAGAGGAAAATGAATCTCAAAAAGTAAAATTTAATGCAAAAATTGACCCTCTAGGAGCAATATTAAAGGAATTACAGCCGTTTAAAGTTTTTATAAAAGAGGAAAATGAATCTCAAAAAGTAAAATTTAATGTAAAAATTGACCCTCTAGGAGCAATATTAACGGAATTACAGCCGTTTAAAGTTTTTATAAAAGAGGAAAATGAATTTCAAAAAGTAAAATTTAATGTAAAAATTGACCCTCTAGGAGCAATATTAACGGAATTACAGCCGTTTAAAGTTTTTCTAAAAGAGGAAAAAAAAAACTCAAAAAGTAAAATTGAATGTAAAAATTGACCCTCTAGGAGCAATATTAAAGGAATTACAGCCGTTTAAAGTTTTTATAAAAGAGGAAAATGAATCTCAAAAAGTAAAATTTAATGCAAAAATTGACCCTCTAGGAGCAATATTAAAGGAATTACAGCCGTTTAAAGTTTTATAAAAGAGGAAAATGAATCTCAAAAAGTAAAATTTAATGTAAAAATTGACCCTCTAGGAGCAATATTAAAGGAATTACAGGCGTTTAAAGTTTTTATAAAAGAGGAAAATGAATCTCAAAAAGTAAAATTTAATGTAAAAATTGACCCTCTAGGAGCAATATTAAAGGAATTACAGCCGTTTAAAGTTTTTATAAAAGAGGAAAATGAATCTCAAAAAGTAAAATTTAATGTAAAAATTGACCCTCTAGGAGCAATATTAAAGGAATTACAGCCGTTTAAAGTTTTTATAAAAGAGGAAAATGAATCTCAAAAAGTAAAATTTAATGTAAAAATTGACCCTCTAGGAGCAATATTAAAGGAATTACAGGCGTTTAAAGTTTTTATAAAAGAGGAAAATGAATCTCAAAAAGTAAAATTTAATGTAAAAATTGACCCTCTAGGAGCAATATTAAAGGAATTACAGCCGTTTAAAGTTTTTATAAAAGAGGAAAATGAATCTCAAAAAGTAAAATTTAATGTAAAAATTGACCCTCTAGGAGCAATATTAAAGGAATTACAGGCGTTTAAAGTTTTTATAAAAGAGGAAAATAAATCTCAAAAAGTAAAATTTAATGTAAAAATTGACCCTCTAGGAGCAATATTAAAGGAATTACAGGCGTTTAAAGTTTTTATAAAAGAGGAAAATGAATCTCAAAAAGTAAAATTTAATGTAAAAATTGACCCTCTAGGAGCAATATTAAAGGAATTACAGCCGTTTAAAGTTTTTATAAAAGAGGAAAATGAATCTCAAAAAGTAAAATTTAATGTAAAAATTGACCCTCTAGGAGCAATATTAAAGGAATTACAGGCGTTTAAAGTTTTTATAAAAGAGGAAAATGAATCTCAAAAAGTAAAATTTAATGTAAAAATTGACCCTCTAGGAGCAATATTAAAGGAATTACAGCCGTTTAAAGTTTTTATAAAAGAGGAAAATGAATCTCAAAAAGTAAAATTTAATGTAAAAATTGACCCTCTAGGAGCAATATTAAAGGAATTACAGCCGTTTAAAGTTTTTATAAAAGAGGAAAATGAATCTCAAAAAGTAAAATTTAATGTAAAAATTGACCCTCTAGGAGCAATATTAAAGGAATTACAGCCGTTTAAAGTTTTTATAAAAGAGGAAAATAAATCTCAAAAAGTAAAATTTAATGTAAAAATTGACCCTCTAGGAGCAATATTAAAGGAATTACAGTCGTTTAAAGTTTTTATAAAAGAGGAAAATAAATCTCAAAAAGTAAAATTTAATGTAAAAATTGACCCTCTAGGAGCAATATTAAAGGAATTACAGGCGTTTAAAGTTTTTATAAAAGAGGAAAATGAATCTCAAAAAGTAAAATTTAATGTAAAAATTGACCCTCTAGGAGCAATATTAAAGGAATTACAGCCGTTTAAAGTTTTTATAAAAGAGGAAAATGAATCTCAAAAAGTAAAATTTAATGTAAAAATTGACCCTCTAGGAGCAATATTAAAGGAATTACAGGCGTTTAAAGTTTTTATAAAAGAGGAAAATAAATCTCAAAAAGTAAAATTTAATGTAAAAATTGACCCTCTAGGAGCAATATTAAAGGAATTACAGCCGTTTAAAGTTTTTATAAAAGAGGAAAATGAATCTCAAAAAGTAAAATTTAATGTAAAAATTGACGCTCTAGGAGCAATATTAAAGGAATTACAGCCGTTTAAAGTTTTTATAAAAGAGGAAAATAAATCTCAAAAAGTAAAATTTAATGTAAAAATTGACCCTCTAGGAGCAATATTAAAGGAATTACAGGCGTTTAAAGTTTTTATAAAAGAGGAAAATGAATCTCAAAAAGTAAAATTTAATGTAAAAATTGACCCTCTAGGAGCAATATTAAAGGAATTACAGCCGTTTAAAGTTTTTATAAAAGAGGAAAATGAATCTCAAAAAGTAAAATTTAATGTAAAAATTGACCCTCTAGGAGCAATATTAAAGGAATTACAGGCGTTTAAAGTTTTTATAAAAGAGGAAAATAAATCTCAAAAAGTAAAATTTAATGTAAAAATTGACCCTCTAGGAGCAATATTAAAGGAATTACAGCCGTTTAAAGTTTTTATAAAAGAGGAAAATGAATCTCAAAAAGTAAAATTTAATGTAAAAATTGACCCTCTAGGAGCAATATTAAAGGAATTACAGGCGTTTAAAGTTTTTATAAAAGAGGAAAATGAATCTCAAAAAGTAAAATTTAATGTAAAAATTGACCCTCTAGGAGCAATATTAAAGGAATTACAGGCGTTTAAAGTTTTTATAAAAGAGGAAAATGAATCTCAAAAAGTAAAATTTAATGTAAAAATTGACCCTCTAGGAGCAATATTAAAGGAATTACAGCCGTTTAAAGTTTTAATAAAAGAGGAAAATGAATCTCAAAAAGTAAAATTTAATGTAAAAATTGACCCTCTAGGAGCAATATTAAAGGAATTACAGCCGTTTAAAGTTTTTATAAAGAGGAAAATAAATCTCAAAAAGTAAAATTTAATGTAAAAATTGACCCTCTAGGAGCAATATTAAAGGAATTACAGGCGTTTAAAGTTTTTATAAAAGAGGAAAATAAATCTCAAAAAGTAAAATTTAATGTAAAAATTGACCCTCTAGGAGCAATATTAAAGGAATTACAGGCGTTTAAAGTTTTTATAAAAGAGGAAAATGAATCTCAAAAAGTAAAATTTAATGTAAAAATTGACCCTCTAGGAGCAATATTAAAGGAATTACAGCCGTTTAAAGTTTTTATAAAAGAGGAAAATGAATCTCAAAAAGTAAAATTTAATGTAAAAATTGACCCTCTAGGAGCAATATTAAAGGAATTACAGGCGTTTAAAGTTTTTATAAAAGAGGAAAATGAATCTCAAAAAGTAAAATTTAATGTAAAAATTGACCCTCTAGGAGCAATATTAAAGGAATTACAGGCGTTTAAAGTTTTTATAAAAGAGGAAAATGAATCTCAAAAAGTAAAATTTAATGTAAAAATTGACCCTCTAGGAGCAATATTAAAGGAATTACAGCCGTTTAAAGTTTTTATAAAAGAGGAAAATGAATCTCAAAAAGTAAAATTTAATGTAAAAATTGACCCTCTAGGAGCAATATTAAAGGAATTACAGGCGTTTAAAGTTTTTATAAAAGAGGAAAATGAATCTCAAAAAGTAAAATTTAATGTAAAAATTGACCCTCTAGGAGCAATATTAAAGGAATTACAGGCGTTTAAAGTTTTTATAAAAGAGGAAAATGAATCTCAAAAAGTAAAATTTAATGTAAAAATTGACCCTCTAGGAGCAATATTAAAGGAATTACAGCCGTTTAAAGTTTTTATAAAAGAGGAAAATGAATCTCAAAAAGTAAAATTTAATGTAAAAATTTACCCTCTAGGAGCAATATTAAAGGAATTACAGGCGTTTAAAGTTTTTATAAAAGAGGAAAATAAATCTCAAAAAGTAAAATTTAATGTAAAAATTGACCCTCTAGGAGCAATATTAAAGGAATTACAGCCGTTTAAAGTTTTTATAAAAGAGGCAAATGAATCTCAAAAAGTAAAATTTAATGTAAAAATTGACCCTCTAGGAGCAATATTAACGGAATTACAGCCGTTTAAAGTTTTTATAAAAGAGGAAAATGAATCTCAAAAAGTAAAATTTATTGTAAAAATTGACCCTCTAGGAGCAATATTAAAGGAATTACAGCCGTTTAAACTTTTTATAAAAGAGGAAAATGAATCTCAAAAAGTAAAATTTAATGTAAAAATTGACCCTCTAGGAGCAATATTAACGGAATTACAGCCGTTTAAAGTTTTTATAAAAGAGGAAAATGAATCTCAAAAAGTAAATTTTAATGTAAAAATTGACGCTCTAGGAGCAATATTAAAGGAATTACAGCCGTTTAAAGTTTTTATAAAAGAGGAAAATGAATCTCAAAAAGTAAAATTTAATGTAAAAATTGACGCTCTAGGAGCAATATTAAAGGAATTACAGCCGTTTAAAGTTTTTATAAAAGAGGAAAATGAATCTCAAAAAGTAAAATTTAATGTAAAAATTGACCCTCTAGGAGCAATATTAAAGGAATTACAGCCGTTTAAAGTTTTTATAAAAGAGGAAAATGAATCTCAAAAAGTAAATTCTAATGTAAAAATTGACGCTCTAGGAGCAATAAAAGGAATTACAGCCGTTTAAAGTTTTTATAAAAGAGGAAAATGAATCTCAAAAAGTAAAATTTAATGTAAAAATTGACGCTCTAGGAGCAATATTAAAGGAATTACAACCGTTTAAAGTTTTTATAAAAATGGAAAATGAATCTCAAAAAGTAAAATTTAATGTAAAAATTGACGCTCTAGGAGCAATATTAAAGGAATTACAGCCGTTTAAAGTTTTTATAAAAGAGGAAAATGAATCTCAAAAAGTAAAATTTGATGTAAAAATTGACCCTCTAGGAGCAATATTAACGGAATTACAGCCGTTTAAAGTTTTTATAAAAGAGGAAAATGAATCTCAAAAAGTAAATTTTAATGTAAAAATTGACGCTCTAGGAGCAATATTAAAGGAATTACAGCCGTTTAAAGTTTTTATAAAAGAGGAAAATGAATCTCAAAAAGTAAAATTTAATGTAAAAATTGACGATCTAGGAGCAATATTAAAGGAATTACAGCCGTTTAAAGTTTTTATAAAAGAGGAAAATGAATCTCAAAAAGTAAATTTTAATGTAAAAATTGACGCTCTAGGAGCAATATTAAAGGAATTACAGCCGTTTAAAGTTTTTATAAAAGAGGAAAATGAATCTCAAAAAGTAAATTTTAATGTAAAAATTGACGCTCTAGGAGCAATATTAAAGGAATTACAGCCGTTTAAAGTTTTTATAAAAGAGGAAAATGAATCTCAAAAAGTAAAATTTAATGTAAAAATTGACACTCTAGGAGCAATATTAAAGGAATTACAGCCGTTTAAAGTTTTTATAAAAGAGGAAAATGAATCTCAAAAAGTAAAATTTGATGTAAAAATTGACGCTCTAAGAGCAATATTAAAGAAATTACAGCCGTTTAAAGTTTTTATAAAAGAGGAAAATGAATCTCAAAAAGTAAAATTTAATGTAAAAATTGACCCTCTAGGAGCAATATTAAAGGAATTACAGGCGTTTAAAATTTTTATAAAAGAGGAAAATGAATCTCAAAAAGTAAAATTTAATGTAAAAATTGACGCTCTAGGAGCAATATTAAAGGAATTACAGCCGTTTAAAGTTTTTATAAAAGAGGAAAATGAATCTCAAAAAGTAAAATTTAATGTAAAAATTGACGCTCTAGGAGCAATATTAAAGGAATTACAGCCGTTTAAAGTTTTTATAAAAGAGGAAAATGAATCTCAAAAAGTAAAATTTAATGTAAAAATTGACCCTCTAGGAGCAATATTAAAGGAATTACAGGCGTTTAAAGTTTTTATAAAAGAGGAAAATGAATCTCAAAAAGTAAAATTTAATGTAAAAATTGACCCTCTAGGAGCAATATTAACGGAATTACAGCCGTTTAAAGTTTTTATAAAAGAGGAAAATGAATCTCAAAAAGTAAAATTTAATGTAAAAATTGACCCTCTAGGAGCAATATTAAAGGAATTACAGGCGTTTAAAGTTTTTATAAAAGAGGAAAATGAATCTCAAAAAGTAAAATTTAATGTAAAAATTGACGCTCTAGGAGCAATATTAAAGGAATTACAGCCGTTTAAAGTTTTTATAAAAGAGGAAAATGAATCTCAAAAAGTAAATTTTAATGTAAAAATTGACGCTCTAGGAGCAATATTAAAGGAATTACAGCCGTTTAAAGTTTTTATAAAAGAGGAAAATGAATCTCAAAAAGTAAAATTTATTGTAAAAATTGACCCTCTAGGAGCAATATTAAAGGAATTACAGCCGTTTAAACTTTTTATAAAAGAGGAAAATGAATCTCAAAAAGTAAAATTTAATGTAAAAATTGACACTCTAGGAGCAATATTAAAGGAATTACAGCCGTTTAAAGTTTTTATAAAAGAGGAAAATGAATCTCAAAAAGTAAAATTTGATGTAAAAATTGACCCTCTAGGAGCAATATTAACGGAATTACAGCCGTTTAAAGTTTTTATAAAAGAGGAAAATGAATCTCAAAAAGTAAATTTTAATGTAAAAATTGACGCTCTAGGAGCAATATTAAAGGAATTACAGCCGTTTAAAGTTTTTATAAAAGAGGAAAATGAATCTCAAAAAGTAAAATTTAATGTAAAAATTGACGCTCTAGGAGCAATATTAAAGGAATTACAGCCGTTTAAAGTTTTTATAAAAGAGGAAAATGAATCTCAAAAAGTAAATTTTAATGTAAAAATGGACACTCTAGGAGCAATATTAAAGGAATTACAGCCGTTTAAAGTTTTTATAAAAGAGGAAAATGAATCTCAAAAAGTAAATTCTAATGTAAAAATTGACGCTCTAGGAGCAATAAAAGGAATTACAGCCGTTTAAAGTTTTTATAAAAGAGGAAAATGAATCTCAAAAAGTAAAATTTAATGTAAAAATTGACGCTCTAGGAGCAATATTAAAGGAATTACAACCGTTTAAAGTTTTTATAAAAATGGAAAATGAATCTCAAAAAGTAAAATTTAATGTAAAAATTGACGCTCTAGGAGCAATATTAAAGGAATTACAGCCGTTTAAAGTTTTTATAAAAGAGGAAAATGAATCTCAAAAAGTAAAATTTGATGTAAAAATTGACCCTCTAGGAGCAATATTAAAGGAATTACAGCCGTTTAAAGTTTTTATAAAAGAGGAAAATGAATCTCAAAAAGTAAAATTTAATGTAAAAATTGACGCTGTAGGAGCAATATTAAAGGAATTACAGCCGTTTAAAGTTTTTATAAAAGAGGAAAATGAATCTCAAAAAGTAAAATTTAATGTAAAAATTGACGCTCTAGGAGCAATATTAAAGGAATTACAGCCGTTTAAAGTTTTTATAAAAGAGGAAAATGAATCTCAAAAAGTAAAATTTGATGTAAAAATTGACCCTCTAGGAGCAATATTAAAGGAATTACAGCCGTTTAAAGTTTTTATAAAAGAGGAAAATGAATCTCAAAAAGTAAAATTTAATGTAAAAATTGACGCTCTAGGAGCAATATTAAAGGAATTACAACCGTTTAAAGTTTTTATAAAAATGGAAAATGAATCTCAAAAAGGAAAATTTAATGTAAAAATTGACGCTCTAGGAGCAATATTAAAGGAATTACAGCCGTTTAAAGTTTTTATAAAAGAGGAAAATGAATCTCAAAAAGTAAAATTTATTGTAAAAATTGACCCTCTAGGAGCAATATTAAAGGAATTACAGCCGTTTAAACTTTTTATAAAAGAGGAAAATGAATCTCAAAAAGTAAAATTTAATGTAAAAATTGACACTCTAGGAGCAATATTAAAGGAATTACAGCCGTTTAAAGTTTTTATAAAAGAGGAAAATGAATCTCAAAAAGTAAAATTTGATGTAAAAATTGACCCTCTAGGAGCAATATTAACGGAATTACAGCCGTTTAAAGTTTTTATAAAAGAGGAAAATGAATCTCAAAAAGTAAAATTTACCAAAAGTTATTTAACTGTAAAGTTCCACTCGGAACTGTTCATGTCAGAAAATTCTCTGATCAGAAATTTAAATTAAGTTAAAAAAAAAATTAGGCTAGTTTAGTTCGTACGTATAGATTTTACTATAGATAGGTTTTACTGTTTAAGTTAGCGTTAAGTTTTACAAAACAAAAATTCAAAAAGGTTTCTCATCTCCAATTTTCCTTTAAATTTATAGTATTAAACTCGAAAACTTCTAAATAAAAATAAAAAAATACAAATCAACTGTAGTAAAGATAATTATATATCTGTATCTAAGTAAATAGTTTTAAAAGAATTAATTGTACAATTTATGGAGCATAATAAATAAATAAATAAAAAACTATTTAATTATGTAAAATAAATTAGAGTAAAGTAAAATAAGTTACTAGGAATTATAATTATTAATAAGTAAAATTAGTAAGTACTAAAATTATTAGGTAGTATAGGGCCTCTGGCCACCGCGGAAATAATTCCGAATTAACTGTAAGTAATTTGTAAAATAGTTTTAAGTAAATAAAATAGCTGTAAGTAAAATATTAATAAAACCCTTCTTAATTCAACACTCGAAACGAGTAGTCATTATTTTATTTTATCTAGCGAATCTCGACAAAGCTATTATTTAGGTACGTAGGTAAAAATATCGTCAGGCCCAGGATCTTTAAGATCTATAGCTTGTTGGGCGCTAAGTAAAAAGATAAGAATGTTTTAGAACTTTTCTGCAAAACACAATTCATACTATGATATTTGACATATACGCAATTATTATTGCTCGAAATTGTACAATAGTAATGCAACCTTACTACTACCAATTTTTAGTTATACATACTTTGAATTGAAGTAAGCTAGCTTGCTTTTTATTCTGAGTGTAGAGATTTTTATTTTGTTATTATTTCTTAATATGGGTATTCACAACCGCGTCGTAAAACCTTCGTATTTGTTTTTAATTTACGACACCAAATACGACGAAATATCATTTTTCCATACAAAATAAAATAAAACAAGTGCCGTATTTAATAAATAGGGTAAAGTATGTTTTTGCTTAAAATGCGATGGGTTGTTATCAGATAAGAGGATTTGTTATTAAAAAAATTTGAAACCCGAGTGAATATTAACAGGTAGAAAATATTTATTTGTTTTTGAAATGAATTTGAATAAGATAGAAATAAAAAAAATATGGAAAAAGCAACAAATGAAGGCTTATGGAAGTTTTTGGAAATGGAGAAAAATAGTAGAACTTGAATTTAAATATAAAAATGAAAATATAACTTTATTTTGTACTTTATTTGATTAAAAATAAATATTCTTCAAAAATACTAGTTTTTTAAAGAGTTTTTAATGCAATTAAAAAGCCCTATTCTTAAATTTTCAGATTGAAATATTTCTGTCGGGTAATTAAACGAAACATCTCGAAACATATACTCATCTTTATGTAAAAGTATATTGTACAAGATGCAACAAACAAATATCCACTGACTGCATTCTTGATGATATCTAGCATATCGAAATTTTTTTTTTTTTTTTTTTTTTATTTCCCAATGAAACATTACAATCTGTCTCTGGGGGAGACATTCAGTAGTTTGTAGGACATTTTTTTATTCAGCTAAATTGCACTGACTAGCGGATGAGATAAGTCAAAAATTAGATCTCAATTCTTTTAAGCTTTGAAATTTTTCTTTTAATTGACCAATGCAATGCTCAACCCGCACTCTATATTTAGAAAAATGTAAATTGAAGATTTCACGATCTGCTTATGTTAATTCTGTATTATTTCTGCGAAAAGATGTAATTACTGTATTCATTAAACTATAAGCAGAGTCTGCCTCTATTGAAAAGATGATAAATATTTGTGTGGTGATTTGGAAACATCACAACTGGAAAATATTTTAGCATTTTGGTGACTTCCTAAATGACCAATGGACACTTGACTTTGTGAATTTTTACAAATGGTGATCACAAATAATTTGCATTTTAATAGAATATTGCTTTTTCCTCGAAAAAAAAGATTTCTACGAAGGTTTCTACTAAGAGTTTCAGCTAATTTTTGTTCCATCTAAATATGCTATAGACCCAGGTAATTCATTCGTTACTTAATTTTAGACGTTCTTGGCTATCTGATCAGAAATTTATCTTGTAAATTTAAAATAGCTTTAAAAACTCTTCTCGTTACATTGTTTATAGTTCCACCATCATCAATTCCAAAAACAGAAGCCATTTTTCGAATTGCTAATCCTTCCCCATATGATTCTAGCCTAAAATGAGTTATCTGAAGCTGTAATTTGACCAATAATTGTTTATCTGTAAAAACTGCATCATCTTTTATTAAACCAAAAACTAGGGAAAAATCTTTCCGTTTAACTCTGAACATTTATTTTTTTCTATCCTCATCTAATTTGATTAACATTTTTTTCCTCCACTCAATAGACTTTGGTATGTTCAGTTGCCAGCTTGTTCGGTGCATTTTTAAAATTAAAATGAATACATTTTAATTTTTACATTCGGTGCATTTTTAAAATTGTCATGAATACCATATGTTATATTTATAACAGTTAAAATATACCAGTATGGTTTGGTATGAGAAATTAAAAATATAATAGGAACCTAGCATAATCATCAGATGTTGTCCGCGTCCAACACATAATGTATAAAATTCACTACAAAAACGTTAAACCAAATTTAAAAAAAATATTTCTGAAATATATTTTAAAAGTTCCATAACAGTTATTCAAACACATGGGCCCAATTGAAAAAATGTAAGAAGTCGTCTTTGTGTACCTTACGAATTCCAATCAAACGCTTGTGCACAGATTTCAGATTTATCTATTCTATGTATTCATATATTCATATAGAATAAATAGAATTCAACTAACACCCACTTTCTCGTCTTTGTTTCTTCTGTTATTAACTTTTCATATTATATACAATTTTCTGTAGCATGTCTATTGATACACCTTTCATTTTTGCTATTAAGCTTCTGCTAACCAATTTTTATAACCTAATAAGTAAGTATACAATGCTTTTGATATGTCTGATCATGATATTTTAATTGTAAACTTATTTAGAACCGGGTTCAGGGCTTTTACACATAATTGGTTAATATCTTATCTCTCTAATGGTGTACGAAGATCAAAATAAAAAAATATTTTTAGTCAGTCTTGTAGTGCTGTTTACTTCAGGGTTAAGTGTTAGGTCCTATATTCTATTTCTTATTTCAAATAATTATCTCTCTATTTAGTCTATTGAGGGCAAACCTACAGCATTCGCGGATGATACTGCGTTTGCTTACAAAAGAAATTCCACATCTCTTATTTTTAATGATATTAATTTTGACCGAGTTGCTAGAAAAAATTGGTTTCGGAAACATAAATTAATAATTTGCGATAAAAAATTTACATAAAATTTTAGTATTTATTTACCAACTACTTTGGAGTATAATTGCAGTTAAATTGTTTCGCAAAAATTGACGTTTGACTCCCAGATTTAGCTTCTTTGAATTATTAGATCTGGGAATCTAAATTTTAGACATTCTGGTGTTTATAATTGGAGAGTTAATTCAAGTCGATTTGTAATTATTCCTAATCATAAAAATAATCACTTCTACAATTTTTATTATATGATTGCACAGACAGTTTAAAATAAGCTACCTGAGAATATTAGAAATGCTTAAACATTAAATAATTATTTCAGAAATCTCACAACCTGGCTATAAAATTTTTGAATTTTGAAGAGACTGGCAAGCTATTGAAGAAAATATCATAATCCACAATTTTAAATTTTTGCTTGCTAATTTTTTTAATGTTCCTATTTTCCTATTACTAAATATTGTAAATAATTTTTAATTTTGTACATTAATTTATCTCTATTTTTATATAATTAGAATATTATTGTAAAATATTTGAATTATTTATGAATTGTATTAATAAAATTGTACATATTCATACTTAATATTTTGATTTTGATTAATCGTTCGCCATTTGCATATTCTTTTTGCAACAGAAAGAGTAAAAATTAGGAAAATTAGGAAAAATTAATAAAAAATCGTACTTAATTTTTTTTTATTCTACTCTAGCAAAATATATTTGGTTTAGTGATTGAAACTAAGGCAAATAGAAATACAAATTATAAATTTAAATTTTTTTTATAAGCTATGTATTTGGTAAAATTAAATAAATATTAAAAATCTAGGTATGTTTAACAATTTTAATTCTAATTGTGTTTTAAGAGAGAGCTTTAATATTTATTTAATTTTAATAATGATTCACCTAGAGCCTACGGCATACTCTATCAATTAAATATATTTTTTGTAACAGCGCAGTTAGTATTATTTTTTATGAGATGGCCTTCGTTTATTTGTCCTTTAATATAAAAGCAATACCGTACTTTTTTCAATTTACAAATCAAATATAAATATATTATAGGGCTTTGATTTGAGACAAGGATTATAAAAATCGATTGAAATTTGAATTGTATTCCATTTCAATTCATTAATATTACTCTACCAATTTAAATTTTTTTTATTGATTTATCTTAGAAAAGAACCATATAACTAATAATTTATTAGAAACAAAAAATTTAATTTAGGGATTATATATATACTAACTATTCCCGGCGTAACATTCGCCAGCCTAGCGTCAAAGAAATAATTTTCATTAAAATACTTTCCTGCAAACACAGTTTTCTATTTCTCTTTTTTTTGAGACGACAGTAAGACTTTCAAAAGACCTTACTCTAGACAAAGCAACATATAATTGTCAATTAGTAAACACCGGCTTAGAAAGAGAGAGACATATTTTGTCAAAAGTTTGGCTTTGTGACTTATTAATTGTCATTGAATATGCTAGTCGAATTGGAAATTGTTTCCGTTTGAAAATAAAGGAAAGATTTGTATCGGACGGAATTAGAAGAATATGTGGAATAAAAACTGTATCTAAGCTATTACTATTTACAAACTTAGCTTCGATATAATGATTTTTAATATTTGTAATGATTAGTCTTGTGCCATTACATAGTCCTTTTAATGACATAAGTTTTCTGAGAAGAATAATGACAGCTTTCAATATATGTGGAAGCATTCCAATTGGAGTGAGGCGTACTGTATCGACATTTTTAAAAACTATTTCTGTGCCAATCTAAACGTTGCAATACTTTATTATTTATTTCCAATGAGTCGTCATATCATTGGTGAATGTTAATATGGCACTGTCCTTAATACTTTCCAGATCTGTTTTAGCTAAATTTATGTCATCGTATAGTTGTGCAACTGGGTCCTGATTTTCTATAAAGCATTGTTGAGGTAATGTTACCGTGTTGCCAATTATTTTATTACCAATATCCAGTAGTCATTTCGCAAACTACTGTTCATTTTCTCGGGTGCGCATATTTTGACGCAATGTTAATATTTTTGTCCCTAATTTTTTACACCTTTGACATATTGTAATTAAAACTTTTGAAACAAAATTTCATGTATTTGTAATAAAATTTGTAAATGAAATAAAATTAGTGTAAACATTAAACCTTTGATTAAACAAAATCTGATTTATAAACGCTGCCTAAAAACATAGCTATTATTTGACATTTTACTTTTTCAAAATTTCTTAATATTAAATTTCCAAAATTTCCATTAACTGCTGGCGCCATAAAAAGTACTTTTTTTTTTTTATCAATAAAAATGTAATTTGCATGGCTATTTTAGTTTTGCTTGTAAATGAAATTAAATCTCAACATTATCTTTGGCTGTGAACGTATACAAATATTTTTTTTTAAATTTAAAGTGTTTTAATCGGTTTTAATGAATTGTTTGATGACTTCAAAAAAATACTTCTAATTTAAAGTTTTAAATTTATATTTTTTGATATCTGACTGGCTATTATTTCATTATTTAATTTGGTTCTTGTATTAAATATATTATTTGGTTTTATCGTTTTATGGTTTTTGGGGTTTTCGTATTCGGACATTTCGGACATTGTTAGCGTATTAATATATTAGATATAGGTAGGTACATGAGATGAAATTATAAATTAAAATTCCTGATTGAAAGTTTGAAATTTTGAAAACATTTATTTTCGCTACGTCTCCTTTTAAATATTTATCATTTGAAAGAATAATAATGAAAATCAGTTTTGAAATAATTCAAATATTTATACCGTAACAATTTACAGATTAAATATGATATTTATTTAATACTACCAATTCTGATTACCTTAACCTTGTAACCTAAATTATTAAATATATCAGCAAATACAAACAACAACAAAAAAAATAAATAATACCTGAATTCATAAAAGAAATTTTTTTAAAATATTTTTTATAAGGTTAAAATTCAATTATAAAGTTCTTATAGTTTAATTTGCTCCAACTTTTATTAGGTTTCTTTATAATTTGACAAAGTTACATATTACGTAAAATTATAGTTACTACACACAAAAATACTATATAATATAGATTAAATTGTCATACATAAGTATCTACAATGTATTGAAAAGATTTTTTTATTTTTACCATTTTCTGATGCCATCTGAAAAAAAAAACTTAAAAAGCTTAAAATGATTCGACTATAATTTTTGTTTTGGAAAAATTTTGAAAAAAATAAAGCTGAAAGCAAAAACTTTTAATTTAATAAAAAAAAAAATTATTTTACATAAATATATACAAATTCATATGTGTATGTATATACGAATAAATAAAATTAGTTGTGTGTACGTAGTTAAATAATAATAGACACGTGATAATCTTGTGAATTTCCTTACCATAAAAAAAAAACAGAAAAAAAACACATTTTTTATTTCACTTCTCCCACACCACTCTGTGCTATAAATTTTTACTTGACGCCATACATATGACTTTATTTGTTTGACTCATCTTAACCGGCTTTATCACATTTAATTAAAAGTACAGGAAGTTATCAAAATGATTCAATAAAATTGAATTTAATTCTGTTTCTGCTTCAATAAATTCTAAATTAAAATAAATGAAAATAAAAAGATTCATGCCTCTGAATAAAGGTACAATCTAAGTAAAATCTGTAAGTAGCACTACCCATGAGATTGAAATTAATAAATAATTAAAGCAAAACTAGTAAAATATCTCTGAATAAACCTTAATGAATGCTGTTTTGGAAAAAGCATATACGAAACATGAATATTTTGACTAAAAAGAAATAGAACGTACGAACGTCTTGGTAAAATTGGTAAAAATACAATCCTAAAACCAATCGACTCATATGAATATCAAATATTGGAAATTAACTTACAAAAACAATGTGAAATTACACAAAAACTATACAACAAAAAAAATATTAAGGATCATTATTAAAATTCCTTGATAAAAAAAACATAGACGAAAATACACGAATCTGAACGAAGACGAACACGAAACGAAATAACACGAATCTATAGTTACAAAAAACTATGCTGACTGTTCGTCAAGTCATCCTAACTACCTAGTGCACAATAATTTATGCATATCATTAATTAATTAAGAGCAGATTGAACAGCATCCCTTTAGTATAGTATAGATGCGACTAACATAAACTGATATCTAATTGCTGGATTCTACCTCTTTAACTTAGCTTGTAAACAGAATAAACTTTTAAATAAAAATAATATTGTAAATTTCTCATTAAACAGATTCTAATAAATAATAAAAAAATTATTATTGAATTTTTTTAATAATTGTATTCGATAGTTAATTAAAATGACATCCATCAGAAGACAGCCTTTTAAGAATGGTGTAACAGCGGAAATCGATCAATGTAATGAAATTTTATTGTGAAACAAATATAATAAAAATAATAATATTAAAAAAGACTTTATTTCATCATCAAAACCACAAAAGCTAATTTACATTAAATATTCAAGACTTGACTTAAAAATTATAAACACAAAAAATATTAAATATAGTAAAGTAAAAATTTAAAACTAGCCTAGTTGATTAAATGAAAAAGTTAGGTTCAATCTGTTATCCAAAGATAAGTAACGAAAGAACCTAAATTATACTGTCTTTCATATATTGTGATTTAGAATGTATGGAAATTTACATTAGAAAATAATCCTTACTCCATGGCTGGTAATTACAGATTGTCAAACCTAATGTACACGAAACAAAACCAAACACTACATTTTGCATAAAAAACAAAAAATTCTACAAAACTATAAATATTGTGTGTATATATATATATCCTTCACCCGGACCTCGATAATACAAAATGTGGATTAGTCACACAAATTGACTAGTTAATTGCTAGCAATTCGAACATCTTCCAGGATATGTCTAAATCATTTGATTCACCGTATCTAATCTAATCCTAAAATATATATATATATTCGCATCACTGCCCAGCCATTTTCGTGAATTGAACAATAGTTAAAAAGACTCAATTAAAGCTGGTTCTAATCACTGTCATAGACTGCCAGATTTCTCCGCAATAGAAAACTTAATTTCTACTAAACTCAGTTTTTTTATGTTTAAAATCGAATCACTTCATTACTCATCAAATTCTTCTCTGTTAAATCTACTCGAACAATCCAGTAAAATATATAAGAATAATCCTTCATATAAACTTACGAAAATGATAAGTACACAAATCAATCTTGAAAATGCATATACTGATTCTGTAACTGTTGTGCATACCATTCTTAAGGTTTTACACGTTGAACCTATTCTCCTGCATAATCTTTGAACGCAATGGACCGTATAGATGAATGGAGTGATAGAATTAAAAAACTTAATATGTATTGACAATTATTCTGCATTTAAAATGATAGCAAAATACATCAATCTTTGTCAAAGGCGTTCCATGTTTGTTTAGTGCAAATAAACTGCGCCAATTTTTAAAAGATGAATTCAATAAAAGTTTTGTAACCTGTTCCAAATTAACTCCTAAAACGATTAAAAGGAATAATAAGAGTTATCTTTGCTTTAGTGTTTTTGGGTCCATTTAAATAAGAATAAATTGCAGCATACATGACATTTTTTTTAATTATTCGAATTTCATTGTAATTTTTTCTGTACTACTAACTAGTAGTCTACAGACATATTTTTTTAAAATTTTTTTCTTATTCTACTGCTTAGATTTAGTTACTATTTTTTTCAACATATCTTATCCTCAGTTTTCTGATTATGACAACGTCAAGCATTCATACCATATTTTCGTAGATGTTTCTGGCATAGGCGTTCGGTATCGATCTTCTGTCATTCTACTTGCATCCTCTTCAGTTTGTTTGTCTATTTTATCTCCAACGGACAATATATTGAATATCGCATGAATCCCAGACTTTACCGCTATGTGTCTTATCTCATGTATCCATCATATTTGCCTCAAAGTTTGAAATTCTGTAGTCCCCATGTTTTGTTTTTGTTTGATATATCTGCGGTTGTCTTAGTAGCGTAAGATAGTATGAATTACCCTATCTGATTTGGCGCCCTGTGCAGCTTTAAAAAATTGTTTTATCGTTTCCCTGTTACTCCATTTTAATAGGGTTTAATTTTAAAAATTTGTACAACATGACTTGAATAGGAACTCCCAGAATGCTTGGGCAAGGCTTGGGCATTCTCATTTTAAAGAATATACAACAACAGAAACAATAAACGGCACTTTTAGAGTATATATCAACCAAGACCGAGAAATGTTTTTTTCTGTTAGATATACAATGAACTATTAATATCTTATTACACGCTGGGTGGCGCAGTAGGTAGAGCGCTTATCTTTTAACCGAAAGGTCCCAGGTTCGATTCCCGATGAAGAAAAAAAAATGCTTTATGGGTTTTTAAAAAAAAACTGCTTAATAGTTGGTCCAGTACCCTTTGTCATTGGGATAAAATAAATAAGAAAAATAATAATTCAGAGTATAATCTGGTAACCAGTTAAATAAAAAATAAAGCTATTCTATTAAAAAAGGTTTAGTTCTTGACGATGGTAAAAAAAATGTGCCCAGTTCAATTGCACAGATTCCACCTATAGAAGGACCGGCCCTGGGTCGAATACAACCTTTTGTATAGTTCTGTTTTGTTTTTCTGTTACCATGTTTTTGTGTTTGGAAATATAGACCGGTGGGATGGTTCAAGGTAAAGATAATTTCTTTTACAATTCGGAGACGGGTGTAGCTGCTTTATATCTTGATTGAAAATATATAGTGAGGTAGATTGATGGTGCTCCGTTCAAATTTGTTACTTACTAATCTTGAATGTATTTATACCAATTTTCCATTATGCTTTAAATAATTTTGTTTAATATAAGTTTTGCTATTTTTTTATATTCGTAAATGATGTGTGTAGATATTGAGTAACACTTTCTTTTCCAGTATTGAATGATTTCATACTAGTATATGTGTGACATTATGTCTTGCCATAGCGGTTATGTAAAAAATTTGATCACCGGTACACATACTCATATTATATATACAAACATTAACCTGACAGTCTGTTTTAATTTCCATTAATAGTTATACTGTATCTTGCTTATATTTTCTTTATTTCTTACAAATATATCCATTTCTTCCTTCCCATATATCTTCTTTAAAAATAATTTGCCTGAAATCAACTCTGGAACGAATATTTTAGTTTTTATTACCACCGCAATTTCATACAAAATAAAATAACTTAATAAATTTAAAAATAAAAAAAACAACAAAAAAAAACAACCACAAAAAATATTCATAAAGAAAAATAAACAAAAACTAAATAAAACAAAAAAAAAATAAAAAATCCAAAGTCAAGTCAATTTGAATACAACAATGTGTAAGAGTGAGAGGAAAAAAGGACACAATAAATAAGGACATAAGTAAAATAAACAGTTTTAAAAAAAAAAGAAAACAAAATATGTATAATATATAAAATAAAAGCTTTTACTTAACATTGAAGAAAATAATCGGGGTTATATAAACTTGAAATAAAAGTTATACACAAAAAAAAAATGTCTATGTATTTGTGTGTGCTTTTTTTACACACCTATTTTCTTCTTCAATTTGTATACACTGAAAAGCGCTGTGTGTAGTAACATTTTCATATGGAAAATTCATAATGTTCAGTATTAAGGACGTACAAACATAACAAAATGGTGTCGCGGCATTAAATGATTCGCAATTTTACAAGAATAAAAAAATAATTTTAAAAAAAAGATTTAAATAATTAAATAAAATTATTTGAAAAATTTACAACCTATAAAAGATAATATTATTATGTAAAGTGAGTTTTATTTTAATTTTTTTAATTTTTAAAATATACTTTGATGCAAAGAATAATAAAAACAATAAAAAAAAAATAAATAAAAAAAAGTAATATCCTTGAAAATTTTATTCATATTTTATTTGTAAAAATATATATATATATATATACATAATATGTATATATATATTTATTTATGTACATATTTTTGTTGAATATATATAAACTTGAAATAATGTATATAAGTGTTTTAATATTTATGTTGAATTGCATAATTAAAATTTGATTGGAAAATTTAAATTTGTTAATGATAAATATACATATATATATAATATTTATTTATTTAACAAAAAAAAAGCAAATGAAATTAAATACTGTACTTTGTAATACAATTTTTAAATTAATATAATAATAAATATTATTATTTTAATACACTTACCATACATTATAAACTTTTATACGTAATAATTTTTTTTTTTTTTTTCATAATAAAAATTAATTTTTGATCCCTTCAATTTCATTGCAACATTTGATCCCTTCAATTTCAATGAAACAAATACTCAAACAAAAAAGAAAAAAGGATATTACAGAAAAACAAAAATGTATGTTAAATAAAAGTTGAAAATTCAAAAGCTTATATTTACATTAAAAATAATAAATAAATTAAAGATATATATAGTAAAAGCATTATAGAAAATTGTCCACCTTAATAACAACTAATATTTAATAAAAAAAAAAAATTCAAAATATTTTTCGAAGCAAATCTGTAATGTTGTAGAAAACCGAATTTCATGAAGGTTATCCATAATGTTATAAATTAAACATTGTAATGCAGTATTATAGTTTTAAATACAATCTAGTATGTTCCATAATGTAATATATACAATGCATATATAGTTTCAAAATGCTTATAAAGTACCTGAGCTAAGCAGAATTAAACAACATTGTAAATGCAGAATTATCGTTTTAAATACAATCTAGTATGTTCCATAACGTAATTGATAAAATGTATATTATATAGTTTCAAAATGGTTATATACTGCCTGAACTAAGCAGAATTAAACAACATCGTATATGCAGTATTATCGTTTTAAATACAATCTAGTATGCTCTATAATGTAATATATACAATGCTTATATAGTGTCAAAATGCTTATATACTGCCTGAACTAAGCAGAATTAAATGACATCGTAAATGCAGTATTATCGTTGTAAATACAACCTAGTATGTTCTATAACGTAATATATACAATGCTTATATAGTGTCAAAATGCTTATATACTGCCTGAACTAAGCAGAATTAAACAGCATCGTATAAGCAGTATTATCGTTCTAAATATAATCTACTATGTTCCATAACGTAATTTATAACATGTATATATAGTTTCAAAATTCTTATATATACTGCCTGAACTATGCAGAATCCAACCGAATGTAAACATTTTAGAATTAATTAATAGTTATGTTGTATATAGTACGTTATGGAACATACTACATTGCAGCTAGTACTCTAATACTGCATTTTCGATGTCACACTTTATTAAATTATTTATTTCTATGTACATAAAATTTGTGGAACACTTTTAATAAAAATTATCGCACAGGAGCAGATAGTAATTTTGTTTTACAAAATCTTCGCAAACACGATTTGAAAGTGTTTTTTCAAAATCTAGTTTTTTGTTTGAAAAAAAAAATTTAATTGTTTTGGTTAGCAATAAATTGACATAAAAGTTTTAAAACTGTAACTTCATACCGAAAAAAGAACTAATCTTAATACTAAATAAAGATTAAAACTCTAGGTATGTTTCACTAATTTTATCAAATATTTTAATCGATTTCGGTTATTACACCATCATTAGAATTCAAAACTAATGATGTTTCAGTCATCATGTTTCCTTCAGTCTTCTGATCATGTTGTAATAACCGAAATCTATTAAGATATTTAATAAAATTAGTAAAACATACCTAGAGTTTTAATCTTTATTAAATTTTAATAATGTTTCATCTAGACTCTAGAGCTTATAATATCATTACAATATACATTTTCATTACATCATATCAACTATATTTCCAACTATATTTTCAACGATATATTCAATTATATATTTTCCTTAGATGGGTTCAGTTTTAAAGACAGTAGTCCCGATAAAAAAAAAGATAAAATTCTGTTTAAAGTCTTGTGGTCTGTTCTACATTTTCGTACCACCAGGAACGAAAAAATGTTTGTTTCAAGCTTTAAAAATAATTAAGAAGACAAGGTTTTGTAAAATAACATTTAAAATAACATAATTTCACAATCAAACCATTATCAATCATCTGTAACAAAAATTTGCCAAATTTCTATTACAAATGAATTATCTGCAAACAAAAAAATCAATTTAAATAATTTTAATAAGTCTCAAACTAATAATCGTACTCAAACACTCATTTTCAATACTCTGTTTGTATTTGATAACCTCAAGTCAAATTATTTTACTTAAAACGATTCGAAAATTACATTTGAAATTTTTTTAATAATTTCACTGAAGTTACTTGATATCGAACATTTTTACTCGCAAAGTATTATAGCCAAGTCTGATTCTAGTTATAAATGCAGCTTATTGTGGACGATTTTCATTAGATTATGGATAATTTAAATGCCATGTGAACAGTTTTAGAAGATCCACTGATGCTACTGCTGATACTGATGCTGATCCACTACGTATCACACATGATTTGAAAAATGTTATAAAAAAAACTTATCTAACTAATTTGAGCTGATATTAGGATATTAAGGTGGATGAATTTCACTGTCACTCATTTGATATACATATATATATTATATATATACATATCTAAATATTGCGAATAAATAATAATTTATGTTTTATTTCGTTTTTACTATACATATATTTAAATAATTTGAATTTATTATAATAACTAATATACATATTTACATATAGATATTTACATTTACATTCATTTACATACAAATACATAAATATCCTATAAGTTTGTTTTGCTATTTTGAATTATTTTTTTGCTATTTTTTTTCTACCTTTTTTGGTATATATTTGTTTGATTTGCAAAAGAAAACAAACAATACGCGTAATCAACTGAAATAATTCTGTTTTTTGTTTTTTTTTTTTATCTTTTCAATAAATTTTGTAATTCTTTGGTGTATTAAACAAAAAAAAAAACTTTCTATTTTCTTTAAGGACTTCACTTTCTATTTATATAGGTGAAAATAATAATATTAGAAAATAAAAAACAAAAAAATAGGTATATAGAAAAGAAACTATTAAGGGATAGTTTAAGAGTGTTAAAATAAAGAAAATAAAAAACAAATAACAACAGAAAAAAAAACAGGTGGATTAAACGATTTAAAAGGTAAGGTCTTTTACGATTCCAAAACAGTTAGTTTCCTTTGTTAATTGTTTTTTGTTATTTTGTAAAATTTTTGTCCTTCTCGTTTATTTTATTTTTACATATTTTCTTTTTTTGTAATGATGTATTTTTGCAGTTTGTGTCGTTTTAAGTTTTATCAAATTAGGGTGGACTAATTTTTATAAATTTTAATTTTTTAATTTTTAATGGTATGTATTTGTTATTGTGTGTGTGTATATGTGAAATAGTTTCAATAAAACCAAAAAATTATCAAGTACTATATAATTTAATCTTTATTTCAACTACCAATATTATAAACTACTATACACTTTAATCCAACCACTAATAATAATTTATATCACAATATTCCAATTGCTTACTTCAATAATTTCAACAGTAATTAAAACACTGGCGTAACAGTAATATTATTATAATTTATTACTTTTTATAAGAACAGAAACAGAAATGATAGCAGAAATGTATGAAAAACTATTTTTTGTTCATTCTAAATAGTTTTGACCAATATATAACAAATTTAATACAGTTATTTCATAAATGTCAAAATGCATGGACTTGAAGAAATTTTATTTTTAGAAAATTTAACGTTTTTTCTGCTAAAATTTTTATTAATTTTTATATTCAAAATATGTATATTGAATTTTACTCCAATAAACTACAGATGTAAATATCAGGTAAAAAGACAATAATTAAATTCAATCTTCAACAAATTAATTGAAAATTTGCTTTCAAATCGTGGTATTTCAATTTCAGTTGTCGAAATAAATGAATCTGATCAATTTCAAATTAACACTGATAGATTTTCGTCCTTTTTTTATAATTTTTTTTTTATTCTAACAATTTTCTTGTTTAGACTACGCGCAGAAATGCAATTTTTAGTTTTGCAACTGTTTGATTATACATTTTTGCTCGATTAGTTTATATGAAAGCGCCTAAATATAAAAAAAATTGCAGGTGTGTGCGGAACTTTCATACGAACTAATGGAATACATTTTAATAGGAGATAGGAATAGGAATGTGCAATTTAATAATTGTAAAACTTAAAATTGCATGTCTACGCCTAGCCTAATACAACAATCAAAATATTCTACACTTGTCCATTATCATTTCCATGTGTTACAGAACTTTAATTTATCATTGCAACAGTTGGAGTACGAACTTTAATTTATAGTGTTCATAAATTCGAAGTGAAGATTAGATATTCCTCATCCAGCCATTCTTCTACTCATTTCTCTTTGTCTTACAATCTTACAATTCATAAATCTGTTTTCATTTTTCTAGCCCCAACAATTCTAATATTAGGTAAATAATTTTATAAGTTTTTCTATAACTTTTTTAAGTGGACTTTGAACACAATATAAGTTTTTCCAGAATTTTATAATTAAATATATAAATAATAAAAAAAATATAAAAAAAATTTAAAAAAAGGGCCCACCCTAATTTACTTTAAAAGGATAATTTTCAATTAAGACATTTTATTTTGGTTTGTAATTCAATACATTTTTATTATGAATAATAAATAAATCTGTAAAAAAAGTTGATATATATATTTAATAGTCCACTATATAAATTTGTATTAAGATTTTCAACACTTTAATATAAACTATGACTTCATTTTAATGGGCGTATACACAATCAATTATCGTGGCTATATAAGTGTACCTGTGTCTATATATATCAAATATACATAAAACTATAGCCTGCTTTTAGAAATACTAATATCTGTATTAGTGAAAATACATTCAATATATAAACATCTACATTTTGTTCTAAAAATATCATAGTAACACTCCAAGATGGTTACATCATTAATGCAATATCATGTTGTGACATAAATTTCAATCTAACAATTTATTTCAAATATTGGGATTATAAATATATAAGCTATATATTCGATGTAGACGTTTGATTAAATCACCTAGATTTTCTAGAGAAAATTTATCCCAAACTACTACCATGTTCAAATTGGTCTTAAAATAGTACCATTCCAAAACAGTTAGTCGTCTTTATTAATTGTTTTTTGTTCATATGTAAAATTTTTGTCCTTCGCATTTATTTTATTTTTCATTATTTTTCGATAAGCCACAGAAATCTACATTCAACTACATTCCAATTATTAATTACAGAATTTAATAATTTTTGCAGTTATTGGAAAATTTAAAATGGAAATAAATCATTAAATTGGTAACAAATTTTGAATAAATTTAGTAAAAAATTTCCATCGATTCGCAATTATGTTTCAATATATAAAATATATATATATATAATGTATATGGATGAAGACATACGAGTATATATCAACACTATTTTCTGATTTTTCAGCAAAATAATATAGAAAAATAAATACGATACTAAAATTTACTTTTATTTACGGCATCATTATATCAATTTATAGATATCTGATATTTCATATATACATATGTATATGCAGTATATTTTTAGTAAGCAGACTACTAAACACTCCCCTCGAACTTTATTTATTTTTATTTTATTTTTTGTTATTTTTGTTATTTTTTGTTATCTTTGTAGTCCTAATTTTGTTTGTTTTCATTTTCTTTTTTCATATCCTTGCATGTCTTAACTTAAATTACATTCCATTTTGTTGTTGATAAGTACCGTTAGCAATTTATATAGGTAAAAGTTATTAAGGTATTTATGTTTCACCTCCTAAGGTTTATTTGTTTGACTCGCTCTCCTTTATAGTTGTTGTTGTTGTTATTGTTGTTGTTGTTATTGCTGTTGTTGTTATATTTCATTTCGATTCTTCACTTATATTACACATTCAATATCATTTCTTTTGTATATTGTTTTGCGTTCTGTTTTTCTATTTTATGTGTCGAATGATCCTTTTATTGTTTTTAATTTTTTTTGTTTTCTTTTTTTTTCA
This sequence comes from Argyra leucocephala, assembly GCA_963942445.1. Classification (NCBI taxonomy): domain Eukaryota; kingdom Metazoa; phylum Arthropoda; class Insecta; order Diptera; family Dolichopodidae; genus Argyra; species Argyra leucocephala. The sequence continues at coordinate 160,678,667 of OZ012678.1, forward strand.
ATCAATTTAATGTAGAAACTCAAAAAAAAAAAATACTACGCAATATTTTTTTTATATAGATAATAAGAAAACAAAAACCAAAATAACTAAAATCAAAAATATTTTAGTATGTTTTGCAAGGACTTGTCGACAACAAATCCACCATATTATTTTATACAAGTAAATTGTTTTTAAAATAAAGCGTAGATATTATTAATTAACTGGTCACAATTAATTTGTGTATAATTTACATGCCTTTGTATTCGGATAAAATAATTCGAAGCTGATTCAGTTTCATTGATTTAAATTTAATTTTAATCAATAATTCATTTCGCAATTATTCAGTTAGGATTCATTTTTTTGTCAGTAACTTAACTCTAAATATGGATCCAAATATAGATATACATATATTTATAATTAAAATGTCAAATATTTCAAATTCATATATCGAAAATAAAGTTGAGGCCGTATTTCATGCTATGTGACATCTAGTTTTTGACACTTTGACCTACGTTTAGTGATCTTTTGAACCCTATAGAAATCTGTTTTCACTTAAACGAAATTATGTCAGGTTTTTTACTTTACCTATTTAATTATGCGTATAGTGGGTGTTCCAGAGCATGCGTATCAGTTTTTTAAAAGGGAAAAAGAGTTTCTTCTTTTGTGACGAAGAATCCGACTTTGTTAAAAGATGTACCTCTTCCTATTTGAAAATCTTGACTTCGACCGATTTTGACGAATTTTGAGCTTATAAAACACTTTTTCGGTCCTGCCCGGAAGTTGAAAATATTACCAATCGATACAGCACCCTCGGTTTAAATTTTAAAATAACGGCTCCTTTCTTCTTAAAAAAACTGATACGCATGCTCTGGAACACCCGGTTTATATACTTAAATAATTGTCATTTACAAAGCTATTGTCCTGAACTTGATATTATGTCTCATGATTCATCTAAAGAAATATTGTTAAGACAAAAGGGGGATGGGCTTATATTATGATTACTGGTATTAATACATTTGCCATACCAATCGAGTGCATAACCAATTGAGTCGTTAAAGACACCCGATTTAATGAACTCAGGATATTCTGCAGTTAAATTGACTTTAAACAAAGTACTAACTCCTCCGTATATTTGTTAATCATGACTCCTGAACTAAGCCTGAAGTCTTATGAAACCGACACAACATTCTCGTCCTAGAGTGTCGCATAGAATGCCGCATAGTAAGTCCAAGGCGAATACTACATTTTCTTTTTCATTTTCGACAAACCATTCAAGAACAAGAACAACAAGTTGAGTTAATGATTTAAAACAGTCAAAATGAAATGTGAGAATGACAAATTTTGAATTTTGATCAAGTTTTTGTCGTCGTCGTACTATTTGATATGATGACATTTTATGTACAAATTTGTTCAAAACATAAATTGACATTATTTCGTCGACATTTCGTTGGACTTCAGCCTTTGTTCATTTATTATCCATATATGTTTACTTATTAATATTTGTCTAAATCTATTGCAGCACCCCTATTGGTATCGTAAAAGCGAATGTCCATAATTTTAAATATGATAGTAACGCTCTTCCTACGATGACGAGTTCTGCTACTAGCGAGTCCTTCGCATTCACAGGGCAGATTTTATTCTTCCTCTACAACACATATTTTGCACAAGTTCTTTTCGGTTTAGCCGATTTTATTTATATGCTTTTTTACTAGGTATTAGTGGCCAATTATTATCTCTACCATGATCCGCATCTGTTTTCTATTGAAATTTAACGGTATTTTAGTTTTCGTTTTTCTTAGTTTAGATTACCAGAAGCATTAGCTAAGAAATTGTCAACTTTTTGAGAATATTAATTGCATTTTGTCTGTGGTTAGAGGAAACCTTCAAAGCGGGTTTTGTCATCTATTAAACGTAATGTTGTGCCAGTTCGTTTATTATGATGTCCTAATACCTACATTATTTGGAATTTATTTATTTTCGCCATAGTTTTAAGCATTTCTACATAATCCCTCACCAGCTCTGATATGATGGTGAAGTAGCTAGAATGGCTGCTTTTACTATCTAAGAGAATGTTGAAAATAAATATAGTCACTATAGTGAAATTAAAATTCAAAATCACTGCAAGCAGAAAAAAACTACAATATGTTCATTTTGTCCTGAATTTTTATGTTTTTTTTTTTTATATAAGTTTACAAACTTCTCGAATATTAATCATCACTGTTTGTCCACAAACAAACCGCACATTTCAAATTATAAAATTTTACATTCATGTATCATGTATCGTCGTCGTCGTAATCTTTATTTCTGTTACACTTTCATTCTGGGCTTTTATGTTTATTGTTGTGTTGGTGGATGATGCACCGATAAAAGAAGAAATTTATTATTGTTGTTTTGCAATTTTAGGTTGGCGGCTGATATTCCATTAGAAAAACATGTTTTGCTTTGTTGTGGTGGTACTTAAAAAAAAATCATTAAATTTTTGTTCTAAACAAAAACCCACTTTGACAACCAACAAAGTGGAATTTTTTTTTCAATTTTGTTTTTCATCTTTTTGTGTTGCAAAATTTTTAAATGGCGACATAAAAAGGATTTATTATTCTTCTTTTTTTTATTATTTGTTTTTTAACTTTTCATTTATAATTGAAATATGTGTCATTGTGGTGCGGATGTAATTACGTATTTGCTATATGAGTAAATAACACTAATAAAAATTATTACAATATATGTGTTTATATATATATACATGTAATATATACACATATAATAATGATATAATTTTAATGAGCTCACATTGCCACCCTGTTCACATCGCCACAACGGTATTTCTCATTAAAAATTAAGTAATTGAATTTTTTTGTTTTTTTTTTTTGCCAAATTATTTTGGTACTTCATCATTATTGACTTGACAAACAAAAGCTCAAAATAAATTTCTACATTAATATTACAAACAATTATGATGTTTATTACAGTTATAAATCAATAAAAAGTTTCAAATTACTTTTAGAAATGTTGTCAAATATATTTGCGGCGGTGTATGTGTGTGTGCGTGTGTGTTTATGAAAATGGTTTAAATAAGATATTTTTGGATTTGAAATTTTTTTTTTCTTTTTTATATAAATTGATTTACATGGCATCATAATGAAATTAGATTGAAATTTTATTTAATAAATTATATCTCATACTAAAGTATGATATTCTTTATAAATCTATAACAACTGTCAGCATTCATGTGCTCATAATAGAATATTTATTGACATTAGATTAGTTAGCTTAGAATTAGGCCTATTATGTAAAACTATATGAAAGATCTTAAATGAAACAAAATAACAAAATAGAACAAATATAGTTGTGGAAATAGATCTGCATTCCGAAAGCAAAAAGGACCTGAAGATTTATCTGCAGACCCACAAAATAAATAAATAAATATAGTTGTTCAATATGGATCGCTTTCAAAATATCGCTTTTCAAATTGTCGTTGGAGCAAAATTTTGTTTTTTAAAAATTCTTAAGATCTTTTTTTGAAAAATCTTATTTTGATTTTACTAAAATTCTGAAAAAAGGAGATACCCCGTTTTTGTTGCCAACACCAGTTACACATAAATAAATAATTAAGGTAAATATATATTGAAATTAAAACAATATTTTGATTGTTTCATCAACAATTTGTTGATGATTGAAAATTTTGAAAAAGAAAATTTGAAGAGGCCACTCCCTTGTGAGATACATCAAAAGCTATTTCAGTAGATTTAAATTGAATTTTTGTTGCTTCATAGAATTTTTAAGCTTCAGTATAGCTCAAAAACAAGTTTTGCAGTTGTTATTGAAACTATACAAACAGTTTGTTATTCTTAGTTAAAGATATTTTAAAACTATGCATATACATTTTGTACTTAACGCTTAAGTTCATAACATTAACCTATATCCGGCTTAATATTTATATTACACAGACAAAAAACCATTGCCTTGTATATTGTTTAACAGGCCGATAGATTAAAAAATTTGAGTAAAAATAATATCCAGTTTATGTGTAAATCAAATGGGCATTTTTCTTTTCAAAAGATATTGCGTCTGGCAAAGTTTGAACTAAATTTAATTCACCAATATGGTAAATATGGTATGGTAAATTTACCAATATGGGGAGTGTTTAAACTATTAATATCTAGAAAAACATTTTAATTGCTTGTTAAAAAATTTTAATTAAAAAAATTCATAAGCAAAATTACAGGCTTTCACTTCAGAAGACTAAAAAAAAATCTCTTTATTTTGATTTTAGTTTTCATAGAATTCAAAACATCCCATCAGGTCCCAGTCCCACCCCACACGCAAGGCTTGTTGTGTTCAATAAGTTTAATTTCACAAAGCAAACATAATACATATTAAACTTATTTGAACACAGCAAGCAAAAAATAAATCGGAAAAGGGAAAAAAGTTAACGTTTAATTGTTATTGTAATATTAAACGAAAATAATACGAAACGAAATGTTCGGAAAAAAAATTTAATATGGAAGCCTGATACAGTATACAAAGCAATGCAAAAAACAATAAAATAAATTTAATTTTAAAAGTGCTTAGTATATATAATATATAATTATATATTCACGTCAAAAATTATGGTGAGGCAGCGGTTACACTTAAGACAAAAATCTAAGACTTTATCGTACACAAAGTCGGATGAGCCTTTACATTTCAGATTTTTCGATTCTTCGATTTTATAAGAAATGTTGCATTTTACAGAGTCATGTTTTTGTCAAGTATTAGCGAAAAAATTTTAATATATTAATTGGAAAATTAGAAGGATGATTAGAAAAATCTCCATTAAATTTTTCAAAAATATATTTTAAAATATATTTTTATCAAATTCCCAGTAATATAAAACATTATTACAGACCTGAAGTACTATAAGCAAAAAATATTGATCTTCGTTTTCACTTCCTGTGGAGTAATTGTAAATTTTAGTGCTATTTGATTATTTAATATGCCTTGTTCTTTAAAAAAATGTTTGCATAATATTTGAAATGTATATCCCAATGGCATTCTGCCTCTTTGTACATTTCTATAATTTTTTTGCCTATAGAAATATTATTTTTTGTTTGTTATATTATATTATAAATGAAATTTACATTAAAAAATTTTAAAAAAAATACTTACTTTTTTAAGCTACACAATATTTTAAAACAAATTTTTTAAATTTGAAACTACTCAACACAACCTATAAACATTAAATGGCTACTATATATCGAATAAAATTTAAAAATTACCAGATAGCTGTAAAAAACTCAAAAAATTCAATTATATTCGCCATATTGAATTCAAAAAATTTTAGTTAAAATCTGATACCAATCGGATGGTTTTTTAGATTTTCCATCAGCTAAGGCCTGATGTCAGACTATGTTTATATTTTAGATTTTCATCAGATTCATATTTAATCGTAGATTTTGTCTGACGTGTAAGCACTGCCTTTTATATAAAAAAAAAAATCATTTATCATCTCGTTTATGGAGTGAATATCAACCAGTAAATAAAGATTGTCTTAGCTTTGCAACACTGTATAATATATTTACGACTGATTTGAAAAAATGTTGAAATTTTAAATGATTTTTTTATATTTTTTTTAATTTTTACTAAATCTTGTTATTTTTAAACACGAAAAAATAATTCTAAATATTCAATAAAACGGAAGTATAAAAAAATTTTCTTGCTTTTTTAATTGCTTAATAAAAGCTAAGGCTGGTTCTATCAATAATATTTGTTTGTTTTCTTTTCTTTTTTACCAAAAAGATGCCGTCTGCATACATCTGTTACTTACAAAACTAATTATATATCATTATTTCAAAATTAAAAGTAAATCAAACACAAATACAAGTCTTAAAAATTTGTTGGGGTATTATTTCTTTTTTTCGACAATAATCTTTGGGGCGCTAATTGACGAAATCTATTTTATAGCTATACTGGCATACTAATGTTATGAATTTACTTGACGAAGTATGTTATGAAACTTAAGATTAAAGACAGTTTTAGAACTTTAAATTTTATATTTAAGGGCAAAACCCTCAATTAAATTTACTCTCTAAGATTCTGTGCTTGTGATAGTATGGCAATATGACAGTCGGTTTATATGCATAATAAGTCTTTTTATATGGAATCCATTTTGCAATTAATCAGATATAAATGTGTATACTTTAAATCAATATAGGAAAAAAAATGATCTACTTTTTTACTATAATGGTGCAAGCAAAGCTTATTTTAAAATCAATTTCAGAATAAAATTCTGACAAAATTAATATTCTATTTATTATTTTATTGTAAATAATTTAAATTTTCATTTGTTTAGTTTAAATTTACTTCACCAAGGCTTAAACCATATATTTGTAAATATTGCAATAATTTAAATGCTAATATTTTATATCACATTCTATATTATAATTAAATGTTTCCAATATTATTTTTATTTTTTTTATTTTATTTTTTTATTTTTCTTACTTAATTGTTATCTCTTTCTTTACTTTACTTTCAGATTGTAAAGTTAAAATATATGAATTAAAACAAAAAATATATATATATATATTATATATAAAATATATTATGTATAAATATATATATAAATTAAATCAACAAAATTAAATATTTAAAATCAACGTGATATTCAAAAATAATTGAAAACATAATATAGTTTAAAAATACACATTAAATATTAAAAAAAAATAAATTAATAATATTTTCTTCAAAATATTAATATTGTAGTTTCTATACTAAAATGGTTTTTTAAACAAACTTTGAAAAAGAAAAAAAAAATTCTATTTTTAATTTAACATTTCATTTCACAAAATAACAATTGCACAAATATCAGATTTTTATTATTATTATTTTAACTGTTCAAATTTCATTATTATAAGTAATAATTTTAATTGTTGTCAATATTATGTGTTTTTTTTTTCTAAATGTAAATTTTATTCGAATTAAACTCTTCTAAATTTAAAAATTAATTCTTTAAAAATTATTTACTAACACATCTTTACAAAATTTTATATTTATTTATTTTTAATTTGTATTTTTCAATTATTTTAATGTTTATAACACAAAATATTTTTTTTTTTACTCACAATTTATATATAAATATATCCAAAATCTTTTTTAATTTCCTTATTTTAAATAATTGATGTATAGTAGTGATTGTGTTAGAGCAAAAATATATGAAATTTAAAAAATAAAAACAAACAAAAAAAAAAATAAAACAAAATTAATAAAATTTAAATTAAATTAAAAAATTCTATTAAATTTTTAAATTATAATAAATTAAAACAAACATAAAAAATATAATCCAAAACAAAAAAAAAAAAAAAAAAACGAATTAAAATGGCGCCATTTAAATTAAAATTTCGTATGGGCAGTTCAAGGAGTACATCACAAGAAGTTGATTCAGACCCGCAAGTAAATCAATCATTATTAGGCAATAACAATAATAATTATTGTAATAATAATTTGGAAATTGGTGCTAGTAATTCAACAATTGATTCAGTTGATTGTCATAGTTTAATATCAATTGAAAATAATGATAAAAAATTATTACTGCCGAACACAGCAATTGAAAAATTAGGTGAGTATTAAATTTTAATTTTATTTTAAATTTATTTTATCGTATACTGTACATCAATGGAAAGCATCATGCATCCATAACGATCATAATAAAATAAGTTAACGTTTGATTGAACAGATTATTAAATAATCATATTTGAACTAACGTTTATATAGAAGTTTCATTGTGTTTAGGTTATTTTATTCTTGTTTTAATAATTTTTTATTATTTAAATAAATTATTTCAACCTATATTTATCGAAATATTTCCACGTGCAATTTGTTTTCAGTTTAATATAAAGTACTTCCATTTCTAGAAAAATCTATAGAGAAAAAATTAGTGGTTATTTTATTATATTATGGAAAATGTATGCATATTTACCAATTTATATCCATCAGCAGAATTTGTACATTACGCTTATATTTAAAAACACGTTTTAACGTCGCCAAGAATTACAAAAGACTGAAAATTAAATGAATTTTTTATGTCGCACACCTCATCTAATATATCGTAAGTCAAAACCGCCATTTTGCAGTTTTTGAAACTTTATAAGCGTATTTCTCAACTAGCTTTTAAGATAGATGGTTTTTTTGGAAAAAGATGCAGAATTTAAAGTTTGGGAGAAATTTAAAAAAAACCCTAAACTAGAACATTTTTTTCACAAAGATTAATATTGTAAGTCTACATACAATAGATATCAACAGATATTTTGAAAAACAACTACCAAAAAAAATGTGGTACCTAAGTATATTTGCAATATACTAGATCGTATTTTTTTCTATATGTAATATTGTTAGTTTAATTGTCTCGGTTCACTTTAATCAACGTCTTCCAACAATTCAACTAATTTCCAACGGATTTTCATAAAAAATTCTATATTAAGCACGAATATATTTTGATAGTTCTAACAAATCTTTATTTTTGAGATGATATTTTTAATACTTCATTATATAACACTGAAGACTTTTCGTTTGGCTGTCACTTTACGTTTTCTACGTAGTGTATGAACGTCCTTTTGATATAAAGTTATAGACAAATAATTCTCAGCTTCTAAGGAATATTTGTAAAATAACTTGTTTCGAAAATTTTTATCTGTTTTTATTTGTTATAATGTCGTTCCATTTGACTTTTGATTTATCATCATTTTTCTGCAAATTCATCATGTTAATAAAACTAGCAAAATTCCAAAAATTAACATTAGTTATTTCGAAAACTTCGTACAATTGTTCTGTCATCTTGCAATTTCTAATAAACGAATATAATTTTATTGGTACGTAAAGTTTTTGATTTATTTTCTTTTCCCTTCATTTTGAGTGTGTCCTTTTTCAAGGAGCACCGGTTTAATTCCTAAATTGGTAACTTGAAAAATCCAATAATTATAAAATGCAAATATACATTTTTTTCAGTCTGGTCAATTATCAGAATAAAAGTAAACACTTTCACCCCTTTTTGAGCTTGCTGCTCAAGATAGAACCCACTCGGAACTCCGTTTTTTTTAATATTTACCGAAACCTTTGTGGGTCGCTAGCTCATAAAAAGTGAAATTAAATACACACCATTTGCTTTTGTAATAAAAGACGCTTGAATAATTTCAAGGTTTTGTAAGTCAAATGCAACTGCTAAAATACTATCAACTTCAAAAGCATTATTTTTATCTACTTCTTTCATCTGTTTACTGAATAAATGAAAATCATGATATTGTTTAGCCTTTTCTTTTGTTGTATCAGTCATATTCTTGAACTTCGAGCACTAATTACATTGGTACTTTTTGGGAATGTAACATTCAATGTTAAAACATTGCGATCAAAGTCACGTACTGACTAATGGTTGCTTCCTAATTCATCTCATTACGTTCTTTGACCACTTCAACCACTCTAAATAAAGGCTGTGCATTTTCGCGACATTTAGATCACGGTTAAAATACTTTTTTGATGTTTGATGACTTCTTAAATAGTGTGATTTAGTGTGCGCAAATGTATTTATGTGATCTTCTACTAATTAATTTCGTTTTCGTATAGTTTCTAATAAAGTTCTTGGGGGCTTACCTTTCTTATATCCTAAAATATTTTCTTCTTCTGGTATACTAGTTTGGAAAAGGCAGTATCTATCATTTGGCAACTTATGTACTAAGTTCAACTTTATGATAAAATACAGACAATTATATCAAAAACCGTTATCAACAAAATTAATCAACTCTCAAAAATTCTCCAAACTTATTTATCATAAGGATGACATACAAATTATACATTTGACATTTTGTGACAAGATAAAGAGTTGTAAATGTACTTACAGACTCATTAATAATACTCGGATGTACAAAAAAAATACATCCGAGCATAAAAATTGTATGTCGATATCTGATTTAAAATGTACGTTCTATTATATTGTATGTCGACTTACGAAGCATTAGAACGGAGAGTCAAAAAAACTAATGGAATATCGTAAATTTTTAATCTGTCATAACTTTCGAAAGAAGCTACGTATAGCTATGAAATTTATACAATAGATGCATGCGTCCTGTCATTATGTTCAAAATAAACCAATCTTTTTAGTATATCGTAAGTCGACATACAATAGACTAGAATTAGATGTGCGTGCGATGTATGATACATTTTATTTTAACGCCAACTATGATTATTTCAATCATAATATAATTGCTTTAATCATAAGGATACTATAATATGATTGCTTCGATTCTTAATATGATTAATATTACCAGAAATATATTTGTAAAATAACTATAATATTATTTCTTTAGCAAAAATATGTTTGTTATAATTATCTACTGGATTATGGGCTTCTTGACCATATTATGATATCCACATTATGGATAACATTATAACTTCTATGTTAATTATCTAGAAATTAACATCACCGTAACTCGAAATTTTGTGTGTGAAAAATTTTCGTAAAAATAAGAAGAGTGTAGAGTAAGTAATAGTAAGTAAAATAATAGTGTAGTAAAATATTTTGTATTGAAATATGGTCAATAGATATTGTATACCATGAATGTGGAAGATGTTTTAGAGAACTATGTTTAAAAAAACAATCTTTTGACAATATTCAAATAGTAACTGAATTCATATAATTCACTATTCACATTATTTTTTCATCCATCACTCGTGACTCAAATAATTACTATTAATTTTCATTAATATTTTATTTCAATCTAAATTTAGACAATCCTTATTTTTATTCTTTTCAAATATTTATTTTCTCTTTACCAGAACAACTAAAATCATTTTATATGGTTTCACATTGTGTAATCTTCCTTTCTTTCTTCCTACCACAATAATGACATTTTTTCTCTTCTTTTTGAATAACGTATATATAAATATTTTTCTATAATTGAATATTTCTCTTGCTCTTAAACAAAATTTTATTCTATTTATTAAATTTTTTATTCTTAAATTTATTTACAATCATAGATTGTGTACATATAAAAAATAAAATAAATTACATAATTAATTATTCTTGGGAATTTTCAAGAAAAAAATAATGGTTGAGAGTTCTTCGATATTTTCGGAATTTAAACAAAATGAAACTTATCAATTAAAGGGAAAAATTGAATAATAATTCCGTAATTTAATAAAAAATAAAATTTAAATTTATTCAGAAAAAAGTATACATAAATAAAACTAATGCTTATGTAATTGAATTTTATTATGAATTTTATTCTGAAGAGCTTCAAAATGATTCTACATACTAAGAGAAATAATATGTATATCCAATGGTTGCCAGTATTGGTTACTTTAAACTTATCATCATTTTCATTGTCATATATTATAATAGAGTCAGTTGTCAACATTTCACCTCAAAATTATTCAATTTATTCACCAAAAATAAGAGAAAATAAATCACCACACCACAACCACACCTGCACTAATATTGTTGTGTTTTTTTTTATACATTGATAGTGAAAAATATCAGTATATTTGAATCCCTGTTCTATTAAAAACGTTAAATATGGCTTTAACTTGAATTATAATTAATAAATAGGGGTCTCTAGTGTTAAATATAGTTGAGACAAACATTTATTATATTAATGAGGAATATTATTATAGTTGGTAAAAACATATTTGTTCAAAATATTATAGTTAAATGAAATATACACCTACGCTGTAATTAATTATTGTTGATACAACTGTATTTAAAAAATATATAAACCAACTATATAAATAATATTATTGTTAGATCTTAGAACATCATGCAGAGGCGGTTTTATTCTTCAATCCCATCATCATCATCCTTCTAGTGACTCATTTTGGATGCCTATCACAATAACAAACAACTTCGAACAATTAAATAAAATTAACAAATGGTCTATGAGTCGTTCATGCATCTAAAAGACACATTGAAGTCTTAATTCGTTTTCCAAAAGAACCTAATATTATATGGGTGATTAAAGTTTTATGGTCTATAGGGTATTTCTTGTCTTAGAGGCTTTATTATTTAGACAAAAAACCAGAATCGTAATATAAAAAGTGCGAGGAATAGAATTAATTATGTAATCAATAAATTAGCAACTAATACATAATAATAAGTACATAATTACATTAACAATTAACAGTATAGATTTGCAATTCTATTCAACTTCTAATATATATAGTTTAGTATTTGTAATTGTATATTTCTTAAAACTGAGTTCTACAAGGATCCATAAGGAATTTTTACTTTTTTTAACTTAGGAGCAGATTGTTAGCTTTTGAAATCTATTCTATCTATTTTATTAGAATATATTATACAGCCTGTACGAGCAATTGGGCTCATTTGAGAATTCTTAAATAAACAAAAACACGCTTTTTTGGTTAGAACCGTTTTTCGCAATTTTTTTACTGTTTCGGACATTTTCAATGCCAGATTAACCTATATATAATCCACTTTTGTAAGACTTTGTTAGTTACAAAATGACCCATACGGCTTTTTTTGTATGAAGTCAAATTTGATTTGACAACATTTTCAAGAATTCATTAATTCTTAATTGACCCATCTGTGTATGAGAACTGATACGATATCAGCGGTTTCTATATAACAGAATTAATAAAGAGAAAATAACATACTGTGAAATTTTGGACTGAGGTACATAGCGGAAGAACTGAAAACGATATTTGTACCTATAACGATATTTAATGATATTTGTACCGGGAACGATATTTATAGTGCTTTAATTACAATACTTGAAGAATATTAGCTCATATAATACCGAAGTAGATAAATTTACTTTATGGAGCAACACCCGGGTGCCCCAAAATAAAATTCAGATTAGCACAGGTGCCATTAAAAGGTTTATGTAAAAACATCATCCGGTTCAAGGTCCAGGTCAATCGTTTAATATGAAAATAAAATAACCATTCAAAACCCACATATTTATCTGGTTTTTATACAGGTCTCAAATATTTAGTAATGCTATTTGTCACGAGTGGCGCTTACATAGTTTTGTAATAGAAATTTTTGATAATTCAATTAACAGGCTTACCAACTTCAAAAAATTATTCAGATCATTAACGTAGGTTCTTTTGAATTTAATAAAACCTAGACCTTGAACCATATGAAAAGAACATAACAAATATATCCACAATGTATCAATAATTATCAGACTACTCGCTTGTTCAAGATGTGAATACTGTTCACAAAGCTATTTAAAAATATCAGTATTTAAAAATAAGAAGATTTATGAATAATAAGAGCATAAAAGGCTTTGTAGACGTTTCCAACAGATTTTCAGATTTATTCCAGTGTTCTCGGTTTTCTTATTCTTTAGTTCTTTATTTTTTTAGTGATTGAATTATTTTTTTTATGTTATATTATTGTTTTTTTTTTAGATTTTTTATATTTAGGACATTGTGATCTCAATCAAATAAACTGAATTTATTTTTGAAATTTTTCAAATTTTTAGATTTACATTTTTATTTATTTGTAAAGTTGAGTGATAAAATAAGTCATATCCAGGTAAATCTGACCCATGCACATGGGACAAAATCATCTTGTTAAAAAAAGTGGATATGGGTTGTTTGAGAACTGACTTTAGAGAACAAAAATGCTTAAAAATTATAAATTAAAGAGCGTAGGAACTTGAAATTTTGTAATTCAAAAAACAAAATATGTATAAACTTGTTGAAGTTGTTGCGAATGTTACAAAAATTTGAATCGTACAGTTTTTTTTAAGTAAATTTAAATCTAAAATAGCGTTCACTCTAAGCCGAGTTGATGGCGTATGTAGACTTTTAGACCTCCGCCACCGATTTTCTGATAAGTTTTTCTTCACTATTAAAAATATCAATTTGCAATTTTTAATTTCACGAGATTTATATTGTTTTGCATTTCTTAAATTTGATCGTTAAATTAAAAATTTTCGAAAATTAAAATATTTTCAGAAATTAAAAATCATATAACCTGAAAAAAATATAAACTAAATACGATTTGAACAAAAATTACATAGTAACGATTATAGTTGCACAAAATTTTTTAAATATATTTAAAACCTTGAAAACCATTAAAACAGACATTTTATTTATTTTTGTTTTTTTTTTTTATTATTTTATCCATAATGCAAAAGATTATTTTCTTTTTCTTTCTCTAATAATCCTTAAAACCATTTTCGTGTTCATTCCATTAAAAAAAAAATTATATAAAATAATAATAATAAAAAAAAATAAATAGAAAAAATTTATATTCTTATATATGGATACAAAGTATTAGAATTGTATAAAACTCATTACTTTAAGTGAAGAGACCATCAAACAACACCTTCTGTTACGTGCTTAATTTAAATTAAATTGTAAATACGCATAAAAACCCACATCAGATACAAAATAATATATTTCTATATATTTTCATTTTACGTCACAGTAAAATAATTTGACAAAAATACAAAATAATCTCAAGTGGTTTTCCTAACATTAATATTTTTCCCTATATACATACATAATCGTATATATATACATATATATATAAATTTTTAATTTTTTTCAGGTTATACAAATCCAATAATAACACATAACACTGATAGCACATCACTTGATGAAAATAGTCCGCCATCATATGAGTACATTATAGGAGAAGTAAGTATATACAAAATTGTTTACTTTTTTTCAATATTATTTATTTTTATTGTTTTTATTTAATTTAATGGAAAATTGTAATTCTAAAGTTCAAATTAATATAGTTAGGTAAAATTGTTTTGGTTATATCATCAAAGTGTGTGGTTTTTGTTTAACGAAAAAATAAATAATTCTTCTTCTTCTTATGTTGCTAATCTATTACTGAATGTTAAGCGATCACTCAACTTATCACTGTAAGCTTGCTATGATGTTGACATACTGTTCTTTACATCTATACAACTGGTTCACAGCTCTCCTATGGTTCTGATACCTGTCCAATTAATAATTAAAAAGTTTAATTTAATTACATTGGAAGATATGTACTTGGTTATATTTTAATATTATGACAGCATCCTCCTCTAAAATATACTTTTGTTCAGAAACTGCTTTTTTTTAGACACAATCATCTTAACGCCATTTTCATATTTTTCTACATTAGTTTTACGTCATATATTTTTCTATTTGTTGTACTTCCAAGATGAGCAAAATTCATTTCTTGAATTAAAGTTTTATGAAAATGTAAATACAAATTTTATAGATTTCAAGTATCGATATAGTACAACAATCATACCATTGAAGAATATCTTGAATGTGATAACAAAATTTAATATCCTTAAGAACTCAGAGGAATAATTTGTACTAACAAACATGGATACCATCCCGAAAAACCTATTTGAGGCTGCGGTGATATAGGACACAGATCCCCTCCTAAAATTACATAACCATTACCTTATACAGTACAACAAAAGGTTAATTTATTTTAAATCATTCTTAAATATTGAACTATAAGTGTATTTTCTATAAGGAAGTAAAAATAATTCAAGAAAAATTGGGCGTCAAATCTGCTCGAAGTTTAATGATTTTGATATCTAAAAATTTGATATTCTTAATAAAAATGTAAAAAATATTATCTATCAACTATATTATTACCAGTAAGATTACCCGACTCCACGACGAATTAAAACAAATGTTTTATCAAAAATATTCTAATATATTTTTTTTCATCAACTTCATCATCATCAACATTTTACTGCAACCCCATCCGTAAGGTATAGAGCAGAAATAAAATCTTTCAATCAGCTCCTATCTGCGGATTACCTCTTTAATTGTGGACACGTTCTTTGCTAAATACTTGCTTTGTCTAAAACTATTGTTCTCCGTGTTTTTCTCGCCCTTTTAACACGACAGGTACCCTGACGATTCCATTCGAAACAATTGTTTCGCGATGTTGTTGTTAGGTTTCCTTAAAGTATGTCCAACCCAACTCCATTTCCTCTGTCTGATTTTCACATCTATTTGTTTTTACTTCGTTTTTTGCCCCACAGCATTCTGTTGGAAATGGCTTGTGCCCAACGAATGTTTAATGTTTAACTGATGTACGTTTTCAGTTTCCTGGTGATGTTTACCAAAACTTTCGATGTTTCGCAGGCGCTTAAGAGAACAAATTTTCTACTTGCACTGAAAATTCTTATTTTTGTGCGCATAGATATGTTCTTTGCCTGCAATATTTTTTAGAGCATTCTGAAAGTAGTACGGGCTTTGTTGATGTGGGCTTCAATATCCGAATCGGCACTTCCATCTGATGACACGATGCTGCCCAAACATAATACTAAAACTTAAACTACAATATTTCTTTGTAAACAGCATTTCGGGTTGTTTCTGGAGTATAAACAAACAAATTCCTTGCATCCACATATTGTTGTCCATGAGAGAAACAATCTTCTCTCAGTTGCAGACCAAAAAATTTTTGAGTTTGTCCCTTCAAATTGTTAATGAACATTACAAAACCTAATCTCACCAAAAATTGCAGGTGTTCAAGCTCAAATGCTATTTCTAATGATAATAGCGGTATTCTAAGAATAAAGATATGTTCGCCTTTTCTATAGTGAGTTTGAATTTATGCTTGAATGAAGTTCAGTTATTAATCTAGTCTCATAGTTTTGGTATTTAATACCAATAATTCCGATGGGTAAGTAACAGCTTCATTTTGATTAGTAATTGTATATATCGGCTTGTGGTTCATATTTACCTTGAAATGCTCTGCAGTAGTTTCTAATTAATAAAACGAACTGTCACATTTTTTTTGGAGCTAATTCACTAAATAGCCATGTAAAATTTTTATACTGATTTCGAAAATTTGGAAATACTTTTTCAGTCAACTCATCAATACTTTGATCAGGTTGTACTGATCGTTGCTTTTTCAATTTTAGCATTTAAATCTTCTGAAATGTTTCATTCACCAAGCTGTATTAAATTTATTAGCTTTTTGCAAATATTATTATTTTAAAGCGTGTCTGTTTATAACTTTTGAGTATTTTTAAATAAAAGTTATTTTGGCTATTCATAATTATCAAATTCGAATGATGGTAAGCAATTCATAATGAAATTTAGTACGATTTTTATTAAACTACATTTTATTTTCGACAAACTTCCTCAAACTTCGTCGAGCGGACGAATATAGAGGCATAAACCTACTAGTTGTTTTTAACTAAAAATTTATTTACTTATAAAGTAAAATGAGCATTCTATAGCTAAGCGTTCGCATCTAAAGCTTTCGACTATAAGCAATTTATTTACCGCAAGTATATTAAAACAATTTGTTGGCTTTTGTTTTTTTAATTTGTATGGTTCGGGTTGGCGCATTTCCGCAAACAAAAATGTATTCCATAACAAAATTTATCACTCTATCAATATTAACAAATATTTAAAGTTAACAATCTGCAAACATTTTAATAAACTGCAAAAATAAATTGTTTTTTCTGTTGAATTTTAGAATGAATAGATGTAAAAGCCAACGAATTACTAGATGATTTATCATTATTAGAATTTCTTAATTTAAAGAACTGGAATTGAAAACCACCCACAACATATATATATATATATGAAATATCCCAAAATTAATTCTTATTGAATAGAAAAATTTAATGTACTATAAAAATAATTAAAACACACACACATACATACACATATGCATCAAAACAATTTTTACTCCCTAAATAAAATTTAATCACTGAATTGGAAATTTTGTATTTTTTTATACCTTTTTTATTACATAATATAAAAAAATACATATATTTTTTATGCATTATTTATTGATTTCACCTATTTAAATACACCCCAAAATTAATTTTATTTTTATTTCTTATTTTTATAAAATCATCATTGAACTCAAATTGGAATAAGAAAATCACAATTCTTTAACAATACATATATATAATATATGTATATATATAATACATATTAGATAATTTTTCATGAATTTTCTGTTTTTATTTTTCCATAAAACAAACACAAAAATAATATCCTGCAATAACTGTTGTCAAGAGAGTCTATTTTTAATATTTTCAAATCTCATTACATCGAATTTAATAGTAATAATTCCGAATCATAAATCTTAACGATATAAAATGGTGGACTACACAAAAAAAAACACAAAAAAAATGTATTTGGCTTATTTAAAGAATTATTATTTCGGAAGAACATAAAAATGGCATGAACGCCTTTTAACAGTAAAATGCAGACCTACATGAATACTCGTTCAAATTACTTCAATTATTTTTTTTATTTTGTTTTGTGTCTAGTTTTTTATTTTATTTTATTCATGTCCCTCCAAATAAATATCCAAATACTCACCAGAGATGTATCTACACCGTCCAGGTCCAGGGTAGACTCTACTTCACACAATTTATATTTATTTATTTTTTATTGGTTTTTTCTTTTTTTACTGCAAGTAACCAAAAAAGAACTGGCCGGAGAAATGGAAATAAAAAAACCATTAATTATGATTTATGCTTGATGATAATGAAAATTTGATAAATTGTGATGATAAAAAATTTTTTATCCCGTAAAGTGCTGTAGGCATAAATAATGAAAACTATTATTTTGACTATATCTAATAAAAATTCCATTGTAATGTCCACTTTCCAGACGGATTCTACGCAAATCTAATTTCGACTCAACTCATCACTCAACTCAAATTTTGAAACTTTGTAGATTCGGTCAAAGTACAAATAAGCAAACACAAAATATACCAAGCAAACCCAATAAATGACAATATTAGAGTGGAGCAATAAGTTGATTTGATCTGCTCACTCACGTAGAATTTCTTATGTTCCTATACGTCTCACATACCAATTCTTGTACATAGGCGAAAAATAAGATGAATTGGAACATTTATGTGGTTACGATGTTACAGTTTAAAATGATAAAAAAACGGAAGGTTTTAATGTTTATTTTGAATTTAAGTATAGTTAGACTAAAGAGTAAAGTTTCAATTCATTGTCCTATATTCACCCATCCGTGGCGAATAGGGCGTAAATAAAACCTTTACATAGGCTTCTATCTGAGACTGACCTCTTCAATTGAGGTCAAATTCTTTGCTGTGTGCTTGTTTCGGGTAGCACTATTATTATTCATGTTTTTCCGGCCTTCCGACGCGACGTATACCCTAACGATTCCATTCGAAACATTGTTTCGCAATGTTGTTATCAGGTTTCATCATAGCGTTCACCCAATCAAACGCTATTTTATTTGTCGGATTTCCATGTCTATTTTTTTTTGTTTCGTTTTTTGCTACAGCGTTCTTCTGTTGGAAATTGTCTTGTGGCCCACGAATGTTTAGGATATGCCGGAGGTTACTTGGAGCTTCCTGGTGATGTTTAGTGAAACTTTTCATGTTTCGAAGGCATGCAATTCAAGAGAATAGATTTTACACTTGCATTGAAGATTCTTATTTTTGTGCGCATATATATGTTGTTCTGTCCGACTTTGCTGATACGCCTTTTTTGATACGGGCTTCAATATCCAAATCGGCACCTCCACCACATATCGTGTCATCTGCACAGGTAATTGAACATACTCACCTCTTCAATTCGCATTTCTTCATGGCAAATCGGATGTTGTGATGTGCGAGTTGTGCGAATATGATTTTGGTCTTAGTTGTATTGACTTTTAGACTCAAGAGAAAGTTTATAAGTAAAGAACTCCTCATTTTTCAGGAACAGTTATCGCTGCGACATTGAACAAACTCAGTTTAACAAAAAAAATTCTTACAGAAAATTATTGAAAAAAAAAATGATTGTATTATGTTTCTAATAACATAAAATAGAAATATCCACTCCCCTCAAATTATTCCGGCGTAACACTAGGGAGGCTTCAAGTGCACATTTCTATACTGTGGAAATACCTAGGTGGTCTAAAACTGGTTTTGGAAATTCTTTTATTGTAAGAACTGCTAAAATGTGGAACATGCTCCCATCTCACGTGTTCTCTACCGACAAAAATGCTTCATTATACAATTTACAACTTTTCAAAAAGAACCTCTTCAGGTTCTTCTCCTACTTACCTTCCAATTCTCCTCTATCATCCTTTTTCCCTCCAAATCCTTTTTTTCCTTACCCACACCTACAATAATTTTGTATAAAGGAATCCTTTCCTAGCGTTTGGGTAGCGTGTAAAAAAAAAAAAAAAAAAAAAAAATAAATGAAGGATGAACTTCTTTAGCAGTCAAGAAGTATTTAATGCTTATAAAATAACTTATTTAAAAATTTTTTTTTTTTTTAAAAACTTATGAATCAACCAAGGAATAGAATATAATTTCAAAAAATAATGGACATCCGATTACTGTCATATTTATAAAAGTCACAATTTCCAGATCAATTGCTAAAATACCAACACTATTTAATAACAATTTTATTTTTACTTTGATACGGGTTCTATTATTTATATTAGTGGGTTCATTTACAAATTTTCAAAACCAAAACAATAAAAATCAATCCATTAACTTTTATATGTACATTAACATTTAATATATATATATATATATATATATATATATACATATATATATAAATATATATTCTATAGTATAATGTGTACACATTTATGTTTACAGAACCATTTAAGAAATTTGGATTTAGGAAGTCGTTTAACAATATCAACAGAAATTGCATCATCATCAGAAAGTGATGGTATCAATAGTGGGGATTTAGTTATTATTGATGACGAAACTACAAATACAAATAAAAAAAAATTCAAATCATTTAATAATATTGGTGGTGGTGGTGGTTCAAATTGTTCAAATGAATTTTCTTCATTAACTTCAAATATTATTTTACCAACAATATTAAACGAAACAAAAGTATCATCATCATCAACATCATCATCATCAACATCAAATCAATCAAGAGATATTAAAACAAATTTTATTCAAAGTTATCATAATAATAGTATAACTGGAACTTCTGCTGTGATTAATAACAATACAACAAAAATACTAGAATTATCATCATCAATACCAGCAGCAGCAGCAACAGCAACAACAACAATAACTAATAATCAACTTTTATGTGGTGGTAATAATATAGATGGAAATCGCAAAGAATCAATAGATTCAACTGAATATTTAATATCAACAATGACAGCAACATCACCATCATCCCAAGAAAATTTATTATTAAATAGTAATGATGATGAATGTACAGGTTCATGTGAACCATTTTTTAGAAGATCATTATCAACATCATCATCAACAACAGTACCAACAGCATCAACAGCAGCAGGAGCATTACCAATAGCATCATCAACAAAAACTACTATAAATAGTCAAGTACATGAACAAATATATGAACAGCATCAATTACATCAACAATATGAACAACAAAATGATGAACTAGATGATAATATAATTGGAAGTGAAATTGATACATGTGGTGAGTTTATTTTTGTAAAATAATACAATTTTGTTTTTCTTTGGTTTTTCCATTTTTTTTTTAATTCTTATTATTAGAATTACATCATATTGTAAGTATGTAGATGAATATATTGTAATTGTTTAATAATGCGCATTTCATATAAAACAGGGTGTTGGGATAATATATTGAATCTTTTGACAGGACTCATGAATCGAATCAAATTGAAGAAAAGGAAAAATTTGTATAATTTCACATAAAAATTATATCTTTTTAATCTCCATATATTACCGAGACAAGGTTTAGTCGGAAAAATCAATATTATTATTTTCTTATGATAGTTTCAATTGACCTGTGATGATAATTTTAAATTTAAAAAAAAAAAATGTTTAACTCGATTTGATTTATAACTGTGGTGCCTTCTATTATTGAAAGAACAGCGGGCGGAAATCAAAATTAAATTATTTTATTTAATGTTAAATTAATATTTAACACGTCAGGGTCACCAATGTGGCTAATATATTTAGGCATTAATTAAAATTTATGAATTTATAGCTTTTATTGTTTGCTATTCTATTTTTAAAAAAATCTATTTTAAAAAAAGTTTACAAAACTAGATTAAATACAATGGCAATAACATGAAAAAAATATATATGAATTTTACATGTTATCCCATTATAATTTTTTTTGTTTTAATTTTACTGTCAATTTTAATTACAGTGAAAATTATAATTTTAACAGTTAAGTTTCTATTTCTATTTATAATTAATTGTAAAAACAGTTTGTTAAAAACAAAAAACCATTCATTTTCATTTAATTTTTTTTTTTTTTTGTTTTAACTTTTTATTTTTATTTTTACTTCATTTTTGTGTTACAATTAGAAAAAAGTCTTACAAAATCTAAATTTATTCTAAGTTTGACAATAACTAAACCTTAAAACTACGTTAAATTTATTTAGTTTACATCATTCTTATAATTGTGGGTTAGTCTTTTTTTTTTACAAATTTTTCGTAAAAAATATTTTATATTTGTTTATATTTTGGAAAACATAAAAAAAACCAAAACTTGTTTAAATTTATTTTATTAAAAACCTTAGAACTAACCTAAATTACTTAAGCTACATCTATAATCTAACTAAACCTATGCTAAACCTAACTTACCCTAAGCCTGTTCTAAAGTTAGATAATCTATTTATGTTATTGGTTTAACCACCAGAGATGAGTGTTTATTATTTTTTTATCCTTATCTGGGATATACATGTCATATTTGAGTGAATTTGTCTCTAAAATGTGCGGGTTATATTATATGCACTTGCATGTAGCCCGTCTATTATAGTGATATAATAGAGGGACATGCTCGTGGTTTTGAATATACCCTTTAGCATCAAGATAAATAAAATGTTCGGGTGCTATAAATCCCGTTTTCATGCTGTTTTTAATGTACTCTTCATTATGGTAATATATATGAGATATTAGACCATTTTCTGTTGTGGTAAGAGATCTATTAAAATGATTACGAATTGTTTTTATCAAAAAATTATCGAATCTTACGATACTAGCCTTTTGGTACAAACATTTATTTGAATAAAAATGTTTGTAGTCCGTTTCGGGTTTTCTGTGTAGATTTACGCAGGCTCTTATGCATTTTCGTTCAAATTTTCTTATTTTCTCCATTAGACTTGCACTTATGTTGAACCAAATGGGTCCACCATATGAAATAACCGGTCTAATGAGAGTTTGATATGCTAAAATTTTTACTCTTTCATTGATAATTTTATTATAGAAAAGTTTTTTGGACGCCATAAATGCTTTAGTCCCCTTTTCCAAATTTTTTTTAACATTATCAATGTAATTTAAATGTTGATTCAAAACAACACCTAAGTATTTGACTGACTTTTTCCTGTCAATTATGGTGTCGTTCAAAGCTTTTATTTGAAAGTTCTTCCAACATTTTTTGATATTACCGTTGGTTTTGTCAACAGTGTTTCGAAAAAGAATTGCTTCACATTTATCTACATTAATTTTCAGTAACCATACCTTGCAATAATCAATAGTAAGATTAAACTGTTTCTGAACGTTTGCTGTTATTTGTGCTACCCTATTGCCGGCGGCATAAATAATTAGATCGTCGGCAAATGCTATAGAGTAATATGGGCCCTTAAAGTTTCCAAGCAGTTCCAACAATTCTGTTAAATACAATGAGATGGGTGAGTTAACGGTACCTTGTTGCAAACCATTTTTAATCACGAATTTGTTTTCAATATTTGACTTATTGGCTATTCTGAATTCATTGTCGGATATCATATCCATTATTAATCTTGTTAAATTGTTTGGAAATTGATAATTTAATAATTTATATATTAGACCATCAATCCAAACACTATTAAATGCCTTCTCTAAATCTATAAGGCACGTGCCTACACATTCCTTATTATTTATGTACCAGCATACATCGGAGGTTAGTTTATTTATAGCGTGTATAGTGCTATGCTTATTTCTGAACCCAAATTGATTTTCAGGTAAAAGCTGGCTATCATTTACTAACTTTATTATTTTGTCATTAATTATAGTCATTTTCATTTAATTATAACCATTAAAGGCAAGCTCATAATTTAAATTATTTGAATTCACCATATTAAGGGGAAGCAGAAAAATTGCATATCCGCAGGCGAATTATTATTTATAAAAAAAACGCATAATTCCTTTTAATTTAATAAAATCTTTATTTGTCTATTTTTACAAATATCGATATTTCGGCAATAGTATGTTGTCTTCTTCAGCGTTGTTGCGTAGTTTTCCCATTTTTAATTATTTTTATTTTTTGTTTATATTAAATTTAAGATTTAATAGATTTCTATTAATGTTTAAATGCTCGGTGGATGTAGTGTGTGAGTGTGGCTCAATCAAAAAAATCATTAGCTTTTTTTAAGTAATCTACATAATCTCCAATATTTGAAATAATTTCCAAAAATTATTTTTACTGTTACAATAGACATTTTCATTTTACAATTTTTTTTTTTTTAATTTTTTTTTTTCCTTAAAATCAAATCACAAATCATTCCCACGTGGAAAAGCAATTTACTAGTCTGGATAAAATTCTTAATTTTATGACCAATTAACATCGGACATGTTCTTTTCGTTCATATATACACACACACATATACTTGTATAAAAAAAAAATTTTCTTTAATACCATTTCATGAAGATTATTATGTATCCTTTTATTTTAAAGTAAAATATTTAACAATAGCAAGTGTAGTTGATAAAAAATGTTTTGGGTGACGCCAAGAAAATTAATTAAAAATAGTGACACATAAAAGATCAATAATGAAATAAACATTTATATACATAGTCGAAATACCATGTCCAAAATAATTAAAATAGACAAATTCGAAATGAATGCGAAGGTTTCACTACTAGTAGACTTTACTATTAGGGAATTAAAATTTTTGATTTTAAGCTTTTCAATAAAAGTTCCAGGATATTACTAAAAGAATTACACACTAAAGCTGTTCTTATTGATTAAGATTTTCACTATACCCTCATCTCCAATGATAAACAAAATGTTCACCTTCCAAGTACAACATGCCACCAATGATCATTAGGTACCTTCATTACCAAAGGATAATTACAATGTTAGAAATTATAGCGATACGAGAATGTTCACTGGTGATACATTAGTAGCTATAACCTATTAATAAAATTAATAAAAATTTCTCGCTTGATAAGGGCTTAACATTTTTGTCTTTTAATAAATAAAATGAGCTTAAAACTTTTCAAATTCAAACTATAAGCTGTATTAGTAGTCTAGTACTACTTACTATAGACTACCGTGCTGTGTAAGCCATAGGTCTTGGTTGCTCTTCTTTCAAATGGATTGAAAATTTCCTTTCGAATCGTACAATTCAAGTTTAAGTTGATAGATTTAAGTCCCATCAATTCCAAACAAACGATTGTCTTCCCCTCACGGATCAGTTCTCTCATCTACGCTATTTATAAATGATTTGCTCGAAACCACTTTCAATCCAATCCACAGCTTTGCAGACGACAGCATTCTACGATTTTCATAAAAAGCTATACCTATCGTTGTATCAACCCAGTGGTTGATGGCTAATTCCCCCAGCAATGATTTGGTTGCAATAAAAAACAGATCAAAAACAGAATCTTAACATTTCGAAAACTCAGAACTGTAATCCATTTTTGATCCTGCTCTTTTATTTTAAGAAGACAAATTTCAGCGATTATTTGAAAGCTTAAGTATATTACTTACTTACTTAGGTGGCCAGCAGAGCATGTAAGTCCTGGGCCTGACTTACGATTTTCATCATTTTTGTCTGTCGCAAGCAGATTCTTTCCAGTTAAAGATGTTGTGAGATGCGAAATTGTTTTATATCAGCCGATACTTTGTCTCTAAAACGAAGGTTTGGTCTGCCCCGACGTATATTAGGTATGCACTTAGATCGAAAAGTGATCTGCGAATGATCATATATTTGATGCTGCAAAAAAATCAGCCGAATATTTAGTTTTTCTTAGCCGCTGTAAGGTTTACTTCTCTTGCTGTGACCTCTTGAAAATCTATAAAATTTTCATACGACCCAACATGGAGTACAATTCTCTCATATGTACTGGTGTTTCTAGTAATGCGTTAAAACATTTGGATATAGTCCATTAATCTTAACAATGAACCAAATATCATTGCTTATCTTGCTCCTCTTGGACATCATAGTATAGTTGGAACTGTCTTGCCTTTTCATAGATATCTCGTAGCCACGGGCACATGCGCATTGAAAATTCAACCTGCATTACGTCCACTTAAACACTTCTCTCGTGAAACACAAAAGGCAGCATGTGGTCGTATCTACACCGTAGAAATCCCTAGAGGACAAGTTATGAAAACTCGTTTATAATCTCAACATCTTGAATGTGGAACCAAATTCAATCGTATGTGTTTTCAAAACATGATCAATTCTATATTTGTCAATTTGATCCCCAGTTATATTCACAACGAGCATTAGCACATTCGTTCGTAATTGTACCTTCTATCTTTCTCCTTTCCTAATTTTCATTTCCTACCCTAGCCAAACGTACCAATCGGTATAAAAGATCACAACCAAGTGTTTTGACTATGTATAAAAAAAAAATATATGTATAAGAAAATTTTATCAGACTACAGACAATATAAAATGAAAACGTACTACATAAATAAAGTTTAACAGATTGAAATAAGAATTCAGATTAAAAATTAACTTAAAACTGCTTCACAGTGAAACCCTAAATCACAAAGCCAATCCATTGTCACTATTCTGGAAAATGTTGTCCATATTCATATTGCAAATCGTGTTCAAGTATTCAAAATAAACATGATTCATAGATTTATACTACGTCATATTTAAATATGAATCAAAGAAAAGAAGCAATCCAGCATTGAATAATTCCTGAGTGTGATCACAAACGACTCAGAGACTAACTAACAAACAACACGGGTTATCACAATAAACCCATTTGCAGCTACGGTGATATGGTGGAAAGATTCCATCCCGAAATACGTAATCTGTCTATCTAACCAACTATAAATCCAGGTACTATGGGGTGTATGACATTGTAAGTTCGAAATCACACCCCATACTAAACATCATAAACACTATATTAAAATATATACGCTTGAAATAGACTGCATGAATACAACTAACATTATTTTTATTGAAATCATTAATTATTTTAGCTACTGAATTTTAAAGCCTTCTTTTTACAATGCAGTAAAGGTATACTAAAAGATTTATACGTTATTATACCTAATACACCTATTAAATTAAGCATTTTTTGTGTTGTTTGCTTACAAATAAATCTTTTAATTATTTATGGTCTCAGACTCAATTATGTCGCCTCTTTCTATTATTGTTTTTTTTTTTTTTTTTTTTTTTGTATCATGAAGTGATGTTAATTAATTCTAATAGACCATTTCTAACAAACCACAATTTATTATTCTGATACCTTCTATTGTAACCAAAAACAAAAAAAAAATTAATTTCACAGACTTTTGGTTTCCTTTTTAAGATTTTTCTTTTTCTTTTTCGAACTGATTCTATAAATTTTTATTAATTGTACTTAACCATAAATGATAAATATGTATGTAACCCAATAATAACCTTGAACTTTTCTAATAGAAATCAAAATACAAAAATTTTACATCTATAAACAAAAAAAAAATCAGATCTGTTTTAAATTCTAGAGGTCATTTAAAACCCACATTACAATATAATGACATAAAAAAAAAAAAAAAAAATAGATTTATTAGAAAATATTAACTTTTTTTTCTCGTTTTTATTAGACCACATCTTGAATATCTTAGAATAAAAATAATACAATCAAACCTATATAGCATAAAAAATGTAAATTTACTGTTCAATGACCTGAGTAAATCGAGCAGAACATTTTCGATTTTTGTTGTTGTTTTTTTTTTTTTTTATTTTGGTTAAAATTATTCTGATAAATATTCCTATTTCCTTTCTGAATTGTTTTATTTTCACCTATACTTAAAACTGATTTCTCATCAAGGATCCTCCTATACAATGTAGCATAATAATTGAATATATTTTCAATAGATTTTTCATTTAAAAAGTAAGTCTATTTGAAAGATTTACGTTTTGACTTTAATAAAAAAATATATATATAACTTTTATAGTGTGGTATACTCATTTTGTTTTTTGCTATATAAACCACACATTTACATCCCATTTTGAATTTTTGAAGCCAGAGCCACAATGAAATTATCAAATAAAAATATCATTTTTTTTTGTGTTTTATGTTATTAGGCCGATTTATAAATCACAATCCTTAAATGACAGCAATAGTTCAAAGTGATATCAAATTTATTTCATTCAGAATCAATTAGATTCACTCTTCTAAAGCAAATTCTATTGAAATTGTATCAATAAATAAGTAGAGATGATGTCTTAGATGTTCAAAGTAATTTATTAATGTCTATATTGATGTAAATTAATTAATAATAATCATACTAGTACAAAAAAAAAATGTTTACTCTCACAACACTATTACGATACAAGATTTCATAAAATTACTTGTGTACGCCACATTTGTCTTCAACTTACAAACCACACGATATCCAACTTAACATTAATCTATGTAAAAATCATTTAGGTAACAAAACAATTATATTCATCACAGCATTTGAGTTGTGGCGTTCAACAAACATCGGTTCACATTACTTACGCATTAAGATGAAAAGCACCACAACATTGCATACATATAAATTATATTCACGTACCAAAAGCGGAAACAATAAAATCTATTGGACTACACCTTGACTCGTGTCTTAACTGGAAATATCACATTAAACAAAACTCAATGGAAATTAAACAGAAAATCAGAGATATTAACTGGCTAATAGGGAGACAATCTAAGCTCAGCTTATTATACTCCAAGTTGCAAGTTTATAAAAGTATATTCAAACCTATATGGGCTTACGGTATCCAACTGTGGGATGCACAAAAACATTTATTAATTAATTACACAGTGCTGCCAAAATAAATTTCTTAGAAATATCACGAATGCATACCGCTATGATTCAAACGAAGATATTCAAAGAAATCTAAAAATAAAAAAATTAGGTGACTATGTCATTAAACACGAAAATCGATTGACTCAACATAACAATCTTAAAGCGATTTTGAGCTATTAGACAGATCTTAAGATATAAGAAGGCTGAAAAGGCTAAAACCGCACGATCTAGTGTAATAGAATAAAATGCAAGGGAAGCGGAAATACAGATTTCTTCTGTAATCCCATACAAGTTCTACTTATAAGCACATTTTAAAAGTATTAATAATTTATTTAATAAGTAAGTAATATAATAATAAGATTGTAGTATTTAACTTTAAAATAAAAAATATATATATATATATTGGTAACTGAAATTCTATAACTCACAGACTAAACAGAAAAGACTGCCAAGATAAGTCCTATAAAACATAATAAAAAGAAAATCTAGATACATGGATATTCTATGTCTATGTTTATTACTTTAGGACTCAGTTCTAATTTAATTAAAAAACTATCATACCTATCATACCGATCAGAAAGTAGAAAGTAGTATAAGTTCAGGATTTTTAAACGATTCGTAAATGATTTTTTAACAGCTGTACGCTCTGTCATCGACAAAAGTACAAGCAATGAAATTCACAAACATATGAAACAATTTAAGTATTAGCAAAAATATCAAAAACTGGCATTAGTTTTGAATAAAAGGATCTTGTATTAATAATCGACATATCGCCGCTTGAAAGCTAGTCTGTTCAATACGGCATTTATTTTATTTCGAGAAAAACGCGTTTGAAGATAAAAGTAGAAAAAATTAAAAACTACACAATAGAAATTTTTAAAATTTTGCTTACTGATATTACATATACATATATATCTGTCCATGTCCATTGTTCCAAAATCAGTGTGCTCATTGTGATCGAGTCGCCCCGCGTTAACGATATAAAAAAATTTAAATTGTTCCATGTTCGTTGGTTATGTTTATGTAACAAAATAGCATTTACGAAAATTGATCAGAAAATGTATGGCAAATGTATGGTCCAAAAGCCAAGAATTCGGATATGGAACGATTTGCATTAGAAAACGATGAAAAAGGTGGATATAAAGCAAAATAACCAATGAATGTCTTTGAATCTAAAACAGATGTGAAAAAACAGATTACAGGTTCGGAAAGAGCGTATTTTAAACCCGTATAATCAACTCCCGAGTCAAAAAACGTAAAAATGACGTATGGAACAAACTAGCTTTCAGGCGAAAACATATAGTAACAAAAAATCAGGCCTGTTAAACAAATATAAAAAATATTGACCCGAAAGTATATAGAAGAGAGAGAAGAGTTTTGCAGATAAAACATCGGACAAATAATTCTCAAAAGCTTTATAAAATATAGATTTATAGGGGACGCTTAATTAATTTATTTACTAATAGATAATCCCAATGAATGCATATGTAATTTCAAAGATTTTAAGTTTATTGGAAAAACAATCACAAACAGTGAATTCACAAAAAAATTATTTTTTTATTCAATATATGATTCCGTTTGTTCACTGTTATTACAGTGAAAAATTTTTTGTTGACTCTATTACTCATGGGAGTAAATATAGATAACTTGACATCAGTTGGTTATCATTATATTCTACTGTTATTACTTCACTTAGCATTGTTAACAATACAATTTTTATTATACCCTTACTTTATTCTACCTACAGTCGATACTAAATTATAGTAATTTATAATTATAATTTTTTTTTTGTAATATTTTTAGATGATATACATAGTCATCAATATTGTACTGGTCCAAATGATCAAGAATGCCCAAGTTATATTGCTGAAATGAATGAAATTGAAGAAATTAATCGAAGAAATGCACAAAATAATCTTAATAATAGTGGAAGTTATGTACAAAATAATTATTATGGTGATGCAGATGATGATGATAATTGGGATACAAATCAACAACATAATCAACAATTACAACATGAACAATTACAACATTTTATAAGTAATAAATCATCGAAAAAAATTTATAAAGCTGTTGCTAAACAATGGGGTATAACATGTAAAATGTCAGATCAATGTCGTTGTATGGATTGTCAAAGTAAATACTTTGATTGTGAATATGATCAGGTAAATATGACAAAAATAATATTTTAAATAACTACAGTTTCATCTATATTAGAATATTTGAGAAATTAACTGACCCCCCTCTATTACATTAGCCGCAAATGAGCTTATTGTATTTTTCCGTGTTAATGCAACTAAACATCTGAATCCTTAAGAATGTCCGATTTTATGATCATATGTATACTACGGATAGTATTCAGTGGTACGCTAAATAGCTTACATTGAAAGACCTTGATCTACAGCTCATACAAGATTGAACTAGTTCAAGAACTAAAGCCACTTGACCATAATAAACATCGTTTGTTTGCTGATTGGGCCCTAGAACAGCTTGAAGTTGATTTTTTTTTATCGAAAAAATGTGTGGAAGTTCATTTTTAGTTGAACGGCTACGTAAACAAGCAAGATTGCCGTATATGGAGCATAATGAATCCTCAAGAAATTCAACAGGTTTCATTGCATTCTGAAAAATTCACCGTATGGTGTAGTTTACACGCTAGAGACATTGTCAATTCATATTTCTTTAAAAACGATGCTGGCGCTAATGTTAAAAATGGATGCTCGTTACAGATCGATGATCAATGACTTTTTTTTCAAAATTTGAATGCTATGTTATCGATCCGGAAGTTTTTAGCGTACATGTACTGTCACCGCAACAATTGATTTATTGAAAGAAAGATTGCGGATAACATTATTTCGAGAAATAGTCCAATTAATTGCTCTTCAAAATCATGCGACATAACTCTACTGAGTTATTTTTTTGGGGTTATGGGATGGGGAGTAAAAAAGCAAGAATAGTTGAATAGTAAATTACACCACAAAAATATTAAAATTTTTGCAAGTTCTTAAGGCAAAAATAAAAATATGCAAAACGGTGGTGAATACTTAAAATATTTAATATAGTTACACCATATAAACGACGGTTATTTCCGAGTAGAATGACATCTACTCTAAAATAAATTTCAATCACAAACAATTTTCAAAAAGGCTTCAGAAAAATTCTTTCATTTTAAATAAACACATAAACACATTATAGAAAAAGGTACAAAAACGAAATTACTGAAAAGTATGAAACTTAAGTATGAAAGACAAAAAAAGAGGTGGTTTTAGTGGGTTCAAGGCCTTCACAACCATTGTTGGTTTGACTGAAACTACTTGGTGTCCTTCGAGGATTCCCACCTATCTACAGAAAAGAAAAACAATAAGATTCATATAAATTGATATGAGTCAATGACAATGTTGTTATCCAGGATTTTGAAAATAAAGTTACTACTGTACAATTGCACAGGCACCCACTAGTATTAATTTAAATACATACATACTTCTAGCAAAAACAAATTTATTGAAAAAAAAAAATGTATTTAATTTTAGAACGAACATCATAAAACTGATGGTGGATTAGGTGCTGGCACCCCAATGTTTATAAGTGAAGTAATGCATGGCTCTGCTTGTACAATTTTATAAAAATGAGGTGAAAATTTTCTTTTAGACAACGAGAAAATAAATTTTTCTTTTGTCTTGCAAAATATTAAAAATGAACAAACAAAAAGTTAACCAGTATCAATTATTAAATTTAATTTAATTGAATAGAAAATTTATAATATTTAATTTATTATTTTATTAAAAATAAAAATTAAATGGCCTAAATATTAAAAAAAAAATAAATAAAAAACACAAAATATGCCACAAAAATATTTTTTTTTTGTTTGTAAAATCAATTCTAATTGTTATTTATTAATAATGGACAAAAAAAAAATAAAATGTCAAAAATTGTAACCAGAATTAAAAATTAAAAAGAAAATTTTGAAATTCAATTAAATTTAAAGAAGTAGTTTTATTAAAAAAACAAAACATTAAAAATTTCAGGAATTATTGATGATATCTTATAGTACATACATGCATACGTAAACACTATACATAAAGATGTCAAATTTGTTGAATAAAAATTACTTTTAAAATTTGTATTAATAAAAATAAAAAAATATTTGATAATATAAATTAGTTTTTTTTTTTTTTTAATTCAATAATAAAGAATGGCTATTTTAGTGAATTTAGACTGTCGATAACTTGTATATCTAGAAGATTGGTAATAAGAAAAACAAAAACAAAATAAAAAATGTAGAACAAATGTATATCTAGCTTAAATTTATACATAGAAAAATAAAATAAAAATATTTAGAATAATTAAAATAATAATAACTATAATTAATAATGTTATCAAAAAAAAAAAAAACATAAACAAAATAAACACAAAAAATGAAATATATTTGCACTACAAAATTGTACTAAATGTTTTCGCACTGAATACCAACAAACCAACCATTATATTATTATTATAAATGTAAGTACATAATATATTTAAGAGTTTTAAGTAAATAATATAAGAATACCTAGATATATATAATAATATATTACAATACATATATTGTAAACTATATTACCATATAAAATATTATTCTTTCTGTTAAATTGTTAGTTTTGTAGATAAAAAAAAAATTTAAATAAAAAATAGCAGAAAATGCCAAAGAATTAAATACAAAATTTATATAAATAACAGTATATAAAGGATATTCACAAAAGGTTTGCATATTAAAGTTTCTATTTAATATATGTATACTCTATACAAAGATTTACTGGAGGTATGCTGATTGTTACAATTACTTTAAGTTATTTTATTTCATGTTGAATTAAAAAAATAAAAATAAACTAAAAAAAACAAAAATAAAAGAAATCCGACTCGTACATAAATTTAGTATGTATAACAAATTTATATGAGAATATTTCTGCAAAAAAATGTTAGGTATAAAATATTAGAATTTCTATCTACGATATCAAAGTATTCAAAATGATAACGTGAATTGTCTAATACTGTTTAATATACAGCGTTCACCGAACAATGGGAGCTATCAAGCATACCATTGAAGAATATTCTGAGTGGGATCTCAAAATCAGATATCCGGACTCAGAGGATTAAAAAATTAGAACTAAAAAAACATGGGCAATCACAATAAGCCCATTTGCCATTTGCGCATGCAGTTATATAGGGGACAGATTCCCTCTGAAATTACACAATTTATAAATATAATCTAATATACTAAAAAAATTCAATATATAACTATAACTACAAAATATTTGGCAAACAAAAATTTCCCATTACAAAATAATTATACTTTTTTTAATAAGCCAATGCTAGCCCAAGCAGCTAAAGCTTAATGAAAAATTCAATTATTATAATTTTAATTGTAATAAATGTTAACATATTGACTCAATAAATAATTTAAAAATTGATATATCAAATGTTTTACAATAAATAATCTTCACACAGTGTAAAAAAACTACGAATATTAAATAATTCCCTCTGTGTAAATATACTTATAGTATTCTATACTCAATACAAAAATATTGCAAATATAATAAACTGAATGTCCACAATTTGTACAAAAATACTCTATAGATATATTATATATGTAGATAACATTACAGTAGATTACATGCTTCTTTTTTATCTACAGTATAATTGGAGAAAATTTGGAGAAACATTGTGATTACAGTTGGAGAAAATTTGTGAAACTACTTGATGATACTATATACTCTATATCTTTAACACAAAGTAATAAGTAAATTTTGAATATTTGGATATTATGTAAAGATACATTATACTAAAGAACATATAATAAGAAGAAGTCTCATCCTATAAAAGTTTTGAAAATATTATGTTTATATAGGCGGGTCGCCACATTACAACCCACTTTCTCATTTTATCTTTAAAACAATAATCTTGTCCTTCAAATCTACTTACGAATATGAAATGATAATACATTACCTAAATAATAATATTAAAATTTCAGAATACCAATGTTGGTACTATTGTATGTATTGAAATAAATATATAGTTAAACATCCAATAATAGAATTAATCATAGAATCACAGAATCTACAAAAATATCTAAAAATAATAGTAATAAAATAATTATAACCGTTATTTTTGTTCGTATAACTTCGTTAAAAATCATAACATTTTTATTTTAATTATTGACGAAATAAAAACAGGCAACAATTCATTTTATAACTCACAGATGTACTAATGACATCTTATAATAATTTATAAAATCAATAAAAATAAAAATCAGAAATTGTATAGGTCGTCTAACATTATAAATACCTACTGATGAGTTCTAGTAGTGTTATGATGAACGAAACAATTCCTAAAAATAATTTGTTTATTATAAACTCTTACCATAAGTTAGTAATAATTATAGATACAATGATGATATCTATGTATCAATGTTCAAATGTTGAATATTCATAAATCGAACCTGTTCTTTTTATTAAAAGTAAAATGCTATATATAAAAGTAAAATTTTAATAATTTCTAATTAAATTTATAATTACATAAATTTATTTTATAGTTAATTCATTTTTGATAGATTGTTTGTTTATTTTATTTTTTAGATATACGCATATCTAAAGATAAATATATATATGTGATTGATAACTAAAAACAGACAAAATTAACAATTCCAAAAAATATATTCTTTGCTGAAAATTTATAAATATACCTACTTTTCAGTATACTTCTTACTAGAAATAAAAATCCATATAACGAAATAACGATTTTTTTTTTTTTTTATTTTGAACCTTTGATTTGAAAAAATATTGAAATATACCTACTTGGATAAACTAACAAATACTATATAGTATTAATTTTTTTTTTTGTTTTGTCTTTTAGAAATTATAATTGTCTCTGCTTTCTTTAATTTTTATTTTCGTTTCATTTTCTTACCGTACGCATCTAAGTTAAAAAAATAGAAAATATCTATATAAGACTTCTTGTTATTATATGTTCTATGATTATATTCAAATAACCAAAGATTTTTGATACACACAGAAGTCCAATAAACGACCATAATGAAAAATCAGCTGATTATCAAAAATAATAAATTAATTAAATATTAACTTATTATTTTTAACTTGTGAAGAGACCTATAATTAATTTGTATAGAATTTCGTATATATTAAAATGAAATGTTAACTACATACAAAAAACAAAACAATATACAAAAAGCCTTAATGAATTATCCTAAAATATATTCTATGTCATAATTGTGTATTTCATTAGATTTAGTAAAATGAAAATAATTATATAAAAAGTATAATTTTTAAGGCGGGAAATTCCATATTCTAAAATATTTTAGTTTCAATAAAATTTTATATAACAGATTTTCTTCAGAAAAATCTTGTTGTGGCTGAACTACTAAGCAAAAAAAAATTATTGAATTACATTTGAAAATTCGACAAGTTTATGTTTATAATTATTTAGAAATGACGGATGTTATATTAATCGATAATCGATTTATTTTGAACTACATAGATTCTTAATTCTAAGATTTCGTTTACACATGATATTCGAGATAATTTGATGTAATTTTTATGATTATAAAATTATTGAATTGTGAATGATGATTCGCAAATTTGGCCAAATTTGTTACAATAATATATTTGATACTTAATATTTTCAGGATCGAAATTCCCGATGCCAATTTTTTTTTCTAAACATTTTAAAAAAACTGTAAAACCGAATAGGACTCAATACAATATAAAATAATAATTTCTGATTGCTATATAAATAAATACAAAGTCATTATTAAAAACTAAACACCATCAAATGATAAGACTTAATAATTCATATAAAACGATATTTAATATTTTTATAAAAATTTAATACTGGCCAAATTCTTGTACTCAAATTAAAAAGCATTTTCTTCATTTAATAAATCTGTACAAACCATAGATAATGCAACTCTACTTGATGTACTGTACATAGATATAATTTACATTAAATTTTCAAATATTTTGAATTTTTGATTTAACAAATAACGGGTTTACCAAACTTAATTAACCAAAGTTTTTTTAAGTTAAGCCAAACGTTAATTTTCAAACGATATCTTTATACACGAATACACAGCTTCGACTAATTGAGGATTGTAGAAAGAAAAATGCCCCTTGAATCGAGTAGGGACATTTTGAATAAATGTGTTAATCTTACTCTTGAACTTTTACAGATTGTATGTATTACGTAGGTTTTATTTTGCATTGTGGAAACACGTTTGTTGGAATATGGTTCACACATTCAGCCAGTTAGGTTAACATACTTTACAATCCGAGATCTGTATGTTTTGAACGGTTTGAATAATTTTTAAAATAACGGTCATTTATTCCAACTTTTCCCTTATTCTAGAGTAATAAGGTTGTCTAATAAGGCAAATATTGGAAATTGAAAAAAGCCAAATGAATTTGTAGACAATTTATCTTCTTATTAAAATCAAAATAAAATTACATTTTTCAAATATTAACCTATTTTTGATTTTTGAGTAATTTTTTAAGCGATATTAAAATTCTCATCCTAATTGATTAAATTCTCACTCTCTCTCCCTCTCCCTCTCCCTCTCTTTCTATATATATATATATATAAATTATTTATGCATTTTGCTCATTTCGATTTTCAAAAGGCCTATTCTAATAATAAGTATAAGAATTAAGATATTCAATTAAAATACAAAATATTGAATACAAAATGTTAATCGCACAATTTAGCCCACCAGATATATTAAATAAAATAATAAATTAGCAATCAGAAGAACAAATTACTGCTAAAAATCTAATTCATTAAATTTAAAAGAGTCCTTCAACAACAAAACTATATATATATATATATATATATATATATATATAATTTCATATATATAAATTAAACATATTAAATTATTTTTTTCTATTAGTTTAAGATATTATATAAATAATTGCCTATATTATATATTTATATTTAAAAAAAAATTTAAAACAACATTAAAATTAAAAATAAATTAATTTAAATTATAATAAAGAAAAAATTTACAGAAAGACTTTAAATCAAGGCCTTCATAAATGTTTAAAAGAAAAAAGATTAAATTAAAAATAAAAACTGTTGCTAAAACTGCAAAAAAAATATATTACTTAAAAATATTTTTTCAAAATTTTCAAAATTTATTAAAAAAAAAAAACAAAAGAAATTAATATTAATCAAAAAAGTATATTGTGGAAAATTGTAAAGCAAACAAAAAAACAAAACATAAATTATATGGTGTTTTTTTATATGCCATTTTTGAGTCAATAGAAGTTTTTTTCAAGCTCATTCAAATATTATTTTTCAGAAGTTTTGACAGCACTATTATAGACCTGTCTTATTATTATTTTCTTCAATTTAAATAATAATAAATTTGCAAAGTCAATAATATTGGATAACTTTTGTTATCATCAATAATTGGATAATTGGATAACTTATATCAATAATTGGATAACTTTGTCTATCATCAATAATTGGATAATTGGATAACTTATATCGATAATTGGATAACTTTGTTATCATTAATACTTGGATAACTTTTTTTATCATCAATAATTGGATAATTTATATCGATAATTGGATATATTTTGTTATTCTGAGATTATTTAAAGATTATCTGCATTTTTAATTGGCCAACTTTATTATATTAAGCATTTACATCCATGTGTTGATGGAAACTTGATGCAGTTTTCAGGATTTCAGTTTCAACAAATGAATCAATTTTACATCAGCTTCAAGTTTAAATAGTTATGCCCACACTTAATATTTTGGCATATTAACCAATCATTTACTTTTTCAGTATAAACACTTGAAAGCTAATCACATAATTATATAAAAATTTAAAAATATTACTACTGAAAGATAATGAGACAATTCCAGATACCATACTTCCTAAATATAATGAATATCGATAAAATGTAATATTTGAATAGAAATTTTCAAAATTTCGTATTTGAGTTAGAACGATTTACCTATTGATTCCAACTTCTCAAAATATTTGTAGCAATAAGCAAATATAGCTTTCTATTTATTAATTATTATCTTACTTTCCTCTCATTAAGTACGACCATATAAAATTTTTCAGAAAAATGTAAAAATTTAAAAAACAATTTCTATTGAACTGAAAATGGTAACAATTCATACACATAAATTTTATATAGAATACATAATAATATACCTAAAAAATATATTGAAAATTTAGAAAATAGTTATAAGCCAATAAATTGATTCTATTACATTATTTTTGTTTTTAAATGAAAACACTCCATATTTATAATATTATACTCTTATATAAATTCATAAATTTCAAATTTCCATATTAAATAATATATACATATTAGGTATACCTATATATAATAGTTAATTTGAATAAATAATATTCATCTATATACATTTATATTTTTTAAATAAATAAATAATATAAATGTTAATAGAAAATCAATTTTTTGTTTTCCAAAACAGTATAAAGTGAATATTTCATTTCCATTAACAAAAAGTTTAACTAATTAGAAAATTTAAAATATTGTTATTAAAAATAAAAAAAATTTTCTACGAAAAAAACAATTAAAAAAATAATATGAAAAAAACAAAAATATTTTAAATTTCAATAAAATGAAATAACAAAGATTCTATATAATATAAATATATTTGTAAAATTATTCATATAAATAAAAGAATTTATTATTATAAAAATTATTAAATTATTTCAAAATAAACAAAAATACTAAAAAAAAATTATAGTTTTACTATTTATATTATTTTTACACTTAAACTGAATCCTGATTTTTTACCCATGAATTGTTTAATTTGTTTATTAACATGTCACTTTGTTTATCTGAATCTCATTGTAGATTATATATACCGATGATGCTTAACCGATGACCTATTTAAAGATATATCTTGAATATCATATTGAATATCTCTAAAGAATATAGTTGATTTTATTATAATTAAAAAAGATCAACTTTATTATTTTAAGCAATTACATTCATGTACAGGTGTAAACTTGAAACAATTTTCATGATTTCAGTTTCAACAAGTGACAGAATAAATTTTACACAAGCTTTTCAAATTTAAATGATTGTGACCACACTTAATATTTTTAGTGCATATATTAATAAGCACTAATTTTAGGCACTCAGTAGAAGCAAAATATTTCAAATGAAACAAGGTAAACGTAACATACATTAATTTATATGTTGTAGAGCAACAGTGTAGACTTAAAACAAAATGTGCAAATTACCGTATAAGCATTTTAAACCATTTTCTTTGTTAATAAAAATTATGAATTGAATTTCAAAGTATAAAAACGTAAACTGTTTTTACACTATTATTCTTTAACAAATATTTTATTTTTTTTTGTATATACAACATTTTTATTTTCGCTCATAAAAATGGTTACAATAAAATATTTGTACATATAAAATCGAGTACGAGTACGATCTAAAAATAACATAATCGAATAATGGTGTATAAATATTATACACTTCTTCATTTCTCATATAGACGTTTAATGGTCTACATACAGTCTACACAATTGTAATATAAAATTTTTACAGAAAATTGGTATAAAATTATAGTGTTGCAAATACTCAATAAAAATTGATCACAAAATAATAATTATTATTATCATTTATTTTATTCGCTAATAAATAAGTAAAGTAATATTGAATTATACATCAACACTATTATAATTCTTTTAAAAATAAATAACATAAATTTATTTAAAAATTTAGGTTTCAATTATTTAATTTTCACTTTTCTTTTTGAAAATGTATTTATTAAAAATTTTACTTAAAACCTAAAAATTAAACGAATTTGAATTTATTTTACATTTTTACTTTCTTTTGTTCACATCGCATTAACAGAATTAAAGTCTTACATAAAATAAATAAATATTTTGAAATATATATTTTACATATATATATATAATATACAAAATATTATATAATTATATATTATATATTAAAATAACATTTTCTCATTCTTTCTTTTTTTCCGCCCTATCCTTGCAGCATATGAACTTCAATTATGAATTTATTTAGAAACATTTTTTTTTTGTACTTACACCATATTAAATAAATAAATAAAAAAAATTAACTAAACAAATTATCTAATTTTAAAACAAACAATTTTTTTTTGTATACAGCACTCAATACACATGCAAACGTTAATGTCCTTTTTTCATTTTTTCTAACTTTTACATAAACAATTCGTTTCACTAATCATACATTTACCGTTAATTTTTCGCATACAATCTAATTTACATGAAACATTACGACAATTTTTTTGTTTTTTAATTTTATTCATTTCGGTTGTTGTACCATAATATTTGGGACGTTGTAACGGATGATTAACAATACGTATTGTTGCTGTTGGATATTGAAATTGATTTAATTGTTGATGTCCTTTTTGTAATGCTGACAAATAATGTTGTATTGGTAACATTTCTTTAGAGCTATAATTATTATCATAACCGTTATTTTGATATTTTGAATCATACTGTTGTTGATGTTGATGGTGATGTTGTTGTTGTTGTTGTGAAAAACTATCAATATTATCATCATATCGTTTAATATCTCTGTATATCCTTTGAGATTCTAATACAACTTCAGTTGGTGAATTTTCAGTTGTCATATCAAAATGAAAAATATCCATTGCATATGTTATTGTAAAGAAAAATCCTAGTTTTAGTAGAATGTAAACAAAATGTCTTGTTTGCAACATATTGTTTCTTTATAAACTAACAGAACAGCGCCACTGTGTTTAAATGAAAACAATTGTTTTAACTCTATATAATATATACAACTATATGAAGTTCACTATTATGATGATACCGGAAAATGTTGTAATATTTTTTTTTTATTATTAATGTTATTTTTTAGGTATAGACTTTGTTTTTAATTTTCTTGTGGAACGATCTAATACCAATGAAATACTAATTGCTACAGCAGTTGATTACAACTTTCTTGAATGCTTTTATATTATTTTCTTTTGTAATATTTTTGTAAAGTCTCTTCGAAATTATAGAATCAGTAAGAGAAGAAGAAACAATTTATTTTGATATTGCTTTTGTTTTTTTTTTTGGTTATGGTTAGGTGCACAATTTCGAATAAAAAAAATTAGAAAAAAAATTAAAAAATAACATGAAAAGAAAATTCAAGTGTAAAAATTATTTAATTAGAACTTAAAATTAGGTTTAAGTAGAAAAAATATTATTGAAAGATAAATGGAGTAGAAAATAAATTTAAATTTGAAATAATAGTAAACAATAGAGTTGGGACATATTTTTTAAAAAAGTTGTGTAGTTTTAGTATTTGGACTGTTTTTTTTTTTTTCATTATTATGAAAAAATAAG
Source organism: Argyra leucocephala (assembly GCA_963942445.1). NCBI lineage: Eukaryota > Metazoa > Arthropoda > Insecta > Diptera > Dolichopodidae > Argyra > Argyra leucocephala. The sequence continues at coordinate 160,720,925 of OZ012678.1, forward strand.
TTATTATTTATTATTATTTTTATTTTAAATCATCATTACTGTCCACCAACCACATCTGTGGGGCATAGAGCGGTAATAGGTAGTCTTTCCATCATCTCTTTTTTTTTTTAAATCATCATTACTGTCCCGCAACTCCTTCCGTGGGACATAGTGCTGTTATAGATAGTCTTTACATTTTTTGTTGGATTTAATAATGGTTGGATTGAATAAAAGATTCGATAACCTATATTCCAATTGTTTTATCTACTTATTATATTACCTTAAGATCTATTCTTCATATTAATCTACAATATTTTAAATACTGTTATAGATGCAATGTATATATGCAATATAAATGTATGAAAGCAATTAATTATTTTTATTTATTTTTTTATTTATTTACAAACCAAAGCAAGGTAGAAAGCAAAGCAAGTAGCTTAGAAAATTAGAAAAATCTGATGGATTAAATTTTATATTGTCTAATACATATTTTAGATCCATATTCCTATTTTAATAGCAACCTAATCCATATATCTTATCCACATTTTACATCCATAATCTAATCTAATGATCTAATGATCCTTATTTTAATAGCAACAATTCCTTTGCCAAAAATTGCAAGCTTACTTAATGTGAATTTATTGAATGGATTCAATTCTATTCGAATGAGTTCATGTCCTAAGGTGAATAAAATTACATTTAATATAACAGCTAACATAACATTCATATTGTGTACTATTCGGGTAACATTGAAAAAAATTACCATTTGGATAATTATTACTTGTTTAAATTAACATGCCTTTAACAAACGAATACAATATAGTAGTTTATTCGTTTGTTAACAACCATCACAAGTTATTTCGAATATAGAGAAATATTCGTAACAGTATGAATTGTTTTTTAAAGTATTAGTTTTAAGCATTAGTATTGTAATTTTAAAATAAAAATTTATATATCATACTCATACTCGTGTAGCTGCACTGATCTCTACTGAAAAACATTGACATATTTATATTTTTGTTTATTAATATGCAAGGCAAATAAACATGAAATTAAATTAGGGGCATAATAAATTAATAAGAATTAAATAAAAATTATAAGAATATAGAATAAGATATAAAAATCAAATATAAACTGTATAAAACGGTTAAAAAATTTATCTACAGAGCTCCAGGTGAAGCGCTATTAGCAATAAGAAACAAATTTATGAAATCCTACACTTTATTAACTTAATAAACTAACTTTGTTGAAGTTAAACAGTGAAAGTAAACATGAAAGATTAAATTAAAATTAAATTAAGGGCGTGTGGACTAATGAAAGAGTAACTCTGATTCAACTCCCTAGACACCAAATGGACTTTTTTTTAAAATTTATTAATCACATTTTTATTTTTAGTGATAATTTAATTTTTTTGGGAGTATAGGGCTTCTACTTGATATGTTCTTGTCCTAGTCCGTGTGTCAATGTTTATTACTATGGTATCATCATTTCTATTTCCGAGTCTAATTTCATTTTAAATCTGTTTATGCTATCTAAGTAGGGGATTGGCCTACTGTAGAAGATCACTTTGATAACTCTATCTGCGTTACGTCACACGTCATATTTTCTGCAAGTTGTCACTGCGATCCATTTTTGACGTTAAGATGCCCGACATTACTATGTTTACTGGGTACGTCATGTCACATACTTTTGTCAGTTGTTGACAATTGTGTAATTATTATTAGTGTTTGTCCAATATTTATTTATTGTGTTATTTTTATTGTATTGTCTCATATGAGTATTGATAAAGTTATTGATAGTATTAATTATTTTTTATTGATTATAAATTTTATTGAATATAATATTTTGCTATTTTTTTTTAGTTATATTTTACACGGGAATCGAACCCGTGACTATCACATCGTAATTGAAACACATTTGATGTGCTCAAACCGATTAGGCCACGGAAGGGATATGATAATTTAAATTAAATTATTTAATTGTTGTCAAGTTTCCGTTCACTAACAATATTTTTAATATTTGATTGTAAATATTGATATTTCGGAAGCAAAATACTTCCTTCATCAGTGCGCTTATTAATTTTGTAAAATTGACAAGTTTTATCTTTGATTTATATGCTTTTCAATTAGAATTGATCAGTTGAAATATTTCGAGTTGACTAATTCCAAGACGTAAACTATGGACATTCCACACTAATCTATTCTAATTGAAACTCTAATTTATATATGAATATCTGTCACAGTTAGATTTAGAGTTATTACATTAGGCGCACCCCCTAAATTTACGCCTGCGTGGATAACTACTGAAAACTAAATGTTCAGCAACTGCAATTAATTTCAGTTGAAATTTTAAGATAAATCGAAGTTATGGTTAGAAAACTTTATTTTTAATTTTTTAATCCCGCTCATCACTTTTTAATTTATTTCAACTAACTAACTATTTTAAAATTCTCCAACTGCTAAGATTATTCAATAATGATAAAAATTATATAGAGTAAACAATACTTTCAAGAAAATAAAAATATAAAACTGTTTAATTCATGAAAAACATATAAAGATCTAAAACCTAAACTAGAAAATATATGCAGTCGCATAGATATGTAGAACGACGTAAATTGTACAATTAAAAAAATATATCTAGTTAAACGTCTACAATAATTGTAGTAAAGTTACATCTCTGAATATTAAAAACACAATAAATTGGTAGAGTAGTAAATAAATGAAAACTTTTTTATTTCACTAATTTTAAGTATTAAAAATTATAAAAAAAAACAGAAATAAAAGAAAGTAACAAATTAACTTAGATGTATACTATGATTCGAATTCTAGCCGCCTCATTACTATAAAAAACTTGATTATTAAAATACAAGTTAATATATAACTTCGTTTGTTTATTGTATTGTCTTCGAATATAGAATTTGAGCAAAAATAGTTTAATATAGATTTCTTATTTGTCTTATTGGTTTAAGTTAAATCTCTTGATCTATGTAAGAAGTCATAGTAAATCTGTAGTTTTATGATTCAATTTATGTATACATTTCATATCTGAGATCTTATATATTATCCTTCAAGTAATGTAACAATATGTTGAAATAAATGTTGAAATAAAAATAGACAAATAGTGATTTGCAAATATTAGAATATCAGAAAGTCATTGACGTATTACAGTTATATATTATACTAATAGTGTAATGTATAACTGTACAGTTAAATTATACCCTATATAGATTGTGTGCTATTAGTATAATGTATAACTGTAATATAATATAATATGCAATATAACTGTAATATAAAATAATTGTAATATATACAATACAATACCAATCTATACATATATATAATACAATAATAATCCATATATATACAATTATAACAAATTATAACCGTTATATATTATACACAATCAGATATATGTACATAGGGATACAGAGTAAGTATTCATCTCTTAGTACAACTACCCACATTCCGAAAAGGAACATATGGTCTGTTGACCTGCAAATTGACCTGCAAATAAATTAATAAATATAAAGCATAGTGTTATATAGTTCACGATCTATCCTACAAAGTACAGTATATAGGGTAGTAACCCACGTAACGTTTTATTTTTATAATAACAAAATTATTGCTACAAGACTCTTATATGACTCCCGATTAGAACTAAAGGCGTTATAATGGTGTTTTTATGGGAATAATGTGATTAATATTGCTATAAAAATGTTCTTATAACAATTGCGGAAGTTGTTATAATGGGGTTTTCAGCAAGTGCTACAGAAATGTTGTTAGAAGTCTACAAATGTGTAGTCCAATATCAAGAGTTAAAGTGTTGATAACAATATAAGAATGTTCTTATAGCAATTTCGGAAGTTGTTATCATGGGGGTTTCAGCAAGTGCTACAGAAATGTTGTTAGAAGTCTACAAATGTGTAGTCCTATATCAAGAGTTAAAATGCTGTTATAACAATATAATTGCTAGAATAGCAGTACTAATGGTAAATAATAATTTTATTGTATTAAATATTTAAAAATTAATTTATTGTAGAAAATATTTAAATATTTTGCGACAGCCATTATTTTCTACAAACATGGTAAAAACAAATTTTTTTTTAAATAATTATCATTTTTACTTAAAAGAATAATTATCTAAATATAAAATTTGATGTTATACGTTAATTAACGTACATTATTTAACATTTTAAAGATGTAATTTAAAAATATTTTTGCCTTTTATTTATTTAAAAATTGGCTATTTTTGAATGGAAATGTATTTTTTCGAAGTATTATTATAATAAATGTCAATGAAATTTCTTTTCCATATGCCTTATAGAATTCTCCATTTTAGTGCTATAATGTATTTATAACGTTTCGTAACAATTGCGGAGCACTCAAATTAACACTAATACTGCTATATGAGTGCTTATAATAGTGTTATATAGAGTGCGCAGAAGTCTTATAACAACAAAATTGTTACGTGGGCAAAAGAGAGAAAGAGATAGTCCTCAAATCGAGTTTTACAAATTTTACGCGTCAAATTGGTCAGATAAGGAATCCGAAAATGCAAATTTGATTATATTGCAATTTCATCTCCAACAACAAAATAAGATTTACACATATGAGCGAATGCATAAATTGCCTGCATTAGTAAAATGTTTACATTTACTTTTTCTTTTAATTAATTTATAGAGTTTTATGATGGGCCCTTCAACCTCCTGGGGTTTGTCTGTCTCACTTTTTCTTTTATTTTGGTTAAACAACTTCACATTATGTCATATGAAATGTCATTATATTATATGGTCAAATTTGAGGGCGAAATTTCAAAGCAGCAGAATACACACTATGTTTCAAGCAGATTACAAACAGGATGAATTGACAATATAGAAAATTAGAAATTAATATCATGACATTATATCAATTTAGTTCCAAATTAGGAAAAAAAATCACGTAAAAAAAAACGATTTAATTTAAATTATCTCCATATATCTGAATGTACTAAAACAAATAACAATAAGAAGATAATCAATAAAATTAAAATTACATACATATATTTAAAAAAACAAAAAACAAGACCTCTACAATACTACAAATGAGTGAGTTTATTAATTTAATACTTTTTCTAATTTTTGATTTTTAAATTCCAAATTATTGTAAAGTTCACTGAATTTACAATAATTTCCGTGTGATTCGTGTTTCAATTAATTATACAAATGAGAACAATTAATGATATACATATACATATTATGTTTTTTTATACTAGCATTAATTTACTGTAGAGATTTAATATTAAAAAAAATTGTTATTGAAAAATTTAAAATTAAATGTAATGATCTAATTAACATAACCAATTAATTGTAAATACAATATAATAAAAACAAAAACAAATTTATAATAAGTTCTTATATATTGAACTACGTAGTATCAGAATATTATCTGAATAAAAATAAGACAAATTTACCACATCTTCAAAAAATTAAAGATGACTTTTAAACTTAAAATACTGCAGAATTAAATGTGAAACTGTCAAAATTTTAATTAATCACAATTTTTCTACTTCAGAATTTTTGTTCAGAATTAACTCGGTATCTATTTTTTTTCGTTGAAATTCTGCAGAATAAAATTAAAATTTGACAGTTCTTTGTTTCTATATAATTTGTTGTTGTTTAATATCTATATTATTTATTTATTTTTAATAACAAACTATTTTTAAATATATTTTATTTTCCATTTTTAAGTTTTATACAATTTTATAATTGTTTTAGTTTGGTAAATTCATATAGTGTTTTATATTTAATTTTTTCCGTTAAAATCTACGGTAAATTTGAAAATTAATCAATTAAATTTTTCAGAAAAATTCTGAAGCTGTCAAGGGGTTGAATTCTGAAGCTTGATGGGTTGAATTTTTGACAGCTTTAGATTTAATTTTACAAAATTTTAGATTGCAAAATCAATTTAATTTATATATACGTTTTTTTTTTTAGTCTTGCAGTCTATAATACTTACGTAAGTTCCGTAAATTATCAATATATTCAATATTTTATTTTTCTATTTTTTTTTTAAATTGAAAACAAAGATTTCGGAAGGCTCTTCCAACATTCGACTTTCATCAAGGTATGATTTGTTTACACTACGCCAAATTTTGAATTATTTCTAAACTAAAAATGTACGTAGGATTTTTAACCCTTTCGATCACCGCATATATTTTAATGTACATTAACTTACTGACCTCTTTTCTCTTACATAAAATTGTTAGGATTCAAACGAAAGAAACAGTTATACTCATTTGACAATTCTGAGTAATTTTAGTCTTTTTGTTTTTGCGTTTAGTAAATAACAGTCACAGTTTGTAAGAAAAAGTGAGTCTAGTTACATATTGTCTAAATTGTTACGGTATAAGTACAATTGTTTTTTGCTCGAATTAAATTGTTTTATTTATGGATTGTGACCCACAATAATAATATTTGTTTAAAAAAAAAATAAATTATGTAAATAATGGCGGTGTCTAGACGATCAGTGAACACTGTCAGTTTTCACTAAAATCCATGTATTTTGTTGTTGTTTCAAAAAAATAACAAAGTTGAAATGCTTTTAACTTGTCGTCAGTTTTTCGATTTCAATCGCTCCGAATTTCATAGCCAACTTTTCTAATCCTAATTTAAAAATATATATCATAGCTATAAACACAGCAAAAAGCTTTAGAAAAGCGTTATTTGAATTTAAAATTTATTAAAAGCATTGAATAATATAAACATACATATTCTTTCTTAAAACCAAACCCAAACAAATAAAAAATGCTGCATTTTTTAAAAATTACTTTTTATTATTATTTAAGCTTCACTTCCACTTGTGACATAAATGACAATTCTCAGTTTTCTGTGATCTGTAATTTTTTTCATTTAAAACTGAACGTGTAGACACTTCTCAGTGTTAACTGACAGTGAAAACTGACTGAATAACTGATCGTCTAGACACCGCCAATGTGTTCTTATATAAGCTTAGATTGTATTTTTGTTGTAAATTAAATTATAAAATGGTTGTACATTATAATGGACAATTGGTTTCAACTGTAATGTAAATTATCATATACTGTCCATTAAAAAGTATAAAGTGTGCCAATTACTTATTTCTTCCATTTTTTAGTTAGAATGTCTAAGTCGATATTATTGTCGGCCACCAAAATAGTCGTCCTTCGATAGCCATAATGAGGACGAAATTGTTGACGTTGTTGAAATAGTCAGGGTTCAACGTGTAGATAATATTGAATTCGATTGGAATGAAGAAGTTGAAAATATTACTACGCCTAGGATAATAGCAATGGCTGAAGAAAATGGAGAAATAATTATAACAGATAAGAGTTTCGCTTGATAATGTCACTACCTACCCCATAGTGGTTGGTAAGAAAAAATTACATGTTCATAACTTCAAAAATGATATTTTATGAAAAGTTGAAATTCTTATAATCGAATCACTGTTCAAAAATCAAATTCCCTTTCACCCAATGTAAAGTAAAACAATTTAAAAAAAAAAAAAAACAAAAAAGCAATTTTTTTCACTGTAAATTAATTTTTTTATTGTTTAATTTTTTTTAAAGATAACTAAATTTTTTTTTAGCTGCTCAAGAAGCACATCACAATCAAATCACAACAATAACTGACAACAATAACAACAACAACATTTTTGACTTCCTATCTCTTTTTGTTGTTTTTGTTTTTTGTTTTGCTCTTCACTTTAAATAAACACCAATGTTTATTACACGGTGTTATTTTACTAGATAGACATCTTCAAGCTTTGATCTTTTTTTATCCCACACTAGACTTGCTTACTTTTGTTTTGTTATTTACAACAATAAAAAAAATAAGAAAGAAAATCACTTATTTTCATATTTTGATTACTTCAGTTACAAACTTTAAATTTACATTGCTTGACCTGAACGAACCATTCAATTATATTTACATACATCCAAACACACACACAGATTTATTTAGATTTTATATATACAGTGGAGAAAATTTAATAAGCAGCTTAACAAAATTTTGTTTACAAATACAAAATAGTTTAAAAGAAATACAATCAGTTAAAAGTAGTTAAATAAAAATATATAAACCAAAATTGAATGTAGAAGTGAGGAAAGGTAAAACTTAAAAATATGCTATCAATCATCAAAATTTATTTAGGTGTATTTCAGCTAACGTAAAAATGGACAAAGAGTTATGAAACATACATAAACCTACAATAAAATACATACTTAAATTTCAAATATTTTGATTTCAAATTATCTATATAAAATTCAAATTATCTTTCTTCCGATGACACTACAGTTCAAATCGAGCTTTGCTCATTCAATTAATTTGTTGATTTGGAGACAATTTAATTGTGGATAACAAATATACCATATCGGATTTCTTGGAATAAATTTATTTATACGGGTAGTATTATCTTCTTATTCTTCTTTAATTAGGACTTTAGTAACTGTTTTTAAGCTTACCGCCCAATTTTGTCGCTCGTACTAACTTTTCGGAGGTCTTTCTAGTTGACGGTTACTATTGGTTTAGCCATTACTACCTTCGTCAGTCAATCTTCTGCCATCCTATTTTCATGGTCTCTCCACTTTTTTCGTCTATTTCAACTACAAAGTCAATTATCTCTTAACGTGTGTCCACATACTTGCTTCATAGTTGTACGCCATTTTATAGTCCGATTTTTTTTTGTTTTGGTTTAGATATGTTCGCGCTTGTCTCAATAATAGAGTACGTTAGTATGGGTCAAGCACAGTTTTTGAATATTCATCTTTCGTTTTCCATTAGCATGTATTTATTTCTCCATATATAACGTCTGGGAAATAACCTAAAATAGCTGCCGCTTTTACTGTTTCGGTTCTTATTTATATTTTCGTTTTACGAGTGGTAGTAATATGTACGTCCAGGGATTTAAAATAGAGCAGTCGAAAACTTTATTGTTAATGCCAGCAGTCATACTAGGTATTAATTCATATACCATCACATCAAAGTGAGAATGGGATTGTTTAGAAATACTTAAAATCCTGGCAAAAGCAAAGAAAGTCACAATAATGTGGGTACCAGAACATTCTAGCATAGCAGAAAATTTATTTCATAGAGCCAAGTCCGCTCTGTGGGACCCTTGAACATTGCTAAGATGTAAATGCTAACATCCTCAACTTCAGTGCTAACAATAATCCACAGCTTTTTCCTCTACCCAGGAATTAAAAGTTTGAGTAGAACAAAAAGCTGAGGATTTTTGGACGTTCTTAGAAATCGTCAAGCAAAAATGTTCGTGACTCGCTCTTGAAAAGCTCGCTCAAGAGAACCAAAATTGTTCTAAGTCTTAATAGGAAAAAGGTACGTATCTTGGCAGGGATAATAACAGGTCTTATAACAGGCCTTATAAAGAAATACCTTTATAAAATTAACCTAACCGAAAACAACTCGTACAGAATATGTGAAATAGAGGAAGAATCCATTGAACATCTGCTCTGTGAATGCGGAGGACTCACCCGAAGTAGACTTCGCCACGAAGAATATTGAAGAATATCCTGAGTGTGATCACAAAATCAGGTATCCTTAAGGACTCACAGATTAACTAACAAACACCATACTAATAAACCCATTTACGGCTGCGGTGATATTAGGGGACAGATTCCCTCCCGAAATACACAATCTATCTAATCTACTATTGATAAAGGAGATTTTACATCTAATTGGTTCTTTTGAAATAGTCATGTATTTTATTTTTGTTTTGCAATTTGATCTAAATCTGAATAATAATCTTTGTGATCATCTTCATTTTCTGCGACTAGTACAGCGTCATCTGTGTAACATGTTAACGTTCTTTTTTTTAATTTTATTATTTTCATTAATAATGGTACGAAAAATAAAATATAAATTGTCTTATCGACAAATCGATATCCGCAAGAGATGTTATATACACCCGCAAGAAAGTTAAATAGATCCGAACGAATTGTCGAATACCTGTTGTTGCTGTTGATGTTGTGATGTCTTCTTTCAGCACGTTATGTGGTTTGTCTTTTGTTTTATTATTTGTTTTCAGTCCAATTAAACTATGATTGATTTATTTTTCTTGTAATATTTGGATCACATCATTCAGTTGTACTCTGTCAAAATTTCGACTCAGATCTACGAAGCACATACAGATAGGTTTATTCAATTCTATTATTTTTCAATCAGTTACCTGAGTACATTTATATTTTTTTATTTGAATTATTTAAACTAAGTTTACAATTTTCACCACTGTATCCATGTATATACACTTGCTGATATATTTTTAGGTATCTACATTGTGTAAGGGTCATCATTAAATTCGCTTTCTTTTGCAATCTTCTCGTGTGACACTAATATATAAACAAATTCCCGACGTTACATATTAAGTTTAGTCATAGTCATTTGATACCAAATAAATTAATTTTGTTTTTAATTTAATTTGACACAATAAAATTTCACAAATGAAACCATAAACAAAAATATGGAACCTTTTTTAAGATCTAAAAAAAAAAACTAGAGATGAATTTCGAGTTTATTTGAAAGAAAAAAGCAGGTGGAAGAAGATTCATGTGAAATGGCACGTGGAAGAATAATTTTGTTTTTTTTTCTATTTTTTTTATATATTTTGATAGAGGAAACAGGGCATGAACATATTTTTTGTTTTAGTTCAATAACAACATACAACAAACTGCTGCTGGTCAATTAAAATGTTGTTACAAATGATTTGTAGTGAAATTAAAATTATTTTCGATATAAACCTAGAAATAATTTGATCGATGTAATTAAAAAAGACATTCTTTTCTTTTTTGAAAAGAAACAAAAATACAAGCTTTGATACAATGGAAAGTGACAATTTGTCACAAATTATGATTTAACAATATAAGAAAATGTGAGTTCACATTAAAGATAAAGAAGATGATTTTTAGTAATGTCCTATATAACGATTTACAATAAAATATTGTGACAACTTCATTTTGAAGTCTTTGTACCTATAGCCTTGTACAAGCCAACAGTTTTATGCCAGCCAGACCATAATTTTCACTTAAAAGCTTGGAAGTACATTTAGGGAGGGTCACGAAACCTCGCCTATTAAAATTTCTTTTTTCAAAATTTAACTTTTTACAATATCGTTTCAATTCCAGAATATTTACCTTAATTATTTTTATGCGTAGCCGGTGTTGGATACAAAAACAGGTTAGAGTACTTCATTTTGATATAGTAGGTCACTTGAATTCTTCATTTTTATCTTTTTAAGTAACTGTTTCTAAATTTTTGTTATTTGTAGTAATAACATAGTTTTTATTAAAATTATGTATTATACAGGTATATATATACATATCTCTTTAATGACAAAATTTTTAGTAATTTTATCCACTAAATGCCACTTACTATAGGAAATATATCGGAAACGAAGCAGTATATGAGGGACGTGTATTTATGTGTCCTCAATAAAACTTACTAACCACAAAACTTTTTATTATAGACGACTGGTTTCTTCTATATCGTGCGAAGTCTATGTATGTACGTAAATTACTGTTTTTTTAAAAACTTTAAATTTGACTTCAACTTGAAATATAATTACTCAACAGGGGCCCCTAGTACTAAATATAATATAATTAATGTATTATACTTTTTCGATATAAAGTACGAAATAAAGTATGAAATGGCTTTTTTTCATTAAAATTGTTTTTTCTAGAATTAAAATTTATAATTTTTGTCTTTTGTAGGGCTTTTAATCATCCTATACAACATTTCTTTTATACCGTTTTATACCATTGAAAAGGACGTGAAAGGGCCTTCCCAATAGCACAATAGTATAAAAATAAATATTATGGTGTCTTTGAAAATTTTCAAATTAATTGGAGGTTTCTAGAAACTATATATCTATTTCGCAGTTTGCAGCAAAATCGAGCAAATACGAAAATTAATTTTTTTTTTACAAGTAAAAAGAAATTTCAAGTTACAATTTTGTTATAAGAGTATGTAAAATATTAAAAACTATTAAAATTTATTTAAAATTCCACACAGTACATAAGTATGGGAGGTTCAACAACAGTAACTATAATTTATAAGCCATCAGAAACAATTTCAATACTCCTTACGTATCTACATTTAACAGACAGAAGCTTAGGATGATAATGAGTATATTAACATGTCACTCATACAAGCACGCAATACGACTCAAGGTTGTCAATGATATTAACTATGAAATTTAAAAAAAAAATTGTTTTGACACTCACTGAATATCTGCAGATGTTAGCTACTTTTAAACTAACTCTATACATTCAAAACTGGAATATTTTTGTTTTTTAATTTAATCTTTATTATCTGCCTTTAATATACAAACTTAAAACTATCTTAGCCTATAGAAAGCCTAAGAAAACGACTTTAATAAAACTAGCTACTATTAAAATTCATTCAAATTAATTTTAAATTTTCATGTTAATTCTAATTGCTTATATTAATTTGTGTTTTGTTAATTCATAATGTTTTGTGTATGCTTACATATTACTTTCTTATATAATATATAGTAAAAATAAGGCTTAAAAATCAATATTGTATCTTGTTATTTTAAATAAAAACCTATAAATATAACTAAACTAATTTCACTTAATAATTAACCCTATCTAAATTAACTAAACCTAACTCTTAATTCTGGAATGTACATGTTTAATACCTAATACTAATTGAATGTGTTTTCTAACCACCAATATACTTTTTTAAAGTTTTTGTGTCTGTCTGGTATGGATATATCAAATTGAAGATTATCTCTAGCTATTGCTATTGCCCAGCTCATATTCTATCGTTTTACATATGACCCGTACACTATAGTGATAAAACCATTTTGGTCAAGAAATATAAAATGCTCAGAGACTATAAATCCAGTACGACTGATATTAATCAGAATCAATTTAAAACACATTGAATGATTGTAAAATAGACTTCATTCGGTATAGTTGAACATGAAGTAAATGCATATATTTTGTTCAAGTCATCTTCGGATTTGATATTTTCATCAAAATGGAATTTTAAATCCATTGAGCAATAAACTTGTATACATTGAAAAATCAAACTCCAATCAATTTTTAAATTCACATATTTTTTTCTATATTTTCAAAAGAAGTTATTTTTGACCGTTATCTTAACAAAAATGATATGATAATATTTGAAACATTTCCAAAATGTTATATATGAAGTACATTATGTATATTTAAATTTCATTTCTAATCCGGAAATATCAATTTCTAATTGGACGAGTTAAATCAATAAAATTTCCTGTTGTATCTAAGAATGTCTATTAACTAATCCAAATATTTATATTATGACATAATATACGATTCGATCAACAATTTTCCATTTATAGCCAATATTTTAGTAGGTGACGATAATTTTATTTAATTTGTTAGTATAGCAAATTTTACATTACAACTCGCAAAACCTACAATATAATTTCTTCTACAAACCTATATATATAACAGGTAGTTCTATAATTAAAAAAACATTAAAATAAACATTAAAATTATTTATTAAGAGCAAGTTTCCGATTAAATCATTTCAATTTCCAATTATAAGACATATAAAAACAACAACAAAAATATATAAAGAAAAACTGCAAACCTAATTTTGTTTTTCATTTTATCTTTCTTTCTATGCTTTCTCAATACACAGATTGTATACCATCATTTGAGATTTGTTAAACAGATCACATTATATATATATGTATATGTATAGAATTGAACAGGAAGTAAATTATTATATAATCTTATGTAATCGGGTAATCCTATCCATATGTTACAAAGAAAATAGGGAAAAAAAATATTTATTTTTTTATTTTTTGTTTTGTATCAGGTTCAGTATTGCAAATCATCTTATTTCTCATCAAAGATAAACAAAATGGTCTTATTTTAAAATTGAAATCCATCGTCAAACATTAAATAAAAATATATTTCGAATGCACAACACACCAATCACACCATATTATAAAATGTTATGAATTTCCTCTTTTTTAATGTGTTTTTAACATGGATTTTGTTTTTACAGCATTCACAACACTCTCATTTATAGCTACCAGAGTAAATATTGCCCAAGCACATGATTTTTATTTTTAAAAAAAAATTAAATAAAAAAAAGTAAAAAAATAAGAAAATTTTCACAATTAAAGTTTATAATATCGAGACTCGAATATCAGAAAATTTTCTAATATGGAATTGATTTAATTGGAAATTTTTGTTTTTTGTTTTTGTTTTTGTTTTTCAATGAAGACGGTAAGTAGTAAATAATTCCTTTGTGGAAATAATTTTCAATACCAAATCATTCATGTTAGATGGCATATAATATTGTTTACTATGTGAATTTTTGTAAACTTAATTATGGAAATGAAAACATGTTTTAAAATCGAATTAAGTCTAATAAAAATTAATAACAGAGAATATTTCGAGTCAATGTTTCATTTTTTTTTCATTTTTGTTATTATTTTTGTTTTTACAAAAAATCGGAAATTATGTCTAATTAAAATTGCATGACGGTCTCATATAATTTTTCACTTTAACTGAATGCATTTTCTTGGTTTTTTTTTTTTGCTCTTATACAATGAAAAACAAAGCGAGCCAGTAGCAGAAGCATTTAACCAATATTAGATCTACTAATATGATATTTAGTGAGAAATAAACAGAAATCAAAGAGTACTACTCTATTGTGAAAAAGTTGGCACATAATTTGTTTGTATTCTCAATTGATTTAAGTACTGGCATAATGATGTTTTTCTCAATATCTCATAAAATCTCAGTAGATGCGATATAAAATCAAATATTTTATAGATAGTCATTACCTACACAACATGTTTTATTGTGATCATAAGTTTAAAGCAGGCACGAAGGGTCCGCATATTGAGTTGAATGAGTGCTTCACCAAAGAAAATATTATTTTATTATTTTTTACAACTTAATATAAAATATATATGTATTTAATATAAAAATTACTTAATTACGAAAATTCAAATCGAATGAAAAAAAAAATTTTAAGCAAAAATTGTATACATAGATATTAACTATGTACGCTTAGAAAATAATGCCTATATAAATATCATTATTTTCTATTATTCTTTTCAATCACACAATAAGAGATATTCAACAACCACAAATTCAAAATATTTGAAAATAATGCCTATTAAAAATCATTCTTCTCTTACCAATGCAGCTATAATAATTGTACATTGCATAAAAATAATAATGACAAATTAAATATCATCTCCTTATTTACATACGCTCAAACACACTGTTTCGATTTAATTTCCTAGCAACAACAAGAAATAATAAATGAAGCGAAAGTGACAACAAAAAAAAATGTAAAAAAGAAAAAAAAATTTAATGAGTGGCTGATATTCATTCCAAATCTACCTGATATAATTAGAAAATATCTGATAGAAAATAGATTATCTAGAGAAACAACAACAAAATATCGCATGACACAAAATGAGATTACAAACAAAAAAAAGTAGCAAGGAATGAATTCATTTTGTGCATTATTGTGGTTGTTGACTTGAATGAGAATTAACATTTATATAAATAATGTATGCAGATAGCTTTGGGTTTATTTTTTTTAGAGAGTAAAAGTATTGGTTTGTTGTTAAGTAATTCTGTAGTTTTTTATTACTGAATGCTACATATACATTGTTTATTTTCAGCCATAATTTGGTTTTATGTAGTTTTGATACAATTAATTTGTTAACAAGTGTAAAAATTTAAAACAGTTTGTTTTTTTATTTTTTATATTTGAGTAAAATTATTTATTGTTAAGGATGGCAAACCAATGCTTGCCCTACTTATAACAACAAAAATAAAACGGTGTAATCAGCATTTTTCAATAAAATCTTATAATTCGTATATGAGGTATTTTCAAACATTAATATAGAAAATGCATACTTTTTTCCATTGTTTTCTTAAAGTCAGAGCTTAAATTAAAATTATATTTTCTGATGAAAATTTCAATAACAAAAAGAGTATTCCCACATTTCGAAAGGGAAAAGGACCTATAAAGTTGGCCTACAGATTTATCTGTAGGATCAACTGTTAAAAGAAATAAGTAAATAAATAAATAAAAAGAGTATTTGCGAAATATTAAAATTTTAAATTGAAACAGAATTAAAAAATTATTTTAATGAATATTCCGAACTTTGTAAATTGATAATAACACTTCCTATAACAACTACTTCAGCTGAGCGATCGTTTTTCTGCCTAAACAGAGTTAAAACTACTTTGAGAAGTAGATGTAAACAAACTGATGTTTCCTTTTATAGTGCTTCCCTTGTTGAAAATTCCACGCCCCGTCACTGTTTAAAGGTGGTTCAACTTTTTTGCAATAGAGTAGTATATAATAAAATAATAGATGGGCATTCAGAAATCGTTGGAAATGTTTAGATGTATTTTATCGAATGTGCTGTAGCCTGTAAATAAAATATTTCAAGATATCTAGTACTTAGTTGACTTCTTTTTTAAGTTGTACCAGCTCACATAGATTCGTGAGGCACTTTTCAATCAAATAAAAAATAACAGTTTTAACAGTTTTTTTTTATACTAAATAAATAAATTATTATTATAGTCTTTTTTTATGATGGTGTAACAACCGAAATCAATTAAGATAATTAAAATAAATTTAGTTAAGCCACAACAATGCTTGTTTTACTTTATTATTTTATTTTGTTTATTTATTTATTTACTACCTACAAGGTATTTAAAAATAGATACATAATAATTATACTAATACTTAATATAATACATTAAGATAAACACAACAAATATACATAATAAATTATTTTACAACCAAATTAAACCAAGTCAAATTAAGTTAATCTTAAATTTACGAGTACTGAAGATTGTTTACAGTTAAGATATAAAAAGATTATTTCATTGCAAATAATGTAACTAATGATGTAGTTATATGAGAGTGAACATATAATTGCACATATACACACAGATGTGCAATAAAAAAATAGAAACACTTCATAATAAAGTGCTAGAAGTTGTAGTTTTAAAATACCCATACAGGAAATTCAGTCTACATAAACACAAGAGTAATCAACAAGTAAGCATAAATAACAGCAATATCGAAAAGGTATTAATCAAATGCCATGGTAATCAATAATTATAATTATTAAGTGAAAAAGGCGAAGAAGGTGTCAAAATAAAAACAATTAGCTGTGTGGTTGATTCATAGGCCATTTTAGAGATACTGCACTGGCCCTACACACTCTTCAATGCTTATCCAGTATATTCTAAACCAAGAATATTCAGCATCCCGAACATTCAATCTTTTCTAGATTATACTGCTTCACGATGGCCCTGTCAAATAACGACTTAAATTTTAAATAGGTTTGATCTATTTTACTCATTCATACTTCTTTTCATATACTATTCAACATCATTATTCACACCTTAAGTCATATAGAAAAATATAAAAACTTAGTGAAGGAATCATTCTAAATTCAAAAGAATCTTTTTGAATTAAACAAAGATAGTTTCAATTTACATATTATATTAGTGAGTAGAGTGCTTCCATAGTTTAGTCTTCCGGACGATTTGTTAATTATTGTTGCACCTTGTAAACTATACAATTTGGACAAAAGTTCAGGTTTAGCGCGGCACTAGGCACATATCCCACTGTCTTTCAAGCTAAAACCTATGCCATCGAGGTATCGGCATTACAGTGCAGTAAAAGGGGGCACAGAGGTGCCAACATATACATAATTTCAGATAGCCAAGCTGCTTTAAAAGCTCTGGCTCCCCAATTTTTAAATCAAAGCTTATCTATAGCTGTTACAGAAGCTTAATAAAGCTAGCCGAATGAAACAAGTTACTCTTATGCGGACTCCTGGACATGAAGGAATACAGGGCAATGAAGAGGCAGATGTCCTTGCAAAAACAGGTGCGAAGAGTCAATTCTTGGGACCAGAGCCAAGTATTGTTCGTTCAAACGCCTACCTACAAGGAATTGTTTCCAAGTGGGAGTCCACAGAAACCCAGAACATATGGGATAGCTGCCAAGGACTTACGCAGTCCAAACTCTTTTTCAAGCTAAATATTCATGGATTGAACCATGTAATCAGGGAGACTAGACTTAATGTCAGAATGCTGACATGGTTCATCACAGGTCATGGCCCATTCAACAAACATCTCTTCAAGATTGGTAGATCGAGTACAGACAGATGCAGATTCCGCTTAGAAGAGGAGGAGTCCTCCTCCCATATTCTATTTGATTGCGACGCTGTAGCTCGAAAAAAATATAAACACTTCCAGGGATACAGATCGCTTGATTCTGACTTTGACATCCCGTCAATAATAGCGTTCATCAAGAACATAGACCTGCAATTCTGAAATGGACCGGGAAGTACAAAAGATCTTAAGAGGTCGCGGCTACTTAGAACTCCCCAATTTAAAAAAAAAAAAAAAAAAAACTGTGCAATCTTGTCTCTAATGGAAACATTCAGTAGTTTGTATGATTTTGTTGTTTTTATATATTTAAGTAACACAAATTGTGGACGAAAAACCTAATAGTAAGTCATTCATGACAATTTAGTTATACTCTGGTAGTATCTGTTGGCTGGTTACAGAATGTTTAAGTCGACTAGGACCATTTGAAACCAACAAGTTTTTTGCTAGCGTATTTGAATGAGAAGCATTTTGATTTCCTCCTTTCCTTTGTTGTTCTCATCTGTAGGTTTTGATGTAAATTATCGTTAATTACGTTAATCATGGTGCGCATGCTATTTGTCTTAATACTTTTGACTGAAATCGCTGCAATATTTTAATATTTGAATTGCTGGCTCGCTACACGAATAAATTAATTTATTTTTAATATTTTGTCTGTCTGTCCTTCATTATTTAAAGCAATTTTTAAAAAAATTTAGTAGATTTTTTTTTAAATATTTGTGAGCTAAATATAAATCCTACAGTTGAATTCCCCATAGTTGAATTCGTAAAACTCACAGTTGAATTCGGCTTTAAAATAGCTTTATAAATCGGAAGCTTGTTCCCTAGCGACATTGGTAAGATGTGGTCAATCATCCAATACATGTTATGTAGATATAGATTTTCCATGTAATTCTTCAATCCAAATGCATGCCCACTCTACTGTCACGTTCTGTGGAACTACTTCGTTATTTAGCACCACTGTCGAACAAATTTTTTTCTTCAGAATAAATGTGACATGTGTTGATTTTACTCCATTCACTATGATTCTCCACTTCTTTAGCCATTGCTAAATTTTATTTATGCTGTGTTGCAGAATCTCTGTAGCATGTACTGGGTTAATTTGCGATGCCAATATGACCGTATCATCAACGAAAGTGGCGGTGGTTGTCTCATTTGTAATTGGTAAGTTCGCAGTATAGATAAGGAATAAAACAGGACCTAGGAAAGTGCCCTATGGTAGGCCTGGCATAATTTTATTGGTCTGAATATAGGCACCTTAATGCTTCACTAAAGAGTGCCTTTTGATGAGGGATAGCAATAAATAATAGCTCTGTGGAAGAAATTGATTTGTTGATATTTATGTTATTTCTATTGAAATTTTGTTCATTTCTTTCTGGGCATTATCTAATAGAGTTGAATAATTTCGATTTCGATAGAAAATATAGAGTAATAATTTCGAGGAAGACAGCATTTTTACTTGACTTTTTTTCTAAATTGTAGCGACTCCATTTACAGTCCTATTATGTAAGAGAAAATAAGAATATGAACTTGTTTGCTAAATTGTAGAGAGCCAGTTGGATTTAAGCTATGTAAGAGAAAAATAATCATGCAACTTCTTTTAAGTGAAAAAATATACACAATTAATATAAAGGAATAGGTCAATGACCCTAGTAGCTAATACTTTTTATTCATTAAATTTAAATTTTATTTAAAATTGTAAAAAAACGTTAATGACTAGATAATTGCTAAAATACAGTACTGAACGCTAATCGTATTGCTTCTTTATATATATATATATAGGAATAGGTTTATTAAATGCACTACCATATTAAGATCAGATCACCTATCTTTTAAATAAACTATGGCTTAACAAATAAGTAAGTAAGTACGTGTAAAATTATAATGTCTTAAGTCTAAAAATTAAAATTTAGAAATAAATGACATCTAATTTAAGGTGATTGACTTTTTCTTATAGTTCAAAAATTTGTCATAAATATGAACACTGAAAAAAATTTGTTGCTAAATATGACATTTTTCTTTATTTTTAATAATGTTTAAAAATATTAAATAATTATTTCAAAATAAATTTGGAAGTTTATACAAAAAACGGTGTGTCTTGGAATATTTTACTATTTTATTTGACAGAGACAATTATCGTTATTAGGATTAAATATATTGTTCATCAACAGGGACACTTCCTCTAAGAACATACAAATATTGAAGACTGAGGAACCACATTTCGTTGAAAATATTAGTTGGTACTAGTTTTTTGACCTTGTGATTACGGTTTTCTCTATCATCTGTGGTAAACATGTGAGATATTTCAAGAAAGTGCTTTATAGCATGTTTTGCACTTGAGCAAAATCTATCAGATTTGTATAGAAAATCTAATAGATTTCCAATACAAAATGTAACAAAAATAAAGAAAGAAAGAAACAAAATAATAAAAGATTTATCAATGGCAATAATTAATTCCTTAAAATAAAAATAAATGTAATAAAAATAAATAGAAATAATGATTAATTAAATTTTGTGAATCTATTTTAAGTACTTAAATATCTACTAATGGCTTTTCGAATAACTTCAGCAGAAGGATTGTTATCAGAAATTGTAACATTGAATTCAGGTTGCACCCTTGTACTATTTTCTTCTTGTAACTGTTGTAACCAATGAGTGTTAATATTATCATTATAAGTATTTAAAAAATTTTTCAAGACACAACAGGATTCTATAATTAATGATACATTATTATAACGATTGTCAAGTCCTTTTCCTATTCTGCGAAATCTTGCCTTTAACTGGCCGAATACATTTTCAACAACTCTTCTGCATTTAGAAAGGGAGTAGTTGAAATTTTTTTCTTCAATTATCTCTGTTGTATTAAATGGATAGCGTTTCATTAACATATTAGAAAATCGAAAAGCTGAATCACCAAGTATAAATACGGGCACTTTTACTCCACATATTTCTTTTGACATTGTTGTAAAAATTTGTTTTTGATGTTGTTTTTTCAATAATGAATTTGCAAATATCTGTGAATCATTACATCGACCAGGACTACCTACATTTATATACAAAAATCTGTATCTATGGTAAAAAAAAACAATAACTAATTATATTAGATAAAGATATATTAACGAACTACCTGTAATAAACTAGAGCTAATAGAGGCATGTAGAATACCACCCCTTATAATTATAATAATCTACAGCATCTTCCTCTCTCGGTTTTATTTCAATGTGGCATCCATCTAAAAATTATAAAATGTGTTATAGTTTAATTTATGTATTTATTTTACTTGATCTATATACCAATTGCTCCAAAACATTGAGGAAACCCTAAATTTAAAACATTGAGAAAACCCTAAATTTTCAAAACCAGTAACACCTCTTTTATAAAGTTTTCTGTGGGTGGATAAGCATTTAGATACTGCTTACTCATTACTTTTCAGACTTCTTCACAAAAATCTAACACTATCTGACAAACGGTCGACTTTTCAACACCGAACATATTTGCAATTGTTCTATATTCTGCTGATGAGCCTAATGAATATAGAGCGATTGCTACTTTCTTTTCTAATATAGTACATTTTCTCAATCTTGTATCTTTTTTATTCTAAACTTTTAAGTTTATTACATAGAATATCAAAAGTAGTTTTATCGATCCTAAAATTATTTTTGAAAAAAAATTCGTAAGCATTGTTAACTGCATCATTTTCCCAAAAACTACTATTACGATCCTAGTGAATATTTTGATTTAAAACAAAGTTTTATTTTATTACAATTTTTTGCTCAACAACACTTACTTTTGCCCAAATCGTTCTAGGTTTTACACTTTTCAAGATTTGGGTTAATAAAATAACATTTTCAATTTGAAGCTTTATAATATTTTTCAAATGTTGACGAATGCAACGTTTTCCTATAAATAAAATTAACTTATTTTTTCTTGCAATTTTAGAAAACACATTAACTAAATAAGTTAAATATAATAAATTTTTTTTTGTTTTTTTGTTCATTTTAAATTTATTATATTTTTATTTCAAACAAAACACTTTTTAATATTATCATTTGTAAACAAACAAAATTCTTCTATCGTTAAGTAAACGTCAAACAAAATCTTTTAAATGTAGTGTGAACACTTAAATCTACATTTTCAAAATCTGGTAGATTTTGTTCAAGTGAGATTAGATGCTATTAGTTAAACAAAAGGCGTTCATGAACTTCCTCTCGTAAAAACTTTAACCGTTTTTATGCCGTTAGGAACGTTAAACAACTTCAAAAAGTAATTGACTAATTGATAGCAAAAATCAAAAAACTACTCAAAAGTTGCAAGTGCACATAAAAACCTTAAAAACATTATTGAAAACGATAAAAATTATGTACATATGGGTCAAAGAGTGACCCGAAGGACACATGTGTGTATGTACGCATTCAATAACTATCTATATTCATTATTCAGAGCACTTAAAATTACTTTGGGCCATCAAATCACCCAAAGACAATAAAAGTATAACGTATGTTAGTAGTAAGTAAGTATGTTTTCATTTAGAATTTTATTGCTTAAAATATAAATTTATTTTGAAGCTACTTTTGTTTGTCCTATACCCTCATACTTAAGTCTTTTAAGGTCATTAAATGATAACAATATAACAAAATTTAATTTTTAGGCCATTTTTGTTAAATGTTTTAGGACTTAAAGAGATATCTATAAAATCTAATATCTTTAAAATTTCAATTAAATTTTTTACAACAAGATTCGAAATTAACTTTAAAATAATTTTAAAAATATCAAATTCACTCATAAAGAACGGGATGTTGTCAAAATTTTGATGTTTTTTTATTTTAATTCTGATATTGAACAATTCTGAGTTGAATTTTTAAAAAATTAGTTTTACAATATTTCAGGAAATAAAAAAAAAACAGAATTTAACTACTCCGTATTTTATTACACAGAATGTTATAATTTAGAATTATGTCCCCAATCTGTAAAGAACTCCTGTATGTTAAGAATCATATTGTGATATTTGGCATATCTATCCCGATTCAATTTCCTATGCTGTGCAACACTTTTATTTGCTTTATTCCGGCATTTCCTAAATTTGTTTTCTCTAAATTTTACTAAAAATGGATGGAGCAGCAGTATGTAAACATGTCGAATAACAGATGTTTTGGTACTACTCTAAAATCATTCTGTCTATCACTTAAAGCATTGTTATTTATATAAAAAATGTATGTACTTGGAGATAAAAAAATTTTTCCATATTTTTTACCAAGACATATTAGGTTATTAATTGATTTTGTCCTATAATTTATCACCACTTTTGTAAATGGGAATTATCTTGCCAAAGCTTGCAAGACCACCCCTTCACTGACTTATTTATTTAGAATTACAGAGATTAGCTCACATACCTCATCGTCCAACGACACAAACTTTCAGTACATTTGTTGATAAATTGAAGTGATCACATGACTTTGAATTTTTTAGTCCCTCAATTATTTTATATATTTGTTTTTTGTTTACAAATTCAAATTCGATGCTTGTGTTGACTTATAAAAAGTTGCTTCATAAAAAATATTTAATCATTACAAACATTTTTTGCTAATACTAGATAAAAACTGTTGGTTTAATGTATTTAATTTAATTAGTACTGCACGTACTCACCAGTCAATCCTTCCATAATATCCACTTTTTTATGTTTATTCTTTACCTTGTAAATTATTTCATTAATACAACTCAAAGCCTTGGTTGGATTATTCTCACTTTCACGAAATATTTTTTCATAATAATTTTTCTATTTTATCCTTCTGAGGCTAGTCATCTTATTTCTTTTTTTTTTTTCCAGATAGTAGTAAATCATCGAAAGAGGCTTCAGGGACTACCTATTACCGGGGAAGGCAGTTTGAAGGACTGTGGGACTTTAACCCACTAAAAACTCCTATCATTATTGCAACATTAAAACTAGTCTTATAGACTAACCATTAATTTACATTTGACTCCAAGAAACTAAGATACCTTTGATCTACCAAAATCCAATAAGGTTTTAATAGATAAAAGATTTTAACCTAACTCAAGTGAACTTGTTCGTTTTAGTCACTTCACAAAGTTTTGATTGTCAATTAAGCTAGAAGCTTCGGTATTGACATGTTGGATCAGACGAGTTTTATGCCGTGCAGCGCATTTCATTATTTCGTCTTTTATATATGAGATCCTCAGATCTCGATGAATATCGGCATTGCGAACATACCATGGAGCATTGACTATGTTGCGCAATACCTTATTTTGGAACGTTTGGATAGTTTGAATATGGATTTGTTTAGCACATCCCCATATTTGAATACCGTATGCCCAGACTGGCTTCAATATTTGATTATACATCAAAACTTTGTTATAGATCGAAACCGTAGAATTCCGCCCAATCAGCCAGTATGTTTCTCTATATTTGAACTGGAGTTCTTGTTTTTTGATTTTCACATGCTCTTTCCATTTCAGTTTTGCATCCAAGATCATGCCAAGATATTTAGCTTTATTCTCGTATGGAATCACGACATCATTAATTTTAACTGAAAGAGGAGTTACTATGTTTTTATAGATGAAGTTTACATGACTAGATTTGGCTTCATTTAATTTAATTTTCCATTTTTTGCACCAGTTGGAAATTTTGTCATTGCATATATCAGCTTTTTGCAGTTTGTTTGTAGCTTCTTCTACAGTAGAACCAACTGCCATCAACGCTGTGTCATCTGCAAAGGTTGCTATTTTTATATTTTCTACTTCGGGTATATCACTCACAGGTGTATAACAAATATAAAATTGGACCCAGTATACTACCTTGCGGTACTCCAGCTTTTATATCTCTTAGAGAGGAGTATTCATTCTCATTTTTAACTCGAAAAACTCTATTTGAGAGATATGATGAAAGTAATTCAACATAATTTTTAGGGAGCAAACAACTTAGCTTTTTGATGAGTCCTTCATGCCAAACTTTATCAAAAACTTGGGCTACATCTAGAAATACTGAAGAACAAATTTGTTTATTTTCCAGTGCCCTTTCTATAATATCTGTTATTCGATGTACTTGATCTATTGTTGAATGTTTTTGCCTAAACCCAAATTGGTGATTAGGTATTATATTCCTGTTTTCTATGAGGGTTGAATCCTTCTCAATAGTATTTTTTCAAACAACTTCGATATTGTAGGGAGCAAAGATATCGGCCTGTAGGATTTGGTGTCGTTAGCAGGCTTTCCTGGTTTTTCTGGATCATTATTATCTCGGCAACTTTCCATATACTAGATACGTGTTTAAGCTTAATACAGGCATTCATTATATATACCAAGAGTGTGAGAACTTTGTTGGGTATATTTTTTAGCACATTTGAAGTTATTAAATCAAAACCTGGGGTTTTATTTAATTTTAGGTTTTTGATTTCCTTAATTACTTATTTTCGACTTATTAAGGGACTATTTATGTCTTCAAAAGGTTATTTATTTCATTTAGATCAATAATAGTGTTCATTTCAGTGGACAAAAATTTCAGCGAGATGATCTGCAAAAGTGTCAGCTTTTTCTTTATCGCTCCTTGCCCATGAGCCATCTTATTTCTAAAAATTTTATACTAACGTACTAAAATAATATTACTACAGTTTTTTCTCTATTGAGAATGGTTTTGCATTTACCGCCCATGCATTACTAATTTCGAATTGCATTTTACATACCTCCAATTTTTTCTCAGTGTTTCTATTTTTTTACTAATTTTAAAACAAATTTTAAAAATTTCGGTTTCAAGAAAATATTAATTTATTATTCAAAAAAATATATATAAAATCGAAAAGACTATATTATATCTATCTATAATTTATATGTTTCGATTCAATGAGACATTCAATTCAAGTGTATATAATTCGCTCCAATTACTTGCTTACATACAGAATATAATATCTAAACAATTTACTTAAGATTATTATTTTTCATCAGATTTTCATTGAAATTTTCTTTTCATGCATTTTTTTTTTTTTGCTTCATTTTCTTCTTCTTGTCTGTTGAACAGGTAGATACAACACCACCGTACACATGTATAAGTAACCAACTTTAAAATAATTGTGTTTTTTTTTGTATTCAAAAATTAGAGTTTCTGGTCAATTATTATTTACAATAAATACTATTGACGAATATTAAGTATAGTTAAAATATGAACGGGGAGTTAATTCAGTGGTACAGGACAAACACGTTTTTAAACCTCTTTAAAATTATTAAATGAAAACTGAATATATCAGTGGGGCTGAAAAATAATATATATGTATATAAAAGCTTTAATATTATACTCATATAAAAATTATTATAATTATTTTTATGGCTTTAATTTCCATGTCGAGCAAAATGTTTTGATATGATGAATAAATTAATATATTTTTAATATTTTGTCTGTCTGTCCTTTATATTTAAAGCTTACGTCGTATTACAAATATACATGTATAAATATATACCATGCTTCGGTGAGTTCATCCGGAGTAGTGATGTGTTTTAGTGGCTGTTGTATCCAGTGAAGACCATCTAGCTTCTCCATTTCCTAATACTCTCCATTTACTCTCACCCTCACGTGGGAAACTTTGTTATCCTTAGCAACCTTTTGGCACTCGAACAAGGACTCGATTTGGAACATGGAACATTAGAACAATGCTGCAACCCAAAACCCCTAGCTCAGATGGTGAAAGAATTCTGAAAGGAATCCGCAGGTTCAAAGAAAGCCAATGTCGTCCAAAAACAACGTGACAGTAATGAGTGAAGCTAGCACATGTGGAAAAATTTGGAGTGAGATGAAATTGTTTGTCCAAACCCGAGTTCGGTGGAGAAAGCTTGTTAATGCCCTCTATGTACCCACGAGGAGCGACAGGATCACTGATAATGATACCGTGCTTCATACCTTAAATACACCGAAAAATGGATTTCTGTTTTTTTTTTTGCAAATTCGATACACGATATTTTCGAATTCACTTTTAATTCAAATATTTAGATCTATAAAATCTAAAGAACTAAAAATTAGAAACTAGCAAAAGAAAAAATTATAAAAAAAATTGGCCAAAGCAACAAAGCAAAGAACACATAAGCCATTATGATGATGTATTAATTCTACAAAATTTAGAATTCGAATTTGCATAAAAAAGCCTTCCCATTTCAAAATCTGGATTTCGGACAATTTCGACGATTTTTAGTTTTAAAAATCCGATTTCCCTTCCTTCCCGCAGGTTGGGAATATCGCCAATCGATAGAGCACCCTCGATTTAGGTAATAAAATTTTTAATTAGTTTTAAAATAACGGCTTCTTCCCCTCTTAAAAAGCTGATACGCATGCCCTGGAACACCCGGTATATCTGTCAATTCCGCTATGTAAGCGGCAAAAGTGACACTATTTATCTCTCAAACTACCTGAGATAGTCAAATACTGACAGCAGCATTGAAATATCAGGAACTTAAAACCTAAGAAGCAATTTCTAACTCAAAATTGTCAATTTGGGGTATGCGGCCAACCAATTTCATAGCAACGATGTAGCATACTTTTATGAGCCTATTTAATTCTACATATTATTTTCGCATATAAGTTTCAATTTTCATTTCGCCAACATGTTAGGTACACTTTTTTTTCTAATAGAAAAAAATAATAAAAAAATTTTTCATGTGCCTGGGAAGAATGAAGTGAAGGACTGTGCCGACCTTAACACACTGAAAACTATCATTCTTTTATTAAAATTAAAACTAGTCTTTAAGACTAAACATAAATACAATTTTGGCTCTTTTTTCAGATATCTTTGATCAAACAAAATCAAATTATGACCTATTGAGAGATAAAAGATTTTAACCCTACATAGTTCAAACGGTTTCGTTCGTCTAACAACATCTAATGTTAGGTACTTAAAAATAAAAACTCTTGCTATTTATCATTATTGATGACTAAGTTTATGTTATTAAATGTGTTAATGCCAAAAACAACAATAATTGTTCCCTTATATAATATGTTAATATTTAAGCCGAAAATTTCATTGAAGCCATTTTTTTATAAATTCACTGTTCAGTTATTATTAAAGATAGTTATTCTTGAATCACATACCTAAGTTCATCTATCCCATTCACTAATTTTAAATAATGTTTATAGTATATAATTTTTAATTCATTAAATGAAATGCGCTCATTCACTTGCTTTTTAATTTAATTCAACAACAACCCCCAAAAAACAAAACAAAAATAAAAAGTGATTTATAATTCTACAAAATTTACACTCTAGTATTTTAAACCATTGCATTTAATTATACATATTTTAGTAGTGTTGTAGTTTGAAGTGAATTTGAAAAAGAAAAAAATTTAATCATAGTTTTAGTTTATTAACTAGTTAACCGAAAAATTACAAAATAGTACAGTGTCAGCAGTTAATCAACAAAAATCAGTATTATTTAACAGAAAAATTTAATTAATCGAAACAATTTTTATAAAAAAAAAAAAAAAAAAAATTTTTAATTAAATATAAATTCTTTTAATAAATTAATATTTTGTAATTCATTTGTTGTTCTTATTTTTTTTTTGTTTTTGTTTTTTTCTGTTATAATGAATTCAATTAACTCGTGTTTATTTCTATTTGTAATGTTTTCAAATTATGATTTCGGGACGAAAATATCAACGGGCGTAAATGGTTTTTTTGATTCAACAAATAGTAAACTAAGACCAGGATTTATCTTTAATCGAGAAAATTGGTTACAATCATCGAGTGGAAATAATAATAACAATAATAACACTAATAATAATGATGTTAGCACTAAAAATCCGTTAAAAATTAAAAATTTACCAAAAATAAAAAATAATAATAATGGTACAAGAAAAAATCAAACAAATCGTGTTAAAAATTTACAAATAATAAATGTAAAATTATCTCAATTCGATTTAATGGAAGCAACACGTCTCAATCAAACCTATTCTTTATTAAATAAATTGAAAAATTATGAATATTATTATCCACAAGAAGAAGCACCAGCTACAGAACAACCAGATTATAATATCCAAGATTATCAGTACCAAGATCCAAATTCCAATCAACCACCACCACATTATTATCCATCAGTAGATATTCCAAATTATCCAACAAATCCACAACAATATGATCCAACTCAAGAGCCTCCATCAGGAAGAGAACAGTCAACAGAAGTACACCCAAATGGGAATAATAATAACGATAATAATAATCACGATTATAATGATAATAATAATCAAGATTATAATGATAATCATAATCAAGATTATTCTGATCAAGGATATTATTATGAACCACCACCAAATTATAATGAAAATGGTTTTCAATTTGGTGAAAAAATCAAATTTCAGCAATTTGGTGAAAAACTTAATCCACAATCAAATAATTATTTACCACCACCACCACCACCACCTCCCCAACAACAACAACAACAACATCAACCACAAAATCCGCAACATAATTCTCATGGTATAAATATATTAATTCCAGCATCAGTTCTTGCATCAGCACCAGCAAGTGCATCAGCATCTACAGAAGCAACAATAGAACCTACAGTTACAACAGCAGCAGTATCATCTACACCAGCAGCTCCACATCTATTTAATTATGAATATAAAATTCCAACAGCAACACCAACATATCATCCAGACTATGAATATTCACATGTACCACCATCACAACATTTACAAATAAATGAACAAAGTGTAAGTCATAAACAATACGACAATAGTTATTATTCACCAATTAAATATAATATACCAGCATTTCGTCCATTAAAACCTATTTATTATCCTCAAACTGCTCCAGCTATTAACAACAAACAACATCATCACCAACACCAACACCAACACCATCAACAACAACAACACGAACAACACCAACATCACCAACAACAACAACAATATCACCGTCCCCATCAAGAACAACAATACAAATATGAACAACATGGTCCAAAATTATACAGTAAAACTCCAGCAACTCATCAAATTGGTAATAATACTGGCGAACTCAATAGCTCGCACGAACAATTAATTAATCGTGAAACAAATTATTTCAATAGTTTTCTATTTAATTCTGCGCCAACAATTTTTAATCATCAACCTGGAGGAATACCACCCACTATTAGATTACCGTATCAAGGAAACAACTTTAATTTTTGGAATTTTTTGGGAGAACGACGTAAAAAACGTACATCCCGAAAAAATCAAAAACAATAATAATTATTTTCTATATAATTTTTTTTTTGTTTTTGTTTTTGTTTTTTTTAATAGCATTTTATTTAAATAAGACTTTTTTAAAGCATTTTAATTTAATTATAATCGTATTATATTAGTATATATAATATATATAGTGAAATTCAGTTCCATATAAGTTCTAATGTGTAAATAAATATAGAGTTATAAGATTGTTAAAAATTAACATTAAATAATTAAATAAAAAAAACAATATTAATATTATTTTCTTAATAAATAAATTTTATTTTAAAATCTGTTCGGAATATTCGACTCGTATTGATTGATAATATTTTAAATTTGGAATTGGCTGTATTTTAAAGCTTAATTATTTGATATTGCAGATATTTTTGGTTCATGGTTCATGAAATATTTTATTTGGTTCACGATTGGAAATTAAAATGTGGTAGACGGAAGTGTAGGTATAATTTGATAATAATTGCTTTTATATGATAACTGTGTGGTAATGTGGCATGAATAAATTAAATGTATCTAAATCTAATGCTTTGCTAAATGTATTGTACCAATGTCTATACATATATGTATAGTCATTGATTATACTCTAACAAATGCTTGAATAATTTGAATATGAAAGTTTTTTCTTTTTCATTTAGTTAATAATATTATGTATGTGTATAATGATTAGGATAATGCATACTCATGGTTTTACGTATAAGGAAATCCTGGTAATCAGAATAATAGTTTTCAACGTCCATAGATTTGAATATGTATTTTCAATTCAAAATATTAGAAAAATATTAGAAATGTACGTATTAATTACATCCAATAACTGATTATGTCAACAATGTTTGCTTTAAAGATAATAATATGCAATTAACTGTATTTTTTTAGGCCATGTCACAGATTAAATTTTAACAGTTATATAGATGCAAATGATTATTTTCATAACTGTAATTGTTTTGTATATGAACTAAATATATAAAAACGTAATTGATCATTGGTATTAAATCTAGTTGATGGGCGATGAAATATAAAATTTTCAGAAATACAAAAGATCTGCAGACCCTCTTTGAACAAATAAATAAATACAAAATATATTCAGAAGAATAGAGTGTCCGTGTATTTTAATGCATTTACGTTATTTATTCAAGTTTGAAATAATTAATCACATTTGCTAAAGCAATCTGGGTATTTTTATTTTGCTGATTTTTATTACATTTTTTTTTTAATAAAATAGATTTAAAAATACGATTCTAACTGCCACAACTAGTAAACCTTCTATTATGAAAACCAATACATTTAATATTTATTTTATAAAAAATACCTAGTTAACTTCTTGTGTTTGAATAGTTATCGTTTACTACGAACTACGACCCTAATTTGTTTACTGTTACTTTGATATTTTATTTTATTATAGCTTGCGCTACATATCGTATAGTTCAAAAAACGAATTCGGTATCCTAGAGGATTAGAACGAGTGCTTCCTACGTTATTTAAATTGGAAATCGTCATAATCTGTTTGTTATACAGTTAAAGATTAGTTTTAAGCTCGCTTAACATTTTAGCCAACGACAAATCTGCATCAAGATAATTCCTCTAACTTGTACATACACGGTAGTAGTGAGAATCCATTACAGGAAAATTATTTGATATGCCAGCGGATTTCATTTGACTTTTCTTCAGGGGTAAACGTTTTCTTATGTTTTCTTCCCTTTTTACGAGGAAGAGGTGTTTTACAATCATAAATTTCTAAAACAATAATATACTCTTTTTTGGTTTATTCCTAATAGAGTATTTACAAAGAACGTTAAATAAAAGTGTTATTTGTGTGAGCAAACAAGCATTAACAAAATAATTTTCAATGGTATAAAAAGTTCAATAACGGTAATCTTAAAACCTATGGAGCAAATAAGTACTCAATATAATTTTAATTATGTCTATGCATCATAGCGAATGCTGGTATAATGCATATGAAGCAAAAGAAAATTAACAATATAAACACTGATTTTTTTCATATAAAAGCTGCTACATAAATGAATTTTAGGTTTATGGAAAAAAGAAGCACTAAAAAAAAATTGAAAAAATTTGGCTTATGGAGCAAAGTGCACACTTGTATATCTCAAAAACTAAAGTAGATAAGATAATTCTGATAACAGCATTAGCAGGATAATTTTTCAAAACCTATAAAACAACTAATAAGTAAAAAAGTAAAAAAGTGGCGTATGGAGCAAAATAGACCTCAGGCGACGATATATGAACTAATTTAAACATGGAAAACTAACTGTATTGTAAAGTAAATTCATCTTCATAATAGCATCATTCCACATTATTTTAGATGATAACCATGTTAAAGAAAAATTGAAAAAAAAAATGTTTAATCCATGTTCTGAGCGGGAGTCTGGATCTTCTGGAACATTGTTGGCCAATGGCTTTTGATTTATAAGTTAAAAAAAATATATACATACATATATATACTTATATCTTATATGTACTAACTTTTTTTTGTCTGAAGCCTTTTATAACAACAACAGCACATAACTAACAGATAATAAACTGTTTAAAATAAGCCATTAAAAATTCGAGAAATATTGAGTCTTTTTCCCATTTGGATATGTATTCAGCAACTGATAGAAATATATTATTTGGAATTGTCATTAAAATTGCTTCGGATGAGTTGCTAACATCATGTATTCAATTTAAAACAAGATGAATAACTCTTAAAATTTGAATATATAAATTTTTTAGTTTTTTTTTTTGTTAAGTTTATTTATAAATTTATCCAAGATAAATATTTTAATATTTAATAAATAAAAAACTCGTAACGTTAATAACTTTCTCTGATGATTCTAAACACAAAAATTTGCGATAAAGATAATTTCGTGTTCATAAACATCAGAGAAACTAACCTGCAGTTGCATGAGCAGTGAAGCAGATTTAAACATAAGGAGTATATACTTAAAAACCAGTTATAGTATAACTTCGTTGACTTATTAGAAAATTTCAATCGAAATGGTAAAAATTTTTCAATATCAAGATTATTTTAATATAAAATAAACAAATAAAGTGTATTTATGAACTTTTCTTTGCTGTAGGTAGTAGTTTTTGTCTATTTTCTGTTTTTTTGCTATCAATTTCAAAAAAAATTTTTAATGTTTTGAACAATCATTTAAAGTATTTGATATTTTATTAATTAGCCAATTTTAATCGTCCTGTTTATCATAATTTATTTTAAATTCCCGAATTTAATGATTTTTAGTTCAATGCCATACACAAAATACTTTAACATGATATGGTTAATGTATGATAATATAATGATGAATAATTATAAAACTGGGTGTTAAATAATATTTTTTTGTGAAAATGTCGTTCTCAAACGACAATTTTCGTACGAATTTACCAAACACATAAATATGGAAAATAAAAACAAACATATATGAAAAACATTTTCGATATATCTTTTAATTATTTAATTTTATTTAAATTCAAAAATTAACACTAAACCTAACTTGTTATCAAAATAAAAAAAAATTAATTGAGTAATATCTAATATTTAAATGCAATTTAAATTATGTGTATATAATTTTTGTTGCAGTCCCAGTTTACCAAGTTAATAAAAAAAAAAAAAATTATTTTCACCAAGAAAAACGTGAATGAAATTTCATTTTCACGGAAATACAATAAAAATAATTTTGACGGAAATATTGCATAATTCGAACAATAAACAAATTTATTTAATTACAAACTAGATTACATATTAATATCTGATTTATGATTTAATTGAGATATTTTATGATTTTATAAAAAAATCTTTAAATATTTAAATAATTAATTTAATTATGAAATTAAAGTTAAATAATATTCACGACGTTGAATATTACTATTAAATAAATATAATATTAATTATTTATATGTATGTTTACTTAGTTACCCAGCACTACGTTTTTAATGATGAAAATGATAGAATCATTGAAAAGTTATATACATGAAAATTGAATTCGTTTACATTTAACCCTGTGAATAGCAATAATATTTGGAATTAGCCCTTAATATTATCAAAAAACAAATAAACATTTTTTAATTTCAAATTTACTTAATAATTCAATAACAAACCATTGTATTTCTTTATTTACCCTTATTTGTATACCATCATCAATTTTTTATTCTTTAATTAAAAATTTACATATTTGCAGTGTGATTGCGCAACTACACAGAATTACGCAACTACACTGAAGAAGGCAATATATTATTATATTATTGATATTTGTAAGAAATCGGATAAAATATAATTTCCCAAAATCTACTAGTAAAAGTTTTATATAAAAGCCTACATTCATAATAAATACATTTTAATTTTTACATTTTTTATCCGATTTTTATGTTTTCTATATTTTCAGCATGTTGATTAGTAATTTTATCACAAAAAAAAATTACAAACCAAAGCTGGATCATATTTGTGGATTAATTTAATTTAAAAGCAATAATATTCTATTCCTTTGATCAATTCAATCAATTTAGAGCATCAAAAAACCAGTTTTCAAAAATTTTCATATTAATTTAACTTTATAAATTCTATCAAATTTACTCCAATTAAAATGTTCAATGACCTTCTCTATTTGATTTCTTGAGTAAAAATTGAATTTGAAAATAAAATAAAAATTTTAATTTACATCTGGAAATATTTACATTTTAATAATTTTGTTTAACCATGCACTGTATAGAATTGCTTTAGTTTGTTTAATTAAACCATATCACAAATTTTCACATTTATTTGGATTACTTCTTAATTGTAGTTGATAATTATTAACTGCATTTAAATATTTATTCAAATTTTTTTTTCACCTTGGCAATCCCAATAATCAGTTTTCGATTACATGGGTAATTATTTAAATTAAGAAAATAAATTATTATTTGAGTTTTGTATTATTAAAAAAATTAAATTTGAAATTTGCTTGGCTTTTAGAGAATAATTTTTTTGGTGGGTTTTGCAAATTTTATTTTTTTTTTCTGTTTTGCATAAAAAAATTTATTCTACGAAAGCGGGACATTATTCTTTTGTTCTAATTTAAAGTAAAAATTTAAAACAAAAATACAAACTTAAATATTCCATCAAAACGTTACGTTTTTCTACTGCAGAACAATTTTTTATGGACATCATTTAAAAGTTCAAATACAAGAAGCTAAAACTCTAAAATAGTATTCCGATTTGGGATACATTACAACATTATTACATAGTTACAAAATTTTGTATTATGTAATTTTGTTTTATATAATTTTGTCCCGACACTTTCGATTATAATGTTGTAAAATAAATGATAATTGGAACATTAACAGGCAGAGCACGATATATGTATTCAATGGATTATCACAATATAATTAGTTCTTTTGATTTCAATATCTCAGTATTAATATTGAATAGACAATAACAAACGTAAATTAATTATTAACATTCGAATATCACCTGAAAAATAAGAACATTTTTTTTTATTAAATAAAACAATTAATAATTTCATTAATTTCATTATTATTTAATTTTATATTAAGCGTATTATTAAAATTAAAAAATTAAAAAACTTAAATTTAATAGAAAATTACTTAAAAAAAAAGATGTTTTTATTAATAGTATTTTCATTTACTTTAAATTATTAATATTTTTTTTTTTTTGTGTAATACAAATTTAAAACTAAAGTATAAAATTAAATTAGATTTTTAATTTCTTAAATTTTCAACTGATATTAAATTTACTATTACATTATTATATATATATATATGATCACTATTATAATAGATGTGTAAGAATAATTGCGAAAACTAAAATTTATGAATTTTGTATTTTTTGGTTCTAGGATTTTGCAAATCCATTTAAAAGGCAATCGCATTTATATTATGTATGTGAATCATTGAAACATCATAAATTTAATATTTATAATTTTTATAATTTAACAGTAAAATAATAAAAGTTTTTTAATTTGTTTTATTTTTTTTTCAATTTTCAATTTATTTTTATCTTTTGTTTACAACTGAAATAGTATAAAATTTAGCGCAAAATAAAGAAAAAAGTATAATTTCTTTTTTAGTACAAATATTAAGCTATAAATATAAGTAGTTTCTAATTTGATATATATATATATATATATATATTATAATATAGTTGTATATGTATATAATTTGAAGCTTTTATTCAAATGAAAAAAAAAAAATAAACAATATTATTTTAAATATTACATAATATTATTCCTAATTTATACAATATTATGTATGTACTTAGAAAACTTTAAATATACGTAATATAACTAATATATATTTTATAATAATAATGTATAATTAAATACATAATAAATTTATTTTAATAATAGTAACTAATATGAATATATTTATATAATAATATTGTTTAGTGTAAATTGTATAAAGAGAGCTTAAATTGACTGCAAAAAGAAAAAAAAAATAACATAAAAATTTCAATAATATCGTTTATAAGTATAAATTTAAAAAAAAAAAAACGTTATTACTTATTAATTATTGGAATAATATAATAATTATATATATTTTATAGATATTTATATGTGTAAATAATTTTTATTTGTTATGAATAAAAATTCAAATCATTGCATTTTAAATATATATTTATTTATACCTTTTCCTTTATCAATTTACGAACTAATACTATTCAAGTAATTATTATACTTTTTATAATAAGCTTTTTTTTATTTTTAAACAGCGGTATTTTTTTCTTTTTTTAAATAATTGAATTAATTATTGCTTTTTAGTTGCAAATTAATCAAACAGAAAAATAACATTTTCTTTTTAAAGCCTCTAGTAGGAATTTATTGCTAACATACATAATTAAATTTTAATATTTGGTTTTTACTTGAATTTAAAAAATTTTATTTTTTTTTTTTATTACAAAATCTTTAAAATACCAATACGTAATTAAAAAGTAATTGTATTATTTATTTAAATAATAATTTAATGAATTATAATATGTAGATGCATGTAATTTTTAGAAAAAAAAAACAAATAGAAAATGATTTTGAAAAAAAACGAACTTTAATTTTCAGTCTTTATACATCGATGAAATATTTGGAAATTTTTAGTTTTTATTTTAGCAAATTGAAAAATTGTGATTTAAAGAACTACATTTTTAAATTTAATTATATATATTACAAAATTATTTATAATAATTTGTAGAAGTAATATATACATATATATTAACAATACATATAAATATATAAAATAATTAATATACAGGTATATTAATAATTTATTTAATTCAAAAATATCTAATTTTGACTATAATATTCTTTACTTAAGAAATTAAAAAAAAATTTCTGCACATATTGCACAAATATTTGACAAGTTAAATCAAACTATTTAGAAGCAAGTTGAATCAAAAAGAAATTTCAACATTTTTTTTTTTTTCATTTTTTAAATTATCTTATTAAAATCCAAAATTTTTATTAATAGACAATTACTTATATAATTTATCATTATTATTAAATAACATACTTTTTTAAAATATCATATTATACCTACACATTTATTAAAAAATTTGGTTCTTTTTATATTAAAGTTGAGTGATCATAATAAAATCATTAATTAATTCATTCTATAATTACGATATTAGTTTAGATTACATGAAAGTTGAAAACGATTATACGAATTTCTAAACGTGTAATAAATACCGATGTACATTTTACTCTTTACATTTTGTTAATGACAAATCAATTTACTAAACACTGAGCACTAAAATTAATTAGAATCATTGTATTTATGATATATATAATCGCCAACAAGCTAGTAAAATTTATATAATAAATTTGCATTGATTTTTGGAACCGAGTATTAATGAATTTTCGAACTTATGAATTTTAAATATATGAAAATAAAATAAATTTGAAGTAGAAAATTTTAATTATATAATCTTATGAGTTTATTAAATGAATGGAATACTTATTCAAGATTAAAATGCAAATGACTTCTATAATATATTATAGTACGATTATGTTAAAATATGAACTTATCTCTCAAAATTTGTTAATTTAATTCTGACAGAACTACACTAAAATACTCTAAATTCTGTAAAAGGAAAAAAGACATTTGTTTTGCCTTTGAATGTGAATCACCATATGGCATTATACTAAATTTAAAGTATTCTTGTATTTTTTTATTATAACAAATTCTTATACATTATTGATTTTTGATATTAAATATTTATTAACTAATATTGTCCAAATTTAGACTAACATTCTATATTTTAATATAATAAAAAATACATATAAAATAATTATTATTCATATGTAATTTTTTTTTTTCATTTTAATTAAATAATTTATTTGATATTTTACATTAGAAGTCCTTTAAATCACAATTTTAGTTTTTTTTTTTTTGTTTTTCATTAGTTTTAAAAGTACAAAAGAAAACAAAAATAGTACAACATTTTACATTTATAAATTTTGCAAATTTTATTTTAATATTAAAAAATTTAATTACATAAAAATATACCATTATTCAAAAGACATTAAATTAACAGGTAATGGTTTTTCAATATTTCTTATTGCCGCTTTACATATAGCTGCTGACCATCGTTCAGTCATATCAACACAATCTGTACGAAATTTATATACTGTACCTAATGTTTGATTATACAATTCAAATGTATTTTTATGCTTTGAATTATCTGATACTTGTGCTGACCAACCATCTAATGGACATACTTTACATGGTTCACGTTTAAAATCAGATCTTTCAGAACCTTTAAAAGATTTCGGTGGGAAATATACCAAAGAATTTGCCCATATTTGTAACCAATAACGTTGCCATGATACAACAACTGGTTTTCTACCCTCTTTTAATACAGTCTTACGACGTACACAACCTTGGAAGCTTAATGATTCAAAATTATAATCAACAGCATCAATATCAAGTGAATATAAAACACCATCAGAACTACCAGTTGAAGTTGAATCTGTTGCAATTTGTGTTGTATTATTTAAACGTTTTTGACAATGATTATTTGCAATTTGATCTTCCAAAACTGAATCATCAAGTAAATGACGTGGAACCGGATGATGATGTAAATGATGTTCTAAACCATCGGTTGCAATAATTTCAGGATGATGATGATGATGTGTATTATTAAATTTACCAAAAATGCTAAAATTAAGAAATAATAAAATTGTAATTAATATAATTAATATTTTAATTATAAATATTTGTAAATAATTGTGTAAATTTATTTTATAGAGGAATAGAGATAAAACGATTGCTATGAAAATTAACTTGCAAAATGTAATAAAATGTGAAATGGATAGTGATATTAAATAAATTTTAAGGAAAAAATATGTAATATTTTTTGTGATTTAATGATATAAAAAGTTACATGACCATGACACCAAATTTGTAACAAAAAAAAAATTTATATTATTTTAATTTAGAAATTTTTTTTAGAAATTTAATATATTTAAATAAACCATAATTTACTGTCTCTAATAATTTAGAGATAATAATAAAACATTTAAATTGATTATATCGATTTCATTTTATAAAAATTCTAATGCAATTAAAGTTTTTGCGATATTTCACCTCTATCCAATGTAATTGTTTTATTTTTTATTATTAATTATAGCATAATTAATGATATGTATTATATTAAAATATAACAGAATTTTGTAATATATTTTGAAATATCAGTCATAATATTACAGATTTTAAATACGTTATTTGGGATAAGTAATCTTTTACAAAACCGATATAAACTTTATTTTTTTATATCGACCCAAGGAATCTGTGTAAATTTTTAAAGATACAGATATGTATATATTTAAGTTAAATATTATATTAATTAAATAATCATAACAATTTATTAGGTTTGTACACAAATTGAACAAAAAAAAATCTATTCCAGGAAAATAATTATTTAACAATCATGAATTTTTCATTAAAGTACATTCCAAAATGATTTAATTGATTTTGGAAATTTTAAATTTAATTAAAATAAATATATAATAATATGCAGAAGTGTAACTATTTCTTTCTACTTCAATTATAATTTAAAAATGTTTCGATTATCATAAAATTTAATCATCTTCATTTCAGAGTTTTGTAAATTAAATTTCAAAATAGTCTCAGAATTGAATTAGTTTCAAAAAACATTATATTGATGTTAAAACAAATATTTTTATATTTAACTTAACATAATATTATGTAAATACATTAATTCTAAGATCTATGTAATCACATGTTTATAATTTTTTAATTATAATTGAAATTTAATGAAAAAGAATAGATTCAGTCATTTAAATTATAATTGATGATTTCTGAAACCAATATTATCATAATCAGAAATGACAAAACCTTTAATTTGGTTTATCAATACCAGGTTTCCAAAATCAAATAAATTTTAAATAGTTCATACTAATAAATAATAATAATAATTAAATTAAAATGGGAATAATAATTTCCATTATTATAAAGTATTGACAACTAAAAAAAAAAAAAAATGTTTTAAAAATAATTATATTTTTTTTAATTCAAATTAAAATACCTGCAAATATTGAAACGATAAAATTGAGTAGATAAAAATATTCCATAGAATTAAGTTAGCTGAGTTTCACAAAAAACAAGAACAACTGTAGGGTTAAACAAGTAAGTCCAATCATAACATATGATAGCAAAATAGAAAATAACCAATTTTTGGTTAACATGAGAGACAATTTATTATATGAAAATGCTTAGTATCAAAGGCGTTTTTAATGAAAATCGAAGGTAAGGAACCCTTTTTTTTATTGAATAAACTGGACAATATTTGAGAAATATTCTAAAACATATTGTATGTGTACTTAAGCTTATTGATAAATTTTGTGTTATAATGATTAATGTGGTGCTTATAATGATTATTGATCATTTATGAATCCGTATTTTTTTTCTAAACCGTAATATAATAAAATAGTTTTTTTTATTAAATTTTGAACAGAATTTGTTTGTTAAAACATTATTTAGCATATCTATAACTTTTTACTCAAATTTTATGTCTACGATTGTAAAATCGAAAACAAGAATTTTACGTATTCATTTCAATGATCACTATAACACATGTCTTATTTTGGTATCGTAGACCGTAAACCGTAATAACCTTGATGCAGAATCATTTTTATCCTATTGAACAATGATCGAAAAATCGAAATGTGTTTATTTTTTTTACCAAATATTAACAATTCTATATACTATACAGTATTACAAAAAATAAGTAATTTTATATAATGAAATATATTATTTATCTGTGGTTTCGTAATTATTTTA
Source organism: Argyra leucocephala (assembly GCA_963942445.1). Taxonomy (NCBI): domain Eukaryota; kingdom Metazoa; phylum Arthropoda; class Insecta; order Diptera; family Dolichopodidae; genus Argyra; species Argyra leucocephala. The sequence continues at coordinate 160,762,595 of OZ012678.1, forward strand.
CGGATTATTTTATTCAAATTTATTTAATTTTATGTTCAAAAATATATTTTGAAATACTAAATTAAATACGATTATTTTGGTATAATTAGATTTGATTTCCACATACAAAATATATTATTTAAATATCATTTCCGGTTCAAAATGGTCGAAAATATACACATACAAAATTAGTGGAGTTTATAAATATTTTTAAATTTTTCATATTCCGTATATTCCATATACATAAGATTTAGGTGACAAAAGTGAACGTTAAATTAATTTAATTCTTTATTTTCCATTATAACTTTTCGGTAATCAGAAATTAAATAAAACCTAAATTAATTAAAAAAATGTAAATTAATTTATACATATTAAATACAAATAACCCTTTAGAATGTTTATATATTATGAGATATGACCTAAATTCGATTTTTAAAAATCTAGATTTATCTATTTATTTTAACAGTGGAAACGCAGGCCAACTTCAAGTCCTCTTTCAAAATGTGGGCTTTTTAATTAGTAATTATTTTATATATTTTTTTTTTTTTTATTGTACATTATTGAAATTTTTTTATTCGTTTTTATTTATTATTACGTTTATTAATTATTATTTAAATATTATATTCTAATATAAATATTATATTAGAACCGATGTGGTTGCGATGCCTTTGCAATAAATTTTTTTCACTTCTCACACGATTTGAATCCGTCCTTTTCGGTCGTTACGTTAATTTTAAATTTGTAATCTAATTATTTTTGGTTGAAAATAGATAATACCAAATAATTATCGTATGAATTGACAAATATTGCAATTAAAAATCTCATAATATACAAACCTCTTCATAAAAATAACTAAAAAAAAAAAAAAATTAAATTCACAAAGGACTATAAACAAAAATGTGATAAAATTAGAAGAAAATTTTGAAAAATTAAAAAAAAATGAACCATTCAGAAATTATTAAATTAAAAAAAAATTATGTTTATTTACACATTTATAGGAAGGTTTCCATAAAAAAGTAGACACCAAATTTATTTATTAAAAAGAAAATTTTTTGTTTTTTTTTTTTTGTATTCTTGCAAATTACAAAATAAAACTCACCGACATTTGCATCGTTTATTCGAAATAGTACCAATTCCAGGTGCAATAATTATTATCGGGCATTGACATTTTTGATAGAAATTTCTAGGTAAACTTGTACTACGAAATCTATGCATGTATATATATGTGATAATGTTTAAAAAAAAAAAAAAAAAAACAAATAAACAAAAAGAAACAAATTTCGAATATTTCAAAAGTAAACAAATTTTTTTGTATTTTTTTTTTTTTTTTTTTTTTTTTGTAAATATAAAATTGATCAATGCATCGACAACAATCAAAAACGCATAAAATGTTGGCAAATATTAGCAAATTATATTATGTATATATATATATATATATATTTTAGAGAAAGAGAGAAAAAAATAAAAAAAGAAAACAAAATATATTTTAATTTTGATTTTTCTTTTTTTTTGTCAATTGGTAAATTTTTTTTTTTTTTTTTATTAACCAATTTTTTTATTAAATTTTTGTTTTTGTTTTTATGAAAAATAACATGAGTAAATGAGAAAACAAAATGATTTCTCCTCCTATCAATTTAATTATTTTTAAATTGAAATCTAACTTACTTTGAACCTAAACTTCGACATTTACGATGTCCTGGAATGAATTTTTGTGTTGCTGCACTAGATATACGTACAGAACCAGTTTTTGCTGGTGATAAATTTAAACATGCTAAAGCTGGTGTCGCTGAATCAACATTAAATGATTCTTTTGAACTGCATGATGATGAACTTGGAACAGATGATGATGATGGTTCTAATTTAAGAGATTTTCTAAAAAAAAAGAAAAAACATTATTAGAAAACTATAATTTTTAAATTTAAAATTAATTAAATTTACTTATACTGATCTTCTTCAAATATATTTTGTAATTCTTCAATATATCTAATCGATTGTAAATATTTTTGTGTTCTATCAATCGGTACTATATGTCGATAATCTGAATGCTGATAATTTGATATTACTCTTAATATATTATTCATTTTATTACGTCTTTGTTCTGATTCTAAGCCACCTGAATGTGGATGAGCCAAATCAATGTATATCAAATCAGTTAAATATAATCCCAAATATGGTATGCATGGTAAACGTAAACTTTCTAAATATTCACGTAAATTTTCCCAATTATTTTGATCGCTAAATACATCAGCCAAACGATCAAATGATTGTTTATCTTTTTTTGAAAGACATGACCATGTTTTTTTTAAACGATATATACTGGCTGTTTGCATTGCTGATATTATGGCAAATAAGGAGTGTAAGTTATTAAATTCGTAAAGTTTTTTGGCAACCTAAAATTGAATTAAAACAAAAAAAAAAAATTAATAATATGTAAATAAAAGTATTTAGTTTTAAACATTTAAAATTTAATATAAAATTATAAAAATATATAAATGTAATTTGAAATTTGATTTAATTTTAGCAAGGAAAGAAATTCATTTCAGAGTAAAATTTTTTGTAATGAAAGCAAAAATGATGGGTTTTCTTAAATATCGAGTCGACATCTATTGATACGAAATTAAAAAGTGTTATAACAAAAACGTTTATATTTAAAATAAAATCGTTATAATTCTTATAACTGTTATAAGCACTTGCTTTACCATATGATTCTGTATATCACTGCATATAATATCCTCACACATGTTATAAATGTAGGCACATATATGGCATATACATGCTTATATAGTTATTGATTTTAGATTATGAAAATGTGAACGAAATAGTCTGATAGGATCCAGTTATCATTCAAAGATAAAACCAAAATCGACTGAATATTAATTTATATACCTTGACATCGTAAATCACAAAAGCTTGAGACATTGTCTACATGATCTAAATTGTTGTTGACCATATCTCCGGGACCGGTTGACAGTTATTTGGGTTTACAAAAATTTTAAAAAACACCCAGTGTTGTACAGTGTTAATAAAAACTGTCTGTTAAGTTTGCTTGATAACAAATGAATTAAAACGCAATGTCTCATAAAGCTCTCATTATTCTCCGCATTATTTAGATATTATAGAAAAGCAGTCTTGAACATGAACTCCTTTCAATCAATAGAACTATACAATATGTATCATTTCACATATGTATGTATGTCTGTATGTAAACAACTTCTCGAATTATTAAAGAAAGAGAAATAAATATTAATGAAATACACTCATATTCTTAAAGACTCACACGTCTCAGAAAAACAAATTTATTTAGATGTAGATGCGGGTCCATTTTTCATCGTGTCAGTGATGAGCTACGAAATAATCAGAATCGGGGGAATAACTCACCAGTAATATACCTTAGATAAAAATTGAATATCCTAACTTAATTAGAAAAACAGATGTGACAATCACCAGTTATTAATACATAATGAGAATAATTAAATATATGGTGATAAAATCAATAACTATATAAACATGAATATATATATATATATATATAGTCATTGATAAAATTCAATAAATAATAGCGAAACAATTTTTTTCACTACAATAATTTTCTATTAAAATTTTTCAGTCTCCCTTCGTACTGGAATTTCAATTTAAAAACTTTTATGAATTTAAATTACAAGAAAAAAGCTTTTTTTTTTATCAAACAGAGTGGAACTCTTATCAAAATATTTAAATTAATTCCGTATAAAAAATACTTTATTAATTTATTACTCTCTCTCACTGATTTTTATTTAAATTGTAGTAAATTTACTACTATTTTTGGAGTAAATTTACTATGAATGGTGTAAATTTACTACTATTTAAAGTGATATTATTCGTCTATAGATAGAGTGTGTAAACATTTTTTCCAGATTTTCTTTAAAAACCCATATCGCAAGTATGAAAGTAAATTATGAATGTTAAATGTATACAGAAATCAAAGACTGAAAACTTGTAGTATTTATAAAAATATTAGAGGATTCAATATAACAAAATTCACTCTTGTTTAAAAAAAAATTAAAAATACAAGACAACCACTAGGTCTGTATGTTTACTTTTATTTGCAAAAATTTTAAGAGGAAAAATCACGTGATCATAAAATTCTGCAAGACTTGTGAAAATATTCTCCAATAAAACATACCCACAATTTGCATAAATTTTTACAAATTTTTTCATGTCAACTGATTTTTAGGTTATGAGAATTTTTAAATTTGAATTACATAATTAGTAATTTTCTGAAATTTGTTGTGGAATTATTGTTTTCAGTTGAAAATCTTGTTTTTAGTCTTTTTTCAGTAAAAATTACGACTTTTTTTTCAGTAAAATACGAAATATTTGCTGGACATTTAAAACAACAAAAAGTTGACAGCCAGAAATTTTATTTGCAAAAATTTATTTAAGAGAGAACTCTGACGTCACGTTTTAAACTCTAAATTCTCTTAAATTTCTCAAAAATTTGTAAAGAGCATGCAAATAAAAAAGTAAACATACAGGAATTTGGATAAATTTACTCAAATTTTCATAAATTTGCCTATTATAATATTAACCTAATATAATATTATAAAATAACAAGTTGGACATTGATGCACTTTAGAAACAGGTATTTTTAACTGTTATTCCATTGTAACAACAACAGTCGTCCAACCTCGTATTAAAAAATAGCAAATTTTTGCATCTCTTGCTCGAATTACAGTATTGTAGTTTAAGCGAAATATGTACATCCAAAGCACAGACTATTAACTTACATCTTATGTCAATGAAAAATTTTACTGAGGCAAGTTAACATTGAAAAAAATACATTGATCAACATATTTTGTACATGGTAGACTTTATCATTCATAAGCGAGAAGAAATTTTTTTTAAAAGTTGTTAAAGGTTAAATATTTTTAAATTGAATTTGCTTGCACGGAAAATTTAAAAAACTACACAACCGAATAAAGGTGGAGGATTTAGCTGGTAAACATTTGAAGTGTAAAAATATTTTTGATTGCATATAAAATGGGAAATTGAGGCTCAATGAATTTTCACATAGCCAAAAAACAAGCCGGTGCCAAAACAAATTCTACTTGGGGAATTGATTTATTTTCACAAAACATTGTTAAACTGTCAAAATCATCTGTTGAAGAACATTATTTGATATTTATATATGTACATTTACTCAAAAAATTGTTAAAAAAAATGTTGCCGGTATAGAGAAGCTATCCCTGATATTTTAAAAATATATTTCATCAAAGTATAATAAAAAGTGTGTATAATGGCCCAACTTACACGTTTAAATCTATTTAAAAATTTGTTTCGAAAATTTAATCGTGTGCATGGGTTGTTTCAAAACAGTTTCTTAAACAGTTTACAAAATCAAAATCATTTGGTTTTTTTTTTATAAATTTCCACAATTATTATTAATGCGATAACTTTATTCGAAATTTGTATCTTGTCTTGACTTAACTATAAAAAAAATAATTAAATGTCTGTGCTTGTTTAATCAAAATTTTCTTAGTGTGTGGCGAACAGAGAAATTAGTTTCGAAACAAGTTTGTAAACAGATTTAGGTGCCTATTATGTATTTCGATAACGATTACGATTTGATCGAACGAAATGTCAAAATGCAAAATTGCCATTATGTATTACGATATCGTTCAGAAATTGTCGACGAAATCGATAAAGTTTATCGATGTAAAATTTTACCACGAAAGAGACATCGAAAGAGAGATTTTGTACAAATTATTTCAATTTTGAATTGAAAGGATAAAATAAAAGAGATACAAATATATTTTATTTATATTGGACATTATATTATTTTATTTATATTGGACACTTGGTGTTTTGTTTTATATTTATGATATTTTTTGAAATAAAGATAAATTTAAAAGTTGAAATGAAAGTAGGTATTTTACTTTATTCTTCATAATAATTTTTTATTGAAATAAATTTTAATAGGAATGAAAGGCCTGTTACAAATATACTGCAATATGAAAAGATATAGTGTAAATAATAAGACACCATTATAAATTTTCCAAAGAGGTACCAGGATATCTTGTACTCACAAAACCAATTACCTGATTATGATCACATATCTAAAAACAAAAACTGTTATAATAATGTAAACTAATTACAATAAAGTATAAACTTATCAGAATTGCATTAATGCTAAAAAATCCCTTTCTACTATAACATAAATGTTGTACGTTTTGCTTCGGTGATTTAATTTGAATAAGCTTTCCATCTACTGATCCAATTATTTCAGTAATTCTGCTTTATCATAAAAATAATGTTTGCCTGACTTTTTTCTTCTAGTGCGTGATGGAATTTGATCCATTTTGGAGTTATAAACTGCAAATACCAATAAAACTTCTTTAAGAACAAAAAAAAAATTAGCTGTGCTAGTTCGACATGGAAGTCATTTCCTACGTTGAAAATCATTTGCTTGGTACAAACCGCACAGAATCTTAATACACTAACCAATTTAATTATATTTGGAATCGACGCATTTTTGTATTTTTTATTTCCAATTTTTGTCTTAATTTAATAGTTTTAATAATATAGATAATAACTCATCAAATTTATGTTTAAATAACATACGTATAATCTTCCAAATCTAGTGGATTAGAATAATCCCGAATATATGTTCGCTTGTTTTTTAATTCTGCAATTTGATAGCGTTTTTCAGCACTATCAGAAATTGAAAAATTTAACTCTGCTGAAATCATTTTATTTATAAAAACTTATAATTTTGTAATTATATTTTATTTAAATACTTTCAACTTATTTTCAACTTAAAAATTTCAAATAGTTATAACACTATTGTTTTGTTTTTTTTTCGTATAATAATTTGAATTTGACATTTAAAGAATGAAACATATGTCATTTTCATCGTAGATTTGAATTTTACAATGGCAGCATTTTTAAACACTTTCGATCAAATTTTCATCGAAATACATAATGACACTAACGATCACAATCGAATAACTTTAACGATAACGATGAACGATTCGATTAATTTCGATCGAAATACATAATAGGCACCTTAATCGTATATGGAGTCCATTACAAGTGCCAAAAATATCCCAATTTCAGGGATAAATATCCACAGTCAATGATATTTACTGTTCTTGTCCGCACGCATTTAGTATAAAATAAAATCATTTGATTTTATCTCCCTCTTTAGAGCCAACAAATTATCTTCACACTTAAAATGTTTATCAGCTGAAATCTACCTTATTTGTAGTAAAATTACTACATTGTTAAAAAAAAAGTACCTACACATTTTGATTCTCTTTTAAAAGCTTTTTTTTTTATTTGAATATGAATTTTTTTTTTTTTCAAATTTGTAAAATTTTTTGAAAAATTATTTGTAAAATTTAGTTTGCTGCTGAACGTTAGATTAAATAAATGTTAATATCAAAGATCGGTTATTGACATATTTTCAATTCTGCTGCATAACGATGAAATTAAAAAAAAATACAAAAATAAATCCAGACTTGGAAAGTGAGCGTAAAACATGTCAATTTAATATTGATGAATTTGCAGCTTGGTGGTATGGTGGTGAAAAAAAATTAAAAGAAAAACGAATTTTTGGTTAGTATTTTTTAAATAAAAAATAAAAAAATGTAAACAGCCAAATTGAGTAGACTTTGATCGATTGAAATAATAAAACCCATCAAGATTTCAATATCTTTAATAACTTATTTAATTCAACTGACCTTCTGAATTATTTTATTTTGTTTAATTTCTAATGGTATAGTTAATTATATGCAATTTTCAAATTTTATTATTGTTGTCAAATGATTTTGCAAAAAAACAAAAATTGTTTTGTACTTTCAAAACAACTAAAATCAAATAAACTCTTATCACACTTTTACTTTGATACACGCACACTAAGCCGGTAAATTTTAAATATTTTTTAGATTAAAATTTTTATTGAGGATCACTTTAGTTTACTTTGAGATTATTTGATATGAAAAATGTTCAATACAAAAATGTAAATTTTTAGAACAATTAATGATCGAAGACTCGGCATACAAAAATGAAACACCACAGCATTTTTTATCACATAAAGAAGACTATGAAGAAGCTGTTCGAAAATCTGTTGATTTAATTACGAAATTTCGTAAATTACAGAAAACAACTGGACATGATTTCATTAAGAAAATGTAAGTGTAATATTATTTTACAACCAATGCCAAGTTTGTAAACTGCATTGATAGAACTTTATTAATTATTCCATGACATAAAATAATAAAAATAAATAATTTATAGGAATGTAGCTGATTTTTTTGGACATCATTTTGTAAATGCATCTCCATTAGCAATGAATTTTATTATGTTTATACCGACCATAAATAGTTTGGGTACAAATGAACAAAAAAAATTATGGATTCCAAAAGCTATGAATATGAAATTAATCACATCATTCGCTCAAACAGAACTTGGTCATGGTACATATGTTCGTGGTCTTGAAACTCGAGCTGATTATGATCCAAAAACTGAAGAGTTTGTTTTAAATAGTCCAACTTTAACATCATACAAATGGTGGCCAGGATCATGTAAAATTCTAATTGAGTATTTTCAAATTTTTCAAATATTTTTAATATTTTAATATTTTAGTGGCATGTAGCGCAAATTATATAATTTTGGTAGCTCAATTGTATAGCAATCAAAAAAATTATGGTGTTTATCAATTTGTTGTTCAAATACGTGATGAAGAAACTCATCAACCATTGCCGGGCATTCAAATTGGTTCAATTGGTTCAAAAATGGAAATGAATTCAATTGATAATGGCTATTTGGCATTTAATAATTTTCGAATAAAACGTAATTGTATGCTTATGGGTAATGCAAAATTAGAAAAAGATGGTACATTTATTAAACCAAAAGCCTCTGCATTAACTTATGTACCAATGACTATAACACGTGTTGGAATTGTTCGTACCACAACATATTTATTAATGGAAGCTGTTACCATCGCAACAAGATATTCAGCTGTACGCAGACAAAGCCCAATAAATCCAAATGAACCAGAACATAAAATAATGGATCATATAACACAACAAACGAAATTATTTCCACAAATTGCTAGAGCATTAATCTTTAAAATAAATGCAAATTATATAACAGATTTACTTAATGTAATTGACATTGAATTGCATAAGGGTGATTTTATTAGATTACCAGAATTACATGCTTTGTCATGTGGTTTAAAAGCTATTTGTTCATTTGAAGTTAGTAAAAATATTGAAATTTTAAGATTATCATGTGGAGGTCATGGTTATATGAAATGTTCAAATTTACCAACATTATATGGATATGCAACACCAGCTTGTACTTATGAAGGTGAAAATACGATCCTTTTATTACAAACTGGACGTTATTTGGTTAAGTCTTGGAAGAAAGCTTTAACTGGTGGTATACTTCCCCCATCTGTTGCTTATTTGAAAGAAATAGCTTGCGGAACAAATAAACTTCCTAAATTTGATTTATCTATGGCCTCAATTGTAAAAATTTATCAAACTGTTGCAGGAAAGTAAGGATTTTATTGATATGAATGTGAATATGTATTCAAAATCGACTTTTTTATTTTAATTCAAGTAAAATTCGTCTTGCTTACGAGCATTTAGAAAAACGTCTTCTAGAAGGCAATTCTTTTGAGGAAGCAAGTAATCTTACTGGAATTGAAATTTGTCAAGCAGCTGATGTATGTAAACTTTTTTATTTAATGTAAAAAAATTATAATAAATTTTTTACTACAGCTCTACTGCAGAGCTTTTATTTTAGAAACTGGATATATTCAAACATCAATTATTACAAGGACATTATCAAAAGGTCTCAGTAAAGTTTTTAATAATTTATTGGAATTGTATGCAGTTGATGCTGTATTTGATAGGCTTGGAGATGTTTTAAGAGTAAATAAAATATTTCATGTGATATTCATTTTAAGAAAATATATATATATTTTTTTTTTAGTTCACAAATTTAAATAACAACGATATTGAAAAATTACAACAACGTTTAGAATTTCTACTTTCAGAAATTCGACCAAATGCTGTTGGTCTAGTTGATGGTTTCGATATACATGATAATATTTTACAATCAGCATTAGGTGCATATGATGGTAATGTTTACGAACGTATATTTGAAGAATCACAGAAAAGTCCATTGAATCAAGAACCAGTCAATAAATCATTTCATTTGTATTTAAAACCATTTATGAAATCAAATCTTTGAAAAAAAGCAACCAACTGATATTTTTTAGAGATATACAGAAAATAAATATTTTCAAATTGGTATTAGGGATATATTGGGAATTATTATTATTGACTATATTATTATAAAAACAAAAAAAAAATGTATCATCACATCATCATTATGGTTCTGTAACCCTATTAGTGAATTATAAAGCGGAATAAAATTGTATTTATATATATATATAAATAATTAAATAAATTTCTTACTTTAATAAAATGCGTTAAAATTTCAGCACGATGTTTTGGTGTATCTCCACTTAAAATTTCTTGAACAGTCCAAAAGCTCGTATGATTAAAACGTTTTGTAAATGCAACAATATTTGGTGTATTTATATGTTTATCTTTTTTTGTCCATGCACAACTTGTCAATTCATCAGGTTGAATTGCCGAAAAGCATGGAAAATCTAAAAGTGTTATTTGACCAGCTAATTCTTCAGCTGAAACTCTTAAAGCGCTCATAATAACTTCATCGTAATTTTTTATAGATGCATTTGGTGGTAAACTTTGAGTTTTGCCTGGTGGTGTTGATCTGAGAAATATATAAGATAAAAATAACATTAAAGATTAAATTAAATGTAAATACAAGTAATAATAACTGGCCCGTCACCATTATCACTAAAATGTGAATAAAAGCCAAAATGAATGATAGAGACAAATCGGTGTCATGAATGAACTTTTCAATTTATTGTGAATGATACTGTCATTTTTTGTTGCATTTTTGTTGTCAGTTAAATTTTTAAAATTTTAACACTTAATGTTGAAAACACAATCACGACGAATGACGATTGACGAATGACCAAAATTCGCACTTAGAGAAACAATCACGACGAATTATTCACGACGAACAAATTTTTGTGTTTTGAAATTTCAAAATTTGTTTATAAAAAAAATGGAGGAAAAATTTTTAAAAAAATTAATTTAAAAAAATTTTTATTTGAATTTAATTTTAGAAATGTTTTATTAAAACCATTTTGACCAATTTATGTTGGTATCAATGAATGTCATTCGCATTCGTCGACGAGTAAAATAGAAATAAATCTCGTCACGGTTTACATACAATCTCATGTATTTGAAAGCGAAAAATTCGTCATTCGTCGTGATTGTGTTTTCGACATAATAACATAGAAAAAAGTATTTCATATTTATTTTTAAAAACCGAACAAGTGTATTCTAAAATTATAAAGAATTATGATTATAGAAATAATTCCCATATAAAAATACAATGCACAATGGCAACATTTTTTGAAGTATCAGTTTTGAATCATGACACCAAAATCATGACACCATCAGTGAATGATAGCACAGTGATATTCATGACAGGACACAATAAAAATTATACAAGATAAAATGCGTATTGAAGTGTAACAAACTTAATTATTTTCACATCATTTACACCTGATTTAATAAAATGTACAAAAAAAAAAAAAATGCAATCAACTTTAAAGTTGGAAGAGAAAAATGAACATAAAAAATTTATCGCATCCTTGTTCTTTGTATATATATATCATAAAATAAAAAAACATAAAATTAATATATCAGAAACTCACCCGCATTGATAATAACAACCAGATGTTGGTGATGATGACATTGCTGTTAGGCAAGCTGAACCCAAAGCAGAACCAATTGAATTTTTTCTTCTTGAACTTTTTCCACTACCGCTACCACTTGCACTACTACTACTACTACATATTGTTATACCACGTACAGAATTATTATCACATTCTTTACTGTTATTACGACTTAAAAATGATCCTCCACTATTTCCATTCCCAATATTACAACCATTTGTATTGGCAGTTATTGAACCATTTAATTTGATATTATCCTTTTTGTTAGAATATCGACAACTATTATTCAAATAAATTGCTGATGGTGTTGTTGATTTTACACCATTTTTTATTGGTATTGATTTACAAGGTGACATACATTGATATTGATCTATTGTATTACCATAGGCAGAAGAACTATTTGTAGTGATTGTATTTGGTGGCGGTAGTTGTTGTTGTTGTTGGTCTTGTTGTTGATAATGAAACGTATTGAATGAATTATTTCTAGATGGTATTTGTTTTGTTGAAGTACCATTTAATGATATATCATTTTTTATTGATGGTGAATGAGAAAGTGAGCCGCTGTGATTAGAAATGTCGCTATGTGGTGATTCATCACGTAAATTTCGATAAATATAATTTTCGCCATTCTAAAATTAAAATAATAATTTAATTAAATTATTTTTAAATTTGAAAATTAAATTTATTTTTTTTATATTTATTGTCGTCATAATATTATGTTCGATTACAAAATGTCTTTAGAAATGTAATTTGTATGTCAATTTCAACTTACTTCAGCAAATCTCAGGCTGTCCGAAGATAATTCTCTAGATATTTCTGAGTACCGCATCATGGCATTTACTGGAACATTAATTTCAAATAAAAATTCTGTACCAATATTCTTCAAAGATGGATGGATTCGTTCTTTTTTTATTGTTTTGTTATGTTTTTTGTTTGTGTTTATTTTTTGTGTGTTCTTAGATTTCAACTTGTAATTTATCTTTTAAACGTATTTACTTTAAAATTTTTAGCAAAAATTACTTTTTGATTTCTTCTCATAAATGCTAGCTAGCTACTAATCCATAAAATGTGATTCTTTTTATTATGAGAACAAAATTTTATGATAAAAATAATGTACTAATTTTTATTTATTTAATACTCTTCAAATATAATTATCAAAGTCATTCCGCTTATTTAGATCATTCTGAAATACAAAAAAAAAAAAAACAGAAAATCAAAAATTATGAAAATAAAATTATAGATTAGCAATGAAATTAAAATTTAATTGAAATAAAAAAAATATGTATAATAATATATAAGTTGAAATATGTGTGTAAATACATAATAATAGAATATAGAATTAACATCAAAATTACACTACGAATATATACGAAAAGAAAAGAAAATAATTTTTGCATTTGAATTAAAAATACAACAAAATTTAATTATATTAACAAAACAAAAAGAGAAATTAAAGATTAGAACAATTAAAATTATAGGTCACTAGAATTTGAATCTCAGTAAAAGTCTCTCAATAAGTACAATACAAAAAAAAAAAAGATTGCGAATATTTTTGATATTAAATTAACAAAATATTTATTTCTTAATTACGGATGTTGAAAACTAGATTACTGCACTTTCATTGAATGAAAGCCCATACTATGAAAGAATATAAAAGTGAATGTAATTAATTTGGTATTTTATATTTTAATTTGTTTTTTTTTTTTGCTTTCAAATCTTGTCTCAGTAAATGAAAATTGATAACAAGTCATTAAATCGAGATCATGTTTATATTCATATACATAGAATGTAAATAGAATGACTTAAAACGGAAGGTGAATAATAGATAATATTATATAATAATTTTGATATTAATTCAAAACAAATAACATCAAGAAATAATTCATTCAATTATATTAGATTATATATTATTATTCACCTTTAAACAGACATTAGGTAATAATAATAAGATCAAATTTTTATGTGGTTAACCGAATTATGTTATTGTACATTTGTAACACGTTCCACAATTCAAACTATTGCTGAAATTTTTTTAACTCATAATGAAATAAATCTATGCATAGGTACTGAAATAATATGAGTGGATCTAAATACTAAATACATAGTATTTTTAACCCTAACAATACCTACGTCCATTGTAAAGGACGTAATATTTTTGCTACATCGCATTACGGTACTCAAAGTCATATTCTTTGATTGAATTAATGACTTAAAAAATTATGAAGTTCTAATACTTTACTTCTTGTCTTCTGAATCGATTTTTACACTTTCTCAGAAGTATGCACTTTATTTAGGTTTACAAGATTTATTTTAAGACTATAACATCAAATTAGTAGGTTTGTTTGTTGCTGATATTAAAAATTACAAAAAATCAGTCATATAAAATATAGATTTTATTTTCTTCAAGAATTTAATTCTATTATCTTCAACCAAACTCTTATAATCGAAATTAATTGAACTTTAAGTCCGGGTTATATACATTTTGAATAGCTAAACAAATATTAACCATAATAGGTTGATCATTCAAATAACAAAATTATGTGATAATGTCAAAATAAATGGCAAAAAAGCACAAATATTATATTATATATACAGGGTGGTCCGGTTTAGAGCAAAAATTTTTAAAGGGGTGATTCCTTGGAGTATTTTAGGAAAAAAATTGTTTTAGAAGAGGGGTCTACCTTTAAATTTACTTGGGCTTAAAGAAAATCGGATTAGAAAAATTATGTCTAAAGAATATCAACTACAGCTCAGAAGAAATTGAAACTAGACAAACATCTTCTTCATAGCTTTTTTTTTAGAATTAATACACCTAATTAACGGTTTATGTTGAATGAGTATCAGATTTACCGTTTTTGAATAATAACTGCATAAACTTAAAATTTTGCTTTTAAAAACTGAAAATTTTGTAAAAAACGTCGATTATCTCGAAAAAATTCGTTAATTTTTTTTTTTTTTTTTGTGTTGATGCGCTACATCATCCCCTACAACTTTTTCATACACAACTTTCATATCAGACTTGCCGTTTTTCATGTAAAGTCATATAAAATTTCATTAACCCTAAGTAATTTCAGTAATTTTAACTAATTTTGACTAAAAAATAAAATTTTTACAATATTCGACTCTCAGTTATTATTTTTCTTCCTAAAACACGGGTTACCCAAATATTAAATATGACTTTACCATCAAACAACTTTTTTCCTAAAATACTCCACCCCGTTATATGCATATACATACATGCAAATATATTTTCTTAGTAGGTTGTATATGTTCCGAACTCAATGATATCGCTAAATTAATCGGTAAATAATTAAACTAATTAAAAATAAGAAACTAATAAAGTAAATATTGGGTCTAACTACTTTGAATCTCACCAGTATATAATTTTATTTTTAATATATTTACTGAATCTACATAATCAAACTTTATAGTCAAAATTGAATATATTTTAAAGTATAATCAATAAATTGCTATACAGTTAGATGCGAATGTAAAATAATATATTTTTCTATACAATGTAAAAGCAAATGAATGGATTATAAAACTATAGCTTAAACTTTGCAAAAATTTATATAACCAAAGACTCTATCAATATCGCTTACTACTATTGTTGTACAACAAACAAACAAAATTGTAGGTCCTTGGACATGACCAAATAAATAATTGGAATTTATTATATTTCTACCTATACTTATACTAACTATTTATACCATACTAATGTATATACCATGTATTTGAACCAATAGAAATTTGTTCATGTCAACACTATAAAACACATGTCAACACTAAAACTACTTTAGTTGTTAGTCTAGTTAAAAAATACAAATTAGGAACATTCCTATATTTTAAATTATTTAGATTATGATAATTGTAACGTTTATTCGTATTACATACACTAGTTTGTTTCATACACAATCATCTATTTTGCATTGAATATGATTTTGATCGTTTCCAAATACTTTTAAAATAATAAATATATCACTATTAGATCAAAAGCTCGAAATATTTACACCAATTTCAAATGGAAATCTATCCGAATACTTGCATGTATCATTACGAAGTAATGAACTGCCATTTACGATTTCAAATGGATATAATTTATAATGAAGTTGTGGTTTAAACCCCAAAAAACGGGATTATGATTATAGCTCCATATAGGAATAAGCTATAATATTATATATACAATATTAGTAAATTACTTAAAAGGAAATATATACTTATATAAAAGTTCGCGTTAATCAAATTTAACCGAATTAAGTAAAATGCGACATTTGAAAATTCAAAATTTCATTAAATATAAACATCGCATGAGATTAAAATATATCAGAGAGAAATTATATCAACAATATTATTTTACATTTATTTATATATCTGTAGTAATAAGATATAATCGCTTAAATCGAAATTTAAAGCTTTTCAGTATGATCATTTTAAAACTACTCTGTAGAAAGACACAAAAGTCCAGTGTAGGTTTGTAAATATATTAATTTTTAATAAAATTAAAATTTTAAATAAATTTGAGATTCAAAATTTATACTTAAAAATTAAAAAATAAGCTGTAATATTATAAGAGCAAAAATAAATAAGCGCTTATTCATTTTTACATAAAATAAAATCACAAAATAAATTTGAATAGAATCGCTTAAGTCAAGTTTAGATTATAGTATAGCAGAACAATATTTATTTATTTATTTAATTCATGCAATTCCCTTTACGAAGTTCAAATTACAAAATTGAAAGATGAAAGATCAGGAATCGTATTAAATTCAAGCTTCATATATCTATAAGATATAAGATTTGCTAGAATTAATAGTTTAGAAAAATCAATAATTAACTAGAATTGTGGGCTGTTATTTATTCTTCTACAAAATATTTGACAAGTAGATAATAACTTGAATTAAGTTTGATGTAAGTTTTTATATCAGTTGTTATATTTCTACCTATACTTATACTACCTATTTATATATATACTTATATAAACCATGTATTTGAACCTATAGAAATTTGTTCATGTCAACACTATAAAGTCCAGCTGATTTTAACGAATAGTTCAATGCAATTTTCTCATCTTTGAAAATTAATGAAAACCTATGGATTTTTATAGAAGATAAAATTTTTGCACACAGAATGCGATGGTAACAATATCTCATTGTTATGTCGACTTAAGCGGTTATATTTTATTGCCAAAGACAAATACAAATTAACTAATATACTTTATTTACATTTAGCACTGTTAAATTAATTCTAATAATCAAACACACACACACACACACACACAAATAATTAACAGTAACCTAAATAACATTTAAATTAACATTGCAATTTTATGTTGCAATTTTCAAAATTATAATCATTTGTTTTTTTTGTTTTTTTGTTGAATCATTTTTACCTACATACAAATTATTCAAGCATATTATATCGTAATTGATATTACCTATTAATTTTATATTTTTTTATAAGTAAGTAATTCAAGTAAATAATTTTATAGCAATCAGTTTAAAATTAAAATGAACTTGAAAAACCTGTAACTAATAATAACAGAAATATATATTTATATGCTTTTAACTGGAAAATTGTGTTATGTATATAAAATTTTTTTTATGTATATTAATATTTTTTATAGTATCTAATATCTAAAAATAAAAAAATTTCCTCAATTTGAAATATTTAAAAATAAACAAAAAAAATAATCAAAAACAGTATAAAAAAATATGAAAAATTAAAAAGAAAATAAAAAGACAGACAAGTAAGTACATATGAACAGTTAATATGTGTAACTAAAGTTAATATGAGACCTTTGAATTGGAACGTGTGACCTAAATTTCTAAATTGCAATCATTTAATGCATATTATCAATGCATTTCTATTCTGCTCTATATGTCGTCATTTTTGTTTTTGAAACAAAAAAAAATAATTATTTCAGGTTTGAATAGTAATCGGTTTATACCTTACAGTTCTGTTGGAGAAATATGAGTGTGGAGTTGTTGAACAAAGTGAATGTTAAAAATAATATAAATTGTAACAACTAGAAAATACAACTGTTTTTGTCCGCTCTTGTAATGCCTAAGATAAATAATAGGTAGGTAGTTAGATACAGATTAGGTGTTGGACAGTTTCATATTCTTTCTCCTCTCTACTCGTTCTACAAAAGTCGTATGAGGAGAGTCCAAGTCTTTTGGCATGTTTATCAATACGATAATGACCCATAATGACGCCTACCATAGTGCTAATGTGACCTATTTGCAAAGATAGTAGGTCAATGAGTCATAACAAAAGATATATTAGTTAGAGACTTGCTATAACATAATTAACATTAACGAAAATTTTGTTATTTAGATAATTTATTGTATTGTATTATTTTGAAGTCGGTTTATCGATTCAGAAGTCGTCTTTGTTTCTACATAAATATCCAGCTACACTATATAGCATACATTAAAATGTACGATTATTATAACTACAGCACAATTTGGTTTATTTTCCAGTTTTACTTAAAAAAAATATTTTGAGTACCTAACGATAAGCCGATTGTTGGAATAGTGATTCAAAGAACTGAAGTGGCATAACGATATTATCGACTCTTTTTTGTTATGCTATTAAAAAAGGAATTTGAGTAACGATAAGCCGGTTTTTTGGAATAGTGATCAAACGAATTGAAGAGGCACAACCATTAATTGTCGACTCTTGTTTTCTATTCTATTACACCAGATTAATATTTTGTTTTAGAGTATTTAAATATATATATATATATAAAAAAAACGTCGATTTAAGGGATTCTAAGAGTATCATTCAAGATACACCAACATACTCTAAATCAAATACATGTACATTCATTATCAAAAATCAAATCACAAATAACGCCTTAATCAAACAGAGGAGTAAGTGTATAGCCTAGTCTAATCCTTTAATAAGTTGAAACTGAAACGAATTGAATTATTAATAAAGAATAACCATACCAGGAAGGGAAAAGAGAAAATACTTTATCTACCTTCATCCCGATTCCGAAGGACAACTCTACTATACAGGATCGATGAATGTAGAGTGAAACGAAATGTGAAATGTACATCTAAAATTGATCTTAACTTTCTTCCATGCTATTGCACAACAAAAAAAGGTCTGAAGCAACGACATAGATATTATATCAATAACTCAATCATAGTAAAATATCTAATCAAAAATACTTTGTATATAAAATACATACCTTAAAAACAAAAAAAGAAAAAATTAAGATTATTGTACTTACTTCCCATTCCATGGAAGATTAAATTCTTAATTCTCATTCATATTTTTTTTAATATTTAAATTCTGTTTTTTTTGTTATACAACAATCGAATGAACGAAAAAACGATTATTTATTCGAAATATTTTTTTCATTCCATTTCAAAAAGAAAGTTTAAGACAATAACCGTTGTCTTTGTACAAAAAAGTAACTAAACTACTAATACTTGACTATAGTTTTACCAAAAGCTAATTATTAGGTGTAAGAGGTTAAATTGCATAAAAGAACAATAAACAAAAAAAAGATATATTATAGTATCTTGTTGGTAATAATGTTAAACTGTTAACCAAAAAAACAAAAAAAAACACAAAAATAAATAAAAATAAAAACTGTTAACAATCAGGGCATTTTATTCTAATTTTTTTTTATTATTATTGTTTTATAGTTTATTTGTGTATGGAACAGTGATGTATAAAAGTTTTTGTATATGCTAATAATTATTTTTAAATGTTCCCATAATATGTCTGTTTTCATTTTAATTACATCAAGATTTGAAATTAATATTTTTAATTATAATAAAATTGTTCGGATTTGAATCCGTATTATTGTTGTGTTTTAAGAATAGCGGCACTAAGAGGCATTAAAATAAAATGTATAATATTCAAAATATTATGTATTTATTTATACAAATAATAATTAAACGTATATATATACATTTTTTTACTAACAGGGAGTTTTATGTACTTTCTCGTTTATTTTATAGTTGTAGGTATATATTACTTTGATGTTATTTTTCAGAATCAGGCAATGTATGTTAAAAGTCAATAGGTGCGTTCATACCGTTCCTGAATTAGCTATAAATGTCAAAATGAAAGTGTTTTTATTTGTTTTTACGAAAGTGGATTACCATTAATTTTAATAAAATTGTAATTAAAAAAAATATAGATAATTATTTTATAATTATTTTATTCAAATTTGTATTTAATTTGGTCCTTGTCCTGATTATATCCCTTTTTTTCATATCGAAACTAATCATATCATCCTGTAAATGCCTTGGCACCTAGTTTACTTATCGTCGTAATAATTACATAATTTTTCTGTTAAGCATTATCTTCAATAATGTAATTATTTTCCCACCTGTCCAATTTTGGATTTTCTTCGTTTCTCCATTTCCATTCTATTAAATTTTATATAAATTAAGTAATAAAATAGTATAGAAACTTATAAAATTATACTTTACTTTCATTTATAAATCTTGTTTTTACTTTGACGTTTATTTTGACATCCGTATCAATTTTGGTGTTTATACCGTACTACATAACGAGCTAAATTTGTGTTGCTATTTCAGCTAACAGTGCTAAAAAAAATGTCGTTTTCATGACGGTGCCAAAAACGTCCATTTAGCTTAGCATCGTCATGAACGCAGCAAATGTGTAGTAAAAGTATTATTTACAATAGCTTTTATTGATTTGGGATTGTATATGTATTTATTTTATTTTATTTAATGATTATTTCCAGTATCTCTAAAATACATGTTGGCTCATACAGAGTGTATATAATATAATATAATATAATATAATATAATATAAGTATTTATATAGTGAAATTAATGGATAAGCAAGGCAAATTGATGAACAATATCAAAATAACCTTTTAAAATAATTGTATTATTTCGTTCAACCTGGCTCTTTTTATGTATCTTTATATCATAACTTTCAGAACTAAGACAGATTCAAAATTACATTCAAATTTAATAAAAAAAAATGTTATAACGATTGAATTGCTTATTCTAATGAATTACAGGAATAACACAAAACATTAAATTATGCCTTTTTGATACTACTGATCTACTTAATTGTTATTGTTTAATGGTCCCTGATCTATTTTTATTATTGAATTTATTTCACCAAACAAGACACATACAAAAGCAAAATATATGTATAAAAAAATACAAAAATTAAATTTAGAATAAAAATTAAATTCAGAAACTTATGACTAAGATAATATTTCAGTAATTTGTTATAATTTTGACAATAAATTAAATCATATCATAATATCCAATGTTATCTTAATTTAATTATACTTAGTATGCAAAAACATTATCTTTATCATATTTTTATAAATAGTTAGTTATTACCAAAATTATTGTAAGTTGATACAATTTAAAATGTGAAATGTTATAGGTCAATTTAGCATTCACTAAGTATAAAAGAGAACAAAAAAAAATACATTTAACCAAAGAACATAATATTAAATTATTATTATGTTCTTTGATTTAACCTAGCTTCAGTTTTATACACACAAAAATTTATAAAAATTGCAAAATATACAAAAATGAATAACATTATAAATGAAAATAAATTAAATTGTTTGCCATTTAATATTAAAATTATTAAGGTTAATTTTGTTGTTTATTAAGTTTATGTAGTGTGAAGTGAGTATTGTGGTAGGTCAAAATTGTGATTGAAATAAAGTTCTGTGTATACTTCATTTAAATGATTTTTTTGAAATTGTGTATGAAAAAAAATTGGGTGAACTTGATTAAATAATATACATCATTTATTGATACATTTATTGCTACCTTATTCTGTATATATACACATATATTTAGCACAGCAAATCTAATGAATTTTCATTTTCATTTTTAAACAACAAGAAAAACATTTTTTATTTAATGATTTAAAACTGTCGAAATGTACATTCATTTTTGTCGCAATGCAACAACGACGAATTTTGATCAAATTTATGTCGTCGGCTTTGGCGTGTTGTTGTGATGTTATTTAAACTTATTTGTTAAAAACATAATTTGACATATTTTGTCAACGACAATGTCATTGGACTCCAGGCTTAAATATTCCAAATTAAAAATGGTATAAATTTAAATCAAAAAGTGATCGAAAACTTTTACACAACACTGTTGTTTATATGTTTGCCAGAACAAAAACAAAAAAAAAAAAAAACAAATAGAAAGAAAATTTGTAGGTAGGTAGCCGGAAAACCACTTCTTCTTTCTTAGTAACTTATTTTAAATAGGTTAGGAAAAATTTTTGTAAAACAATAAAAACAAACAGCAGTTTCAAATTTAATGGTAACTAATTTTTTTTATATAATAACTATAGTTATATATAAATCGTATGGTACACTAGTTACAATAAAAATAAAAGATATTTTTATATTTAATATATATATATATGTCTCGCTATATCAATATATATATATATATATATATATTATAGTTATACAGTATCTAATTTGTAAACAATAAAAATAAAAAAAAAGTGCAGAGGTTTAGGTTAAAAGATGCAGCTGTTCATAATTTGATTGGAATACATTCAAATATTATTATTACAATTCAGTTTTACTTACAGAAAATAAAACAAAACAAAAAAATAAAACAGTTAAATAAATAATATCTTGAAGATAAACAAAAAAAAATTAACTATTCAAGAATTGGATGCAACAATTAATGGCGATTAAATGAAAGAAAAATAAAAGATTTTTCAATATAACGGAATTAGTGAAAATTCATGTTTTTAATGTTTTTGTAGTGCTGACCTTATTTATTTGATTTATTTGACATATTTATTACAATTAAATTAATTTTGAATTTAGTATTTTAAACCTTTATATCTACTTCAGGGAAAATTCTATGATTAGACATAGATTTAAAAAATATATATTTTTTTATGATTAAAAAAGTATGGTTTAATTGTTTTTAAATTTTATTAAAATCATTCATTTGGAAGCTATAATAGATACTCTTATAATTACCTTATTTTGTTTTTAATTTTAAAATGTAAATTTATCTTTACAATTAAACTTATCTTAAAAGTGTTAGGCATTAGTCGCTTTAAATGAGAATGGCCAAAAAAATAAAAAATTGAATTTTTTTTCTGGCAATATTATGTCAGTGTCAAAATATTTTAAATTTTTTTTATACACAAAATGCAAGAAAATTGTTGTGAACAACGTCATTTTTGGAACGAATCTTGATAAA
Source organism: Argyra leucocephala (assembly GCA_963942445.1). Taxonomy (NCBI): domain Eukaryota; kingdom Metazoa; phylum Arthropoda; class Insecta; order Diptera; family Dolichopodidae; genus Argyra; species Argyra leucocephala. The sequence continues at coordinate 160,785,617 of OZ012678.1, forward strand.
ATAAAAAAAATATAAATAATACAAATGATATTGTTTATTATAATAATTAATAATTCAAATTTATTTATTTATCTTTTTTCGCAATAATTTCATTTTCGGCCATCTTAATATATTCAATAATCTGTCAGTAACAATGACAGAAATCTAACAGTTTTTTTACGTATGACCATGAAAGTATATTTCTGCGATAGATTTCTGCCTCGTATAAACATGGACATAAGCATGTCATAACACATCATTTGTTGACTGTTCCAAATTAATTCGTTAAGTCATAAGCATACTAGAAGAAGAGTATAAATCATAAGCAATCATCATAAGTAATTTTGACAGCTTTGTGAATAAAAAAAATTTATTATACCTACTTCTTGAAATTATATTTTTATTTTACTTTAACTTTTGGTTTTGCCGTTTTGATATGATTAGATGTAACAATTGTAGTTAAGGTTATAGACCTGATTAACAGTACTTAAGTTAATTTAATACTTTTCGTTAAACTTACGTCAAAACCTAAAGTTACTTAAAGTTAATTAGCCAATTAAACTTACGCCTGGTAAAAGTTGATATTAAGTTGATAAAAGTTAATATTAGAGCCCCTGACATGTTCAATGTTAATTGGCAATATTCATTGTATTCAATAAATTATTATTTTTAATAATCACTTTTTTTTTTCTTTACTCAAAATTATTACACTATAGCAACTATGCAAGTTGGTAAATAAAATTGACATCCATTATCCAAACCATGCACTTATAGCGAATGAATAAAATATGCAAAAACACACTTGTCAATATTCATTGAACGTGTTGATAATACTTGACAACACTACTTGACTTGACAATAATACTTGTGAACATATTTTTACTTGACAATAATACTTGCGAACATATTGAACGTGATATTGGTGTTTATTCACCAATCATTTAAACGTCATTTTACTTAATTATTTTACAATATAAGAACTAAATCGTACCAGCTTAGTTGAACGAAAATTAGATTTTTTAACGAAACTCAAACTTAAGTTAACTTAAATACGACTAGCTGATTGTACGCAAACCCATGAGAGCGTACATGAGTTTGACATTTACTTAAATTGACTTAAGTACGGCTAATTAAACCTTATAATTGGTTATGATTTTGTTATATCATATAAAATCATATCGAACATTTAACGAAGTATTATATGATATCATATGACTATTTATAGTAAGGCTATTGCTCCACCAATTTTTTTTTTTTGGTTGTGAAAGAATCTCCAACACTTAAATTTTTTTAGTGATTTTTGTTTAAATTCTGTGTAGTGTTTCGAGAAAAAAAAAACATTATATTTTTTATTCTTTAATACGAATAAAACAGAGTAGCAAAATAAATAAAGCCCTGAATGGAAATTTTTTTTTTCATGGTTTTGATATAATTTTTGAAAACAGAAAATTACGTTCCAAATATCTAAAGAGTCACATTTCATATCTCAAGCATATTATTGTTCTACACAACATTTTTCATTTTTGTTTACACACACAATATTAATCACTTTGTTTACTGATGGTCGAGTGGACTGTGTACACTAGTTATACTCTATATATTTCTACATAACATATTTATATACATATATATATAGGTATAGTACATTGCAAAACAAATTTGGAATTTTTATTTGATACTCAAAAATTTAACAAAGTAATATTCTTTTGTTTTATTATTATTTTTTTTTTTATGACTCACTATCAAATATTTTCTAATATTTTTGACCATTTAAATTGAAAACAAAAAACAAAAAGCTTTAAAAAAAATGTAATTGGTCATAAAATCAAAATTAATCTCTTTCCAAGAAAGAGCTACAACATGATAAAACAAATATTATTTTAAATTGAACATTAAATTTAATGTGTTTCGCAAAATTCTCATTTAATAATTAAAATTCGCAGTTTTATAAATTCAAATTTTTTTATTTTCCTAGAGTAAAATCTTAAAAATGAAATAAACTGCAAAAATATTTTCAACATGATAAATCCATGAAATTTGGAAAGTTTGCGAAAAATTACAGTATTTCTAAAAATCAAAATACTTCTTCTGAATTATGTTAAACTACACCCATCAAAATTTACTGATAGTAGAATTCACTTATAGACTTAAAGCAATGACTATAATCATAGATTAATTAACACTATTGCTATTTAATCTATGCTAAAATATATACATAGACATCCAACCCAGGGTAAAAATTTTTGTAATGAAAGCAAAAATATATGAGAATGAGAATATGAATTTTCTTAAATACCGAGTCGACATCTATTGATAAAAAATAGTACCACGATATTAAGAAGTGTTATAACAAAAACGTTTATATTTAAAATAAAATCTATCTTATATTATAGTTATTGCCTACAGTCATATATAGACCATAAAAGGCTTTTACAGGAAACTGTTATATTCGATGTTGTTAGATCTTTTGTTTTCACAAATTTTTCGATTTTTTGACTTTGAAAATTACAAAAATGTTGACTGAAATTTGTTAAATTTTAAATTACTATATTAATAGTCTTAAAGAATTGGTGACATCGAAAATACAGTATTAGAATTTTGGCTACAATCTAGAGTATGTTCCATAACGAACTATATATATATATACAATATAAATAGTTTAATAATGCTTGCATACTCGTTTAACTAAGAAGAAAAAAAAAAAACAGAATACAAACATTTTAGAATTTACATTTACATAGCAGTTAAAACTCTAATACTGTATTTCCGATGTCACGATAGCACACAAAAGACCGTATTTAATACACTACCAAGACAAACATGGTTTGATAACATTGAAGATCATTTTCGAACACTATATATACAGTCAGAAATTGGTGAACATAGACTTTAACCGGTGGATCTCAAATTTACAGATCCATGGATCTGTCAACTGAACGGTGCAGTAAATGTCACTGTACTAGGGTAAATGAAGAAAAATTCTAGATACATTTCATAAATCTAACTTTGTATATGCAAAAACAACACCAACAATTTTTTTATTGAATGTTGTGACATATAAAAATTAAATGTTTATTTTTTTTTTTATATGAAAGTTGTTAAATTAAAATCGGCATTATTTTTTGAATTGTGAAGAAACTAGTATGAAAATGGAAATTTTTGAGGAAGATTTATGTAAATAAAACTTAATAAAAATTCAATTATATGTGTGCTAATTAATATTATTTCATTAGTTATTATATTTTCCAGTAATAGCGCTAGTATTGCGGTAAATTTTTATGGTGAATTGCGTTCAGCAAATGGTTTCATAGTACATGGTTTCATAATGGATTTCAGATTCTCCGATTCAACTAATTTGCCCATATCATACAAATAACAAATTTATAATATTGAACAGTCATTAACATTTTGTCTTGCAATGTACAATTTAGTTATATATGTCTTGTATACTATTGTAGGTATTATTGATGCTGCCAACAAATTTGTTTCTGTTAACAAAGTAATATATACAAAAATAAAATATGTATACATAATTTCAAATAATTTTCTACTTCAATAAAATAAATTTTTATATATCATTTATTTTTATACTATACATTACAAAATATTATTAATAAATCTTAGCAATGCTCTTAAATCAAAATTAATCTTTAATTGCTAATCCTCTTTCATCATATATCAGACACCTTCAGTATTTTAACATTCAAAAAGAAAAGAAAAAAAAGTTCTCACTTTTGTAATAACTACTTAAGTATTTTATTTTTTTTAATCTCTTTATTGAATACAGTATATTTTCTATTTAAATTTATGAGATATATGTACCTACTGTGTATACAGTAGAACCTTGATATACAAATTTTTATTTTACATTTTCATTGAAATGTATTCTATCGTGTGTTTTTATTTTATTTCTGTCTAGACAATGATTTGAGAACCTTTAGTTGTCTGCGTATTTATTATGGGGTCAATTGTGGAAGTCTATTGATATTTAATAGAATCGACTTAGAAATATCTATTTAAAAAAATAATTTTGGCATCGTGAAAATCTATTGAAAAGGTTGCTACATGTAGTTCAAAATATTTGCTGTCACAAATCCGTGACATCGTAAATGTTTAGACAACGTCGCCAACACATTGACGTATGATCTTAAATGTCAAAAAAAAAATTGTTTACATTATCTCATGATCGGTAATTAATTTGACAGTGTGTCCGGCGACTCATCGTCGTGAAAAGACGGGTTGTTACATTATATTGCCATCACAATGTTGTCAGTTCAATTTAACATATTGTATGTATTTGTATCTACATTGTATCGGTTGAAATTTTTTGAATACATTTCAGATATTTTTTGGTTTGGAATATTTTGCAAATAAAATTACTACATGCCTTCACCCATTTATCATAAGTTTTAGTTGGATTGGAGAATCTATGCTATAATGATGGAAAGAAGCGAATGATTTTGACTATCGAATTAATGTAGTGATTTGAGTTGAGAGTTGATCTAATACTGAATACTGATAATTGCTAGAGTTTAGTTACTGATTCTGAAGTTATTTTTTCTATTGTAGAAAATAGTCGATTGACTTCCCCGATTGACCCTTACGCATTTTGACATATACCAAATTAATTTTCATTTTAGAATATTAAAAAATTTAAATATTAAGAACTTTATATATTTTAGAATAACTTCCAATAATTTAACAACAAAATCCCAAAATAATGTCTCGAAAAGAATTCTCAGACGCGTCGGAGAGCCAAGAAAAATATGCAGAACAACAGTCTTAGTTGAAGTAAATACTCAACAAAGAACATAGTCGCAATTGCAAAATTAAATAAGGTTAGTCGCAGATAGGAGATGATTGAAGGATTTTATTTCCGCCCTATGCCCCACGGATCAGGTTACAGGACAGTGATAGCTTCGGCTTTATTATATGTTCTACTTTATTAAATTAAATTTTATAACAATTTGCAAAAAAAAAAAAAATGTTTACAACATCAATGCCAGAATGGGGCTTGTAGCCAAAATCTTGATGTTAATAATCATATGAGATAACCCCATCATGGTACAACATCTCGTTTAATTTGTTGCTTTTACATTTCGTGAATCCGTGCAGCATTTTTGTTATACAAAGTTACTGGTAAATTTCTATTTTGACTACACGTAAAAAAAAACTAACGAGAAAAAATTACACACACTATCTTAAATTTAAAAAAATAATGTGAAAATTTTGATTTAAAGACTCCCAACAAATCAATATGTATAGAACAAATAGTAATGTCACATATTATACTTGTTAATTCTAGCTTGCTAATTCAATTACTGTGAACACCTCTGCGGACGAGAATGTTAAAAAGCACGTAAAATATGGGGTAAATTGAAAACAATTGAAAATCTTGAATAACTTCACGTACTTTCATTACATGCCAATTATGCAAATCAAATGCTTTATTAGTTCTTTTATATGAATGTATCAAAGCTAGAAAAATAACAGACAGAATAATCTCGACAACAAATGTCTTAGACTAGTTTTTGACTGGAAAAATTACTAAATATAAAAAAATGGATCGACCATACACTTTGAACACTAGCAAAAGATTCCGTAAAGAAAGCTATGGAATGGAATTGACCAAATAATGAAAATGATTAAATATAAAAAATTAATCCAACCCTATACACTTTGCACACTATAGAAAGATATTTCGCAAAAGAAGCTTTTGAATGGAATTGACCAAAAAAAAAGTACTATAAAATCAGTACTAAAAAAATGAAGCCTGCACATGGAAAAAATTTGGGGTTAAGCATAGTCGAGTTCGATGAAGATCAATTTATGGTGCCCTACATATTGACACCGAGCACCGACAGAATATTGATCATGATGACAGGTCTTAAAAATATTGACATCACATTGACATCACAAATTTATATACATAACCACTAACCTGTGAAAAAACAGATGTCCTAAAATCCAAAAAAATATCTATAACCTTGCACAATGTAGTTGTCAAAATACATAACTACACCATAAAATTTTCGATATAGAACAGCATCTTTCATGTAACAGAACAGTGTCAAGAGCAAAACATCGATATATGTAAATAAATTAGAAAATAATTCATGAAATAAAAATCTATACCCGAATTTCAGTGCATTCCCTAAATTTAAAATCAAAAATAGTTTATCGTAACAAATTAAAAAACAAAAAAAAAATATACATGATGCCTTAGACAACTTTTTTAATTGATTTATGAAAATTTATTGAGATCATGCCTTTATATATATATACAAAATTTCCAATTTTTAATAAATCAATTTTATTTTGTCTTGAGTAAAACTTGGCACACATCAAAATTAAATTATATTAAAAAAACAAAAAAAAGCTATTCAGAACACACACAATAAACACACTTAAATTATAAAAAATATAAAAACAAAAAGCAAAAAATCACATTTTAATAACGTAAAATTTCTATAATAGAATAAAGGCGCCATCTCTGCTTTAAAACATTGCTACATGATACTATTATAATATTTTAGGTGAGCAAAAAAGAAAAATGCATAAATATGTATATATAAAATTTGAACTAGAACGAATTAAGAAAAAAAAAAAAAATTAACAAAAAAAAAATAATAATAAAGAAAAACGTTTAAAATAAAATGTCCTATTTCAAAATGTATAGACAAACATTTTATATTGTTGTTCCTATATCTGATTGCAATATCATTTAATGATGCTTCAATTCATAGAAAATTTCATTTTATGTTGTATCGCATACTTTTATTATATAAATTTTTTTACTCTACATCTTCAGTGTTGGGCGTTCCTATGTATTTGATTTTGCAATCATTGCAACCTACAAAATTATTTTTTTGAATATTTATAAACCATACTAAATTTTTTTCTTCATGTATATCTTCACCTAACACAAAAAATTTGGATTATATTTAAATGATTTTTGCAGAGCATGCAAAGATGAGGAATAGGACGAAACAATCTTACAGACATTTTCTGCATTTATTATAGCATAAGAGCCCATAGGTGATCTGGGAAGGTAGCAAAATTAAGTATCGGCTTTATAATAAACTCAAATTGATTTTAGCAAGTAGCACGGGTTTTCATAAACACACACTGCAAAAACAAAATTTTGCAGACATTTTTTTTTACAGAGTTATTAAAATTTGAATTTTTCATTTACATGTGCAGTTTTGTGTTATAAATAAAAATAGCAACCCAACTGATTGTCATGCGCTTTCTACTATAATATGCAGTTTTCCTGCTAAGTTAGAAATGTTCATATGAACTAACTTTATTTGCAACATTTTGTTTATGAATAAAATATTTGTCAATATAAGCAATATTGCCAATATTGCTTGTTTGTGACAATCATTATAGTATCTCCGTAACGAAATATGTGATTCTGTGCTGTGTTGTACATATATGCTTTGGTCTAGGTGTGTCCATTTAGGCAAGCACTCGTACCTAATTAACATTCTAATACAATACAACACATTTTGATTATTTTACCTTGTAAAATTTAATACTTAACATTTGGGATGCATGAAGAAGATTTAATATGATTAGTAAAGTTGTACAGTCACCAGTGAACGATCAAAATACATAGGTAAAATCATTTGGAATCCGTGGTATATACGGTTTACTATTGGGGAATTCCCATAATTCCCTTTTTTAAATTCCATAAATTAATAATATAGTCTGAAATAGAAAATATGTTCAGTTTATTTTCAGTCACATCATTCTATCTTATAGGTGTAATCGGAAATATCAAACTACGATCAAATGCAAAAACATTTGTCAATTTAAATTGTTTGACAAAATGTTGATGAAAATACTTTTGTTTCAATAACATTGATTGTTGTAGTTTGACTTTTAACGTTTGATATTTGTTGCAATTTTTTTTACAGAAATTGATTTTAAAATAACAAAAAAAAAAATAGTTTAAAAAAAAAAATTTTGACTCATAGGATAATCGAACTCACAAACCTTGTGATATTAACATGATGCCTTAACTAACTGAGTTGTCATGTAACCGATTAAAAATTACTTCACTAAAATACAGACATAAAATAAAAATTCATTTTGACGCCTACATCACCCAATAGAATAAATAAATAAATAACATTGCAAGCTAAAGAAAAGAAAGTAAAAATTAAAACGCTTACCAAGAAATTTTTACAAAAAATATGGAAAATAAAATAATAAAACAAATATAAATAAAATAATGAAAATATTTCAATTGAATATGGAATCTATCAATATGCAAAATATTTTAATACCCAATACCAATCGCTTTGATTTACCTCTAACAAGTAGGATCTAGATCTGTTTCACTCATTATCTATTTTAATATACATGCATTTCTCAAGCATTTAAAAAAAAATGTTTTGACGAAATTGCAAGTTCATAACACGCAAATGACGTACAGAGGACATTTTCGATTACATGATATTTGTCTCACTAAATAATCGATTACAAAAGTAGTTATTTCAGATTGACATTAAAAATGACATGTCTGAAATCAAACTGCTTAATCGATTAGACAGCAAATGAATTTGAATTTACGTTTTGCATTTCCAATTACGGCTTATAATTGCCGCACCATAGATTAGTATTAGATTTCAATGGTTGGTTATTCTGAAATATTTTCTGTTACTACGACAACAACTTTTGATCATTTTATTATGATTATATTAATATTTCTTTATTTACTATAATTAAAATTATAAAAAAAGAAAGCACTAGCTACCAGGGATATCGGCTTATTGATAATTTTATATTTTTGATATTAACACATTAAGTATTAAAATTTTGTTTTTATTCGATTTTAATAGATGGTAAATTTTTATTTCAAAAATTTAAGTCTGATATTTGACAGGCCATTATGGTTTTATACCAGAATAGGGATCTACACAATTATAACTGAACTGAATTCGGTTGATTTACATACATACAATGGGATTATCTTGCAAGATGGATATTTGAGTATTTGAGTATTTATTTTGTTTAGAAGCTTTTGATATTTAAATGCAATTCTGATTTTTAATATTTAAATATTTAAACATTTTGATATAATTATCATAATATTTAATACATATATTTTTGTCTGATGTTATATCACATATTTATTACATTTTGATATTTAAATGGAATGAAATAAATGACTATGATTTCATAAGAGATGTCAATTTTCAGTGTAAGATATTTAAAAATATCCTTAAATTGTTAAATATTTTTCACCGAAATAGTTATCTTGTGGTACGACACTATTCCGCTTAGAATGAAAATTTGATATAAAAAAAACAAGAAAAGTCTGAGCAAGAGAAATAAATAACTAAGAAGATAAGATGAATCAGAATACAGTAAAAAAAACAAAATTTCATTGCGATTTTTAGAATTTGCAATTTTACTTCTTCACTTTGGTATATTCTATACACAATAATTGAGTGTTTGATTACTCTACTAGGTCACTAGATCTAATTTTTTTTGTTTTTTTTTTTCGTTTTGTTTATAAAATTAAGTAATTTTATATTATAAGTTCGCGGCAAGTTATAAAAGTGTGTACATAACATATATATACATTTTAGATTGTTTTGTTATTGCATTATTTTTTTTCTAAACAAAATGTTTATAAACATTTTTCGTACTATTTTACTCATTATTCGCAACATTGTTGATTATTTCAAATATAAAACAAGCAATTTTTATTTTTGTTCTATTTTTTGAATTTTTAAATATTTTTATTAAATTTTATTAAGATTCTTGGCAAGAAAATTATAAACAAAAACAAAATAAAACTCAATATCAAGTTAATAAAAATAAATAAGAAAGTAAAAAAAATAAGAAATATTAAAATTATTTTTTTTTTTTTATTTTTGTTGAAAAATTTTGGCGACAAAAATTAAAATTTTCATCAACAAAAGGTATTAAATAAAACTAAATTATTAAAAAGTTGTATAGTTATAGTAGTTAACAATTATGAGTATAGTTACTAAATAGAATATTGGAATTTTTCGGCGTTAAAAATTGTTTGAAAAAATTAAAATGCGCTTGGATAGCCACAAACAAATTTGGTATAACTTTTTAATAAGCAATTAGATCTTTACTAAAAATTTTAGTTGAAAAATTTTGTAGGTCAAAATATTTTTTGAAAGTCAAGATTATCACCCTAATTTCCTATCCATCCTAATTTCCATCCTAATGTTTTGTTGGTTGTCGTATGTGGCGATAAATACAACATTTTGGTAACATTACTTTTCGTTTATATATACCAAATCTTTTTTGACAGTAAAAAAAAGTGGTCAGTACAAACAATTAATAAGATTTTCTATCATCTGGCGCGATTTTCTATCATAGACGCTACAATCTAAAAAAATCATAATAGACTAAAAAAAAATTACGGTTATAGTATGGGGCGATAATTTCAACATTTCGTTATTATATTAGACTTTTTTTCAAATAATTTCGTCTAGGCAAAAATTTAGTGCGAAAATTTTTACATTACATGAAAAAATTATTGTACTTTCAATTGTTCAATTATGAGGTGACAGTTCAAGTTTTTAAATAATTTTGTGCTAGTTTTAAAAAATGAAAGTATTATTGTAAAAGTAAATTGTTGTTAAATTTTTTAAATAAAAATTAAAATATTAAAATTGTTGTTTGTTGTTGTACTTGAATATAACTTGTACTTGAATGAACCTTTATTTATTTATTTATTTCAAGCTTAAATCAAGCATTTACAAAAAATAAAAAATATAATATAAAATACAATTAAATTTATTCATATAGCTATAAACTTAAAGTTATATAATTTAACAATAACATACTTAATACTAATATATGTAATAGGTGTGTAATTAGTTTAATTAGAGTAGTTGGTTTTTTAAAACAGAGTTTGAGGAGGTGGAGAAGTCGATTAAGGTCTTATATTTATTTCCCTATACTAACATCATACTAAATTTACAATAGATAATAAAATAAAACGGTGTGCCGTAAAAAAGATTAACGAATCGAAGCCGAGAATTGGTGTTAATAACAATTGTATCAGAAAATTTCAATTTTTTTAAATTTAATTTTGTAAATAAATTGAATTTGTTATTTAATTGTATTTCTATAATCAATTTTCATTTTAGAATAACAACATAAATTTATTTCACGGTGTTTACTAATTACATCTATCAAAAATGAAATTCTTTGAAAATTAATTTTTCAATCCACAGTTTACAATCATGAACATTTTCTTCAATATAAATAAACATTCACCACATGCTGCGTTCATGCCAGTGCTAAATTAGCAATACTATAAAAATGTCAAAAAAGTTTAGCACGGGTTCATACCGCTCTTTACTATAAATGTCAAAAGCGGAACAGTCGTTCGGCATATTGAAGTCGATTTTGTTAACATACAGTCATTTTTGGCAACTAAATAACCAATAAGAATCAACCGTCGCGTTGAAACGATAAACGAACTGTATTTTTGTGTGCCGATAGTCACACATATACCAATAAAATTAACATATGACAATTGACAGACAATTAATTCAATGACAGCAAAATTATTTTATATTGTATTGCAAATGTTTGTAAATATTAATTAATATAAAAATATAGCTTCATTACACGATCATGATATTTTAATAATTTATCATATAAATTTTTTTGATATTTTATTATAAATTAAAATAAATCAAAGAATTTATATTTTTTTTATATATAACTATATTTTATTTGAATATTTAAAATATTATAAAAATTGTTTTTATTATTATTTATTTATTTATTTTATAAGATCAGACAAGATAAATCTGTAGTCCAACATTATAGTTCCTTTTCCGTTTCGAAATGTGGGTCTTTTTTTTAAATTATATTAAATATTTGGTATTAATTTTTGTATATTATATATTTATATTATTGTTTTTATTTTGAATATATTTTTAATTTGTCAAATATTTCAATGTATGTGTGACTAAAATCAGTCGTTCTGAAAAAACCGTCGACGGAAAAAATCGACAAATATGGAAATCCTCCTAAATACTAAACATTTAACTATTATATCTGTAATTATTTATTATTTTTCAAAAACATTTTAATTAAAACGATCGTCTCTAATTTAAAATTAAATTGTAATGAACTTTATACCCAATCAGACCAACACACAATACAAACAATATAACCTTTATATTTTAAATACAATTAAAAACATATGGCAATCCTACTTTGATGTTTCAAAGTAAATTAAAAACTATTAAAGTTTATGTTTTTTTTTGTATTATTCTACTTTCTAAATAGTTGGGGGCGCGTTTAAACAATTTTGTAACAGCAAAAATAAAAATTATTTAATTTATTTTAATTTAATTTAATTTCAGTCATTTTCCGGTAATGTCCATCATAACCTAGTGTACAAAAAAAAACTTTTTTTTCAATTTGATGAACAAATGCCAAATTGAAATTTAAAAAAAAAAAACAAAAAAAAAATTGAATAAAAATTATTTTTTTCCTCGGTCTTTGCTATTGATTATTATTATGTATATAAGTATATATATACATAACAATAGCACTAATTTGATTTGATGGCCAAACTATTTAAGGCTCTATTACTTTGTATTTTGTATATATATACATTTAAATTTAATTAACGTTCAAATACCCTTCCCTCATATCTAAGTATAAAGTATAAACTCTATCATATACTTGTCTATCCACAGCTCTCTCAACTCAGGCATGATATTTGAACATAAAAAATTATCCAAAAAAAAAAAATAAAATTAAGTAGTTTTTCATTCACAAAAGTCATCCGGTTGTGCCTTATTTTGTGATGTGAGAATCTAATGATGAGCTATTGAAGGATGAAATGATAAGGCAACAATTTTATTATATGCTCAGACAAACATTAGAAGTTTTCTTATAACAAAATAAAAATTGATAAAAAACCATATTATGAAGACCTTTTGTTATCAAATTAAATTTTTAAGTTACAGTGTTTTACATATGAATTCGGACATGAAAAAAAATAGAAGTAAAAAAACAGATAAATATAATAGATAATAGAAGTAAATTGACTTGGATTAAGTTTATATAGAAGTAAAAAAAAGAGTGTATTTAAGTGAAATCAGAATTGGTCGGCAGTGTTGCAACCATTCAAAAAGGCATATATACAGATTAAAGATAACAGGCTTTATTAATACATCTTCAACTTATAGAATATTTGATTTGATTTGATTTATTTATTAAATTGTTACATCGCAAATGTAAAAACTTATTCAAAACACCCTGCGCCATGTTATGTATGATATGTGGGTCAGTCCGGTTGTTAAGTGTGTTTAATATTTTTTTTAATTTAATCTAATTTGAATTTTAATAAACTTTCATTTATTCTTATTTTGTTTGTTCTTATTTTATTATTTGCTTACTATTATTTTTATTTATTAGCTTAATTTCAGTTTATTAAATTTCCTCTACAAATGTATATACAAGCATATTTTTAAGATGTACACAATTAACACACACAGATCCAATATTAAAAAAAAAAAAAAATAGTTTATAACTTATTATTTCTTGTTATATTTGTTGCTTACTTACTGTTGACTACTATATTATGTTGTTCCATATTTGGAAGCGCTTAAGTAGATTTGAAAGTAAATCACAGTATGCGATTGAACATTCACATGGTCAATGGTATTTTCTCTTCAAGATTGTAGTATAACTCAAAAGTATTATTTTTCACTCACATAAGTAAAGTACATACTAGGTTTATATAAATTATTATCGAAAGAGAGCAGATAACTCTCAGTATTCAACTTTTTTTGTCTTTAATGTTGAATCAATATAACTATTTTAATTGTAATATTAAGATGCAACAGACATTAAAACGACAATTAAGACAACAATCCAGCTCAAATTTTTTTTTGCACTGAAACTTAAGTATAGACAGATCTGAGATAAGCAACTAGTATCATAATGACAAAAAATGCTAAACTAAAATAAATTGTGATAAAACGATAAATAATTATGAATGTGTGTAATCAATGTAACAAAAAAAAAAATGCAAACCAAACCCATTGGGATCTAACCGCGTAAAAAACATAAATATGCATAACATATGCGAATTTAAAATACATCTGTACCGCTTCTGTACAAAAATGCGTTAATATATAGTTTTTAAGTGATTTTTGCATTACATCGATGCTAATTTCGCAGTACAGGGTGCGAAATGTTAAGATGCAAAAATAGCAATACGCGGTTTGTTCATCAATTAGATAAATGGAAAAATCTATATTAACATTTTGAGATAACAGATCTTGAGAGTAATACTTAGCAATCCACTTTATTGTAAAGGTGTGGCTTGTTGAAATAAAAATATAAACAATTTTTAAATCAATTGACAGACCATTGCGCACAAAGTGTTTATAAATTTCGAGCAAACCAAATAACATGTTGTTAATATCAAATTTATAAGCCTTTTAATTTGAAATAAATCTATTCATCAACTAATCGGTAGGAAAAAAGAAAAATGTAATTCAACGATGGGACCCCAAGAGTTAAATTTTCGTGAGATACAAATTAATTTGACGGTAAATGAGACGAACAATACTATGTGACTGATTCTAAGTATAAAATTTATAAAGTATTATCTAAGTAAAGACAACAATAAACAAACCATCTGCTTAGTGAAAATTTAATAAAAAGATCCAGGTGTCCTCAAAATTGTTATAATTGTATATTAGTAGTGTACGAATACATTTTTTAAGTACTGTAAGGCATATAAAATATTTGATTGTAAACAAACATATCTGATATATTGATGAAATAAATAGAGAATAAAAAAAGTTAAAGATCAGACAACAATCAAAAAATGAGAAATTATTTTTGTTTGTTAGTTTTTTTTTTTTTTTTGTTTTTTAATTTTTCTTTTTTTATAAGCTAGTGGGTGGCAGTGAAAAGGGTCATCTTTTGACATTCAATTATTATGAATTTTCGTCTTTTTTATTTTTATTTTTTTTTTTATTTACTATAAGTAAAAAGAAAAAAGAAAATAATGAGACATAGAAAAATTTTACACAGAATATGAAGAGACATTCGTGCTTGTTTTTGTTTATTTTGTCTTTTGTAATATGTAGTTATAGAAAACAATTCGCAAGATCTGAGTTCATTATAATATTTGAAGGTTTTGACATTGATTGGAATTAAAATAATTATTGTAAAAAAATACATGTATATTTTACAAATATTAGGAAAAATTTTAAAAAAATTTAAAAAAAGATTTTATACAATTACTAAAATTTATTTTTTTATTGTGATTTACTTAGAAAGTGGCACGATGTCGCTGATTTTCTATACTAATAAATACATATAATACAAAAGATAGTGTTGGGCTCTTGAAATTTTAAGGAAAAAAAATAAGGACAGGTTAATTTATTAATTGTAAAAGAAAAATATATATATATAGTGAACAATATATATATATATATACATATATATGTGATATAATTATTAAAAATACATATATTTATAAAAATATCTACACATATTTATTGCATAAGTATTTTTTTAATTACAGCACAACAAAGGAAAATTTTCAAGAATTAAATTACCCAATGTGTTCGTTATGCTCCCATATATTTGTTATTCTTCTTTTGAAGCTCTCTAAAAAATATTTTCTTTTTTTATTTTTTTGTTCAAATATTATTGGAGGACTGGAAGAATCCATTAGTCATAATCGCATAAAAACGATTTTTATTAAAAAGTAGTTATATGGTGATGAAAAAAAACAAAGTTTAGCAGAAAATTGTTAAAGGATAAACGCTGGGATAGAAAAAACAGATACACGCATAATTGTACAAAGTATGATGGTTCAAATAGAGCACAAAAACAAACCGTAATTTCCAAAATTCAGTGAAACCATAAAATTTACAATGTAGCATCTTCTGAAATGTATATCAAAACTTCTTGACTTTGTACACTATTCCAAAATGTTTAAAATACGTTGTGAAAAAGTAAAATAAGAGCAGAGTGTGTAACGAAAAAATGTAGACTACATTTTGTATACATGGCATATAGATAAAGTTACCAGAATAAATTATATTATAGGTTAGCATATATTTTCGGTGGAAAAATAAGTTTATTGCCAAATTTTAGCAAAATATGTTATAAAAAAATATATTTTTCCGCCCGAAATATTTGCTGACCTATGAGATCTTGCAATATTAATTATGACGTAACGAAAGATAAACAAAAAGTCGATTATACTCGATTTATATTTTTAAAAAAAAAACACACACACATTATTTATTTTTATTGCCAAAATTATATTGCAGAATGTAGCAAATTTTATTATATATTTTACAATGAAGTGGTTATAAAAGCTTTAAACGGTAGTAGAACTTTTATACTTCATTTTGGAAGTTACCTAAGCTCGACATTGGGCCTTATATGCAAAATCGTTCCCAATTTATATAAACAAATAATATTAAATTGTTATAGTCTTAATTATCAAAATTATTCATGGATCTATGTGACAGACAAGACCCTGAAGGTTGATGGACTCTGATCCATGTAAGGTGTATAATGAAATAACGTGTGAAGAACTCAAATGACTATATCGAATCATTAAAAATAAAATCAGAACACTACACTTTATAATCTATAAGATTAGTGGACAATTTTACAGTTAAAAAATCTCCAAATTCATTAAGGTGACGAACTATTAAAATATATATGAAAAAAAATCGAACCGTTAACAATCAATAAAGACCTATATATGATTTGTAAAGCCTAATACAGAAATAATATATTACTTTTAAGTCTTTTTAGATCAAATTTTGATAGTTAATCAATGAAGACCGCTTTGATATTTAGTTACACCTTTAAGGAGATAATTATCAGGTTTTATTGCGTAAGCAAATATATATATTTTTAGTTATAACAACGTAATAGTACTGACAGGCATGTAATATCGATACTATGATATCAATATTCTAATATTCTTTGTATCATAATATCAAAACTAGTATGATAGACATAAATGTGGTATTCATATTTTCATATTATGACAAGTAAAATTGAAGATTTTAAAAACCTTTTTTTTTTTTAATCGTATTTAAAATTTCCCTTTTCATTTTATTTGTATCCATTTGAATTAGATTTGACAATGAAATAAAATAAAATTTTTAACATAAATTTTTGTTTAATTTTTTTTTACAAAATTAACCTGTTTAAGTCATATTTAACTGTTTTTAATACTAAATTATTAAAAAAATTATTGACGTACTTGCCACCAGTCTGATGAACAACATTGTAGTGTTGATTTGTAATATTATGTCTTTGTTCGTAAAATCAATACTACGTTTATATTACAATATTATTTATCAATATTACGATATTAGGTGAAACACATGTAGCGATATCATGATATCAGCAATATTACACTATCGATATTACATGTCTGTCAGTAACTGAACTGAACTACACATTCTGAATATTTTAATGTTAAGCATTTTTATAGATTTTTACACCTCATTATAACTAAGTATGTATATATGAAGCAAAGTGTGTCGCAAAAATTAAAATTTTGATTAAATTTGTGCTAATTTCTATAACATTTAGAGATAAACAATTGGCTAACACACTTTCTCTCTCTCTAATAGTCAAAGCATCCAAAGTTCAAATTAATTTAATTTTTGGATCTAAAATCGTAATACAAATAAAAAAAAAATAAAAAAAGACTAAAAATCATTTGATTATATTTACGATAAATTTCCAATTCCAATAATACAATTCTAAATGTTATGATTAGAAAATTTTTGCGTCTTATTTGTTTCCAAATAATTGATAATTTAATTTTTTTTTTTTTTGTTTTTTTAAATAAAACAAAACATAAATTAATTAATTTTTCTTGTTATTTTTTTGTTTGTTATTTTTGTTTTATTTTCTTTTCAAACAAAAATAACATATTTTAATAAATGAGATATAGGTGTATCTATCTAACATTTTTCTTCTTTCAATAATTTAGTAGATAGAAAATGAATCATTAAAGTAAATATTATTAGTTATATAAATTTAGCTGATTAACAAATTTAATAACAATAACAAAAAAATTTTTTTTTTTATTTATTAATCTATTCTATGAGATTCTTTAAGTACAGTAATTTCATTATAATTCGAACTTATGATATCTTCATAATAATTTTTAATATTTATTTATTTATTTAGGGTAGTCCATTACAGATCTTGCTTATAAAATATTTAAAAAAAATTAAAATATATTAAAAGAAAATTTTTGATATGAATTTTATTTAAAAATTTTATTGTCAGTCGTTTGTTAGGATATTTTAATGCAAACGTAATGCAATAGCGTAAATTTCAATTAATAAATTTAATCATTTTGAAAGGTTGTTGTCTATGGACTATAGAAAATGGAGGGCAATACTATGTCAGAGTATATAATAGCACATATAATAAAAAGAACTCTCATACCAAACAAATTTTTAAAATATTATTTTCATATAGCGGGTTGCCACATTACTATCCGCTCTCTCATTTTATCTTCAAACAATTTACTCTTTAAAACAATAATTTTGTTCTAACAATTTTCAATCCGAATATCAATATGGGTTCTATTGTATGTATTGAAGTAAGCATGTAGTGAAACATACAATAATAGAGTCAATTATAGAATGACAGAAAAACATTCTAAAAATAATAGTAATAAAAGAATAAAATATATCAGAACTGTCTACGAAATACCGTTTTGTTTTTCGTCTCAGAACTTGGTTGAAAATCATACTTCTATTTCAATTTTAGAATGTTTAATTTTTGACAGATTGTTTGTATATTTATTATGACATATATACATACATATATATGCATATATAAATAAATACATATTTATATGTGCTTGATAAATAAAAACAGGCAAAATTAACCAAATCAAAATATATATTCTTTGCTGAAAATTTAAAAGTAATATACTTTTCAGTACACTTACTTTTCAATACAAAAAAAATCCAAATAAAAAAATAATATACATTCGCCCCTATATTTAAAAAGCCCCGAAACTAAGATTTGATTCGTTAAAAAAATATTTTATTTGTATGGAAAAACGAAGATTAAGAATCTTAAAAATTTACTATTAAAATCTATCGTTACATCACTGTATATATACATATGTTACCTACTTATTATGAAATAGATCATCTATTTATTTCCTAAATAAATTAATTAAATTTCAATTTATTTCTTTCTCTTTCTTTCTTTATGTAAATAGCGTATATAATATGCACTGCTGTTCAATTTCAAAACAAAATTTCCAAATATTTTGTTTTTCCACCGTGTATTACTAATAAAACATGGCATGGCAATCCTTGTAAAATAAAAACAAAAGAAAAAAATGTACAATTTTATAAATAAATAAATTTAATTTTTTTTTGTTTTTGTTATATACTATATATATGCATATATATATCTATCTTTATATATAATGTATATGATCGGTAAGAATTACTTTGATTCGGACTATCGATCGGTGTGTGTAAAACAAAAATAATAATATAGAAAAATAAATGAAATTGGGCGAACGAACATGAACGCATGACCTTCACATTGTTTTAATAAAAAAAAATGCCACGGGAAATATATATGTTTTATATATATATACATATATATATAATATACAATAATATGAATTTAACTAAACAATTAGAGGTATTTATATTTAATATTGAGTATGAGTACCTGAATACATATATGTATTATATAATATATATATTTTATATGAGGCGAATAAAATAAGATGACTTGAACATGAAATTATGTCTGAAGTTTATTTAGGATGACTTTTTTTGTTTTCTGGAAAGTACATCTATTATGGAGAAACTTCGCCCTCATAATAACATAATTCCATTTTATTTTAGTGATAACGAAATTAAACAATAATAACACCCATGCACTAAGCGGCATTCTAATCTTCATTTTGTTTTTTATTTTGTTTTTAAGTGAGGCCAAAATAACGGGATAAGCACTCTAACTGCCCTCGCAGAATTTAAGGCATTTAAAACAATAAAAAAACGACGGATAGTAAAGAAATAAGCAAAATTAGAAAAGAACATAAAATATAATAGAACAAAATAGAGTGGAAGAGAATAAAATAAAATAGAGTAAAATAGAGTAGAATAGAATAGAATAGTGAAGTATAGAATAGGATAGAATAGTATAATAAAATAAAATATAATAAAATATGATAGTACAGAAATAAACAAATTATAAAATAATATAGAATAGAATAGAATAAAATAGAGTAGAATAGAATAAAATAAAATAGAGTAAAAAAGAATAGAATAGAATAACTAAAATATAATAGAATAGAATAGAACAAAATAGAACAAAATATAATATAATAGAATAAAATAGAATAGAATAGAATATATTAAATTAGAGTAGAGTAAAATTCGTGTTCAAAGATAATCACAGGCTGTACTGACTTTTAACTTTAATTTAAAAAAATTAATGTACATACTTAAAAATAAAATTTCGTTTGGTAACAAATAGATAAGTTTATACTGTCAATAATAAATAGTAATTAGAAATTGAACAAATGATGCAAATAATGAACATTGAACAAATATAATTTTTTAGAAAATTTCACACTTCAAAATCCAAATCTTTGGAAGTATTCTTATTTATTAATTTACAACAGAATTATCAGCCAGTTCTAACTTTGCATTTTTACAAATATTTTTTAATTATTTTTTATAATCAAATTTGTTTTTAGTGGTAACTATATATTTAATTTTAACTTAGGTTTCTGCTATAGAAGTAACTACATTTAAGTTATATATCTTAAATATATTAATGAATTTTCTTGTGTATGCCGTATTTTGTATGGCGTTTGCAAATAAAAATCGAAGAAGCCAAGTTGAACAAAATAAATATATGAATTTGGTTCAATTCGGCTACCGAAATACCGATATTTGCAAAATAAAAATTTATTTATTTAATGAAAGTAAATTCAAGTTTTACTTAATTGCTAAATAAATATTTTTTAGTTTTATATATTGCTCGGTAGATTACTTGATATATACTTAAGTCTATGTATACTGCATTCACATACTTGATATAACTATTATGTACATTTATTTGTATATTCACATCAATATCTTAATTTCTAACCGAAAATGGGTTTTACAAGTTCATGATATTGAAGACAATTGATACATGATATTGTTGGCGTTAACTATATGTACATCGTATTAATTTTGTATATGATAATTTTCGCATAGAATTGAAATGTTATAATTCGAATATATTCCAATTCGGGTATATAGCAATATAATGTTTGTCAAGAGACACACATATTTTTGTGTAAATAGTAAATGTGTATATACCGTTTATAAGAAATATGGTGATAAAAAAGACATGAATAATTTTAGGCCAATTTAGTCTATATCGTCAACTTTAGGAAAAATAATTTAAACTTATATTTATAATTTATTTTCACAGTACCAGAGATAATACCTTAGAGATATTAAATTAACATGCAATCTACAATATGGTTTCACAAAACTATCTAATACAATAGCCGCACTATTTGATGTGGTATATTCAGAGCCAAGTCGGTAAATCAAAAAATGTATAGTTAACTTGTGTTTTTAACCAAAGCATTTGACTTTGTAAATTACGTTAGTTCTTATTCTACATTATTATTTTGTGATAATCAATAAAACATTTAATATATTTCGACATTTTACCAATATTTAAAAATATGTTTAAAAATAAATCTAGTCTTAATATTAGTTACTTCTTTAAACATCTAAACTAAAATAAATAAATTCACAAAATATTAAAAATAAACCTTCAATTTAAACATGAACAAAATTATTAACAATAATTATAAAATTTAATTATACAAAATTTTAAATGTATGAATGGAGAATGGTAACCTTAATTTAGATAGAAAATTAATTCGAAATTGCTAACTAACAAAATATACATATTACGACTCTACTGAATTGATTTTAATATGCTGACTATACTAGAAAGACAAAATATGTTTAAAACTTTTAAAAGAAGATATGATACAAGCCTGTTGGTCATAAATTAGACAAATTTCTGTGTTTGTTTAAACAAAAAAAATTTAAAAAAAATATTTTAAACAAATTTTTGTAAATATTGCCAAAATGATTTATTATTTATTATTTGTGGACTCAACAAAAAAAAAAATTATAATTACGTTCCAAAGTAATTATTGGTTTAATTTTCATTAATAAAAATATATAAATTTCTAATTTCCAAATATATTTTTAAAATCATTATTGTTTAATATTTTAAAATTAAAATCTCTTAATTTGATATTAAGAAGAATATATGAAAATGAAATTAAATAATAATTGTCTACTTAGAATATAATTAGAGAAAAAATAAAAATAAAAAAAAAAACAAAAAATAAAGCAAATAAAAATAAAGATATTGAATTGTTATTTCTCAGCGGAGGTGGAATAATATTAAGAAATTATTTAATTTTAATTGTAATTCGAAAAGTTTATTTTTTCACCTTAAAATTTTAATTATCTTCATTTTTTTTGTTTTGTTAAATATAATTTAATCAAATCTAAAATAGATAAATTTATTTTATAATAAGAAGAAAAAGAATAATTATTTTTAAATTGATTTTTAAATAAAGATAATAAACGTGAATACGGAATTGTTTGGTAAATATATAAATTATTGCGATCAAATATTTGATTTAACAATTTAGAATGTTTCAGAACTAATCAATTGATTAAATGTATATGAATTGGTTTACTCTAAGGTAATGTTGAAAAAAATTTCTGTCACCTACATCCTAAACGGATTAGTCAATAGATGATTGAACTTTAAAATAGTATTTTATTCAAAGCCTTAGCTTTAGCTGGCTGGGTACATATTTTATTTTTGTTTCATTAGCTTAATACTAGGTTATATTAATAGATAGAAAATATTAATTAAATTAGATTTATACAAAATTTAAAAATAAAATATTTTACAAAATATTGAATTTTATAAATAATATAATAAAGAATTAATACAATAATTATAAAATAAATGTATGTAAAAACCAATTGCGATTTCTTATATTCATTTCTTATATTATAATCAATTTCTTAATGTACATGTGGGCATATTTAAAATTTCAGACTTTCAGGTCACTTATATGGGGTCATTTACAATTCAGAAATACTCAAATGCAGTGCCGAAACTGTATAAAATTAAAATTATGTTTTAAATTTAAATTTGAAATTATTGTATTTTAATCAAAGCAAAATTATTTTATTAAAAATATAAAATTTCTTGTAAATAAATTTCTGCGGCTTAAATGATGATTATACATCTGAATTGTACTATTATGGAATGGTAATTGCTAGATATTTTGAATTAAAATTGGAAAAGATATGTAATAATTTTAAATTTTTAAATTTTAGTTTAATTAAATTTAAAAGGCGACTAGAACTGCATCAATCCATCGTCGCTAAGATCACAAATCTCTCGTCTCGTCACGGAAACATAAACCAAACTATTACTATTACTATATAAAGTTAAGTATGTATTTCCAAAATCAACTGACAACAAAAATAAAATAATAAAACACTAATTATAGTTTTTCAGTCTGTTTTATTTCGCTTCCAACTTCCAACTTAATGCGATAACTGTAATGACATAGAACTACATATGTCATGTCATGACGTATGTGATATTTCGTAAATGAAAAATATCTATAAAAGCCCCATATGAGGCAATTAAGTTAAATCTCGCAATTCGTTAAATTTTCGTTAAATATAAAATTTTTATGTTAAATTCCATCCAAACCGAATTCGACATAACCATTATGTGATTTATTTTTGTTGTTGTTTTTATAAAGAAATATTTTGTTACTAACTATGTCATATCGACATATGCTTTGACGAATAATAGCTATATGTCAGCTTCCTCACATAATTTGACATGTCATTATAATTCATAAAAGTGAAAGAATAATTTTTCAAAATTTGTTAAAGATTGTTTTCAACAAAAGCTCTACCTCACAACACGTTAATTGGTTAGTTTCCCTGAAGTTGAATATTTTGTTAATGTTGAATGAATGGAACGTGATATTATAAGTACGAAAAAAATTATGTTGTTTTATTATTGTATAAATAATACAGTCATTGCAACTGCTGACTATATAGTAATTTCGCAATGAAATTTTATAGCACTTATATTCTCGATACAAGTCCATAATTGTAAAAAATATGTGATTATTCTGAAAAATGTAGTCTTACAGATCTCTGTCAGGTTGTTAGAGATTCATTCAAAAACACGAGCTTAGTTTTCCGCAGATCAGGGCAGTATACTCAATGTCTTTCTGTAGTGTGTCAAAACCTTCGCAGATTCAACTGTTATAAGTGTTGACAAATCTCAGCTTCAATACAAGCTTGTTAAACAAACTGTCAATATTACGAAGTTTTAACTATACTCCAGTTTATTACATCCTTCAAAAACACATTAAAATTTGTAAATGAAAATGTTCGAAAATTGTGAATAAAAATGTTCGAAAAGGATATTTACTTCAGTTTTTACAACTTACGAGTCTTGACAGTAAATAAATTATTTTATAAAATTATTTTGTAATGAAAAGCTTTTCATTTAATTAAAAAAAAAATTTCTATACCGTTTAATATTTCAAATTCTAATAAATTACTTTTTTCTCAGAAATTTAATTACCATAAGTATAATGTCCTGGAAGAAAATAAGTTAAAAATATTTTCTTAAAACAATGACTCTATCCACAATCGAGATACGTAAAAAATAAGAATTGAAAAAAAAAATTTAAAAAAAAGAAAATACTTATTTCATGGTAAATAAAAAAAGTAAAGTATAATATCGTAATATTTCTCTTACAAATTACAACAAAACAAAACAAAATGTTTATCCCTTGTCATCAAATTCAATTTGTTAAATTGTATTGAAAAAATTTAGAAAATTTCTAAATAACGAAAAAATATTGACTTTTCCAATTTAAATTAAAGAAAAATAATAAAACGAACATTGTTACAAGTGTACATACAAATATATTGCAATATTTCAAGGTTGGCCAGCAGGATAATTTTTATAAAAATAAAATAACAAAGAAAATTATATCAGTCAGTCAATATAATTTTGTTGTTGTTGTAACTTCTAAATACATGTGATTTGTTTTTTTTTTTTTTTTTTTTAAATTCATTATTTGACATGACTTGAATAATAAAATTTTAAATTAAAAAGAAAAATTTATTGGTTTTGGTGGTGTAGTTATTTACTTACAATTATTGATTGTCATGTTAACTTAAGTGAATTTAATTAATTTATTTTTCGATTAAATTTGTTTCTAATTTGTTTTTTGTTTATCATATTGAATTGAATGATTTTTTTTTTCTTTTTATATATTACTAAACGGTGTTTGTAAATATTTTCCAAAAACATGTAAATCAAATTGTTGAAAACAATTCAATTGAATTTAAAATAATTACGTTTTAAGGATATTTTTGAATCATTTCATCCTTTTATTACACTTACCAAAAATTTAACTAATTAATTAGTGTAGATATATATGTATATATATGTATATGTTGAAATATTTATATACAAATATATATATGAAATATATGTACTAAAATAAACAATGAAGCAATGTCCAAATGTGGTATAGTGATGTGAACGCAGTTATATTTTTCCAGCTTTAATAATATGTACGCTAATCATTCGTTGTTGCTTTTTAACATTATTTTCCAATTTTGTGTATAAATATATTTTTTTCGTATATTTATGGAATTCAATGGTTTTCAATTTAAAATATTAAAGAAAAATTCACGAAAACAAAAAAAAAACACAAATGTAACACTATGGTAACACTATATTCATATAAAATTATTATGACCCAAAACTATTTCAATTATAAAAATTTCAAAATTTTTCAATTACATATGAAAATTTCAATTTTCAATCAAGTTAATTGGGTTGAATATATTGGTAAAAAACTGATAGAAGCACATATTTTGAACAATCGTATATATATATACAAACTGCAATAGAATGCCTTCCCATTTATTAATGTAATACTTGAGCCTGTTGAATGTTGCCTCAAAAAAAATATAGTAAATAATATAATAGATTTTACGTTAAAATTTTGCTCGACTTTTATAACTCACAGATGTATTAATAACATCTTTGATGAAACAAAAATTAAAGAGCATTTAACAATTTTTTATCAGACCTGTTTATCAGTTAAGTCAATCGGATAAAATTTTTAGAGATGTAAAATGTTTTGATTGGGTAGTCTTACGAGCTGGTGCATCTTGTTGGTATAATATTGAAAAAGCTTTTTCCTATCTAAATGAAATGATTTAAAAATAAATAATGAAGATTTATTTAATGAAATGAGCTTCATAAAAATTTTTGGAAAAAATTGAAAAAATTAAACAATAAGTAAAAAATATAGCAGTAGCTTGTCCGGTATTTTCCTTTTTCAAAAATAACCAGCGGAATAATAATACCATCTCTCTGATTCAATTTTTCTACTCTCACATTCAAACGTTGGTTTTTGTTAATTCTAACAACTTATCCGAGCGATTGAATTAGCAATACCATATATATAGTACAATGAGATTGTTGGAAAACAAGCAAAAGAGAGAGACGTACCTAACAAAGAAAAGCTAATATAGTTATGTGTGCCAACACAACAGGTCTACCAGCTTCACAAGTCAAAAATTACAAAATAAAATGGTAAAACCAATTTATAAATAAGTCATAAAATCAAACACCGAAGAAAGACAGTCCATATACGATAACTTACTTCATATTCATATGCATAGGAAATATCTTCTATAACTCAACTGTGATGTGATTTGTTACACATTAGATGTAGAAGTACGAAAACGTATCAATGTCATTTCAAAAAAAAAAAATATACTATCAGGGTAAATGAATCCAGGTAGTATAGTTAAATGACAACAAGTAGTTAGTTGGGCTAAGTATTATATATATATATATAAATATATTCGAATTTAATTTTGGTAAATTCAAATTTGATTCTAAATTCAAAATTTGATTTATTGATTTTGGGTTAGGTTAACTAAAATCATTGATTAACATTTATTTTAATTATTATAAAAAAAATTTGTAAAATTATACTGATTTAACATTTACATAAATCAATTTATAATATTATAGTAAGTAATATAATAGATTTTACGTTAAAATTTTGGTCGATTTTTATAACTCACAGATGTATTAATAACATATTTTAATAAAAATCGACCAAAGCAAAAATCAGGTAAGAGGTTGTATAGGCAGTATAACACTACAAACACCTACTGATAAGTTCAAGTAGTGTTGTGACGAACCAAACCACTCCTAAAACTTATTGTAATTGATTTTAAGTTAGAAATTGGAAGTAGTTTGTAGTCTTTTGTGTGTTAGTCCAGGTCATCATAAGATAAAAGAAAAATTAGCTAAATTGGCTTATAAATTAGCTTATTATCTTAACTCTTAACTTTTCAGAATAATTAAATAAATAATTGGTGACTCTAGACATCTTTAAAGCTTCAAAAAGCAATACAAAATTTTATAAATTGTTCTAGATAATAGAATATACATCTGTTTGTGTTGAATTTACATAGATCAGTCGAACGATATTCCTACTTTAAACAATCTTTTTGAAGCTTACAATACTAAACTACGGACCAATTAAAAGTTTTTAGATTTTTTCGGATCACCTAATCCGACTGAATAATTGCATTCAGTAAATTAAATTTAAAAATTTTAAAAAAAATATACATGAAAGCAAATATCACTTCTAATGTAAATTTAGAAAAATGAACTTTTTTATCAATTTCTTGTAGTAAGTTTTACTTTTGATAAACTTTTATTTACAAAAAAAAAATAATTTAATTGTATATAGTGATATTTCTTTGATGTACAATTTCAAATATAAATATTTTATTTAATTGATGTAAATAAATATGTATAATTAAATTAATTAAAATGATTTATATTAAAATTACAAATTCCGAAGTAAACTCAAATTTGAGAACGGAAAAAAAAGTACAATTCATAAATATATAGATTGTGTCAAGTTTAAAGTTCAATTAATTAAAAACAAAATAAAAACAAAAATATTAAATCATTTTAATTGACTATAGACATTCTTGTTTACATTATATTATCATACTATTTTATTAGAATTCTATAACAGTGGGAAAAAAATTCATCAATCATAACTTACTTGACATATACTATAGCAGCCCATATAAAATGTGCATACATACATATTTATAAAATTACGATGCGCTTAATTGCATTTTTTTTCTTTTTCTATAAATGAAATTTAATTTTTTTATTATTCACCAATTGTTATAATTATTGATATTAATCTAAATTTATACAAAAATAGAAATAGTTAAATATAAAATGTTGAATAATTTTTTTATGTACATTTAAAAATAAAGATTTTGTGAACTCCATAAAACAAACAAAAATATTCTATGATAATTAGTCGTTTTTAAACGAGATTTTTGTCTATCTATACCATAAATTTGCTTTACGTAGAGAATATTTTTAATATTCTCTTGAGTATACAGATCCTGTCACAGATTCGAACATGTATCACACGCTTTAGAAAGATATTAATACAATTTTACGAGTTTGTATAATACTTAATGTTTTCAAAAGCCCCACCTACCGAAATTGCAATAAAATACAAGAAATTCAATTTCTGTCAACCTGCCTGAACAATAATCTAATTATTTTATATTTAAAAAATTAACCTGGACATTAAAGTGTTACATTGCTAGAAAAATAATATTTTTAATAAACAATTCAGTATTCTAATTTTAAATCACTTGTTCGTACACATGTTTAGTCACTTCAATTCAAGTTTATTTTAAACTTAAATAACATGTTACTAACAAACAAAGATCATTTAAGTTTTTATTTAAAAAAAAAATGTAGAAAAACGTTTTTAGTTTGTTAATAACAAAAAAAAAAAATAATAATAATAATAACAAAAATTTAACTTCAATAATAAAATTGTATAGAAGTCGAGGTGAATTGTAATTATTACAATAGGCACAATTTATTAAAAATTCTTTCTTTGTTTTTTTTTTTTTGTTTTGTTATTTGTGAAAAACAAATTGTGGTAGATTTAAAGTCAAGTGAATTTAAAAGCTTTTTTTTTTCTTTTCTGAATTATCATTCAATTAAAATCCGATTTAAAATAATAATTCATTAAATAAAAAAATATTCGAATTGAATAAAATACGAGCTTTACAGGTGTATATTTTGAATAATACCATATTCCTAAGAATGTATAACTAGAATTTATTACATTTAATATTGAATCCATAATGAAATCTTTAATTTAAAACAGTAAATCACTAAATATAAAAATCTTGGAAAAAATTCGATATTGTTAACAATACGTAGTTCTAACTAAAAGAAGTAGAAGAAGTGAAAAATATAATTTTGATCATGTTGCTTTGTATACTTATATACATTTTTTAAATTCTGCTTCACGCCACTTGAAAGTATAGAAATTCAGCACAAATCAGATATTTTGATTTGTTGAGAATATGCTTCAATTTTCAATCCACTTTATTTTCAGAAAGTAGTCGATTAGTATACTGTTGTACTGTATAGTAGAGTACATTTGATTAGTCTACAGTGTGAACATATGGAGATTTACTATACTTTTTTATTTAAATTCATCGTGACTGAGAAATTCATGCGTACATATTTGATATGTTATTATAATTGATTAAATTGTCCTGATCATAAATAAATTCTTCAATTGCTCTTTCAAAAATATTTTTATGAAAATTTTTTATATTAATATGGTATTCAAACCGTCACTTCAATTAACATGTCAAAATATAATTTCACCGAATCTAGTGATGTGCGATATATATATTGATAGGTACATATCAAAAGAAAATATATCAATGCATACAAAAAGAAGAAAAGAAGAATACTCAATACAGTATCATCTTCCATAACTGAATATGCCAAAAATGACAGATGTCAAATAATAATTATTGTAAATTTTTTATAAAGAAGCTCAAAAATGAGGTATAATTAGTCCATTTTAATTTTAAATATTGTGTAACTACTTTTAGTTGGTACTTGTAGAGAGACAATTCTCTATATAACAAACAAACATGAAATTGATTAAAATCAAATTCGATCAAATTCGATTGAACAAAACTGTAATTTAAAATTAGTTAATCGGTTAAAAAATAATAATATCAAAAAGAATACAACTTAAAAAAAAAAAAATTGATAACTATTAAAAACTATACACAAAAATATCGTTAACTATTAAAAACTATATTTTTGGTATTCGAGCTCGTATCACACTTAGCATAGTGTATTTCATTGATTTGTAGTGGTCAATGACATTTAAAGTTTATTTTTATTTATTTATTTGTATATATATATAGGTACTAAATAACAAATATGAATGGGTTAAAGTTGGAATACTAATGTTTATTAAATACTATTTAATTTTATAACAATATATAATTTTACATATTTTATTCGTTTTAATTATATTGTTGTGTGGTTTTATATAAAATGTATTATCTTAAAAAGTTATATTAAGTAGCTTGAAAATAATGCAATTATATTAAATAGCTTGAAATAATAGAATTATGTATTAAAAATATATGAAAATAAGTGAAATAAAGCACTACTATTGTTACGTCATTTAATTTATTATAATAATATTAAAAACTTTAATATAAAAATTTTATTCCACATTAATAGATCTAACCGGCTCGAATTTATATTTAATTTAATATTTTTATTTAATATTTAAATGTGCCTAGAAATATAATTTTTTGAAGCATAATTAATATTTATGTAACCAGATACATCTTCAATCATTTCACTATAGATGGTAGTACAGAAATAACGAATTACAGAGCAGAGAATATGATTAGGCAGGGAGAGGGAGCTGTAGGATAATATAAGTAAACTACTGCTAATTTTTTAATAAAATAGTTTTATTTAAATAATATTTCATTAGGAAACAAAATTAAATCACCAATTATAATATAAACCAACTATATATAAATTTATACTACATAATGTCAAAACATTTTGATTGTAATTTTGGGTATAAAGAATTTTAAAACTAAAACTGAAACTATTATTTATAACCTATTATAGTATAGTACTGGAAAGGCTTTAAAACTTAAGTACATTATTACTTTTCACCAACTATAGTTACTGACTTTTATATAATTTCACAAAATAACAACAATTTTATATATAAAAGATAAAATTGGAATAAAAAATGAAAAATGTCCTAACAAGGACGAAAAATCAAAAGAACAAAAGGCAGAAGTACGAAAAATTAAAATAACCGATGATAAAATATATAATATAGAAATACGAGTAATGCATCAAATAGTTATACCATAATTCGATTACATACAACGATTATAGCTTGATTATAGACAACATTTTCCACTCCGCAGTATTTAATAAACACTGTCTCTGCATTTTATAGATCGTGCATTGAGAACGCAAGTCTTACTGGAAATTGCAAATATATGAAAGATTCTAGGTCTAGTTGTATGATATAGCTACCCGAATGTGTCCCAATTTTGGAAAACGGTAAAAAAACGTATGATGATCTCAAATCCACTTCACAGTATATAATGGACTTCCCTGTGTATTGTAGATCGTGATTGAGAATACAAGTCTTACTAAAGATTGCAATCACTTGAAATTAAAAGATATGACAGCTATCCACACCAATCCAAATTTTGAAAAAAGGAAAATTTATTTATTTTTGATAGAGAGTATCAGACAGAGTACAAATTTCCAGGTCTGTTTTTAAATATTCGTTTTAATGTAACAATAAAAAATTAATAAAGGTATTATCATTAAAAAGATAAATATAACCATTTCGTAATTAAAAACAACACTGACAATTTAGTAGGTGATCTACAATATATATATGTAATATGTAGGTGAAATTCGAGTACACGACCTTCGTTTAAGAATATTTTTTTCGACTAAGGTATCATGTCAACAAAATGGATAAAGATTATAATAGATAACCATCAACAAGCTACAAAATGTAAGCCAAGTAAACCAAGTAAAAAAGATGATATGAATTCAGAACATCAGGATCAGAGGATTAAAATGAAAATATGTTAGAGAAGTTGTTCAACAAAACAGATGAAGGAGAAGACATTTTGCTGAATAACGAGTTGTCATAACTACTGCAAATTAATTGATCGACAACCTGCCATCATTACTATCCTGCAATACTATCAGTGGGGCATAGGGCGAAAATAATCGATTCAGTTAAATTATATATTTCTGAATTGAGCTTATTTTTGAATATTTATATTAAATTTGATTGAAATCCATGCGTTTCAATCAAAAATCCAATTATATACCATATATACATATACAAATATATATATTTATCTGTATATAATTGTATACAATGAAGATACGTATATGATTGTGTATATATATAATCCTATAACCCAGTAATCCTAACCTATATTTATAATTTGTTAATTAACCTTATATCAAAACAACTGTGGTTGAAAAAGAAGAAAACAAAATTGCACAAATATACAAAACAAAGCTATACTTATTATGTACAATACGTAACTACCTACATACTCAAAAATAATAATAAAACAAAATACTTCTGAAGAAAAAGGATTAAATAATAAACTCAAATCATATAAAGCGAACTTCATACACACAGTTCTCATGTACATAAGTTCATTAAACAAAAAAAAAAACAAAAACGAAAAAAAAAAGCAAAAAAAAAATCAAAATGAGGTTAAAATCGTTCATAATGAAACTAACAGGAACAGAACTTTAGCCTCGACTTAGATTTTTATAATTAGTTAGACATGTCCCATAAAAATTCAAAATAAAAATCCAATTAAAAATCAAAGAAAAATTAGTACATAAATTAAACTGACTCAAACTTCACCCCTTTATATTATTCTATAAGATCTTTACACAACCTCAAAAATGAACCCAAATTTCTAAAAAAAACATACGCAATGTTTTTTGTGTGTTTTTTTTTTTGTAAATAAAAAATAGTTTTTATAATCACCACCTGAAATCTGTTTTGAAAAAACATTTTTTTTTCTTTTTGATTTGATATTTTGGCATAAAGTGTATCGTTTTCAAATATTTTTATACCAAAATACATACAGCTATATGTAAATAATATACATATCCATGTTAACATAAATTTACTCAATGCAAATGAATTTATAATTTTCACAGTATTGTAGATACAATTTTGATTCTATCATTACGACCATCACAAATTAATTGTAAAAAACAAAAAACAAAAACAACTTTGGGAAATTATGCTGGCACGAGACTATGATTTTAATCTTAGGACATTCATATGACTTTATTATAACTATTTTTATTCTAATATACAATTTGCTGTTATATATATATGTATAGATTTGTATGATTTTATATTTATTTGGCGATTGTTGCAATAATTTTTATGCTGAGTTTTTTTTTTCTTCATTTTTTATTTTATTTGTTTTTTTTTTCGATGATTTTACAAACGAGAAAAGTGCAATTGCTAAAGTTATAAAATGTTTTTTTTTTCTATTTAAAATAAAATTGAGGTTAAGTCATGACAACAACAATAAAAAAAAAAATTTAATAAATAAAAAATGAAAATACAAAAGAATCTTATGATCGTTCTTCTTTTAAATGTCAGTTGTTGTTGTTGCTGTTGTGTTGTCGTTGTTGTTTTCTAATTTCATAAAGAATAGGCAATTAAAGAGAAGTTTTACTATTATTATTGGGTAGAAGAAATATAAAAATCTAGGTAAAGTACATAAATATATATATATTTAAAGAAAGAAAACAACTAGAAGTTTATTATATTCTACACGTAAATATACATAAGAGTATAATAAATGGATGTGTGCACTTGTTCTCATACACTTTAAAATAAATTTAAAAAAATATTAAACATAGTTTATTCTTATAGAATATTGCAAAGCTTTTTTTTATGTCATTCTAAAGTGATTTTTTATTGTATAAACTAATTGTTTGTAAAATATGTCTAAAAAATTGTGATAGGGGTTAGAAAGGAAATTAGTCGGGTGATTGTTATTTTTTTCTTACTTTTTTTTTATTTTGTAGAATTATAACGCTTTTAACATTAGAATAAAAGTCGAGTTTAAAATTAGATTTGATATGATTAATTAAAGAATTACTCAATATGTTAACCCAAATGCAAATAAATCGCTTAGGAAAAAGAAAATGTTCGGATTCGAACACGCTGAAAGAATAATTATATTCTAGGTTTTCTATGGAGGGGCGGGACATTTTCATTGAAAAAAATAAATATTGACTAATATGAATATACTTAGGATCGAAAAGAACTCAAAATAATATTGGCCAGACCTTGCACCATCAATAAAGACACTGTAATATACAACACATAATCAAATAAAGCGTTGTTCATAGAATTCAATTAATAAATTATTTAGTAAAGAGAATTGTTCGGTATAATTGTTCAAATAAATATATCTACACATCTTATATCTTATACCTTATATCTTATATCTTATATCTTATATCTTATATCTTATATCTTATATCTTATATCTTATATCTTATATCTTATATCTTATATCTTATATCTTATATCTTATATCTTATATCTTATATCTTATATCTTATATCTTATATCTTATATCTTATATCTTATATCTTATATCTTATATCTTATATCTTATATCTTATATCTTATATCTTATATCTTATATCTTATATCTTATATCTTATATCTTATATCTTATATCTTATATCTTATATCTTATATCTTATATCTTATATCTTATATCTTATATCTTATATCTTATATCTTATATCTTATATCTTATATCTTATATCTTATATCTTATATCTTATATCTTATATCTTATATCTTATATCTTATATCTTATATCTTATATCTTATATCTTATATCTTATATCTTATATCTTATATCTTATATCTTATATCTTATATCTTATATCTTATATCTTATATCTTATATCTTATATCTTATATCTTATATCTTATATCTTATATATTAATTTTGTTTTTGTCTGAAGCCTTTCAATAAAAAAAACAACAATAATAATGAAAAAACAGTTCATTATGAATGAAAGAATGAGAATTGAGCGAATAAATAAATTTTTTTAGTGAATTTGAAGAAGTAGGTGTATAGGTAAAAATAAAATGTAGAAAAAATAATATTAATGCATTGTGATAAGAAATGATACATATATTTACTTTACATTGATGTTGGTGTTTCGAGTTGTAATGTGTATTTATACTTTTATAAACTGAACCCAAACTTCACGTTATTAGCTATACTATTTATATATCTTTCCTCCTGTAATTACACGTTAAATTATTAGACCAGTTTCTGGATACGAAACTAATTAACTAATTAACTAAAAACTCTTTCGGAATAATGAAATAAATAATTATTTGTGATATGAATCTATATTCGTGACAATTTTATAATAAAATACGCGCAAAATTATGATTCGTGACGATCGCTTTGCAAAATTTCGATCTTTAAAAAAATTTATAATTTTCTTTTGATATTCGGTTACTCAGAAGTTTATTTGAAATTTCGCACGTAATATATTCAAAAAACAAAAAAAAAGACAAAAAATCCCAGACTTCTTGAAATCAGATAATCAAAATGTTTTTTTTTTAACAAAAAAATTAATAAAAAAAAAATTTCCATTTTTGATAAATTTTAATTTTTTAAGTGTTTAAGCTTAATTCTACATGATAAGAAAGTTTAAATAATAAATGTAGTTAACGAATTATTGGGATCATTAAAATCTTATAATAATGTTCACTGCGTAGCTAACAATAAAAGGAGTATTTTATTTTCATTATTAAAGAAATTCGATTATGCTTTAGAGTTTGTTTATTATGTTTTTGTTATATTTTATTTCTATTTAAATGGGATTTTTGGGTTTTTAAGTTTTTATAAATGGGTTCATTGAATATTTACTATTACTTATCAATCAGTTCATTGAGTTATAAATATTATTATCAGTATAAATAATCAACTAGATAATAAAATAAAAATTATTATTTTATTTGATTTAAAGTTGTATTTGTATGTGTGTGTATATGGATTTAGTATATTAATCACTTCCTACGCTTCCAATTTGTAGCAAGTTTCAGTAAGTTGGTTGAGTTATTCTTAAAGCTCAAATACACGAACATATTCGACTCGTTCGGGTTGGGATGATGTCTTTATGTTCGTTGAGCATCATATTCGTAAAATCTGATGTGTGTGCTGGTTTTTTCGTTGCTAAATGTGGTAGTTTTTTTTATTTCGTCATTCAGTCGATCCAATAAAGCACAAAATATGTAGCATTTATTGATTTAACATTTCAAATTCAGCTTTGTACATATTTTCATTTATAAAGCAAATTTTAACGAATGTTAAAATGGAAGAATTTTTTGTTTCATTTAACAAATTTTTTGCACGATTTTTATATGGCAATCTTTGCACCACAATTGTCGACATATTTTTTTTTTGTTGAAACAGTAATTATTTGATGAAACAGTATTTAATAAAACATTCGTTTGGTCCGGTCACATTATTCGAATACTAAGTCACGTGTATCCAAATCGAGTGTATATTATGCAAGCTTAGAAAGTTTTCTCCCCTTAATTGATTGAGAACTGAAGTGCAAATTAGTTAAGTCTCTGATTTTGCCACACTTTTTGTATTCAGATGTAGTTTACTCTGCAATGAGGGCAATGACGATGTTTTTAAACTTAATATTATTTTTAATACTGATGTCTCTAAGTGTATTCTATAGTCTGCTCATTTAACAATTATTTAAATTTTAAATATATATGTCTTTTTTTGCTTAATGTAATATCTACCTGGGCTTATATGTATAATAAACTCCTAGTATCCTGGTATTATATAAAATATGAATTAAAATCATATTTTTGTGGAATTCGCTTCCTCTGCTATAACGCGTGCTCAAACGCACAGATCATTTTGTAGATATGCTTCGAATATAAGAGTTTAAGTACATATTGAAATCACCGATAACACCGATGCTGTTGACATGTTGAATTTCATCCTCATACTTACTTAATTATTAAATGTTTTATTTTACTTGTAGTCTTATTATAATTTGTAAATTTAGTTGGTTTTATTTTTTATTTTTGAAATCTTCTTAGTTTTAGTATTCTTATCATATTTTATACACTTAGATTCTACAAATTGTAAAGACTAATTGTCTTATTGAATATCGAATACAGTAAAATAAAAGTAAAATAATAATTGCCGCACATGCATCTATATCCATAATATATCTACGTCGAATATTTTTACGTTTATTGGGCTATTTTATATGTATAAAAACAATTATTAATTTTCGTTGATTCTTCGAACAATTGTGCAATAAATTACAAAAATATATATATACATTACGGTATATATATATGTATATTGAATTATGGGAGTAACCTGTATATTATTCTACAACATATATAAATTGATTTAAATCTAATTATCTAAAGTCATAAAAAAGCGTTCCCATAAGGTAGTTAAATGTTATGTGAATTCATTCACACTAAAATTTCAATTGTAAACGTGAGATAAGAATTACTATTTACGATATCATGGCTGATATTTTATTCTAAAAAATAACACAATTGTTAAAAAAATTTCATTATAATTGTAAAATATAATTTTTTTTTTATTTATTATATTCCTAATCGTTTCCGGCCAAATAATATAAAGTTGTGATTTTTTTTTTATGTAAACTTAATGAACAGAAATGATAAAAAAAACAATATGTAATGGCTTTATATGACGAATTTGAATTCATAGCGATGTCATTGAATTTTTTTTTTTTAAATTAAGGTTGGGTTTTTAGTTGAAATGTTATCGAGCCCTTTAGTCTTATTGTTACATTAATATAATCTTCGTGTAATATGTTTATGTTATCCTTGAAATTTCAATGAGTCTAGATATGCTTTTAAACAATTAATTGGAATTGGAGTTGGAGTTCTTTTGATTCAATGTATTTCTGGCTAGGATGTAGATTTTTGTTCATAAAATGCATTTTGTCGTTTTTCCTAGTTCATCAGGATTCAAAAAAACGTGCAATTTATGTAAAACTCTTAGTAGAAACGTTCGGGTATGTGTAAGCCGCTTATTCTTAATTCACAATGAACTGTTTTTTTATTATTATTGTTGTTGTTAGGCTTCAG
Source organism: Argyra leucocephala (assembly GCA_963942445.1). Taxonomy (NCBI): domain Eukaryota; kingdom Metazoa; phylum Arthropoda; class Insecta; order Diptera; family Dolichopodidae; genus Argyra; species Argyra leucocephala. The sequence goes on from OZ012678.1 coordinate 160,823,928, forward strand.
ACAAAAATTAATATGAATTAGTATGAGTATAATATAAGATTTACGAGATTTTCGAAAACATTTCGCAATATTAATGTTTGAAATAAACATTAATATTGCGAAATGTTTTCGATTGTATATATGTACCTATACAGTTTTAAATAGGTATGAGAGTGTGTTAGTCGAACACTTTGTAAACAAAAACTGAATAAGATTTGTATAAACAGAAAACACATTGTAAAACAAATAAGACTTAACTAATTCATCTTTTATGTAAAACATTTACAAAATCATTTATTATATAAATATTTATTTTGACTTTGGTAGACATTTAAAGTAGAGAATGACAAAATAATAAGTGAAAGACTAATTTCTAATATGTCGTGAGCCGAATAATTGTCTATTACTTCTACTTTTTATACAATACAAAGTTTTCTACTTTAAAATTAATTGTTAAAAGAAGTTGCCTCTTAGACCCTTATTGCTATGTTCAGTTTTCAGTCGACTTACAACTCAGATATTTGAAATTTTATTTGGTATTGTGAAATGATACTGACAAAATTTTGATCTATTGTGAATACGTACTGGAAAGTTGACGTTTTATTGACAGTTAAAATTTTAAATTTGTAGAAATAATAACTTTTATTGAATTTTATTGTTGCAAGTTTTCATCATTTTACTAAAAAAAAATATGTATTCTTAATACCCAGCAAATAAAATAAAAAATACTTACAATTTCAAGAAAAATGAACAACATTTTAAATAAAAAATAAACAACATAAAAAAAATAATAATTTATCTAATATTATGTCACGTTTTGTCACGCTAAAATTTACAACTGAAAAAAATTGCTTTAAAATTTCTGAAAAATTGACTCTTACTGGCATTCACATTCAAAATTTTGACAGTATTAACAATTTATCTGTAGTTTGTTGACAACTGATAATCACAATACCGATTTTGAATATCTATTGACACTTCTCAGATATTTACAGAAAACTGACATTTCACTTCACAGTCGTGACAAATATAATTAAAAAATATTTGAGATCTATATAAAACCAGATAAATATCTGGGTTTTGAGTTGTTATTGCATTTTCGTATTAAACGATTAACCTAGACCTTGAAGTGGATGAAAATAACCCAGCTATTATTAACTAAAAATATTATCAGAAATAGAATCGTGGTACTGATACTGACACATACTGATAAATGTCCTGAAAAAAATTTACTATTGTGAATACTGATTATTTGACATTTCAAAAATCAGCTGATTAATTGAATGAAAGTTTAAAATTAATTTTTTTGTTTAGTTCTGTGAAATAAAATATAAAATAAAAGTGTGAATCTAATATAAATAAAATAAAAAAGAAATTTAAAGTAAAATAATTTCATATAAAAACAAAAATGCTTTTATTGGTTTTCCTGTTTTAAAATTAAACTTCCATTTTTTTTTATACTGAACAAATTTTATTTGACAATTTTAAAATCATTTTTTTCTAAATTTATTTTTATCATTTAAAGATGTTTGACTGATACAGATAATAAAAAATATCAGAAAATATGACAAAATCTAAGCTCGACATACCAATTTATCAGTGACGTTTAATAAAATTAAAAATCGATTACAAAAACTGATAGTTCTGACAACCACGATTGACCTATAAATCATCCCTCATTATTTATAATTCTGATTAACTGTTTCCTTAAAAATATGTAATCCTTAAAAAATAAATTATAGTAAATTTCATTGTTGACCAGTGAACCCAAACTATATATCTCTTTTAATTTAACAATTTAACTAAATTTATTTTAATCTAAAATGTTTAATGACTTCAAAAAAGTCATCAAATTTAGCAAAAATTATATAAAAAAATTCATTAATTTTATTCTTTATATTTTTTTTATAACTTAAAAAAAAAAAAAAAAAAATCAAAACCAAAAAAATATGCAAAAATCGTTTCATAAATTATTTATTTAAAAAAAAAAAAAACTACTGAAATTATGAAAACCATGCACATTAAGAAATTATCTTTATGACGCAATAACTTTCTACAGTTATTATTATTATTGTTTTTGTTTTTAAATTTATAGTTATATTATTTAAAAAGTCTAAAGATCAAAATTACTTTAAAATGTTTTTCTATGAAGTAAAGCACGCGCACAAAATTTTCAAAAGTGATATTCATTAATTCGAAATCGTACGCCATTCCTATCATCAATTCAATCTCTGTTACGCTCATCACATTAAAAATAAAAAACAATAAAACAGACAAAAAAAATCATCAACAAATTCAAAAATAAAACATATTTTAATATTTAATATAATTTTCACTTTTACGTCATCATAATTTAAATTTTTTTTTTTTAATTAAATTTTTACAGTGTCAAAAATTTCATTTCATTTTAGCGTTGCAAGGTGGTATCGCTTAAAGAAACAACAATAAATTAAAATAAATTAAAAACGGTAGTTTTGTCTGCACATGGTTTGTTTTGTATTTACTTTTACTATAAATAAGTACATAACTATTGATAATTGTAAGCAGTGCTTTGCAATGCTTTAATTTTGTTAAGAATTTTTTATTTTTACTACTTTGATTATATGACATTATCCATCCACATCGAGTATAGCGAACAAAATTTTAACCGGAATTTAAATTGTTTAAAATAACATTTTAATAAAAATGCCGGAGTTTGGCATTTTGAACTTATACTGAAGGCATAGCAAGTTCCATAAATGCAACATTTTCATTTTCAACTTCAAACAACAATTCAAAAACAACATGAAAAACATTTATAATTTGATGATTTAGAACTGTCAAAATGAAATGTCGCAGTGCAATAATGACAAATTTTGAATTTTGATCAAAGTTTTGCTGCCGACTAATTTTGGTGTCGTACTATTTGCTATGATGCAATATAAACACATTTGTTCAAAAAATAATATGACTTATTTTGTCGATATACTATGTCGTGCCGTTTTTATTGTACTTCAAGCTTAAGCCAGATGATAGAAAATCTTATTAATTGTAGTAGTTGGTAATACGGACCACTTTTTTACTATAAAAACAAATTATTAAATAACCATTTACTAACTGCGCCATCTCAATTATATAATTATGAATAATATATGTATATAAAAAAGAAATAAACATAAAAAAATAATAAACTTGAAATTTTATTTTAATAAATTAAAATTAGTTTTTCGTAGTGAAATTTGTCAAACTATTCACAAATAATTAAATGAATCGTTTTGATCAGTCCCAGCGAGCAATTAATAATGCTTTGATCAAAAAAGATTTAGCAAATTTAAACCATCTTTAAAACAAAAATGCAATATATTTATTTCACTACTCCTAGATCTAGAGCTTCACAACATTTAATAATGAAATGATAAAACATAGAAAAAACAGACAATCCACCGGTTGCATACAACCATAATGTTATATAATAATTCAATAAAACAATAACAATAAAGCAAATTTACCATTACAACACTTACTACTTATACGAAATTCACTTGAAATGGTAATTTAAGAATTCACAGTACAAATAAATATATATATATTCAATTGGTCAAAACAAATAACTTTGTTTTATTATTTCCGAATTCAATATCTACTTGATTATACTGAAACACCATTGCTAGCATATTATTACAAATCACATCACATCAAATAGTGTGAAAATTAAATAAAAAGATAAACTCATAAAGTCCACGAGTTTTATAGAAATAAAACGGTGTAAAATGGGAATAAAGGCAGTGGCGAATAATGATATACAATTGGCGACATAGACGACTACGCCACGTCCCATGTGTCATATTATAATATTTGTCTTCCTAGTTTTTTTTTTACTTATGTTATTATATGTTTTGATAAACAAAAAAAAAACACACTGTTTTTAATCGAATTATTAAAAAAAAAAAAAATTAATATTATTATCATTCGTGCAATTTGTACCAGGCAAATTGTAATCAAGTCATAATGTACTTTGTTCAAATTAAAAATTACAAAAAAAAAAATAATAATAATTGAATATCGCACTTGCTTGCTGCTACATCGCCATATATGATTATGATATTGTGAAATATCATCATATTTGGGATGGGGTTGAAATTTATACTCTGACGATGGTAGCATATGACTATTTACATAAATATATTAAATATAGGAAATATGATATACTTATTTTGTGATTTATAATATATAAGTTTGTATATATAAGATATTTCGTATATATATATAAGTACATATAGTTAAATATATTATTTAGTGATTTCTTTTTAATTGTTGAAATAAATGATTCTTTTTTTTTGTTTTTTCGTTTTCGTGTTTGAAGTGTTTTTATTCATTATTAAAATTTCTTTTTACTTAATATTTTAATTGTGAACATGGGCGGTAATGTATTCAATAACAACAATGAAAAATATAAAAACTGCTTTATAATTGTTTATAATTGGATTATAAATGATAAATGAAAAAAAAAAAACAAATCAAAATAAAAAATTGAAGACTAATGACCCCAATTAACTAAATAAATAAAATTTGAATGGTATTTTATTTTTGTTTATTTAATTTGCCAATAGATTTTTATTAAGTACTTAACGAAAGTAATTTTGACTTTGTAATAAATATAACTATAATCAATACTCAAAAATTTGGTTCAGTTTAAATTGTAAACATTAATTTAAAGGACAATACCCCTAACTATATATAATATGTTATCATATGATTTTGTTCGCGACGATGACATTTCATTTAACCAACTATAATAGTCATAAAGTGATAATTCGTTGTCTCTTCAAAATCATTCGTTAAGTCATAACAGAGAATAATCGTACCCAATTTTAGTCAGAAGACAAATTAATCACAATCATTGAAGAAAGAGGTACGTTGATTTTGATATATTAATATGTTCACATCAATAGACCTTATTATGAGAATCGAATTTTGTGATGCGTAGCGAAAATTTTTTTTTTTTGATATTCTACGAAGGGAAAAGCGCCACTTATCAGTATTTTGAGCAACATTTCGATTTTGATAGCATTGTGAGAACACATTTTATATTTTAGCTGTCAATAGTCATCAACAAAAACTATTGTATGGAATAATAATAAAATGTCAAAATTAAAGTTTTTGACAGTTTCAAATATAAATTTAAAACAATTTTGACAATATAAATTCACATATATTAATATACATATATTTTGACATTTAAATTATAATATTTGTGTTTTTGTAATATAAGCTAGTAATATTCTGATATTTTGTTTATCTTTCGTTACATGGAAAATTAATATTGCCAGATCTTGATCAGCACATATTTTCGTCGGAAAAATATATTTTACTAGCATATTTTTCTACAATTTGACAATAAATTTATTTTTCCGCTGAAAATATATCCTAACCTACAATTTATTTAATTCCGGTAGCTTTATCTATGACATGTATACAAAATGTAGTCTAAATTTTTTCCCCACACACTCTGCTATTTCCACTACGCATTTTGAAACATTTTGGAATAGTGTACAAAGTCAAGAACTATTGATAAAACCTTTTGGCGGATATTACATTGTAAATTTTACACTTTCACTGCATTTTGGAAGTCATGTTATGAAATTGAATAACAACTTGTAGTCAAGTCAGTTATAAAATGGAAAAAGTAAATTGAATTAAATTTTGAATTAAAAATACTTAAGTATAGGTTGATCAAAAAAGCTTCTGAGCATAAAATATGCGCAACCAAATTAGTTATTTTTTTGTGACGTATTATTTAGATATTAAAAATTAGATACGTAGATAGATCTATAGAAAAATCAAAAGCAAAAAATTTTATTTACTACTAAAAATTGTAAAAATTAATATAATATTTAATTAAATTAAATAAAACACTTGTTGTTGTTTCACTAATTAAAATTGTAATTTCAAATTTATTTCGAATATAACATCTTAATAACATAGTTTCATACTGACTAATTTGCAAAGAACTTGGGCAATAATATTTTGACCTTTTTGATTATACAATTCTAAATTTAAATGAACCCTGATTAAGCTTTTACAAACAAAAAAAAAAATTAAGAAAATGATTGAAAATTGTGATGTAAAACTTACATTACAACTATACCAATAAGTAAAAATCTAAACATAAAAAAATATGACTAAGACCAAATATTATAACTATAAAATAATTAGGGTTAATCTAAGGTTATTGATCATTAATTGTAAAATTGATAGAGATCTCTAATAATTAATCATGTTATTAAAAAATTGTAATTTGAAGTTGAATTGATTTTTAAATTTTGTAATAATATTGAACTGAATGATTGACCTTTTGGTCAAAACTGATAACAATATGTATATTTTTAATATATTATTTTGTTTAATTTGAAGTTTAGAAATGTGTTTTTTTTTTCCTTTTTTTTGCACAGTAACTCTATATATACTGATGATCAGTACATTTTTATTATTATAATGTTAATTATATATATATTATGTACATATATTAAATAGCCTCTAAATTAAAAATAATTGATTAGAAATATATATTTAAAATTTATCAACTTAATTAAATCAACTTAACGGAAATTGAGCTTAATCTCAACCTTGTTAAATGTGTTTTCTTCATTCAGTGCATTAACCCACTAAGCGACCGAGAATATACTCTAATTACATAAAATTTTATATTGTTGAAGTAATAACGTTACAGTTAATAGTTTTAAAATTAAAAATATATATAACTACATGTGTAAGATGAATAAAATATTTCATATTAATAAGAAGAAACTATATAAAATAATAAATACAGTTTTATGTACAAATAATAGAGATATTTTCATGTTCATTGAATCGATTTAAAAACTATTAAAAGTGAATAAGCAAAAAAAACACGTGCCATGTTACCAAGTTGTTGAAATCATGATTATTTATTCTATTTTTTTTCTATAGTTATACTTTATACATAATATATTTTACCTACCACATATTTATATATAGTAAGTATATATTTTTCATTTTTACCTTGTTGTTTTTTATAATTTTTCATATTTTCTTTTGCTCTAACTAGTTTTTTTTTTTTTAATTTTAATGTTACTGAACTCAAACATTTACTCATGAATGAATAAGTGACTCATTAATAACTTGATGGCAACAAAATCTATGAATTTAAGAATTCTAATTTGAAACACGAAATGCATAAAAACAGTGTTGAAAAATATATTTTAAAATAAAATATTTAATATCAGACCACCTTACATAATTATATTTATACTTATATATATATATATTTAACATGTGAATATACCTAAGCTTTAAGAGAATTTCAATTTATTTTGTATAACTAGGAAAAACATTATAATGTTTACGTCACATTTGAAAACATTTACTCGCACATGGTATATAATTGGACTCGTGTCACAAATAAAAAAATAAAATAAAAACAAAAAATTGATTTTATTAAAAGTTACATGATATATTACATAAATTTTACGAGCAGTCAGTCGGCCATCGTGGCTGAATTTTTGGCAAAATTACACAAAACATAATTAATAAAAAAAAAAAGAACAAAAACAAAAAAAAAGTAATAAAATAATATGGTTACGCCTAATAAAAGGTTTATAGCTTTTAACTTGTAATTTTAGTTCCTTTTATAAAAAAATGTCAATGACTTTAAATGGTGATTTGCAAAACCCTTAAAAAGGAAACACCCTTGTTTGGATTTTCTTTTTGCTCTGTTTTGGTAATAAAAATATTTTTTTTTCTCCAAATAGAATGAAAAAAAACAAAATGAATATTTCACATAAATTTACACTTAATCTATCGTAACTAAATTCCAAAAAGGATTTTTTTTCAGTTATTAAGACTTACCTAAGTCAAAAGTTTGTTGATAAAAATCTGAAATAAAAAAATGAAAACAAAATTGAAAAAATTATTTAAAAAAAATATTTTTATAAAATTTTTAAGAAAAAAAAAGGAAAATATGAAAATTTTGTTACTAAGTCAATTTAAACACAAACAAAAACAAAATTTTACGTATTAAAAAGTCCTTGGAGATTTAATTTAGGGTATGTACCATTATATATATATATATATATATATATTTATATTCATAAAAAAAATAAATAAATCAAAATTTTGGGATTACTAGTAATCTTCCATATTTTTTTTTTTGTTTGTTGTTTGTTTTTTGTTAGATCCGTTTTCAAATGAACCTTCAATAATGGTTGTAATTTATTTTTATTTTATTTTTTTATTTTATTTTAAATATTTTTAAGGCTCCTTTTGTATATATGTATACTTAATAGGAGACATGATATTTGATATGAGCCAATTTAAATGAAATTTAATATAAACCTGACCTATTTTATATATATATATATTTGTATATATATAGATACAAATAAAAGAAGTTATTTTTATTTTTTGGTAAATAAAAAAAAAATTAGAACATAACAGCAGGATGCTAACTATTTATAATTTTAATTAAAAATTTGTATATCAGTATATAAATATATAATTATATATATATGTATAAAATATATTTATAATTAAATTTTCAAGGTTATGTTTATATTAACATTATGCATAAGATTTAATTTAAGTAATATTTGATCTTATACATATATATATAAATATAGTTTGAAGACAACATTTATTTATATATAACTTAGTTTGTAGGAGCGCTAAATGTGCAATTCAACAATGGAACAAGAACCGGTTGAAATCGCTTGAAAAGCTCAATAAACCAAAATTATCAAAACTATCAAAAATAACTAAATCTTACGAATCGATATACAAAACAATAGTAGAAAATTTCTCTTAATGCCTCTAAACTAGAGTTTTAGTTGTTTATTATTGGACTTGGATTAACAGAAGCTTTGTATGAAGATGCAAAATTAGAAGAAGTAAAGAAAAAAAAAGCTGTAAATATTCCTACACGTCAATCAAATGTAGGAAAAATCATTATGTGGGAATATCGCAAGCTCGGAATGCTAAAGAATATTCTGGCCCAACATCATCATATGGACATATTTTCAGGTCCAAAGAAAATAAAAAACTTAAGTTTTTATAACTCATCAGGTGGAAAAAGAGTGCAAATATTATTTTTAAATACATTTTTAAACTATTTTCAAACAAATTATTTTTTTTTAATAATTTTTTAAACTTTTTTCTCCCCCTGGTTCGCAAAATCTACTAATAGAATATTTAAAGCAACTTTCAAAGTTTGCAATAATAAAATAATCCCACATTAATTATACTTATATACTCAGTGCATGTACTCGTGGTGTATATGCATTATTTATTTTTACTTTTTATAAGTAAGTTAAATCCTAAAAATAGTGTTGTAAAATTGTCATTAAATAGTGAATTTTTTTTATTTAACTATCTTTTTTCACTTTGTAGGTATACATAATGTATTATTCATAATGTATGTATATTAAAGTAAGACATATAGTAAACCAAAGAACGGTTATATAAATTAAAAACCAACTTGTAGAAGGTCAATAACTATCCGTCTTTGACTTATATTCATCGTTGTTTAATATGCGAAAGTAAAATTTAACACAACAAACATGGTTATTTAATTGAAGTGTGACGAAAAAACTTCAATGATAATAAACACACACTGCAACAACAAAATACTGCAAAAAAAAAATTGTTTTTGACAGTGTTGTTAAAATTTGATTTTTTGCAGTTTTGTGTTTATAAATTAAACAGCATCCCAACTGATTGTCATGCGCTATATCTACTATTATTTTGCAGTGTTTCTGCTAAGTTAGAAATGTTTATGAACAAAATTCATTTGCAAGATATTGTTTATGAATAAAATAATTGTCCATATACTTATAGGCAATATTTCCAATATTGCTTGTTATTGAAATGAAAACAACTTCATCCAAATCCTGTACATCAAAATCATATTTCAACCAAAAAAAAATATCTGTCAAGACTACAAATTTTTTAGAGTGTGTAACTTCAATGTTGTAAACTATTAAAAATTGAGTGCATTGAAAGTTATTTTTTTAATTTTCAATCTCTAATTTATAGTAAGTTGTTTAAATAGGAAAATAGATATCATTTGAAGAGTATACAAAAAAAGTATTAAGTATAATAATTTTTTTGTTAAATCAATTAATCAAAAATGTCTTAAAATTAACTAACAATATCAGGGCATAACCACATAAATTTCATAATTTTCCTTCCAAGTAAATGATGGTTTACTTAATGCTTAACAAATAAAAATTATTAGAAAATATATAACTATATAGAGAAATATAATTTATACTTATTTCTTTGCAGATTTTCATACATAAGTTGTATTAATTAACAAACATATCTCAACAATGCTCTGTCATCCGCCAAAGCCATGAGTATTATTCTATACTCTGAAAAAATGTTGAAACAAACATGATTTTCAAATTATTAATTCATCACCCATAACCGATTTTATCATTTATATTTTCAAGTAATTTTTATAGGTTATGTTTTGTTTTTTCTTATTTTTTATTTTTCTTTTCGTACTTTATTAAAAATCAGTCACTTGTATAGTTAATAATTTAGATGATTCCATGACCAAATTAGCGAAAAGAAAAAACCTTTGTAGACATTTTTTTTATAATAAATTTACATAATTTTAAAAGTCACTCATTTTAATTAATAAAAAAAAAAAAAAAAATTTACCAATACATAAAAACATAAAAAACAGGTACATAACTACAATATTAAAAAGTATACCAACAATACTTGTAAGGTCAATTATGCAATTCATCAATAACACTGTATAAAAAACCAATTAAAATTGAAGGCGCACTAATAACCAACTTCTTTGTTTTGTGAGCGTCTTGTCCTTTAAAATTTATTGATTTTCTTGTCATTGTACTGAAAAAATGTAGTATGACCATATTTTAGGAATAATAAAACAGGATATCTCACAAATATAATTAGTTTTGTATTTTTATGTACTTTATAATAAATATAGTTAATAGTATTTAGATAATTTAGATAATATTTAGATAATTATAGTTAATTGTTATTTGTAACTAATTTTTTTTTTATCCCAAGTGAATATTCTAGGTGAAAATCTAATTAAAAATATTAAAGATAATATTTAAGAAATTATTTAATTCAATTCAATTCAAAAAAATACCTTCAGATTGATGAAGACATTACTATAGGCCTAACTGAAATAAATCTCAACATGAGTTTGACACTCTTATGGGTTTGCATATAATCAACTAGCCGTACTTAAGTTAACTTAAGTTTCAATTTCGTTTAAAAATGTACTTTTCATCCAGCACAAACTTGAACGATTCAGTTCGTAGGTTAATTAAGTGAAATGACGTTTGATTGAAATGACATTCGATTTGTGCATAAAAATCAATATAAATGAAATTCAAAATGATGTTTTTTCTTTCAAAGTGTCAAATCAAATGGTTGTTTTACCTAACTGAAGTTTTCTACAGTTAACCTAACAAATAGCCTTAAAAAGTTTTGATGTAAGTTTAATTAGCAAAGTTTGAGGTTAACTTAAGTACAGCTTGTCAGGTCTTATATGTAAAAATATATATATGTATAAGTAAAAATATAAGTAAAAATGTCACTATGGCAAACAAACAAAAGAAAAAAATTATGTATGCGAAAGTGGTTTACTGGATGAGAATGGTTAGCAAAAAAATTAATAAAAAAAATAGTTTTAATAGGCATATATAAATAACTAGTACAAAATTTATAATTGAGTAACAAAAATTTATTAACTTCACCTGAACACACCTATAAATTTGATCATGTTAATACCAAAATGCAAAAATCAAATTCGGAAGGATAAAATACACCTGCCAATAACACATACACCTTTCACAGTAGTTACCAAAAAATATCATGACCTGTCAATATATTGTCAGAAAATTGTTTACACAATTTATTGACAAAATTTGTTACAAAGTTGTGATTGTAAACATTTTTTCACAAATTATTGACAAGTAATTGTCATGACAGTTTTTTGACATGAAATTTAATTAGTTTTACATGTATGCTATATGTTTTCGTTTATTCTGGCACACCTTGTGTTTCGTTGTTCTCTTGTGTGCAGTTTAAAAGGACACAATAAGGACTCAAAGGAGGAAACGTTAAATTTTAGAATAACTTCCAATTGGTGGAAGTTTTTTTATTGGATCCTATGAATGTTGTACATTTAGGAAATGCCTAATAGTATGTCTCTATATAAACTAATTTTTACAAAAAACTAAAAATTAAATAAGAAGTACAAAAAACAATTGTTTTCATTTATTACATATCCTTAAAACATACTGAAACTACTACCCATAAATTGAAGACAAAATAACATACAAATTAATAGCAAAATATTTACAAATTGTTGTCAAAATAACCCACAGATTGATGACAAATTATTTAAAAATTATTGGCAAATTTGGTCAACAAATTGTCATTTATACTGTGACAAATAGGGCCAACCCTGCAGACCTTTCTACACAAAAGTTATCACAAACATTTTTAGACAATTCGCCAAAATTGGTCAACATATTGTCACTTTTCTGTGACATTTGGCTGCTCGGGTATAAAATTGTTCTTTTAGTATATCAAAACATAAATATTTAACTCTACGTAGCTGATATGTGCACTATAACTATAGTGCTTCAACGAGCTAAGCAAGTTAACAAAGTAAACAATCAGGAAGATGTTTGTGAAGGATACAATATCAATGATAAAATGTACAAAATACAAAATTTGAAAATAAAAAGCGACATCTGTAATATTTTCACCATTTCTATACCAAATAACTAACCATTCCACACAATTGTTTTATTTACAAAATGGCATCTGTTTAATAATCAAAACATCAATTAACCAACCACTCCACGAATTCTTTATAACTAGTTTTTGAATTATACCACTAACAGAGTGAATCATCGCCCAAAATACAATAACAATATGATCAGTCAATCCATCATATATACATTAGTGCGATTGCAACGGAGATACGCTCTATTTAATAATATAAACAAGCAACCCTATTACTATATTAGCAACCAAAAAACAAAATGTTAATAAAGGGGCAAAATTTAATTTAATTTAGGGGACAAAATGGTTGTCAATATAAATTTAATTAACAACTGGAATTTTTAATATGACGTAATAAGAAAATTAAATTGTACCAAATTTGTTAATAGTATAGATTTAATTTACATCCATTAAGGAAATTAAATAAGAATTTTAAATTAACAAAAAAAATAAAAAAAAAACCAACAAATTTTTTTTAATTAAGTTTTTTTTTTTTAATTTCAAACATAAAAAGTGTATCTGTTAAAGAAAATTGATAGAAAAATTGACAAATATTTTTTTTTGACGCAATTTAAAATAAATAAATTTGTTGCTTTTTTTTTATTTGGCCAATGATATCATCTCGAAATGTCGTATTATGTTATTTTAAGTAATTTCCAAATGGAATTCAAGCGAAAATCCTATAATGATAATGTCGTCGCAGTTTTCTTCATTTACGTCCTCCTATAAGATTAATTTTTTTTTTTTTTTAATTAAAATTAAATTAATTCGAAAATTTTCAAAATACAATGGTTTAGTTTTAGTAATTTATTTCTGTACAAGTTAATCAGCACTTGAATATTTTAAAAATAAATTAATTAGGTGTAAGTACGAGTAGTTAGTTAGTATAGTAGATACTTGAAAATGGAAATATCATTTTAGTTGATACACATTAAATATATATATATATAGATCAAGTGTGTAAATTACGTTAGAATATTTTAATTAGATTATGTCCTAAGATTAATATGACACTTTTAATCCTACATATGTGCTTATCAAAGATTAGAGACAATTATAATATTTGGCATTGGATATGATTATTTGATTATGTAATAATAATAAATAATTAATCATATAAGTATGATTTTATTTTTAAAGTAATAATATTAACTCTAAACGAAAATAGATAGTTGGAATTTATTGGTAAGTAATGTCAAAAACTTATAATAGTACCATTCCCTACCTATTCTAATCTAAACTATACATTTTTATATATAAAGATGTTCAACGTAAAGTTTGATTATTTATGATGCAACAAAAAAATATACATTTCAACCCCCATATTGAATACATAATTCGTCTAAAGCTATTATTTTAAAAATATTTGTAATGTATAAATACCACTATAGGATTTTTTTTAAAGTATTGTTTTTACAATCTATTAAGAACAATGAAACAATGATGAAATAAGTGTAATAATCGGATTGTTTACCTTGATAATTCAAAGCATTTTCTAACATTTTATTTACACTCAAAATAGTTAAATATTTCCGCAGCTATCACCTGTACTTCGCAGTAATGTAAATATATAAAATTTAACACTATACATTTTTAAATTGAAATTCTTAAATTGAATGACAATTTATTATTAACAATTTAAACTAAGTACGCATATTCAAAAAGTATGATTTAATAAATTAAAACTGTAAACAAAATAACTATAACTAATTGAATTGTGGAATTTAACATTGAAATAAATGCATGACATTTAATTTTACAACTAAAACGCTCATATACAAGATATAATTGTATAAAATTTTAGCAGGAATATCAATGGCAAAAACAAAAATCCCATTAAATTTTGGAGCTCAAAAAATTCAAATAAAACTAATAAAAAATGGTGTCAAAATATTTAAAACGATATAAACAGATTTATATGACATAATTTAAATATATAGGTGGTTCTAGTGACAAAAGAATTGGCTCTATTGGTTTTCATAAACAAGCAATATTGGCAATATTACCTATATTGACATTACAGAGATGGGAATTTTGAATTAAAATTATATTGCATTAATTTCTTAAATAATGCATTAAAATAATTATTTTGAATTGTATTTTCAAAATAATTCATCAAAATAATGCATTATATTAAAAAATAACGCACTATTATATTACCAAAAATAATTCAAATTAGTTGAATTACTTTTGAATTATTTGAATTACTTTTCAATAAAAAAAAATAATCCATTATATTCAAAAATAATGCACTACTAATTATAATGCATTACCAAAAATAATTCAAATTAGTTGAATTATTTTGAATTAATTGAATTACTTTTGAATAAAAAAAATAATGCACTACTAATTATAATGCACTACCAAAAATAATTCAAATTAGTTGAATTACTTTTAAATAAAAAAAGTACTGCAACAATTCAATTAATTATTTTTTTAATTCGAAAATAATTGACGAAAATACAGGTCATATCAAATACAAATACTTATAATGATATAAAATAATTTTAAAAATTTATTTAAAATAATTCAATTATATAATTTTAATTATTTTTACTAGTACATTTTGTTTTTTAATATAAATCATTATTTTAATGAATTATTTTGAAAATAGAATTCAAAATAATTATTTTAATGTGTTATTAAAGAGATTAATGCCTTATTTTAATTCATGTAAAAATAATGAAAATGGAGACGTAATGCATTAAAAATATAAGACATTAATCGGATCTCTGGTTGACAGGTATTTTGTTTAAATAACCAAATGTTGCACATGAAGTTTGTTCATAAACATTTCTAATTTAACAGCAAAACTACAAAATTATATTGTAGATAGTGCATGACAATCAATTGTACTGCTTATTTTTAAGACAAAACTGCAAATGTTGAAAATTCAAATTTTAATAAATCTGTTAAAAAAAAAAAAATTCTGCAATATTTTGTTTTTGCAGTATGTGTTTATGAAAAGCACTATTATCATGAATATTGGTGTAATAACAGGATTATATCATAGCACTCAAACCCAGTTAACATGCTACAGAAATTCTGCAACTTATGGGTTTTAAATAATGCTAGTCGACTTAAGAGTCACAACATTCTGTAACTACCCAACAGATACTAACAAAGTATAACTAGATTGCCATGGATGGCTTATCATTGAATGTCTCCATTAGAGACAGATTACAAGGGGGGAAAAGCCTACAGTTGAATTTAGATCAATAACTGATACAAATTAATATATGATTGGATTCAATGATCAAGAAATTAAATCCTGGTAAATAACTCTAAGCTCATTCCTCCATAGACTTGATTATATTTTTTTTTTGCATAGCCAAAACACTCAAGGAATCTTTTATACCGATTGCTACATTTGACTAGGCTGGAAAAGTAAAGGAAAGGTGTACAATTACAAACGAACGAAGGTGATAATGTTCGTCTTGAATTTATCTAGCTCATAAATGTGGAATTTATAAGATAACATTATTGGAACACATAATATGGAATTTGGTTTCACATTCGGGGTGTTGAAGTTATGAACGTATTTCCATAACTTGCAAATGAGCAGTGACATTTGGGTCATGGATAAGACGAATACTTAATATACTTAAGCTTTCAAACCGGTGAAGTTTATCTTCCTGAAATAAAAGAGTCGGCTGAAAAATGGAAATTTTTCTGAAGATTGTACAGCTCTGAATATTTATACATTTAAGTAACAATTTAATAAATAAATCAAATCAAATCATTAATTTTAAATCTAATATATATTATTGATACATTTTTATTTCTCACCATTAATTTTTCTTATGTACCTAGATGTATCAGGACTAAAATTGATTCACTATTATTTTCTATTTTATGAATCTACTGCGAGCAACAAAGCTCTAATTTGAAAAAAATTATTTAATTTAACCGCTGTCAACCAGAAATAAAATATTTTAAGCGACATGAATAAATATTTTAACTCTAATTTACGCTCAACATCCACTTAAGATTTTAAGTGATAAAATTAGCACAAAAATTGTAGAGAAATGATGAATCAGCCGACAACCTAAATAAGCTTAAGCTATAAAACTAACAAGCTTTGTTGCGTAAATTGAAAAATTTTATATTTTTCAGCATAGATTTCTCCCTTCCTTTCAAATCAAATTTAAAGAAAAATATTTATATATATAAAATATTGTTGCTTTTCAGTCATCACCACTCAAATTACCATATCAAACCAACAAGAGAGTCAATGTCTGAAGTAGGTTCATATTAATGATTAAATTAAATTCACTATACATAAAGATATGTGTTGTAATTCCAATTAAGGGTTTTTTTTTAATCTTTAAGAAAAAATATTTTAAATTTTCTTTAAATTATTCAAAAAAAAAAAATAATAATAATAATACATTCAAAAGTCATTAAAATGTCTGCCAACTTATAATAATAACGCATCAGAATTTCATTCATTCACATCATATGAGCTTTACATGAATTTAACACGTTTTATAGATTAAATTTATTTTTGTTTTGTTTATTTTTTCAAACAGAGCTTAAATAACATTTCAAAACTATTTTAGTTACTTAACTAATTAAAAATAATAAAAAAAAAAAAATCAAAACAGCCCTAATATGGTATTGAGTCCTGTGTTGTCATTCTAAAAATAAATATTATAAAATGTTTAACTCAAATTTCCATTTTTGGATGCATTTCTATTTTTATTTTACAATATGAGGAGAATAACAACAACAACTAACTAGTTATATTCAACTATATTTGATACCCAACGGTATTATATGTTCCTTTACATGTATTTCATATTTCAAGATTCATCATCAGGCCGATTCTAACACAGAAATGCAACTTTTCTTTTAAAATAGTGTTGCAGATCTTTGCATCTTCGTGTTTACAATAAAAAAAAAAACACAAAAACAACAGCAAAAAAATCGTCACATTATTTATCTTAAAGAAGGCAACAGAATTAAGATTTCATCTTCAACTATACCAATTCAAAAATTTATCATATATATATATACTTGTGAAGAACGCATTTTTTTTATTTTATTTCAGCGAAAAAAAATTCAAAATGTAGATGTATGCATTTTCCATTGCACAAAAAAAAGTCTTTACAAAATCTGAATGAAAGTTTTTTTTTATTTTTCTTATTTTTTTTTTAATCTTACAAAAGTGCAAATTTTTTTGATGGTAATTGCGTCTGAGAATCATATCACCTCGACATTTTATATGACTTATTGCATTTCAACAGTGGCATTCACATTTGCTAATGGTTTAAAAAAACAAAAAAAAAAAAAATAAAAAAATAAAAAATGTTTTCTGTCTCAAAAGTACTTGGAAAAAAAAAATATACTTTGAAGATTGTAAGTAGTAAATAAAATTAAAAAAAAAAAAAAAAATAGTTGTGTAGGATTATCTTAAATGATCACCGGTGTATGAGACGATGAGTGGGACTTATATTATTCATATTTATATTTATTTGTATAGTTATTGCAGTCTCCTAATATAATGTGGAAGTATACACAAATTGAAAGAATATTATCCTAACCGGTTAGAAAATAAGAGAAAGTTTAATTTAAGTAATGTAAGTGCATAACTATATATTTATATTTCGAAAATATATATATATATATATATATATATGTCTATAGTAATAAAATAAAATTTTGTAATTACTTTTAACTTTAAAATTTTAAAGGTCTAAGATGCAATTGCATTGCTATTAATAAATATATCATAAGTTTTAAATTAATTCTATTGCTGTACCAACGGTGCGCTATGATTGCTGGGGTTGGTTTAGAGGAGTTACAGAATAAACAATTCTCATCTAAACTATCTCAAGTGTCAGTTATTTCTTCCAGTGGTAGCAATCGCACAATACATTCCAAAATGTAGGTAATGGTTAACCACAATTCTTAATCAGTCTCTAACCTTAAGCCAAGGTGAGACAAGTCTGCTTAGGGCTGAATGACCAAAGGGGTAAAAATTTTATCGCTAAGACGGAGTTCCGGATACAAGACGTCTTCCGGTTCAAATAAGCCTTCTCACCGTCTACTACGATCTACCTGTATTACTCAAATTAAATTTATTTTTGCATGGATATTCAAGAAAAATAAAGACAATAGCAAGAGTGGTGCTCCTTCAAAACGCACAAGAAAATAATACTAATGACAACGATCATGTGTGGAGGCCTCAACTACATAAACACTTTTCGGAGTCAAAAAAAATTTCCAACAACGGAATCCAAGAGTCGGAATCTGCGACTCCCTCAATAACACCGTTTTAGATACTGTTAACATTCATGGTACTAATTTGCCTAACAATGGCACTACAATAACATACCTAGAAGATCGTATTAAAGATCTAAAATTGAAGCAGAATTTAAATCTAAACGATGCTGCAAGAAAATTACTCAGGCATTTAATTCTTTAGGGTTGTTCACAACAAAAATCCCTAAAACTATGCCAAAAAAAAATTAAAAAGAAATCAATTTGACGCGGTGTCACCAAAAAAAAAAACAAAAGACTTACTAATATCCTAGAAAGACCTAGATAATATCAAAGCTAAACGCATATTTTTTTTTTGTTTTAAATAACCGCAATACCCAAAACTATAGCGATACGGTAAAGATCATTAACTTGAAAATAATTATATCAGGATTTCCTACTACGAAACTGTCGATGGAAAATATTGATCAGGTTCATACACACTTCCCAGAATCCATCATTTTTAACTCGGGTCATGAACATTACGAAATACAGAATGCAAAATCCTATATGATTCCACGACAAACATACAAGCAATCAGAATACCAGCAATACTCTGGGCGGTCAGCTCCTGTATCCCATATATAAATCTCTTGAAGAGGATGATCATATCCAATATTTTTACAGCTAGGCATAAACGTACTAATGCCTCATTTAATGAAATTACTTAGGGAAAGTTATAGTCTAGAATACAACCAGTAACTAGTGGCCATTCTCAACAAGGATGGTATCATCCTGTATCAGTTACACAGACAATTTAGTTTTACTAGTAAGAGGCTAATTCGAAAATAAAATTGCAGAACGAATGCAACTTACTACAAGCATAGTGCATAAATAGTGCAAAAACAAGGTCCGAGCATTAATCAACTCAAAATAAACAACAGATTTTTACTAATTGAAGAAGAAAAGTAAATTACCATTCACCATCATTGGACGGAGTTGTTATCGAAATAGTTAAGGAAACAAAACACCTAGAAATAATACTTGACAATAAACTAAAAAAGATAACAGCACATTTTTTGCATGTTAAAATATGTTCGGAAAAACATTGGGATTATTATTTCCACAAATTCCCTTATGACTGACTCTACAAGTCTTTAATAAGACCTATAATACCTTACGCAACATTTGTATGGTAGCCAAAAATAGATCAAACCAAAGCATATTCCAAGCTTGCAAAAAAACAAAGAATTGCATGCTTTTAGGCTACTGGCACATTTAAAACGTGCCCTACTCTAACCCTAAAAAAAATTCTGTAACTCATCATGAGTTATAAAAATCAAGAACATATGTCCATTACCATTTCTTAAACGGAAATTGAAATGACCTTTAAATATTATTAAAAAAATGTTTTTGAAAATTTTCTTTAACTTTAATTAAGAACTAATATCTACCTTAATGAATCATCAACACAAAGTAAATGAATGAATCATCAAAAACAAAAAACAAAACAAAAAATAAACAAAACTAAATTTTCATTCGATTACAAATAATTTTCCACCAGCTGTTAATAATACCATAACATAAAATACAACAACAAACAACATGTAACAAATATATTTTTCCAATATTTTTTTTTTGTTTTGTTTTGTTGTCACAACATATTTTTTAACATGCCACTAATAATGAGGAAAATTTAAAAAGAAGACAAAATAAAAAATAAGGAAAAACTTTTTTTTGGATTCGGATATTACAAAACATGTGTCAGTAATGTTTTTCTTTTTTCCTACATCATGACATAAACTTTTTTTTTTTTTGAAAATTCTTTATTGATTTCCACTTTTTAAATTCTTAAATTACGAAAACAATGAAAATAAAAATAATCGAGACTGAAAATAGGCGCAGCAAAATCTATATATGTATGTACTTACCTCCTATACAATTAAATATACCAAATTTAGTTTATTTGAATTTTTTCTCTGACGTTCGAATGCGTCAGGAAAAATATGGTAACAGTAAAATATGTTACAGTCTGGAAAGTAGTAGCAAATTCAGAAGTAAATTGTAATGAATATGCTTAATGTGATAATTTATATAATCATTTATTTTGTAAGAGCATAGGTAAATATTTGTTGAGTGTGTATGTGCAGGGGGAGAAGACTGACACATTTAGATCATTGTAATTATGTAATTGAATGCGGTACTTTTTTGATTAACTACTTGAAGTTTTATAAAAAAAAAATTGTCTTATTTTATTCTCCATTTTCAATTGTAATTCAATTTTAAATTATACATACATTATAATTAATTGATGATTTACGTTACCTCTGGAACAGAATGAGCGCAGCCATTACGCAGAAATATTACTTTGAAATTTGAAACATAATATGAAAACCAATGCAATTGCCAGATTGAATGAAAGTAGGCATCGTAGCCACCGCGCAAAAGTTTTAACTTCAACGCAGGAATTCTATACTTTGACAACTAATAAAAAATCAATTTTATTTGAATGTTTGAATGTATATGTAAAAGTAAAATTATTTTGCGTCTGTAAAGTGAATTGTAATGACGTGAAGAACAAATTAAATAGAAAAATTAAGCGGGCTAAAATATAATATACATTATTATATTATACAATTTATTGTTATTTAATTAGTCTATACTTATTAATGTTTGTTTTTAAATATTTTAATTAAACTATTTTTTTATTTATTTTGAAAATTTTATGTTAGTTTATTTACTATTTTTTTTATATTTACTTTTTCACTGGCACTTTAATTTATATTTATTACATAATTTTTCAACAATTTTAAATTTTTTAGAGCTTATACTATTTTATTTACACCTTTAACTAACTATTCTTAATTATTATTTAGGATTTTCTGACTAATTTCTTTATTATTTAAATGAAAAATGGCGATAAAAAGCGTTTTTGAATGTCACTTTAACGCTTTCAACATTTTGCATTCTGTGCACAACATTTAATTGCAATGTTGTTAACATTCACCAACTTTGTTGTTTGCATGGCTGCGGTTATTCTGTTCGAGAGGTTAAGCAGAAAACTATTATATAAATATAGCAAGTGTCATTTCTAAAGTATATTATACATATTGTGCTCCGACCCTAGCTGTAAAAGTACCCTTTTGTACACTAAGCATACAGTAGTGTAATTTGTTTACATATCAATAACATATTACATGCATTTAATTTTGATTGTAAAACACTCTATGCGAGCTTTAGCTCTCTTGAGTTCAAAAATGAAATAAATAGATAAATTAAATATGGAAAATTACTGCTATTTTCATGAACTAGGTATATTTAAAAAGTGTAGTTCCGATATATTTGTTTCTTTTTTTTCTTTCTTGAGATTTACTCACAATTATTTGATTTTTTTTATCCTAATAACAAAAGGTGTTTGGGACCAGGTCGTAAAACCTATAAAACATTTTACTTTCATCGGGAATCAAACCTGGAATTTTTTTTAAAAAACCCTATTAACTGCACCATACAGCGTGCGAAGAAAGGCACGCTGATATTTGAGCAAATTCTTTAAATTTAATCTTGACTAATCAAAATGGTTACAAAAGATTTATAAATAACATGTGTAAATAAATAAATCCAGAATTTTGCAAAAAGTCATGAAAAAAGACTCTAACATTCTCTAAAATTTCGAAATAGTTCCCCTCCTGGACAATTGAAATGGAGCCAGATAACTCAAATAAGTAAAACCTTTGTACAGCTATAATATGTCAAAGGAAAAATTAGATAGACATCGCTGGATGTAGTCTGCATTCAAAATTAAAATAAAGTCAAGAAAAAAATTGCTCATTAGTTCTACAGGACTATATCGAAATATAGGAAGGGTGTGTTTAAGTGGGTCAGAATCCCACACACAATGTGAAGTTACGGGCTCATGTGTCTTCTAAGGATTTCCACCACCATTTTTTTAAAAAAAACAATTCATAAAGTACGGAAGTACTTCACTTTTTCATTCGATTAATTTACATTGCATAAACTTGGTTTTATTATGTTTAATACGACACTGGCTGACAATGAGATGATGACTTTTTGTTTTTTTTATTATACTTAAGTAGTTGAAACAACATGTGTTTTTGTTACGATTCTATAATTTTTTATCAAGTTCTTTAAGTATGTTCTTAATTTTCTTTTTTTCTTTTTGAATATTTATATACAAAGGTGGTGATTTACACCTGTAATATGATTATGATCAATACATGAATAAACTTTTTGTTTTGTTTTTTTTTTTTTTACTTATTATTAGGGTGTGTGTTAGTATACTAGATAGATGAATGAGCAGATATTAAGAGTAACGGTAATGAAAAAAAGGACTAGGTATTAAAATATGCATTAATAAGAGGATTACATTTGGTTGAATAGAAATAATTTATATATATGCAATAGTAGTTATATAGTGTGGAGTACTTTACTAACAATATCTGATTAAGTTATTATAGAGAAGAAAAAAATTAAAATATCAGTAGTTATACCAATTTTACTATTTATAATTTTAATATTCATAATGACATTTTAATGACTAGCAAATAAAAAAAAAATTATAATTTCTTTCATATAAAAAATATTAATTTTATTTTTTTGTACTGATTTTAATTAAATTACAAATTCTAAATGAGGTTTAGGTAATCTAAGTATAAATAGATTTATTAAAAATACTTAAAGGTCATTTTTATTTTCAGTTTGATATTTTATTAATTAAAAAATATATAGGTTAGTGTTTGATAGTTAATATTTATGCAAATGAATTATTATTAAATTTTGTATTCAAATAAATACGAACGAAAGGCCTTTTTACAAACGCATAATGCAACACATTAGTCTTATCATGTGTTCATAAATGATTTATAATACATTTGTTTACAGTTATTAAGCTACATTGCAACAATCATATGACACAAAATTCATTAGCAAAACTGGAAAAAAATTGTTCTCTTGTCAGATTTGTTTTTTATAGCTTTGTTTTTTAGAGATAGATTTGTTTCAATTTTTAAAATGGTTTAGATAGAGTGAAAGACCAGGTAAGTATTATCAAAATAAATTGCTCCATTTTTACCTACAAAGGCTTTTATTATTTATTTTAAATTTGCAATAAAATTAATTTGATATTGTAAACAAAATGAAAACCAATGAAAACTAAATTTTAAAATGCGTGTTCATAAACGTCAATAAATTATTGCAGTGTGACCGTCATAAACTAAAATCATAATGATTATAAGTCAGCCATGTATAATGCAATTGTCACGTCATACTGTGTTTATGAAAAAGCATGAATACAGGAAACTAAATTTAAAATGATATTGTATTTAATTAATATCTTTAGGCTTAGCTTCACCTAAGATTATGTACTACCAATAGCTTATAGTGACAATTAGAGTGTTACAATGATTTTATATTTTATTTTTTCATATTATATTTTCTTATTGTATAAAAATTAAGCATTACACCCCTACTACTTACACATCAATGTTATCATCAATACTTGTCAATACATTGTAAATATTATGTTAATATATTGATGAGAAAATAATTGATAATAGTTCTATTCTCATCAATTTTCCATCAACTTTCTCATCAATGTTTTAGTGTCACAATCAGCTGAGTTAAAAAAATTTGGGATGGTTCAGATAATGTTATAACTTAATTCTAAAAAGAATAATTTTTATAATAATTTTAATATTAATAGCAATTATAATTGTTTTTGTCTGAAGCCTTTTATAACAACAACAATATTAGCTATTCTTTTTATCCGATTAAAGGCCCAATCGTCAATCGTTAAAGGTCAATCGTTTAATATGAAAATACAATAACCACTCCAAACCCACATATTTATGTATCTGGTTTTTATAGGTCTCAAATATTTAGTTATGCTACTTGTTACAAATAAAACCTAGTCCTTGAACCATATGAAAAGAATCTAACAGCTAATAATGAAAAAACAGTTCATTGTGAATAAAAAAATTAGAATTGAGAGAATAAATCAATTTTATTTTAATTTATTCTGAAAGTAGGTGTAGGTAGAAGTAAAATGTAGTGAGAAAATAATATTAATGTATTATGATGAGTAATGAGAGATGATACATATTAACTTTACATTGTTGTTGGTATTTTAAGTTGTAATGTGCATACTTTTTTTAACTGCATCTAA
This sequence comes from Argyra leucocephala, assembly GCA_963942445.1. NCBI lineage: Eukaryota > Metazoa > Arthropoda > Insecta > Diptera > Dolichopodidae > Argyra > Argyra leucocephala. Next base: position 160,849,090 of record OZ012678.1, read on the forward strand.
ACTTTATTTTCTGCATCTACATCCAAACTTTATCCCATTGCTAATTAGATTAGCAATGGGATTATACTAGTATAATATAATTATATACTTGCAGCTACATGATAATTAATCTGAAGACCTCTAGTTAAAAAATGAATGCATAAGTAATTATTTTATCAAGATTTCTGTAGAATATCTATTAATAAAAACTAATGAAAAATGTATTCACTGCATTTGAAACTGAAAAACAAGAATGATAAGTATTAATATCACAGTTTTGCCCGACCCCAATAGGCTTTTAAATAATTGTTGTCAGGTTTTTAATATTTAATTGCAAATATCGATATCAATATATTTACTTCCTTCATCAGTGCTTATGACGAACTTCTAGAAATCTAGACTATACTCGAAACAATTGTACTTCAATAAATATGAAACTCCCACCTAACTTATAGCATTTTATAAGTATTTTTTTTTTTAATTTTTTTTTTTTGCGATATTCATCACATTTTAATTATAAATCTAATGCATACCAATATCTTTGACTTAATTTAATTAACATTAAAAAAAAAATACAAAAATTTACTTCAAATTTGTTGTTTATTTTTTTTTATCTAGATTTTACCATCAAAATGTAATTATACATAAATTTTTATTTTTTTCGATTTTAAAATAATCAAAGGTTTGACGTAACAAAAAAACAAACTCCCATAAGTATACATTTAATGTACATATATAGTTAGGTGTATATACATAAATAATAAAATGACACCCCCAATCAATTACTAATCAAAGATAGATTTTTTGGTCTCCTTTATTGTGAATAGAATATCAAAACATTTCCAAGAAATTCATTTTCAAAGATAAACAGAATAAATTTAAATAATATCAAAAATACAGACCAAGATCATAATTACAATAATTACATAATAAAAAATGGGAATAATAATTTTAAAAATATATTTTTTTTGTTTTTGTTTAATTTGAGTTAATTATGGTATCGAATATATATTTGTATATATGTATATATAACATTGAAATTGAATTAGAAAAATTATTTTTAAATAAAATGTGTAAATGTTTAAAGTAAAAGTGTTGTTTTTAGTGGACGATGTAAACTTAAAATCATGTTACGTCACTGATTGATTTTTTTTTTTAATTTTTGTTTAATTCATATAATTCTATTTTGATGATACAAAAAGAATTTTCATGAAAATCAAATTAGTTTTTCATTTTGGAATTTTCCTAGGAGATTATGGGTATATATATACAAGTATATATGTATATATATACATGACAAAAAACCTATAAATAATTTTGTTTTGATTTTTTATTTTTTCAATATAGAGCTAAAAATGATTTAAAAATTCAAAAGATAATGTACACATGCATGCATGTGAGGGTGTTTTGTTTTTATTCTTGTGTTAAATTCGTTAATTAAATAATTATAATTATATTGTAAACAAAATCTTAATCGAGATTTTTGTAAAATTTTTAATTTATTTGTAAAAACATGCTATAAAATGAGAATTTTTAGAATTATACATAACTACTCGAATTAGTTTTGTGATATCGAGCGAGCCTTATATATACAAGCAAAAAAATATACATGACAATAAATTTTAGTTATCCAAAATGGAATTTTGTACTTAGATTATAGCAAATTCTTATACGTATATTCATTTTGAGTAAACTGTTAGTGTTAAAACTTCACTTGGTATAATCGAACTGGTTTCAAATATAAAATAATATTATAATATCATCAACATGTACATAAGAGTTGATATACATAATAATTAAATGCAGTTACACATTGAGTGTATAGACAAAGATTTGATATCAATCATTCTTATATCATGTTGACACTATGTTTGACAGTCTGTTTGGAAGTAGTTCCGAACAGTTCGTACATTTAATTTTCTTAACGTTGTACACAAAAAATACAGTTGTGTTGATAACAATCACTTTAATACCATGTTCACATCAAACTATGCTTGACAGTCTGTTTGGCAATAGTTCCGAAAAGCTCACACATTTAATTTTCTTAACATTTTACACAGAAAAACAAATTATTTGTTGTTATCAATCACTTTTATACCATGTTCACATCACACTATACTTGACAGTCTGTTTGGGAATAGTTCTGAAAAGCTCACACATTTAATTTTGTCAACAGTGTACACAAAACACTGTTGTGTGGATATCAATCACTCTTATAGCATGTTGACACTATGTTTGACAGTCTGTTTGGCAATAGTTCCGAACAGCCCACACATTTAATTTTCTTAACATTGTACACAATAAAAAAAATTGTTGTGAATATAACAAATTCATGTGGGGTTCTGAAGAGCACATTTAACATTAAGTGATTAATGTTTTCCTTTAAAAATGGTATATATAGATATTTTCAATGAAAAGTATAAATTAATTTTACAAAGTTTTATTAAACTATTAAAACGTTCTTGAGATTTTCATTAAACTAATGTTGTAGAGATTTGGCTGTCTCATACAACTTACATGTAAACTGTAACAATAGTTGTTAATCGCAATAGTTATATTTGCAGACAACACAACTTAAATATTATGTTGTGTATATAGTTTTGACAGATAATTAGATTGTGTCGTTAATCACAATAGAAAATGACAAAAGAGTTATAAATTACAACTAAATTATAGGTTGTGTTGTGAAACACCTTAAGTTTATATTTTGCAAAATTATTGATGAAAATCAGATGTGGGAGCATTTCAAAACTATTGCCATTTACTTTTAAAAATATGGTTTTGTATTTAATTACAAAATATTATGTAAGTAAGTAGTTAATAATAGTATTAAATTGATAAAATTATTAAATTTAATAACACTTAGTTATGTAGTTTATTTTTTTATTTATAATATATGTATTTATTTCACCTATAGTTTTTGATTTGGATGTTTGTAGAGTTTGGTTAGAGCTTATACAATGTAGTTATATCTAATTTAATTATTTTACATTTTACTTTGTTATATTTTACTTATGTTTCTTAGGATATTTTTTCAGTCTTGAATGTATTTAGTTTTAAGGAAAAAATGAATGAACCATATTCGTTTTTATTTTTATATTAGATTAATCAAGAATACGTAGTTGATAATATATATATATGATAACGAAAATAGTACAATACAAATAATATTACACATTACTTAATGCATATCTACACAAGTATGTATAACAATATTACACAAACACACTTATATTTCCTTCATTGATTTTTTAATATGATAATTTACACTCATTCCAAAAATGTATAATGTATTTTATACAAAAAAATAAGTACTTAGCTACTATTCAAGTATTTCTATACTTAGCTCGATCAGTTTAAATTAACACCATCCACTGGCTGATGAATTGAATGAATATTATTGGACTAATTCGTTAATTTAAAATAAACAATTCATAAAAATGCAATTTATACTTAACTATTTCGAATAAATTGTATTCTTTTCAAATTTAAATAACTGTAATTTGCTTACCTAGTTATAATAATATATTATATTTAATATTTAATAAAATATTCTTTTAATGAAAGAATCTTTCTTCATTTTTATTTTTTTAATTTTTTTTCACCTCAATATTTATTTAAAAAATTCAAAAATTGTAATAAATATTTATGATAAATGACGGCTATAGTAGCAAATTATCACCAGGAAGTTGGAAAAAAATATAATAAAAAAATACAAAAATTAGTATTTAAATATAATGAAAATCGCACACAGAAAGTATATACATTACATACATATATAACTAATAAAAATAAAAGAAAATGAATGTACCAAGTAAGTAAGTAAGTATATATAGGTAAATATTTATTTAGTCAATCCCACGAAAAAAAAAATTATGTATATAGATATTATATATACCTAAATTGTGTTTTTTTTTATTTAAATTGTTGTTCGTTTTTATTAAAATATGGTATTAAAAATATATACATACTTCCTTTTAGTAAAATCACCAAAACTTACAGCAATAAAATTCAAACAAAGCGATTTGTTTGGATTAATGAAGAATTGACAAATTATTTATACAAAAAACAATTGGTTTACAATATTTTATTAATAAAACACTTTAATTTAAATAATTGTTTCTTTTCTATAAAACTTCAAAACAAAAAGCAAATTTATAATTTTAATTATCAAAAAAATGTAAATTTATCAGTATTCACAATAGAACAAAATTTTATGAGTATCATGACACAATACCAAATAACATCTCAACTGAGATAATTTCTCATCAGTTGTCAATCGACTAAAAGCTGAACATCGCCAAAGGACCTATAATCACTGTTACAACAATACAATCACTGTAATTTAAAACTGCAGACGAAAATTTAATTAAAAATCTTGACCAATTACAGAGTGATTTGGAATATTATGTTGTATAACTACACAAAATTGTTTTTTATTACTATCTTCAGCCTATACTTAGGTAAGTAAATTTTTCATTTTTAGAATAAATAAAAAAAACCAATACACAAAAAAATGGTAATAAAAACAAACCCCTTAAGTTACATGAGTAAAAAAATTAATTAATTTTGGTGTAAACATTAATCAATTTTCAAAATTTTAGGTTTTATACTCATTTGACATTTTCGTTAAAATAAAGTGTAAAAATAGAGCTAACTTTTAAAATTTTAACAAAAAGAAAGAAAAAATTCCAAATAATCTTAAGCTTGAGGTAAGCTCGGCGGTGTTTGTACGACGTATGACCTGTGAACTGTCAAAAACAAGTTGAATGATATGAAAACAATATAAGCAAACAAACTCGATGCTGATCTTCGCCGATGTACAATTAAAAAAAATAAAGTCGACCAATTTGAACTTTTTCGGCGTAGAATGACATTTTGTGATTTTCAATTAGAGAATTTTTGAAAGTGTTGCGAAAAATAGTACATAAAAACGTTGATATTTTGAAAATTTTAAGTTTTCTAATTAAAAACGAATTTTAATAATATAAGTAGTTATATGTAATTAAATGATATTATTGAATTAAATTATAGTACTTAATTTGAATTTATTATTGAATCATTAGTTATATATTTAATCTGTAAATTGAAAAAGTACGATTTTTCATTTACAAACGCACTTATATACAAACTGATTGTTCATTATTATTATTTTAAATGATTTTTATAAAAGCAGACGTAGCGAAATTAAATATTTTTTCAATTTTTTTTTTAATTTTCAATTAGAATTCATTTATCAGTCATTTTATATTAATATACAAAAATTTTAATTTATCAAATTGCAGCCACTCACCCATCGTCATTTTTTTTTTTTCAATAAATACATATGCGGTTGTTGTCTAAGCTAAGTTAATAAAAAAAATAAAATAAGTATAGCTAGTACCAAGGATAAATTGAAATTGCTGAAAACAATTCATAATGAAATTGAATACGGTTTTTTATTAAACTTCCTCGAATCTTGAGGAGCGGGCGAATACTAATTTTATTTTAATTTGTAAAGATTTGTGTAAATAAGTAATATTTTTTTTTAAATTTAATTGACATTTCTATTATGTAAGTGTTGTCGTCACTGTAACATTTTAAAATGCTGAGCTCGGTATTTAAATATATATATATATATATATATATATATATATATATATATATATATGTATGTATATGTAGTTATAATCAAATTTTGCAATTGATGTTTATGTAAATTATGTTTATTATGTGAACTATACTTTCACGAATAGTTATATACAATTTTTTTATTTTCAAACCTCTTAATAAAAAATTACAGACCTCATAGTTGTCATTTATGATTAGAAATAAATATTCTTAATTTTTATTTTTGAAATTATGTGGCATAAATAAATGGTCGCCTAATTCATTAGAACACCTGAATTTCATTTTTTTTTTTTTAAATTTATTTGGTTTTTTTTGCTCTAAGCAAGTACTCTTGTTGTTTGTTTTTTTATTTTCTCTGTTAAATTTGACAATAGTGAGAAGTGAAAATAATTGAAAAATACAAAAAAGTATACTGTTTAAGTATCAAAGTGACACCAAAAAACAAATAAACATCGTGTACATAATATTCTCAGGTGATAAGGAGGCGAAATAAAGATTATCTGATAAATTGGATCCGAAAAAAAACAAAAACATCATTACAACATTTTCACGAATTTTTTTCTTTATTCAAAAATTTTAAAAAATATTTAAGTAGGTAACTATGGTGATTGAGTATCAAATTGGCAAAAAAAGGGGAATGAAAATGATGCTAAAAGTATTTCAGAGAACAAAAACAAACAAAAAAACAAAAAACAGAATTATCCCTGAAGGAGTAAACATAAATTCTTAAATATTCTTTTTTAGTTACTTGTTTTGCATACCTAAAATAATTTGATATAAATTTTAGTCTCATAAAATACATATAGAATCTCTAAGTACGAATATGTAAAAAAAAAACAAAAACATTAAAAGAATTTATCCCTACTTTTACATAATACAATTTTAGATTTGGTAACGGAGAATGATGGTTAACTGAAATTACATCAACTAACTGAACTAACTGCCTACAAAAATATTTTTTTTGGATAAGTAAGTATATATATATATATATATATACTTATTTAAGTCATGAAATTTATATAAACGAACATTTTTTATTACAGTTAGTTAGAAAAGGTAAATAATTTACAAAAAGAAAATATACAATCACTGTTATTTAAAAGAGTACACGCATTTTTTTTAAAGGTCTTTTAATACCGACTGTAGAATGAATTGGAATTGGATTATGTAAATCAATATTTTCAGCTCATGATTGAAAAAGCTGCAACATAAGCTGTAATCGGAAATGTCAGCTGCACATCAAAAAACTTTGCAGTGTAACCTAAAATGCAGCCAGCTAAAATCATTTAACTTTTATTGCAGATAGATGGCGACTGCTTTTATCAGCTAACCGAAAATGAAAAAAACAATAATCATGTGACAGAAAATGTCATTTGCAAATCGTAACATCATAAAAAAAGCAATTGTGTAGTTTTTAAAAATAGTTGCAAAATTTTCGAAATTTAAAAGTTAATTATTTTAAAATAAATTATTTGTTAATTAGTAAATAAAATTTTTTTTTATTTTGATATTTTGCATCAGTAATTGTAATATTTTAAATTTTTTTTTCTAATAGAATAATTTTTTTTTTTAATATTTCTGCAAAAAGAAATTTTTTATTTATTTTAAAGTTTTTTAAACAAAATAAATAATTAATCGCCAAAATTTCAAAAGCGCTGTAAGACAAGTAAAAAAAACTTGCTTGCTTTCATCCTTCGATGCTTTCGCATTTGCAGCAATAGTAAAAATAATATTTTACAAGCAATCGGAAAATGCTTAAACTTTGTAAATGCTAATTTTTGACGTCAGATGCTTTTGCATTTGATGTGCAGCTGACATTTCCGATTACAGCTATAATAGTCTGTGAGCGATTTTCCTCTTATTTGATTGAATACAGCGACATGTATTCAAGCTATGTATATACATGGTCTGTTTCAAATCAGATTAGAAATTTTAAAACTGCTTAGCTTTCCATCACTTAACTATGCTGTCTGGATCATAATGAACCATATAGTTATAATAATTTTTTGATTTACTAAACATGTTTTTCTTAAATATACTCTTTCTATGATTCCAAAATGGTTCTAGATTAACTTTGATTTTGTAAATAATTGCTAAAATCGTTGATGCTAAAATCAAATGCAAATGTCATCAAAAAATGATCGTCAAATTGTTGGCGTTTTAAAAAAATGTCATATTGTGTAATATTTACATTTCAGTCCCAGCTTCACGTCAGTATAAAAAAAATAACTTAATTTTGAATAAAAAAAAATTAAATCAATCATTGTGAAGTCAAAATATTTTTTTTTTAAGTACTTTGCGATTCAAAGTTCGAAATTGAAAAATTTACAAAATGTTCTTCCCATTTTGATGGAGTAACCAAACTTGAGGTGAAAAATGTTCATATATACACATATAAGTACTAAATTGGATATTGCTTGAATATTGACAAATGAAGAAAACAGGTAGGAAAACTAAAATAAAAATAAAAACTATTATATAATACACGTACCTAGCATTATTTGGCTACCTAATTTCGAATATTATTATACAAGGCATTTCACCACATTCCACGAGTCGTACTGACGACATGGTCGACATAAGTGACACGCCCTTTTGCTTAAAAGCTCAAAATTATTTTCACACTCCCTTTGTCTACAAACTCAAACACCCCTATTACACATTAATGTTCCCATAAATTTAATTGTTAATTATTGGACAATGTAAATTGATTAGCTATTACACATCCATGTTGAACTATCAATTTCGTACCCATTCAATTTTTTTTATTTTTTATTAGTAAAAAAAATAATTTATTTGTTTTTTTTAACAATGCCCAGTAAAATTTTTTTTTCAGATGATCTAAATAAGCTTCAAAAAAATATTTGAAAAAACATATTATTAACTCTACTGATTTTGACATTACATTGATGGGAATTTATAAGAATAGAACTAACTACCATTAATTTGTTGATTTTCCATCCATTTCTCATCAATTAATGGTCGATTAATTGACAAGTATTGATGAAAACATTGATGTGTAATGGGGGGTTAAAATTAGTTGAAATCGTATGTTAACCATATCATCAGCCAGCACCATTTGTGAAATATTGTAGTTTTAATATTTTCATTACTTAAATATTAAATTTTAAGAATTTAGTTTATAGATAAGAAATTATTTTACTACATCACATTTTATTCTATTCCAAAACCAGCTTATTATATTGTTATTAGCAATAACAAATTATGCTGTACTATTTAAAATGACAGTTAGTGTATTGTGTACATTGTGTAAGTCACATAATACGATACTTTCATCTAAAAATAAACATTTTTTTTTCTTTTACGCGTTGCGTTGCGTTATCAAGAGAATTTCAACGCTTTGAATGTAAATGGAAAAAAAAAATTTTTTTTTTGGAAGAATAAGTATACAATCCTCTGTATTAGGTTTTTTTTTCTTTGTTTTTATTTATTTTTATGGAAAATTTTCAAAAAAAAATTACAACAGAAATGGATGAGTAAAAGAAAATTTAAATGAAAATGCATGATTAAATTTTTTTTTGTTTTTATTTTTTTAGATAGAAACTTGACGACACATTTGTTATATGGTAAACGAATATGATCTCGTATATTTATGTGACAACACGCTGTTGAAATTTTTATTTTGTAATAACCACATTTAACATGCGTTCTTCTGTTGTTGATATATTTTTTATATGGTTGACTACGACGAGTATAAGTGAAACACACTTTAAGTAAAACATATTTAGCGAAAAACCGCAAATTTGCAAATATAAATATATATATATATTTTATCAGAACAAAATTAACAAAACCAAAAGCAATGATGTAACTTTAAATAAATTTGTAATTTAATAATTTATATATGTATATATACAGTTTGGTGGCATTGATTGGCTTATGAAAGTACATAATATTAAATTCTTCTCTGTTATTCTGTTTCATTTCTGATATTTATTTGAGAATCTGTAAAAAAAAAGGTTAATTAACTACTTTGATGTAGTTATTAAATATTTTAGCTGCTGTTTTTCAGATTAAGATCTGAAATGTTATTATAATGTGAATTGTTTTAGTTGATTCTAAATTAAGTATGCTTGAACCTGTTATATGAGATCTAAAATGCAAAAAATTATATTTTTATGAAAATATTTTATTCTCATGTATAGCAGGAGGATTTTTATGTGTACTAGAAATTCAGACCTAATATTTGTCGCCCAAAACATTTTTTGCTAAATACAACTTCGTTTTATAATTTCTTTTTACAGTAAAAGAAAGTATTAGTTATAGCGAGTGTTCCAGAGCATGCGTATCAGCTTTCTAAGAGGAGAAAGAGCCGTTATATTAAAATTAAATAAAAATTTTATTAACTATTCCTAATATATAGTTATATAAAAATATTTTCAACTTCCGGGAAAGAAAGGAAATGGGGTTTTTTAGCTCAAAATTCGCCGAAATTGGTCGAAATCGAGATTTTCAAATGGGAAGAGGTATTTTTTTATGCAAATTCGGGTTCTACGACAAAAAATAAGTAATTTTTTAAAAGTACATTTTTTTTTTCGGTTTTTTCTTTTGTTTTTTTTTCAGTGTGAAAAATGTGAGAGATCCAAAATTCCATAGCGATTATTAAGAGTGATTAGGCAAATGTGCAACCCTATTAGTAAATATGAACGACAAAAAGTACGGTACAAAAGATAAAGGAGCGGGAAGGGCAACTTTGTACACACAACATAATGATGATTCAGCAGTTGAGGATACTCTTCGGTATGATGCAAACGAACATTTTGTTCGAAAATGTAATAGAAGACGTTGAACTTTTCCAATAAGAACTGAATGTGTAAAGTGTAATGTTGATCTTTGTATAGGTTGTTTGGCATATCTAAACATTCATTTAAAAAAAAAAAATTTTTTTTTAAAAAATCTAACAAAAAGTAATTCAGGATGATTTAGGTTAATAAGGTAGAATATATAGTAAAAGTGGGTAATCGTGACCTAGTGAATATTAGTGATCTAGTCAGCCTAAAATTGATTTAAAACGTATTTTCTAAGAGAATACTTTTTGGAAATTTATTTCAAAAATTTAATTATTTTATTATACTGTTACTTGTACTAGTACTTTAATATGATAATAGAAAATTTCGTGCCAAAAAACCTATTTATCATTAAGCTCCTTACTTTTTCTCGTAATTTCAGTTTTCATCAAGGTTTTGAAGTGCGAAATTGATAAAAATGTTTTTAATTTTTAGTAAAATGTTGGTATTATTACAAAATTAAATGCATGCCTAATAATAAAGTTCTAGAGATTTTTTAACGTAAAATGATCGAAAAATCTGATTATTTTGTAAATAAGCTGAGTAATTAAATAATTAAAAGCGTTCGGAATTATAAGCTATAATTTTTTTCTGTTGAGGTATTTGTGATCTATTGATCACAATTAGAGTTTTGAAGTGAGTTTTTGTATAACCAAATAATTAACTTTTTATTACTTTTTATAAATTTAAATTACTTTATTTGGAAAATATTAAGTATTTGCTAAATAAAATTTATGACCCACAATAATCTTTCGATTAAAGCCTCATTTCGTCAAATTACTACAACGGTCACAAATTCAAGCATCATTGGAGCCGAATTATCCGCAAAATGTATCCGAATTACATGTTTCAAATTGTAGTTGTTTTTTAGAATTAATTTAATTAATATATTTAATTTTATATTGGTCATTTATTTACTGTAAATTAAATAAGGAATCATCGCTCATTTTGTGACCTACACAAAATTTAATAAAATAGACTGAAATTCATTAAACATTGCAGCGGTCATAATTATATTCAAAACGGTCACAAATATGCTACCTATTTTTTTATATAAAATAAAATAATTTAAGAGCACGAAAGTACTTATAGTTAATTTTATCATTGAAAAAGTCTCTATTTTGGCCCACAAGTCATAAAGATAAAAAAAAACGAAAGAGCAACAAATGGCTTAAAGAAAAATTTTTCCATCTGTAGCTAGAAGTGATTTATGGATTGTTTATTACAAAAAAAAAAATGAAGAAAAGAATCAAGATTTGGATAAAACGTAGAACAACAACAAATGAAATAACGAAAACAAAAACTCAAAATGGTTTTATTTGAAATGAAGGGAAGAAAATAAACATAACGAAAGTTCTTCAATAGAATCAGAATCCAAGATTAAAGTTAATTCATACGTCATTGTGTAATACGAAGATGAATATTTCCCCGGTGATGTTTTAGAAACAAAAAACGATTGATATCAAGTCAAAGCTATGGTAATGAGCGGTCATAATTGGAAGTGGCCAGAACAAGATAATATATTGTGGCATAATATCAGTGACATTGTCAATAAAAGTGTTGAACCAGTTTTAGTCAATGCAAAAGGAATCCATTTCGTTAAGGAAATATATCTTCGCAGATCAATGAAAAAACTATTATATAATTAATAATACCCAAAGTAGATATAAGAATATTTTTTTCTGTTATGAACTTGTATTTATTTATAATTAAGTATTATTAACTATTATTAATTCTAATTATTTTTTTATGATTTTCACTAACTGAATTTACGAAAAAATATGTGATAGTTACATTATGTTTTATTAATTGGTAAACAGCAATTAAAGTTTTGAGCTTAGTTTTATTTTTCATAGTCACAAATACCAACACCAAATAGTCACAATTTGGACCACCCTAAGTCACAAATTGGTGCAAGGCTGAAATTTTGAGTTTTTATGGAATTTAATTTTTTTTCTAGAAACTATTAATAAAAAGTCAAATAAATTACATTTTATTAGCAAAGAATTAAATAAAGTAAATTAAAATGATAGTTTAAGAAAGTTATCTTGAAAATTGGATTTTTAGCGCATCGCAAAAGTCAAAATTTAGTTGACATAGGTCACCAATACCAACTTTTACTATAATTTACGTAAATATTTTTTTTGTCCATCCTGCAAAATGTTTATAACCCAAAACTACTATTAACAAATAACTTTGCTTACGAAGTAAATCAATATTACTCTTATTGATTATATTAAAAATTGATACCTAAAACAAAACATACAATTTTTAAAACGTAATACGTATGGTAGTCAGTCCTCAAGGCTACAAGAAAAATAATTTCATCTATTTAAGTAATGATTAAAATTAGAAATTCAATATGTTTACAAAGTAATATTCACATTGAAAAATACATACAGAGTGTTTCTGAAAGAACTAATCATACATCAACTATATAGTTTGTTTGGCACATTAGATTCAAATAAGTAAATACCGTTAATTGTTTTAGGGCTAATATAAAATTGAAACTATAACAAGTTGTAAATTAAGTACTTATTAACTATATAAAACTAGATCAAATACGTGAATATAAATTAGAGAATACTTTGAAAAAAACTGAATTCTTGTACTTATACTAGTCTATTGCAAAAAAGTTGGCCCATACGTATCTTATTCGTATTTTAAATTGGTTTCAGTACTAATAAAATCTTTTATAGATAATACTTAATTAAGTACTTACAAAACATTTTTTATTGTGATGACAAGTTTAAAGATGGGCCAACTTTTTTGTAATAAACTAAGTAGTAAGTAGTTACATAAAATTTACCCTTTATATCAATGTAAATTATAGTATGTAGTTAATAAAATAAAATTGTATCAAATCCTTTAATACTCAATTTGTTTGTCGTTGGTCTTTAAATAGCTTCACATATTTTCTTTAGTAACTATAACTAACTGCTCAGAAGTTGTTTATAAAATCTTCGCACGTTTAACATTTCAATTACTACTTAACACAACCTCTTCAATAACTGTTTTAAATTAAATTAGATTTAAGTTAAATAATTTAATTGTTGTCAAATTTCCATTCTAACGAATAATTTTTAATGTTTGATTGTAAATATCGATATTTTGGAAATAATATACTTCCTTCATCAGTGCTTGTGACTAGCTAATTATATTAATTCTTTTTTCCATTTTATATTCTATATAACCCCTAACAGTTAGTGTAAATTAGTGTATAACTATTGATTTAAATAGCGGTGATTATTCATTTCATAAATCATTGTTAAATTTGTTATCTACCTCTTGCATCATTGTTAATATTATTTCGAAATAATTTAATTAACTGTAATTTAAAACCCAGAAACCACTATAAAACAACTTTTTAAATAACTGATTATAGATGCTTGAATATGCAATCAATTCATCTACATTTTATTTATATACGCACTGGAACAACACTTTGTGCTCCTAATCCAACCAAATCCAATAAATTTGTAACTTCTGTTGCTCGGTTCGGGGCAAACCTAAAAAAAACGATTTTGGTAACGTCTTAACCCGGCGGTCTGGTAATGATTTTTTTTTTAATATAATTCCAAGTCTATGGGAAGAACACCCTAACTACTTTTACTGTTTTCAATTATGAATGAAAATGAAAGCCATATAATTATTTATATATATGATGTTTAAATTGTAAGAATTATTATAAGGTAGCATCAACCTAATAACAGCAGTTACAGTTATTGCTCTCATTATGTATATTGGTATTGGTAATGAATAATACTGCTTTGCTTAGGGTTATTAATTATTTTGTTTGATTTAGATTTAAACGTTTGACTGTTACCGAAAGAAGAGTTGTTTTACTTAATTATTAAATGTGCTTACAAAATGACTTTAAAAGCTTTAGCATATCGCTGACAGCTGAGATTATTCATGCCACACTTTATCCTGTGGCAAATTATTTTCAAAACACCCTGTAATATGAATTTTCTTATATAATACAAGTATACAGAAACTTAATATATAAAAAGAAAATATTTGCTACACCTTAAAATTAGTTGGACAAACAACACAAAGAGCTGACAGCAACAATTTTATTTGTTAGGGTGACAGTGTGATGGGGATAGTAACTAAATTAAATTCAATACTACCAATATAAGTATAAGTATTAATTTAATAACATTTCGATAGTTAAAATTAACTAATATTGAACATATTTTTAAAGTTTTTTTTTTTTTTTTTATTCTTTGTTAAATCAAGTGATGATATTTACTTAACTAACTACTTTAAATTAAATCAAGTAGTTAGTTAAGTAAATATATATATATGTATATGTACAGTTAGCGGAATATTTTAAAGGATTTTCTTTTCTTTATTTTTTGTTTTCTTTTTCATGATTGCATGATTTAAATCAATTAAAATTTTTTAATTTCAATAAAATTTCTCATCGTTTTTTTTTTTTTAAAGCATTAATTTTTTATTAACTTTTACATTAGACGAGTGAACGAGTCATAAATTTTTGTTTAGTTAGGAAATAAATTTCAATGTTAGATTTTTCATACAGATTAATGATTGGAAATTTTAAGGGGGTTTTATTTTTATGAATGAAACTTTTTTTGAACAGCAACAAAGTTCAAGGTTGAATTTTTTTTTTTTTTTTTTTTCAGTATCTATACAAATTTATATCAGTTAGGAATTTAATGAAAATACAAAAAAAAAAATATTGATTTATCAATAAAAGATTATATTCACATATATTTTAATTAAGTAATTTAATTCGATTAAGTTAAAATTAAAACTGTTTTTTAAATAAGTAAATAGATAAGTTGGGGAAAGAATTAAATTAAGTAGTTAGGGGTACATTTATATATATACTTATTAAAATATGACGTAAGTTGTACATAATGACAGGAAGTTTTTCCTTTCTTTTTTGTTGAATTTGGATATATATTGTTGGCAACGAATAAATTAAAAATAATTTTTAATTAATTTAGTTAAGATATTTAAATTCATTAATGATTTTAAAAAAAAAATTCTGTATCTGAATACTGAATATAGATATGCATACACTATAACTACATATATATGTATATAAGTAGAACGATTTGTTTTAAAAAATATTTTGGGAATTTGAAATTCTTAGTCAAGTATTAAAAATTTAGCCAAATAAGTAAGTAACTAACAATTTTTTCAAAATTTCGTTAAGTGGTTATGATTAAATATTTTGTTAAGTATACTTAGTTACTTACATTTTTGTTAAGTTGTATACTTAAATATAAGTTAACTGTATTTTAGATTAGTTAAAAATAACTATAATTAAACATATTAATTACATAGAAAGCATGTCATAATCAATTTATAAATAGTACTTACTTAAGTAGATTTATCCGATAAATTATAATCAATATAGAGCACATACCATAAGGTAGAAGGGTTTTTAAGAATTAGCAATTATTTAATGTGTTTATATATAGTTATATAATTATATATGTACCTACTTAATATGAATAAATATATAACAAAATAAATAAATTATGATCATCATAGGTTTTTAAACTCTAACTGAAGAACTGGAATTAAATTAGTTGTAATCGAAACAATAGTTATAGTTAATAAAATATAATTCGGACATATTTTTATTCCTTTAGGTAGGCATATATGAAATAAACTGTTACATATATTTAACTATACGACTCTCCGCTTTTTTTTCGTTACAAAATGAATTTTTTTTTTACGGAAAATTTAACATACTTAATTATTTTGTTTACAAAAAGTGTTGGTTAAAATATGAAAATCACATTTTTTTTTCATTTCATTTTATTGTGCCTATTATATTAAATTAACATTTTATGTATTTTTCTTATACTTGACTACTTAATTATATTATTTTATACTTAAGTACTTATCACTATATATATATCTTAATCTATCAAACTATAACGTGTTTGGTTTGATCCCCATTTAAATTTGTGATTGTATGATATGATATGATATGACCGATATGATATAAGTAATAGTTTTATCATTTCACTACCAAATCAAAACATCCAGCAGTTGAATCTGACAATTCGTTAAATTTTCGTTGAATATAGAATTCTTATATTAAATTACATCCAAACCGAATTCGACATATTATAGCCCTAGTTATTGTCATATGATATAACAATCATAACCAATCATAACCTTAACTATAATTGTCATATACCTAATACGTCAATCAAACAATCAAACGTCAAAACCAAAAGTTAAAAGAAGTGAAATAAAAATATAAATTCAATATAAGTAAGTGATCTTGGTTGATAATTTGTTTTTCTTTTTATTTTGAGCTTTTGGAAACAATGAAGTTTCCTTTTAGTTTTCTAAATTATTTTTTTTTATTTACAAATCTGTCAAAATTATTTATAAGCGTACTTAAATGTTCTTAAGTTAAGTTAAATTTCAGTTTCGTTAAAAAATTTACTTTTTCGTTCAATTTAATTTAAAAATGAATATAAATGAATTTATTAAATGAAGTTTTACCAGGCGTAACTTATATAAGTTGGCTAGCTAACATTAAATACTTAACTTTCAATTTTGACGTAGTGTTGACGTAGAAGTTTAACGAAAAGTATTATATACTTAGTATTATAAAGTATTATATAAGTATTAAGTATATACTTATGATCGGTACGTTTCGTTTGCTTTGACAAATATCTATGCTTGTCTGCTTCGTTAAGCAATTTGACATTTACATATATATACGTACTTAGTTCTATGTCATTATATTTAGCGCATAAAATAGTAACAAAATAATATTTTGTTTAGACAATTTAAATGTAACTGATGTTCATAAACCTTAAAATTGTCTATTTATGTTCAAAATATAGTTACTATGTATTATTTTACAAATATAAGTATATCCAATGCAAAACTAGATAACTATTCGTTAATTTTTTTCCATTTTTATTTTTATTTTAAAAATACGCGCTTTAGATTTATTGAGTAGCACTTACTAATTCATAATTAACTAATACTTATAGTTAATACATTTTTTAATTTATTGTCTAGCTAAATGTTTTCGGGAGCATTCCAAATCACTCAAATTTAATATTGTTCTTATATCAATCATTGCAAACTCATTGCATTCAATTTCATTAAATTATATGTGATTTGTTAATTTGGTTATTTAATACATCTCAACACAATATTAGACCACTATTAAACTAATAGCGGTTTAAAATATATATATATATATATTCAAGTATGTAGAGCAAGTATTTAGAACTTTCTCATTTTTTAAATTTTCATTCTCATTTTGATGCATTTATAACTAACTATACGTAACTACTTGAATATTGTCCATCACTATATAACCCATAATTGCATTTTATTCAAACATAAATTACTTACTTTGCCCTTCCCTTACTTACTTGACTTATCTACATAATTTATTATAATATTTAAGTATTTTGGAATTTTTATGTAAACCAATTAAAATTAATTTGTTCAAATGATTTCATCATAAATTCTTTTATCATTTACGATATACATCTACACATATAAATTACTTTTGTATAAGTTATATAATAAATACAGACTTATAAAAAAATTCTTCTTTGAATTACCATTTTTTTTTTAAATCTACTTAAATTCAACAATTAAGAACAATTATTATTATACAATCATAAATATAGTTATTTAAAAAAAATCATATCATTATATATATGCGTATATATATATATATATATATGTATACTTATACTTATAGCTATACATATTCGTTAAATTTGACGCTTATTACTTAAGTAAATATTGTAGTTTTTTGTATCTAACCAAGATGTTTTTAATTGAATAATTCGACCAAAAATACTTAAGTAATTATAGTTAAAACTGAGAATCACACAAATTGACATTGTAAAGAAAGCGAACAGCATTAAAGCATAAATTCTGTATTTGAATAAAATATTTAATTTCAATTTATTTATAGTTAAACTGGTGAAATGTCGACTGTCGACTCGTTAGTTACTTAATGTCGAAAACAATTGAAAAATTACGTTACATTCTTTAGCAGGTTTTTCCTAAATCGCAGTTTACTATACTATTCTGCCCTCCCTTTCCCAATTTGGTAGTATAAAGCCCCTCAATTGTACTAATCTCTCAGATAAACAAAACTGGGGTAGGTACTTAGTTGCAATAAGTTAGCCATGTTGAAATACTTACAAAATATTTTAAATAGGTACTTAAGTCACAAAATACAATTGCAAAAGGCTCAATGTTAGTGATTAAAGTGAGAATCAAAAATTTACAAATTACCTACAAAGACTGAAATTTGAATATCTACCCAAAATTACGAGTACTTATTTATTATTTTAAAATCCGTTAATCTTTTAACAAGCTTAAAACAGCCAAAATAAAACAAAAGTAATTTTCAATTTTTATTTTATTTATTTTTTTGTTTATATTTTTTACGATTTAGTATGATCCCAAACAGACGTTAAAGTTATAAAATAATTTTATTTTGTAATGGTTTTATCTCTTATAAGAATTATTATAGGTACATACTTATATGCATATATATTATATTTACATAATAAGTATGTATACAACTATGACAATTTGTGAATAAATTTTTCATTCATTTAAATAGATGAATGCGATTGTGTTATGTTAAATATGTACATAGTTATAAGATACATAAAATTTTTATTAAATACACAACTATTTAGAAAAATTCTAGTTAGAATGATGAAAAAAAATAGAAAAATTCTGATAAGAAAACCTTTTATTATTAGTTATCAAGTTATTCTGAATAGATTCAACAGATTTTTTTCCACTGCATAACTTACTATAAATAGATAAGTATGTCAGTAGTTAGATATATATATATATATATATGTACACACAGTTAAATACAAAGTTATGTAAAATCTTAATTTAAAATAAAATGTTTATGAATAACATATCTTTGAAGCAGTTTTGAAAATCTTAGGACAATAGTGTCAATTTTGGCACTTTCTTATACACACTAAACCGTTTCGGAACCACCAACCAACAGCATGTTAGACACTATTTTAATATTTGTTTGAATAATGAAAACAAAACGACAATATCCAACGTAAATATGAATAAGTAAATGTAAATGTTTCGGCAGCATTATTCGTAATATAGCGAAAGCGAAAGCGAAAGTAAGTAGTTACTTATATGGTAATGAATTAATGATATTTTTTGTTGATGAGTCAGAAAAAAGACCAAAAATTGACAAAAATTAACAATTTTATATTGTAAAACTAACTAGTTACATCTAATATAACTAATTTAACAAAATAAGTATCAACTAAATATAACATCCATTCTTTAATTAAGTATAAAAAATCATTTGCTGCAGTCAAATTAACGAATACGAATAAACGGTAAAAATTGAATTAACCGGGCAAATTAAACGGCGTCAAAAGTCATTTAAAAATAGTTTGGATTTTTTAAAATAAATTATTTTTTCCAAAACTTTTGTAAATCTTTCACAGAACTAAATTTTGCCAAATGTCAAGTTTTTTTTCTACCATTTTTCGAACACACAAAAATTTGCAATTGGACAATCACAACATGTTATTCTACGTCGAAAAAGTTGAAATTGAATTAAGTAGTTAACTAATATTTTTTTAAGTCGTACACTCGTACATCAGCGAAAATTGACTTCAATTATAACTGTTTTCATATCATTTAACTTATTTTTGACAGTTCACAGATCATACACCGTACTACAGACACCATTGAGTTGACCTCGAGCCTTATGCTCTAATTAATAATTATTTTAATAAATATTTTAAAGTCTTTCATTTATACGTCGATTTTTCCTAGAAAATTGTAAAAAAAAAAAAAAATTAGATTTCTTTGCAAAATTAAATTATAGTATTGATTGAGAACTGAAATTATACTTGACTACAATTCAAGTATGTAAGTTGAAACGTCCTTCTCATTCAATTTAAATAATCGATTTTTTGTTGTGCATTTCACTCAACATTTCACTCTTCCATATTAGTTGACAAAATAGCAGCGCATATCTATGTTGATGCCCTACTATTTATTTACTGTTTTTTTTTTTAATTTATGATCTGCTAAAGCTACCAAGATGTCTATAGGTTTTACTTAATTTTGTTTTTTGATTAGTCTTATTCGTCTTCATTGAGCTAAGTATATAAAACGTTGTACCGAAATACAGCTGGCTTTTTTTTGGATTCGAGTATAAAAAAAAATCTATTTCGAAATCACTAGCCGAGGAGTTAATATTTTCGTTTGCATTAGGAAACTTTAAAATTGGATAAAAGTGGTACTAAATAACAGATTGTTATGCACTAAACATTCAGAAAAGGTACAAGAATAATTTTGAAGTAATAATAACTAACTAACTAAGTAACTTTCATCAATATTGTATAACTAAGTATAGCACATAATAATATCACAAATTTGTATACAACTGTATGAGCTTATGAAGTGATAATATTTGCTGTCTAGATCCACCAAGTGATATTTTTATGTGTACTCAGCATATTTTAAACAATTGTTTTCACTGAAATCTATGTGAATTTTAGCTTCATTGGATTTCAAGCTTGACTTTAAGTTTTTAATCTGATTGTATATTGATGAAAAAATCTGCCTTGATATTGTTTTAAACAAGTTAACAGCCTGTCTTGATATAACGTTACAAGTTATTCAAAATTCGATACAATTTGATTTTTTTTAAATGTTTATTTAATATGTACTTAAGTAGATACTAGTTGCTACCGACAGTACGCTGACACACTTAGACTAGTACGGTCCATTGTGATACTACTTAAAAAAGGAAAGATTCAATTTAAAAGTTTAATTTAATTATAGGTAATACACTTATATAAATATATTCCAATATTAATTACAAATTAACTAGAGCCAGAGTAGAATTCTTATTAGCTACACACAAAAATCTATTTGAAGATAGCGACCAACTTAAGTGAAATCACTGCGATCGGCAGCTGAGTATGAAGCATATATCTGGAATGTCCTTTTATCTGGAATGTCCGGAAACCAGGAAATGGGGGCAAGACAACAACATCAATCCAATGACAACATACGCCAGCAACGAAAAAGAAAACATAAGAAAAGCTAAAGATCTACTAGATAACATTGGAGTATTTCCCCAATGTATTGTAGTAGATGTAGTCTAACAACACTAACCCTAGAATTAATAATAAACAAAAAAAAAAAAATAAAGATAAACACTAACAGAATAAATAAGAATGTAATGATGGCCCATATAGTTATCATAAGGTAAAGGGTCCAAAAATTAGTTGTATACGTAATATATAAGTAAATAAATATTACATTATTACATTATTACTTACTATAACTAACTAATTAATGTAATTATATGCTTAAGTAATGTAAGAACATAAAATTTAAGGACTAATAACCATAACTATAAAGCGGGCTGAGAATATACCCTCTGCGATACAATGTTTTCTTACTACAACTTCCACGCTA
This sequence comes from Argyra leucocephala, assembly GCA_963942445.1. Taxonomy (NCBI): domain Eukaryota; kingdom Metazoa; phylum Arthropoda; class Insecta; order Diptera; family Dolichopodidae; genus Argyra; species Argyra leucocephala. The sequence goes on from OZ012678.1 coordinate 160,870,962, forward strand.
CATCTTGAAGTAAGGCATTTTATTCCAGAGACACATTTTATATATATATATATATATATATATATATAAATTAAAATACCTAAGCTTAATACATGCTTACAAAATAATGTGATTAAACCTAAAAAAAAACATCTAGGACTAAATTATTCTATAAATTCTATAAATATAATTTATCAACAATCATTTGAAATTCAGGCACGCAAATTAAGTATCTATAATTATTATTATGCTATAATTTAAATGCTAAACTTTAAAAGTAGGTCAAGAGCTTTCTTGTTAACCTATATTTAGAGAGAAATATTCAAGGATATACCTACTATATTTACCATTCATACATTATATTCATATATGTATATATACTTATGTAAATATTCCATTTACAAATACATTACGTGTACATACATAATAAATTTGAATATATTTTCATTATAAAATGTTACATCAAAGATCAATGTATGCAAATCTAAATAAAAATACCCAAATCTCGTATCCAAAATGTGTTATTTTTTGTGTGCCACTTTAAATTCTATTCATTTCAGGTAAGGTTAAATTTTCTAATTGAAAATAAAAAAATAAGAAAAAAACAACAATCTTGACCGGAAATTTTATTTTTTTTCATTTTTCTTTTTTCCTTTTCATCTTCAGCAATAAAATACTGAATAAAAAAGGAAAACAGACGGCAGTTTTTTGTTAATGAATAAAAAAACTACTTTCGAATTGGAATACATAAAAATTTGATATAAAAAAAAATTAAACAAAAAAATAAAACAAATTCTGCACCTGGACAATTTATTAAACAAGGTGTTAAACAAGAAGCACAACAAAAAAAACATAACTATATAATATGTATTATATATAAACGAATATATGTATATATATATATATATATATATACTACTGATACTTAATACTTATATAGCTAAAGGAAAAAAAAAATAAAAATAAAAAAATTAAAAAATGAATAAAAAGAAAAACAATCAATAAGCATGTCCCCAGACATTTTAAAGTTCACGAACCTTTTAACAATGGGCAATAGATAAATTACTAAAAGATAAGTGGAATAATAGAATCTGATATTGAATAGGCTCGCTATACACATATGTAACTAGTTATGTGTTATGTATTTACAATAATGTACCAGAATTTTATTTGATGTTTTTATACTCAAGAAAAAAAAAATTGTTGATTTCAATTTGATTTAATTTTGACAAATTCTGAAGTAATTTCACAAAATTTATGTAAGTATTAAAAATTTTATTTTCATTATTCAAACTTGATTAAATAGGTAGACATCTATCTATCTACCTACTTAGAGTACAATTTCAAAATAAAGTGAAATTTTCAAATCCTTGACCTTACCAACCTTAACACCCATTATATATACACATTAGTTAATATAGTTATTGAGTGAGGAGTAATGCTTAACTAGGTCCATATACTAATTTTATTTATTTTTTTAAAGTTTAATTAATTTAACAAAACTCACCGTATTCAATAAAATTTTAATTGGATTAAATACAAAATTTATATGGTGCTGCTGTAGTAGAATAAACAATTTTCTTTCACACACACTCAAATACAAACAAAAATCCTTCACTTAAGTATTTATTTATATTATTTTGTGTTTTTCCTTTATTTATTTTTTATTTTTGTCTTATTATTATTTAATTTAAATTTCTTAATTTTTCAATGAATTGATTTTTCAATTATTTTAGTAATTGTATTTTCTTTTCCGGAAATATTTTATTTTTTACAAATCCCTTTAATTTTTATTTAGGTAGGTATTCTTTACTTTTTCTAGATAGAAAAATTTTTTAGTAGAAAATGAAGGGAAATTTTAAAAAAAATTTTGTTTTTTTTTTTTTTTTTATATTCAAATTATTAAAATTTTGCTATATTTTTATTTTTTAATAAAATTATTTAATAATTTTTTTGTTTCTTTTAATAACTACTTATTTATTAGTAAGCAAACTTCATGTTAAACTCATATTATATTATTTTATTTTAGCACAATTTAGAAAATATATTAATATAAAAAAAAAAAGATGAAAAAAATTTAAGCACAAAATTTAATGCAACACGAATATGGCGACATTAAAATGACTTGTTCTCACTTCTTCTAAAACTATTCAACTAAATAAAATCAAATCAAAATTTATGCTTTCAATTTTGAAAATTTTTTGTCTGCGCCATTTTTTAACAAATTTTGACAGCAAACAATTTTGAAGTGATTCAAATAAATTGAATGAAATTGAATGAAGAAAGCAAATACAAACAAAATGCATATTTTGATAGATCTAAATTGAAGTATATTGGAAGGACGCGTTCAGGTACAGTAGAATCTAGCGTTGTAATAAATAGCAGCGTTATAGCTGTTGTTGTACTGAACATTTTGCAGCGAAATATAAAATCAAATTTTTTTTATATCCAATAAAACTTTACTTTAAATACTTCAATTAATTTATTCATCTATATAACTATATTAATTATAATAAACATATATATATATATATATAAAATTATATTAAAACTTAATAAATCACTAAATTAATTTTAAATGTTTATTTATTATTATTAGATATTATTTAATTTATAATAACAAATAATTTTTACATCAAAATATGGAACATACAAACGTCATTAAACAATCGCTCTTCAATATAGCATAAGACTAGCCATATATGCTCTTATAGGTTTGCATCTACATAATCAACTAGACTTACTTAAGTTAACTTAACCTTCAATTTCATTAAAACATTTATTTTTCGTTCAACCTAACCTGGTACGATTAGGTTGAACGATTAATTTAAATGACGTTTGAATGAAATGACATTCGAATTGTGAATAAAATTTAATATAAACAAAATCCAAAATGGCGTTTCTTTTTTCAAACTGTCAAATCAAATGAATTTTTAATCGGGCGTAACTTAAGTTGACTAGTTAACTTTAAGTTGCTTTAAGTTTTGACGTAAGTTTAACAAAAGTATTAAATTAAGTTAAGGCTAGTCAGACCTATAGAATTTGTCCGCTGCAAAATTAATGTAGCGATTTAATGTATCACTACATAAAATAACCGTTCACTGAATAACCGTTCAGTAGAAAATTCTCGAGCACAGTAATATTAAAGCGCTAGATTCTACCAAACGCACCCTAAGTTTTGTAGAAGTGAATCTTTACTACAAATTGTATGTAGTGTCAAAACTTTAATTATGTTTAGTAAAAATATAAAATGCCTACATGTGCAAATTTATTAAAAAACAAATATTCAGAATATGTTAAAAAGCATTTTTTTTTGTTCATCGAAAAATATGTGTTTTGTTTTGTATTTTTTTATTTATTCCGAATGTTCCGAGTATACTGTATTTGTATATGTACCACATTTCAGATGTACTAATATTCAAATTGTTGAATCAAATTTATAAATATTTATTATTTTTTATTAAATAACAAAAATAAAATATATATCACATAAGGATTTTTTTTTTATTATTCTTATTTCAAAAATTTATTTATGTTTAATAACAAAATAATTTTAAACTGCAAACTAAAGCTAAATAAAAATATTGACACTGGTTTTTGGCAAAATTTTATTTGATTTTTCTTCTTTTTCACTCTATAGCAATTTTGTATATTATCATTCTTATCTTTTTTTAATTTTCTGAATTCAATTAAATATGTTATCATGCATTACTTATGATAAATTTATATTAGGACCGTTCCCGTACTTTTCTGGTAAAAACTTGCAAATGAGAGAAAAGAGAGAAAAAAAAGAAAAAAAGAAAAAAGAGTTAAAAAAACTCTCATCTGCAAGTAAAAGTACTGGAACGCAATTCTTGTAAAAACTTGCAGCTGTCAAACAGCTGACAAGCAATCTGACATTCTGAAATTAATTTAATTATAAACAATCATTTGGAATTTCCGGAGGTGTTTTTTTTAAAGAATTGTAATTAAATTTAAACGAAATGGCAGCGGAAGATATAAAAAATATATATTACTAAGTAGCGATTCGGATTACATTTTTATTACATTTTTTTAGTGAAAGCGAAACTGAAGAGTTAAGGAATGTAATTCAAAAGCAAGTGCTGTTGGAGAACTTTTTACATAAAAACAAAAGACATTGCATTCGAAACTATTTGGAAGAATTAGTTCCAGGTTATTGTGAAGAGGAATTTGTAAGACATTTTCGTGTAAGCAAAAATGTTTTCAAATATTTATATGAAGAACTGCAAACATTTGAAAGTTTTGCAAACCTACGTGCAGATAAAAAATGTAGCTCAGAAAAACATATAGCTGTATTTTTATGGTTTGCGGGCCATGAAGCTTGCTGTTATAGACACTTAGCTGACGATTTATCCTTATCAAGTGTATCCGTATTATTAAATTAAATTATACATATATTACAATAATAAAGAATTATGAAATTTATCCTCCACTAAATTATATTTTTCATTTTTTTTAATAAATTTCATTTAAAAAACAAAATTTTGCATAACAGACACATATGAGAAATTACAAAAGTAAATAAAAACATAACCTAAAAAATACAACAACAACAAAAACAACAACAAAAATTTAAAGTATAAGTTTTTACAAGTTAAAATTTTACTTGCAAAAACTTATTCGAGAGAATGTTGTTGAACTTTGTTGAACGAAGTTGAAAACATATGTTTTCTCTCGTTTTTAGAAAAAACTCTCAGTACAGGAACGACTTCTGGTAAAAACTTGGAAAAACTTGGATAAGTTTTTACAAGATGTTCGTACGGGAACGGTCATATTAATTCGTTTTTTAATTCTACTTTTAAAATTTCTAATTGATATACTACATATTATAAACTTCGACTATAGTCCCAGCACTGTTATATTTCCTTGACAGTTTTGTTTCAACTAAAATTTTGATAATATGATTGAACGAAAGAAAATTTTGACAATTAATGAAATGACAGTAATTATTTATCAACTTAAAGAACATAGCGCCAATTTAATTACTATTGGTGAGTTTTAGTACTAAAATAAAAAATAATATTCAGGGATGAGTAAAACTAATTAGAAATTAATAGAACGAAAACTTTTCCATTGGAAGTAAACAAAAGTAATGAAATAATTTAAAATAAAAATATATAATGCCGTTTTCAATAATAAACATGAATATTGAAAATACGCATATTTGAAAAGAATCTGTAAATATAAATATTAATTTATAGCATACATGGACACGATGTGTTTCATCAGTACCAAGAAGATTAAAGTGTTTTATTTCACTGATTTGGTATTTTATGTATTCAACCTTTATTTATCTTAAAGCAAATTTCTATATTTATTAAACTGTTCTATATCCAAGTGTATTTATATATCAAATAGTTATTCCAAAGACCGTTAATATATTAACGGCTTTGGTTATTCTTTAGACTTTCCATTTTAACAGTTTACTTTAATTATATACGTTATTATTTAAATCTTGAAGAATAATTATTTTCTGTGAAATAAAGCGATTTCCGATTGATTTAGATAATGAGCTGAATTGATGTAAGTAAAAATAAGTTTAGAAACTGAACCCATATTATGTTTATCACTATATTCAGGGAGATCTAAATGTTTAGTGGTGGCTTGGTACTATTATGAAAAATGTGCAATAAAAAAAAAATAACTGGATAATTTTTGTAAAGTATACTAGAAACTAGTGTCCTACCTGTTGATTAAGATTCAAATAAAAATTATAATTTAACTTTTAAAATAACAAAAAGGTTTATTGGCATGGATTAATAAGGGCCTAACTATCACCTAACTAAATGGTGTTGTGTTAGCCGTCGGCTTAAGCGTCACACCATTTTGCAGCATCCCAAAAGATATTATTAATAAGTTGACATAAGTCAGTAATTTAATACATTATTATTAGGTCAAGATTGATTGCTAACTTTTGACTCTCATTTGCTCAAATATTATAGTATGTAACTTGTAAAAAATTCATAAATTATATATCAGCCAGTATCACTTTCTTCACATGTTTTCACATTTGACTTTGATTAATATTTGGTTTGCTGCAGTAAAATTACCATCGTTTGATTAGAATTGAATAATGAGTAAACATAATATGAAAGGCTGTTAATATTTTAACAGTTATATATTAACGGTTTTTGATAACATATTATTTACTCAATTGTATATTCAATTGTGTTAATTTTATTGTTTATTATATACATTTCCAATATAACAAATTAGTATATATATTGAATAATGAAACGGTTAAATAATTTTTAATGTGCGGTTTAAAATCTTCAATATTTTGTAAATTGCCTACTTTAGCGGTAAACATACACTTTGGACTTCCACTTCTTCATGCTTAGAAACATTTTATTTGTTCTGCGTGATTTATCTGTAAATTATTAACTTGTAGTTTTGTTGACTACATGACTTGTTGTTGAATCGATATTGGAACTAAAGTAGCTATAGATTATCAAGCTTCAAACTTAGTATGTACAAAATATTAGTTGAAGGTTGTGATAGATTTCAGTTTATTTTTGAGCCTATTCTTGATTTATAAAATATATTTTCATATTCTATATCTAATCTATTCAGACGATAAAAAATTTTTAACACTTTTTATTTTTTTAATATTTTTATTTAATATTTTCATAGTTTCTTTTGTTTTGTTTTTTGTTTTTTATATTAATGTATTTATACATATGATTCTTATTACATATATTTATATATATGTATATATATATTTTTTTTTGTTTTAATATATAATTTAATTTTAAATCAGTTTTTTTGTTTTCATAATATTTTGTAGTAAATAATTGTTTTTTTTTTTTTCATTAATTTTTAAGGTCATCCATATATATATATATCTATTATATTCATTCCATTTATATTCTGCAAATTTCTTCTTTTCAACATTTATAATGATTAAGTTTTTCATTTTTTTGTTTGTTTTATTTTTATATTTTATTTTAGTATATTATATTGTATATATACATATATTATATTTATTTATATTTATTTACCATTTATTTATTATTAATTTTTTAAAAATTTTTGTGTAAAATATTTTGCATATATTTATTTATATATATATATGTATACATATATTTATGATTTTATTAATTTATATTAAACAATTAGAAATTTCTTTTTATGTAAATTTACATTTTAAGTTATTTATTTATTAATTTTATATATTACTTATTTTCAATTCTATTTTCTGGTTGTATATAAAAGTTATTTTTTTGTTGTTTTCTAATTAATTATTAATATTATCAAAGGTTATATATAATACTATTTATTTATTATAATATTAGTATTATATAATCTTTGATATTATATATAGAAGGTAAATTTCATAACGAACGATGTTGAAATTAATTTTTTTCAGGAGGGGGTTCAGCCTAAATTTGATCTGGGATGATTTAAGTCTTAGGTTCAACAATATAGTTTGATTGAACTCTGGGGTTGAATCAAGAAGAGAAAATATAGGGAATGAAGAACTTAATTAACTTATAAAAATCAGAATAGTGCAAATATATGATTTTAAGTGAAATAATTGCACTAAAATAGAATGAAATAACAAAGCTATGTTAAAAGGTATCCTTATGCTTCGAAAGAGAGTAAAAGAAAGAAAAAAAATATTAAGTGAATTAAATTAAAAACTTCGTAGGTATATTTTGAATTTTGTTGTTCAATTTGACCCCACCTACTATCAATTAAAAATCATAACATCGTGATGAAACACCTTGTATATTAGTATTGTTAGTGTTTATTTCTGTTTGAAAAGATGTCTTCTTATTTAAAATGTATTATTAATTTTTTTTGTTTTTAATTTGATTTTATACTTAAAAAATATTTATTTATAAAATATGTTAACATAATTTCTTTTTTTTTTTTTTTTTTTGTTGTAGCTTAAGTTTGTTTTAAAAATATTATTATAGAATTAATTAATTACAGGAAATTAAATGATACGATTACAAAAAAAAAATAATAAATTTAATTTACATTATTAAAAAAGATCACATTTAAATTTGACTAGAAAATTAAATTTATGGAAATAAAATAAATTAATATAGAATTAAAGATTTTAATAATATATTATTAATTTTAGGTATTATTAAATTCTTTAATAAAAAATATTAACTAAATACAGAAAAACAATTTTTTTTTTTTCAAAATGAATGTATATAAATATATATGTATGTGTGTATTAATTAATAATTTACTTTTATTTTTATATAAGTGATCTTTGGTTTTTTTGTTTGTTATTTACTTTCAAATTTTGATTTTTCATAATGCTTTTGTAAAATTGTTAACAATAATTATTAATAAGGAAATATTAAATCGTACTGCTCTTAAAATGACTGTTTTTGTTTTGTACAATTTTTTTTTTGTAATGATTTAAAATTTTAAATTAATTTTATTTATTTATATGTATAATATGTACATATATATATATATATATATATATATATATTATTGTATTTATATATTAATTTTTTTTGTTGTTTTTTTTTAAATATCGACGTATTGGCTTGCCGGATATGCCAAATTGACGTTTTTGAGCTGAAAGTTGCTTCTGATGTTTTATGGGTCTGAGATTTCAATGCTGTTATTAGTATTTCAGTATCTCAACACAGGTAGTTTAAGAGATAATTAGTGTCACTTTTGTCGCATATCAAATTTTTTTGAAACTTATTGTTATTGATTGGACTGCGCTGCATACATTTATAAAACTTTCATGAAAGGGTAAGACCATGAAAAAGCACGTAGTGCAAAGCGTAAAAATTTACCATGAACTGCTTCTATACGTGAAATATCTACATTACGATATGGAGACCAATTTTTCGAAGCATATTCAAGTGTCGGTCTAACATAATATGGGATGTATAAATGTTTGATGTATAGGGATTTGTAAACTCTTTGGCCCAGCGCATTATAAGTCATAGCATAGAATTATATACCATCATATATTGGCCTGCACGATCTCCAGATTTTGGTACCCATATATACTATACTGACATTTATGTATGACTTTATCTGTTAACCGAAATTATGAGATGAAAATTGTAAGATATATTATAAAAAAGGCAATTTTTGAATTTAAATTGTGATAGTCAAGTAGATCAGTTATTATTATTAACTACAGAAACAGTATGTGTTCAAATTACAATTTACATTTGAATTACTAATAATATATTTATCTAAATTTTTGTAATTATTTTTCACACCAACTTCAACATGCTATATTTTGCCACTTTGTCACTTGTTGCAAAAATATATATGGCATAAACAAATAAATCGCAATTGGTTGTTGCTCAATTAAAAAAAAAAATTAACGTACAGTTTTTGAGAAATAAATGTCTAAACTTCAATTTCGTTTTACTCAAAACTAACATTTGGTAGTTACGGCGAACCAATTTCATAGCGTCGATAATATGTAAAACAATTTAAGTATATAATTAGTTATAATAATAATATTGAAATATTTTTATGATTTATATTAGTATATTAATATTATTATATATTATATATTATATATATTATATATCAATATTCGTAAATTCTATTAATATTATTATTCATTATTACTATTAATTTAATATTATTAATATTGAATTTATTATTATTATTAATTATGAAGGGAATTTTAAATTTATAAATTTTTTTAAAAATGTATGTAATATACATATGTATTTGTATATATATGTATATATTATATTATTTAGGTATATCTTATTATAATTATATACTTATATATACATATAAATATATAAATATATAATTTGTTATAACCATAATTAAATAATCAAAAATTATTAAATTATTACAAAAATAAATAATTTGAAAATAATTATAGCTTGTACTTTTAGTCAATCTATTATTTAATTTACTCGTAATTTTAATTTTGAATTTGAATTTAATATAATATATGTATGTATTTATTAAATTTTTTAATATTATTAATATTTTAAAAATAACCTCAAAGCTGGATAGTTTTCGTAATACAGCTCAAACTCGGAACCTAGTGCGTTCGTTTAAAGGTTGTTCTACATATTGGGCCAATAAGCAATTAAATTAAAAATAAATTTTTGAAAACTAAAACAAATGTTAAAAATTCATTGAGGCAGTTAAAAAAATTATTGTTTTAAGAAATAATGCTCATAAAATAATAATAAAACATAATAATAATAATAACTTTTTTAATAAACATACCAAAAAAAACTGTTTAAATTAAAAATACTATTCTATTAATATTATTTAATACAATCCAAATATCGAATAATATGTATGATATTGTATGTTTATAAAATTGAGATTCGAAATTATTATTATAGGTATGTAGTTGACTTCTGCAGAAAATTAGTTATACATAAATTATTTGAAATTACTAAAAAACTACTAAACTTGATTGTACATTTACACACATTATAGAAACACTAAAATTGTTTTAAAAAATTTAATAAATTGCAGAAAAAAAATGTAAAAATAAATTAGAAAAATAGTAATGGAAAATATTCTATGTCAATATTTTAATGTTCATAACAGAATCAATAATTTTTTTTTTACATTTTTGTTTGTAATTTTATTTTTTTATTTTTTTTTTCATATTTTGACAAAACCACAAGACCAAAACAAACAAAAACAAACAAAAACAAAAAAATTAAAATTTTATTTTTAAATAATATATTATTAAAAGGCATTTTTAATAATATGTATTTGCTTTTTATTTTAAAATGTAACATTTTGTATTTATAGTGTTGATGAAAATAAATTTGGTTGTTTTTGTTTTTTTTTTGTATCGCATATCCATCAATAAATCTATCAATCTATTAAGCCAAACTAAATTTCATTTTTTTAAATAATTATACTATACAATATAATGAACTATCACTATTATATAAAACAATAATACCATAAAATAATATATTATATAGTACACATATAGTATTATATATGATGTATTTATATAATATATATATTTATGATGTACCCTAATCAAACATTCAGTAACTTTTTTTATTTTAAAGGACGGAATTATTATATGGGAATATAATTTATTTATTTTTAAAATACAGATATATTAGTGAGGAAACTGTGTTTTTATTTTATTATTTTTATTTTGTATTTATTTTTTTTTTTAATAAAATTTTAAGAAAGTACAATTTTAGGTGTAGTTTTTTTTGGTTTTAAGCATTTTATTAAAATCAAAAGATTATTCAATATTTATTTAATTATATTTATTTATACTTATTTATTTATTTATTCATATTATATTGATTGAAAAGCATTTTTAAGCGTTTATTATATATATTTTTTAATTGCCTTTTAATAATAAATTTTGGAATTTTTTTTTGTTTTTATTTTAAATTTAATTAAAAAAATGAAACAAATTAATAATAATAAATTAAAATCAATTATTTCTTTCGTATAAAAAGAGTATAGGTATTTAAAAAAATATTAATGTATTAAAATAATAAAATTTTATTCAATTTCGAATTCAAAATAAAATATTACAATACATTTTTATATATTTTTATATATAGTTTTATTACTATAAATGTCATAAAAGGATTAAATTATTAAATTTTTAAAATAAATTAACTTGTATAGCCTTGATATGAGACAAATCTCTTTAGGATAATGATAAAGATAATTGGAAATAAAATATTATATTAAAAATGATATATAAGAAAATAAAACAAATATACAGAACATACAGAAAGAGTTTAAGAAAATAAAATTATCTAATATAATATTAGATATACACAAACAATGGCTATATATGACAGGTTTGACAAATCCTAATGTGGTGATGATAAGCTCTTTATAAATAAATATATAAAAAAATAAAATATATATATATATTATATATACATAAAATACATATATAGTAACTGAGAGAGTAAACTGTTTAAAAAAATATAACTTTAGAGCATAAATTGTATTATTTTTGGTCTTGAATGTCCTTAAGGTTTTTTTGTTTTGCCATTCTGTGTTGTTTAGTGGATTGTGTGTTTAATGGGTTGCAGAACAATGAAGAATAAGAAGTAATGTTTTATCTTCTAATTATTTTTAGTCATAATTTTTTCAATAATTTTTCCCAATTTTTACAGATTTCATTGTAAAGATTGTGTTGTGTATTATATACGTTTTTTTGGTCCTCATATTCTACAGCTGCTGCCTCGTAAATATATGAAATTTATTTTTTTTTTGTTTATAATTTTAAGAACCATGTTTTTTTTTTGTTATCTATTTATTAAAACTATTTTTTTATTTTTATGTTTTAGTTTTATAGTAGTGTTTTATTAAATCGTATTTTTGTTGTTTTTGAATTTGTTATTTTTTAACAGAATGAAAAATTTAAGCAAAGTAACTATATTAGTTTTGATTTTGATTTACTAATTTTTATAATTCCGCCCTATGCCCCACGGATGGGGTTACAGGACAATGATGATGATGATTTTTATAATAATATTAATTATTAAAAATTATATTATAATAGTTATACAAAATTTTGCAGCTGACTGTCACATAAATTAACTGTATTTTGTATAGTTGTTGAGTTAATTTAAATTGAATGCAAAATTGTATATAATTTTTTTTTGTTTTTTATAAATTATAGAAATTATTAATTGTTTTAACTGCATGTATACATATATACATACATATATTTTTGGTATATTTTTATTTATCTGGTATGATAAAAGGAAAAGCTATAATAAAAATTTTGAAAAGAAAAAATTCTAAGATTCTGAATATTAAATTAAAATGTATTGCACCATATTATTATAGACTTCTGATGATCGTATAATAGTCAAAATCGATTCAAAATAAAAAAATGAAATTATTGAAACAAACCAAGTACTATGTATGTTTTTATTTGTAATTTTTTACACAAAGCTAGACCCTTTGTAAAATATATTAAAAATTTTAATATTAAATTAAAAGAAAGTTTGAATTTTTCATTATGTTATAATAAAAAACATATTGAGGATATATTGAGGATGGTATTCGTAAGTATATAATAGATAAGTTATGTTCGTAAGAAATATGAATTCGTAAATAAAAAATTCATATAAGATTTGAAGTGCAAAACTATTGTTTTAAAAATAAAATCAGAGAGTGGGTTGTAAGGTGACCCGCTATATAAAAATAATATTTTAAAAATCTTTATGGGTCTCGTCCTTTTATTTATATGCTCTTTTTATTATTATTCTTTTTATTATATGTTCTTTGGTAGTAATTAATATGTATATATAATATGTATGTGTAAATCTTGTCATTATACAGTGTGGGAAAATTAAATGAATCAAATACGAAATCAAAATAGCGACTATAATCACACTAATAGCATACACTTCATTCATTTTTCAAAATACTAATACCATTTTCGAACGAAAAGAATAGATATCAAGTCTTGTTATGTAAATTATAAAAAATCCACTGAAAAGAGACATTATTAAACTCAATTTTTATTAATAGGATTTTTAGGTTTTAAGATTAAAAAGTTTGTAATTTTCTTATAATTTTTCATTAAATAAATTATTTTGTATAAAAAGAAATGTACACTAGACTGTTATTAGATCCTAGTTTTCATTAAAAAGGTATATATATCTTATATACATGTACCAATTTTGTTTTTGTCTGAAGCCTTTTATAACAACAACAATAATAATGAAAAAACAGTTAATTATGAATGAAAAAATGACAATTGAGAGAACAAATAATTTTTTTTTTAAATGTATTATGGAAGTAGGTCTGGGTAGAAGTAAAATGTAGTAAGAAAATCATTTTAATGTATTATGATGATGAGAGATAATAAATATATTTACTTTACATTGTTGTTGGTGTTTTCAGTTGTAATGTGCACCCATTTTTTAAACTGCATCCAAATTTTACTAAATTAGTAATGGCATTATACTAGTATTTATATAGTACATACATATATGTATGTTCTTTTATATTCGGTTTCAAGCTCAGAATAGTGAATTTTAAAGTATAAAAGGATAAATGTGAATCGTATTGTGATCATAATTGTAAATGTATAAATATTTTAAAAGGCAAAAAATAAATAAATAACAGTAATAATTATTAACCGGAAAAATTCCGAATTTGAATAATTGATATTGGCTTTAAGTTTTTATGGAATTTTATGAACGTCATGAAACATGATAAATTATATTTTGAATAAATAAAAATGTTTTATTATTTTAAATAGGACCTACATACATAAGAAATCCGGTCACTTGGTATTAATTATTAGTACATATTATGAATTTTATATTGCATATTAAATTATTATCTGACAAATAATTATTGTTTGCATCACTTTTTTGGTAAAATTCATAGTCGCATTACTTTTTTAATTTTAATTTTTTTTTTTTTTTTTTTGAATCGATTCATTTTATTTTGCTAATTTTAAAAATAACTAAATAAAGTAAAATAATATTCAGTATATATATTTAATTTATTTATTTTTATTAGTATTATCGAAGAGAAATAATAAGAATTAATATTAATTGTATAATTAAAAATATTTTTTTTAATAAAACTTAAATAACATTATTTAAAATCATATTATAATATTTTATATATAAATAATTTAACTCATTATTAATAAATATATTTGCTAAATTTGTTGCAGTAAATAAAGAAGTTTTTTTTATTTCTATTTATTTGTTTTAATATTAATTTTTATATTAATTATATATGTATTTATATATATATATATATGTTATATTAACGATAGTTTTAATGTTAACAATTAAAAATATATGAAATATAATTTTATTTATTTATCACTAGTTAAGTTAGACACAAACAGTCAATATACTTATATATATGTATATATCTAGAATCTAGATGTAAATATATTTTAATGATTTATTTTTTATTTATTAAAATTATTTTATTTTTAATTTAATTGTTTTATTTCTGTTTTTTTTTTTTGAGCATAAGAATTTGTTTTTTTTTTATGTCTTTATAGTTAATTATCTTTTGTTTGTTTTTTTTTTACATAAAATATTATTTTTCTTTTAAATTTATTTACATACATATATATATGTAATGTATATATATAAATTTTTCTCCCGTTTTTATATTTCTGTTTTTTTTTTATATATTTATTTCTCCCGAAATAAGTATAAATACTTACCCAGGTGTAAGACCATATACTGGTAAGGTATATAATATTTCTACTAAATTTCTTTTAGATTATATATTTCTTTAAATATATATTTTTATTAAAAGTTATTCTTCATACTTCATATTTATTTATTTTTTGGTTTTTGTTCTTGTTTAAAAAATTCCTTTAGCAAAAAAGGACTGCACTGAAATAAATATTTTGAAAATATTTAGAGGGATGAAAAATGTAGTATCTATATATTCAGTACATACATATACATATCTATATGCATAAGATTAAGTAAGAATAGAGATTAGAAATTATCTTTACTTAATCATGATGATGAACAATGTGAAAATTATCGTGAAGTTGAATTATTAAATTTTGAAGGGATTGAAGGGAGATGTTAAAAAAAAATGTTTATTTTTTTTCCCCAGAATAAATAATTTGTATATACATATATACATTTAGATGAAAAGTGTATAGTATATTGTAGTAGAGGTAGAGGTTGTGAACGTTCAACACATTCACAACAATATTGTTAAAACTGATTTTTATAAAAGTTTGAAAATTTTTATTTAAAACAAGGTCACACAATTATACATATATATATATATATATATATGTTATATATATATATATATGTTGAGCAAAGGCAGCTATAATAAAAAGAGTAGAAGGCATGGTTAATTTAATATCCACACTGGGCTGAACAATTAATTACAAGAAGTAGAAGAGGAGACCATCAACTTTTTGATAATTTTTTAATTAAATAATTTTTCCCGGTTAGTGTCAATCATAATTTTTTATTTAATTTCTTGATTTTGACATACACATATATTATGTAATTTATTTTTTTTAAATAATAAGTATATATATATATACGTTTTGTATTATGTGTATATATATATTATGTTTTGTTTTTTAATATGAAAATATATAATTTATATAATATGTACAGATTTAATATTTTTTTTTTCAATTATATATACATGTATATATATATAAATATGTGTGTAGTATGATAACTTAAAAATAAATTTGAAAATCAAGACACTGATTTACATCATTATATAGGTAATATATTATATAATATAATGTATTATATATACTTATTTATATGTATATTAAATTTTGAAATTTGACATTTAAAATGTTTTAAGACGGAAAAGAATTTTTTATATTACTTTTATTTATAATGTATATGTAATTTAATTATGTTCATATATATATATAAATATAATTATATGCAATTAATTATGTATTTGTATAATTTTATTATTAAATACTTATTATTATATATAATTTTATTATATACATACATACCCACCCACTGATTAAATATAAATAAAAGACTTTACTTTTTGTTTAAATATAGTTGGCAACATTTTATTGTTTAGAATTTTTGTTTAAAAAAAAAATTAATAAAATTAATAAAATTTAAAAAAAAAAACTAATTAAAATAGGAATATTATTTAGGAAATGTAATTAATAAATTTTTAATAATACATAAAATTTGTAGAATATACATTCATAATTTTAAATTTGACATTTACGAGTTTTTTTGTCAGAAAAATGTAAAAAAAAAAAAAAATTAAATTTTGGGAAATTTTGAATTACAAGAATTGTCAGAATAAATGTTTGCAATAGAAATTGAAATCACCCTTTGCGAAATAGAAAAGTAGTTTGAATATATCATTCTTCTAATACTGCAAACTGGGCTGCAATTGAGCTAAAAAAAAATCTTATCCAATTTGATATTCAAATCGTAGCCTTACGTTGCTTATGTCATTTAAAATTTTGCACATCCCTGTTGAAATCCGGTTTTCAAGTTCTACTAAGTTTAAAAAAATACTTTTTAATTTTATCCAATTCGTTTCAATTGTTATCCAATATTATCCAATATTATCCAATTATCCATTATTATCCAATTACCCAATATTATCCAAAATTGTCTTCAGATGAAAGTTTATTAATTGCACAGATTTTGTACAACCATTTTGCATAACGACTGCGACCGACTTTGAAATTGTTGCAATGCTTTTATTTTCAGATTGTAATTAATTCCGTTCCGATTTTTGGTCAAATGACATCCATTTTGGTTTTAGAAAAATTAAGTAAGTAATTTCAAACCATTTAATTGTCCTTCTACAGACTATGGAAAATTTATAAAGTTGATTACATTTAAATTTCTATTTGTACGGCGATAATACGATGTCTGTACATTAATACGATCTTAAATTCAGGATAAAATTCTAGAGAAAAGTATACAAGGTAAAATGTCATTTTTTAATCCTGAATTTTTGCATTGCAAAAAATTAAATTAGATCTGTTTAGTAGATTAGATTTAAACATTTTTATATTATTTCGAAAATGTTTCACATACGATTCAAATACGAATTAATATTCATTCTATAATTTTATTATTTTTTCTTCATGCAATCAAAAATGCCATGTTCCATTTGCCTTATGTATTTACGAACAGACGAATTGAATACTTCAAATTAATCTGAATTGAAAGTTTATTTTAAAATATTTACTATTGTATAAAATTTAATTAAATATTAAAATTTTTAATATCTACTGCATAAATGTTTTGAGGCATGATTTGAATCAGAGATTCTCAAACTAAAATATATATGACATTATAGAATAAACAACTAACCATATAAGATCGTGAGAATAATGCGCATACATAAATCATAAAATAAATTATGAATATCTAAGTACAATGGATTAAAATATTATAAGTGAATTCGCAATGATGATGTGAAACTATTTATTGTAATTGTAAGACGAAATGGTACAAACGACAAATTTGAAATTTTTCCAATACTATATTAATATTATATTTTAATTCCGAAAAATCTTGATCCGGTTTTGTTAAATTTAAATATCAGTCCTATATGTCAATCAAAATGTTGATCTATATGTATACTATTAATTCACATTCGTTAATTATCTTCGTCCTAATTATCTTCATCCTTCCAAATTTTTCATCGTAGGACTAATTGTCGTATAAATGAAGCAATCCATAAATACAAGAACCTAATAGAATTTTTAACCTTTAACTTCATTAGTTTATACTTCTTACTCTAAGTTTTACTACGGTACCAACGGCGTAAAAAATTTAAATACACATGGTATGAGAATTCAATATGCAAATGTGCAATGTATCCGTATCGCGTAACAAATATGTAACACAAAGTGCAATATGTTGTACAAAGAATGTTGGTTAGTATATCGTTTTTAAATGATTTTTACATCGATGCTAATTTCGCAATAGAGAGTACGAAATGTTATGATGTGAAATTAATTTTGCAAAGGTATAGCAATACGCGGTTAGGTATATACATTAATCATTTTAATTTTAATATAATACTGGTATAAGATAGGCGACAAGCAGTTCAAGTGAGTCGTGTTAAAATTTGACGCTTCAATACACATACATATGTCAAATCTGACAGATATGTAAGCTTATTACATATAAGCTGTGTTCTTTCGTCCAGTTCACGGTTTAAGTCAATACTTTAATATGAAATACAACTTAAAACCCATATAATTATCTGGTTTTTATACAGGTCTCAAATATTTAGTAATTATATTTATCACGAGTGTTGCTTGCGTAGTTTTTCAATAGAAATTTCATTAAACATTTACAAATTCGTATAAAAAATGTTCTTAACACCGTTATTCACATTTTTTAATTGGTTGTCTAGTTTTTATATTTCTAGCAATCCTTATCAACATTGGATTTGTTTTTGTTTGTAAGTGGGAAAAAAATATTTATACAGAAAAAGAAACAACCAGGTGCTGATGAGTTAAATATAAAAGTATATAAAATTATTGAGTTTTATAAAAAAAAATTAAGGAGCACTGATATTTTAATATATCGAAATGTTATTAATGAATGAATAATAAATTTTCTTTCAATAATATTGCCGTTAAAATGAAAAATTACATTAAAATTGTTTATAATATATATCAAAAGAAAAACAACAAAAACAATATAATAATAATGAAAATATAGAAAATTTTTGTTTATGTATGCGTATGTATAGTTATAATGCTATAATAAGTGTTTCAAAATAAATATTTCATATTAATATTATTATAATAAAAATTGACATATTTATAATTTTTAAAAAATAGGTATTTATACATTTTGTTTTTTTTTTGTTATTTTTTTTTTTTTTTATTTGTTTTCATATAACAATAATATTTATAAACTTCAGACTGTTATGAAAAGTTCATTTTAATTTTATTTTAATTATTATTTTTTTTTTTTAAATTTTAAAGCTCTTGAATTGAAATATATGTTTATATTAATTTGTTTATGTATAATATATGTAATATAATATATAATATATTTAAAATAGAATTTAGTTAAATTTTTAAAATATTACTAGCTACTAGAGATTAAGCAAAAATTAAAAAAAAAAATTTTTGTTCTAAGAGAAAAATACATAAAAAATTAATTTTAGTATTCAAAAATATTATTTGAATATCTGTCACTAGACGGTATTTTAAAATGTGTTAAATTTTATGAGGGTATATATTTTACTATTTTTGTTTTACTGTTTTATACATACTTTGTTAGAAGAGTATAAAGTAAGTTGACCAAAACGGGAACCATGACATATTATTAGAAAAAATCATTTAGGAACTAAAAATCAAATTTGATTATTTTCAAACGAAATTTTATTCTGTTATATTTGAATTTTCCACATCATTTTTCTCAACAAATTAATTTTTTTTTTCAATTTTAATTTTAATTATGGAAATTTGTTCTCTTCAAAGATAGAAAATTTTAAATAAAATAAAATAAATAAATAATTAATATAATATAAATATTAATATGTATAGTTTACTATTTAATTTTATTAATTTTATATAAATTATGTTAATTACAAGAATTTTCAATTCATTTTTGTTTTCATTATTCCATACTTTTAGAATAGAATTTCAAAATCTTTTTCAATTATATTTAAATTAAATTAAATTTTATTTTTTATTACTTCCAACACCATCATTATTACCATCATTGCTTTGGTTTGTTTTTGTTGTTGATGATGATGATGATGATGATTGTGTGGATGGTGTTGTATTATTATTTCCTGTTTTATGTCTCCTTTGTGGTGTTGGTGGTGGTTGTTTTTCTTTTTTAGCTGATTTTGGTGATCTATTTGGAGAATTTGGTGATTGTGATCTAGAATTATCTTGTTGTTGTTGTTGTTGCGGTGTTGGCGATGCTGATGGTGATGATATATTTGTAGGTTGTTGTTGTTGCTGTTGTTTTACAGATTGAACCTGTTGTGATTGTGGTTTATTTTGAAATTTTTGCATATGTTTTGGTGAATTAGTTGTATTAGTAGATGTAGCTGATGGTGTTGTTGCTATTGTTGATGTTACTGCTGTTGATGCAGTAGTACTTAATGGGGTTGTAACGGGTGTTTCATCAACAAATAATGGATTTTTAACTTCCATTTCACCAGTCTGAAAATGAAAATAATCATTTGAAAACAATAAATTTATATTTAAAATTATTAATTCTTACAGATGCTAATCCAGGACATTCATAAACAGTATAATCTCCTTCTTCATTATCATCATCACTTTCAACATCAGATTGACCAGTTGTTTGTTCTGGTGGTTGTCGATTTTCCATACCAATTATCTGTTGTTTCTGATGTTGATAATGATATAATTGTGCACTTTGTGCAAGTCTTTTATCACCAGATGGTGATAAATCTTTATTAGGTCCAGTTACACCATATGCTGGATAATCAACATCAGCAGCTGCTTTTGTTCTTCTTTGTAATCTGGCAAAAAAAAACAATAATTAAAATATTATTTAATTTTTTATAATAGGCTATAAAAAAAAATAATATTTATTTTTTTTTTTTTAATAAAATTATTTTAATTAAATTCTTACGTAATCCACGCAATTCCCAATGCCATAAAACCAACTAATACAGCTGCTGTAATACCAGATAATAAAGCAACCATATACATACTAACATCATTATCACCAACTCTTTCTTTAACAACAACTTCTTGTGTTCTCTGACCATTAAGCAATGATGTTGGATTACCATTTATTACAGCATTCGCATTACCTTCTTGTTGTAATTTTTGTACTAACTTAGCAATATCATCACGTCCTCTAAATGGTTTTGGTAAAAATAATGAATGTAAAGATGGTGTTGTTTTTGAGTTAATATCCATTGGTGGCTTAACTTTATTAAATAATATATCCTTGACACTTTTATTACTATTATTATTTGCAAATATTCCTTTTCCATTAACTTCTTTATTTATATTATGATGTTGATGATTATTATTGTTATTATTATTATTATTGTTTTGTGTTGTTATTAGATCATAAGAATTTAACATATTTTTTGTACTGGTTATGCTATTACCATTATTTAATGGTCCATCATTTAATGTTATTGGATTTTTTGTACGTCCTTCATAATAACGTGGATCAGATGGATTAACAGCAAATTCAATTTCACCAGTTGGATCAATATCATGATTTATTTCTGGAAATTCATATGCAAAACTTTGTCCTGGTGCTGAATTATAATCTTCATCAAGTATTGGATTTGAATTTGGTCCATTTTGATTGTGTTGACTTAAATGATTGTAAAATTGATCTTGTACTAATTTTTGTTGAAAACGTCGTCTAGCTAAATCTTCAACAAATTGTGTTAAAATATTTGTTTCTTCAATTGATGTTAATGGCGGTGGACGTCGTCGTAAACCTTTAATTAAAACAAAAAATATATATATATATATATATAATATGTATATTATATGTATTGAAATACTTTTAAAATTTTATATAAATTTCTTATAACAAAATATGATAATTTTTAAAAGACAATTTTAAATTTTTTAAACAGTCGAAAACTAAAATTGATAAAACAGTTTTTAAATTTATTAATTTATAAAAAAAAATTCCTAAAATAACTGTACATATGTTGATATCCAAATTTATTCTTTTCTCCATCAAATATGCAAATATTGATAACCAATTATTAGAACAATATCCAAAAATGATATCATCAGAAACAAACACAGAATATAAATAAGTTTATTCAAGGTGGTGGGATTAACGTTATAATTTTGGAATTCATCATTAACAAAAGAGA
Organism: Argyra leucocephala; assembly: GCA_963942445.1. Lineage (NCBI taxonomy): Eukaryota > Metazoa > Arthropoda > Insecta > Diptera > Dolichopodidae > Argyra > Argyra leucocephala. Next base: position 160,893,231 of record OZ012678.1, read on the forward strand.
GAGGTCTAGATATTTTTTAATAAGTTAACATTTTTATTTTATCCGATATTATCGATTTTTATGTTATCCGATATCAATATTGTATCATCGGTATTCGGTATATCGAATTTTATTACTGAGAAAGTACAGTTTACTTTAATTCCATTTCTTATTGCACTGATTCTTTCCAGAAATATATGCTTTCAATATGGATTATATAACAGTATACCCACCCACCCATAATGCCAAAACGAACAATAGTTATTCTACTGATTAACTTGTATAACTAGGTTAATAATTTTGTTTATCTAGCTAGAAAAACTTTTAACGAGAAAAACAAAAAAAAAAAATAAAAATCAGCCGTAAAATATGCAATTCAAACAACACATATTTGGTTTATTCAGTAAACTGTACCAGAACGATTTAGAGCGATATGGAGTAAAAAATAATACATTTTTGTGTTCAGTAGTTTCCGTTAATTGAACTTTTTTGTCCAAAATTGTTCTAATCGGTGTTCGGTAGATTGTCCAAAACAGTTCTAAATTGATGAATTTTTGAATTTTTCTTAAAACAATTTTGTACAACTTTTGATGATTATGTTTTTTCTTTGACAATTAAACAAAAAAAAATTTGAGAGTAAAGAGAGTAAGCAAAAATTAGAAACAAAAAGGTAACTCTTTCCGGTTAAGTTGTTAACTCTTTCCACGTTTTTTTTTATATGAAAATCTCCCTAATAATACAAAACATTTTGAAGAAGAAGATATCAGGCCAAAATATGATATTAATACCAAAATTAGAAAAAACAAAAAATAATAAAATAAATAAACTTGTAAAATTTGTTGTAAATGCAAGTTTACCTGACCATATTCTTAATACATATTGAAAAATATTAACTCCGCTAAAATTTTTTAAATTGTTTTGGCTAGAAGAACAAAGTCAGATTCTGTGTTTCTAAACCAATATTTATGACACTCAAAAAGCAGAGAATACCTCAAACCAACCGATACTAGTGAACTAGGTGTTTTTATAGCTACAAATTTAACTATAACGGTTTTTGGTCATCTGTTCCGGATTGGCATAATCATTATATTTCATCATATTATGCCAGTAAATATAGAATTATGTTGGTTTTTATTTAATATTCATATTAATGATAGCACTATAATCCTCCTAACTACCTCCAACAAATAGTCGTAATTACGATGAATTTTATAAACTAACACCCATGCTAAATATTATTAGAATGTGTTTTCAAAATAATTATAATGCATTAGAAAAATTAGCAATTGATGAAAGTATGACTGAATTTAAAGTTAGGAACTATCTCAAGCAGCATATCCCGAACAAACCGATCAAAAGAGGTGGAAGATGAAATGTGTTGATTATGATTATTTCATTGATTTCGAAATTTTCCATGGAAGAACAGAAAATAAGGTATAGAAAAACATCTTGGTGGAAAATTTTTCGGAAAATTTTGTAAAAAATATAAAAGGTAAAAATCACAAAATTTTCTTTGGTAATAATTTCACAGTACAGTAAAATCTATTAGAAAATACTTACCAATTTTAAAAGAGGACAAAATGTTGAAAAGGGGTAAGTCGGATTTTAGAACAAAATAAAAAAACAAAAAAAATTCAAAATTAGCTCAAATAAAAATAAAAAATACTTTTACATGTATTTATATGTTACTGAAAATTTGCTGGTAGTTAGTGTAGGTAACCACCCAATTTCGCCAAAACCCGCCAGTTTTCTCTTATTCTAATTTATTATGCTGGTTTAGGGGCTAAATAACACAAAAATTCAACTTTTACCAGTAGATATAATTTTCAGTAGATTTTTATGTTCTAAATAATTCTAAAGTGTTTGACATTTAATTGTCATTGTCCAAAGCAGTTCTGTCCGATTCTGTTCTAAATCTACTGAACAAACACTTATTATAATGAGTAATTCTATTAAAAACAATTTGTATGTATATTCTGACATAAAAAAATAATTGGAATGAGGGAAATTTAATGAATTAAAAACTTAAAAATGTGCCCCACTATACAATTAAACTAATAAAATTTTAGACAAGTCAATTTGAATTCAAAAACTTGTAAATTGAGATTAACAATTTTCATTTCAAGAATTTGAACAAAAAAATACTTTATTTAAACTATTCAGATTATTCTGTTTTAAAGAAGTGGATTAACTCTAAATTTCTAATTTCCTGGATTACTATATAGCTAATCGGATTTAATTTGATTTACTGCGACAATACTGAAAATCTTTAAATCAATTTCTTAAAAATAACTCTCGTAAAATAAACAAAAAAACAAATTACACAAAAAATGTATACGTCATGAAATATAGTAGTTGTATTATCGTATTTAGGGTAATTCTCTATTTTAATGTCGGTAATAATACTATATAGTCTCTATGTATATACTAATATACAATAATATAATATACTTCATCATTCGGAGGGTAAGAAATTCTATTTTAACAAAATATAAAACGTAAATATAATTTTTTTTTATTACAATCATCGTATTAAACTCGTAACGGATATGTATAGTCTATTTTTATAATTTTTCGTGAATTTTAAATTAAAAATAAAACGATAAATATTTATTTTATTCATTTTGGTCTAGTCTAATAATATAACATTTTTTTTATTTTTGTTATTTTTTTTTGTTTTTTCTTTTTTTTACTAAATTATTATAAATTTTTTCTAATTTTATTTATTTAATGAATGTAATTTACATTATTGAGCCAAAAATAAATTTTCGAAAAACATGAAAATATCCTGTTACTACAATTATTATTATAATATCGATTAAATAATATTACAAAAAAAAAAAAAAAATAAAAGAACAAAAATAGAAAATCACTCTAAAACATGTAATCAAAAAATGAAAAAGTAAAAAAAGAACAAAAAAAAAAACCAGTAAACCAGTAAAAAGGATTACATTTTCTGTTGGTTGTTTTTATTTTTAATTTTTTCTTTGTTTTTGTTTTGAAAAATAATTTACTCCCGATATTAAAAATACTGATGTATATGTATATTTTGTTATACCGGTAAAATAAACCTTTCACTTTCTTAACATGCTATTTTTAGAAATTATTTTTTTTTTTTTTTCTTCTCGTTTCTTTGTTTTAATGAAATCGAGTCAAACAACTTTAAGAATCCTTGACGTAATTTTATTAAATTTTGTAGTTGTACTTCAGTTTCAAATTGAATACAAAAAAAAAAAAAAATATGCCTTAGAATCAAATGAAGTATATAGAAGTGAGTTTATTAAAAATTGTAACCTGTTATCGCTCATAGAATGTCGTATTTTTTTAGCCGAGCAATTTTTTTTATTATTAACGAGCATATCCTGTATATGTTCTTAAATTTGAAATTGAGTTTCTATATAATGTCCTTTTGAAAAAATTCACCTGGTATTAAATTTTTCATATTTCTATATGTTCTTATTTCTAAACAATACTATGATATAATATTTTTTTTTGTTCATAGGGCTGCTACAAAATTCTTCCATCTGGTTTTGTGCTGCGCTAGATATTTAATTTCACTCCATGCTCTATTGTTATTCTCTATTTGTTTATGGACTGATCTGCACCATGTCTCCCGCGGTCTATCTCTTCTTAGTTTACACTTCAGATTCCAATCCAATACCTGTCTTGCTATATTGTTCGTAGATGTTCTTTGGTTGTAGGTCTATCCACCTCCATTTGCTCTGTTTTATTTGTGGTGTAAAATATTATTTACACCTATTAATTAGATTCACTAACTGCTTATAAAAAAAAACATAATTTTCTTTTTTTTGTTAATGAAGATTAAATTAGATTAGATTTGGATTTATAGTACAGAATAACAGAATAATTTCGATTTGATGAAAATGTCATTGACTATAAAAACACAAATAAAAATTATCGGTAACATTATTTGTCGGTACCTAATTTTATTTATTTGTAATAATTTTTTACCGTGGGGTTCCAATTTCAAATCAAAATTTATTGAAAAAGTTGTTATCAGTTTTTGAATGGATATAATTTATCTATATATTATTAATCCTATACCACTATAATGTCACTATTTTATTTATTGTTCTCTGTTGTGAGCTTTGAATAGCTTTAAGCTGGGTGTAAAAACACCCATAGGTATACCATTGTTATTTGAAAAAATAAATTTTCAAATTTTACTAACTAAGTGAGATTGTATAGATTTCTTGAGCTAAGATTGAGTGAACGGGTTCTCCTATTCTGTTCATTAAAAACTCTACATAAATTAGTAGCCAGTTTATTTATTTTATTTAATTATGTTACTTTTATTTTATATTTTATTTTTATTTTATTTTGTAATTTTGTATTTTTTTTTAAAACTTTTTTGTTTGGCTTTGTTTACATATGAATCATCACCATCAATATAGCATTACAACCCTTGGTGGGTTTTAGCCTTCTTAACAATTTTCCTCCTATTTACTATTTCCAAATTTCTATAGCGTCTGCTTCAATATTACCCCCCATCCATTTCTCGGTCTGCCTCCTGTCCTCATATAATTTGTCGAGAATATTCTAAGCTGATTTCCGTTTTTTGGCATTCTTATTATATGTCCGGGTCATTTTAGTCTTTGGATTTTGATGAATTTTAATATATTATTCCCATTCGTCAGTTCATACAGTTTGTCATTATATCTTCTTCTATATTGTGCATTTTCTATTTTAATAACACCATAGATTTGATCGTTTTAAAATATTCTCGTCTCGTAATAATATCAATGTTTCGTGTATTGTGCATTTTATTTTCCTAGATAGAAGTTTGGATATCATTAATTTTTTGGTATAATAACATTTGCTTCTTTGCACAGTCTTTCTTGTATGCTGTTTTTCATATCATCGTCATTACGTAAAAGACCACCTTAAAGGTACTTAAACGATTTCACACTTTCAATTTCACATTCGTCTATTGTTATTTTTTCATGTTGTCTTTTTACTTCACTTCTGGACATTTTTAAATATTTTGTCTTTAGTCCATTCCGATTTTCAACGACTTTCAGGGACATCAATCCGTTGGTTTCAAATTTTCAAGATACTGCACCATGTAGAAGAACTTTACTAGTAGAGTATTTTATTGTCATATTAACCAAATTTATTAGCTTCTTCGGAACATCTAATGATGATATTGCCATAGGGATTTTATCTCTATTGATATTATCAAATGCTTGTTTAAAGTCAATGAATAACATGTGTAGATTCATGTTGTATTCAAAGCTTTTTTCCATTGTTTGTTTGAATACACTTAATCAATGATAAATCTATTCCTTCTAAATCCACACTGGTATTGGCCTGTTTATTCTTCATATATAGATGTCAATCGTTCGCATATAATGTTCGATATGACTTTATATGAGCAATTTAACAGTATAATTCCGCGATAGTTCCAGCAAATCCAGTTTATCCTTCTGTATTGGGCATATCATGCCTACACTCCATTTATTGGGCATCACTTCATTATCCCATATTTTGCATATAATACGGTGTAATTTACTTTAAAGACAGTGTACACTATTTTGTAATAATTCTACAGTATTTCTGTGTTTATATACTCTCGGTATATAAGTTTTCCACAAGTTAGTTAGAAATTTGCTCAAGTTTTTACGTTCACTGTGAGTAAGACAATCCGGTTTATATCTACGTATTCAGATATCTTATTTAACTCAAGTTCTATATATAGATGTTACTTCATATGTAGGTATATAACTGTACAAATTTGTTGTCCGTGTAGTTTGACAATGTTATAACACTTAACAAAATCAATGAGAATCAATAATGTTTAATTCATCAATTGATCAATCTTCTTCAACCAGGTTTCTGACGCTAAATAAAATTTTCCTACATATATATATTCAATATGGGTTAAAACAAGAGTGTTGGAAGACAACGAATATGCCACTGACGCTAAATAAAATTTTCCTATATATTATTTTCAATATGGGTTAAGACAAGAGTTTTGAAAGACAACGGATAGGTATGGCATAAACGAATATGGCAAGAAATAAATGAATATGGCACAATATGAGCTAAAATAAAACAATAAAATATATTGTGAAAGCTTTGTTAAAGCTTTATGAGTACTTTGTAGGCGAACAAAAACAAACAGATTTTTGAATATAGGGATAATCATGGTTTTTAAAGATTAGAACAGAGATAAATAAATAATTTGATATTTAATGAGAGAGATAAAAATGCGAAATTGACGCACTTACAATAATACAAAATAAAAGTTTTATGGAGCTGGTAGTAAATCGATATACGTATGAAAATTTATTATATATAGTACTTGTGTATTACATTGAACCCCTATGTAATTTAAATAAAAAAAATATACTAATTTGTTAATTTGGAAAGATCCAAAATACCGGAACATTTCTGAAGTAAAATATTTTTTATTTTATTTTCACTCAGTTTGTATAATTTAAAAAGAAAAAAAAACAAAAAAAATTAAAACTTTACAAACATACTTAGTGTCGTCATACCAATAAAGTACTTCAAAATAAATTCTTATAAATAAAACCATGGTCGAACTCAAATTTCAATATTCTATAAAAAAAAAAATGATTTTCCAATTTTCCTTAAAATAAATATTTTAATCATGCAAGATTCTATTATATATATGTATATATCCAAGTACAATATTTCAATAATAAAATATAAAATATAATAAAAACTAAAATTCTTAAAAAAAAACAAAACTCAAAAAGGGATCAGACCTTCAAATTTAATAACGGAAATATGTTGTTTTTCTCATTTATGTAAATTTATTGGAATTATTTTCGAAAATTTACTTTATAAATGTTTAATAGCTCTATAAACCCATATATCTATTTTGAATAATTTTAAATTTAAATCGAATTGTCTTAGTGAAAAAAAAAAAAAAAACAATAATAATAAAATACACAATTCAACATTGAATCTCCAATTGTTAAGTGATGAAATTCGATTTATTTTTTGGATATCGCACATCATTACTGTTCACTTTATCAGTCCTTTACTAGCTTACTCTAACACAATATGCAATGTCGTTTGCCTAATATGTGAACAGTAAAGGTGACAATACACAACCTTTTCGTACTCCTCTTCTAACTTCAATATCTTTTGTGATGAATTCTTCTGAGACTATATACATATATAGGCTTTTTGATTCAAATACAAGCACTTGAGATACACTGAATTTCTTTTTGATCTATATTCATCTTAGTCAAGACTTCCATAAGTTGTCTAAAGCTTTTTCATAATGTATAAAAAAGAGAAAAATATCCTTATGAACATCTCAACAGTTTTGAATCAAAATTTTTCAAAAATCATCAATCATTTGGTCGATTTTTATAACTCACAGATGTTCTATTGACATCTTCTAATAAGTTATAAAATCAATCAAAATGAAAATAGGAGTTGTATAGGTAGTCTAACACTATAAATACTTACTGATGAGTTCTAGTAGTGTTATGATGAACGAAATAAGTCCTGAAAATAATTTTGTTTGTCAAAATTTCAAATTTGAAGGCCTAGAAAAGCTTCTCGAATACGAAGGCCTGCTCTAAAGCCGAATTCTCTACTACTAATTGTACTTTCACATTTCTTATAGATTCGGAAGTCAAAATTTAGAATTTTTACATTTTGTAGGGCTATTAATCATCTATATACAACGTTTATTATATACCGTATAAGGACGTGAATGGGCAATTATGGTATAAAAATAGATATAGCATGTGTCTTTGAAAATTTCCAAAATATGAGGGTTTCTACAAACTATGGGAACATTTTTTTTTCAAATGCGCTCCTTTTCTGAAGTTTTTCCTGCAAAACCATTTTACGATAAGCTTAGTAAATGCATTAATGTATTAATAAATAAAGGCCTCTTAACAATCAATTAAATGAGTAAAGGCCCCTTAAATTTTCCTATATTATGTAATATTATATCTTTTATCTAGTCCTGAAACAAAAACAAACCAAACTTGATTTTTTTATTTAAAATTAATTTATGTCCTTAACATAGCCATTTAACTATTTACTTAACTATTAAAACTAATTATGGCTATATGGTGATGATCTCAACTTTAAATCAAACTGTTAAATTAAAAAACTTAATTAAATAATTCAATATCTGCCAATTTAATTTTTTTCCATTTGCTTTAGTTTAATTTTTTTAGTCCTTTTTTTAATTTTCTTAAAAAAAAAAAAAAATGAAAATTGGACATTACAATCCAAATTACATTGAAGTACAATTGGAAAAACAAAAATAATTTATTTTTCTCCTTTACAATAACAACATTTTGGCACGTGGCAAATTTTCAATTGAAAATTTATTTAAAAAAAAAAAATAAAAACAAAAAAAAATGTTTTTATTAGAAAATATAAAGAAAAATATTTCTTTTTAAGGATTTTCTTCATTTACTGTTAAAAATAAAAGAAAAATGAAAAAATAGAATTTAAGACTATAAATCATTTTTATTAAAATTGCGCATCATTATTATTATTATATATTAATGAACTTTATACGTCAATTTTATATATATATATATATATATTTAATTTAATTGAAAAAAAAAACTTATTTTCTTCTTAAATTAAATTAAAACTTGAACCTGAATAAAAATGAACATGAACCACCAATGAACTTCATCTAATGAAAGTATAGAAAAATAATAAGAACAATAAAAACATAAAAATTCAATAGACTCTGTTTTTTTTTTAATTAAATTAAAATATCCCTTATAAAAGGATTACATATTTTTTTTCATGGCATTCAGTAAGTACTTTACATAATTTGATTGAATCCTATTAAACACACAGAAAATCATAGAAAAAAAAAATTACATCAAAAATTATAAAGTACATATTATGTACATACTTCAATACATTTATCTGACTTTTCCATTATTATAATGTATAATTATTTTTCATATATATATATATGTACGTCATTAAAAATATATAATAAAAATTACATGGAATTGATTTTGTCTAGTTGAATTCGATACACATTTAATTGTATTTAATTGGCTTCATAGTTTGTAATTCAACCACAAGGCTACTAATCAATAATTTTAATATACATAGTAAGTAACCTTTGGTTTACAATAACATTTTTTTTTTTTAAATCAACCGCTTCCTCCTCTTCTCTTTCTTCAGCATCGTTTTGTCATATAGAAAGAATAACTAATTTTATGTTAAGTTATGACGATAGAATTTAATTTTCACGCTATGGATAGCGTGTTTTATAAGTTGTAAAAATTGAAAGAAAATATTTTACTCTATAAATTGAATTAATTTGATAAAACAGGCCGACGATAAGGTTCACAAAACTGGTATGGACGAAGCAATGTCTCTATACTACTATAGCATACTATCTGAGAGAGCAACTTTAAAAATAGGCTTAAATTTTTGGTATTAAATTTTACAGAATATGCTTGTTTGTGTTATTTGTGTTTTTTTTTTAAATTTTATTTTTTATCAAAATAAAATTTATACACAAAACAAAAACAAAATTTAAAATGAAATGGTAAATTCGGTAATTTTCGGAAAAATCTTCGTGTGCCTTGGCTAAAAAGTATAAAGGTATTGGAGAAAGTAATAAGAATGTAGGCATATGATTCTACCAATTTATATCTCGTCAGAGCGTAAATACCGATTAGTAAGTATAGAATAGAATAGAATAGAATAGAATAGAATAGAATAGAATAGAATAGAATAGAATAGAATAGAATAGAATAGAATAGAATAGAATAGAATAGAATAGAATAGAATAGTTAGAACAAAATTTACGAACAGTTTAAAAGATATTTATTTACCCATTTGTGAAAACTTCAAAATTATATGTTTGTGGGGGCACAAAAGATAGTAGAGTGTTCCAAAGCTTAGAGGCTCGGTTGATGATAGAAAGGACATTTCCGAATAGAATATTTGATATTAATGGGTTTTGCTTTATTGATATGAGGCAACTTTGGATTTTTGAACCATTAAATTTTACCCTATTTACACTTCCCCAGTCATTGTTTTTTTAAGGACACTTTTTAGAAAACAAGATATGTTTTTCGTTCTATATGAATTGAAGTTTGGGTCACTTCAACAGCCAGTTGACTCTGGCATTCATATAATACATGTACAATGCTGTATTGATAAACAATAGAAGCAATAAAAACAAAAACATTTGAGCTTGAAAAATTAGAAGGAAAACAATTTAAAAATCAAATCATGAAAAGTAAATTAACAGTTTATGAATAGGATAGGTTAACAGTTTATGAAATCAGTAAAAAGCAACAGTAAGGACTTTTCAAATATAATTTATAAAAAGTAGAGAGATCAGAAAAACTCCTTAAAAATATCACTCAACAAATTTCAATATTACATAGGATAACAGTAGTATACGTCCTATTTACCTAACAGGATAACAGTAGTATACGTAAATATCTACCCTAAATACTACTGCAATGAGCAATTATCAAAAATGAAAGATTCTTTGATCATTCATCATCAAATATCAAATTGCACTGAACCAAAAAGTCATATAACCTGAGTGAAAATCAATTATTTTGAAATTTTATAGAAATAAAAAAACTAAAAATAAATTTTTTATTTAAAAAAAATTTCTGTATCCTTTACAGCAAAAATTAATTTTCTCATAAAAAGGATCAAAAATAAATCTTTGCGAATTAAAAATAACAAAAAAAAATAGAACAACAACAAAAACGAATATAAAAAGCATATAATATGCTCCAATGATTCAAAAAACAAAAAAAAAATTAATAACAATAAAAAGAAAAAAATATATTCCGGTTAATTACATTTTGCCTGATGACATTAAAAGCTCACATCATCTCACATCATAAAAACAGACCACAAACATTATATCAAAGACCGAAGATAATGGAAAGAAAAAAAAAATAATAAGAAAAATAAAAATAATAAAATAAAAGAATAAAAGACAAAAAAAAAATGTAAAGAAAAAAGCAATTCCCCTTAGGACCGTACGGTTTATATTTTGTATAAAAATTATGTGGCAATGCAGGACTTATTCATACTTTTTTTTTATTTTTTCTTTTATTTTTTTTAAGTACTAATGGTAATAATTTGTTATATCACTTGTAATACCACCACAATAATAGTATTACTAATACTAGGAAAAATTTTGCGGTCAAAAATATATATATATACATGTATGTATATGTTTTTTTTATAAAAATATATTTTCTATAATATAGAAAAAAATATGAAATTTTTTTTTTTGACGACGTGGTCTAGCTTTTGTTTTTATCTAGGTTATGTTGTAGGTAGATTTGTAAGTATGTATACAATATACATATATAGGTAAATATCGTATACCATTTTGCATTTTGTATAATTTTTTTATTTATTCTTTTTTTTTTTTTGTTTTATGATAAAAATAGAATTCATTATTATGCGAATGATTATACAAAAAAAAAAAAAAATAAAAAAATAAGAACGACAAAACATAAAATGGAAAATAAAATTGACAGTGAAAGAGCTTACTTATCAAAATCACAACTGTTTTTCTTTTTATTGTTATATTTTCTTTATGTTGTTGTTGTTTTTCTGTTTTTGGTATTGATGTTGTTAAAGTTCTTCTATATTAAAACCTGTTGAATTTGCATATATAAACATACATATATATAAACATACAATAAAAAAATGATAGAAAGAAAATTAAGGTGAAATAGCGAGAATGAGAGCAAAGGAAAAAGACTTGATATAAAAATGAAAATTGATAAAAAAAAAATAAATATTATATTATGTATATATATATATTTGTTGTTAGGTAAGCTTATTTGCTGTGAAAGGGTGGTAATGATGATGTCGGTAGGTATTATACTTATATAAAAAAAATAAACAAGTAAAACATATATATATGTATGCAATAATGGAAAAACAATTTTATTTCTTTATTATGTAGAACACAAAATTTACATTTAGGTAAAAACAGTGCTGTTCAAACTGTTTTACAATTTTTTGTTTGTGTGTTATGAATTTACATAGAATATTCTATTTTAAACAAAGGATATTCACGAATAGACGTAGATTGAAGGTGTAGTCTTGTACAAGGTATAGGGAAGTGTAAAAGTGTATTGCCATTGTAAAATTTTTATATGAAAAAATATTCTACAAGACCTGTAGATTTTTATAAGACTCAAACCTATTGTAAAATATAACTGTTGTACTTTAGTTGGCAATGTACTTTTCAAGTTTGACATTTGTAAATATTTAGAAAGTTGCTGAGATAAGGACAGAGGTATTTAATTTTTTAAATCAAAAATTAAAAAAAAACAAAATTATAATTGAATTATTTTATGAATGTAGTTACAAGGGAAAAAAATTAAGTTGTTTCTCACTTATAAGTCTAAAAAATAAAGTTCATATGTAAAAACACCGCTGTCATAATTCTACATTAAGTATAACATCAAAAGTACACGGGTGTGTTTACGAAATCGTTGTACAAATAATTGTAGACAACTAATACACATCCAAACCTAATCGTGAATGCCCTTAATATTTTTAAATATATGAATATACAATAACTTCAGTATATTTTTGAATACAATAAAGTATGTTTAGAACTGAGCAAAGTATTATAATTTAGTGAAAATTAAAAATTTTGTTTTTAAAAACTATAACTGTTCTTACTTCGGCAACTTTTTTTTTTCTTTTTCTGTACTTAACATCGATAAAATATATCTACATAACAACAATATATCAATATCAGTTCATATAATAACAATATATCGCTATTTCCCATCTATTAATAGTGGTACACTATTAAAAGTGGGTGCCAGCCACACTAATCCTTCGATGTCATAAAATTAGATCAGATAGGCTAACATGTATTGCTACTTACCTAAACAGAAGTAGCATAAGAAAAAATGACACCCTAGAAAGCACATATGGCAAATTTGGGCCTTCATAAGTAGCAGTGGTACCAGTGGTACCATTACTAAGGGGGTGTCATTTTTTGTTTATTTACTTAAATTTAGTTTTAAAAATCAATTTTTTGTATGTTCTTGGCAGTAGCTTAAGTAGAATTATCTTTTCGTGCTTAATTAATTAAGTACGTACGGTACTGCAAGTTTTTACTATATATATTTTACTACAATGATTTTCTAATATTTATTCATCAAATTTCTGGCTTATCATCAATTCATTAAATATTACTACTACTATTGTCAGAAGCTAAGCCTTCTTAGCGTAGTTCTGTTTTGTTTAAGTTGTTACCAGATTATACTCTGAATTATTTTCTGTCATTTATTTTATACCAATAACAAAGTGTACTGGACTAGGTCGAAAGACCAATAAAACCAGGGTATTTCAATTATAAAATGGGTTTTCAATAATTAACATGTAAGTATAGTTTACAAAATTAACAGAGTTACATACTCTGATAAATCTGTATATGGTCCTAACAAATATTTTTTTGGTTAAAAAAAGGTCTCATAGATTGCATAGATTTATTAACTGTGTATAGATTAATTTAATACTATGTAGTATAAATCTATGGATGTCTATTGGTCAAAGATTAAAGTATAAAGAGAAAATAATCATGAAAAATGTCTAATACGCTAACTATAATGACAGAGAACTAAATACGACATATGTCATTTTCTGTATATGGAATTCCCACGTAAACGCCTATAATCGATATATGCGGCAATTAAGTTAAATTTGACAATAAAAAACCAAAATGCCAATAGTTAGCACATAAATATCACACAAAAGTCATACAAAAGCCACACAAAAATGCCAAATGTTAAGTGTCATAAAAGTGTCAAAAATGTCAAAAATGTCAAAAAAAAAAAAAATTAGTCAAAAATGTAAAATTGAAATATAATATTCTGCGTTAAACAAAAAGTTATACAAAAATTGTATACACATTAAAAAAATTACGTTTATAATTTGACAAAATAAGAAAAAACAGTTTAAAGCATACTGTTATTTATAAGAAAAACTTTTTTGTTTTCATTTCATTTTATAATTCTGAAAAGGTTATCGTAGGTGTATAATATTATATTTTTCAACTTGGTTTTATTTATTATCTTTTTACTTTATTTTATTTCATTTTGTTTTCATTTATTTCATATAACATTTTATCATACTGTTTTTTTTTTCTTTTCTGTTCATTTTCAATGTTTATTGTATGAAATTCAATTTTTTATTTGTTTTACTTTAAAATTATAAATTAGAAAAAAAAAAATAAAAATAAAAATAAAAATTACAAAAAATTTATGGTAGATTTAAATATATTTTAGAATTTAATAGATAATACACAATATCTATACATAATAATAATATGTGGGTATGTATAGAAAATAAAGAAAATATATTGTAAAATATATAAAATTTAAAACTTGTATAAATAGTATATATGTATATATATATATATATATATATATATTCCGTTTATATAAATTATTACTCCTACACAAATAAAGTTACATTTCAAAGTCAGATTACATTTTTTTTGTAAGAATTATTTTGAAATATGAGAACATTTTAAAGGATTTATAAAAAGCGAAAAAAAAACAATATGTATTAAGAAAAACATAGAAAATTAAGAGTGGATAAAAAGTTTTAAAAGAGTAGAAATTTCAAATTTCAAAAGAGGTAATCAAGTAACAAATTTTTTTTTTTTTTAAATTTTACTAAAAAACAATGAACTTTAATTTAAAATAAAAAATAATAAATGTAAAGATCATCTCTACCTCAACTCCAATTTATATGTTTTGGTGGTTGAACTTTTAAAAAATTTTGCTCCGTTGAACTGTTTGCAATTTTGATAGGTAAAATTAAACTTTATTACATGAACTGTGTTGTGTAGGTCGATATTTCTGAATTTGGATTTGAACGGTTAAAATTAACATTCAGAAATGTTGGCAAACATAATATAATAATGGTAATTAACTAAAATATTAACTCTTATATGTACAGACAAGAAAACTAGTGTGTTTTATATACTTTTATATTAACTCGCCAGCATCTATTTGCACTTATGTAGTCGGTAAATAGAAAAATGTCTGCATCCATATCAATCTCTTGCATAGGCTTTCCATATTATAAAGAATTAATCATAAAGGGACCGAAGCTAGTATTTTGTGGTATCCATTGATTTGAATGAATTGATTGCCAAATTATAGAATTATCATCATAAAATCATCTTCTTAGATGATTGCGTATATTTGAATATTTTCTATTTTATTAATTCCTTAATCAACTAAATTTCTATAAAATAAAAGTAATGAATAAGAGGGGCACTAATCATCACTGTATTTTTCAACTGAAAGTCATAGATTTATTCAATATTTGAACCACCTTCTTACATTTACAAAACGAATATTAATCAGAAAAACTAAATAAGAAAGGAAGATAGCATTTAATAAAATTTTGAAATGCAAAAACGAAAAATGAACGAAAGAAAATAAATAAAAATTTGAATCGAATCAAGAACGTAATAATTTAAAAAACAAGAAAAAAAACAATTAAGAATCTAATAATATTTCAAATTAAATTTTGTTAAATTGATTCAAATAAATTTTTATAAACTTAAAAGCATTATTTTAAACTATAACTGTAAAAGTATTTTATCTGAAATAATTCACATTAATAAAAAAGTGTATATACAGTACTGTTATGAAAATTAAAAATATTTGATTTAAAGTTAAAATAAGTTGAGTAGTATAGCATTATATTTTAGTGATGTAGTAGTGATAGTGAAGAAAATAATATGACAGTTCAGAGGAAGATTCTGAGAGATAAATTTAATATTATTGAAATGCCTAACAAAAAGTAAGTGTCGTGTTTTATTCTTTGTTATAGATTTATTTTGAATGATTGTTTATTTTATTTTATAATTTAGATTTATTAAAAACTTTAGGCTATCAACAGGAGCGTTTCTGTTTGTTTTAAACGAAATTAAAGTCTAAGGACGCCTGCCTGTACGTTCATTATCGATACCATAGAAGGTGGATACCAACAAGGAGATGGCCAGGAGCATTTTTCCAGCAATCAGTGTTTAACGTGATATCTGAAGTATGCAACCGCTATTGAAAAAATATTTTACACACTTAAAATACAGCGCTTCAAATGACAGATGTTGGAAAAAGGGAAGCTAAAAGATCCAATATTGCGACAAATCTTTATGTTAAACCTTAAAGTTCACTAACCACCATAATTTGAAATTGTGATTGTTTTATTGTGGTTGCTTATTGTTATGTGTAAATGTATTTAAAAATATTACATTATTTTTTTTTAAAAAGTATTTTACTTACATTTTAAAAATAATTCCATAAGAACTTAACAAAAGCTTAAAAACTTGTTCGCAAACAAAAAAGCAAGCGAATGAAATGACGGTTACTCTTCGATCATTTTCTTCAAAGAAATATGGATCAATAACTCCACCAGTATGGATTGCACACCGGACAGTGACTTTATCTTGATGTAATGGTGTCTGAACAGTTTCGTGTGAATTTTCAGCAACCCAAATTCTTGCAATTATGTTTGTTTACATAGCCATTTAAACAAAAATGAGCTTCATTAATGAGTAAAACTCTTCGCTAATAATGTTCATCTTCAAAAATTTAACAATTTCTAATTGTTGTGCAAGCGTGCATCTTTCCATAATTAATTGGCATAATCTACTGAACCTAAATGACATAATAAATGTCAAAAAATAATACGTAGTATTGCCAGTTTAACCATTTTAAATTATCTCAGCACTATTGGAAACCCCTTTACTTAAAAAAAAAACAAAAAAATACGTAAAGCTGGATTTTCGTTGACCAATAGACAAATATTTAAAATCTTAATCGGCTCTAAAAAGCGAGATAACATGAAATGACATTATTTTATATGAAAGCTCAATGCGTACCACAAAAACAGAAAATATCATTTACCGGGGATATTTTCACAAAAATTGGAGATATTTTCAAAAAATTTGGGATATTATACTTTGATAAAGTATATTTTTAAAATATCGGGGATAGTTTCTTTATACCGGCAGCACTTTTTTTACAATTTTTTGACTAAATGTATATAAAAAAAAATAATTTTTTCAGCAGATGGTCGGTGACGGTTAAATTGTTGTTTTTTTGTGTATAAAATAAATTTCCCAAATAAAAATTTAGAGAATTCTTTACAGCGGTCTATTTTTTTCTTACTTATAAACTCAATAAAAATATTTTTTTTTCTTACATAATAATTGAATTTAAATATTGGTCAATGAAAATCCAGCTTAAGTAGCATTCTGTGGTAGCTAAAATGCTACTTTCGTATACGCAAATTTTTGAAATTTTTTGAAATTACATGGCGTCATTTTTTGCGAAAGTAGTAATAGCTGGTAGACTACCAGAGCGTTTAACCCTTAACCATATTTATGGCGCCGTTGCGGCTATTTCAAATTTTAAATTATTAATATTTCTAAAAATTTAAATAAACTTCAATTAGCCTTTTAAAATAATAATGTTTAAATAATTCGACCTATCCTTATAAACATCGTGCTGATAGAAGACAAAATCAATTTTATAAACATAGACACTGTTATGCTGACACTGCAACTCAATATAAATTTCAATATAAATAAAATATCAATATAATAAAAAATTAATAAAAAAGAGCTTCCTAAGAAAAAATCAAAACGGGGACAATGTCATCTCTGCAATATCAAAATGCAAATATTTCAGATGTGCAATAAATGTGATAAAACAACATGTACTGACCATGCAAAAATTCTTTGCAATACTTGTGACAATTAAAATTATCTTCAAATTGAATTAAATATTTAATTTTGTTATGTTAAAATTAATTATTTTTATGTTTGTTATTTATTTATTTATTTATTTATTTATACTATTTAGCTCAAACAGTTTACAATTTAGTATTACATTTCATATATTAATTAAAAATACAATTAAATTTACTTGGTGTACATTCAAAACTAACAAAATTCAAAATACAAAAATCGTAATATTATTTTTTTTAATATAAATTAAAAAGGTCAAGTTAACAAAATATGCAATTAACCTTTTCTAAGGTTTGGTTATTTAGAGTATATCTAAACCTAAATGGTTGGGTTCGACATGTGTAACACATGAGTGCACATTTACTAATGTTTAGTAAAAGATTGTTAATAATGCACCAAGTATAAAATTTATCTAGATCATCTTGAAGCATATAAACGTCTTGCATCGACGTTATTTTTTTGAAAATCTTCATATCATTAGCGTAAATTTTCAAATCGCTATTACAAATTATAGAAGCCACATCATTGATAGCAATAATAAATAACAGTGGTCCTAAATGACTCCCCTGTGGAACTCCAAAATTTGATATGAATGGTGATGAAAATGAAGAGCGGAATAAAACAGTATAGCTGCTATTAGTAAGATATGAGTTGACCCATTGTACAAATTTTGCAGGAAATCCTAGTTTTTTGAGTTTTAGTAAAATAATACTATGGGGTAAAACATCAAATGCTTTACTAAAATCGGTGTAAATTACATCCGTTTGGAATCCCGCTTCCATAATGACTTAGAAGGTTGATGTCGATTTATAAGAATAAACCAATAAACGTGTTGGAAAACACGTATTGATTGCATTTCATTTATTTATATGAAATTTACATAAGAGCTGTTGCGGCGCTAAAACAGTGTTTGTGTGACTAATTTCACAATATACAATAATGGTTAAGGGTTAAAGAAAAGTATTCAGAATGGTGGGTGTAAATCATAAAAAAATAATTAAATTTAAAAATGGAATTTAATTTTGACATTTTTTTGAGTTAGAAGTTATTAATTAAAAAAAATTTATTCAAAATTAAAAGATTTGATTGATATGAATTTAAAGAATTTTTTTCAACATAATTCAACCTGCTAAATATATAATAGTTACAGGATATTAATAATAATCGTAATATTATTTGGAATTTTCTTAAAATTTCATTTAAAATTTGATTTTGATTAGGATTTCAATGTAAAAACTTCCTACATAAAAAACAAAAAACATCCAATTTCACAGAATTTCACAATAATTCATAAATTTGAGGAAAAAAAAATAAAATAAAATAAATAGGTGTGTTATAACAATTTAAAGGGATTTTAAATAAAGATTATGCACGCGTTTTTAAATTACATAATGTGAGTTTTTCAAATATTAGTAGTATTTTAAAATACAATTCTGAACACCATACTGTTCTACCTTTTTTGTATATTTAAATAAAAATTTAAATTAAATTTCATTAAAATCTCAAAACAATGACAAATAATATTCATTTTTGAAAACTTTCAAGGTAAGAGAACAGTTTCTGAGATCATATTTTAGTACTTGTATATATACTTTTATTAATTAATATGCAAGTTTTGTACTTCAATTTTGTGGTTTTATTAAAATTTATTTTTATTTTTCTGACTAAAATACATGAATATGTATTAAGTAATTATTATTTTATTTTATTTTATTAAAGAATTTATAATATTTTTGTTTATACACTTATAAATTTACAAAACAAGGTTTTTCTTTTTTTTTGGAATATTATTAGATATACACATACATATACATAATTTTTTTTATATAAAATTAATTGCATCGTTTGCATTGAATAAGCTCATATGTTTCAGAAAATATTTTTAGAGTATAGGTATATATAAAACAATTGGTCGAAAACTCACATTTTTGTAAAAGTTTAAAGTTCACGTTCCGATCGAAAGTTCAAATTTCGGTTTAAAAAATAGAAATTTTTTGTCTTGAGATAGAGATTTGTTTTGTTTTTAGAAGGTATTAAAAATTGTTGAACAAAAATATTATTAAAGTTAAAATTTATCTAAAATAAAAATTTCGGCATACGCCCCAACCAAATAGAGTTGCAAAACAATGACGATGATTATAAAATGTATAGTTATAGAACTTGTCTTAGTATAGTTTTAGTTTCATATTTTAAAACCTAAAAAATTTCAAAAGTAGAAATGATGGCTGTATACATATTAAAGCTCAATATACCGGGTGTTTCAGAGCATGCGTACCAACTTGTTAAGAGGGAAGGAACCGTTTTTTTTAAATTTAAAAAAAAAATTATTTACTAAATCGAGGTTGCTCTATCTATTGGTAATATTTTCAACTTCCGGGAAGTACCGAAAATGTTTTTTAAGACCAAAAAACGACGAAATTGGCCAAAATCGGGATTTTCAAATGGGAAGACGTACTTTTTTGTGCAAATTTGGATTCTACGAAAAAAAATAAGAAACTTAAGTTAAATGATTTTTTTTTTGCCATCTCATTATTTTTCTTTAAAATTAATAGAAATAAAACAAAAATCCACCATATTTTCTTTGGTAAACCAAAATTACTAATAATCATTACTTCACCCATGTTTGTTATTTTTAGACATAGAATCTGAATTTGCATAAAAAAGTACCCCTTCCCATTTGAAAATCTCAATTTCAGCCAATTTCGGCGAATTTTGGTCTTAAAAAACTATTTTCCGATCCTTTTCGGAAGTTAAAAATATCACCAATCAGCAGCTTCGATTTAGTTGATAAAACTTTTTTTAAATTTAATAAAAGAACGGCTTATTCCCCTCCTAAAAAGCTAATACGCCATGCTCTGGAACACCCGGTATATTTTGGCCATATATAGTTTTTACAAAAACTTGTTTTCCAGCGTTAGAGTAAAATTTTGGTATAATAGTGAAAATAGTCGAATGTTTTCCTTTTAATTTTACCATACAGATACGCGTATTTTGTCTACTACTTGCAGACTTTTTCAGTGTTTTGTACTCGACTGAGGAAAGAAATCTAAAATCGTCTTATTTATTTTATTCGCACAGGTAACAATTTGATGTTTTTCGCAGCTACATGGTTGTTTATTATTCAATGAAATAGCACAGGTAGGGGGTTGAATAAAAATATTTTTATTTATTCTACTGTTGGTATTTGAAATAATATTTCCGACGTTAGAAGAATATCCGTTGCCTTGGTCTTTATTTAGGAATGAGTTATTTTTAGTTTTGTAGAAATCTACCGATAATGCCGAATTCTATGAGATGTAATGTGGACGTAAATTTAAATCAAATGGCTACAATAACTCGGACTGCAGTGAAGAGGATTTTCGAATCCAGACCTGAAAGTACGAGAAGTCGGGGCAAACCAAACCTTGGTTTGAAAGACAAAGTATTGGCAGATATGAAACAATTTCGTATCTTCAACTGTTGAAAACCCGTCCGTAAACAAAAAAATGGAGGACGTTGATGTGTCAGGACCTACATACAGGACCTACATGGTCTGTTGGCCACAAGTGTATGTAAATAAGTAAGTATTATATCGATTTGTTTGTGCTTCTTCAAAGATGTATGGGGTCATAATAACTTCACACAAGCTTTATTATTTATTTTTCTACTGAAAAACAACAATTTATTTCGATGAGTCAATAAATAATGTTAAATTAGATTTAATCTAAATAAACCCAGCTTTTTTTTGTTATTTTAAATACATATTAACTACAAATTTACATAGATTCAAATTAAAATTAAAATTAGAAAATTATTTTATAGAAGGAAAAAAACTTTAAAATAAAGTTTTATCTCTAGAACACAAAATGTCATTTATTTATTCTATATTTTTATTTTCTTCAACTTTTTTTTTTAATTAAATGTCCTTGCAATTTACAAGGCTGAAATAAATAGTATATATATACATCGTATACAAGTATAAAGTTTATATATATATATAAGTAAAAATACACAACATTTTGTTTGAATAAAAAAAAAAGTTTTGCGTTTACTTAAGGCAATATTTATTCTTTTTTAACTCTGCAACTACTATAATTTGACTTTTAATATAAAATCTTTGAGGCTGTTTAATTTTGCTTGTTTGAATATTACAAAAAATAAGAAAAAAAAAAATCAAATATATAAAATAAAAATAAATAAATAAATTAAATGTAAGAAAAAGCTAAAACGTCCCGTTATTTTTGTTCATACATATTTTTTCTTATACAACTTAATACAAAAGATTTTGAAATGCGTTTTTAATGTATTATAAATTTTTATATATCAATATGTATATAGATATTATGTAAATATATATCTATATTATAAACTATACATATTATATTGAATATGAAAAGCTATTTTTAGAATTTGACGTCAATGCAATTTTATTTTTATACTTAGTTTTTGTATTCATGTTGTTGTTGTTAAAATTTGTATAGAATTTAAGGGATGCGCCGACTACACATACACAAATATTGAAATGTTTATACAATATATATTTAGTTATTTACAATTGTATAATTATAAAATTATTTAACTATACAACAAACAAAATTAAATATATATATAAAAAAAAAACAAATTTTCATAATGAAATCCTGGAATTCTATTTACACTTTTTTATCATACATATGTATGTGCACATCTTGTGTACATATTTTTGTACATACTTTTATAATAATATAAAAATATTTTTACATAAAAATATATATTCTTATATTATATATTCCCAAATCGAAATCCTAAACGGAAAAGGATTCTACACCTCGGGTAAGTTTTTGTAATTATTCCGAGGGAAATAAATATAATAAAATAGGTATACATATATATACTATATTTATATATATTCCATCATATAATTTTTATTTATTATTAAAATATATATTATAATGTATCAAATATATAATATATAATAATTTTTTTTATTATAAATTTTGTTTGAACAATTAATTAAATATGTGCATACATACTTGAAATATATATATATAGCTATATTTGAAATAATTCAATTTAAAATAGTATACATAATGTCAATTAAGGACTATGTACATATATAATAAAATATCCCGATATAATATAATTTGTGGTAGGTTTTTTTTTACGTAATAATTAAAAATAATATATAATGATAATATATAACAAAAAAAATGTAATTATAATTAATTAAAATTATTATTGTTATATTTCAGTTTTTATTTACTGTTAAGTCAGATAAATTTTAAAAAACACACATTTTATACCAAATTTTTCAAATTTTCTTTATATATAATAAAAGCACATAATTCTCAAACAGTTTTCAAAATTATATAGTTATAAAGATAGAATTATGTTTATATACCTATATACTAAAAAATATTATATTCTGACATTCAGAAAAACAAATAAATTAATTGTGGAAAGAACAATAAAATTAGGACAGTAATATATACCTAGGTACAATAAGTTAGGCTCAATTCAAAAAATTTGCATCAAAATGTAGTTAAATTTTATTTAGTTATTTACAATTGTATAATTATAATATATATACAAGTATATAAAAGAAATTTTAATAAGTAAAAAAGTATTAAAAAAATAAGAAGGTTACAGTTGATTTAATAAGCATTTATAAAGGTAGGTATATACAAAATCGAAACCTAGTAAAATATGGTCAAACTTCCATTTATTTGATAAGAGTACTCTGCTATCTAGAGTCTTATTTATACTTATTCCAAAGAAAATTGTTAAATTAAACGATTACTATATTTTACATCCGGGATTATGACTCTATTCTGGTGTATTTTAATTTTAAAATTTAAATTTTATTATTCCTCTATATATTTACATATATTATTTTTACCCTAATATGATTTATTTCGTTGATGTGCATTATACACTTATTTAGAAATAAATTTATTTATTAAATTAATGTACTTCCTATGGAATAAAAATAACATTGTGACCTTATTTAAAGCTATTTATAAATCCCTATCTATATTCCCAGGATAAATTTGAACATTTAATTTATAATGAAGTTTAACAGTCATCTTTGAGTCAATCATTTTTTTAAACCAACCACATACAATAAAGTGAGTGATACAAAAATTGACTTTTGCGATTGTCACTTAAAATGTATTATTCCCGTCGGAATATATACATATATGTAAAAACGTTGCTTGTTTACCCTATTTTTCAATTTAACACATTAACTATCTATGTTTTTCATATTTAGCTATCATAGAATGTTATATTTCACTTTTTTCAGTTGCGAAAAATAAAATGTAAAAATATTTGTTGTTTCGTAATTCGGCAATAAAAGAGTTAAATTATTATTTTAAATAAATAAATAAAATATTATTAATTGATAAAAACTATTTTGGTTTATTTTTTATTATTAAATTAACTTTTATAAATTTAATTAAATTAAAAGAAAAAAAATGTCCCATTTTTGTTTAAATAAATTAATTACCTGGATAGGTATTCCCATTTATTGGATTAATAAAAAGTCCATAAGCCATTATTAAATATGTAACAAGGACATACATTCTAAACATTTTTAATATTATGTTTTTCTTGTTCTTTTTTATTCAATTGAAAATTATTTTACTTCAAGAATATTTTAATATATATATATATATTTTTTGTTTTTTAATTTTGTTTTTCTAATCCTGACATACAGGCGATTTGTTTTCGTTCAAAACATTATTATCTTTTATCAAGTATTATTTTATTATTTATGTATATATATATACATTATGTATATATATATATATGTATATATTTATTTATATTATTATTATGATTTAAAAACAAAATTTTTCGTATTCGTGATGTTTCTTTGAATTTTCACAACACAACAAATTATTATCGTTGTTCATAATTTTAAACATGTATAACAATACAAACAAAATATTAGAAAATAAAAATTAATAAAATAAAATTTATTTTTTATAAAATTGCATTTCCTTTAAGAAATAAAAATCAAATTCGCTCTATTTCGTTCTCTTTTTCTCTTTTTTATTTCAATTTTTTATTATTATTATTATTTTCTCTTTTTGTGTATGTATAATTTTATTTTATTACATTAAAATTGCGTTTAATTTCGTTTTTTTTTTTTTTAATTTCAAATTATTTATTAATTTTTTCAAAAGAAATATCATAAATTAATTTAGATATAACTTTTTAAAATTAAATTGTTGCACTAATCACTTATCAATAATTTTTAATTTACACGCATACTTTCACATACGCTCGAATTAATCGTTTAAAAAATGTTAAATTGTAATCTTGTTTTTGTTTTTATATATTTTTTTCAATTTCTATATAATATTTTTTCCTTTATATTTTACTAGAATATTGAAAGAAAAAAAGGAAAATAAACAAACAAAAAATCAATAATCTGAATGGAAGTTCATATATCCATGAATGACTTGAAGAAACGAATTGAATTAATTGAAAATAATTTTTTTCATTTGATGTTTTTTATTGCAATTATTTTATTTATAATTATTTTTGTTTTTATGTAAAAATAGTTATTTTTAATATTAAAAATTTAATAAATTAAAAAAAGTGTATATATACATTTATATATATTGGAAAAATTTTTCACATATTTCCACGACATCAATTTTTTTGTATTACTTTTCTTTTTCCTTTTCTTAATTTGCACTTAATTTTCTATTGTACTTTCTTTTTTATTCCTTCAGTATTTCTATCTCTTTTCGTTTCAATATTATCTATTTCTTTATCTTATTATTTTAGAATTAAAATTATAATATTTTTTTTTTTCATTTATGTATTTTTTTGTTTTTCTTTTCTATTCTTTATTATCAAAGTTTAATTTGAAATTTTTCTTCCTTACAAGAAATTTATTTTGTTGTTGTTGTTGTTAGTTTTGTTATGTTATGTTCGAGCAATTCAAAGTTTAAAAGTAGACTGAAATTGAATTTCTAAATTGAATTGTATACAACAGAACATAGTGTTCAAGTACAAACAAGTACATAAGCTGACGTAGGATCTTTTTCGAAAATTTAATAATAATAACAACAACAACAACAACAACATTGAAATATTGTAAAGCTTTTTATATGTTGGAAAATATGAACCTACTTAAAATCGAAACGTGAAAACTTTTATTCAAACTTAAAAGTGTAGGAAAAAGTTTTGAATGAAAATGTTTTTTTTGTATTTTATTACATATGGGTGTATTGGAATTATACATATATAATTATATCTATATGAAAAATATGACAATTATTAATTAAGGAAATCTCAATCTATATGTATGTATAGGTATGTATGGATGTTTATAATTTTAAATTTTCTCTTTTTCATTGTGCATATTAAAAGTAGATTTTTTTTGTTTTTTTTTTAATAGCTACGAATATAATTTTTTTTCTTATTGTGACATAGTTAAGAAAATTTTTCTTGAGGTACGTACAAACAATTTTAATTGAGCATAGCTATTCTATATATATTATTGTGTATATAGGTGTTGTTATTTAATTAAAAGAAATACCGTTATTTAAAATTTTAAAAATGGCGAACATTTGATACATATAAAAAAGAATAATATAAATTATAATGAAATTTTAAAATTCTGTTTCACTTTGTCATAACGATAAAAATACATATTAACCAGATGGATAAACAAATGGAAAATCAAAGCTAATTAAAATAAAGGACACACAATGTCTAAAAAAGATTGAATTTAAAAATTTAATGTTGTTCGGGAAGTGTGTTGTTAAAAAGTATCAAAATATCAATAATGGAAAATAAAATGGTGTTATATAAATTCATCATAATCTAATAAATCTGGACCTATATATATGGTAGACAACTATGGTGAATAGCAAAACAATTCATATATTAAAGTACTTTAATCCAAATTAAATTCACAGGTATGATAATACAATATGCAAATATACAATACGTAAAGGGATTTATGAGAAATAGGATAGTGCATTCATTCAAGGCTGAACAGAAGTATTTCAGGTGTTCCGTCTTGAACTATATCAGTTGACTTTATCTGAAATAAACATAAAGGAAATTTACTTGTATTAGATAATATTGGAAATATTTTTATTACTGTCAGCTTAATGCTTGGAGCAAGCACATCAGACGTCTATTACTAGGCGAAAGCTTGCTTCAATTTTATTGTGCAAATATATTATCATCCAGTAGGGTTAGTAAAATACATCAACCTTTGATTAGAAAAAAACTAAAAATAAACTAAACAGATGCATGCATGCAGTTAGTGGTATAAATAATAAGTTAATACCTATGTCAATAACTATTGACTTATTTACCTATGTAAGAACAGCATCCAGATGATCGACATCATAGCATGGATCTTTGTTATCTTGAATCTGCAATCTATGAGAAGAATTAAAATATTTGTTATTTAATTAATATACCAAATTATTTTATTAATAGACCTACGAAAACTGATTGATATTTACTGCAACGAAATAATATAATCGTTATAATTTAATAAGTAAATTCGCATTAGAATTTTTTTAGAACTATCAATGCAAATTATAAATTAAAAACAAAAACTATATTTTGATTTATTTTATTTTTAATTATTTTACATATTATTATAGATTTATATATATTAGAGATATATATAAGAGGCATTCAAATGCTCAATAAAATATTGACAATATTATTGCAAAATAATATTTTATGTTCGGCCACATACAATCAATAAAACGGCATAGCAATTTTCTTCAATATTTTATAATAAAAGCTATTTATCATACAACAAAGACTAGCTACAATGTACTAGAACTATCAATAAGTAAAACACAATACGGTTGAAGTCCAAAATTCTCTACCGTTGATGTAATTTACACCAGAATAGTGAATGGATCAATTTATAAAATTCCATTCACCTCTAAATAATTTTTTTGGTAAGTCCTTAATATCACAATCAACAGAAACGCTATATATTATGGAATATATAGCTAAGACAATTCTATGGCATATCAGGATTAATACAATATCAAAATCATAATACATGTGATCAAGAATTTGTATGACTTTTCTTAATGCAAAGTGCTACATAGTAAAAAATTGCCCATCAGCAGTTTTATATATGTATATACAAAAGTATCAAACAATATGTATTCTGCCCAAAGCATATACAAGAAGTACACTATAAAGATACAGTTATATTTCAACAATCGATAACAAAAATATTGAGAAAGTTGACACCTTCTTGGCAAATTAAATATTCAAAAATGAAATATCAGAAGCTGATGTAGCATAGCTGATGCTGATGTTCCGATCTATGCCCCACGGATGGGGTTGCAGGACATTGACGATGTAGCACATAGAGTTTAAAACTCAATTCGAAGTTGTCCATTTAATAAATTTAAGTCAAAAATATTCAGATTCAATATATTTAATGTCAATGCTACCAGCTACACACGACTATGAAACTTGAAAAATAAACATAAATCCAACTAAAATCAATAAAAATCAGGAGTTGTATAGGTAGTTTAACACTATATAAATACCTACTGATGAGTTCTAGTAGTGTTATGATGAACGAAACAATTCCTAAAAATAAATCCAATATTCAAGAATTTGTTGATAGATACTGAAAGACGTGTACTGAAAATATTTTGACTGCAAACTATACAAAATGCTGAATTGTGTAACACAATTGGCTTTGAGCCAGTGAGGTAATATAATATAAAGAGAAGGAAATGAAGTTGGATAAGCCACCCATTACAACAATTCACGATAGATCCAAAACATCTGAAAAATACGATACATTTAAAAACCGTGGACTCAAATTCAAAAAAATATAGTTTTAAATCTCTCAATCGACAATTGATCGCATATGATGTTTCCACACGGAATGATAAGTCAAGATTATGAGGATGACAGACATTACAATATTTTTCCGTAATAATTTAGTTAAAATAAAATAATTATAGTGGAAGAACTAATGCACGCAGCGCAGGATAGATAGAGCTTCAGAAATGTGATAACAGACATCAAAACATCAGAATGAATGGAAAAAACGTAATATTACACACAAATTACCTAATATACTTAAATTGCAAATAAAAAAATCTTCTTAATATGTAGTTTGAACGTTTTTGTTCGATTTAGTCATCTGACAACAAAGTTTTGATTGACAGTTAAGCGTAACATTTTCAAATTGGCATGTGTTTTGAACATTTTTTTTCAAATATATATAACAGAAATGAGAAATGTATTCAATATAAATATACGAACAGTTTGATTAAAACAAAAGATACATACTGTTGTAAGTACAGACAGACTGTATATGTACAGACTGAATTCAAGCTTTGATTGTAGATCAAAACTTTGTTATAAATATGGAAGCTCAGAATTTAATAAACTATAGGTATATTATAAAACACTTCCGCCCTATGCTGCACTGAAGGGACAATGATGATAAAAATCATTATAAAACAGAAACTTAAAGAATTTTATGATTTAATCAAAGGTTCAGTGAACATTGAGTGCGTATATAATCGAAACTAATAGTTCTGTTAGATTTGACAAATAAACGTTTAAACAATTTTATATATTTTATTTTATACCTTTATACAAATTAGCTATTACAAAAAAAAAAAACATTCAAGGATCGAATAAATTTTTCTTTTTTAATGATAATAAAAAAATTTATAAATATTTATCATAATAAGGCTTAATAATAATACAAACTTAATAATAAAAAATATAGACTATAATTGCCTCATAAAGCAATTTAAGCAAACAAATAAAAAAACAAGAACTGATAATATTAATATTTATCTATCCATATGCTTTTAAAAATTGAACTAGAACATCAAACTATTCCCAGATGGTGTGTCATAAAAAAATAAAGATTAAAATATAACTATTTTACAGTCTGAAAAAGGTTTAACTGGAAGAACTTTAATATACAAAAAAATAACAGGTATATTAGTTTAATTAAATTAATAATTAATATTATACAATAAAACATATACATTCACATATATTTATATATTTTTTTAGATTAGCAACAAAAATCAATTTGAAATTTATTTATCAGTAAAATTCATAAGTTAATTAACACTATTCAGCGCAATCAAGCTTATCGATTATGTATTTTATCTCCAAAATATAATACTGCACAATTTGGAATAATTGATCTCTTGTTTGATTTGTAACCAAACATGACTTGCTAAGAGCAGCATGTTGGCTTAAAATAGTATAACAGTTTCGAATAGAATCGTTACGTTATGGTGGATTTCCTCTTCATGGACGAACGTCCGGACAATTTTATTTTACACTATAATTGAAACACAAATACCATTAAAGAAAATTTTTTAATTTCCTCTCAATGCGCGAAGGACTGACATTTGTTGTAGTCAAAAAAGGTTGACGTATGAAAAATTGTTTACATGCGTTGATATTATTTTTATTAAAAAAATTTAAAATTTTGTTAAGAGTTAAAATGGATAATAACATTGTAATATTCGAAAAAATAAAATATAGCGCTTTGCTTTTATCGTAAAATATAAATAATCTTATATTAAAAAACAAAAAATAAAAAAATTACACTTCATGTCTTTTACTTAAAAAACATTTGAAATTCTATATGTGAATGCGTTCATATATAAATCGAGATAGCAATAAATATTTATCAAATAATTATATAACTACCATTTTCTTTTACTTCGTCCTTCAGCCAAAAGTTAAAAATATTTTAACTAAGAAATTGGATGAAGAATATTGCCCGGAGAGAATTTTTTGTGTATGTGTTGGTAAAATAAATTTTTTTGATTGGTTAAAAAATTTGTGCGGACGTTCGCCCATTAAATCTTCATTTTTGGACCGATTTCAATGTTCTTTCAACTGTTTAATGTACTTTGTTTAATGAATATTTTAAAATATAGGATAATAGATAATAGATAATAGATAATAGATAATAGATAATAGGTAATAGATAATAGGTAATAGATAATAGATAATAGATAATAGATAATAGATAATAGATAATAGATAATAGATAATAGATAATAGATAATAGATAATAGATAATAGATAATAGATAATAGATAATAGATAATAGATAATAGATAATAGATAATAGATAATAGATAATAGATAATAGATAATAGATAATAGATAATAGATAATAGATAATAGATAATAGATAATAGATAATAGATAATAGATAATAGATAATAGATAATAGATAATAGATAATAGATAATAGATAATAGATAATAGATAATAGATAATAGATAATAGATAATAGATAATAGATAATAGATAATAAATAATAGATAATAGGTAATAGATAATAGATAATAGATAACAGATTGTAATAGACAATATGTAAAGAAGAAGAAAAAAAAATAACTCAATCATCACTCATCAGAGAAAAAATCCTATATTTTTATCCTTAAAGTGTAACAGTAAAACTTTTTTTTTTAAATATCTGCGTTTTTACATAATATGTACTCGTATTGTATAGAAATATAATTTGAAAAAAACTTTAATTAATATTTGTGATACTTTTGCTTTCTTAAAGCCAAGCTAATATAAAAGTTCAGCTAAATTTAGATATAATAGAATAAAAATAAAATGAAAATTGGAAATAGCTATCATACTGGATTATCACTCTATTTGTGAATCAAAAGAAAAGCAAAATAAAAAAATATTGTATACATATTATGTACGAAAATTAAATTTTAAAAATAAAAATCCAGGTCATATCCTGGAAACAAACAGGCACAATAAAAAGAATTCATTATGTATATTTTATTTTTATTTAGTTTTTTTTTGTAGGTAGTTATTATTTAAATTAAAATTTTATTCAACAAATTTAAAAGGTACAAAAAATATATATACTTGTAATATATATATTTATATATATATCTATATAAATATACAAATATTTTATTATATGAACTCCTTTGCAGTATTTTTCAGTATTTTTAATTAATACTAATTTACGAATATTTTAATTTTAACTTTTCAAAATTCAAGAAATTTTAATAATTACGCAATTCTACGAATTTTGAATTGAAAAAATTTAATGTAACCAACTTTTCTTATTTATTTGTGTTAGAGTAACACATCCCATTAATTATATTTTGAATAAATCATTTAGGATATTTTTAGCTTTTGTTAAATTTTTCTATTATTACAGTTTTTTATCACTGAAAAATTAGAAAAATTATGTTGATTTAAACAGTTATTTTTAATTTACTGGGAATTATTATTTATTTATTTATATTTAATTTCAACTGAAAAATTTATTATATCTCTAAGTTTTTAATTAAAATAAAAGAAATAGATGAGTAATAAAATATTAGGCAAATTTTCATATTTCAAATAAAAGTACACTTCTGGGTCTGGCTTTATACATTATCAAGCATGGCTTTATACATTATCAAGCATATTGTTAGGTATTATGACGTAAGGAAAATTTAAGATAACATTGTTATGAGCTAATAAGAAAAAATATTTTTTTCTTGAAAACTTATCAAGAGTCCGTCTTAAACTATCTGTGATCGAATTCTGAAAAATCTGAGTTGTCTGAAATGCGTTCTTATATTTTGTATAACTTTATTTTCACACAGAAATCAAACTCGTTGTAGATTTTTCGTCAAACTTATCAATTAAAAATTTAACCTCAGTCATTGTTATGTTTGTCTTCAATTTGTCTGGCAATAGCAGCTGTTGGTGCTGTCACTTTATCACTGCTGTCTTATGCTAAAATAAATTTGACGCGTTATTTTGAAAATTTTTCAATTATAAATGCAATTGATATCACTCTAGAGAGATAATATTATTCAAATGTTATGATAAAGGTCATTGTTATTTCTTAAAATGTGTTGAAAATGTTGACATTTCTGAAATTTGGAAATTTTCATTTTCGTAATTAAAAAAGTAGCCAAATATGGTAGTGATTGATGACTAATATGAAAAAAACATACTTTGTTCAAGAATTATTTCTAGTTGGTACTCAAAAACCCTTTTAAATTAATAATTGATCAGAAATGCCAACATTTTGGAAAATTTAATGAAAAAAAAACCAAATACATAAAGCAATCTGAGTGACCGAAATCAGTGGAGGACAATTTTGCGCAAGGCGCAGGACCTTCAAGGTCTGTAGCGCCCAGCAAGTAAGTAAGTAAGTAATCTGGCAATGCATGACGCAAAAAAGATGATAAGTGTTTTGTGCAATTATTGTACCTTAATATTATGAGTTAAACGTTTTGAACTCAGTTGTTTAAACAAAACAAAGTAGTAGCGGTTTGTAAGTACTTTTGTCATCATCATCATTTTTGACTATCTTTGGAGGTAGCAAATTTTTATTTTTACTTATACCGTTCCTACTAAAGTCTTGTTTGGCCGAACTAATTTAACGACCAAATTATAAGTAGTGAAAAAATTGTCACATGTAATTGTATCACCTTGAGGTCCATATAGTTCTGATAATAGCCGAATAACGCTGTCACATGCAAGTATTTAAATTTAAAGATTCAAATTAATTATGTAACATTTATTTATCATACGTACCCTATATATCTGATAGATGACGCAATATATATATATACAGTCCGTACTATATACGTCTTATGTTTCATTAAAAAATGAAGTAAACACATAGTATCATTACATAGACCTCCATATGAAATATTATCTATTAAAATAATAAATTTAAAATTTCCTTATTCCATTATAATCAAAATTAAATCAAAGATTGTATAATTTCGGGATGGAATCTGTCCCCTACATCACTGCAGCCGTAAATGAACTTAATACAATTACAATTAACCAAACTGTATACAATACACAATACTTCCTATAATAGTCGACCTAAATCCGAATCCAAAAATCCAAATACATATCAGGTTATTTTGATCCTAAATTCAAAAAGTGTAAAAATACCAGAGTTGTGCTAGATTCTAAAATAATGCATTACAATGCTTTTAATAAAAAAAAATTTTTTTCCAAAATTCAACTAAAAATTCTCAATAGAAGAAAATCTCTGCACAAAGAATGACACCAAAAATAGAAATTAAAAAAATATTTCTAAATACTTAAAACACGTTTGATTATTTTTCTTTTTATATTGAAGAGCCTTCTAAATATCTATAGATTGCACTTTATTCTTGTAAAATGTTAAAAGACACAAAAAAAAAAAAAAGTTGAAACCCTTGAAAAAAGAGGCTAGGTAATTCAAGTAATTTTTTTTGTTTTTTTTTGTATTATTATTATTCTTTATTCTTTGTTCATAGACTATCAGAAAATTGCACACGAGTTCAATTGAACTGTATTGGAAAAACTTTAATAAAGAAAATATCTTTGAAGTTCTCAAGTCAAGGTTGAACGAACGGAATAACAAAGTTAAATATAAGAAAAAAAAACAATTATTTTTTTAAAACTTTTTTTTATATTTTCATCACATACAAATTGAATAAGAGTGCGGTAAAAGTTAAAGTCATATTTTTGATAGTATAATTATTTAAGAAAAATTACTCTTTCTATGCCATATACTCTGCCATGCCAAGCCATACTTCATTTTTGAATATATTAAAAATAATATTGCTTCTATGTTAATATTTTATAATTACGTTGGTTTGGTACTATGTTGGTGTCGATTGACAAAATTTTTTTACTTAAATTATAGTTCTTTTAAATAACGAACAACATTAAATAAATTCAACATTGTAGAGCGCGGTAGTTATACCTATAACATTGATCAAACTTTTTACCTCGGTGAATTAAAGCTAAAAGCAGTGACAGCTACCCAATAATTTAAATGTGATACTTTTTTTAAAACATTTAAAATAGTTACACATTCCATAAACCAAAAATAAAAAGTATACAAAACGGTGGCAAATACTGGAAACATTTAAAATTAAATATCAACAAGCCAAAAGTAAAAAAATAGAAGTAATAATTAATAATACAATTGTATATTTTATGGCATTCAATCATGGTTCAAACACATTCAGTCATAATATGGTTGTCAAATATTTAAAAACGAATTTTTAACGCTCTGTGATACATAGGTAGTACAAAAGTACAAATAAATTTGCTCACTAAAGAAGCAAAAAAAATATGGGGTAAATAAAATACTACAGCAGCTTACAAGCACATTAAAATGATCAGATTGTTTATTTTTATAATTTCAAAACTGAATGATTAAGATCCTAACTGCTTCAACGGTTTGGTACTTACAATAATACCCTTCTGAAGTGTTTAATACCACTTTAATATCATATGCGAAAACACTAATTTATCGATCTACAACACGTTGAGAGTAATGGGATTTTATTGTGTTAAGTTACAATGAAATTAGTATTAATTTCGTTATAAAGTACAGTGCAACTTTTATTTAATTATAAAGTATATATATTCAAGAATCAAGCGATTCAGAAAATAACAACAATTATACCTAATATATATAATAATATATTTTTTTTTATATAAAATTATGTCTGAAAGAACTACTTGTGTGCAATTGCACAGGGTATTCACTAGTATATATATATATATATATAAATAATTTAGTTTACACCAACGCATTATATTACTATTGAATTCCCTGTAGTCAAACATCAGCAGTCTAGAGTTCACCACCTGAAGGTAAACACAGTACTTAATAATTTAACATACATGATATTGCATCCTTTAAGTCACTATAAATTTTGAAACGTTCAAGGATTATTCTGCTGTCATCAAGCCAGAATCACATTATATATGAATATTGATTTTAATTCTCTTTTTATGTATCTACATACATTAATATACACACACACAATTATACATGTATTCAATAAAATTTTAAAATTATTCTTAAAAAAATGTTTTTATAGTAAAAAAAAAAAAAACAGACCAAAAAAAGGACATTTGCTAAATATGCATAATATTACAATACTCTTCAAATTCATAACAAAAAGGACAAAGATATATTATGTACTTAATAATTTATAGAAAAAAAAAAAAATTAATATAAAAAAGAAAAATAATAAATTTTAAAATTCATATCATAAAACCAATACCATTAAGTTGAGTCCTTTTTATATATTTTATTTATTTTTAATATTTTCTTTACTTTACATCTCGTCCTCTATACAATATTAAATATTAATTTTTTATATATATATATATTTTATAGAAGAGTCCTTATAACAGTAATGGATTATAATATCGGTAAAATCTTAATTTTAACTTTGAAAAATAATAAAAAAAAAAATACAAAAATAAAAAATTTAAAACAAATACAAACAATAATCAAGGTTGAATAAACATCAAATTCTTTTTTATTTTTACTTCTTATTATCACCCTGACTGTATAGGACGACGAAGTAGAATATATTACATTTATAAATTTTTATTGATTATTTAATACACGTTAAATATTATAAAATTTTTTTTTTTTAAATTTAATAATTTAAGTTTTTTTTTAAATTATTAAAAAACATCTATGTATCTACATATACAAATAATATGCATCCGATAAAATATTGGCCATGAAAATTTTCCAAACCAAATTTAAATGAAGAATGTTAATTCAAAAAATCTGGTTATATAGACTCGTCATCATTATCACATTAATTGTCCTGTAAATTCGACTGAATTGTATAGAAACGAAATTGGAAACGTAAATAGCCGTTTTATTTAATCTCTATACTCTGGGTTCCTGATGATCACAGTAACATAGAGGGGAATGAGAGAGTTGATGAACTGGCCAGGAAAGGTTTCAATTTTTACAGGTCCGTTGAAGAAGACATTCACACTCCAATTAGAATCGTCAAGGAGTGCATTCATTCATAGTTTCTGGCCAGACCGAATGGCAGATGCCATAGACTAAATACCTATGCGATCTCAAGAAAAACATGGCTCTCGTACAACACTAATAAAACCAAACAACTCTTAGCCATGTCCCGTACTGATATATCAAGAGTTGTAGCCATCATTACAGAGGCCATTGGACGATAGCAAGCCATCGCTGCCAAGCTAGGTATTCAGTTCAATTTCGATCTGTGTCATTCTCATCCCAAAGATGATACGATGCTCTGGAACACCCGGTATATTGACCATGAAAATTTTCCAAACCAAATTTAAATGAAAATGAGAATTTAATAATGAAACAGAAAATCTTGAACACTTTTTCTCTAGCTGCAGCTAACAGCTAATGTCAGACTCCGGACTCTAGGTGAGGCTTTCCCCAGTTATAAGTTTTATCGCGGAAAGCAAATTATGAGATCTGATCAACCTTCTCAATCACACAGGATGGCTCTAGTTGGTTGAGTCCCTGGGGAGAGTAAAAATGATGGAATAAGAAAAAAAAACAACTAATGAGAATAAATAGATCTTTCCAGTCGTGGTATCAAAAAGGCACAATTAAGTGCTAATTGATTTTCCAGAAGCAACTGAAATGTCCACCTCTACCTAGCTACCTACACTGTAATTCCATTTTGGTTGTTTATTGCGACAAATTTGCTTATTGTTAAGTTATATTTTTGTACCTGTAGCGTAATTGGTAGGAGCGCTGCAATGTGAAAAACTTACTCATAATACGTGAGAGATAAAATTCGTCTCTTGTACTAGACAATAGGTTTCGCGAATGACAATCAAAGTAGAACATCAGCAACAATTAAAAAATAAACTACTTTTTAAAAATTTAACGATGAAAAAAAAGTCTCTTTAGGATTCCACCAAGATAAGAGTATCGATAGCAACAATTAAATTTTATGTTATTGACAATGTTTTTGATTGAACTAATCTTTCTCTTTTGTGCCACAAAATATTTTATTACAATAATATTTGCTTTTTGCTGATATTTGTTGTCTCTATATCGAAAATTTTTCCTTGTAGAAACATAATTTAATTATAATCTCCCATTTTCCTGCAATGCAAAGGGATTGTAATACTGAACGATAAAAAATTTTCATTTTGTTTCAATGTGAAGAGCAAAAATATATTCATACCTGAATGTGAAAAAACACTGCTATCCTATAGTTAAGCCTTCTTAAATATCGTAGTTCCATTTTTTTTTCTCGTTATTACAAATTTTGCATTCATTGTCAATCAAATCTGGAATCACTGCCAGTTTAAAGGCAGGTGTTATTCGACCTACTGCACCAATAATAATGTTTCTACTTAGTAACGCATACTTCTACCTTCATCGGCAATCGAATTTGGGATATTCCAGTTGAAAGACAGATGCTATACGACCTACGGCACCAATAAGCTTGTTTTATTTAGTAACGCGCTTGCTCTATCTAGTAGAAGAGACGAATTTTATCTCCCATCCCCGGGGATTTGAACACGGTGGTTACCATATCGTTTGATTGCATTTGTCTACCATTCAGCCGATTATGATATAAAGATAGATTAAGAATAATTGAAATTATTAGATTAATGCAAAAATGAGCCACAAATGAAACCATTAAAAATATATTTCCATTTATAAATAGATAAAAAATGAAAAAAGAAAAATTAATTATAATTTTCAAACCTACACACACACTTTTTAAATTTTAAAAAGTTTTTACATTTTCTTTATTAATTTTCTTATTATAAACTACGTCATTGTCTATACTTATACCATGGTTAAATATAGTCTTTACTACCTATAAATGGACCAAATTAATTTATTCGTATATTCCAACCGATTTTCTTATTTGTTTTTAATGGTTATACTTTATTACTTCATCTTATTTTTTACTTTCATTCTTATAATTTTATTAGAAAATTGCACTTCAAATTTAAGTTAAAAAGACCTTTTTAAAGTATAATTCAACCACATTCAACGATTATGTAACACAGACAGAATAATAAGTAATATAAACTTACTTATTTGTGATTATAATAATGTACAATTCCCGGTATCTATAAAATAAGATAAAAAGTTAAAATAAAATAGAAAAGACATATGAAATGAAATGAAAAATGGAAAACGGAAATAAAAATTCCCAAAGAAATTGTAATAAATCTAATATTTCATCTTCAGTTTCCACCATTGGTATCAGTGACACGATTAATTTTTTAAAATAAAATATCTAATAAAAATAAAGTAGGAAATTCACGACGGTTCTTCGTTTGGACTTTTTAGAATTTTAATTTGAATTTTGTTATTTTTATTTTTATTTTTTGTTTTTCTGTTTTTTTTTTTTACTGTTTTATTTTTTTTTTTTTTTTACATTTATTTGTGTAAATTTGAATGAAATTTTATTAAAATATCTTATTTACATACAGTAAAATGTATTGAAACCGGCATTAATTAAAAATTTATAAGCATTAATTTTCATTTTTAATAAATATTATTGTAAGTATGTATGTATGTATTTATATACAGTAAAGCACCTATAATATTAATATAAAAGTTATAAAATTCTTGTTTTGGTTATATTTATTTATTTATTCATTTATTTTCTCAAAAAGAGCAAGCGAAGCTCGTATAGAGTGTTTACAATTCGCTTTAAAGTGCTTAGTCACGTTTATACAAATTCAAGTAATATAAAATAATATAAAATATGCAAAAAAAATATCAAATTAAGAAAGAAAGAGAAAAAATATTACATGTAATAGAACAGAAGTGATCAATATGTGAATAATTTAATGAAAAATAGTAAAAATATGAATAAATGAAAAACAAATTAATTACAAAGTACGAATTCAATATTGTGAAATTAGCATTTTTTTACATTTACTCTTAAATATATTCTTTTATATATTCTATTAAACATTTTGATAGACGATGAGTTTATTACTTTCTCTAATCCAAATAGATTTTTAGTAGCAGAATAACGTAGATGAGTTGCATTTCTTGTTGCATAATCGTGTATTTGAATACCGATTGTCATTTCAGTATTTGTTTTAGTATGATTGTTCTGTATGTTGTGTAAGTGGGACATTTGTGTCATAGTTATGAAATCATTGAGTTTTAATATTTGCAGGTTCTTGTGGATTTCATTTGTCGCCGATTTTTTCTCTAGCCCGAAGAGATTGTTAATGGCTTTGTTTTGTATTTTGTGTAAGTTACCTATATTTTTTTCAAAAGTGTTACCCCATATTCCAATTCCGTATGTTAAGGTACTGTGGAAAAGACTATGAAATATTTCAATTTTTTTCTCTTTGGGTATACGTTCTCCTATTTTGTTAAAGATTCCTGATGCTATTTTACTTTTTTTTTTTTTTTTTTTTTTTTTTTTATATTTTACTGACTTTTGATTTAATTTCCAAGGTATGCAGATTCCAATTCATATTTTCATCGATTGTTACTCCTAAATATTTGTACTTACTGACTTTCTATATTGCAATTATTATATACTGCTTACAGTTATTTAGGTGTTTAAAGTGTAAATCTTTGAAAAAATTCTTCAATACCAGTTAGCTTTTACTAATTAATTATGAATCGGATTCGAAATCTCGCTTTTCAAAATTTTGCCTTTTCTAAATATCGTTTTTTCAAAATCTCGCTTTTTCCAAATACAGTTTTTTCAAAACTTCGCTATTTCAAAATATCGTTTTTTCAAAATACCGTTTTTTAAAATATTGTTGTTTCAAAATATCGTTTTTTCAAAATACCGTTTTTTCACAATTGAAGGCATCAGTGCAATAACCAGATAAGCACCAAATCGAAAAATGTTGGGAAAACACAAAAAACCTTCTAAAAATTAAAAACAAATATCTTTCTACAAAATTAAATTTTTATTTTTTAAACAAACAAAAAACAAAACATTTACTTCAATAACATTAAAACAATAACGGTTTAAATAACCCCCCGGATTGCCCCGAAATGTGAAAATTTTAATCTCATAATCTGACTCTTCGTTCTCCTGAACTTCTGTTTTTTTTTTGTTAAATTATTGTAGAATTGCATATCTATTTCAGGAACATATTTTGTGGCATTACATCGTCATATTTATTAGAATTTATTGGTATATTATTAGAATATAATGGCACTGCTAAAAATGGATCGTCTATTACTTCATCCTTTTTTACTGGATGGAACTCTGTCATTGGTCCATGATGGCTGACAGAAGTAGAAAATTTTACAATGCCTCCATCTTT
The DNA here is from genome assembly GCA_963942445.1 of Argyra leucocephala. Lineage (NCBI taxonomy): Eukaryota > Metazoa > Arthropoda > Insecta > Diptera > Dolichopodidae > Argyra > Argyra leucocephala. Next base: position 160,934,050 of record OZ012678.1, read on the forward strand.
CAGTTAATGAAATCGCCTATATCTTGATATAGTCCATTTTACTTTCGATGTACTAGTCACAGTTTTTTTGAAAAAAGGAGTCAAACTGCTTTTAAAATCCAAAATCATTTCTTGGGTTACGTCGATTACAGAAAATTTATTAGAACATTTAACAACCATATTTTTGCAATCTCTTGGTAAATACAATCGCTCAACTAAGGGTCTTTTTTTTCGATTACAACAAAAGAACGATCGGACGGTAAAAAGCTATGACCGGATTCTGGAAAATGGTGAAATAGTTGAATGTTTTCGTATTTGGTTAGAGCATATAAGTATTGCATAAGAACGTTATTTTTATTCTGAGCACTAGCGTTGTCAGAGAACAAATACAATGTGGTAACATTTTTTCTCATAAAGTTATCAATGTAATGCTGAATGAAACTTAATTACTTCATTTGGGCTCTTCTTCCCGATTGCTTCATCATACATGAACATATAACTTTTTTTGGTACTACATTCATAAATACAGAAATTAAACACCCATAATAACTGCCTTTTGTAGAATACGTCTCTTGATGGTACTACCGGTAGAGGCATATTGTGCTGCTGTATTTTATCGAAAGACCATATTAGTTTTTGCACGTAAGTCGTCATAAAACGATTGAGCTTTTTTAAGATGTAATTCTTTTTCCATAGAAAGTGTTTGTTTTTCTTGCTGAGATTCTGACGCTGAAATTTTTTTTTTCAGAACTGTCACATGTTTGACAAGTGTCAGAACGAGGTGCACCAAAAGAAAGCTTAAAGTTTGTTAAAAAACATTCTCTGTAAAAATTATATTTTACTGTTGGTGAAGATCCAGCTTGAGTTATGAGATTAGGCTAATATTTATCCAAATACACAGAATGCATTTTTTTAATACTCAAATCAGGATTCAAATATCTCGATTCGGTTTGGCTATAGTGAGAAACACGTTTTGAAAACTTCGAATGTGATTGTTCATATCTTTCAAAATGCAATCTGGCAATTTATTTGGGCGCTCTCTATATCGACCTCTTATATCAGATGGAGCGTAGTAATATTGTTAACCAAAAAATCAGAAAGTCTTTCAACTCTGCTTTTGGTTATGCCATGAATTGAGTAAAATGCAGTTTTGCATACTTCTGTTTCGAATAAACTAGTACTTCGAATAAGAAATTTATTTTGAAATCTTCTTGTTATTACAGCTTCACTGCGAGGTCTGCACAGCTCTCTAATTTTTTTTCGAATTAAACCACATAGATAAGCATCTTGCTTCTCTTTATCAGCAAGCTTATTAAATTCACTGAAAACGTTTTGAATAATAGTGTTATGCACACTTTGAAAACATTTCTTTTTGCACGTGCATGGTGTAACTACTTTTCTGGCTTCTGTGATTTTTCCTGATGAATTTATATATCTTTCACCCTGAAATACCACCTGATCGAACATGTTTTCATGTAAACTACACAAAAATATTTTGCATGTATATACGTAGTTTTGTGCAATAATCGGATAAGTCCCGGACTTAACTCCCTTTTGTCCTGAACCATTTAAATAAGCAAGTCCAATTTTGAAATTTATGTGCAATAATCGGATAATTCCAGTACTTACCTTATTTTTGCTCCGAATCATTTAAATCTATAACTTTAATATTGGAATAACTCATGACTGAGTCACATTTCATACCTGGTTTTTACACCAAACGATGCACATTTTTTTCAGGAAATTTTTTCACCAAAGTGGACTTATCTTGTTATTGCACTGATGCCTTCAATTATGCTCTGTCGAAATATAGTTTTCAGAAAATATGGTTTATTTCAAAACCTCGTTTATAAAAATTTCGATTTTTCAAAATATCGTTTTTTTCAAAATACCTTTTTTCACAATTTCCCTTTTTCAAAATAATCATCTTTCAAAATCTCGCATTTTCAAGATATAGTTTTTCCAAAATTTCGTTTTTTAAGATAACGTTTTTTAAAATATCGTTTTTTCCAAATATCGTTTTTTCAAAATATGGCTTTACAAAATTTCGCTTTTTCAAAATTTTCCTTTTTCAACACCTTACTTTTTTTGAAATTTATTTTCCTTTTTGTCTTGTTTTTTTTTTTGTAAAATTTTTAATTTGAATTTTTATTTTTATTTTTAATTATATAAAAATTCTCGAAAAAATAGATATCGTATTTTTGTGTCCAACTAAAATAATTCAGGCATAAAAATAATTAAGGTAAATATTCTGGTATTTTAGGAAAATTATATTTCAATAGACGAGACTTGATTACGATTTACGCTTCCACTAAATATCAGTAGCAACAGGAGCTTAGAGTTTAAAAATTTAATTATTAAACTCTAAGCTCCTGTACCAAAATGTTTAAAAGAACATGCCATGAACATTCTAGGTAAATGTGAAGTTGTTTAAGTTGTATGCAAGTTTGAAGATATTTTATTCTTTTTGATTTACTTATAATTATTTTTGTACAATTTAGTTGCCTCTACTTTAACATGTTGATGGAGATAAGTTTCACGTTTAGTAGTAGGATAACATCCCTTTTAATTACGTTTATGTAAAGTGACATTGACAATGTATACTGAGTATTTTGATTCAAATTATTTGTATGCTATTATTGCTATTTATGTAATTCGTGTAAACTATCTGTCATTAATATTTTCAGTATGAACTTTTATAAATCAAACACGTAAAAATTGTCCCTTGTTGGTGTAAAGCTAGCTCAAATGTTTTTATTTTTATAGTGTTATTTCCATTGAAATAAAATTTGAAAATACAGCACCTACACTGAATTGCTATATTCTAAAATTGAATTATTACACACGATTAATCACCCAAATTTTGATAACGCATCACTGACGCGATGATAAAGCTGTTTAGCTGAATATGTATTTTTGTAAAATTCTGTAAGATTGGTGATAGTAAATTTTACTATTTTGTTAGTGCTGGGAAGTTTTTTTTGTCATCATGTCAATTTAAAACTGTAACATCTGCACTTAATAGAATAGTGATATTTTCTCACGATCGACAGTGATCTTTATTTTCTCCTAAGTTTATCCATATCTCGCTAATTCAGAAGTCGTAGTTCGATAACAGGTGTTTTTGGATCTTCCTCGCCTTCTGCTTCCTTGGGTGCTCCATTCTAGGGCCATTCTGGTTAAAGTATTTGATTGTTTTCTTAGAGTGTGATCTATCCATCTCCATTTTCTGTACGCTGAATTTGATGCATTATCGGTTCTTCACCTGTTACCTGCCATAAGTTCTTATTGCTGGTATGGTGTTGGGCCAACATATTCTACATATTCTTCTTTGGCCACTTGTTCTTAAATATTTCAAGTTATTGAATAATATTATTTATCGTCATCCAGATTTCTCTGCCATACATAAGTGTTGATATCACACATGCTTTGAATATTCTAATTTTTATTTTCCTAGAACTTAATTCACCAAACGCAGCTCTTGCCTTACGAAGTCTGTTGTTGACATCTGCTTCTGTACTTCCGTTTGTTGTTAGAATTTTACTTAGGTAGGAGAAGCCTTCCTCATATTCGACTGTTTGGCCTTCTATTAATCTATTGTGATGGTGTTTGTATTGGTGTTATTTATCTCTCATGGCCTTGGTTTTATCTATGTTAATTTTTTAGCCCGATTCTAGTCGCTATTTGCTGAAGAGGGTCTGCTTTGTGTTGTATATCGCAGAATCTTTGCGCTAACCATAAAACTACCTAAAATAAATCAACAACAAAAAAAACAAACGAGATTTTAAGAATCCGAAATTTTAAAAAAACAATATTTTAAGAAAAGAGATTTTGATAGTCAAGATCCATTCCGAATAATTTAAATTGAAAAAAAACAAAAAATTCAATGGGATTAGTCAACTAACACACAAGTGAGTTTACATTTGCTAAATTAGGAACAAAATTGTTAGTTGAGTAGCACAAAAAATTTAAAAGGTATGCGATAAAAAGTGTGTACTTAAGACGTTGATTACCAGTGTATCAAAAATTTCTCTGCCACAGCCCAATGAGTCAACCGTGAAAAATATTATTTTTTTCGCTCCCCATATACCGACACTGTTTGTATCATTTAGAGTTGTTGTATCGGTAACAATATTTACATATGTCTTTCATATATTGAGTAGAAAAATTTTCAGATGTTAATAACTACTAATGTTCACCCGTGATACATTGCTAACAACTTTAGGATATTTTAATATTTGTTTTGATGATTTACAACCAGTGATCAATAAACGAGAATGCTCAAAGCTTATTTTGGTTAAAAATGAAAAAAGGACAAAAAATAATCGAATTAAAAGATTTCGATCCAATTAATGTTTTATAAAGGTTTTTCAAGTCAATCTGAACTTAGTGTAGCTCGTAAAAGTTTTAGGACTTATCAGTACGTATTGTGGACAATGTGATCCAAAACTATTTCTTTGCAATACATTCAAATATACAGTAATAAATATTGAAATAAAGCAACTTTGAAATTTAATTTTGAAATGTATCACCGGTGACTCATCGGACCGTAGGAATGGAAAAATAAAATGTTCATTGGTAATACATTGGGCTGCGAGAAAGAAAATTTGACATGCATCACCGGTGACTCATTGATGATCAACGTGTTAAGAATATCTTGTAAACTTAATTCTAACACTATTTTTGATTTCCATGTCTACATGCCTACTAATGGCCAAATGTCCAAGGCAGCGGAGGGGGCTTAATATTAGTGGTAGGATTTATCGTATAATAAAATTTAAATTAAATTAAATAACATCCCAACTGCTAGTGCTACTCATGAAATATATTTTTCGTAACCAAATTTAGGAATATTCCAGTTATCGAGGCATCACTGTATATTATCCTTTAGATTTATTATATTTTTATTCTTTCAGTTTAGCATGGTTCAGCCTATAATTTTGAATCTTTTCTCTTTAAATTTACTCACACTCAACTATTAAAGACTGTATGTATATATATCAACATTCCCTTATATATCAGCAGCACTTATAATTCTTAAGAAATCATTGTGTACGTGGTGTTACATTTGTACATATAAAAAAAAGTAAAAAGCAAAAAACAAAAACAAACAAAAAATAGATAAAAAATCTTATTGCTTGGTCCCGAAGGATCGTTTTCTTCTGGATAACTGAGACAAATAATATGACTTAAAATTATTATTTTTTAATATAAAAAAAAAAAAAACAAAAATAATAAGAAAAGAATAATAAAAAAAAAATAAAAAAATGATGGTGATGAATACCTACACACCACAGATGTTCAACACAGATGATGTAGGTATGTAGTGTAGGTACACTTTAAATTTTTTTCTTTTCAATGTATTTTGGGTGAACAAAACTAGGATACATAAAATTATCCCGAAAGCTTTGGAAATTCTCATTTGAACTTTTCAATTTCGAAAATAAAACAAAAAAAAAACTTTTTTTCTGTAATAACAAAAACAAGAAAAACGAAAATAACTTTTTTTACATCGGCTGCTGAAATATGATGCAAGGAGAGTTTTCGTTTTCTTAATGAATTTTCTGAGCATGCGCATTAACGCCCACGCATATATTAGTGGTTATATTTGATTTGATTTTATTTTTTGTTTGTTCAAAGGTACAATTTAAAGGAACGGGAACGTTTGTATGTACGTCTAATAATATTTTGCAGATTAATTTAGATAGATAAGATAGAAAAATGTTTTAATATTAAAACATGCTAAAAAAATTTTAATCGACGTTTGTCTGTGGGTTCTTATCTACCTTTGTTGTTTTGTGAATAATATTTTGGTTATTAAAAAATGTTTTAGGTTTGGTCAAAAATTGATTATCTTGGAGAGATTTTAATATTTCGTAACATTATTTTTTTGATTGTTTTAACAAAATACCTACTTATTCACTTCCCGGTGATAGTATATGTAATAAATAGCAGTGTGGTAATAATTTTAAGTTATAATTGCCACATGATATTCCGAAACAACTTTTAAGCAATAATGAAAGATACATCATAATGTTAGAAAAGTGAACTGAGTTATTACGGGTGTTCCAGAGCATGCGTGCGTGTCTGCTTTTTAAATTTACTGTCAGTTATTGCTTAGAGTAAGAAAAGAAATCTTGCACCATGTTGCTAAGCGGTGAGATCATCATCCAGTGGGTTAGTATCTATCACCGTTAGTAAATAATGTTAGTAAGAGATAAAAATAAATAGCTAGCATGCTATAGTTAAAGAATGTATCAAATAAATATTTATTTATTTATTTTATTTATTTTTCTCAAAAAGAGCAGTATCTGCTCATGTTTATTTACATTTTTGAAATATCTATGGTTAGCAATCTTAAACAGGTCAACGGAACGTAAACTACGCGCATTCTCTCTAAAAGTTATTAAATCTATAATTTTAGATGCCAGGATATTCCCAGCAATAATTTGGTGTATAAACGTAACATCAACCACCAATCGACGTTGTTGAAGAGATTGCAGGTAAATTAAAAGCAACCTATCTTCGTAAGGAGGAAGTTGCAAAGGGTCAGACCAAAAAAAGGGTCAGCGTAAAAATTTACTTTTTTACTGAACTTCTTGAATACGTGAAATATCAACATTACTGTATGGATTGGAGACCAAACTTACGAATCATATTCAAGTGTCAGTCTAACATATTTGATATATAAATGTTTTGTAATGTAGGGATCTGTAAACTCTTTGGCCCAGTGCATTATAAAACCTAACATAGAAATAGCTTTTTAATAATGGAATTGAAATGTGCTTAAGAGGGGAAGGAGTCATTATTTTAAAATTTAAAAAAAAATTTATTCACTAAATCGAGGGTGATCTATCGATTGATGATATTTTAAACTTCCACGAAGGACCGGAAAAACGTTTCGTAAGCTCAAAATTCGCCAAAATTCGCCGAAATCGAGATTTTGAAATAGAGAGAGGTTAAAAAAATAAGAGTTTAGAATAGCGGAAAATACAATTGGCAGCGCTTTGGATAAGAGTTCTTCGAAATCGTTAATGGACGTAGAAGGACCAATATGTTTAATAGCGAATGATTTTCCATTAAATATATATATATATTTGATATAAACACCAAAATTAAAATTCCATTGCTTGCTTGAGCACAAGTAATAAACACAAAAAGTAGATACAATTTTATTTATTTCAATCTAAATAATTGGCATTTTAGGAAAATTGATACTTAAGAAAATTTTCCCTTTTAATAAAACAATTTTTTTTTGTTTTAATTTCACTTTTTTTCATTCGATAAAATGAAAATATATTTTTGAATGAAAATGTTGATTTTTATTGCTTTTTTTTTATTTTGTTTTATTTATTTATTTTTTTTGTCTTTTTTTTAGTTGGATATACTATATACACATATACATCTGCACAAATTAAATTTTTAGTACTTTATTCATTGAAGCATAATATATCAACACATACTCGTGTACAAAAACAAAAAACATTTGAGAAAGCATTTAAAAAAAAAGCATTTATAGGGCCTGTGCCTCATAACTGTATCTAATATAGTATATGGATGAAAAATAATGTATCTTACAAATATAAATGTTATATATATATATATATCATCATGTATATAATAAAATAAAAAGCTCACAAATGCCAACGTTTTTGTTTATACAATGAATGAATAAAATTCCTGTGCTTCTTATTGGAAAAAAAGACAACAAAAATAAAAAAAAAAAAAAAGATGAGTTAAGCTGAATTCCTTTTTTTATAAAATTTTTTTTTTTTATTTTTTTTTTGTATAAAAAAATATATATATTAGAATAAAAAAAAAAAAATAAATGGTATGAATAAAGTTTTTAGTGATATATGTAAATTAAGTACGTGTATTGGTTAATAAATAAAAATAATAAAAAAAAATATTTTTTCTGGTTTTTGTTTTTTTTTTTCTTCCTAGAAGGATTCACACAGATTTATTAAAGTACCATATTTCATCTAAATGGTCTTGTATATTCATGCAGCATATCTATACATCAAATATACAAATTTTGTTATTTTTAGATATGTATGCTGTATAATATTATGAATATATGTACTTATGTATTTGTATATAATGTAATTATTATTGTTTTATATGGAATTCTATTTTCTATGTTAATTTAATTATTTTATACATATTTTTTGTAGTTTTATAAAACACTAAAAAAATCTAATTATAAATTATACTTTTTGCATATATACATATAGACATTATCATCGTATAAGTGAAAATTTGATTATCAGATTTTATCATTACAAGTAGTCTTAGAACTATAGTTAATGATGAAATCGAATCAGAGAATTTTCGCAATTCTATATTGTATAACTTTAGTCGTGTATTTTCTTTTTTATAAAATTTTTATGAATGTAAAACGTAATACATTTGATACGTTTTAGCCGGCAGTTATTGGATATGTGTAGTTATTATAGTCATGCCATATGTACTACTAACACGAGATATGTATGTGCATAGATTGAAATCCCGCTTGTGATATGAATATTGTCAAAATTTAATGTAACGAAATAATTATTCTTCTATATCCTATAAATAAGTATGTAGTTCAGTTCTGGCTTCGATAATTATGTATATGTAGTTTTGGTCAAAAATTAGATGAATGCAGAAATTCGACTATAATCTAGAGGAGTTATGAAACAAAATGTGAAAGATTACAGATTAACTTTTTTTTCTTTGTTAGGTCAAAATAATAGCTATTTTCTCTTCATCCGGTTCGCAGTTTGGACCAATTAGGGTTACCATATTCTTTTTTTAAAAAAGAGGACACTTTGATTTCAGTGGTGAAGGGGGTATCGAAAATACAAAACTTCATCGGAAAACGACCACTTTATTTATGAAGACTGAAAAAAAATAGAAATAGAGTAAACCGATAAAATAATTGCTTAACCAATGATTTTATATAACAAAAATTAAAATATGTATATTTATTCATATACAAAAAAAAACAAAAATAAAAATATTGATACTGCTTTTCCTCAAATATAAATAATATAAATTAAAATTAATATAAATTAAATTAATAAATTAAATTTTATGATTATATCACACTTCAATGGCTTTTTATTTTTCGTTACTTCGAACTGCAGATAATAAAACTTTATTTTTAAGGCAAAATTGATCACAAGTTAAGTCTTTGTAATTAAATTGCACCATTACCAAATTTTTAACTTACTCTAGTAACAGTCTATTTCTTTCGTTAGCGAAGAAAAAACTGCAAATTTTTATTTATTTTATTTCAAAAAGTAAAGAGCTCAAAAAGAGTACTTGTATTCTTAAAAGAGTACGGATGGTAAGCCTAGGATCAATACTTTAATATGAAATTACAATAACAACTTAAAAGCAAAACCCAGTTATTTATCAATATTAGCGAAAAAACATGTTTGAAAAGCCAACCGTGCTTCCACCACAGCTTCAGCAGAATTTAAATCATTTAGCATAGATAAAAAAAAAAATAAAAATAATAAGTAAATAACGAAAAATAAGCAAAGAATAGAAATGAAATAGAAATGTGAATCAGTAATAAAAATTTACTGATAATTTAATAAATATTATTATTTACCCGTATTTTAAAAAAACTTCTCTAAGTTGTATCTTTGTAGAATGGGAACATATAATATGGTAGCTTGTTCCATAGTCAGTTCTACTACAAATTTGTAGGAAAGGGTTACATTTCACATCACATCATCATACTTTAAAAGTCAGAGCAATTACCCAACATATATTTATAAAATTGGGTGGTTGCTCCTCTCCTACATAGCTGCAATGTGAATGCAATTCTCCTACATGCTGCAATGTGCACTAATAATTTTGATGCTTGGTGTTTGTAAATTATTTTCAATAATACCCAAACAGCTTAAAAACATGAGCTCATGTACTCTATTTATAAAAAAAAATATTGGATAAATTTTATCAAAATAAAAATATTGCAATAAGAACAAAATTAGGGGAAAATTTTAAATTGTTTAAATTTAAATTTAAATATTTTTCTACCTTTGTACGATTATAATAATCGATCAATTGGAAGTGGTATAGATAAATTTGACCAACTAATGATTTACTATAAATACCCATATTATGTTTTAAGAAAATTTGTGAAAGTATAACTATCTACAGATCATATTTCAAATGTAGAAGCTACAAGATGGAAAAGTTGTAAAACTAGTAAAACTCATGTATGTTGTATCAAGTGTGCCTAGTGAATTTATGTTTCGTAAGAAAAAGAAATTACTTTAAAAATGTTATATTATTGATTTAATAACATTTATCATGTAAAAAATAGAAGTCACAAACACTGATGGCGGAAGTATGTTGCTACCGAAATATCGATATTTGTAATCTAAATATTAAAAATTATTAGTGAATTGAAATCTGGCAATAATTAAATTATTTCATTAAATTATCACTAAAAATAAAAATCCGATTAATTAAATGATGATTAATTAGATGATGTAGACCTGTGATACTCTGATACATATCACCAAAATTTGTAATATATGACCACAATAACCAATTTAGCATAGTTATTTAGCTTATTATACTCAAAGGAAATTGAAAATTCGATCACTAGTTCTATAACCCCAAATCAATGACAAAATGTTGGTGATAATTGTGATGATATGTATCACAATTATTCTAACATGACATGAGAATGTGATGATCTGTAAATGTGATTTAGGACTTGAAATATATCCATATATTTCTAATATGATATGAAAGATCCTGTATAATTTGTTAACTAATCAATTATTTTTTTTTATGTTATGTAGTTTTAATTCTTTTGCAAGTAAATATATAACTTTTATATAATATGATGAAGTAAATTAATTATATTATTTATGCAAAGAAATAATTTATGATAAATGAAAGAATGAATATAAATAAAAAAAAAAATCCCGTAAACTGATAAATTTTTTCTTTTTTGTTTTATCTTTGACTGCTTTTCATTGTAATGGACATTCCTAAAAACATACTATACTGTTATTGAAAAATATTGGTTTTAAAGGTAAAAGTAAAAAGGAGGTACTACTAATAGTTAAAAGGATGTACAACGATCAGATTTACTGCAAACATTAATTTTTTTCTCGATAGATTTAAATTTAGCAGTGAAAGGGTTAATAACATATTGTTAATATAAAATTACTAATAATAAAATTGTAAAACCATAAAACTGTTGTGTAGTGCACCGCAAATATGCCGGTTGTATTCAAATTCTGACCGAATATGCCTTGTATAGGAGATTAAAGTAAACTATTTTCTACTTTCACCAAAAAAATTCCTAATTACTTTCCAGCATCACAGAATCATATGTTAGGTGTTAAAAGAAACAAAAGATATTCTGAGACTATAATCAAATTAATTAAAATAAATACGTTTTTTAATTTTTATTTAAATATATAACAAATATTTTTATTTCTTAAATGTATAATCTATTTAATTTTTGACATTTTACTTTTACCCAGTGTTATTTGTCAAATTAAAGGAAACCACATTATTTCTATACTCAATTTGTTTTCCCTTCATTCCTTTGACACACAAACAATTTTTAATGAATTAATTTACTTTAAATAATTTAACATATGTAATCATAAATATGTAAGTAAATGAAACAACAAAGCGAAATAGCAATTTTGATTTAAAAAATGGTTTTAATATTTAAAACAACAAAATTTTATTTTATTTCTATCTAGTAATTAAAAAAATATTCAATAGTTCATAGAACAACAAAAACAAAATGAAAAAAAAAAATCAAATTAGGAAAGGCATAAAAGAACAAATAATTTTATTTTAATGTTATATAAATATTATTTATGTAGGTACATAAGTATTTTTTTATACATTTTATATTATTATTTTGATTATATTTTATTAAAAATTTTAATTTTATTGAATTAAGTAGAAATTAATTCTTAACATTTATTATTAGTTATTCATTAATTAATAAATAACAATAACATATTTATGAATTTAAAAATTTTAATTTAAAACTAGCTATTTATTTAAATGAATAAATGAATAAAATTTTTTGAAAATTGCATGCTTATAAAACGATAAATTATTAAAATTGCAAAAAAAAAAAAAAAAAAAAAAACCAAAAGAGATTAAAATTAAAAAAATTCAAAAATTTAAAAGCAATCCTTAATATATATTATGTTTTCAATTTATTTATTAAATGTATATAAATTATTATATTTTAGTTTAAGTTTATTTTTTTTTTTATTTTTTCTTCATCAAATATTCGTACGTAAAATTATTTGAAAAATTGTGTATTGTATAGCATTTTTATTTTGTAGGCAATCATTTAATAAATCATATTTTATCTATTAAAAATTAATACATAGAGTAATTTTTTTTTTTAAATTATGATGATGTTATAAATAAATTTTTTTGTTTCTTTACACTAGTGTGTTGAAATAAATTTTATGTTATGATTATTTACAAAATTATTTTAGGATACTTACAAAATTAAATTTAGAATACAAAAATTTTTAATTTTTTTTTTTTTTCAATTATGTGTACATTAACATAATATTAACCGATTCCGTTTATTTTAATGTTTTGAGTCAATTTTGATAAATAGCTAAAATATATATAATATAATATGACGTCGGCTATAGCAATCATTGAAGTGAATGCATAAAATTTTTGTTTTCGATTTTGCAACCGCTATAGACAAAATTTTAGTAAAAAATTATAGAAATGTTAAAGAATATTTTAAAAAACAAATTCTGTTCAAAATCTAAGTTATAAATTTAATAAAAAAAAAAAATATATTATCATTTTACTGATTGAAAAAATGATAATAGATTTTTCATTAAATTTTTAAAACATTCTTTCATTTATCTTTTACTAAAATTTTGTATGTACAGTGGTTGCAAAAAAGCAAACAAAAATTTTACGCATTCATTTCAATGATCGCAATAACTGTCGCGTATATAAAAAAAAAAATTAATTTTAAAAATATTTAGCTGTAGCCTCATTAAATGTACAATAAAATATAAAATTTATATATTTATTTATATATACATATTATGTATATATAAATTATACATACTTGTTACAAGAAAAACTAGTATCCAATTATTTATATAACATTTAACTCAAATATAAATTATTTTATTTTTATCTAATAAATAAAGTTATTAAAGTTATTGCCAAGTGCATTATCACCACAATTTGGTGGTGGATCACCTGAACCTCCACCACTACCACCTGCACCACCACCGCCACTCCCATTTTCATCATCATCCTTTCTGTTATTACTATTGTTATTGTTATTATTACGTAATATTAATCTTATTTTATTTGGTTGTGCATAACGTTCTTTTTCAGCTTTATATTCATCATTATCAATGTCAATATAATTTCTCAAACATAATGGTAATTCTTCTAAATACGGTCCGATTGCTGGTTTTATATCAGTTTTACAACCATCTAAACGATTTCTTGATTTCATTCGATAAAATAATATATACGGTGTATTTGGTGGGTTCATGTTTTGTAACTCAATATCACTACATTCAGTCACATAATTGTCATTAAATTTATACCAAATTTGATTTGATTCACCATTTTGACTTTGTGTTAAATTTTTTGTCATATCTTTTGCATATGTATAATAATGACCAGAATCCATATTAAAACCGGTATGAACTACTGCAGCATACATACAATAATTAATTGTTTCTAATTTAACATTATCATTTGGTGAATATATATTTAATGATAAATTTTCATTATGATAAATTCTATGCATAAGTTTTGCTCTCATATTATATTTTTGATCATATTTAAATTGTTTAAGTGTTAAAATCAAATTTGTTGGTGGTATAACACAATTTTGAGAACGTTCACCATCGCATAATTTTTTACATTTTTCACAAAAATATTGATTGTCTCCATTCAATTTTTCAGTTGAACAATAAAAATCTGTAAAAGAAAATGTTTTATAACTATATGTATAAATGAAATATCTTAGATTTAATAATATACATACCTAATAAGTCTTGAACAGAATAACTATTAGTATTATTAGATGAATTTGAAGCAAAACTACAACTATCTCCCATTGGTTTTTGATCAGGAAATGATAATTGTAGTTCCCTAAAAGAATCAATATTTTTTGATTCAAATCCGCATGGTAAGCATTTGTAATTTGTTGCAAGTTTTCCAGTGAAAATTCTATCAATTGTAGTCAATGGAGTATTTTTTGTTTCTGTCTTTTTAATTTCTTTAATTGTATCAGTTGTTTCGTCAACTTCCATTGCAACAGCACAATCTTCTGTTTTTAATAAAGAATCTTTTGAACTAAGTATTCCATCAACATCGTCATTATCTGTTTTTTCTTTTATTTCAGTCCCATTTTCCATTTCATAATCTTTTACAGATACTTTATCAGTATCATTTATTTGTTTTTGTTTTTCCGAAGTTTGTTCAACTGCTTTAATCGATTTTAATTCTTGTTCATGTAATGTTTCCAAAAAAAATCCTAAAAATTCGGAACTATCTTGCTGAAAACCGGGAGCAAAACCGGGTGGTCTTGCTACTTGCAATATAACTGAAGGTGTTAACTCTGGTCTTGAAGAATGCAAAAGCAATGCAAAAAACTGTTGTATTTTAAAAAGGACTTGTGATCTGGCTTTGAATAATAGTATGTCACGACAAAAACTAAAACATAATATAGTTTGTAGGTTTGAAAATAAAGATTTCTTTCAAATAACTTACTCCTTTGTCATAAGTAAAGCTTGTAAAACACTATTCATATAACATGTATTACCGAGATTAATGAGACCTACTTTTGGATTATTTGTAATTACAGCATTGTTATAGTCCATTTGTGAATCTGTTATATATGAAGCATTTCCACCAATTAAAGCTGATCTGTATTCATGTGACTTTTGACATTGTGATATAATTTCGTTCTAAAATATGAAATATTTGAAAATTATAATTATTTGTATAATGTAAAATAAGTAGAGTTAACGGCAATCAACTTTTCTTTGAATTTCCATTTCTACTTACATTACAATAACAAGAAAATAGTCATTTAGCAAAATATTCATAAAAATGAACCCCTAATTACCAATGATCCATATAATTCTTGATGAATTGGAAAATTTTCTACTAAAGCTGACATTAAATCAACCAATTCATGAAAAATTCTTTTAGTTTCTTCTTGATTTTCAGTTGTTGTTTCACATTCCTTTTTTAATTGTTTTAATACTAAGGGCATTCTTGTAAGAATCTAAAAAAAAATGTTATGAATTCTAAAAATTTAAATTTATTTATACAAAATCTAATTACCTTATGAAAAACTATAGGGGAATCTTTGAATGACATAAGTATATCAAAAAATATGGGATAAACTTTGGGTCGTAATATTGGTATGATTAATGCAATTGTAAGAGGTTCTATAACAATTAAAGCAGTTTCAGTAAATAAATCATACTTTTCAGCATCTTTTTTAAGTTCACTTAAAATTGCTAAAATCCAAAGATTTAAATTTGAACAAAATGTACATTTTCGCAACCAGTCACATAATATACGAACACTTTTCTTGATTATTTTATCATCGTTCCCATATGAACTTAGAGGTAATATAACTGTTTTTAATATAAAATCATCTGGAAATAATTGAAATATAATAGCAATAGCATAACATGGATCAAAACCTTCAGTTGCTATTAAATCACAAACAACTTTCAAATATCTTAAGTAAAATGTTTGTGTATGTTGCAGATCAAATGCTGCAATATCCCTAAGTAATTGACCAATCCGTTGAATATTTTCCTTAAACTGTTTTATTTCAATTGCAGCATGTGGTTCAGGTAATTCTGACATATTTTGTATGAATTTAGTGCAGTATTCTAGAGTTTCGTTAGAAGGTATTTCACCTTGTTTTTTATGTACCAACTCTAAGCACATAAGTATCATTTCTATAGTCAAACGATTATTGACATTTTCAGAGCTAAAAAAAATTAAATATAAAAGTATTTTTTTTTTGTATTGTTCGAATATATAACTTTGATTGTTTCTTTATAATTAATCCAGCTATACTTACGAATTTTCCTTATTTATTTCATTGTTTACATTGTTACAAATTTGGTTACTACTTTCTACTTGTGCTTCATTTTTTGTTTGCTTTGAGTTTTGATTTTGTTTCGAGTTTTTTTGTTTTTTAGCTGAAGATACATGATTTGAATTTTCGGCATTGTTTTGTTTCACAGCCATTGCCTCAATGTTAAACAAAAAATTTCGATTGTAAATTTTTCTTTTATCTTTTTTCTATTTCTAAACTGCTGCACAATGAGTTGTAAATTTTCACAAAATTGACAAGCTATCTATTTTTATTTACTTACCTATAAATCCGAAAATATTTTTAATTTATTTTTTAAAAATTAATTATAAGTAAAATTTTAATTAAATTCTGATTTGAAATTTAAGTATTATTAAATTTGATGAATTTTGCAATTCCACATCAAAGAGAAATCAAATCACAATTCATTCAATAGATTTACACTTCCTTCTATTCGTAAAATATTTTTTTAATTTTTACATCATATTCATATACAACATCAAATACACTCACAAGTCACAATTCCCATCTATATGCAATAAAAATGTCAAAATATTTACTAATTTTGATATTTAAAATAAATCGATTGTGAAAGGTTAATAATTGTACTGAAGAGATAATTGAAAGTAAAAGATTTATTTATGTTAATTTACTACTGATGATTTACTTTTAAATACATCATATCCCTTTTGGCTATTAAATTGTATTCGTTTAGATATTAAATTTTTATTTTGAATATACTTTTTTTTAAAAACAGCACTTAAAGATTTTGGAAACTTTTTTTTGATTTAATTAAAAATCGAAATTTTCAAAGAAATATGTAGCATGAACCACCCTGTACGACTTTAGTCGTACGTCATTATGAAACATTTTTTTGCATGACATTTTCTCTGACTCTGATGTATTGCTTGTTTTGGTAGTTTTATGGTGTGGTATTTTAGTAAAATAAATAACTTTACCGAAGTAAAAATAATAATAATAATTAAAATATAATAATTTTACTAGAAATAATATTTTCTTCGGTATAAGAAACGTGATGATATTAATTTAGACGAAGTGACAGCGAAATTATTTTATATTAAAATAAAAGTAAAATTCTACACATTTTACTCTACACGTGCTCCATGTTACTACAAAATAAATTGTTACATTTATAAAGTAAAATGACTTTAATATCACAAAAAACTAAAAGTTCTAATACATTTCGGGTATGTTGAGTTATTAAACTTTATTGTAAATATTTATCAGTATTTTATTGTATTATTTATTTTTTTGTAGTTTAAATCATTTTCCGAACGAGTCAATGAAATAGACATTCGTCGAACTGCACTCTATTACATTGGTCATGAAAATGAAGAATTATTGGAGGAAGATGAAACCTATTTTCAACAAACTCTTCAAAAATGGATTGTATTAAATTTGACAGAAGAATTTAATCAATTTAGTAAAAAATATCGTAGAATAGTTACTCTTAAACAACTTATTCATGAAAAAGATTTGATAATAGATTTTTTACTTGAAAAAATATCAACGGCAACTACATTATCATTACAACCGTTATTAGAAATTTTGGTAAGTCTATCAAGGGACTTACGAGAAGAATTTTTAAAAGAAGAATGTTTTCAAAGGGTATTAGATCGATTAATTTGCTTATTAAATACCCAGGATGCTGATCAACTAGAATGGACTCTGATTTGCTTAGCATTTCTTTTCAAAACATTAAAACCATTTTTAAAAAAGAATATCTCACTTATATTTCATTCAATATTGCCATTACTTGATGAAGACAGATGGTCTGAGCAAGTTACTAATTTTGCTGTAGAATGTTTTGCTTTTATTGCACGTGAAATTGTTAATCTAGAGAAACTTTTAGAAGTTATTTTAAAAGGTGTTGAATGCGAAGGAAAAATTGGAGTTCAAGGATGTGGGCGATTATTTTTTGAAATTATTCGTGGTGTAAAAGATAATTTTCATAGTTCATCAGAAAAATTTCTTCCATTTTTATTTAAAAGTTTAATAAATCCTAATTTGGAATATAAAGAAATTTTTAATGAAATTATTCGAGAAACTGTATTAAATACTTTATCGTTTATACACCCTGCAAATATGTCCATATATTGGAAATCATTATGTGAGGCTACTGAAGATAGTGTAAAAATAAATGCAGAAAGTGAGCTTATAATTAAAGTTATTGAATTAATTGGAATAAGCGTTGAATATAAAAATGGAAAATATTTAACTGAATCTGAACTTTTGGTTACAAATATACTTAAAATTATTGATCATTATAAAGAGGATGAAATCGTTCTAAATAAAGCAAGTGCATTAGTTTGTTGTGTATTACTATCAAATTGCTCCAAAATTACTCAATTGGATTTAAGCAGATTATGTAAAAAAATTTTGAGCGTTCAATTTCGTTCTGTATTTGAACATTTTGTTTGGAACATAAAAACTCATCCACAATTTGAAATTCTAGTTTTGCCAAGTTTTTTAAAATTTTTTGAAGGTAATTTTGATGTAAATTCCTTAGAATTACTTATCAATTTAATTCAATTTAAATCACCGTTATGCGAAGATAGTAGAAGATTCAATGATTGGAATAAATATTCAATTGTATTGAAAACAGAAACTCAAAAGAATTTACTTAAAATTATAGAAAATGGGATAGAAAATAATGAAGCATATCTATTAGTATCGATAGCACTACCACATGTTGAAAATTTAAAAAATGAAAATTTTTTAATTAACATTAAAAGTGATTTACAAAAAATTGTTGAATCAATTTTAGAAGCTAAAACTGAAAATGAAATACAAAAAAAAAATTTCATTTTAGGAGTATTAATAGAAAATTTATTTCATTTAGGAGTCGAGATCGAAGAACAAATCGTTAATAAATTAATTGATATATTAATTAAATTTTGTGGAAAGGAAAAATTTATTTGCAGTTTGAAAGTTCTAAGTTTAATTTTAGCTTATTATAATGAATCAAATAAATCAATATTTACAAGTGAACTTTTTCATAAAATACATAAGGCAGTTTCAAATAACTTGTGCTCTCCATTACAAGAATTTAGATCATTAACTGCTCACTGTTTAAATTACTTTAATTTTATAACTGACCTCAGTTTAAATGGAATTTATGAAATATTTTTTAAAATTGAATCAATAGAACCGAATGTACATACATACAGAGAACAAATTCTCTTCATTAATAAGCTTTTACCTGGTTCAGAATTTATGAAACTTGTTAGTTCTGAAATAATGTTTGATACTGTAAAAGCTTTGCTAGGAGTTTTATATTATAATTTTAAGTTATTATGGCAACCAGTTCTTAAAGGAATTCAAGAGTTAGTAAATTCAGGATTATCTATTGATGAATTTTGGGATATTTATAAATATAAATTAGAAGAAACTGCAAGAATTATAAACAAACAAGAACCAGATCCAACTGAATTCATTTTATATACAGAATTTGATATTGTAGTTTTACAGGAAATATACACAAAAAGTATGAAATATGAAAAAAAAGTAGATTACAATAATTACCGTAATCTTCTTTGGTCCAAATTATCTGAATATGGTCAAGTTAGTGAAATAAAGAATAGAGATGTTATTACAATTTTTTTGAAATTTGTAACTGAAGAATATAAATTTTCTCAAAAACAAAAAATATTAACTTGGAATTTGACTGAAACAAATCTGATAATTGAAGATGAAAGTGATGATGAGAATAATGAAAAAAATGAATCAGTAAAATTTAATAAAAAACCAAAAAAATCTAATAATGCCTTTAAAACTGTAGTACATACATTAGGAATTAAATTAAATGTTTTCATACATCAAGATAATCCAAAGCAAATGCATCGTGAACATGAACTTTATCAATTTTATTTAGAATTAATAAGTGGTACTAATCCTTATCTTCAAAAATTGGCTTTGGATTGTATTATGGCATACAAAAATAATTCTTTAATACCATATAAGGAACATTTATATAATTTAGTGGATGAGAAGAAATTTAAAGATGAATTAGTTAATTTTAAAATTGATAAAGAAACTAATCAAATACAATTACAACATCGTCCAGAGGTAATAAAAATTTTATTACGTATTTTGTATGGAAAAATGATAACAAAAACTATAACAAAAAATATTAATAATCAAATGAGAAAAGGTTGGTATAAATTTGCTATTTTGAAATTTAAAAATTTTTAAATTTTATATATTTTTAGGTCTTGTACTACGATTTTTAGGAGGTTGCGAAAAGGATGAAATATTTTGGTTCTTAAAAATGGCTTTAAAAGATTATGGAAATATTATTGAAAATAATATGGATGATATGATTGAATTTATTAAGAAAGAATTTATTTTAGAGAAAGTATGGTCAGCTAAAAAACTTCAAAGTACAATCAATCTAATAGAATTAATTCATAAAAATTTTGCTGGTCTTATGGATACTGAATTTTTAAATTATATGCTAAAAATTATCATATTCGTTGGTTACAGTTGTGAAAAGGTTTTACAGAATTCAACAAAAGTTTTTAACTCAAAAATATTGGTAGTTTTTAATAATGTTAAAGTATCTACCTTACAAAGTTTAATTCATTTTATAAAACATTTTGAAGAATTTGATTGGAATGAAAAACAAATCAAAATAATTAATGATATATTTGTTTGGCCAAATATAGAAAAACTTCCTTACGATTCTATACATAGTCCAACACCATTACTTAAACTTTTATGCGCTTGGTCTGAAAATATTAAATATTTTTCATATTTAATAATAAAAAATGAAACTGGTTTAATACCATTTAAATTTGTTATTGATTTATTACTCAATGATAAAGCAAAACCAATAATAAGAAAAACAATTTTAGAAATGATTGAACGTATCTTAATGACAAATCAAGATGAAAATGGTCGATTTGATAAAAGTGGCATTGGAGCAATTATAATAGAACCATATTTATCACATATTTTAAAACGTTTAAAAATCAATTTAACTATAAAAAGTCGTACTAAATTGGATAAACGTGACTTAAATATCTTATCATGTTTAACATATTTGGTTGATGATTCTGAAACATGTGATAATTTATTACAAATATTTTTACCAATATTAATTGGTAAAACAAAAATACCAACAAGCGATGAAGTTTTACAACAAGCTATTGTAACTTTATGCAATCTAATGAAAAGACTTGCTAATCCAGTTAAATATGTTAGAAAAATTTCACTATTATTTGTAGAGATTAAAGAAGTAACATCTAGAAAATTACTTTGCAATTTATTAGAACAAATTGCTAAGAAACATAAAAACACTTCACCACACTTAATTGAAATAGCTAAAGTAGTGAATGAATTAAATGCATACGATAAGAGATGGATCGAACAACCAGATTATGATAGACGCATTACTGTAATGAAAATGTTTAATAAAACCACTGATGCTGAACCTTTAAATATAGATTTGGGAATTTTAATTATATGTAATTGTTTTCATTTCTTAAAATACGATAAAGATATGGGATTACGTGATAATTCTAGTGAATTACTTAAAATATTAATACCAAAATTATTGAGAGATAATCAAAATCTACGTCACGATATTGATTTTATAATTAGTGAAATTCTTTTAGATATTATTAGAAAAATAGTTCGTGATAATAATGATAATGTTCGCAATGAAGGAATTTTGTTGTTAGGCGAATTGTCAAAAGAATGTTTTATGTTTCATCATATTTTAAATGATCTTTGCCGTTTAGGAGATCCCAATGATGAAGAAAATGATTTCTTTAAGAATATCACTCATTTACAAGCACATCGACATGCGAAAGGATTACAAAGATTCTGTAACATTGCAAAAACATTAACGGAAGCACCTAATGTGAAAACATTAACACAATTTATATTACCTCTAACTACTAGATATTTATTAAATGAGAAGTATGCTACTAAACATGTTGTTATTGATACAGCTATAGAAACACTTGGAGTAATTTGCCATCTTTTGCCATGGCATCAATATCAAACCGTATTGAAATTTTATTTACAAAAAATGCGATTTACAAATGATTATCAAAAACAATCTGTACGAATTATTGTGACAATATTAGATGCATTTCATTTTGATTTATCAAATGCAAACGTAGAACAAAATATGATTCAAAATTTTAAAAGACATTTTGCTACTAAACTAAAATTAGAAGAATCAGATCAAACTATTAATAACAAAAAAAGTGAAATTGAAAGAAAAGTGAAAAATAAAATTTTAAATGAGGAAAAATTAGAAGAATCTTCAATAACAGAAACGTCTAAAACTGAGGAAGAAGAAGAAGAAGAGGAAGAAGTAGAAGATGAAAATGAACATTTAGATGAAGCATTGAAAGATATCGATGAAGAAAATGAATTGACTGAAAATGAAACAAAAAAAGCTGAATCTGTATTGAATACTATAACACTTCTAAGTCATTCAGCAGCAAGAAAAGTTATACATACAATAGCTTCCATATTAATACCAACATTGAATCATTCCATATCTGAAAAAAGCAGTTATGATGCAAAACATAAATTAAATCGAAAAAGATATAGTATGGAAAGGGAAGAAGAAGAAATACTTAGAGTACCAATAGCTTTAGCATTGGTCAAACTTTTACAAAAATTACCAAAGGAAATTTTAGAAACAAGTTTACCTGGTGTTTTTATGAAAGTTTGTACATTCTTAAAATCACCTTTAAAATCAGTAAGAATGTTAACTAGAGATATTTTAAAGAAAATTATGATAACACTTGGATCAAAATATTTGCCATTACTTTTGGAACAATTAACAAGTTTATTAACACGTGGTTTTCAAGTTCATGTTTTATCAGTAACTGTTCATGGTGTTTTGGATGCATTAAAAGAACAATTTCAACCTGGTGATATTCAATTATGTTTACAAGATATTCTTAAAGTAACTTTAAATGATATATTTGGTGAAACAGCGGATGAAAAAGAAATTGATAAAATTAGCGCACATACACCTGAAGCAAAAACAAGTACCAAAAGTTATTTATCATTGCATATTGCTGCTAGAAATATTCCTGAATCTTGTCTTTTAGATATATTGATTCCATTCAAAGAATATTTAGCTAAAAGTCATTCTCAGAAAGTTGTAACAAAAATTGAAATATGCTTTCAAAAAATCATAACTGGTCTAGTAGAGAATGGATTAATATCAAAAGAAAGTTTATTAATTTTTATTCATGGCACAATGTCAGAATCAATAACTGACTTGTTACCTGGCATTGAAAAACCTCAATTAACTGAAAAAGAAAAAGAAAAAATTATGAGATCACGTCCAGATTGCTTTTTAATACCAGAACTACCAAAATATAGATCTGGATATGTTCGAAAAACTGTAAAAACCAATGCACAAACTAATGCCCATCTCTTAATTGAGTTCGGTTTAGAAATGCTTCACATTGTTTTAAAAAGGAAAAAACTTGCAGACTTAAATTATAAAGTATATTTAAATCCATTGGTTCCAATTTTAAATGATTCATTGAAAAGTCAACATATTAAAGTAGCAACATTTGCTCTAAAATGTTTTACATCAATTTGGAATGGAAATTATGAGCTTGAAAAATGTGACGAATATATAAATGAAATTGTTGAACAAATATTTAAAATTTTACATAAGTATTCAACATATGGCGCTGTAAGAAAGGATGATAATTTTCAATTAATAAAAAATTCATTTAAAACTGTTGTCTCTCTTTTACGAAATGTTGAGAAATTTTCAATGTCATCAGAACAAATTGGACATTTGTTATTTTATATTGAACAAGATATTTTAGAAACAGAACGTCAACCAATTGCTTTAACCCTACTTAAAGCAATAGTTTTCCGTAAAATTAAACATGAAGAAGTACACAAAGTGATGCAAAATTTGCAAGAAATATGCATAACATCAGAATCAGATTTTATGCGTGATGAAGTTAGATCAATTTTAATTCATTATTTATTAGATTATCCATCGAAAAAGAAATCTAACGGAATCATAAAATTTTTCACAATGCAATTAAATTATGAAGTTCCACTTGGTCGGTTATCTGCTATTAAATTTATTGATACAATTATAAGAAAATTTCCACAAAATATTCTGCTAACAAAAGCAGAATTTTTATTTTTACAATTAGGAACTCGATTGGTTAACGAAGATGTACCAGAATGTAGAATTGCGGTAGCTGAGTCCATTGAACAACTTATATCACGTGTTGATAAAAATACAAAACAAGCTTTGTTTGATATAAATCTTACACTTTTAGATAATAGCACAAAATCAGCTATACGTGAAATGTCAGCAATATTATTTTCTCGATTTGTTTCAACCGAAAAATCATCATTCTCAACTAGAATAAAAGTTTTATTCCCCATTTTAATAGCACATTTAAGTTCAAGTAACCCTAAAGCACCAGGTAGATTTGTAAAGGCTCCGACATTAATAGAATCAGAAAATACAAATGGAAATATGTATTTAGATGATCCTAAAACAGAATTAATTCAACAACAAAAACAAAAAGCTATTGATCACGAATTAATACAAATACAAAATTGTATATTGAAAATCTTTGAGTATTGTTCTGAATCTATTTTCTCCAATGAAGATTTAAATTCAACAATTGATGATTTAGCATATGAATCACAAAAACTACTTGGACATGAACATGATTGGGTTCGCTTAAATTCAGTAAAAATAATAAGTCACATATTTTCAAATATTGATTGTGATTTAGTTGGGAAATTGCTATTAAAACAAGCTGAAATTACAGAAAATAATATTATTTTCTTGCATATGACACCAGAAAGAGACTTAAAAAGTTTAATACTTGATTTGTGTGCACAAATGATACCAGGAGAAACACCAGAAAGTATGGCTGAAGAAGTTGTGAAAATATTTATACTTGCGGCTAATGTTCTGAAAATAGTTCCATTGAAAAAAATAAAAAAAGAACAAGATTCTGAAGAAAATGGTATAGAATATGGTAATTTACATTTAAATTGGCTGCTAAGACGAATGCGATATATAGTTCAAGCGGAAGTTGCAAAAGCACCACATAGTTGTGTTCTAGTAAGTTTTTCAAAATATATTTAAGTATTGTAATTATTAATTTGCTTTTTTATTTTACAGCGTACTTCTATTTTTAATTGTTTTGAAGGACTTTTAATGTTATTAGATGTTGATTTGATTGAAAAATTATCAATAAATATTTTACCACCGTTAATACGAGAAACTAGTGAAGATGATCAAAATATTGATCCAAAATTAAGACAATTAGCTTTGAGAGTTGGAAGTAAATTGCGTAAACGTTTAGGTGCTGATATTTATGATAAATTGAGAACAGAAGTTCAGAAAAATTTAATGATAAAGCGTGCTCAACGAAAAAAAGAAGTAGCTGTACAAAAAATAACTGATCCAGTTAGGGCAGCAAAGAGAAAATATGGAGTTCAAGAAAGAAAGAAGGCAGCAAAGAAAAGAAAAATGGAAATTATCAAGGGAAAAATTGAAGGAAAGAAGAAAAGGAAACGGAAAAATGATGACGATATGTTTTAGAGAAATATACCTAAATAGTTTAAAAATGATTTATGCTTACATATATAGTTTTTTTTTATATACATATATAATATGTAATTTTAACTTTATAGTTTTAATAATTCAAAAATAATTATTTTTTTTATCAAATAGAACGGTAAAAAAAATCAATGAAATAAAAATTTTAAAAACTGAAATGAAATATTTTACATATAAAAACGGTGAGGGGTGAGGGATTCAAAAAGTGATTGATGTGATAGGTGGGGTTTATGTTGTGGTGGCTGATAATGATTTGAAGCGATATAGAAAATATTTGTAATATTTACTGTAATTAAACTTATTTTTCATACCGTTGTTTAAAAAAAAAAATCAAGTTGTGTTGAAGGAAATAGTTTTGAAGTCACTCGTAATATTAAAAGGGTAAAAAAAACGCTAAGCTTTTATCGAACTACTAGAAACTACACTAATAACAGTAAATCTTCCAAAGTCTATTACTTATTTCAAATAAAAAAAAATCCGTTCTTTCGATCTTTTCAACGTTCAACATTTTTCTCTTGTGTATCGGAAAGAAATTCAATTTTTTGGAAACGGTAACACTGAATTTGTCATTTTCACTTCACTTTGAAAACTTCAAAATTTTTTAGGTTAAATTTTAATTAATAATAAATTGATTCCATTTCGTAAATATTGGAATAAAAGTTTTGTTTATTTAAAAAAAAACTAAAATTGAAAAATGGAAGAAATGCAAAATAATTTTCAAAATATATCTTTAGATAGTTTAACAAAAACGAATAAAGTACTAACAATTGAAGAAGAGGATAAATTGACTAAACAAAATTCACGTTTTGTGTCCGAAATAAATGCTCAGAAATTAGAAAAAGATGCCCAACGACACTGGGATTTGTTTTATAAAAGGAATGAAACAAAATTTTTTAAAGATCGACGGTGGACTACAAGAGAATTCACCGAATTATTGTCAGAAGATTTAAGTAGTTCAAAAATTATATTAGAGGTTGGTTGTGGTGTGGGAAATTTAATATTTCCTTTGATTGAAGATAATAATAATAATAACTTTTATTATGCATGTGATTTTTCTAAACGTGCTATAGAATTTGTACAACAAAATCCTTTATATAATCCAAAAAGAATATGTGCTTTTCAATGTGATATTACTACAGATACAATTTTTGATAATATAAAAAGAGAAAGCTTAGATATTATAACATTGGTGTTTGTATTATCAGCCATTCATCCAGAAAAATTTAATAAAGTTATTAGTAACTTATTTAGTTTACTGCGACCAGGTGGAATATTATTATTTCGAGATTATGGTCTATATGATATGGCACAAATAAGATTTAAACCTGGTCACAAAATTTCAGAAAATTTCTATATGAGGCAAGATGGAACTAGAAGTTATTATTTTTCTGAAACAGAAGTATCAAAACTTTTTGAAAGAAATGGCTTTGAAGTAACTAAAAATACATATGTTCATCGAAGAACTGTAAATTTTAAGGAAGGAGTGGATGCTTTAAGGATATTTATTCAAGGAAAATTTAAAAAAAATAATAGATAACATTGTATAAAATTTAAATTGTTTTGAAGAATTGTTTAAATAATTATTTAGAAAGTTTTTTATATTAAATAATATAATATTAAGTTTTTTAATTTAATTGTTTAAGATAAGATTTTAATTGCAGACTAAAATTAAAGAATTTATACATATAAAAAAATAACAAATTTAATTTTAGAAATTTCTTAATATAAATAAAAATTCACCATACAGGTGGCAAATCAAATTCGAAATTCGAAACTAAAAGCTTAAGCAGTGTTAAAGAAAATACTTTTTTATTAACATTTAAAAGTAACAATAATATTTTAAAATAATTCAATCAATACAGTTTCGAAATTAACTAAATTGAAATTGTTCCACCCATTAAATTAACTACACGATTTTTATATCTCTTTGAAATATCATTTTCAATTTGAGTTTGCAAAACTTTTGTTTTTTCAATTAAATCATTCAAAATAGGTTTCAAATCATCTTTTTGTTTTCGGAGTTCAACTGATTTAACTTTAAGCAATTCTTGAGTTGTTTTTATCTTTTCTACAGCAATTAATTTTTGCTTTAATTTTCCTACTAAAATATCAGAATATTTTGATGAATGTTTCAATTGAAATAGATGTTGTGTTTGTTCAGTTTGTACATTTACAATAATTTTATCAGTGGATTTTAGTAATTTTTGTACACTTTTTGAATCATGTGTTGACAAATTTCCCATCAATGAAAACATAATATTATTGGACGATTCAAGTTGATTAATTTCATAATGTCTTAGTTTAAGGAATGATTCAAGTTCATATAATTCATCAATAAACTTTTCACGATAATTTGTAGAGTCTAAAATTGTATAAGCTTGATCACCTTTTGCCAAACCACCATCCATACCTACACCTACAAATATATTTTTAATACAATTTTTTTTTTCCTAAACCAAACAAAAAATTATATATACATACCTTCAACAATAATTCCATATTCTTCTAATGGAACATCAAAATCAATTTCTACTTTGTTTGATGGAGCAATTTCTAGAGTTTCACCCCAATCAATATCACCAGATTCAACAGTTTGTTGATCAGATGGAATGGCAACATCACCAAAATCAATTATTTCTGCTGAATTAGTATCTGGAGTAGAATCATCACCAAAATCAATATCATTGTTGGTATTTTGATTAGATTCATCAATAATATTTAAATGTATTTCATTTTCTTCAATTTTTAGTGGAGCTTCTTTATGAATATATTGATAGACTGTTGTATTGCCAAATTCAATAATATGTCGTAAAATTGGTAAACAATTTGAATTTTTTGAAAATTCTTCATACAAATTAACAGATTCTAACAAATCTTTAACACCAGAAATTGATTCATTATAGATTTTTGGTAGTTCTTTAAGTTTTTCAGTTAATTCAATTTTTAAATTGTCTCCTTTTATACCCAATTGTTGACATAGTGTTGTATGTTCATTTAATAGAATATGCTCAGTTTTATCTAAGTCTTGTATTCTTTTTAAAGATTCATCACTTTGCAACTCTAATCTTGTCATTTGTTTTTTAACATTTGGAATTTCATATGTTAAATTTCTTACGAAAATTTGTGCTGCTTCACCAAGATAAATATTTTCTTTTTCATAAATTTTAACAATATCCAACCAATCTTTCATACGTTGACTACCATATGTTCCAAAAACACTTTTTGTATCCTTTTCAGTTTGTTTTAATATTTTAATAATGTCCTTACAGTGAAAGTAATTTATATCTAAAATTAAAAAAAAAAAAAACTTTAATTATGTAGTACATACCTAACTATGTATATTGTAAATTAAAATTAAAAATCTTACGTGCACCAGATAACAATTTAATAAGTTCATCATTAGCTGGCATATCATTAAGAGCATTACTGATTCTACTTCGGATATCTTTGATGTATGGTTGAATATTTTTTGGAACAATTCTTCGACTTATCAGCCATTCTTGAAGTTTGCCAACATGTATATCAATTGGTATATCAGATTCCTATTTGATTATAATTTATTAAATTAATTCAAACAAAATATTTTATACTTACATTCATTTTGAGAAATAATTAAATAAAATTTACTGTCCACGTATTTATCTTTTAGACAGAGACAGCTGATTTGTTGTCAAGTTGACATTGTTGACATTCCTTGATTGTCAAAAAGAGATGCCACGCTTAGTTATTGATTAAGATTTATCTATTTATCAATGCCAAGTCGATTTTATGTATTAATCGATTGCTGATAAGAAATTTTAGATGAAAACCGTTATGTAGGGATTTAGAAATTTGGTGCAAAAAACGGTAAATATTATATAAATTTAATAGAATTACATTTTTGTTTTCATACACGATTTCGATAAATATCCATAACAAAAAGTACATAAAAATTTTTAAAAAAGTTTTCGTGGCTTATGGTAATTATCAAAATAAGACAAAATTATATACTAAGAAAAATAATTGAAAATAAACGTGTAGGATGTAGGGCTTGATAAATCCCAGGTGGTTGATAAGGCCACAATAAAGAGCTTCTAAATAATAATTTAATTGGGTGAAATTTTGAGCATTTTATAAAATAATTTGTTTTTTTAATTTAACAAATCTATTATTTCTACAGTTCAAAGGCATTTATAGAAACATAAAAACAATATATTAATGTAAAATAAAATAAAATGATATTAACAATAATAAATAAATTTAAATGTTAAAAAAAATCAAAATTAATTGTTTCATTTAATTAATATTTATTTATTATTTGGCTCCAATTTACAGTTTTTGTAGCAAATACAAATTTGTTAGGTTGTTGGATACACTCTGTTTGATTTTGTATAATATAAAAATTTTATATTTTTTATAAAAATAAAATACAAAAAATAATATGCGTAGCAATGTATATAATATGTTGTGATATGCAACTGAATATTTGACAATAAACCAATAATAATTTACTTCACAAGAATCGTATTACATATTTAAAAATATCCTATCGAAACATGCAAAATTATTTTTGATTTTCTAATACAAAAATTTATATCAAATATTTATACACATACCTACATAAATCTACTTCATTCAAAAACACATACAAATTTTCTGAATATAACGGTAAAAAAAAATATTTCAGTTTAAATTTAGTTATCATTCGATTTATAAAAGAAAGGAAAATTTCTTAGACAATTCTATACATTCTACTTTTCACATATACATATACATATATGTATATAAAGCCATATATATAATTTGTATATACTAACACTGATATTTGTATACCATATATTATTTATATTATAAAGAAACGAAGTTAAAAATATTATTTTGGAAAATTTTTGTGTAAGGACATTTTAGATCACACCATAGTTTCAGTTACCAGTATCTATTCAGAATGTAATAAAGGTGGTTTATACACGGAAAAAAAATAATTTATTAAATAAAAATATAACAACTTTTTTTGTAAATTTGTTTTTTTTTTTTATTTTGTTTATAGTGAATTTTTTTTATAATTATTCATTTTAAATTGAATTCTATTAATTAATTATAGTATTTAGTATATAAGAACAAAAAAAACAAACAAACAAAAATTATATTTATTGTACATTGTGTGGTATAAATTTTATCCAAACATATTTTTAAAATATACATATATATAAATTTAATTTATTCTGGTTATGTCCAGTAAAAATAATAAACATTATTAAAACATAAAAGAAAAATATAATAAAACATAAGAACAAAGTATAACAGTTTTTTGTCAAGGATTTGAAGTGAGAAAGTTCATTGTCCAATATTGCCGGTTTGTAAAAAAACAAAACAAAAAAGTGGAAATATGCAAATTCGTTGCATATTTCCTTTTCATTATTTATTTTGTTTTTTGTTTTTGTTTTTGTTTCATTTTCTTTTCGAAAACTATATTTATTTGTCATTTAATTTTTATGTACTTTTTGAGAAATTGTTTAAGGAAAAATTTTTTATTTCAAATATAATTTACATGAAATTAAATGACTAAAAAAAATTGTATGTATGTATGTATAGTATTGTTAAGTGAAAACTCTTAGGTAGAAAATAATTGAATTTTTATTTTAAATATTTACCTAAGTACGTAAATTACAACTAAAATTGATACTATATAAAAACCATAGATGTTAGAAACCTATGGATGATCTAGAAACCTAGGTTTTCAGTTTAGAAAATTTAAAACATCTGAGTTTACCATGCATGTGTATTAGTAATTGTTTTTCCAACCATAATATTTCGATAAAATTTATTTTGCATATTTACGTTTTGTTCTGTGAAATACAATAAAAATAACTACTACTTAAATTTTTAAATACTTATTTTTAACAAAAAACTTAAAATAATAATCTAAACTGTATTATAAACAATATTAATTTAATTTTACATTAGAATTAACTATAATTTCATTCAATAAAAATTGTATTTGTTAATAAAAATTTTTAGTAAAATTTATAATTCGTGTGCTTTGAGGTTTAGGTATAGTTTTTTTTTTCTTCTAATACATTAGATTAGATTGTGTAATTTCGGAAGAGAATCTACCGCAATCGCAAATGAGCTTATTGTGATTACCCGTGTTTGTTAGTTTTAATTAAGTCTCTAAGTCCTTAAGGATACCTGATTTCGTGATCACACTCAGGATATTCTTCAATGGTATGCTGGATAACTGCCATTGTTTGGAGAACGCTGTGCATTTATAAAGATTAACATGAATTAAACAAATTATTGGTATATTACAAAATTAAACACAGTATATTTTATAAAGGGTTGATTTTTATCAAAAAATAATCGTAATCGAAAAATATGATTACTTACATACTTAGATGGCCAACAGACCATGTAGATCCTAGTCCTGACTCATTAATTTCCACGAAATTGTTTTAAATCCGCAAAATCGAAAAATATACCGATATTTTATTATTTTCAATAAATTTTCAAAAATTTTCGCTTTGTCCTTGAACGGAAGTTCCGTACTTAATTGGAATTACAATATCCGCCTTATGAAAATGTATTTGAGAGAGATTTGAAGAACATTTTCATCAACTTTCAAGTTAGGATAATAATAATCTTTGAATTTGAATAATTAAATTAGATATATAAAATTTTGCAAAGTTCATTTCAATTCCCTAATTTTATTTACTCGTAACGGCGGACTATCAGTGGATTTTATTAAATATACCGATGCCTAACAGACCAAACTATTTTTGTATTTTAAAAATTTTTTTTATTCTTTAATGCGAAAATAGTACTTTGATTGGTGTTTCGTTCATTATACCATCTTTCGTCTCATTTTTTACATTTTTATTTCAACAGTTTCACATCCAATTTAAAATTAACAAACAAATTGCTATAAGAATTTCTTATAGGCGGTTAGGGTCCATAATAAGTTCATAAGCATTGATTAATAATAAAAATTTTAGTTTAGTTTGAAACGGGATAACAGCCATAGCAATCCATCGCCACCATGATACTATAGAAAACGTGTGGACCTATAACGATCTCCTGCAACATGAATTTTATTATTTAAATACTTATTTTTCGTGCAGATCCATATACTTAGGCTGTAAACAAATCTATGGATATCTTGAAATCAGTTTGTCAAACCCTCTCAACAATTTGAGTTTAGTTTTTTTTTTCTATGATCTTGACAGTAGGTAGAATCATCTTTTCGCCCTTAAGTACGGTACTGCAAGTTTATACTACAATATTATACTACGAACACTCGAATTTCCAATTTTGATACGACGTATTTTCGTTATAACATTCGGTATTTGAGGCTACGTCTGGTTTTCAACAAGGGACTCATATGGGGCCACTATTTATTTTTATTGATTATGAACGATATCAACTTCGATATTAAGTGATTTTATATTTTGCTGATATGATACTAAACTTTTTGCGGTTATTAAGTCGGATGACTGCAGCAGGATCTCAGTAAATTCTACTCTTAGTGCAACATTAATGGCCTTATAATAAATATTAATAAATTCAATAATTAAGCTATTTTCTAGGAGACAAATTCCAATTGAATTTTATTACAATATTAATGGTTTTATTATATTGAACATGTCTATACGAAACAAAAGACCTAGGTATCATTCTCGGTAATAAATTAACTTTTAATGGTCATATAGATCACATTATTGCAAAAGATTTTTCCATGTTAGCAATTTTCTGATCCCTATACATTCAAAATTTTATATACTACACTAGTACGTTTACATTTCGAATATGCTTGTCCAATTTGGATGCCTTACTATGCTAAATATATTAAGAAAATAAATTCTGTTTATAGCATATTTAGGTTTTGTATACGTATGTTCAACTAGCAAACTTAGATCACTGATTACCTAGGTGAATGTCAAGTTATCTACTCTTGAGGCTAAGAGAAATACTGCTTCGCTTCCGTGATGTTTTTCTATGATATCTTATATGCCAAAATAAGATTTCCCATCAATCCTTCGTCTTTAAAATATCTACGCTCCATTGCGCGATTTCAGAAACCAAAGAATTAATTCATATAGTCATAGAACGAACTATGGTTTTTCTGAACCTATAGCGAATTCGTAGCGCTTCTTAGCAGTTTCTCACTAATATTGACTTCAACTACAGTAGATACGTTTTTATAATTATACAAAAAGTTATGGGATATTTTAAACAAAGTTTTCCAATCATGCATAATGGAAGACATGAACTGATTATAAAATTTTAAAAAACGAGATTTTCATTTTAAAGATTTATTTGAACGAGTTAAAAAAGCCAGACCAACTTTTCAATGTGACTAAAAGATAGTTTTTAAATAAAATTTTCATTTTTGAGTTGACAACATGTTTTTTACGCATATTTATTTGAAAAGAAACAACAACAAAAAAAACAGTTTAGGAAAAAACTTTTCTATAAAAACTCAATTCAAAATAAATAAAGGTGTCGAAGAAGGAAAGTTAACAAAAATCGTGATAATCTTTTAGTCTTTAAAAAATAACACCATTATTCTTTTAGTAAACAAGTCATCATAGCTGACTCACGAAAGTGTTGCTTTTTTTACCATCAAAAACAAAAAAAAAAGTATAAATGTATGTAGGTTATTAAACTTAGAAAATATTAACATAGGCTTATTTTTCTATTTGAACATAAATACATACATAACAGCAAAATCATATACAATGCAAATAATATAGGTCATTCCTTTTTCCTTTTCAACTTTGTATACATAAAATATATAAAATTATATCTATACATACAGTGGTATTCAAAATAATAGCAACAATTGTTTAATATTTCTGTTGACTAAAAATTGAACAAAACAACTTTTTTATAGGATTTTAATTTTAAAAATAATTTTATAAATTCAAATGTCAATCACTTAAATATAAAATAAGCAAACAGAAACATATTGATGTCAAAATGAAATAACGACTTTGAGAACTAGTTGGCATTTTGAATAATTTGGCGGATTGAAATGAGGCCGCATAAAAATTAAATAACAGCGCAAAAATTATTTCATTTCTTTGCGGCGTTATTTAATTGTTTTTTTAAGACATTTTTTCATTATGCTACGGTTTTATTTTTTTTTTTGACAACTAAAATTTTTTTTAAAATTAAATTAGTTACCAAATACATTTAACATAAAACATAAATTGATAAAAAATATCAATAACTTCATAAAAATCACCCACCACATTTATTTGATTTTTCCCATCCAATATAAACATTATTTTTCTCATTTTCAGCTTTAAACCAAACAATTAATGGCTTGAAATACTCTCTAATAGCAGATCCAGACATTGTTCTCTTTCCTATAAATATTTCCATTGCATTTGGTCACGGTTTAGATGTTCCTATTGATAACATTAACTATTGAAAAGCATTTCCAGCTTCATTACTATACCATAAAAAATCACAATTATACCTAATGGAAGTATATTGGATTTGCCATGCTCATATTGACATAAAATGAAACAAAATATCTTAAATATTCAACATTAACTGAAACATACACCCATATTCTCTTAGACCCATCTAGCGTGAAAATATCTCTGAAGAGATAGTGTTTTGTATTCTGTACACAGACGCGATAGCAAATTGCCGCGACGGCAAGTGTCAAAACAATCTCGTGAGTAATTTTTGCTAGACCTTTGACACGACGCGACATCCATTTTTTATATCCTCAAAAAATGTAAACGACAGAGCATCTCGTCAAAGTATTTTGTGTTTTTTAGCAAAAAATTGAATTAAATAAATTAATTAAATAGATAAAATTGTTAAGTAAAGATTAATAATTAATTATTTTTTTTTGCATTATCATTAAAATTTTGTTTTTGTTTTGAAAAAACAAAAAAAAAACAAAAAAAAAAACATCTTTAACTGTTTTACTACTGTTTATGTACACTAAACTGTAATAATTTTATTAAAAATTTTTATTTAAAAAATATTTTAAAACTTTAAACTGGAATTCCACACTAATACTATCCAAAAATTTTATAAGCCATATTTAGTTTATATCCCAATATTCTTTTTTGACAGTAAAAAATGATCAGTATTCAGTACCAGTACCAGTACCAATAAATAAAATGTTCTATCGCCCCGCTTACAGTGTCTAACAGAAATGCATATTCAGCGAGACGAAACGCGATCAATTTTTTCTTCTCGTCAACGATTGGTCTAAGAGAATATGGATGATAATATTTATCTGGACTATCAAAATCAGTTTCAGAACGTTTTATTGTCAGTTCAATACCAGGTATATTTTTAACGTAATTTCCAAAAACCACAATTCCATTCTTCTGGTTTTAAATCACCACTTAAAATTTGCCAACGATATTTATCCATAATGTATAGGCGAACGGTACAAGAAAAACAATTTTATCCAATGCTGTTAAAAATAATTGATTGATATATACGAACTTCTTCGTTTGGTTTATAATTTTTCAAATAAACCGATTTTTAATTAATTCCAATAATATTGCGAGTTTCAGAGTGTTAATTCATTGGTTGGATTTATCAAGATGATTTTAATTTTAATAGTACTTTAGTTTAATTAATAAACAATTTCTTAAAACTTTACACTCTCCTGAACACTTCCGAGCGTGATGGCTGGGCTGCGCACGAGGTTCTCACTCTTTTTTCCACGAAATTCATTCTTTCGGTGTCAAATTTCCAAAATCAAGAAAAGCGAGAGAGAGAGAGAGTTTCCTAATCCTATTCTACTCTAATTTCCTAATTATATCCTACTCTAGCTTCTAATTCTATCTTATTCTAGTTTCTAATTCTATCCTATTCTAATAAATTTCCTACTGATATCTTATTTTAAACAATACCGATTCAGTATTGCCGACGTCCACTCCTAGTGACGCATTGGTGTCCCATATTCGTGATGTACAGTTTAATAATTGTTCTTGATTAACTTGTGTACATGATGCTTAATACGAACAACATCAATTAAATAGAAATAGCACTAGGATGACCTACTAATTTTCATCAGTTGATTTTTCCAATATATAACTTTTTTCCCAAAATGTTTTTGGAAGTTTTGTCATATTTAATGATTGAAACAATTCATCTCCGATTTGAATCATTTTTATTGGTGTTATACCTTGTTTATTCATTTCATCATCTACATTAACACTAATTGTTTTATTTGGGAATGGTGCTACCAAATCGGTTATTTCATGTTTGTCCTAACATATTACCCAAAACATGCATTGGAATTGGTAATTTTTCAGAAAAAAATTAAATCACCATATTTTTGACGTAAACGCCAACATTCATAACCATGTAATTGTTCATAGAATGGTTTTAAATCGACTTATTTTTCAAATGTTTCATCTTCAATTTTATTTACATATTTTATTAAGGATAATTTGGTTAAGCTAGGTACTCAAAAAGCGAAACCATAATTTGGCTGGGATTGAAATTTCATTGACATTTATTATAAAAATAATTCGAAAAAATACATTTCCCTTCAAAAATAACCAATTTTTAAATAAATAAAAGAAAATATATGTTTAAATTGCATCTTTAAAATATTTAATAATGTATGTTAATTAATGCATAACATCAAATTTTATATTTAAATAATTATTCTTTTAAGTAAAAATGATATTTTTGCGAAAAGAATGCAAAATAAAACTTTTTAGTTTTTGTTGATTTAAAAATAATTTACCATGTTTGTAGAATATAATGGCCGTCGCAAAATATTTATCTAAAAGCTACAGTAAGTTTATTTGTAACGTTATAGAAATACAGTAAAATAATAACACCACTACTGCTATTCTAGTAATTCTATTCTTATAACAACACTTTAACTCTTGATATAGGATTACGCACTTTTAGATTTATAAAAACATTGCTGTATCACTTGCGGAAAATCCCATTATAACAACTCCCGCAATTGCTATAAGAACATTCTTATAGCAATATTAATCACATTATTCCCATAAAAACATCGTTATAACACCTTAAGTGCTTATCGGGAGTCATATAGACACTCAGAAGTCTTGTAGCACTAATTTTTTTTATAACAATAAAATGTTACGTGGGTTTGTGATAAGCCATTGGAGCATAAAATATCTAGCTTAGAATTAAAGAAAAAATATTTTATAATTGTACTTCTTTTTAAATTTATAATCACAATTAATCTTGTTTTAAATTAAAAATAAAAAAAAAAAAAATAGCCCAAATTATATAAGTTTTCTGATGATGGTAACCTAAATCGAAGACATTTTATTGAAACAAAAATTATTTGAAATTGTTTGAAACAATAAAAAACAAACTAGAATTTTTTATTTGAGTGTTAGTATATTTTTCAAAAGCACTGTAAGTATAGAAATTTAATTTTTTAGGTATCACCTACATAAATTTACTGTTATTATTTAATCAACTTCACAATATTATACATGTATAATTGTAACGTTTTAGTTAAAAACAGAAATACATTTTTATGTCAAAATTTAGTCTAACTTAAGGTGAATTTAGGGAATAGTTCCATAAACAAAAACCATAACATCCGATTTAATTGAAATGTTAAAAAGAAATCTATTTAAATTTATAGATGTTTATTATAAAATACCCAGGTCTGGCGAAAATTTACACGTTGCACAGTAGTTAGAGCATTTGCATTTCAACCAAAAGCTCCCAGGTTCGATTCCCGATGAAGCAAAAAAAATGCTTTATTGCCCAATCTCAATAAGAACGTATACGACGTATAAACGTAACGATGGTGCTCCCCGAAATAATAAATTGTAATATAATATTTAAATTTTTATTACAAAATAAAAATCTTAAAAAGATATTTACAAATTATCAACGTTAATACAAATTCAGAAAAATAAACAAATAAACTCCATAACAAAGGTATATGAAGTGCTATTTTGTATTTTAATGAATAGTTTACGATTACAACCAATCAAATAGGATTGAACCCAGAGAAGGAAAGTACCATGAATACTAAGAGCTTGAAGTTTAGGGTGTAGTAAAGAATTTTCTACTTTGTCAAAAACCTTAGAAATAAACAGTGTAATAACAGCAAATTTACCCAGACTTGTATGCCTCAATGTATATCACTAATGGAACGATGCTTGTACTATCAAGATATTCCATCTACTTTTGATTAATCAAAGTTTTCATCGTTTTGGAAGTAATAGCTATGGACCTGTAGTTCGAAGGATTGCTTTTGTCAAAAAATTAATTTCTATTGAAATCATAGTTAGATATTTTTTTCCAGATAGAATAAAAGTATCAAAAGAGCCTTCTGCTTCTGTTTTCTGTGCCGGAGAAGAATCAATGAAGTGAAGGACTATGTGGACTTTAACGCATCAAAAATTCCCATCCTTTTGTTAAAATCAGAACTTGTCTTTAAGACTAACCATTAATACAATTTTGGCTCTTCAGATATCTTTGATCGAACAAAATTCCATAATTAGAGAATTACAGTATGATAAAAAATTTAAACCTAACACAGTTTGAACTGTTTCGACCGTTTGTCTTCTAACAAAATTTTGATTGCCAGCTAAACGAAAAACTTTGATATTGACATGTTGAAAAAAACGAATTTTATGGCGTACACCCAATTTTTTTTATAACGTGTAACGATTTTATAATCATGGGGTTTTGCTTCATTCAATTTAACTTTCCACACCTTTTGCACCAAATGGAGATTTTGTTATTGGCTTGTTGCAATTTATTTGTAGCTTCATTTATATTTTTACTGACTGCTAATATAGCCGTATCATCTGCAAAAGTAGCTACCATCGCATCTTTTATCTTTGGGATATCATTAGTGTATCGCAAATATAGTATGGGGCCCATTATACTACCTAGTGGCACTCTTGCGTATATATTGTGTAAAACAGTAATCTTCTCCTTGCTTAATTTAAAATACTCGATTCGATAAATATGATGAGATTTTTAGATATGATGATTTATGTATATTGTAGATACATACTTTGTCAAAGAAACATCAAGAAACACTGAAAAGCAGATGCATTTTTCTTCTAATGTTTTTTCGATGACATCAGTTATTCTATGGACTTGTTCGACAGTCGAATGTTGTTTTCTAAATCCATATTGATGATTTGGTATAATGTTTCCGATAGTTATATGTATAATAAGAATAAGAATATTTGAAAAAAATGTCATATCATCACTATAATCTCAATTACTTATAATGTTAGTGTCAATTGATAGGTGTAATCGGAAATGTCAAGCTGAGATCAAATGCATTTGCAGTCTAATCGATTATGCAGTTTGATTTTAGTCATGCAATTTTTAATGTCAATCTTAGATGACTGCTTTTGCAGTGTAATCGATAATGTAGTGAGATAAAAATCATCTAATCGAAAATGTCATTTTGCACGTCACTTGCAGATTTTGAAACTGCAATTTAGTCAAAAAAAAATCTTAGATGCGTTAAATTTAATTTGTTGTTAAAATTGGAAAATGGGGGTTCGGGATCATGTTAAGTAATAAAAAATTGTTTTTAATGTTATAACTTATGTGAACTTTAGTTTAAATTTATTTTTAATTACAAAAAACAAACAAACTGTTAATTTATTTTGCAATTTTTAGTGAAATTGACTTAGAAGAGGAGCATTGCAGTCATTGAATTTTTTATTTTAAATTTTCAAATTAATTAGCGTTTGGTTATCAAAATATTTTTATATTATACAATTGTAGTATTTGCATTATTTTATTTCTATTTGTTTTTTTATTAAAAATTTTTTAGTAAACAGATGCACATGTAAGCGTTTTCATTTTATTAAATTAAATTTCTTTAAGTTCTTTGCTAAGAAAATTGCGACAAACGTTAAAAGTCAAACTACAACAATCACTTGCAATGCAAATGAAACAAAAACATTTTCATCCATCAACATTGACAAACTTCTGTAGCTTGATCGTCGAATGCTTTTGCATTTGATCTTAGTTTGACATTTCCGATTACACCTGATATCAGATCTGGAAATAAGATCGAATAGAGAATCTAATAACTTTTTTATTCTATCTATGGACTTGACTATTCTTAAAATTATCAATATTTGAATCTGGAGCTCACTTAAATAAACATTTTTATTACATTATTTATTATGCTGTTACCAATTAATAGTTAATACTAAAATAGTTCATAAATTAAAATTTCATTCTACCAATCATTTTATCAATTAGATTCACGTGCCTGGCTATACTTATTAATGTCAGTATGATTTCTATTGTAGAATATGACATATAAAAATAAAAATATTTAATCACAACGGTTTATTTTAAATATAGATACATACATAATTGAATAAAAATAAAATTTAAAAATCACCTGAGTTTTCTCACAGTTATAAATTCGATTGTGTAATTATTACTATTTTTTTTTTTATTACCAAACAACATTTAAAAAAAAAGTAGGATATTTTAAGATTGTTGTAGCAAAGTGTATAATATTTTAAAACAATTTTTGTATTCTAGATTAAGTAATATACATTAGATGATGATAACCACATGTTTAATAATCTAAGATCAAAATCTTTCAATAACGTTTTATTGGTAATATAAAAGCTACAATCCGGGTCGGGTCTATTAGACAGTACACATTACTGAATTCTCATATAGAGGAAAGTTATTTTTAGGGCCAACAAAATATTTCCACAAAAATGTTAAAGAGCTAACCTAGTCATAATTGTACAATCTAATAATTAAAAATAATCATCCATTGTAATAATTTAAAAAAAAAATAAAAATAAAAAGAATAATAAAAACATAATAATTGTTTACATAGAACTATATTTTTTTTTCCATTACATTACAAAATTTTTAGGTTATGTAACGAAAAAAAATATTTTTATTTTATTAACGGATTTTCCAAATAATTATTAAAGTCCTTTTTTTTTTTCGTTTTAATAATTTATTTACTTAAGTTAAGTTTCTTATAAGTTAATGATTTCCACAATACACTTTTCAAACTTTTATTAATAATATTGTAGATTTTTGTCCTCTAATATACTTAGTTTATGCACCTTCTCTAAGTACCAGTCTATTATTATTGTCCATTAAATATCTAGTGTCAATAATTTGTAAAAAGGTTTTAATGATATTTTAATAAAACGATAAGAAAAAAAGTTTTATTGGATATTGAATTTTTCTTACACCATTTTTTTGCTTAAAGTTAAGTAAGAAATTTTTTTTTTTTATTTTACTTTATATAATTTAGTATAGAAAATGGGCAAATTAAATATAAAACGAGGTTAATTTTTTTGTTTCAAACATAATATAAATAATTTATTTATTTGAAATATTTTATAATTTTATGAAAAATAATGGGTGTTGAAATAGTTTTGATCAATAATAATGTAAGAAATCATTGATGATGAAGATAATTTACTAATATCCTTATCATGCATCTCGAATCGAATACGAGTCGAAACGAATATGCTAGTCGAACGTTCGCGTAAATGTGATCACGATTCGCAAATAAATTTATTCGGTGTGGAAAAGTCGTTGCTAACCTAAAACCTAACACTTGAAAATTAAATATTTTGACAAGTATTTTTAGATTAATAAAAAACTTTCGTTTGAATAAAGATGCATTATTTTGATAAAACATAAATTGAAGCCTTAAATTAGAACAAATAGAATATATTAGCAATAATAACATTATTCAGTGTAGTACGATTTTCCGATGAAGGAAATTATCACTGGCAATAATTCAGATCTCGATTATTTGGGATATATTTATTGCCATTTTTCATTTGAGGTTTCTTCAAGTGGATTTGAATTTGTAGCAACACTTAGAACGTGTAAAAATTTTCGGCTATCTAGATTAATTTGGATTCTCTGGAGACTCTGGATTTTGTTTTTGCTCAACATAGCATCGACAGATTGTTCCTACGCCTGTTCTTTTATATATATATTTTTTTTTGCCCTACCTGTAATCATATTATTATCTATACGCAGTACATAGACGAATAAATAAATAAATTCATTCGCATTTAATTCGGTTGCAAATCGATTCCACAACACTTTAATACCAATTTGCTGTTCCCACAAACCTAATTAGTATTCTCTTCCATCAATTGCACCAGCTTACCAAACTCTTTTATTTGTTTATAGCTGCAAAAAATTTCATATTATTATATTATTCATAAATTTTGATAAATAATATTCTCACATTTTTTTAAAATTTACCCTCGCCTCCATTTTCACTCGAAAAACAATAAAAAATTTTTTATTTTTGTTTTACGGTTGTCACTTAAATTTTCGAACGTATTACGTTCGATTCGCTAATCATGATCGCATGACAGCGAATTCGCCTACTTATACGTTCGATTCGAGATTCAAGATAAGGGTATAAATCTTGATTTACATAGTTGTGATGTCACCCAACTTTAAAAAATACAAATATATATTCATTTTTTTTTTGGGGGTATATAGGGCTTCTGCATAGCTCAAATGTTGTGATTTGGAGACTGTCCTTCTTATAATCGTTATTAGATGGACATTGTAAGATTCTTAGGATTGCACTTAGATAAAAAAATAACGTAACAATATCATATATATAAAACAATTGATGACTCTTCTGAGGGAGATGTTGTATCGGAGTAGGACTTAATTACCATATCCCAAGGATAGTTGTAATTGCTAGCTTTCCAAAAATATATATCTTTAATAGCGCATCTTATCTTTTAAGGACGAAAAGGACATTTTAAAGTATCCTTGTTGTTTTGATGTTTTTGTATAAAAACCGTTATATCTGTTGATCTATTACGCATATATATTTATTTATTTATTTCATTATGTACATATACATGAGACGGTAAGTCTCTACAGAATATATATGATAAGAAAGAATGTAAGTTCATTGTACTTAAACTAACTTAATCTATGGAAGTTAACATTAAAGCAAAACACAAATAGAAAAAGAATAAAAAATAATAATGATAAAAAAAAGCAAAAAAAGAAAATTTAAAATGTATATAAAAATTTTTGAATGCA
This sequence comes from Argyra leucocephala, assembly GCA_963942445.1. Lineage (NCBI taxonomy): Eukaryota > Metazoa > Arthropoda > Insecta > Diptera > Dolichopodidae > Argyra > Argyra leucocephala. The sequence goes on from OZ012678.1 coordinate 160,977,780, forward strand.
AAATTTCTTCTCCTAACAAAAACACGTTCTAAACATAACAAACATTATTTCAAATAATAATTCTCACTATTAAAATTAAAATTAAGATTAATAATGGCTAAATCTTTTCTTTAAAGTACACCCAACAAAGCTCGTAAAATTTAGAATTACATAACTCACACCTGAGAACGTTCGGCAAAGAATTCCATAACGCCACTGCCCTTACAAAGAAGGATTGATTTCTTAATCTTCCTGTGTGCCTTGGAATAATTAAGTTTGGACTTCTAAGTGATCTACCATGGGTTATTTTCTCATAGAGATATTCTGGCGTATTTTTATATATAATTTTTCTGATAAAGCATGTATATTTATATTTCAGATAGTTTTCAAAGGTACAATCAAGTATAACTTTGGAAACATCTCTAATACTGTCAAATTTACGCCGATTTGTGACAAAGCGTGTACAAGCGTTAAAAATTACCTTTAGTCTGGAAAACTCACCTGCCTTCATTCCAGAATAAACTACATCACAATAAGTGAAATGTGGAAAGATTAACGACAGAACCAGTTTCTTTTTCACCCATTCACTAATATAATAAGAAAATTTCCAGTGCTTACGTAGTTTAAAAACAACATTTTTAGAAATAGCATTAATGGATGGACGGATTTCATTACTTAGAGCCCAGAAAGCTACGGCATCGAGATCGTCATTCTGTATATTCATATGTATATTCAGTTATACATTTTAGAAATATAACGGTTTAGGGGCATTTTTTAGTCGCATAGGCATTTAGTGGCTGTTTTTTTTTAATATAAATATTTTCCTCTTCAATTTTGTGATGACGACATCCAGTATTCATACTATATTTTTGGAGGTCTTTCTTTGGTAGACGTTTGACATTGATTTGCCCATTCATTACTACCTTCGCCAGTCGACCTTCTGCCAGTCTATTTAAATAGTCTCTCTAGTCTCTTCGTCTGTTTCGACTCCAACCGACAATATTTTGCTACGTTTCTTATCTCTTATTGTGTATCCACACATTTGCCTCAGAGTTCGCATTTCTGTTGTTTGCCGTTTCTTTTAGTTTGATTTAGATGGATCCGCGGTTGTTTCAATAACGACGAATTACAGCTTTTGTGTTTCTCCATATAACATCTCAGGAGATAACCTTAAATGGCTCGGTTCTTGTTTCTGTTTCTGTGTTGCGCAAGCTGGTGATATTTACGCCCAGTTATATTTAAAATTGAGCACTTGTTCAATTATTTGATTGTTAATGGATAATTTACATAGTTATTGCAGTATAGAAAAGTTCAATTTAATTAAACCAAAATTGAAAAAATTATTTTTTATTTCAATTTATTTTAATTTAAGCTAATAAGTGGTATTACGTTAGTCCTTTTTTCATCATGAATAACCTTGCAAAAGCTTAGAACTCTATATAACAAACAATCAAACTCATAAGTATTCCCTTTTATAAATATAGATAATTTATTTTTTAATTAATATTGTAAATAAGCAAAATAAAATTATTAAAATCTCAAAAAACAAAAAAAAACTTTGTTTAATTTCTTTTAATTTTATTTAACTAGTTGTTCATCTGTTTATAAGAAATTGTCAAGGATACTTCAATATATCTTTCATATCTTTTATAATAAATTAATTCTATAAAAAATAAAAAAAAAAAAATGAAAAATTTTGAAATTAACTTTTCATAGTATTGACATCACCCTGCCCAAATATAAGTAAATATAAATTTCCATAATTTTCTTGAAAAATCCTTTTGACCTCAATTCTTCATTTTTAATTTCTTGTGACATATTTTTAATAATATTACTCATGTATAGTCATGTGCATTATTATTTGTCATATATAGATAAGTACTTGTCTATATATAGTTACAAATAGATGGAATTTAATAGGGGAGTCCAATATAATATGGTCATTTTGTAATTTGTCATATAATTTTTTTTTTTATTATTTATATAAGGTAAAGATTAAAAATATATATGTATAATAAAAATCGATAAAAATAGTAAGTAACATATATTGTCATTTAGAATATATATATATATAAAAAAAAAGAAAAAATAAATTTAAAAAGTCTGATATCCTTATACTCGTATGATATTTATTATTTACACACACATGATTCATATTATTTTAACGAAGAAATATGTGATAGTAAAAAATGAATAGTCAATAAAAAAATTTAATTTTATTAATTTAGTTTCCGTTTCAGTTTACGTTTTTAATTAAATTTTTATAATAACTTAAATTTTATTAGTTAATTTTAATTTAAGTTGATAATTTAATTTAATATTGTACTAATTACAGTATAAATAGTTCACAGTTATTTGTTAGAATTAATTAAATTTTATTACATATGTTATAAATTGTAACCCCATCAGCGGGTGAAGGGATAAATTAATAAAAAAAAAACTGAAATTTAATACTTAGAGTATATTTATTAATTTATAACTTCTAAATCCAAAGTAACTTAAGCCAAACTTGGTTGATCGATTTTTCAGTTTTTTTTTTATATAATTCTAAATCTATGGGATGAGCACTCTAACTGTTTTTACACTTTGAGATTGGAATACACAATTATATTATATAATATTTAGAATTTGTATGGTATATCTACTAATTTTAAATATAGAAAACTATATATGTAATGTATATTGTATAGAGTACTTCGCTTACAGCGTGTAAGTACAGTATATAACTTCGATGAAAATAGATCACTAATTTGGCTCACTACATGCATCTTGTATTGAAATTAAAATAATGATCATCTGCATATCGAGAGAAAATCTTGTTATTATGAATGAATATGAGGTAGCTTTCCAAATTTTAATTACTTGTAATCCATTGTTTTTAACCAAAATAGATGTAGGTAGATGATTAATTGAAGTTGGTATATTCAAGTTGCTTTTGGAACCAGAACTAATACCAATTTATAAATTTGTACTAAGTTAATAAAAATGTGATATATATAGTAGGACAAAATATCCTGGAACTAATTTATACTTTATTTTAAAGACGTATAAAATAATTTTATATACCGGGTGTTCCAGAGCATGCGTATCAGCTTTTGAAGAGGCGAAGGAGCCGTTATTTTAGAATTAAATAAAAATTTATTAACTAAATCGAAGGTGCTTTATCGATTGGTGATATTTTAAACTTCCGGGAAAGACCGACCGGAAAAGGGTTTTTTAATCCCAAAATCGCCGAAATCGAAATTTTCAAATGATACGCATGCTCTGGAATACCCGGTATAATTCATTGATTAACACTCAAACAATTTAATTTATTTACCATGGATTTTATAGGCTCATACCTATTCCTGTTAAAAATTATACGCATTGATCTATTTTGAAGCTAATGATACTGAAAAGCAATAGTCGAAATGAGGTAGTATTATTGTACTATATATAGTAATTAAACAATTTTTGGTACTTTGTTTTTATTTCTGTGCATAAAGTTGAATGTAAAAAAAAAATGTAAAATTTGAAAAATATCAAATTAGGAATCTTAGAGATTGATCACTAGATTTTGGCTATCAACCCACTTTAACTTGAAAATAAAACAAAACACATTTAATATAGACAGTTGTATGATAAACATACCAGACTATATGAATTATGGTCACTGAACATATATGAAATAAGTCCTTAACACATATAAAAAATGATACAAATTATATATATATAAATATAAACTAATACATACATTCATAAAAATAACATGCAATTTAATAATTTTTATTAAAACTTATTACAATTTATTGAGTATTGAAAAGAAAAAAAACAAAATAACAAATAGAAAAGAAAATGAAAAACGAAATACAACTTATCGAAAAACTAAATTGGACAGTAGTCTTTTAGTTCAGTTGAGTTACTGTAGTCATCAATGAAAATGAAGAAAACAAACAATAATAATTTAAAAAAAAAAAAACAATTATAATAAAGAATAAAAAGTAAAATATATAAATTATAGCTATATATACATATATAATTTTTTAATATAAAAAAAATGTTAATAATTTAAAAAAGAAAAAAATTTAATTTTTTTCTACATTTAATATACATATTGTGGTGAACTTTAATAAAATAAACTAAAATTTTAAAATGAGTAATTAAAAATAGTTAATAAATAAATTGAAAATTAAAAGCAAAGCAAAGTAGAAGAACGAAGTTATTAAATAAGTAAAAAAAATATGCCACCAAAAGTGAGAAGAAAACAACAAGGACTCTATTTTCATTCAACTCCGCCTAAAGGTATGTGATGATATTTGAAAAATATTATTATTGTATTCTAGCACTGAATACTTATGTTTCTAGTTATTAATTGTTTACTTACAGTACTGGAATTGTTATAATTTTTAAATTAAAAATCAAATTTTAACAATTATTTTTCATTTAACTTTTAATCCAACTCTTTAAGCAAACTGTTAAAAACAAATTAAAAATTTTTAAATTTCTGTCTAATAGTCATTTTTGAATTTTTTCATATGAACATAGTTTAAATATTCCCCCGAAATTATTAAAATTTTAATAATATGTTATTTAAATTTTAATAATATATTATATAAATAATATTTAATAATATATTTATTTAACGATTCTCAAATGAGGCCAATTGCAAGTACAGAGTGTATAATATAATTTAATAAAATCGGTGTAAACTTAAATTCAAAATATACAAAATAGTTTAGGATAATAAAAAAACAAAACATTAACCAGCAAGATTCACTTATTATAAATATTGAACATTAATAAAACAAAGATAATATATATCACTATAACTAAACCTATATATTATACAGAAATTTGTGTTCAATTAATTTTTAAATCGTCATTTTTATATGAAAAGTTGAAAAATAACTGTTAAACAAACCATTAAAATGTTTTAATATAATATTAATGGGTTTTTTTTTTAAATGCTCATATTTTAAAAGTTGAAATTTTAAAAGCGTAGCAGTTATTTATTCAGGACGATCTATAAGACGTATATATATATAATTATTTTTAATTTATTAAGCGGATTTTTATTTTTATTGATAATTTAAATTAAATAATTTAATTGTTGCCACTTGCTAGGTTTCCGTTCACCAATAATTTTTAATATTTGATTGCAAATATCGATAGTATTTCGGAAGCAACATATAACAACATATAGATATAATTAGTCACAATCACTAATGAAGGAAAGTAACATACATACTTTTATAACTACTTCCATAATATTGATATTTGCAATCAAATATCAAAAATTATTAATGAACGAAAACCTGGCAGCAATTAAATTATTTAATATGTTTACAGTTTGAAATTTCGGTCATTTTGTATACTTTTAAATTATAACTTGCCAGTGTCTATTTATTTAAATGTTAGTTTACTTATTTATTTATTTATTTATATGTAGGTTATATGTATTTATATGTGGAATTTTTTTTCCTATATGATTTTTCATTCAAAAGTTTAAAAATAACAGTAATTTTAACCATGTAGTTTAGATAAGAAAAAATAAAAGGACAAAATAAAATAGTTTTCAAATTGTTTATTTTAAGGTCGTTTTTAATCATAGAAGAGTCAAATCTGTCAAAAAAAATTGTTCTTCAATTTTGTGTTTCGTTTTCACCTCGTACTCATCTCATCAGTGCTGCTCAGAGTTCGGTTTGTTAGGTAGGAAAAAATGTCAGATCGCATAAACTAAAATATTAAATTAATCAAAATAAATTAAATTTGATAAATAATTTTTATATTTAATTTCAAATTTAAATCATGCTATAGGAATAACTATAACAATAAAAAAAGTTGAGCAAAAAAAAAAATGATAATCATAGGTTTCTGTATTAACTAAAAGTTCAAGAGCTGGTGTACGGATGAAAGTTTTCAGATTCACACTCTTACAGTAACTTAAGTAGAATCACCTTTTCGTGCTTAATTAAGTACGGTACTGCAATTTTACATTACAATTTCACACTTTAATTAGAAAACGAAAAACAACTTCTAAAAATACCAAATTTTAAGGATTTGTTTGTTTTTTAGAAGAATATAGATTGAGTGAATTAACACAAAATTATGATGTGTTTTCCATATTTAAATATTCAGCGAAGAATATGACTAATGTTTAATATTAAATATAATTTAAAAACAATTTTAGTTAAATTTTTATTTTTAATTATTATGTTTAGTTTATACTGTGCCCTAAGTCAGTACAATGCTATTATTTAAATAGTCATAAGTGATATATCGACACTTACAATCTTATCATATTCAATATAGTTGTTCATGTCAACATTTTTAATGTAGGTTCAATATCGAACGCTACTTAAAACCTTTTTCATTTTAAATATTTTTTTAATTTTTCTGAATTAGATCATAAATTTGTTCAAAAATAAAATACAAAAATATTTTTAGTCAGAAGAAAAAATTATTTAAACTGCAATTTTTTTTATGGTTAGCTTGAAGATATAAAGTAATAAATTTAAATCGTCTAAATTTTTACACAACTATAAAATTTAGTACTGACAACAATAATGAACCTAATAAAAATTTTCATTATATCTTAAAGATAGGATTGCTTAAGTCTAAAATATAGTTCCATTTAAGCTTATTGAAGTTTTCATAGATAGCAGTAAGTGACGCTAATTAATTTGATATACACAGTACTAAGTGATGCAAATTGATAGTTTATATTGAATCTTAAGCCAATTTGAAGACAAAATGCTCATTAAACCGCTAATGTTCGTATTGTTTCCCTCACTTGAAACAAAAGTAGGTAAAAAAATAGAAAAAATGCAAATTAATTTTATATTTAATCGTATTGTATTAATTTATTGCATATTAATAATGTAATAATGTTCATTTTAGGACGAATTTAATCCTATACAAGGATATCTATATATCCTTTTCTATTTGTATATTGCATAGACATAACCAAAAAAAATTATTTTCAATTTTTTTTTAACTGAAACAACATTTTTGTTCTTAAAACAATAAACATTGATGTTTTATTCAAATATTGAAAAGGATTACAAATTTTCAAAGTATTAAGCTCTACTTTTTAAATTTTAATAAATTTGAGCTTTGTTTCGTACATTTAATTGATGTAATAAAAGTCAATGTTGGTTGTCGAGATTTGAAAATAGAAGATGCCTGAAGCTGAAAATACGACAAAAATTTATAAAATATTTGATTTCCACATATTAAATGAAAACTAAAACATAAAAATCAAATTTCAAAAACAAATATTAACTAGTTTTTATAAAAACATTAGAGTAAAATTATTTTTATAATTGTTGAAAATAGTTGAATATTTTCTTCTTAATTTACCCAATTTAATTTTAAATTAACACATAAAGTGTATGATAACCATATTTAGTAAAATTAAAAGGAAAATACTCGACTAATTTCATTCATTAAACTTTTATTTGATATGAACTGTTTTGTTTGGAATTCAAAAAGTCAAAAACATACAATAAAAATAAACAAGCAATTAAAAAAGATAAAAACATTTCATTTAACAAAATAATAACTACGTAATAATATTTTTATATTTAATAATTTTATTGACAAAATTAACATTAAATATTTAATTAAAAATCTTAATTACCTTAGTCATTAATTTCGATATATTGAAAGTTTTATTATAACACGGAAATTAATAATAAAACAAAAATAAAAATTAAAGAGGTTTTAAAGTTAAAAATTTGGGTTAATTTGTAGGAATTCTGTTGATTCATAATAATATTAAGTTAAAACATACAAGTATATTGGGTATATATACAAACATGGTGTTAATTTATAATAATAAAACATACAAACTTTGTATAACAATAAATCTAATAAAAGACAGGGAAGATTAGATAAATGATTTAGGACGAAATTAAGAAATAGTAAAATAAATAAAATGTTTAATAAAATTAGTGGACAATTACTGGAAATATTGGTCTTGGCTATTGTGTTGGTGAAAAATGTTCATTAAAACTAAAAATACTGAAATTATTCTGATGAATTTGTGATTGTAAACGAAATTTCTTTATTGGTACAATAATAGGATTATATTATGTAGTATGTACTTATATGTATAAAAAAATTTTAAATTAAAAATTTCTAAAAATTGATAACAAGAAAATAAAATAATCAATGTTGTGACAAAAAGAATAGCTATGTGAGAAAGCATAGAAGAAAAATAAAAGCTTCCTGTCGGCTAAGTGTCCTAATGAATTTTTGAAATTATAAAGTAATTGCTTACAAAAATTTCTAAGTTATAATGGTTTTCACAAACAAGCAATATTGGCAATATTGTCAATATTGACAAGTGTTAATGTTCATAAGCAAAATGTGACAAATAAAATTTGTTCATAAACTTCTCTAACGTGGCAGCAAAACTGTAAAATTATAGTAGATACCGCATTGACAATCAGTTGTGCTGCTGTTTTTATTTATAACAAAAATCTGTTTTATAAATAAAAATACTTTGTTTGCCAGTATTTTGATTTTGCAGTATGTGTTTATAAAAAGCCCTAAGTATGATATAGATTGTATAAAAAGCCCTAAGTATGATATAGATTGTAAATAATAAACGTAGAAGAATGAATGAATAAAAATGTTTTGAAAGTAAAAGAAAATGTTATAATCAAACAGAAACAAATTATAAATAGTATATCCCTATTATACATTCATGCATTCATCAATACTTGTCAACTATAATTGATGAGAAATGGATGAGAAATTAATTAATGATAGTTCTATTCTCATCAATGTTCTCATCAATATTTTCATCAATCTAATGCCAAAATCAGCTGAGTTAAAAACAATCCCATTAACTTTCTTGCGAATGTCCAAACAAATTTTTGAAGCTTATTAACAAAAAAAATTCAGTTGGCATTTAAAAATAAATATTATTTATTTATTTTTTTTCTTTATTTAACAGTAGACCTACAGATTAATCTGCAGAAATAATTTTTTTACTAATAAACACAGAAAAATTTTAATTAGTTGATACGAAATTATTTTTACATGCATGTGTAAATAGCTCATCAATTTAAATTGTCCAGTAATTGAAAATTAAATTGATGAGAGCATTTATATGTTACTTAGGGGTGTACTTAAGCAAAAAATACTGAATATAAATTCGATATCCAAAAACGAAATATTGATGGTTACAATCTGATATAATCCATTGGGTTTTATTAGACGATGTCTACAGTTATCGTCAACACAGATCAATACTACATCAGCTTATAGCTTGCTATTACGGTTGGATGTCAACAATCAATGCTTATCTATATATTAGTAAATATTTTTCATTTCGATTTTAGTTTTAGTATCACAAAAAATTGTTTTGAAGCCAACAAAAAAAATGTATTGCTTTTGTCTATGTATTTGGGAAATACATACCTTGTGACACATAATTTTTGTCTGCAAGTTTCTTCTCTCGGTGTCAACCAACACAACAAATTTAGTTTGTTGGCAAGATGGTGAGAGAGAAAAAATAATATTATAAATTGTAAAAATAAAAAATGAAAAATACACTTTGAAAATTCTGAAGCTACATTTTAGTCTCAAAAGCTTTAGAATACTGTTCATGTAATAAATAATATTATACCATAGGAAAATCAAGATAGACCTAAAGTTACCTAAAACATTTTAATATGAATTTTTAATACCATACTTCCAGTTTTAATTAAAAATAGAAAATTTTTGATTTGCACACCATTAATAATAAAATTACCGTTACTTATATTGATTAAGCTTCCTAATTATTGCAATGCAAATAGTGAAAATAGAAAAATTAAAGAAATATAATCAGTCGGTTATACTTTAGAAAGAACTTCACTGAATAAAAGACATTATTACAAACGCATTACACGTCATCTGAATTATTAAAAGAAGACAAACATCAACCGACGACCTTTGGAGCTGTAAAAAAAATTTAACAAAATTTAGTTTAACTGTACCAAATATAATTTATTTACAGAAATTGATATATAAATTGATAAATGATTAGAAATTCAATAATATTATGTATGGAAAAAAGCCAAAAATATACGGTAACCCTAATATCCAAACAATTTTCCGACCAAAAATAAACGATGTTGAACTGAAATTAATTTAGATTAGAAACAGACCGAAATTTAATTAGGCGGTTTTTCGAACAAAAATAAATGATGGTGAACTGAAATTAATTTAATTTAGAAACAGACCAAAATTTAATTACGGGGTGGGGTTGCTTGAAATCAAAATCAAAAACAAAAACTTATAGGTAATTAAAATTTATTAACATTTTGGCTACCGTGATTACCAGTGATTACCATTTTTTTTGCTTCCTGCTACAATATGTGATCAGTATTCATTCTCCTTTTCGTCCCTAGTGATGGCCAGTGATGTTGTAATCACAATACCTGGTAAAACGTTGGTATAGCCAACGTGTTAATTTAAAATTTGAGCTTTTATTGGAATATATATCCTACAAATAAATATATCCTGGGGGCTGGGGTTGATATGTACTAAACTATTTTAAAAGAATCAAAAAGTAAATGGAAATATTTTGGGATTCAGAAATTCATAACGTTTAATGAGCTTTACTTAGAAGTTACATAATTTTAAAATTTGATATATCGCTTTATTCAACATATATGAATCATTCTGTTAATAGACAAAACCCATTTAAATATCTCTTTCTTTCCATCATGTCATAATTCTATATTAAAAATTCCGAATTTCAATTGAAGTTCAATTGAAAAAAACAAACAAATTATCGATATGTTCAGAATAAAAATAAATTATTATAGTGAAAATAAATTCGATTTTCAATTTAATTTATTAATTTTACAAAATTAGAATTTATTTCATTTGCAATGAGTTGTCAATTTAAATTCATTCCAGTTCAAAATCGTTTATTTTTGTTCAGAAAATTGTTTGGATAGGGCTACCCTACAATTTCGATTTTTTTTTTTTTTTTCATATTTATTATACATATTTAATTTTTGAATTTTTAATCATTTGTTTATTAAAATTCTGTAAATAAATTATATTTTGTAATTAAATTACATTTTATAAAAATTTTATTGAGTTGATTGGTTTTCTACATATGAATAAAAAAACCTTTGACTTTTCCATCAATGCAGACTATTTATAAAAGATAGTATATATATAATATACATATATATAAATGTATTTATTTATTTATTTTTTTAAAATTTAATTACATACATACGTTTTAGTGATAAACCTTTTCAATTAATAAAAATATTAACCTCTATAAAATTACATATAATATTTTATTAAATATCGATTAAACCTTTAGATACTATCATATACATTTTTGATGAGCATGTATGATTGTATAAATGAGATTTGAAATATTTAATATTATATACGAATTAAATAGAAATTCTTTTTAGAATCGATAATTTTTATATATACTTATATATATATATATATACTCATATATCAATTCGGTGACATCTTCTTAAACTGATACTTAAAACCACAAGCAATGAGCGTGATTGACAAAAACAAGATAACCACATACCAGTATATAGTATAGAAACTAATTTTAATAAACAAAAAAAATTATGACTTTATTTACTTTTTGACTAAAAAAAAAAAACAAAAAGAAAAAAAGTATGCGTCTTGGAAAATTTTGCATAATTTTCACAAATTTAATTTGCTTAAAATCATTTTCGTCAGTTATAAAAGTTATCATTAGTTATTGTGGAAGTCAGTATTAGAAGCAATATGCTATTGATATTACTTTACATAGAGTTCAAGCTACAACGCATAATAGAAATTGCTGATCAGACTTAATGAAAAATAAAAATTAATGATTTTCAATATCAATATGGATATTGTATTCTTGCACTAGATAACCCAATTATTGAGTAAAATCACACTATCTGTTATCTTAGTAATCAAATGTCAAAACATCAAGGATCAGCGCTCTGAAAGAGTTGCAGAGAGCATTTAAAAGGTCAATCAAACTTCTGACAAAGTTAAAAATTAATTAAATTCAATTAAGGATTGGAAAAGATTATAATAATAGCATATACAAGCATTTGTAAACAGATGTTTGGATCGAATATTAAAAATGGTCATGTATACTATATCAAATTACACGCTGGGTGGCGCAGTAGGTAGAACGCCTGCCTTTCAATCGAAAGGTCCCAGGTTCGATTCCCGATGAAGCAAAAAAAAAAAAAAAAAATGCTTTATGGATTTTTCGACCTGGTCCAGTACCTTTGTCATTGGGATATAATAAATGGCAAAAAATAATTGAAAGTATAATCTGGTAACAAATTAAATAAAATGAAACTATTCTATTTAAGAAGGCTTAGTTCCTGACAATAGCAGTAGTTTTCCACATTTAATGAGTTGATAAGCCAGTAATTTGTTAAATAAATACTCGAAATATTGTAGATTGTAGTGTAAAATTGCAGAACCGTACTTAATTAAGCATGAAAAGGTGATTCTACCTAAGTTAGAAGAGTGTAAAAAAAAAAACAAAAAAAAAATTTTGCAATATGTACCGTACAATATATAACGTTGAACACATTATTTAGTATATATAAAGAGACGAAAATGGAACTAAATAGGCCACACACTATGAAAACCACCTAAATAACGTCATGCAAAACACTCTTGATAGTAGCTCACAAAGATAATAAGGCTAAGGGTAGATTACACAACAACTGGAAAAGGAATATTTTTTTCAAAAATATTGTTACCTCAACGTTCCCTCTAATTTTTTATTTAGCTGAGCAAAAGAAAAATAAATTGCGTTATGTTTAAAAAATTAAACAAAAATTTGGTAAATTAGATATTTTTTTAAAAAAATAAAGTTTTTTATTGCAGTTTTTTATTGTTTTTGAATTTTTTTTATTAGTTACATATTATACTATTTTTTATATTATTTATCTTTGCTTTTCTTCCAGTAATGGTATACTTAATCCAAGTTAATAATATTTTCTGCCATTAAGTGTGACTTTATTCTTATTAAGTTATACCAAACTTAAGTTTTACCTCCAACCTATTTCTAAATTTTGTTTTAATCAAATTTATCCAAAGGCTAAATCCTCTTTGACAATCAGCACTCGACGCTTGAAAGGTTCCACAGATATCATACAAAATTTTTATATTTTGAAAATTACCTTCACGAAGAACCAATTGAAGTAGATCATTGAAATTGCGACTATTGTTTTTGAATTTTTCCGTAAATAAATATTTTAAATCTTTATACTTATCCATTATTATTTTATTATCCATGTTTTGGATGATATTTCCATATTTCAAAATTAATGTTTTTAATTTTTCATTGCCATAATTAAAATCAGATGTGTTAACAATAGCGTTTTGATTAAAGCAACCTAAAGGTCCATGTCAGCATCAGGGAATTTTTTATACAAATGGTAGCACAACTTTTCAACAAATAAAACTATTCCAGATGACATTTTCATATCATTATTAACTTCATCTTCAAGAATTTTTTTCACATCTTCACTCCAATTAATTATATCACCAAGATACCGACTTCTTAATTTTGTGATCATCGATTTAGAATATTGATGCGCCTCCATAGGTGGCAAAACACTTTTTTGTAAATATTTTGATAATTTTGTTAATTCATTTAATATTTCTTGTTGGATAACGTGGTTGATAAGCTCAACGAATTCAAAAGCATAATTTTTATTCCTCCAATTTTCTGGAATCTCTACATATTTTGAAAAATTATTGTTTATTTCTTGGACTGAGTTCATTGAAACATTCATTTTAATGGCAAGAACAACATTATTTATTAAAATGTTGATGTTATCTTTACCAGCTTTTGTTTTATAAATCCATAACAATTTGCACAGTCCAGTTGCCTATTTGCAACTAAGGAATTATTTATTTGAATTTTTGAATTTTTTATTTAAAAAAAAATTCTTGGAACTTTTTTTTATATATTAAAATATTAACAAGCAAATTTTTAATGCGCAATTCAAAAAAAAATCGTGCGCAATTGAGAGCTTAGAGAGAACGTTTTACCACTGTATCGCATTTGATATTCCTGAAGATAGTTTTCAAAACGTATAAATTTTGTATTTATTAATTATTAATAGAAGCAACGTGACATATAAAAGATCCATTAAGCTTATTATACACTTAATAAGTTGATAAGCCAGTAATTTAATAAATAAATGCTCGAAAAACATTGTAGAAGTTGTAGTATAAACTTGCAGTACCGTACGTAATTAAGCACGAGAAGGTGATTCTACCTAAGTTACTGTTAAGAACATAAAAAAAAATATATATATTTTTGCTATTGTAAATCTATACTGTCCGATTAATTCTTAGAGTAAGCACATTAGATCAGACCTCTATTATACTAGACGAAAGCTATCTTCAGTTGATTGTGCAATATATTATCATATAGTAGGGTTAATAAAACACCGACACCTTTGATTAGAAAAATTTATTAATAAAAGTTTTATATGCGTGCTTACGATCTATTGGTTTTTTTACGATATTATAATTTGACATTTTCATATTTTATTTCGGACATAATCTGGTAGGAAAACCTGAAACATTTCTAAATTCCATGATATTTGAATTGAATTTGAAGTCTGTTTATTTCTGTATGAAGTACTTTTTTGTTATGTTTTAACTAAAAAATTTTTTCTGCTGACTCATCATAATTAACTCATGACGAAGTAATTTTTATTGTAAAAATATGCAAAAATAATTATACCGTAAGAGAATAGTCGTATTCGCAGTTGTAGCGCCTGCGCAACAAAAAATAAATTCATAGTTGCATGTTGTCAAAAAATCTGCGCAGTTAAAAAGCATTCGATAGTGTTCATAATATATTTTACTGCGCTTGTATTAATAGTAATTATAGTACGCTTGTTTTGAAATAGAAAATGGCTTCAAAAAACATATAAGAAAATTAAAGTATTAGCTGAAATTAATCTAAATTGAAATAAAAAATAAATATAATAATTTTAAAATATTTAATTAGATATAATTTTATGTATGCAGTAAATAAAATGTATATATATCATAAAAATGATGGTGGGATGCTGTAATAAAATTCTCAAACCAGAATTCGATTTTGTCTTGAAATTTATTATCAAACTTTTTTTTCACTTAAACTGCTTGCCTTCTAATTTCATCAAATTTTCAAACAGAATAAAAATTGACAACGAAAATTTTGCATGTACGCCACTATGAACAAAAATTACTGTAGAAAAAATTTCTACTCCCCTGCCCAAATTTTGTTTTTTTTTTTTATATTATTAGCCCAAGCCTTAGGTTAGATAAACCTTTATACTTTAGGTTAGCTACAGTATTAATTTACTGTAGAAAAAATTTCTACTCCCCTGCCCAAATTTTGTTTTTTTTTTTTTATATTATTAGCCCAAACCTTAGGTTAGATAAACTTTTATACTTTCGCGCCCTTGGCTTTTGGAAAAGAAAAGGGATAGTTAGAGAGATGAAAAAGAGAAAGAAGTAGGAGAAAGGTTCGGCGGGAAGTTGCGAACTAAATTATTGATGTTCACTTTTGTAAATTAAGCAAATAAAAACTACCCCTTCTTAGGAGTGCTTTTAGTGGAATGCGATTCCAAATTTTTTTATTTATTTTATTTTTTTTTATTTTTATTTCATTGTTTAATTCTATAAGTTCTGACTATAAAAAAATTTCCATAACCAGTCAGGAATCATATTGATATTTCCACGGTGTAAGGGTTGTAATTTTAGCTCTCCCGAGCATATGTGCCTATACTTCCAAGAGATACCTATAAAATATAATTATTGCTCCAACGATTCGACGATAACCAAGTGGAGCAAATGAAACATTTACATCATCTATGAGGCTAATGGCACGTTTTTGTTTCCTGTCAAGAAAGCTTAGAGCAGTCTTTCAGGCGCCCCGGCTCATAAATACGAATTATACTCCATTTTGTTCATAGTTGGCAGGTAGAAATATATGCATGACGTTGACGCATTTTTTTCTGCAACTATGAACACACGAAATCCTTCTCAAGGAACATTTTTACCCCCAGTAGAGGATATATTATTTGCCCCAAACGTTTTGTTTATCATTTTAAAAGAGTTTTGCGATGGGGAGATCGTTAAATTTTATTATTTTTCCGATTTTAAACCAATCACTCTTAAAATTTCAAATATTGAATTATTTGGTTTAATTTTGATTATATAAATATAATGGTATTGTTGTATATAATGTGATGAATTTCACAACGCACACTAATATTAATATCGTAGGTATAATGATCTGAGTATATTCAATTTCACTCCTTTTTGATTATCTGAAGAGCTTCTAAAAAATTGAAAATAGTTATTTTGAATATCATTCGCAGTAGTTACATAACATAAACGCAAAAGTAAATAATATCAATAATGAAATTAAGTGTTAGTAGTTGTTACGGCGAATCACATTACAGAATACCATTCCAGAGTTTTTTTGATTGTGATTTTTTTTCAACTTCGAAATGATACATTTAGAAAACGAAATTTCAGTCACAATTTATGCAGTGATTTGAAAGGTTGTATTTAGGTATATTTTAGTAAATATATATATATTTATTAGATAAATATTGAATAAAGATAAATATAAATCAAAATTTTACTTATTAGACATGTGAATTTTATTAATACAAAATATATTTATTTCAGTAGTCCTGGCAAACGGACGACCTTCAATGGAAAGACGAAATAGAAAACAACAATCGCAAAATAATGATGGTAAGAATATAAATTTTAAGACAATTTTTTTTTACTTTATTTTATATTATGAGTTAATGTGAGTTAATATAATAATAATAATAATAATAATAATAATAATAATATCTAATATATGTATGGCAGAGAGGTTCTCTTTTTATATGAAATTATTTTCAAATATTACAATTGACACGAAATTCATATTTTATTTTTGTTTGTTTATACTTATTTCAATTTGGTGATAATAAAAAATTTATATATAGATTTTAACGTATATAAGTAACACCTTGTGAGCACGTTAAGTGACAAATGTGACATAGACTATATAGAAAATTTGTCAAGGTTAAATTAATGTCTTTAAAAACAATTTTTTTTAACTAACATTTTTTTTTTTTTATGAGTTCTCTCTCGTAATCTATAATAATTATTATTTAAAAACAGAAATCGATTTACAAAATTTGGTCAATTTTTATTATTTTTTTTTCTTTTCAAATATCCTTCAAAAAAATGTGTATAGATATTGTCCTTTTTATTTATTAGAATATTTTAATGAATTATATTTAAAAAAAAAAAAAAGTGTGAGCTTTTGAAAGAGTTCTATTACCTATTGAATTTAAAAAATATAACCTTGGCTGGTTTTAATAAAATTATGTCAAAGCGTTTATTAACAAAAATGAAACTAAAAATTATTAAAATTAGGTCAAAATTTGAAGATAATAAATATTAATATAAAAAAAAAAATTGTATAATAAATAGAATTGAAATTTGAATGATGATAAATTCAATTTTAATTTTAGGACATGAAACCTTTATAAAATGATAAAATTTAAATAAAACCATATGACATTTTTTAAATTTTTTTTTATTGTAATTATATTTTTAATATAGCCTTGATAGTATAAGTATTATAAGTTAATTAGTAATTGATTGAAAAAAAAAATAATGCTAGAATTATTCTTTGTTTTTCTTGTTTCTGTTCTTAATGAATATAGAAATGTTATAAATCCATCACTGTTTTTGTTTGTTCAAGCGGAGGGGGGTGACCCTTTTAGATTAGATTAAATTTTTAATTCATTTATTCATATTATAATAAAATACAATACTTAAAATATAAATTTACTAAACAAAAAATAATAAGAATAAATATAGGATCATTCAGATATTTATTAGAATATGTGATGAATGAAACTGCAAACAAAAATTAAAAACAGATTCAATTTGAAGGTGATCAATTCAAAAAGCCAAAATCGAAGACAAGTGATCCGATCCGATTTTAAAGAATAAGGTAACATATTAAAAATTTTTGGAGCTATAAAATCATAAAAGTGTCAAAAATGAAAGGTACGGACTCTTGGAACATTTACAAGATATAAATTATTAATTCTAAGATGTTATCTAATTATAAATTGGTGAGCGAGATAGCCCAACCTATTAAAAAAAATTTTCAGCGTTTTAAACAAAGATAAATGTCTAAGTGGTAGAATATCCAACTTTTTAAATAAAAGAAAACTCGGAAAACTCGGAAGGCATTAATCTATTTTTTTTAAAAATTATTACTTAAAACTAACTTATGAACGTAAAACCATTTTCGAATTAGGTCCAAGTCAAAATTTAAATCGCAAAATAAGTCAAGTTAGACTATTCTTGTTGTACGAAAATGCAGTGTCATCCGCAAATGCTGTAGGTATACCCTTGAACTGTTGTTGTAATAATGAATTAATAAAAATTCAAAGCAGAACAGGATAATACTGAACCTTGGGGTACCCCAACCTTGATATTAAGAAGCTCACTGAACTTTCCATTCAATTTGCTTCCTATTATTAAGACTCGAACCAATTAAAAATAAAACCTCTAAAACCCGCATTATAAATGTATAATATTTATATCCTTCGTTAACTTTTTTATGTCTTGCAGGTAATATTATTATATGTGATGAAATTATTCATATTTGTGCTTTTTATTTGTATACTAATCTTGTTTTGACTTATATAAACGAACAGAATATCACAGTACCTACCTCTTATTAATGTTGATGTATTTTTCATTTTGACCGCATTATAAATGTATAATATTTATATCCTTCGTTAACTTTTTTATGTCTTGCAGGTAATATTATTATATGTGATGAAATTATTCATATTTGTGCTTTTTATTTGTATACTAATCTTGTTTTGACTTATATAAACGAACAGAATATCACAGTACCTACCTCTTATTAATGTTGATGTATTTTTCATTTTGACCAATATAATTTTACTTGTAACTATTCTAGAAAACCATTTAATAAATAAGTACATATATTTTTTTAAATTTTTGTTTTGCCCGCGAATTTGCTTAGTATTAATTTTGATCTTTTCATATATAAATAGACAAAAGTAGGCATAGAAGACATGAGAAAAGAAAAGAAGTACGAGTATTGTACAAGTATTTATAAAATAATAATTTTAATAATGCTTTATCAAATAATTTAGAGAATTCTTAAATAGAGTCTACTTAAGAGATAATAAATTATATTTTTTTTTTGTAGACGTAACTAGCTTTTTATTTATTATGTTATATTACTTAAATTATGTAATTACTAGGTTTAATGGTTTAATTTAAATCTTAAGTCAATTAACTTTAATTCTAGATTAAGGCAAAATAAAATGTTTTTCAAATTAATATTTGAATATATGTATTTAAATAAATATATATATGTTAAATAATTTTATTCAAAATAGTAAAGTAGCTACTTAATTAGTGCAGTTATCGAAACCAATAATGTAGTCATAATCATAAGTAAAAGGTTTGAATATACTTATATATTGTTTACTAACAATTATTCTTCTTTCTAATCATTTTATTTAATTCGGAATATGGATATTTTTAAAGCAATTCATATATATATATATTACTGAAATATTATATATTTATTTTATGTAAGATATATTCTATTAAGCGAAGCTATGTCCCTATATGGAATACGTATGGCTACCTATAGAATATTACTCTCTAAGCTAATATTCTTTACTATCTAAGCTATATATTAATATCTAAGTACCACAAGTTGGATTTGCAAATGCATATTCAAAATAATGGCAAAAAACCTAAAGTATTTTGAGTGTGTTGCTCACCAGTTGTCAGCTCCTAAATGTTTATATATCCAATTTTTTTCTTTTTTTGAATTTAATTCATTAAAATTATTTCAAAAATCATTTTTTCACCGAACATTTGATTTTTCAGCTATATTTTTTTTAATTTTTATTTTATTTTAACCATAAAATGCCTTTAGAGAGGTTTATCATTATTAGAGGCTATATACAATTATAATCAAACTTACTTAAAGTTATATAATGTATATATATACTAGTGATTCCCCTGTGGAATTTCTTTCAGGTATGATTTTATATAAAAAGAAGCATTTGTTTTGGTATAATTGTAGTTGTTTTCTGAATCGCTTGATTCTTGAATATATATATATATATATATATATAATGAAATTAAAGTATAATACCTAATACTTTATGACGAAATTAATACTAATTTCAATATAACTTAACACAATAAAATCTCATTACTCTCAACGTAGTAGATCGATGTATTTTAATTCGTTTATAGTCAAAAACGTTTGTAGTCACAATTCTGTTATAGCCATAGGTCAAAAGGGAATTATTTTATTTAAAAACTGATTTATAGGTAGGTATATAGTATTTTTCTGTTCTTTATTACAAATGTGTATATTTTGTGATTAATAGTTTTTTTTAAATTTATTTATCAATTATACGATATCTTACATATCATTAACTTAGTACATTATCATAAGTAAATTAAAAATTTTAGTGCAAAAGAGTATAATGGTAAAATTAAATAAATGTAAGAATATTCTGATATTCATTAGAATATGGGATGAATGAAGCAAAAAAATAAAAATATAAATAATAAAATTATATAATAGAACAATATTAGATTAATATTTCAAAGTTAATAAGAGTAATACAATTATAAGAATACAAAAATAAAAATAAAAAATTCAATATTTAAAGTTATAAAAAATGTACAGCAAAAAACAATTAAAATTAAATAAATGAAAAAAAATAACAAATTCATTAAATATAAAACAGAATGCAAACTTATAACTAATTAACACTAATATATACATTAGAAATAATTAATTAATACTAAAAAAGGAAAGAAAAATAAAATAAGGGATGAGTAAAATGTATATGTGAGATAAAGAATGTAATAAAAATATTATTATAAAATATTGTTACAATAATATAAAAGATATTAAGTTAAGTAAAATTAACTAATGAATATAACACACCATTGTCAAGGCTAAATTTCAGAAGACTTAAATGTCAAAATTGAAATAGCAACGATCAGTACAATTATACAAAGTATTGAAGAATTGACTGAAAAAGTATTTTCAAATTTTTGTAATCAGTATACAAATTTTACATAGCTATGTGAATTTGTTACCAAAAATGTGACCATTACAGTTCATAACTGTATTACACAATTAAAAATGTGACAAATATAGTTACCAATGAAAATGAAGCTGTTAACTACCGAACAGAGTTTCTTTATTCGTTGGATTTGACACGGTGTCCTCCTCATTAATTGGAATTAAAAATAGTAGCTCCAATATTGTTTTTACGAAATTTGAAGATAGAACTATCCTCATTTCATTTAAGCATAAATTCAAATTAATTGTGGAAAAGGCAAACATATCTTTATTTCAAGAATACCGCAATAGTAAGGAACGTGTTTGTTTATACTCCATCAAAAAAAAAAAACAATTGTTTGCAAAGAAATAATTTTAACATAAGTACAGTTTAAGTTGTAGTGTTGCTGATTTTGTTATCGTAGTGAAAAAAAATATTAAATTTTTAAAAATTCGATTCATAATTCAAATTTCATGGAAGTAAATTCTATACATTTTGTGGTCGACCCCCGGACAACGAGTAGTAAATAATAAATTCTAATTAGTTTAAATTATTGTCTATGTCATTTATATATCACACTTCTTGACTGTCTCATCTAACAAAGACTGTCACATTCCAAATTGTTTAATTCTGAGAAAATTGCAATCAAAGTTTTTATTAATTTTGTTCTTGACAGTAATTTAGGTAGAATTACCTTTTCGTACTTAATTTAAGTACGGTATTCTAAATTTTTACTACATATTTACAATGTTTTTCGTAGTATTTATTTATCAAATTTCTGGCTTATCAACCCATTAAACAACACATTGGGTTATATAAAACTATGTAGGTGAAAATTTTGAGTATGAAATTATAACATAGTAAATTGTGGCAGTATGCATCCGGAATATGATAAGCAGCAGTTTAGTTGAATAGTGCCACACATAAAATGAAGTTGTAAGTTTTTTAATAAACGCAGATTTAAACTGCCAAATTTTAAATTAAGGCTATTTATGCTTACATTTCTATATAATTTTGAAATACCTAAGCCAAGACCTTGCAAATCAAAAAAGCCAAATTTAAAAAAATATATTTAATTTTTTTAAATTTGGTAACTATTTCAGACAATTTAAACACATTCACAACACATAACTCATAATTCAGCCTTCTATTTTCACGCAAAATCTTCATACAAAAAGTATGTTGGTAAAAATGTTGTAGTGTACAACCATAATTTTTAATAACAATTGTTGCAGTAGATTAAAATGTATATATAAATAATAAAATCATAGATTTTTGTGCTGATATAATTTAATTTTTTTTTTATTTTTTACCTTGTGACAATATTCTTCTGAGTATATATGAATTATTAAAATTATGTACATTTTAAAGTTATTAAGTTTTAAATTGATTAAAACCCATCATATTTATTTTTCAAATGTTAAATAAATATCAGCTCCACCTACAACAAAAAACAAAATAATAAAAAATTACTGTTAAATCAATTTTGAACATTTCTTTCAAAATTCAATTCCATAATTTTGAAAATTTTTCTGGAATTATATATTTATGTACATATATAACTAAATAAAAATTTATTTTTATTAAAAGTTTTTATTTTAATTACAATTTTTCCAATTAATAAAACTTTTTTAAACGTTTTAACTTTCACTTACTTACCTAATAACATTGTTCTCTCTTCTCACTTGTATTTTGTAATTTACTCAAAAAGCAGAATGGAAAAACATATCATAATAATAGTAATAATAATAATGATAATAATAACGTGTTTATTATGTATATCAGTATATGAGTAATCATTCACATGTGTAATTTCAGGACTGTTTCAAGAATTAGTAGTTAATAATATAAGTAACAAAGGAAAATCAAATGTTAGAATAATAAATTAATAATATCACCTCCACCCGTAGATTTTACATTTACATACTACAGTTTATTTTATGTGTGTATTTACAGCACACAGATAATTCAATATTGATTTCCGTTTGTAATTTTTCTTTATTTTTGTGCTTTTTTTTCGTTAGAATTCAAAAATAAAAGTGAAAAAAAAAAATATATCTCATTTTTTATTATATTTTTATTTTATGATTTTACTTGCCAGGATATTCGAAAGGAAATTAAATTGCAAGTTTTTCGTTTTTTGTTTTTTTGTTATTGTTGTTGTTGTTACTTTATATGAAGTGCACAATTTTTTTTTTTTATGTGTTTTTGAGTGGCATGTTGATAGGTAAATTTTTTTTTTAGTGTTTAGTTTTATGTTTTTTTTTATTTTTCGTATTCACCTAAATGCACCTATTTCAAGGTCATGATTATTTTTTTTGTTGATTGATCTAAACTGTTCAGGTGAAAATGAAAAAAAAAACAAAACCAAAAATTTCATTCTAAACTGTTTAGTTCTGTACGATTAAATGAGAAACACAAAAGAAAAACAATTGTAATTTCGAACCCACTTTCATTTTATAATTTCAATATTACAAACAATTCAATTTATTTTGAAAATAATAATAATTATTTATTGGAGATTTAATAATGTGATTATAGGATATCAAAAAATATTTTATATTTAAAAATTGGTTAAGTGGTCTAGTCAATCAAGTATATTATATAAATATGTTTTTTATGTAGATATGATAAAAAGACTTGATTTGCTTTTAAATATAGTTAGTTAGAATATTTTTATATAAACTAATTGGTACTATGTAATATAAATATAATCAATTTAAGATTGCATGATACCAATTCAGATTTGGACAGTTTTAGTTGAAATCTTATGTCAGATAAAATTTTTCTTTTCTACTAATTTCGAAGGATACTAAGTAGAATAGTAAAAGTAGGAAAATAATCTTGGCATTGTCAAAATTGAATAATTAAAAAAAAGCCTATGCTTCCAAGAGTAAAGATGTTAAAATTACAAAAAACGATAAATTTACGAATTTTCGATACTTGGATTTATTAAATTCATTTTTTTTGGAAATTTATAGAAGATCCTTTGAGACTACTGTGAGGGTTATATAAATAAAAACACAATACTCCGTCTAATGTTTAATTTCATTTATTTTGATTTATCTTTGAATTATTTTTTCACCCTATTTGAAGACTTCATAACTATATGTAACCTTTCGAGGACTATGTAACAATATTTAAAGTATTATCAATATAAAATTTACTCTAAAATTATTAATTATGCATAATAAAATGGATTTTACAAAAAAGATTTAATAAAATAGATTTAATAAATTAAATTTAATAAAGTATATTTAATAAAATAGGTTTAAAAAAGTAGATTCAATAAAATAGATTTAACAAAGTATATTTAATAAAGTATATTTAATAAAATAGGTTAAATAAAATAGATTAAAAAATAGATTTAATTAAATAGGTTTAACAAATTGATTCAATTAAATAGATTTAATAAAATAGGCTTAAAAAAATAGATTTAATAAAATAGGTTTTATAAAATAGATTTAACAAAGTAGATTTAATAAAATGGACTTAACAAAGCAGATTTAATAAAATAGACTTAAAAAAATAGATTTAATAAAATACGTTGAACGAAGTAGATTTAACAAAGTAGATTTAATAAAATAGATTTAACAAAGGAGATTTAATAAAATAGATTTAATAAAATAAATTTAATAAAGTATATTTAATAATATAGGTTTAAAAAAGTAGATTCAATTATATAGATTTAATAAAGTCTTAACTAAAGGCTTAACAAAATAAATTTAATAAAATAGGTTTAAAAACTTGGATTTAATAAAATAGATTTAATAAAGTAGGTTTAAAAAAATAGATATAATAAAATAAATTTAATAAAGTATATTTAATAAAATAGATTTAAAAAAGTAGATTTAATAAAATAAATTTAATAAAGTATATTTAATAAAATAGGGTTAAAAAAGTAGATTTAAAAAAATAGATTTAATAAAATAGGTTTAACAAAATAGATTTAACAAAGTAGATTTAATAAAATGGACTTAACAAAGCAGATTTAATAAAATAGACTTAAAAAAATAGATATAATAAAATACGTTGAACAAAGTAGATATAACAAAGTAGATTTAATATAAAATAGTTTTAACAAAGTAGATTTAATAAAATAGATTTAATAAAACAAATTTAATAAAGTATATTTAATAAAATAGGTTTAAAAAAGTAGATTCAATAATATAAATTTAATAAAATACGCTTAACAAAATAGATTTAATAAAATAGGCTTAACAAAGTAGATTTAATAAAATAGATTTAATAAAGTATATTTAATAAAATAAATTAAAAAAATTAGATTCAATTAAATATATTAAAAAAAATATGGTTAAAAAGAGATTTAATAAAATAGGCTTAACAAAGTAGATTTAATAAAATAGATTTAATAAAATAGGCTTATAAAATAGATTTAATAAAATAGATTTAATAAATTAGATTTAATAAAATAGAATTAATAATTAGATTTAACAAAGTAGATTTAATAAAATAGATTTTAATGTTCCAGAACAAATATTAAATTAGAAAAATTAAAAAAAATAGAAAATAATGTCCCCCCCTTACAAACCTGGTTCAGTTAGAAGCAATTTCGATAACCTACTTTTTGAGCATAAAAGTTTACTACCAATTTAATTAAATTCTCTTATAAAATAATTTTTTATAAAGATTTAACGAAAACAATTTAATGGATTATAAAAGTCCCTTAAAAAATATAATACCAAAATATTTTAAGTATACAAAATTTTTATTTTATTGGAAATAATAATATTATTCTACTAATTATCTTAAATATTTAATTACTTTTTAAAAATAAGTTTTATTTAAAAAAATAATAATATTTTTATTTTTATTATCGATTTCAGCGATTATTGTAAAACCTTCAAATATTCGTATATGGATACACGATAAAGATATAGCTAAATTAACGAGAGTATTATGGTCTGGTCAAGGTTTTCGTTTATTAAACGAAACAAGTACAAGTCCAAAAGTAAAAAAATTTTTGGAAAATGTCCCATTAGTTTTGGTAAGTGTTGTAAAAAAAAAAAAAACCAAATTCCATTCCAAAAAAACTAATTAATTTTTTTCAATTTAAGAATTCAATTAAAGAAATTCATGTAGCTGTTATTGAAAATAATACAGAACAATTACAATTTTTATTGGAATTACCACCACCAGCAATAATTACAACAAAAGATCAAAATGGTTTAACAGTAGTACATAAAGCAGCTGGTTTAGGTTATCCTGAAATATTGGATTTTGTAATAAAAATGTGGCCACAAGGTGCAAAAGAAATGGATAAAACTGGTAAAACACCATTACATTGGGCTGCATTGGCTAAAGATAATAATACAGCTATACAAGAAATGTTAATGCAAAATTTCGGAGTTGAAGAAGATGTTATAGATTATGTATATATATATAATATATAATTAAAGTTTTCAATTTAATTAAATTTTTTTTAATATTTATATTTTTATTTTTAGAGAATGAAAACCCCAGCTTATTACAAAACTAAACCACAAGAATTGGAAAAAGCATTTTTATCTGTTTTACCACCAGCACCAAGAATTATGAGAAATCAAGTTGTTGATTGGGGTCTTTTAGAAGATGATATTGGAGATTTACATGTAAATTTATATATATATATATATTTTTTTTTATATAATATTTTTAATTATCAAAAAGAAGAAAACTCATTTCTAAGGCTTTTATATATATATTTTTGATTTATTAAAATTAATTAAACATAATTTATTTTTTATTGATAGAATTAATTAATTTTATTTTGCATTAAATTAATTTAAACTGATATTAAAATAAGTATTTATTATATACTGAATAGGGTTTACATAATATAATGGAGTTTATTAGGGAATTGCTTGTTGATTTACTCAATTTTCGTGTAGGATGTAGTTATATAAGTTTAGAACTTCTGTTTCTTGATGTTTTATAAAGTTTTAAGACCTCATTCTTGCCATCAGCAATTCACTTTTGAAATAAAATTTGTCATTTTTTTAAGCAATTCTGACAATTTTACTATCTTGTATATCTTTATATATTACTATTACTATTTTGTATTAGGATTTAGGTATTTACTGATTAGTTACTCCTTTCATCAGTATTACCTGGTATTACCTTAATAGATCATATTCTGTCCTGAACATTATCATTGTCTTCCATTTCTGTTCATTTCATTACATCTCTCTTCTTTTAATTTAATTTAATTAAAAAAAAAAACAAGAATAAATGTTCTGCTTTTGGTACAATTATACCCGAAGTTTTAAAATATTTTTGAATTATGAAAAAAATATTTATAATTTGAAGCTTGATATTTTTAATATTACTTTCTATAATATTCAAATTTATTTTCAAAGAAATATGGAAAAACTGCTGTATAATACATATAATATTTAAATGATACAGTATATCATATTTTTGAAGATGTATAAGGTTTTGCAATAGTGATGATACAATTTAAAATGGTTAAACTGGAAACACTCTGCCATTTGTATTCATTAGGTTATGCCATTTTATCATGGAAAGATACAAGCTTGAACAACGTTTAGAAATTGTTAAATTGTTGATAATGAACATTTTTATCGAAAACTTTTATTCACTGATGAAGCTCATTTTTGTTATAAATAAAAAAAATGTTAGTGTCTCACTGAAAAATTTATGGTTTTTTTTTTAATTTTTAAATTGGATCATCCCTATTGGAAACCCCTATATAATAATATACAGTGTGTATCATTTTTTTTTTAAGAAATGTGTAAAAATAGTAATAAATTGGATTAAAAGCTCAACTAATTCTTCTTCGTTAGGGTCTAAAGCAATATTTGTGGGGAATACGTTGTTTAATATATTGCAAATTTGGGTAAAATAGATTCTGGACAATAAAAATTACGAAAGAATCAGCTCAATCATATTGAGATATATTGAGGCTAAATCTTGAGATTAAAACGATGCTCAATCTCAATCGGTGCTCAATCGATGCAAATCGGCTTTCTTTATTAGTCTAGAAAAATAATATTATAGTGAGAAATCATTATAATATGTATTTTTTATATACATATATATTTTACTGCAAGTAATCAGAAATTTTATACAATGTTTAAAGAAATCTATTTTTTCTTCATCAACATTTTTCATTCCTACAATTTTAAGACTTTTAAGTTTTCACAAATTTATAATTCTAAATTACACAGTTAACCTCAATAAATAATTACACAAATCAATTTTGAAATTATATTGACTTGCACGAAAATTATTTAGTTTCGAAGATTATATTGAACTATTTGGAATTTTGTGTTTTCATTTAACCCATTTATTCTTGAAACTTAAAATTTTTTGTAATTCGTCAGTGCTCAGAATTGATATAGAATAATTGATTGTTAAGTACCTATTTGTTATTTGTAATAAGTATTTAAAAATAATATAGCTTTTTAAACATTAATAAATTTTAGATGAATTTAAATTTCAACGATTTAAAGTTTTAATCTTTTGGTATTTAGGAAATTTAATATACAGAACTGTTTTAGGTTTTGATTCTTGAAAAACATAATTAAGGTTTACTTTTTGTAGTTCAAACACAATATTAGATCACATGTTGGGAATGAGTTACAATTAATTTAATAATATAATAATAATCCTTATTTATGTATTTTTTTTAGTTAACTTGTATGTTAATAATTATAGTAAATACCAAATAAATATTTCATATTTCATATTGTCAGTTTCTATTAAATTTCTTTGTATTCTTAAATTAAAAAGGTTTTTAAATTTTTGTATTATTAAATTTTAGAATAAAACATTTTCCATTAATTTTAGCTTTATCCTCTTGGATTTAGAATATGGCAAAATTAAATTATGTTTGAGGTATAGTTATACTGATTAAAACCTATAAAAAAATTAAAAAAAAAAACAAAAACAAAATATTATGAAAAATTTGTAAAATTTTATTATAAGTGTAGTAATTTTTTTCGATTTGCACCACCCACCAATAATGGTATTATCTTTTAT
This sequence comes from Argyra leucocephala, assembly GCA_963942445.1. Lineage (NCBI taxonomy): Eukaryota > Metazoa > Arthropoda > Insecta > Diptera > Dolichopodidae > Argyra > Argyra leucocephala. Next base: position 161,006,924 of record OZ012678.1, read on the forward strand.
TATGAAAAAAAATATAAATAAAATTAAAACATTTAAAATGCAAAATAATTTTATATACATGCCCCTTTATTTATAAATAAATATTTTTTATTGATAAATTCCTGTATACCATCTACACAGTTGTTTCTATTATGAAACAATTAAATTAAATTATAAAAAAAAAAAAAAAATTAAAAAAATTTTAAATTAAAAATATTATTTTATTGAAAATTACATATGGATTTAAATGTAAAATTTATTAAAGTACACTAATGTCAAAAATTAATTAGGGTATATGTATGTATATTAAGTAATAATTAATTGGACATAATTACCATTACAAAAAATTTATTAAGTATTTTAAGAAGGCTTAATTAAATTTTAACAATGTTTAAAAACAATGTTTGTAAGTAAATTGTTTTTTCTGTCCAAATAAGAAAGTTGTACTTAATAAATTTCACTTTTTAAAGCCTATGATGCGATTATAGAACCTATAAATAATATTTACATATAAAAATAGAATTAAGAGATATTTTTTAAAAAGTTTAATGTTATTAGTTTAGTCATTATCACCAGCACGTTAATGTGCAGTAAATTTTTTTGTTGATCCTTTTTCCCCATCAGGGTGTTATGGGTCATTAGAAGAATTTATATTGATTTTTTTTTTTTTGTAAATAATTTTCTTAACAAAAAAATAGTTTTCTTAATTTTATTTTTGTAATTAGTAAATAATTGTATTAAAATACATACAAAATATTTGATATAATTAAAAATAAATAAAATGTAAATTTTATAAAAATGATGTAAAAAATCAAAAGTCATATTCTGGATTTTAGGGAATTAGACCAACTGGTAAAATTTTTGTGGAAAAAAAGAAAAAATCAATCGAAAGACTAGATTCGGATATTGATCCTGATTTGGAAGAAAGGTAAATTATATAATTTTTTTTTGTTTAGAAATGTTTGTAGTATATATTTAATTGTGTAAATATAGAATTTAAGAAATTTTTATTTTTATTTTTAGTTGATTGTAAATATTTTTTTTTTTTATAAAAATTAAAATTTACATTTAATAATATATTTTTTTACTCACTTTAAGAGATAAAAAAAAAAACAAATTTATTTTCTTTATTTTGCAATACATATTTCTAAAATACAACACAATTTTTTTTTTATTAAATTGATTGATTTTGTTCGAAAATAAATGTAACTTTATAAGGATTGAATTTGAATTAAATTTTATTTGTTTCAAATTAGTTTTGATTTTTGAAGAAGAAAATATACCACTCTATACATATATCCGATTATGGTCGGGCGGTGATAGTATTTTCGAAAAATTAACAATTCGCATGATTAACTTAAAATATTAATTTTATTTATATTAAATCCAACAGAAATTTGGAACAGTCTATACATATTTTTAACTTTATAAACAAAGACACATATGCAGTCGGAGTTTCAACTTAAAATAATTTCATGTGTTTTTTAGTGCCAATTATTATTATTAGTCTATCAACTTATTTTTAGTATTTTTGATCAATTCGATCATATATATTAACAATTATAATAAAAATATCATTAAAGATTAATTTTTGATTAATCCACATTCAAATTGAGATTTTAAAACTTTCAAACTATAAAATGAAATTTTTAACATTGCATACTTAATATTTAATTTAAGAATTTTAATTTCAAGTAGTTTGAAATAATAGATACAATAGTAATTGCCTATTTGTATTAGTTGACAAAAATTTAATGAAAATTTATTATAAATTTAAAATAATATTTAAATTAAAACGAAAACCTTTAATTTGAACAGTTCAAATTTAAATTGAATTGGGTCAATCTTAAAACTTGTTGTACGACAAAATGTTTCGTGTATGGGCCCATTATTGACTTAAAAAATATTTTGATGAATATTTTATTTATTTATTTATTTTATTTAAAGATTAATTTCTTTTATTTTATAATTTAAGTTAATTTATACTAATTCTTTTTGAGTTATATGAATTTTAATCAAATTAGGTAAGAAATCTAAGTGCGATAAATACCATATTCAAAATTTTCAAAAATTTTTATTTAATATTAATTTTTATAGCAAAAAAGTAATAGTTAGAAAACTATTTGAAACATTTTTAATATTAAAACTACAGAATTAATAATTATATTTTTTTAAATTAAATTTATTTTAATTTAATTAAGTTTGTAAAATTTTGTTAAACCATTTTTCTTTTTTTTATATACTTATATATACCTACATACTTTCTTTACTTACTTATAATATTTATGTAAATATATTTTTGCTATCAAAATTTTATTTATTAAATATTTATTTATATTCATTTTTCACAAATACAATTTAAATAATTATGTACAGATCAAAAAAAGTAAAAAAAAATTTATCAGAAAATAATGAAAGAACAGCACCAACAGTTAGTAAAATTTTACCAAATAATAATAATAATAGTAATCCAGAAAATTCAACATCACCAACACCACCTATATTAAATAATAAAGATAAAATATTAGAAAATGGTGATTTAATAAATGGTAATTTAAACAGTAATGGTGATGATAATCAATATCATAATAATAATGATGATGATGGTGATGAAATGATATCACGTGAACCAAGTCCATCACCATTACCACCAGAAACACCAGTTCAAAATCAATTATATGAAAATACACCAATGACAATTGAACAAATTGATACACCAGATATACATGAAATAAAAACGCCATCTCCACAGGTAAAGTTAGATGTTTCAAAATTATGTGTGTTTTTATTTTTTGTTTTGTTCTAATTTTATTTTTTATATATAATAATTGTGAACATTTTAGAATTTTTTGAATTTTGAAATTTGCAATATGAAAATGAACAAAGACCGAAATCAAAAATGAATTAAATTTGGAAATATCTACAAGTAAATCGAATATTTCTTGGCTAACTTCTTTCAATATTATATATATAGTAAATTTAAGGTGTTCGTTTTGCAGTTAAAATCTATGTCCTATTTTTTGTTTGTTTTTTTAAAATAAATATCCTATAAGCAGGACCATTCGGTGATGGTAATCTCAATTTGATGTTAGTATAAACGATACGATTGAATGATACCAATTCGATGGTATTTCCGAATTGGGTATTATGTACCAAAAATTTAAAACACTTCAATTAAGATTTCAATTTGCAATGTCTATACTTTGAATAGTGTTATAATATTTTTGTTTAATGTTCTTGACAGTAATACCTTTTCGTGCATTAAGTAAGATACTGCATTTTTTTTGTAAAATTAAATTTGAGAACTACGTTGTTGTTCGATAATAAGTTTATTAATTTTTCTAGCATATAAATTCATTAAATGTGGAAAAGTATTACTATGGTCACAAATTAAGCCTTCTTAAATAGCGTAGCTCTATTTTATTTAAATTGTCACCAGCTTATAGATTTCATAAGGGACCTTTCGGTTGAAAAATAGGTGTCCAGCATGTGGTTCTGATGTTTTCATGTCATTATTGGTTTTTCTGGGGGATCAAAATCAAATATAGCAATTTCGATTCATTAATTATTTGTGATTATAATATAATATATACTGAAATATTAGATTAATTACAGACCAATTTTGATACCATGAAAGTTTATTGAGTTGTGTAAAATAGCTGTTATCAGTGACTATCTTATGAAAATAATATGAAAGTGTATTCAAACAGTTTTCAAATCTATGGCTAATTAATACTATGTGCATATTATTATTAACATTATTTCCTTGATCAGCTTCCTTGATCCATTGAAAATATGTACTTCGAAATAAATCTCTATAATATTAAAATCAAATTTAAATTGAAATAATAATAATAAATTTACGATGACTGTCTTTGTAAATTTTCGTGCAAATCAATTTTAATAGAAATTTCAACAATTCTTAAATAATAATTTTAAAATTAATAATTTTTATGCAATTTATAATAGCACCTTTAGAAAAGTAAATAAATAAAAATTATTTTAAGAAATTTACAAGTTTTATGAAGATTGCAGTGTGGTGTAATATTAAAAGGCACATTTTTGATAAAAACAAAAATTTTTTTTATTCGATTTTTAGAGCTTGTTTGTAAGTGAAAGTTTTTGGTATTTTATTATTAAAGTTTTTAAACTAATACAAAAATTTTGAAGTATTTAGAAATCAGTTATGTATAACGCACTATTCCAAAATGAAATACATTTAACATTAAAAAAAAAATAAAAAAACTAAACATAAAAAAAAAATAATATACAAAATGTAAAATGTAAACTAATTGTCGACAATATGAAAAGAAAATTAATTTTACAATGAAATTGTTAAAAAAAGAAAAAAGTGAAGTTGAAATAATTGGGAACTTCAGTTGATATGAATATTATTGTAATCAATTATATTTGTTTTTTTCTGTTGGAATTGTTTGAGAAATTGTGGGCAATTGCGGTTTATGCTTATTTAACTTTTTGTCCATATTAATGTTTTACTAGGATTCGTCTGCTCCTCAAAATTCGAACTACAGTTTGATAAAAAAAATTGTACTCAATTTTATTTTGAATTGTTTTCCATCATTTCAATTATTCTTGGTATTATATTATAATTTTTTTTTATTGATTTATTTTAAACAACAACCGTATCTCATACGTAATAATTCATTTAAAAAAAAAAAAAAATTAAATTTAAATTTATTTCTGGTGATGGAAATTTGATAAATAAAAATTTACTTTGATAAATAAAAACTGATGGTGTTTCTAGCTTTCCAAAAATATATATATTTATGTGCGACATTTGTATCCTTTGTGTTTTGATGTTTTTTTGGTATATAAACAATTATATCTGTTGATCTATTAGATATATGTATATATATTTGGTTTTTTATCCAGTAAGATAACGGTCTGGAGCCTATTTTGGCATTTATTTAATGATGATAGATGCTGCTGCTATGCCGCTGTGAAGCTATATTGTAGAAAAAAGAAATTTTTTGAAATTATATTTCTTGAAAAACCAAATATCTCAAGATTTTACAATAAAAATCCCAATATCTGTTTTAAAGGCCTCTATTTTTTCTACAACTCATGCATTCATACTTTATATCTATATGAAAAAGTTTCGAAGATATAAGTATTTATTTAAAAACGGGTATACCACCTCCATCCGAAAAGCCGTATATACTTATCCATGGGGTGAAATCTTAAATTGGAATTTCTAATTGAAAATTTAAAAAAATTTAAAAAAGATTTAATTTCGCTTCGTCTCCTTTTAAATGTCTATGATAATGAAAATCGACTGTGAAATTGTTCATATATTTGTACTGTACTTTTCTCCAATTTATACAAATTAAGAGTGTTATTGCCATTCACGACACCTTTTAGTTGTGTTGTCTACCAATGATTCTCTAAAATAATTAAAATTTTTTTTTCGGCTACAAATTTTGATTGATGTCATATGCAAAAGAGTATAATAAATTATAATATAGAGTATAATATATATTATATATAGATTGACCTTGCATACGACAAATAAGAACATACATGAGTAAAAATTTTACAAGATCAATTATAACTATACCAATATCTGGTTTGAAACATCGGTGCAATGAGTTTTTTCGGAATGGTGACAGTAGTTTTAGATACTTTGTATCTAAATACTAGTATAGATACTATAGTATTAGATACTTTGTACTAAACTTAAATCAGTTAGCTTCCATATTACACATCTTGTGGTGAAAAGACCCAATGGTTATTTTAACAATTTGGTGGTCTGCTTCATTGGTAGTTGTTTTGGGATATTCTGTCGTATATGCTACTTTATTTATTCATCGATCATCAATTATAGAGCCACATTATCATTTCAAGCTTCTTCTAACTTAGCTCTTTCTGCTTATGATACATGTACACAGTAGGTATAAAGATTGCTTGATTGGTTGATTTCATTGTTTGGAACTGGATCTTTATAATATATATATGCATTATATATAGTAAAATATTATAATGTAGGTACGTCTCTTTGATAAAATCATATAGCCTGGAAAATAAATTTTAGGTATTCGAAATTTGTTTATATACATATTAAAATCTGAATCAGACTAAATTCGTTGAGTTATGGGTCGCAGAAAATTTACTTTGCTTTTGATATTTACCTTCATTTGCTTCATAATTTCCATCATGATAACATACAGTGTAATTGACAAAGTATGACACAGAGTGTTTCAACAAGTGTTCTTGTTTCTTTAAACATTTATTGTTTTCGTCGGTAATATTGAAATGATACAGTACTGATAGAGAACTATCGAGGAGTGTATTTGTCCAGACTTTGAATGTTGCGTTTATTTTTTTTACTTTAAAAGTTTTCTTTTTCCAAAAATTTGATTTAATTTTCCTAAATTAAATGTTTGCAGAAGCTACATAAGAGATGATCGGTTTTTACTATTAGAAGACAAGACACATTCATTTTTAAATTTGAACAACTTTTGTTTAGTCTAAGAAGTTAGTTAGTACACGTTAGCAATTTTAAAATAAAAATCCAAAACACAAATTTAAGATGAGTGCAGTTTTGAGAACATTTTAAAATTCATAAAAAATATCATAAATATGTATACGTTATGTACATATGTATGTGTAATGTAAATATAAAAATTGGAGCAATGCTTTAAATATTAAAAATTTTGTTTTACTTTAGATTAAATTGTACTAGCTTTATTCAAATTTCAAGAATTTTCTGGACCTTTGAAACAATTACACTAGAATTAATAAAATTTCAAACACCAACTAATATATTTTTTTTTGTACCAACATTTTTTTTCTATAACTCATATATACTTTCATTTATGACTCTCAACATCACATAGAGTTTGGTTTTCGCGTGATTTGATTTTTTTTTTTTTTTGTATATATATATATATAACTTTTTTTCAATAACTGTTAATTTTAAATTTTTACAAAATAACGAAAGAAAAACAAAACAAAAAAAAAATATTTGTCGACAATTGTTTACTTTTACAGATGGTACAATCTGACGCATCGTTAAATCAAAATTCCGAAATAAATACAACTAACGAAGAAGAAAATAATTTATCTACGACAATTTCACCAACTCCTAATACACCACAGTCGCCGCCGCCGCCGTCTAACACAAATTTAAATGAAGATTCTGATGATGAAAATATGAAAGAAGACAACGAATCTAATGAACAATTAGAATTTGATAAATTAGAATCTGAAAATGCCGTTATAGAAAATTCAGACAATAATTCTGACAATCCTGTAAATAGTAATAGTAGTAATTTACATAATAACAAATCAACAAATAAAGAAAGTGAAGAAATGATTGATAATAATGAAGAAGTGATTAACGAAGAGGAACAAAATTATAATAAATCGATTGAAGATGATGCAAATGTGAATGATAAGAATGAAATAGAAAATGAAGAAAGTAATGAAATTAATAATAATGAAGAAACCGAAATAGAAAATAATGAAAATAATCAAAAAGAAGATAGTTTGATAGAAACAAATAATGAAGAAAATAATAATAAAGAAGTCGAATTAGTAGAACAAAATAATGAAGAGAATAATGAAAAAGAAAGTGAATTAATAGAAATGAATAATGAAAAAAGCAATGAAAATAGTGAATTGATTGAAAATAGTAATGAAAAAAATGATAAAGAAAATGAAGAAAAAATATCTGATACAAATGAAGAAATAAATGAAAATAATGATAAGTGTGAAATTAATAATGAAGAAGACCAAGAAAAAGAACTAAACGAAAATAATGAAATACAACAAATGAATGATAATAATAATAACAATGATACTGAAGATAATAAAGAAACAGTTGATAATATAGAATTAAATGAACATGATGAAAATAATAATATTCGTAATAAAAGAAATTTAAATGAGAATGAAGACATAAATGGAGCAGCAGAAAGTGATGATGAGGTATACAACGGAATATTATATTAAAAATTTCAAAATAGGAAATAAATAAAAGAAAATACATATTTCACAATTTTCATCATCACATCATTATCATTATCATCATCATCATCATATATTCATCATTATCATTAAATTTATGTTTATTGCTTTATAATGGAAAGATATTGAATTAATTGAATCAATAAAAAAAAAGCTTCAAATTTAATTAAAAAAAAAAATATATTATTGCTGTGTTAAATGTTAATTAATTAAATAATAAAACCAAAAAAAAAAAATATATAAATATTATACATAATGAATTTTAATGTTGATTCGTGTTACAAAAAAATATATAAAAAGAAATTATACAGTTTGTCAGAAAATTAATCTGGTTGTAGAACATACGAAGTGATTGTGAAACTAGACATAAAAAAATTAGACGACATTTTAAAGACGGGTGATATGAAAAAAATAAATATCTTCAATGCAAGTTATTGAATTTGTGCGATAACAATCAATTGAAATATGTAATACCATTTATGGAATGAAACAGTACAAAAATCATTTTTAAGGTCTTGCTATTTAACTTTTTTTCTTTGTAAATTTTCAAATCAGAAACGTTATAATAGATATTTTAAGCCTAACCGAATGTAGGTTTTTTAAACCTGAATCTGCTAAAATATTAAAAGAATTTAATTTAATTTTTATTTTCCATATTAGTATGCCAACAAAATTTTTGATACTCTGTTAAAGCGTAACCGAGTGAGGAAAATAAAATACAAAATTATAGGATGAGTATAAGAGTATTTCTAACGAATTAAATCAGATAAACAGAACTGTAGAATATTTTGTTTAGTAAAATCAAATTTAATTACATTTGGCCATCTCATTATATAGAAATTATAGAAAAGTTGAAATGTATATAGTTAAGAGAACTGAAAATGATTATAGTTAAGAAGAAAATAGAAATGAATATAGTTAAGAGAAGTAGTTTCGATCATAGTTTGAAATATATTGATAAAATTTTTAATTTTAATTTTTCACAATCACCTCCTATTTTCTATGTCAAATTATTGTTCGAACACCCTTGTATATATTCATTGTTCTATAAAATATAAATTCTGTTAAATGTATTACAAAAAAAAAAAAAAAAATTTATTCAATGTTGGGAAAAAAAATTATACATATTATATGTATGTAGTGATAGTTTATAAAAATGTATATATGGAATGGAATATATTTATATATAAAATCAAAATGTGTATAATAAAATTTTATTTTTGAAATAAGTAAATTATTTAGTATCTATTATTATATTTTTAGTTGTATTTCGCTTTCTGTATATTTATTTATTTTATTATTTTATTTAATGTACATTTTTTTTTTAATTTGAATTTCTATTGCAGCTTCCATTCTTTAAAAAAAACAAAACATTAAAAATTTAAAGAGAACTTTAATTTTTACTTTGAATTAATTGAAATATTTCAGAATTATTTATTTCTAAATTCCAAGTTATATCAAATAAATTATTTTAAACGTTGAGAGTAAAATTTGTTTAAGATATAAATTGCGTTTCCTTGACGAAAGTTGGATTTGACAATAATTTCTAGGTGGACATTATTTGAATGACGTTAGCAATATAACATTGACCATCAGATTGATGGACTGTTTATGTAAAATTTATATCATTTATTATATAAAAATTTTCAATAAAATATCGAACTTAATAATTTTTTTGCAATTTGGAACTGTTATAATGTAACCTTATACTAAATATAGATGCACTTAGTAAATTTTGTTTTTTTAGATACATATTTAGCATAGCACAGTTTTGGATTAACATAAATATGGTAACTGACAAATTTCAATTCTGATCTAATCATATTTTGGAAATGTTAAAATTGTTCAATCTTGTCATAGTTTTTACAAACTCAAAGTTGAATCGAATTGTATTATAGTTTAATTTAATCAAAGTAGTGGTGGAAACTAGCTAACAGAGTTAGATAGTAGTGGCTGCTGATAGTACGCCAACACACTTAGATCAGTATAGGGTCCATTGTTATAAAACTACTAAAGTAAATAGTTTAATTTTAAGCCCATACTACAATTATTTTGTACAGTTTGAATGAAATTTTAATTAATCACATGATTAAATAATTGTTGCAAAAATTCATTAAACATATTTAAAATATAAAAACAATGCAGTGACGTTCAAAGCTTATTTTCAAATAAGAACCTTATTTTCAAATAATACAAATATGAGTAAATAATTGTGTTAAAGAATTTTTAGAACAAAATTTTTACTTATAAAAATCTAAAAGACAAATGCTTGGGTTTAAATTAAGACGTTATGTAAAAAATTAAAAGCCATTGAAATTCAGAAATTGATTTTCAGACATTGAAATATTGTCAAAAGAGTATAGTTATTTATATTGAGTATAGTATTATTAGTAATTTATTAAAATTAACGTTTATTTTAAGTTCAATGTTGATGTTGTAAGACTCGTGTCCTAAATTGTATAAATATTATCTTTATATAAAAAAAAACCTATTTATAAGCATTTTTCTAATTTTGTAGATATTTTATTTATATTTCATTGACGTTCCTTACTGTAATATGCGTCAGCAATCTAGGTTAAAAAATAACAAAATATATATATTATATAAGTATAAAAAATAAAAAGTTGTGATCTTCCAAAATATGTAGTCTAAAATAGTTCACTCTTCCTCAACACAAATATGTAATTGTACTTGTACTTTCTAATCTAGAACACTATATACCATCATAATCCTTCACATTTCAAGCATTTTACCTTCAAATAAAAATCCTTGAAATCTTATCCGCACACCTTGTTTTTATTAATAAATAAATAAATAAAATGTAAATAAATATTTTAATAGGTAATGAAATTAATTTTTGATGACCATTCAATTTAATTCAATTTTACAATCAATAATTTTTTCGTATATATAAGATTTTTGGCAAGAATTGCGTGATTAATCTAAACACTTTATTGGCTAGCAGTTATACTATAAAAATTGAATATAATGAATTAACATTTTTAATAACCTTTATTATTTTATTTATTAATATTAAGAAATATTTTTAAAGGTTAATCAATAAATAAAACAATAAATAAAAAAAATTTCTGAAAAGATAATTAACAGTAGGTACGTCGTTGTACATTGTTTAATATGTCAGTTAGGTGCCAACAGTTTACAAATAATATTAAAAAAAATAGAAAGTAAACCTTAATGAATATTTTTCATTTTGGATAATAGAAGTAAATTATTAAAAAAAAAAATATTTATTTTTGATAAAATATCTAAAATAAAAGTTATGTAATAAGTGTGTTAAATGAATATGTTGAAGAAAAGTATTATTTTATTTTAAAATAGCTATTTAAATTTTAAAATTTTTATTAATATTTTATTAAAATTAATTTATAATATGATATAATTAATTATAATTAAATAAATAAAAATGTATATAACAATAATAAGCTTATAATAATTAAAATAACTAATCTATAACTATAACTAATTATATAAATATATATATATATATATATATGTAATTATAACAATTATAATCAATAAATAACTAACCTTAAATAGAAAATAGTTATAATATAATAATTTGGAATAATTTTCTGGAAAACTATTTAGACAATACAGGAAGTATGAAAATGCATTAAAATTATATTAATAATCAGTTTTATAAACACTGTTTTAATTTATTAAAATATAAAAACAAAAAAGTCTTCTTGCTCTTGTTATTGGTAGAAATCATTTCTTCTGGATGTCTGAATGGAGTATAATTTAAATTAAATTAATATATTTTGTATCTCTATCTTGTAGCTCAAACACAGTTTACTTAAAAGCGCACACACTATTACTAATAAACTAATTAAACAGAAATGCGCAATCAAACAGTTGCAAACAGTTGCAAACAGTTGCATGTCTGCGCTAAGCTTAAATTTTTTTAATGGGATATTAGCCTACTTAATAATATAGTTTTACCTGGCTAGATAATATTATATTGAATAGTTATGTACAAATTAATTATAATTATGTAAATTAATTGTGCCTAAAGCATAATATTATGTGTTTGACTAGACAGAACTAGACAAAACTAGACAGTTACAAAAAAACTCGTACATTTTTGTACTCGAGTTCTGTAGTTAAGGCTGTTCTGGTATTTTTCTTCCAAAAACTTGCGAATGACAGAAAATTAAGAATAAAAAAAAAAAGAAAAATGAAAAATGGAAAAACCTCTCAGCTGCAGTTAAAGTACAAGAACGCTTTACTTATAAAAACTTGCAGTTGTTAAACCATTAACCAATCTATTACGCAGTTTTTTTTTTTTAATTATTGTAATAATTATTCCTATAATTGAAAACGGCGTTTCAATCGCGTCTCGGATATTCATTAGATTTTGAAAACGCTCATTTTGATGCGAAATGAATCGGTAAATTTTATTGGTATTTTTATAAACGTTGTAGAAACAAGTTTCATACAAATTATGGCATTTGTTTCATATCGCTATTAATTTAGAGCGTTTTATAAAATGGATATAAAAAAAACTAAATTAAATATACTAAATATTTATTTTTGCAACAATTATTTAATGAAAATTATTTAGAAATATCGAATGGCTGTTTTTTTTTTTATTTAAAGTGAAGTTTTTTATTTTTTTTTACATTTTTAAATGAATAACAATTTCGAGTAATGGTGAAGGATTTTATAAAAATCAAATTCTATTTCTTTTAAAACATATTTAAACGAATTTTTGTTTAGTCAAAAAATATTTATAAATCTAAAAATTAATTAATTTTTAATCATATTATAATTATTTTGTTAGTACATCTTTTATAAAATAAATTTTATATGTTTTGTTCAACGAATGGTTCTTACTACTCTTCATTAATTAAATTAAAAATATCATTTGCACTGTTCTTTACATTTCTTAAATTTATTCATGTATTAATAATAAAATCTAGTTTTGAAATATTTTATTTTTACTAAATAATTATTGCGTACAATATAACAAAAAAATATTTACCGCTGACATATAATATTTACTGATTACTGGAGGAACAGACGTTTTCAAAAATACCAAATTATCATTCGATCGAATCGAACACGGTTTTACTCAATACGAGCCACGTTTTTCAATAATAGACACTAACATTATTTTCAAAAAGTTAAATTACTTTCTTTAATTTGCCAACAAAAGTAAATAAAACATAACCTAAAAAATACAACAGAAAAAACAACAACAATATTTAACGTTGACATCAGAAAGCGGAAATGGTACTGACGTCACATATTTTCCTCTCATTTTTAGAAAAATTCTCAGTTCACGAACAATTTGCTTGTAAAAGCTTGGATAAATTTTCTGGCACAATTATCGTACGCGAACGCGTCTTATTATAGCTATAATATAAAAATTAAACGAATTTAATCTTTTCCGTAACGGAGGCCACGCGATATACTTACGTAGAAATTTAGCATATGACAGGCAAATAATTCAATATGGTAACAAACAAAATAAATAAATACTTTTAAAGTTTTAGAAAAAATATTAGAAGTTTTAAATTAAAATATGTAAAATTAGATTTATAATATTTTTTTTTTTATATTTGATTTGAATATTTAAAAACAGTACATGAGAAAGTTCAGCTTAAAGGTGGGTTTTAATTGGTAAACAATTTATGTGATAATATTTGGTTGGTTCTTAATAGGGAGATAACATGAAGTGACTTTATTTTATATAAGAATTTAATGCGTATACGACAAGAACAGTATAAATATCATTTACTTGTGATTTACATTGGGATAATTTTCACAATAATTTGCGATATTATACTTACATTTATTTCAAAATATCAGGGATATGTTCTTTATATAACGGCAACATTTTTTTAACATTTTTTTTTTAGAAAATGTATATTAGAATAAAATAATGTTTGATATTTAGATGATTTGAACGGTTTAACAATGTTTCTAAATAGATAGAAATAGAAATAGAAATTTTAACATTCATTGCAGCGATCTATTTTTCCATATGTAAAACTCCAATAAGCTATGTTGCTCTTTAGAAGTAACAAAATATTATATTACACTTAAAATGTTTCTAAAACACTCACATTAAGCCGGTAATTACTTCTATAACAGGCTTAAGCTGCTTCAAGGCACCGTACGTTTTGCTTTCAAATTACTTAAGATTGCCAAATTGTTGTTAAGACTTCCACAAATCTTATAATCGAACTACATATAATAAATTTATGCAATTTTAGCAAAATATTTATTATTTAAAGTTTCAAAAATAAAATAACATTCAAAATAATTAAAATAAATAAATGTTTGAAAAAAATTTCTTTTCAAACAATACTTAAGTTTGCTCAAATTTGTCGCGAGTCAGGACGTACTTTTAAGTTTTATTAAGTTAATGAATATTGGTGAAGCTCATTATAATAATTGGTATTATGAAATTTAATAATAATAATAATAAAATTTTAAGCCACCTTAAATATGTTTAAAACAAGTTAAGTTTATTACAGTCAAATAAGGCAAGAATGACTTCTACCGATAACATTATAAGACCTATTTAGTTATAACATTGTTTATGTATTTATTAGAATGATTTTTTTTATAGTTAATATTCTATTAAATGTTTTAATTTTCTAAGCATGTCTCTATAATATTCTATTAATCTTAATTTATTTTCTTTTACTGGGAAATTATAATGATGGAAGACGTAAACGCATAAACGTTTACTGTACGATAATAAATTTTTTATTAAACGTGATTGAAAATGAACGGTAAAAGTTAAATGTAAGGACGTTTAAAAGCAAAGCAATTTTAAAAATAAAAACTTTGTTTTAGTAATAATGACTGAAATTGTATACGTTTAGAATTGAATATTAAATTTATCACAGGTATTCAATTAGAGTAAAGGTGATAAATACTATCAACATGATATTATGTTTTCTGTTTCCATCATTAATCCCATTATATCCCAATTACAATGGGACTACGATTTTATATAATTTCGGTTATAATTAATTTCAATATGAATTTAGCTCTGTTATATTGTTTCACAGTTTCTAAACTCTTCGTCACAACTTTAATTAATTCTATGTGACTAAGGTAGATTTTAAAGATTAAATTAGATTAAGAATGTTTTAAAATATGAAAAAAAAATGTTTAGAATACAAATTTCATTGGTATAGAAAAATTTTAAGAATAAATTTTCCAATATTGTAAGAATAAATTTCCTTTCATGATTTTTTTATATGCAAATGTCGATATTTCAACAGCCAACATATTTCGGACATTATTCAATTAAACAACTTTTCCAACGTACAATTTTTGTTTTTAATTTGTTGTTACTACAATAAAACTTTAATTTTAACCATCAGTGACGATGTGGATTCAACTTATAAAATTAGTTTGATTGTAAATATTGAAAAAATAATTTTTTTTTTATTTTATTTATTTTTTAATTATCCCACTCAACTCATAATATTATTTAAAAACGATTTAAAACAAAAATTAATAAAAATTTTTACAATATCTTAATTGAATTCAAAAAGTGATTAAAATAATTTGCTAATTATGATGAAATACAATATTTCTAACAATTAATAAAACTTAAACTTAATAGATATAATCTATAAATAATTAAAATAATTATTTCTAAAAATAATTTCAAATTACAAGGATAAGGAAGGACACTTATGAAAATTAATTTTAAATTTTCTTTGGACTGTAAGTAAATTTGGTACTCTTTAATGCGTAATTTTATCAGAGATGTAATTGGTTTGTAGAACTGATCTAGAGATAGTAAAACAAAATACTTTTTTGTGATCAGTAGTTATTGTTAATTGATTTTTTTTGTCCAAAAGTGTTCTGATCAGTGTTCAGTAGATTATCCAAAACAGTTCTAAATTGACCTTTTTTCTAAATCTATACTGAACAAATTTTATACGAATATCATTTGTCAGTAACATTTACATTTCTTTGCTATACTACATATTTTTTGTGTTCAATAGTTTGCGGTATTTGAACTTTTTTGTCCAGTCCAAGTGTTAAAAAAAAGTTAAAAAAAATTAAAAAAAGTGTTCAGTAGATTTCTCTGTTCTAAGTAATCCTAAATTGTTTAATATTTAATTTTCATTGTCCAAAACAGTTCTGTCGGATTCTATACTAAATCTACTGAATACATTCAATATTATTTATGCATATTAATATTGGAGCTTTTAGTTGTTTCGTCAATTTGATTGTAATGTATTCATATATAGAGAGATGGAAGACAGTTTAATTT
The DNA here is from genome assembly GCA_963942445.1 of Argyra leucocephala. Classification (NCBI taxonomy): domain Eukaryota; kingdom Metazoa; phylum Arthropoda; class Insecta; order Diptera; family Dolichopodidae; genus Argyra; species Argyra leucocephala. Next base: position 161,023,164 of record OZ012678.1, read on the forward strand.
TGTATATTTATAATTGATTTAATAATATATTGCATAACAAATTAGCGGTATATTTATTTGTTTCAACCCCAATATAGACTAAATACTTTTGTCTTTTAGGTTTTGATTTATGAACAATTTCTGTTTAAAATTTAAACTTTTAAATTTCATAATTTTACAATTGGAGTTATCCTGTGCTTTAGTTTATTTATTTCAGACTTTTATATGATTTGTTTCGGCAAATATGTACATATATATTTGGTTTTTAATTTACATATTTATATTCTAATGCTATAAACATAACCAGGTGAATGACGATGACGAAATGTCAAAACACATTTCGCCATTATATAGACTTAGGTGGTTATGATGAAGTTCGTCGGAATGTGAAATTCCGATTACATTCCGAATTTGGTATGCTGAAGTCCGAAAGTATTCCGCAGTCTGCAAATGTCATTATTTATCCGAAATTTTAAAATTTATGTATGATGAAGTTCGTCGGAACGGAAAATAATTTGAAAATTGTACGCCTGAATTTCTCATTCGGAAGTATTAGAATGGTTCGGAAATGAATTATAAAGCATACAATTTTTGTATTTAGAATATTAGGAGAAGTAGAAAATGTAATAATAGTTTTTTTTTTCAATTTTTTTTTCATTTATGAAAAATATTTTTTTTATTTAGGAATAAAAAAGCGCTTCAAAAGAATAATATATTTTATTGTTTTTAATATTATAACATAATATGTATATATATTAAAAACGATACATATATATTTTACATTCTTTAGAGAATTTTAAATTTTCTCTGATGTAACAAAAAATTACTATTATTTTAAAAATATTTTTTTTATTTAGGAATAAAAAAGCGCTTCAAAAGAATAATATATTTTATTGTTTTTAATATTATAACATAATATGTATATATATTAAAAACGATACATATATATTTTACATTCTTTAGAGAATTTTAAATTTTCTCTGATGTAACAAAAAATTACTATTATTTTAATTTGTATATATATACATACTACAAATATAATTAAGAAAGTTGTATCTTTTACTTTTAATTTATGTATGCATATTGTATATATACATTATGTCATATACATTTCTATTAAAAAATTTTTACAAAATAAATAAAAAAAAATTGAAAATCAAAATGTTTGAAATGAATATGAAAACAAAACAAAAAATCTTCCGAAACATATGATTTTGATTTCTGCACAGACTTTGCAGTCGAAGGGACTTCAGCATACCAATTCTTTCGTATTCGGATCGGAATTTTTTTTCGGAGAAATTCCGCTTCGGACTTCATCATAACCACCTTAAATTAGAGTGAAAACAATCATATCGAATTTTGATGTTGAATTTTTTGTTAACGCTAAAATTTGTCTATTTTCTCTTGTTTCGTCAACAAAAACGTTTATTTTGACAATAGAATTCAGTCACAGTTTTTTTTGTTTTGGGTGTAGCAGTTTTATTTTTTAAAATATTATCCATTTAATTACTAAATTAAAAAATTTATAATAGTATATAACTGAAGAAGTCTGCAAGTAGTTAGACGAAATACGAGTATCTGTATGATAAGCATATCAGTAAAATTAAAAGGAAAATATTCGACTATTTTCGACAATTATATTTTAATATTGGTTAAAACTGTTCAGTGTTCTGTAAAAAATATTTGTTTGCTTTCGTTGACAACTACTATCGCCATTATTTTTTGCCATGGTTGTGTTTGATTAAGACAAATTCGTTATTCGGCAATGCCATTTGCCTTCTGGTTCTGTTTAAAGCATGAATATTATATATTGTATTTTTAGTCCAATGAAAAAGACACGACATTGTTGTTCTAGCTAGGATTGTCGACATAGAATTTCTCATAGCAAGTCCAATGAATAACATATTTTCATTTTCAAACAACAATTCAAAAACAATAAGAAGTTTTTTAATTTAATAATTTAGATTTGTCAAATTGAGATTGTCACAATACAGTAATGACACATTTTTGAATTTTGATGGTTCTTATCAAGCCCTGATCAAATTTTTGTCGCCGACATTGTCGTGTCGTACTATTTCCTATGATGCCATTTTTAAACACATTTGTTCAAAACATAATTTGACATATTTTGTCGACATACAATGTTTTCAATCATTTTCATTGGACTTCAGGTTTTGAAGAGTTTTTATTGTTAATTTGGTAACTTTTTTTGTGTAATCAAAAACCAATTAAAATATTTGTGTACAACTTTTAAAATAATTAAACAATTCTATTTTACAAAATGAAAATTTCCAATTATAGTATTTCCCAATATTTAAATTATCAAAAATTAGGTCACTCTATTTCGTAAACAATTCAAAATAAATAATTTATTTTTTCTCATATTAACTGCGATTTATTTACTTTTTTATTATGTCAGGAATATATAAATCTATGATTTTAATAAATAGTAACGTTTCTCTTTAATAACTTTAACTAAAATAATTTTTTTTTTATTTAAAAAACTAGAAGTTAATATTTTACGCAAAAGTTAATATTTTCGATGTCATTAATATAATGGGATAGATTTTCATTAACCTCAATATAAATCTAACTCTAATTATTGTGATAATAGACTGTAAATGCTATAATTAATTTGTAATTTTCACAAAAATTATTTACACAATATTTATAATGTCGGTCTGTTGAAATGAACATTTTTTTGATTAGCTTTATTATTCCTTTTATTTTCTTTTGTTTTTTTGTTTTTTGTAATTTAAAATTTAATTTCTAAATGTAACTGCATTGTATTTGCTATATATTTTTTTCTCTACATAATTAATTCTTTTCATATAATGTCATTAAACATTTTGCATTTGCATTAAGTTGCTGTACATAATAAAAAAAAGAGCTTTTTAAATGTTAGGTGAAAACATTTGATTTTTTTTCTTCTTTAAATCAATGTGTTTTCAAAATTATTATAAAATAAAAAAAATATTTAAAAAAAAAAAATTACAGGATTCTCTTCACGGCAGCATGGATCAATTGGATTATAATGGTTCAGTTGATGGAACTCAGAATGAATCATTTAGATCACCATCATCACCATCTACATCACATGATATTGAAGGATTTGTTCATGGTGAACCAGATGATAATCAAGTACAGTCTCAAAGTACAGATGTTGTTGAAGATGATGTAAATTTATAATTTAATTTAATCTTTGTTTGCACTAAATTTACAAATATCTATGTATCTATATATCTATGGTATAGTTTTAATCAATTTTAATTAAGTTAAATAATTTTTTCAATTAATCTGAAATTAAAAAGTATTTTTTTTTTAATTAGTTTTGAATATAAAAAAAAAATTCATAAAAAAATATTAATAATAATTTTTTTAAAAATTTATTCACAAATATTTGTGAAGTGTTTATTTCACATTCAGTTGAATGTCAGTATTATAATAATGTCAGTGTTATTCGTAATGTTATTGTGAAGCAATAGTGAGATATTGAAAACATATATTTGAATTATGATATATATATATATTCTTATGATATATATACCCGAACTACCCCGTATTAGTTATTCTTCTGAAATTTTTGGAATAATATTCTTTATATTGGAAAGTTATATTTAAATATAAATTGATTGAAAAATTAGATTTTTAATTTGTATTTAATTTTTTTTTATTTTTATGTTTTTTAATTTGTTTTTTTTTTTTTCTTTATTAAATTCATATTCATTTACCTTATAACTCAACAATAATGTTACATTATTTTCAATGTAAATATATGTATATAAAAAAATAAATATTGATCTCATGAACGCAAAGTCTATGAAACCAATTAGGTAGCCTTAGCATAAACTGTATGGCCTTATCAGTTAAATTTAACTAATTTAATAACAAAGTTTGTTTTCTACGAGCACATGGTAATAAATATATAAAAAAATATAAAATAAATAAAAAACAAAAATTAATTCAAGATATACAATAAGAATATAAAGAACATAAAAATAATAATAAAAATTTCCTTGTTTTCCCAACAGAAAATTTGAAACCTTTAAAAAATATAAATAAGGTTCTAAAATTTACCCTATAATATAAACGCATTCTTGTTAATAAATTTAATAATTGATAGAATTTGAATATTTAACTTACATCATTTTTTGAAGGTATAACTTACTTAAATGTCCAACTTACTATAAGCAAATAACATATAATAAAAAGAAGTATCAGAAATCCCATACACATTTTTAAAAAATTATTTTTATATAGCGGGTCGTCATTTTACAACCCGCTTTTTTAATTTATCTTCAAAACAATTTGCTCAATAATTACAATAATTTTGCTCTTCAAATCTTATACAAATATGATATGAATATACATACCTACACACCTAAATAATAATAAAATATCTGAATATCAATGTAGGTACTATTGTATGTCTTGAAATAATTATGTAAAGTTAAACATGACAGACACAATGATAGAATCACAGAATGTAGAAAAAATTCTAAAATTAATAGTAAAAAAATAATAAAATATATGAGTTATGCATAACAAATCGTAAACTGTCTACGGAATACCGTTTTGTTTTTTTTTCTCCAAACTTGGTTGAAAATCATATTATTGTATTTCAATTTTAGTACTTTTATTTTTAAAGAAATAAAATACACCCATCCCTCGCTTAACGGACACTCTTTATACGGAATTTCGCTATAACGGAATTGAAAAATTATTCTACGGTCTCTGTTAACGTACAAAAAATTCGATTTACGGCAAAAAAAAAAACGTACAAAAATTCACAAAATGCACAAAAATTTGTTCTAGTACACATAAAATTTTGTTTTTTGTGTATACATTGCATATTTTTTTATGTGAAAATTTTAAATTTTAAATATGTAGTAGGCAGGTATTGCCTAGCAACAACTCTATGTACGCATTATCTTTTTGTCTTTATATGTAAATTATGTAATTATCTCATTGTCTTCAAGTAATTGAGCAAGTGCGATCATAAGAATTTTGTTTTTTTTTTTGTAGAAAGTTTTTTTCTGTTTTTTGTAGAAAATATTTTTTTTGTGTTTGTAATAAAAAGTTATTAGGTAAATATTTGATACTGTCAACATTTTTTGAAAGCATATATTACATAGAAACAAAATATAATATTTTTTTCTTACCTTATTTTAAAAAAAATAGGCCTTATAAAATGCCAAAAAAGGGGAACACCCGTGTTATAGGAGGAGAAAAAAAAAGAAGTCGAAAAGCAATAACATTAGAAAAGAAATCGTTCTGAAACTGGTGAGAAACTTACTGAAATTTCAAAAGTATTAGGCCTCGCAAGATCTACAGTTGGTACTATACTTGATAACAAGGCTAAAATTAAAGCACAATCACAATCAGCTGCTCCACGAAGTGCTGCAAAACTAATTCGTCATAGAAGTTATATTATGGAAAAAATGGAAAATCTATTAGGTATATGGATCGAAGATAATAATCAACGTAATATACCTATGAGCACAATGACGATCCAGGAAAAAGGCAAAAGTATTTTTACATACATACATTAATATGATACGTTCGAAAAAAAAATCGATTTACGGAATTTCGATTTACGGACAACTTTTCTGGAACGGAACCCCGCCGTTAAGCGAGGGATGGGGGCAATAATAATAATCCATTTTTGATAGATTGTTTGTTTGTTCTGTTTGTTTGTTTATTTATTATGAGATATACATATGAACATATATAAATCCATATTTATATATGATTGATAAATAAAAACAGACAAAATTAACAAAATCAAAAAATATATTCTTTGCTGAAAATTTATAAATATAGCTACATTTCGGTATAGTTTTCAATACAAATAAAAATCCATATAAAGAAATAATGCATAAAATTCATTGGGGATCGTAATGTGTTGAAATTTTTTTATTTCCCTTATTTTGAATCTTTGATTTGAAAAAATATTGAAATTTATCTACATATGGATACATCAAATACGGTTGTATTTATTTTTTTTTTAATAAATAAAACCGTATTCGATTTTTTTAAATTATAATTTTGTTTATAATTACTCTTCTTTGCTCTCTTCAATTCTTATTTTCATTTCATTTTCTTACCCGCCCGTATCCGTATGCATCCAAGTTGAAAAAATACAAAAATATGCAGATGAGACTTCTTGTTATTATTATGTTCTTTGGTATAAGTTCATCATGAAGCTATATCTCGGAATTAATGATGATGTTATTCAAAATCTTCTTCCATTCTAATTTTGTCCTTCATGAATTAATTACAATTTTTAAAACGACGATGTTGAATGTTAACTTAGTATCTCATATTCTGGTATTGCACGGTAGGTACTATAAATATATGTTATTACTATCAACATGTATTTTATACGGGAACCGGGTACTTGGCAACTTTCCCTTGGCGACTGAACTTTTAGCAACAAAGTTCATTTCGTAAAAGGGACACTGAAAAAAAGCAAATTCAGCAAAATGGACAGTTCGTAAAAGGATATTTTAACACCTGAACAGTACTTTGCAACTTGAACAATTAATAACTTTTACAACTAGACATTTCTATTACTTGGGCACTTAACAAACTTTTACAAGAGAACATTTCGCAGTTTTTAGCCGGTTGGATTTCTAACAGCTTTAGAATCAATTGTTTGATCTTGGATGGCTGTAATTTATTTTTTAGTAGCTACTTAAACGATTTAACTTTAAAAATTTGAAAATATGTTTTGTGTTCAAAATGTATATTTCATTTTCGAAGAAAGACTTAGTATTTAATTTTAATATTTTCATTTTTGAAATAAAAATTAGTTTAAAATAAATGTGGGAAAATAACGAAAAAAAATTATAGAAATAATTGTTATTATTTTTAATTCCGCGTCCACATAAATAAAAGTTGGCAAATGTCCAAATGTTAAGAGCCTAGTTGTTAAATGTCCTTTTACTAACTGTTAATTTTTCTGAATACCTTTTTGTTAAGTGTTAAGTCTTTTACAAAATGACCACTGATCAAATGTCCAGTTGCCAAGTGTAAGTTGTCAAATGTACCGTACGTTTTTATACATGTCCTGTCAATCACCGACTTTGTGCTTTAATAAATTTTAAAAATTACAAAATTTTAGATGTCAAACGATATTTTTATACACAAATGCACAGTTTTAGTTTTTATTTTTAGTTTTTATTTCTTTAATTTAATTTGTTTTTCATCATCATTATTTATTTTGGTACTTTTAATACTTTTTTTAGAATTTAAATTTTATTTATTTTCGTCACTAATTGTAAACGTCCAGGCTGCGTCACAAGAATTAGTATTAAAATAATTTTTCTGTTTAATGTACTGGAGACACTATGTAAAAAAATGTAATCCAATGAAAAATGGTTTTTTCCTGCTTCCTCACTAACATTGCAATAATATCATGGCAATAATACTTTCTGGATTTGTCAATAACCTGCATATTAAAAAAACAAAAACAATTTTTTTTTTTCAAATATTTTTCATTAAAGGAAGGTAAAATTGCTCAAATAATTCAAGCTGGTGATATGGAACAATTGGCATCAATTGTTTTAAATGGTGAAGGTAATAAACTTTTAGGTGCTCAATCATCTCAACCTGAAATTCAAGCATTTTTAGATAATGTACCATCATATATGGTAAGAATTTAACTCTTTAATAAATTATCAGTGTTATAAAAATAAAATTAAATAAATTTTTAACTAACCTTTGGTATGATATAGAATAAAATTAATAGAGTTCATCGAGCTGCAAGAGATGGTAATTTGCGAGAATTACAAACAGCTCTTGATCGAAGAAAATTTGCTATTGCACGAGATGAAATATCACCGAAAGGTGCAACACCTTTACATGTTTCAACAATATTTGGTCATTCAGGTAAATTTTTGTATTCCACAAAATATTGTTATTTGATATTTTCCGATGTTTCGAATTTAAATCATCGTATTTTAATCAATAATTCAATAAAACTATTTTTATTTTTATCAATTACTATTCCAAATAATTATGTGTTTACATAACCTTACAAAAACTGTAAATTGGGTTTATTTTTATTTCCTAAAAACTAATTTTCGTAATAAACAAAAAAAAAAAAAAAAATCGTGAATTGCAAAAATATTTTTTGATATTTAAAACTCGTGTCATATTCTAATTATTTTTTGTGGCTATTTTGAAAAATATTTATTTATATTTTTTTGTTAATACAAAGAATAATTTTTTTTTCATTTTGTTTTTCTATAAATACAATGTTATAATTAGAATTGATTAATATGTTTTTAATAGGTATTGTTAGATATTTAGCTGGACGATTTCCTGAAACAACAACAAGTGCTGATGAAGATGGTCGTACACCATTACATTATGCAGCAACAATCGATGATAACCAACATTTTTATAATCTTTTAGTACATTTTGGATCGAATTCAAAATTAACTGATAAAGTAAGTATATGAAATATAAATTTACTGTCATTATGAGTTGAGTTTAATGACAAGTCTATGTGGTATCAATTTATTAGTATTCATGTAGATAAGGTACCATGAAATACTATTTAGTAGCGTGTGAAAGGTAATAACTATATAAATTATTTTGCAACAATATTATTTGAGCTGCGTTACTAAATTTTACTTTTAAAGTTGTATTGAGTATTGAATTACTGAGGGTAAGATTTTGGATCGATAATTTTATGAAAAGATGTCAGTATGGTTTAGCAATTTGGTGTGTCAGTGTATTTCCAGTTCATATATTTTTTTGAAAACGCTGTTCAATATCTAATGAACAATTTTGTTTCAAAAACAACTTATTTTAGTTTCTACAATTTATGTATAAGTTATATTGATATTAACTTCATCATGTGAATTTTGCATGCTTATGAAATTTAGCATTAACTATGATTATAATAACTTTATTTAATTATTGCTTAGTATTTTAAAATATCTGCAACTAAAACTTTAATTTGCAAATTTATAAAAAAAATTATACAAAACAAAGTTCAATCAATTGAAATATAAAAATTTTAATTAAAAAAAATTTAAGTTAAAGCGAAAATAATATTAAAGAGAAAAACGTATGAACTACCAAAAAATACGCGTATCGTATCGCAGTGGGTATGACAAACTGTATAGTTGCTCAATGATCTATTTTCACTGTTCTAATTCTACGACTTTAGTAAGTCAGAACAGTTATTCCGTATGATTAAATTTTCCTTTAAAATTATGATTTTATCTGAAAACTATTTTATTTAATACAAAAATGCTATCGAAAAACTTATGGATAATTGTAGATACAATACAATTATCCATAAGTTTAATTACAACAATTCAATTCACTAAATACAAAATTTATAAATTTATTATTTATTAAAGTTTCCTTTTATTAGAAATTAGTAAATTGATTCTTATCATCCAAAATAATAACAAAACTATACTTATTATCCTATCCACTTTCATATCTACTACATTTTTAAAAATTACCACCGTAACGGATTTTATTTTTAAGTACAAAAATTTTCATTAAATAACATGAAAAGTTTAATAATTGGTCAGTTTATTGTATATATAATATAATTAGTTAAAATCAATAAAAAAATAATTGAACTCACACAATCAATCAATCAATCAATAACACACAATACTAACTCACACAAAACAAAAAAAATATATTAAAGTAAATAACTAAAACTAAAAAAGTATGTTAACACTTTCATGTCAGGATGACCAATATTGTATTTATGAGCATACTTATATGATACAACACGGCAGATTGTACAAAGACCTGTATTAAGGGGTAGTAATTACTTCTTAGATTTTAAATGTAATATTAACAATTTTTCTATTAAACGTAGTCTACGTATGTCATTATTAAAAATTATAAATAGCAAGAGCCCTAAGATTGAGCCCTGGGGAATCCCAGCATTAATATAATATCTTGCATTGAACTTTCAGTATTTATAAAACATACAAATTGTTTCCTATTATGTAAATAACTTTTCATTAAAGAATTAGAGGCTGGTGTAAGTCCATAATATATAAGCTTAGTAATCAATAGGTTGTGATCAATAGTGTCAAATGCCTTTTTTAAATCAATGAACACACCAACAACCATCAACCAGAATTTTTACTTTCCTGATAATTTTGAAATATCAGATGTCAGTTTTGTAAATACCAATTTTAATTACCATCGATGTATTATATAGTATATAACTTCACATTCAGAAAATAAATATTTTTTATGATTGCATTTTGCAAACTCAAATATTAGTGGTTTTCATAAACCAGCAATGTTGGCAATATTGCCTATATTGATAAGTATTTTGTTCGTAAACAAAATGTTGCAAATGAAGTTTATTTATAAACATTTCAAAATGAGCTGGAAAACTGTAAAACTGTAGTATAGAGAGCATGACAATCAGTTGTGTTGTGTTTTTTGCAAATGTAGAAAATTAAAATTTTAACAACTCTGTCAAAAAAATTGTTTTTCTGCAGTATTTTGTTTTTGCAGTACATGTTAATGAAAAGGCCTATTGCATATCACATTAGTTGACATAATGTGTATGACAATACTACATTTTATATCGCCACTGTTATCGGTTAAATTGAAACATAAAATTTAGGAAATAAAAAAATAGGAAAATTTTGGTCTGTTTGGTCAAATTTTGATTAAAAAAAAGAAGTTGTGGAATGGTAGTGGAGTCTTGTTTTTTTCTCGTTCTATTGTGACAGACAACTTAATATATTGTAAATATAGTGTTTTCCTCTAATCCAATCCAAGGCATATCTTTTCCCTCAGTTTATCATTCGAAAAAACTTTTCCACAAAAAACACAGTACATACATTCAATTTTGTTATCCTTTGTTTTAAGTTCTCTTCTCATTTCTATCTTTACTTACAAACTTACAATTTTTGAGTTATTCATATAATTTTTTGTCAAAGCTATTCAAAATAGTTTTTACCTTATAAGGGTTATAATTTGATTAGTTAATTTTTTTTTGCATTTGCTCATTTTGATCAGAATAGTGTAGATTGTCTCTGTTATCCGTTTAGGTTAGCTTTGAAATCAGACTTTAATGAAAAAATTCACTCTAGTCATTGTGTCAAATATGACACTGTCTATAATTTGCTTTTTAGTAGTAGACATTTCCATCTACACCTGTTTTCAATTGGATTGATTTTTTCGTATTAGATACATCGTCTAAATACTATATGTCGTAATTTTTCAAAATTGATACAGTATCATTTATTTATTAATTTATTTAAATATTATACTGAGACAACGCTCAAATTAATTTATATAAGCATGGGTAAAATTCAATTCTGTTATCATGCTTAACAAATGATTAATTTTATTTTTCAAATGTCCTTTAAGAGAAATATGAATGTTCACCACATCTGCCTTCAAATACAAATAATTTGTATAGAAAAAAATAACTAACACACATACATAAACATATTATATTATATTATTATATTATAAACAATATATTATATTATTTCATATCATATTATATTCAATGTACACATATTATATATATATATATATATTTATATATATATAAATGAACAAGTATTTAATTATTTTGATTAATGTATTTAATTGGTTTATTGTTATATTTTTATTATAATTATTTCTATACGTGTATATAGCTGGGAAATACACCTGAAAATTATAAGGATCATAAAAATACAGGACATATTCTCAGTCATAAACAGTTATTGAAGAACTTCGGTGCTGACGAAACTTTAGAAACGGAAATGTTTAGTGATCAAGGTATGTGTAAGAGTTTGTGATTGACTCATTATGCTTTTCTATAATTTTGTTTTTCTTCTCTGTGGATTTTTAAAGGCTAGTAAAATATGCTTTTTTGTATTGTTTTAAATGCAATTAAAATTGTAATTAAAAATAAAAATAGAAGAAACAAAAAATTATAAATTAAAAAAAATGTTGTGCTTTTGAAGTGTTTTTTTAATGTTATTTTAAACGTGTTTTTGAACAAAAAAAAAACAACAAAAAAAATATATACCGTTTGTAATTTTTTTATTTTATTTTATTTTAAGATTGTATAGGAACTGTTAGTAAATTTAAGGAAGCTACTAATTTGATTATTAATAAAAATAATATTTTAATTTAAATTTAAAGTAGTCTAGTAGTAACTTTCAGTATATTCCAATTCAAATTAAAGACATTTCTTATACAATCTATGATTTGAATATTTGAGTAGATTCACAAAAAATTGAAAGCTATTTTTTTTGTTTTGTTCTTTTGAATTTGGTGAAAATTATTTGAAAATTTTGATTTTTTTTTTGTTTTAGTTGTTTTTTTTTTTTTAATAAATGTAATTGGGTGAAACGTCTTGTAAATAAAAAAAAAAAACAATGTTTGTTAAAAATACAAAATATATAATAAAAATGAAAAAATTTGAAGAAAGTTTTGGAAACCATCTTGGTAAGATTGAAAAGAAATATAAGTGATATTAAAAAATTATATGATTGGACATATGAATAAAAAATTAAATATATTTAAAAACTGAAATCTATTAAAAATAAAAGAAAATCCCGTAAATTGAGTCAATTACAAGTCATTAAAAAAATGTATATATATTGATATAATATATGAATAACCAAAGAACATATTATAATAACATTTTATTATACCTACAACTGTGCCAAAAAATAATAATCGCTAATTTCAACATAAGAAAAAATCGAAATAAAATAACCATCATATTCGGAATTTTCGAAAATATTTCCTACCAAAGCTTGGCTTGATTTTGACAATACTATAAGTCAAATTTTTGCAAAGGGTACATAATCGGTAATGTCAATATGACCTAAAACTGTATTTAAATATTTTTGTCATAACCGCTTATTAAACTTATTTATAATAAGCCATAAAAACTTATAAATTGATAAGCTTTTTGTTACGAATTTGGAATATAATTTTATGATAAATGTATTAAGTATTTAAATTTAGGCATTTTTTTACTAAATTATATTTATTAATATTAACATTTTAGAACAACGTAATGGTTTTTTAAAAAATAAAGGTTTTGGCTTTCAAATGTTTACATAATTTAAACGATTTTCAAAAATTTGATACAGTTCGGTTACTATATACTTTTTGAAGCTATTATTCAAATTTTATAATTGATTTTTTTTCGAAACATCCATTTTAGACATAAGCGGTTATGACTTATTGCTACAGATATGTTCTTTGGTATAACTTAAGTTTACTGCGTACTATAGTTCCTAATCGTGTTTCGTAAAGTGTAATGACACAAAAATGTAAAATTTTAAAACTGGAAAAAGAAAATTTTAATTAATATCGTAAAATATATATTTTTACATAATTTTGATTTGATTTGCAAGAAAGCTAACAGTAATGTTTACTTATTCTTTAACTTTAGAACAATTTTTTTTATTATTTTTTTATTTCAATATTAAAAGTTCTAAGAATATTTGTATAATGGGCATCTAAGGTCACAGAAGGGCACCCTAATAAAAGGCCTGAATAAATTTAATTTTAATTGAGTGATGAATCAAATCAATTTAAATTAAAATCTTTTTTCAAGTCACTGTCTTGACTGTTTGTATAATATGAAGTGTCAAATTATATGAAGTGGCTGTGTGATGAGGGATGGTATATAATTTTTATTTTTTTTAATAAAAATGAATTAAAATTGTGTGAGACTTTATTTTGTAGAAACAAAATTAATTATACTATTAGTATGTTATTATTAAACATGTAATTATAACAGTAACCTTAATATTGTTAGAATTAATTAAAAATTTTTTAATGTCAGTAGAAATTAAATTGGATTAATCTGGATTAATCACTTTAATTACATATTCATAATATTATTTTCAATTAATATATATGTATAAATAATTAATTAATTTTATTTACTTTGTACTAAATAATGCATTATTTTAATTGTAATACTCTTCAATTTGGAATTAGCACTACAAGTATTGCTCTTCGTTTTGAAGTAGCATATTACAAGTAATGCTAACGGTAATAATTTGTTTTACATGCTTTTGATAATGTATTCCTTTTTTTTGTTTTAACTTTGGCCAAACATTATGTTTGAAACGATAACTTTATAACTTAGATTAGTTTAAAACTAGAGATGAAAATGTCCCTCTGATCAGTATGAACATTTTAAATGAATTTATTATTGAACATTTTTGTACATTATATTATGTGGGTATATTGTTGCGTTGTGGGAACGCAATGAAATGCTATATTGTATAGCTCTGATATAAACTACAAGACCAACCTCAATGCTCTTAATTTACAACATATTTAGTTTTATATATTTAATGTATAATTAGTAGAATTATTCTAGTAAACAAAATTAGATTTTTTGCACGTATTTAATTAGTGAAATTTTCAATACTATTATTTTATTATCATTGGATAAATATAGTAATCGCTTATCGCTTATTTTCACCAAACCTTACTCTAATAACTTTTCTATTATGTAAAAGAATTGACTATTTACTTTTGTATTTAAATATTTTAATTTTTTTTTTAAAGAATTTTTATTTAATTTTTTTTTCTCATTTTATTTTGCTATTCATCTAAAAATTTCATATTTATAAAATTATTAAAACAAACCAAAAAAACACTTCAAAAGCTAATATTTATATTGTATAATTAAAATTAATAATAATAGTTTATTATTTTTTTTTTTTTTTAATAAAATATTTAAATTATAAAATAATTTTTTACTTAGTTTTGTAATTTAGTAATTTAATTTTTATATTTCAATTTATTTAACAAATTTAACGAAAAATTTATAAACAACACATTGATTATTAATTTAAAAACAACTAAATCTTACGATATTTAATTTACGATAAAAACACTAAAAACACAAAATAAATAAACAAATCAGTTCCAGATGATGTACATAGTGCTAGAAAATATTTGGATGATGAAGATGTTATAACAACATTGGAACGTTGCTATAAATTAATAAATGATTCAAATTTACCAAATAATACAAATACAAATACAAATACAAATAATAGTAGCAATAAAAATAACAATAGCAATAATAATAATAATAATAATAATAGCGGTAGCTCTTCTTCGTTAAGACTTAATATAACAAATTATTTAGCTAGATTTTTAAAACGAAGTGTTTTCGATAAAATTAAATATCGTCAAACAAAATTAGATCATAATTTATTTGATATTATATGGCCAGCAATGAAAAAAGCTACAAAAGAGAAACGAATTGATGAAGATTTAAATAATGGTATTGTTGCACCAGATTTTGATGTTTTTGTTGTATTTCAAGAATTTTTCATACCATTAATAAAAGATATGCATTGTTTGAATGTAAGTCAAGAATTTAAACCACATCCAAGATTATTTTATTTTCCATTAATTGATGGTGAAAAAAATGAATTTATTAATTATGATATTGATGAAACAACACGATATATATCTGAGGCTTATGTTGAATGTACACGAAATTTAGATGAATTTGAATTGCCACTTAATTTGAATATTGGTCAAATTGAACATGCTGAACGTTCATTAATTGAAAAAATTTTAACAACAGAATTTGCAAAAGCTATTGGTGAACCAGAAGCTGGCATTTATTATACAATGAATGAAGTTTTAGAAAGTCCATCTGAAATACGTAATGTACTTGAAAATTCTAAATTAATGATATCATTATTGGATTTAAGAGATCCACAACAGGAAGCTGAATGTCATGCTATAAATGGTATGTTTTGGCCATATGGACGTGGCGTTTTTATAAGTCATCAAGGTGATTTAGCTGCATGGATAAATGTACAAGATCATTTGAAAATAATTGTTGGTACACCAAATAGTCAACCAACAAATGTTGGTTATGCATATTCAAAAGTTGGTCGTGCCATAACATATTTAGAAGAGAAAATACATTTTCGTGAAAGTTATTTTTTGGGTTATTTATCATCTAGACCATCATTTCTTGGTACATCATTAAAAATTTCAACTGTTTTAGAGCTTCCAAATTTAATGAAAGAAATCGATAATTTACGTCATTTGTGTATTGTAAGAGGTCTATTTATGATGCCAATAAGTGATAATAAATGTCGTGTTCTTAATATGCAAAGTTTAGGATGTACTGAATGGCGTCTATTTCAAGATTATTGTACAGCTGTATCAAATATTTTACAATTAGAAAAAGATATGAGTTTAACAAATTCAAAACAAATTGCAGCAATGTTAGTTAAAATTTTTAGAAGAAAAAAAAATACCGGAAATAATAATAATAATAATGATTAAAGTACTGTTAGTTATATTTTAGAACTGTAAAAAGTAGTGGTAAAATATATATATATAAAATATATAGATTTAATTGGATATAAATAGACAAAATAATTTGTAATTGGCATGAAATAAATTAGTTTAATTGAGTATTATAGAAAAAAAAAAAAAAATCAAGGAATATAGAAATTATTTAAAAATTTTGATTAAAAATACCATTTTTTTTCAATATTATATTAGTACCTAGGATATTCTATTAATAATGAAATAATTTTATTTTATTATATTTCCGCTGCATTTTCTTCATCATAAGCTTTATTTTTATAACAATAAAAAAAAAAAAAAATAGGTTAGTAACACGTTAAAAATTTAAATGTTATTGCTTTCAATGTTTTTTTAATTTGTTTTTTTTATTGTTGTTTTCTTTCTTGTTTGTGTATTTGTTTTTAGTAATTTTTTATGAAAATTTTTGTTTGTGAATGTCTAAAGATTAAAGATCTGAAAATATCTCCAAATTTGAAAAAATTTGCGTATTGCAGGTTAAATTTTGTTCGGTATATAATGAAGTCTGTTTCCGAATAGCTGACAAAAGTTTATTAGAAACAAAAAACGAAGGAATATGCTTAGCGACATTACCTGATTTAATCGATGAATGCTGGGTTTGAGGCTTTAGACTGTTTAAGTTCGTGGCAACTATCTCATATGGTTTGGGTTTCCCACTTGGAAACAATTTCTTGTAGGTAGACGTTTTAACGAGCAATACTTGCTTCTGGTCTTAAGAATTGACTCTTCCCGTATGTTTTTGCAAGGACATTTGCTTATTTATTACCTAGCTTTATTAAGTTTTTGGAACAGTTATAGATAAGCTTTGATTTAAATATTGGGGAAGTCAGAAATTTTAAAGCAGTTTGGCTATCTGCAATTATGTATATGTGCTCTCTTTTACTGCATTTTACGACATGTTTCAGCTTGAAAATCAGTCGGATATGTGCCAAGTGCCACGTTGAACTTGGACCTTGGTCCAAGTACACCGAAACCGGGTTCATCTCTAATTTTTGAGCCATCACTATACCATACCAAGGCTCCTGCAGGTAAGGTCTTACTAAACCCTCGTCTTCTTTTAGGTATTGGTATAGTGAAGTGGCTGCGGCAATCAATTGCTTTTGTCATATACTTCGAAATTGCAATTACTCCGGTTTATACTTTAATTTTCTCCAGGATCATGCTATGCTCTGGTATTTTATGTTTGAAATCTCTTGGTCAATATAGTCTTGTTGCTATTATTCCTATGCCGTCTTCAACAGGTATAGATAAATCAGTGGAAATTTCAGAATTCAGTGAAATCAATGGAATTTCAAATGATCCTGTAGTGCTAAAGCATGCTATTCTTTGTATTTTAGCAACCTTGGCACATGGTCTGTTCCATTTTTGGCCTAATGTCTGTAAATTTTTGGCTATTCTATTTATAAATGTCACGTAAGATATTATAGGTCTTATTATAGGCATATAGAGCCATACAGTCATCAGTGGAGAAAATAGACATGTTTTGCCAAACGTATTTTGACATGCAAAAATTTTCTGTTAACTTTTTTATCTATATGACAATTCCATGGCAGTTTACTGTCAAGTATTATTCCTTTACCATTTCGCAACTCCATTCAATGAAGGTAATTGATAGCTTACTTTTCTCTGATTTGTAAAAACGCTGTTTCTTTGTGTGTATTAATGTTCAGACTTACGTCCGCAAGTTGTATTCGTTCCGCAATTATATTTTCAAATTTGCCTCTTATTAGAAGAACTATCCTTGTTTAGAATGGCCAGTATAACAGTTCCATGACCGTTTGTTATTAGTTACTTTGAAAGGGGGGAAAATATTTTATTTTCATATTTCAGTTATCGCACAAAATGAATCGGCTCATTACATTTTCCGACATCACGACGTAGCTGACTTGCATAACAACTATTTTTTTACATGTTATCTCCTTGTACCATAATTAAGAACATCATATCAATTCCATTCTGATCCATTTTTTACCCATTTTGATCCATTTTGATCCATTTCAATGGAATTTGATTCATTTTGATCCAATTTGATTCATTTGAATGTTAAAGTTGTTATCAAATAATCCTCTTAATATATTATTCTACAAAATATTTTTGTCATTTATTGTGGCAAATGACAAATGGTACCAAATCAGTTCAAAAAACCCATACAGCATTTTAATTTCATCGGAAATCTAATCTGGGTTATTTTAATTTCTTCAATATTACCAATTTTTTTTTTTAAAAACCACTTATAAGCTTACGAACTTAACACAAATTTAATTTTTAAAAACAATTATTATTCAATAAACAATAATAATATTTTACAAAAATTAATTTTCAGAATTAAATTCAAATCATAATTCCGATCCAATGAACAATAAAATCAATTCAAATAATACAATTCATAATGATCATCATCAAGTTGATATACCATTATTTAAAACAGAACAAGGACAATATTTGGCGGCCAGTAAGTGGTTGGATTCTTTATTAAAACATAAAAAATCTACAATAAATTTACCTTCAGATCTAGGAGATCCTCTTGTTAAAGCATTAACAGAAATTGCTGAAAAAAGACCCGACAATCCGATTGAATATTTAATAAATTTTCTACAAGATTATATAAATGTACGTGATCGCAATGGTACAGGTGGTAAAAAACCAATTAATGGTCTTACAAATAATACTCAATATATGAATGGTGTTATAACACAAGATGGTATTGGAGCAAATACATCAGCAATACCATTAAAATCAGATGAAACAGAAAAATTAATACAAAAATCATCTAATTTACCTGAATCAGCGGAAAATGAACTCGATAATAATGATGATGGAGGAACTGATGATGATAATTTATCTGATACAACAGTAATGGCTGAAGATCGTGATGAACATGGTCAAAGTATGTTACACTTTGCATGTGCTAGATCACATGGACGTAATGCTTTAATTAGTTTAATTGATGAATCGAATATTGATATAACATATAGAGATGAATTGTATAGGACAGCAAGAGATGTTTCATTGCAAGCTAATCAAGCAGGAAATGCAAAAGAAATTGATCGATATGTGTTGAGTTTGGCAGCGAATGGTATAGAAATAATTTTTTTTTTTTTTTTTATTATTATTGTTTTTTATTAATTAGGTTTATATTTATTTTATATATAATTTATTAAATTTTTTATTTTTAATTGTATAGGTGACGATAAACATTTTCAACATATGTTAATTAATGGTTACGATCATATTTTGGATGTTGAAGATGATGATGGTAATTCAATATTTGATATATGTCGTACTAGAGGTAGTGATGATGTAACAAGATTTTTAGAAAAAATTCGACCATTTGAAGTAATTTCAAATCTTAAATTAGATAACAATTATAAAAGATTTGTATAATATAAATTTTAGGAAACTAGAGAACAAATTCATGCTGCTGTAAGGCTTGGCCAAATAGATATTGTTGAAGAGTTAACAATTGTAGCAATTGGTTCACAATTGATAAAAGCGAAAAATTATTATGGTAATAAATATTAGCATATCTACATGTGAATTCATTTTAAAAATATTTTTATTTTTTTCGATTGTAGGTCGAACAGCTCTTCATATTGCTGTTTTAAAAGAAAATGACGATATTGTTGAGTATATTGTTAATAATTTTCCAGAAACAATAAAAATTGGTGATAATGTAAGCTAAATTTTGTTTTTTTAAATTTGTTTAATAATTATAATATTTTATTAATATAATATTAATTATTTTGAAATTAAGTTGGAACGTACACCATTACATTATGCTATGGGAGTTGGTAAAGTTGAAAAAATTAGTCGTATTTTAATAAGTAAAGGTGCCAAGAGAACAACAAAAGATTTAAAAGGACGTCAACCCAGTTATTATTTTATAAATAAATCAGATATTTTACGATTACAAGAAGAAGAAACTGAAGATCGTTAAGAATTGTATTAAATTTTCATTTATATGTATTTTGTTTTTACAAATAATTTTTTTATATTGACTGACCGCTTTATTTAAATTTAAAAGCAATAATTTCAGTATGTTAAAGAAAAATTGGAAATTAATAATTTTAATTTCATTATATACATATAAAATATACATATATATATATAAATATCTTTATATATAATTATTTTTTATATAATATATATAAATTTAATTATATTTTATAAAATTAAAATAAATTGTAATATCCTTGAAACATAATATGTTAAACACTAAATAAAAACCTAATAGTTGGCAAATATTTTAATAATATAAAATTATTTGTAGTAAAATGTTAAATTTTTGTAGTGAAAATATATTAAATTAAATAAAAAAAATATTTATTAAAAATAAAAAATATATATGTATAAATAATTATTAATTATATTATTTATTTGAATTATTACAACTACATATTTTATGTACAAACACATTGGTATTATATTTAAAAATACCCAATGATCGATAATGTCTTTCGCTCATGATGATTTAAGGCTGAATTTAAATTTGAAAAATGGTTTCATTGACACTGGATGTTTTGAATCTTCTTTCGCAAAGCTCAACACAGAGTATACCAAAACAAGTATTAGCATTGCTTTTTGTAACAGAAAAATTTATTTTCAAAATACAATTGTGACTCACTCACAATTTGCCAATACTGGTACAATTTCGCTGAGTTTTTTTTTACTTCATCATTTGCTGGTATTGATTGAGATGAGTCTTGATTTTGTTCACAATAAAAAAAAAATATTCTGATCTATCTTGTTCAATTGTCTTTAATTTGTTCAATTTAGAGCTATATAAATAACGGAATAAAGACTAACGGTACAAATGACGTTTAAAGATAAAAAATTTGACTTAATTTTAACTTCTCATTAATCAATTTGTCTTGCCCATAAGTTATAAAACTCAAAAACGAAAATTGAAATAATATGACAGAATCATTTCAAATGATGACATGATATTGCATGAAATATTATTGCATGAATTGCCTAAAATAGGATTTAAAGGTTTTATTCTAGATGGTTTTGAATCAGTAGAATCTTTTGTTTAAAAATTGGCGTACTGCAAGGTTCTGCATTGGGACCAGTATTTTTCTTAGTAATAACTCTTTATTCTCTCTGAAATTCAAAGGGTAGGCGACTGCTTTTACAGACGATTTGGGTAATGTATATAAATTAAAAAATTTTCCTGCTTTCGGTAATGCTGAATTGAGGATAAATCAATTAACATTTGATGTGACCGATCAACTGTCAAATAGACAAATGCATACTTTTGACGTTGCACGTCTTTGATATTACCGAACATAAATTTTTGATTTGTTAATTATAATTTATTGTGAGTATTTTTGGTTTTTATTTAATTTTTTTTTAAAATCCGTTTTTCATAAAGACATGTAATAAAAATTACAAACAATAGATTGAAGTTACATATTTTCATATTTGACATATATTTAACATATAGCAAATATTTTCATATTATAGTTTTAAAACCATCAAAAAATACTACAATCAAAGAACAAAACGAATGACGATCAACAACTAATCACAAAATTTTTTGCTGCTTTATATGTTCAATTTTGACTGTCATTTTACATAACCGAAAGCATGATGGCAGTTGATTTTCTTACAGTTGCAGCGCAGATGACATTACCGAAAGCAGGGTTTACTTGATCTTGATGGTGATATTAACTATAACTTAGATTTATTGAAGAAAGGGCTTTCTGTCCACAAATTAACAATTATATAGCAGCAAAACTAAATTAATATATTTTAGTTTGCTTCCTCAATTATCTAGAAGTTATCATTAATCTAAAAGTTGCTACTATTATTAATGCAACGGAATATCGTAGGTTTAAAATGTACTTTAGTAATATTCAATGTTCGTGTGTACCTCATGCATCATGCATTCTATTTGATCGTAATTGTGCCTATAATGATCAATATTTTAAAATTGAAGTAGTTAAAAATTTTAATATTTGGGCTGTTCCTGTATTGCAGAATTAATTGAACCTCACAGAGTGAAGCTCTAAAAAAAATAAATGTACTATTATGTAAGATGCTTTTATCATTTGAAGAATTTTTGCTCGGAGAAAATTTCGAAACATTCTATATCATGAACAAATTTAGTATTAATGCGGAGTTTTGGTTGTGGAATAATACGTCATCCTATGAAGTTGAAGGATTGTTTAGTGTTCCAATTTAATACAGTCTAACATTTTTTAATAAATTAAATCTGTGGTTTCAAGATTTATGTTATTATATTTTTACCTTTCTCTTGGAAGTATATCATTATATATATATATATTTTGTTTTAGATTTTATAGAAATGTAAAATATACCTAAACTAGTTGTACTTTTTTGAAATTTTTTGAAATTATGTGAATTTTTAAAAATTTTTTAAATTGTTTGAATTTCACACTTAATTTAACTTATATTGAAACCCCACACAGAATCAATCATATATTTTGATATTATATTAAAATATTACATTTTTGAAATATTTTATGATTTGGTTAAAACTCGTGAGATTGATACTACATATTTTTTTTAAAAAACCAAAATGTCACGATTAATACTTTAATATTCATTGTATTTGAATTGCTTAACGCTATTTTAATATTGTATAATGATGAACAATAAACGATTTGAAACGAAATAAATGAAGATGAAAAAATGATCAAGTTATAACATGGTGAATTTTTTGTAATTATTAAAACATTATTATTATTATCTACACTTTCCAAAATACAACAACTAGACTACAATATATCAAATAATCCCAAAGTGTAATTTAATCAATATTGTAAATCATTGTACTTGTACTTTTAAAACATCTCCACTTAATGCGTAATTTTTTGTTTTAATTTAAAAAACTTAATCTTAAAAAAATTCTAAATTTAAAAAAAAAACAAATAAACTTTGCCTCATTTATTATAACATCTTTAAATAAATAAATAATTCCTTTTTATTCACTGATAATAAACGAATTGTAATCACGTCAAATTCCATTTTTAAAATAACCACTTTAATTTTAATCTTCTTTTTGTGTTTGATTGTAAATTTAAATTTGATTAGATTTTATCTACTGTGACGTAGAACAATATTACAATTAAAATACTTTGATATAATAATTATTAAATTAAAAAAAAAAAAAAAAAATAAACAAACAAAAAACACAAATTAATTACGAATACATGAAACTTCCTTTCCGACTCTTTTTATTTTATTATTTATTAAGTACGACTACTTAATTCATAATTTAGATAAGGTAGTACTGAAAGAATTGTGTTTGTCTATTCATAAACATTTACAAAGCCGTCATTCAGTAATATTTAATTGTGTATAAGTAAGTGTGGCAAATTAATAATTATTATCAAACTTCTGATATAGGCATTTAATCTATATTTATTTAACAAAAGGTTTGTTTTATCATATCTTTCGTTAGAGAGTTTTAAGTAATCATTTATTCTGATATATTTTTATAAATAAATTAATGATTTATTATTATAGAATTTTGGATTCCCCCATGATTAGATTACATTGTATTTAATCTTAATGTAATAGTTGGTCCAAAAGTTTAAATCTGACTAGTTTTTAAATAGGTTAATTGTACAATTCGTCTATCAATTAATTTTTTTTTTCATCTCATTTAATGAAATAAAGAATTAGTGTATTTTGAATTTTTTGTTTTTTAATACAAAAATTTAGGTGGAGAAAAATATAGTTTTTGCAACATACTGCTTTTAAGAGTAAATTGAAAATTCTAATGGTGTTTTAACAGCGTTTGTATTAAGCAAAGCGTAACGGTGTAACAGCGTTTAATGTACAATGTTAACATACACTAGGTGCCCCTGTTGGATAATTATAATTCAAATCAAATTTCAAGTTTTTAAAAGTTACTGACAATAGTTTGAGACAGTTTAGCTACTTAAAAAAATAAATAGAAATAGAAATAAAAATTTTGTTATTATAAAAATTAAAATCTTTACAATATATAAATACATATTTATATTGTCTGCTTTTGTATCATTTTCAAAAATATTATTGTTATTTACATTTATTTTAAACAAGTTGTATGATAATTTTACCAAAAATCCATTGGAATTGAATTTCTTAAAACTTTTCTTGGATCGTTGAATTAAATTTATTCTGGTATTTGTTTCTCCTAAAATAACTTTTGCTTTCTTTTTCAAAATTTTAACTTTATTTTCTAAACTTCCCTACTCATAGAGTACTGTGTCGTGATTTGTACCATAGTGTTTAAAATAATTTATAATTTAGAGTATGAATAAAAAACAAATAAAATATATTAACACGCTAAATTACACAGACTTAAATTAATTTTAATCAATTCTAATTGATTCTGTAATGATAAAACATGTCGATCACATTGCATTAATTTCTAATAATATGTATACATATTTTAATTTGAAAAAAGGCTTACAGAAACTAAAATTTTGACACAGAGAATTTCTGTTCAGTTTATGTCATCTTTCGGTACATATTCAGTTTTCTGATTAAAAAAAAAACCTCTATCAAGAAATTTATTTTTTTACACAAAATCTAATCCTTAACTTGAATTATAAATATCCAACAGGAGCCCCTAGTTTTATGTATTTTTCTTATAGTTATATTATTATTATTATTTATTATCATTTTCATATTTTATTATTATTATTTATTATTATTTTCATATTTTCATTATTTTCACCCGGTGCTTTTTTATTTTAATATATTTTATAGAACAAAGTAATCTAAGCTCCTTAAATATACAACTACTACCGCTACATCTATGACTAAAACTACAACTAAACCTAAAAATACAGCTATAACTTATTACCGTTGATTAGCCTCTGTGACGATTTTTTTTTGTGACATTGTATACCTAAAATTGTTGTAAACTAGATTGACTTAAATAATTTAATTCTTACCAAGCTTTCTTTTACTAATAATCTTTAATGTTTGATTGCAAATATGATATTTCGGAAGTAACATACTTCATTCATCAGTACTTGTGACTAACCAAATTTCTATATTCATTTTTCCATTTTTATATCCTAATACCTAACAGTGGTCTATTTTACCTGTACTTTTACAAATTAGCTTATCGCTATCATCATAATTGTCCTGTAACCCCATCCATGGGGCTCCTATCTGCGGTTGACCTCTTCAATTGTGTTGAAACACAAAACGTTCTTTTCGGGGTACTTCCTTAGACTTAGATTGTTGTTCTCCATGCTTTTCCCAGTCTTTCGAAGCGACGCGTACCCTGAGGATTCCATTCGAAATATTGCTTCGGATATTGTTGTCAGGTTTTCTCAGAGTATGCTCGATCCAACGTCATTTCGTCTGTCGGATTTCCACCCACGTCTGTTCATTTGTTTTACCTTGGTGGCCAATGTGGCCAACCCTTAAAGTTTCCTGGTGATGTTTACTAAGATTTTCCATATTTCGCTGGCACAACAGATTTTACACTAGCATTGAATATTCTAATTTTTGTGCGCAGAGATGTGTTGTTTGCCTGCCATATTTTTGACAGCATCCCGAAATGAGTACGAACTATGATGATGCGGTCTTCAATATCCAAATCTGATAACACGATACTGCCCAGATTAATTTATATTAATTTAAATAGCGGTGAATACCATTCCCCAAATCTTTGTTCAATCTGCTATCTACCTGTTCATTCGAAATTGCTAAACATTCGTATGTGTCGAATTTACTTAATTTATGTACCTCTTTTATTGATGATAAATTGATTTTATTAATTTTATGATGTTCTTCGAATATATGTTTAGCAATTACCGACCTAGAATTGGCTGTAGCTATTTTGCTAGTTAATTCGGCTTCCCTTAAATGTTCTTGGAATCACACCGTAATTAACCTTTTTGATCTTTAATTTATTAACTAAATTGAAATTGCGCTACCGATTGGTGATATTTTCAACTTTCGGGAAGGATCGGAAATGTCAAATGTGTTTTTGAAATCCGAGGTACATTTCTTGAAGCATATAAACGTCTTGCATCGACGTTATTTTTTTGAAAATCTTCATATCATCAGCGTAAATTTTCAAATCGCTATTACAAATTATAGAAGCCACATCATTGATAGCAATAATAAATAACAGTGGTCCTAAATGACTCCCCTGAGGAACTCCAGAATTTGATATGAATGGTGATGAAAATGAAGAGCGGAATAAAACAGTATAGCTGCTATTAGTAAGATATGAGTTGACCCATTGTACAAATTTTGCAGGAAATCCTAGTTTTTTGAGTTTTAGTAAAATAATACTGTGGGGTAAAACATCAAATGCTTTACCAAAATCGGTGTAAATTACATCCGTTTGGAATCCCGCTTCTATATTGACTAAGAAGGTTGATGTCGATTCTACCAGGTTGGCCACTGTAGACTTCTTTTTCAGAAAACCGTGTTGATGTGTCGTTAAGAAGTTAGTGCAATGATTGTAAATAGAATCAAAAATCATCAACTCAAAAACTTTAGGAATAGTGGAAAGTTTGGAAATTGGTCTATAATTATTTATCTCATTTTTTGAATTTTTTTATGTGTAGGTTTAATAAAAGCTTTTTTCCAAATAGATGGGAACAGGCCACAGGTGATAGAAGTATTAAATATGATAGAAAGTGGAGCAGTCAAGGCACCTGAGCATTTCTTTAGAACTAGTTCAGGAACGCCATCAGGTCCAGGAAATATATTGTTCCCCAGGTTATTCAGATATTTCTTCACAAGACTATCGTCAATAATAAGATCTCTAAAAGTAGTTTTTGGATAGGCATCCACGTGGGAAACTTTGTTTCATCAGCCATGAACATACCTAATACTTTATAATTTCCTTTATTTTGTGAATTTGTAATATAAAAAACCTTTCAATAAGTTTTTTATACCCTTATCATGATTCTCGAATCGAATATGAGTCGAAGCGAATATGCTAGTCGAACGTTCGCGTAAATGTGATCATGATTCGCGAATAAATTTATTCGCTGTGGAAAAGTCGTTGCTAACCTAACACTCGAAAATTTAATATTTTGTAAGGTAGATAGAAAAGTAAAGTTTTTTTGTGGTACAAGTGCATACTAAAAAATATTGAAAGCAATATATATAAAAAAACTAAAAACTAAAAAATAAAACTATATTTTAAATTGTGTTAATTTTATAAAAGTTATTTTATAAAAGTTAATTAAAATACTGGCTTTTAATTTTTGTGGTAAAAATTTTTAAAAACATTCTTAATTTAAAAAAATTAAAAGCATTACAAAAGTAAAAATATATTTAAAATACAAATATCAAAATGAGTACAAGCTGGGATTTGTATTACGATGACAGATTGGATAGTGATAGTGACACCGAAACCCAAGATCGGACACATTTACGAAGAATCCGAAGGAATATTAGAGACAGCTTAAATCCATTAGAACAACCGGATGTCGCGTAATATATAGATAGTCAATTATAAAAAAAAATTAATTTTACCAAAATATATTTTTAGATTTGTACAAAATTTTCGATTGAATAAAGATGCATTTCTTTATCTTTTGAATTTAATAGAAGATAAAATTAAGCCTCAAATTAGGACTAATGGAGTATTACCAATAATTAAATTAGCCTGTGCACTACGATTTTTCGGTGAAGGAAATTATCAGCGAGGCACTGGAAATGATTTTAATTCAGCTTTGGCGCAGTCGTCTGTTTCTTATGTGTTAACAGAAATAATTAATGTTATAGAAGAAAATATATGTCCTCAATGGATCAAAGCAGAAATGACTGAAGAAGAAAAACAACAGTCTCGATATAAATTTTTTGTAAAAACTGGTTTTCCAGGCATCATCGGATGTGTCGATGGAACACATATTAAAATAGTTGCACCTAAGAAAGACATCAGACATCTATATTTAAACAGAAAAGGATACTTTAGTTTAAATGCTCTAATAGTAAGTAAACTATGTAAAAATTTCAATAATTCAATTTTTTAATTTTTTTTCTTAGGCCTGTGATGAAAATATGAAAATAAAATGTATTGATGCTCGTTATGCCGGCTCAAACCATGACTCATATATTTGGAGAATGAGCACTTTAAAAGAAGTCTTAGAAGAAAATTTTGAAAATGGTGATAGAAATTCGTGGTATTTAGGTAAACAAATGTCATGAAATAGTATATAAATGTATATATTATAATTTACAACATTTTAGGTGATTCAGGTTATCCTCTTTGTCCATTCCTAATGACTCCTTTTAGAAACGCAGAAGAAGGAAGTATGGAATATAAATATAACGCTGTTCATTGCAAGGCTAGAAATATCATTGAGAGAACCATTGGAAATTTAAAGTCCAGGTTCCGATGTTTGATAAGGACATTACACTACAGTCCGAAAAAATGTGTTCAAATTATTAACGTTTGCTGTGCTCTGCATAACATTTGCAAGCATTTTAGAGTTCAAGATCCACAGGATACTATAGAATATAGTGAAGATAATTTGGAAAATAATTACAACGATTATCAAAATAGTGGTCGCAATACAATTGCAGAAGCAATAAGAAATAATATAATGCGTGACTTATAGATTGTAATTCAAAATATTTATTAACATATTAATTAAAAAAACAAAACAAAAACATTCTTTACATAAATAAAAAAACAATAATATAACAAGGTTTTTTCATTAGTTGAATATTACTTAAAAATACATTTTATCAGTCTTATAATTTGTACTTGATCCTTTTAAAATCTAACTCTTTTTTTTTCATCTCCATTTTATCGATGTGTCGTTTAGTTTTTTCAATATTTTCTATGTTTTTTCGTTCTTCCTTCATTGTTAATAATTGGAGTTCCTTTTCTTTAATTTCTTTTATTTTTTTTAAATATCTTGTTGCGTCGTCAATACTCCTTTTTATACCTTTTAGATGGTCTAGTTTTATTTCTTGTATTTCAGTTTGCTTATTTAACAATTCTAGTCTCTCTTGTTCAATGCTAAGCCTATGATTGTTTTTATTTCCACGTATTTGATTTTGTGACGCAGTTTGTGGTGTTGTTATTGTTTCGATTGTTTGGGATTCATTTATTCTTACATTTTGTGTGGCAGTTTGTGGTGTTGTTATTGTTTCGATTATTTCGAATTCATTTACTGTTTCATTTTCATTTGAGGTTTCTTGAAGTGTACTTGAATCTGTAACACTTCGGACACGTGCAAATTCTCTGCCCTCTGGATTAACATTCTGTTCTATGCTCAACAAAGCATCAACAGCTTGTTCCAATGGAGTCAGGGAAATTTCTTGAGAAGGTCCACCGCCGGTGGTCTTTATATTTTTTATATTTTTGCTTTTCTTATATTTTAACTTTAATTTAAAGTCAAGCCAAACCTGTAATCATATTATTATCTACACACAGTACATAGATGAATAAATAAATAAACAATACTTTATTCCAATCTTTTGCTTCTCGTGTTGGAGGTCCTAATGCATTTAACTCGTTTGAAAATCTATCCCACAACACTTTTAATGTACTTTTATTGCAACCGAATTTACTATACCCACAAGCCAAATCAGGATTCTCCTCCATTAATTGCACCAATTTATCAAATTGTTTTTTATTTGTTTTCTTAATGCTACAAATAATATTAATATAAAAAAATATAAAAATAATATTATTCATAAATTTTGGAAATTATATTCTTACCTTTTTTTAAATGCACCCTCCATTTTCACTCGAAATACAACAATAATATTGTTTTTATAACGGCTGTCACTTAATTTTTTTATTCGACAAGTTGTCGAACGTATTGCGTTCGCTTCGCTAATCATGATCGCATGACGGCGAATTCGCCTACTTTTACGTTCGATTCGAGAATCATGATAAGGGTATTAGCCTGGTTTTTTTTTTTTTTAGCTTAGCCAAGATCCACATACAGTGATTAAATATAACAGCAATTATTTGTTGTACCTTATCAAAGCAATTAATTTTCGAGATAATTAGAAAATTTCAAATTAATACTAAAAGTTCTGATTTTTATAGACAAGTTGAAGTATTAATTATTATATTGTATTTAAGTATTAATAATTTAAAATAATTCAAATAAAATTAATTATATTTAATTTTACACTCATATTATACTTTATGCATATTATTTTAATTGTGTATCATAATAAATTCTATGTTAATTCCTATTTTTAAATATTATTTTATCACAATTTATTGTTATAATCGCAATCAAAAATCAATTGAAATCACAAGGAGAACCTTGATTATAGCCTGAAGTTTTATATTAATTTAATTTTTAAAATTATTTCAAGTGTAGACTGTATGTGAAATATTTTATTTAGTACATTATGATAAGAATAAGAATTTATACAAATATAATTAATTAATTAATTGTTGTTATAGGTGAAATCTATTAAAATGCATTAAAAACTTCCTTGGAATTTAAATTAATAAAATTCAATAGAAAAATATTAAATGGAGATTATTTTTATATAAAATAAAAAATAATAAAAGAAAAGAAATTTAAGTTCAATAAAAAAAAATGAAAATGAAAGTTCAAATTAAGTGCATGGATTAATGAATCAATTATTTTGGGTTCGTTGTTACTTCCTACAATGGAATTTCATATAAGATTACATATATAAATTTGTATTTTCTATTTAAATAATATGATATGATTGGCATGATTGACATGTCAATGTGATTAATTTTTAAAAAATTAGCTTTCTTTAATTTGAATTTGATTAGATAAAAAAAAATATTATTAATTTTGATACATTCAGTAACCGGTTCATTTTGGTTAGAAAAAATACACTTATGATTCAGTACATTCAGATTATTAATATTGCAAATATATAAATTTATATTATTGAACTATCTTCGTCAAAACATTTATGTGTAAAAAATAAATTTAGAATATTTTTGCTTTTATTGTCAACAAACTGTAAAGCCAAGCGTAAGAATGTAACCCTTAGCGTTAACTCCATTTTTTTCCTTAAGTTCTGTAGGTTGTACACACTATGGTTTGTTTGAATGTGAAAACACACTAGGAGAAATATGATCCCACATGCGGAAGCCCAAACTATGAACGAATTTCCGTAACTATAGTTTTATCTAGGTATTTCTACTGTGTATGGATGGGTATTTGCGGATCCTCTTGTTAAAATATTAATAAAATTATAATAACTTTTACATCAAGAAGTCGACCATAGTATAAAATATTAAATATAATAATACACTTTTTCCCCTACATATTTGCATTTCAAGTGCTCCTACCGAAATCAATATTACATATAAATATACATATTTACATATACCATAAGACTTAATATACAAATTATGGGAATTTTATGACCGGCCAGATACAGTACGTTATCTGATATTATTTTGTTGTCAATTTGTCCGTTGAGATGGGCACAAAATCTTGTTGGGGCATAAAATCATGTATTAATATAAGTTCATATAATGGCTTTTTTCGTACAAACATTATAACATTATTTTCTCCTGCCAGATGTCAAATGTTAGAATTACATTTACACATTAAATTTTTTAACAGACCCTGAAGTACCTAATTTATTTTCTCCTTTTGATTGCATTTAAAGTTGCTACAAAAAATTGTGTAACCCTTTAAAAAAGCAAGTTTTTAAAAAGTTTTTTTTTTTTATTTAAATACAAATTTAAAAATTTAATTTTTTTTATGCAATAGGTATAAACTAAACCAATGGGCAAACTAAAAGTATTAATTTTTAAATTGGATTGGAAATCAGAGTTAGAGAGCACGCTCCTTACAGAATATTTATATATTGAGCCTTTTTCTGAGAAGCGAATTTTTCGGTACGTACTGAAAAATATGATAAATTTAGTTTTTGGTATTCTGCGAAGCGAAATAGCGATACTGATCGGTTTTTATCGCAACGTTTCGATTTTCATGGTATTACGAGAATCGATTTTTTTTGTTCGCTGTCAGAAAAAACGATAAATATATCATCATAGAAAAAGGTAGTGAAAGATGGCGAATGACAAAAAGTAAATATATAATTAACGTAAAATTTAAGTAAACAATTCGGACACAATTCGGCTAATATTTTAGAAATAGTTGATGTAGCTGAACCTACCAAAAACTCGTCTCCCAAGCCTTTTTGATAACTTCCTTCACCAAGGAAGCGCCATGTTCCAACCAATTTTATAATGAGTTTTACTGAATGTAGACCAATTGCAGTAGTTAAGTTATTGTTTAATTTATCTATAATCATTGCAAAGGCTTCTTTCGAGAGTCTGAAATACTTAATGAATTCAAAAAAAACAAATATAATTGAACACATTTTTTTTATTATATTTTGTTTCGTAATATAAAAAAAAAACATTTTTTAATAGCTATAAAATTTTAATTTAACTTCACTTAATTTCACTTTTCAAACAAAAAATTAAAACAAAAATGTCAAAACATAAAAAAAATAAATTTGACAGTTTTAATGAGCAATGCTGCCAGTTTTGCAAAATATCGTATCATTCGCTTCTCAGAATACCAAATGTGATGCAATGTGATGCTCTACCGGTACGTAGCCAAAAAGTGATTCGCTTCTCAGATTATGTACATACATATACATATGTGAAATTCTGAATTAGGACAAATTTTAAAGTTGGAGTAAAAAATGAGGTTTTGCCCTTTTTCCAGAATATTTATTTTATATGAGATTCTGAATGAGATTTAGTTTTTTGGTTTTGGGGTTCAGTCATTTAATGACTCATAGAACTGCTAGAATTTTATTACCCAAAATGAAATAAGTATAAACATTTAATAATCAATGTTGCTTTATATTTTTAATATACCTAAAACCGCAATAGAAATAGAAAAAAAGCAATAGAAATGATAATATTTTAGCTCGGTGGTGTTTAATTTTATTGATAACGAACATTATTTTAAGTTAGTTTTTAATTTTTTAATGCATAAAACTTATTATTTTGTAACTTGGGGTGTTGTAACACTGAAATTATCAAATTTGAAATTATTTTTTTTAATTTTAGGTTTAGGATTTTGATTTAGGGATTTTGATTTTGGGATTTTGGGAGCAAACCCTCTGTAGGTACATTAATCTATTTAAAAATCTATATCTAAAAATAATTTAATATAAAATAGCCATAATCTTATAATAGTTTTTTTTTTGTTATTCTGAAGTTCGTTTATTCAAATAATTTTCTTTTCAATTTTACAACAAAGATCATTGTTCCATTATATATTGGCAATCGGTTAATTTAAAAAAATAATAAAAGCTGTTTAAATATTTATTTAAAAGTATGTAAACACAAAGTAAAATAAAAAAATTTCTTTTTAACACTACAAATAATATTTTTAATATGTCTGGTAATATTCAATTGACGAATGATTTTCACTAAAAGAAAATTTCTTACGAAATTTTTATTATGTTGGTTGGATTTTTATTACTCAAATTAAATATTTAATTTTTTAATTTTATTAATAATCAATTTTTGTTTTGTTTTAAAAATTGGTATTTATTTTATCTATAGCAATGCATTATTTTATACGAATTATATCGAATCGAATATTACAACAGAAATACCACGGCGAACACACACAGAATCATTTATTTTTATTCTTATTTATTTATTTTATTCTCAAAAAGAGCTATTAGTAAGCTTGTACAGAGTGTATAACTTAAACAAAGATATTATAAATTCTACAATTCAGTGTGATAATAAACGTAATAAAATCAAAGCTAATTCAACAAATTTAAACTTCAATTATTTGTAACGAATCGGCTTTATAGACTTATAGAAAAAATTAACATTTTAGAAATGAAAATAACATAATTAAGATACATTTTTAATTAAAAATAATTTTTTAAGAACATTTCTTTCACTTTTATCTTTAAAAAAACACTTTTATATACTCCAAAAGAAGTCTATTGTAGTATGATGAACTTGATTTTAGAAATTGGATCAAAACCACTTCCAAAGTCCATTTCCAGAACAATATCTAATCTGATTTACGTTGATATTAATGAACCCAAATTTATAATGTCAAAAAATAAATAAAACTCTTTTATTATATTCGCCGGGCTGCTTCATTTTAGCCATATAACAAAATTTCATTAAATAATTACATTCAACATAAACTTCCTGTAAAACATTGTTATACAACATAAAACAAAAACAAATAATTAAAAGCACGTTCAGTTCATTAGGTTGAAAAATTTCAATGACGTGACGTTAATATCTATTCTATCCATTAAATTTTTTTAAATTAATATTCATGTTCAAAACAGTATTATTAAATATATTATGTTATTTTATAATGCACAACAATAATAACATCAGTTTTCATTCATAAATCTATTACAGCTACAAATTATTAAATTAAAATTTTATAAATTAGAGTTGAATACCCGTGTAGTGTACATATGTTTAAAATAACGTGAACAAAATTGCAACTAAAATGTAAGTACATTTTTTTTTTTTTTTGTGAGTGTAGACTACCATGTCCATTATTAATAATTTTACTACTTATATTTATATTATATCATTTTATATCAAACCTTCTTAGAACACACAAAATGTGTTAAAAGGTCAATCATACAAAAAAATTAGGTCAATTATATCAGTATACTACGTGTATGTTAGAAGGATTTATGTCAGAACAGTCCAATGATGAAATACTATAGATATTAGTGAATGTTATGACTTTAATTGAAATATTTTGAACTGTGTTATTAGCAACGCGCACAACAGTTGTAAGCTGATTAGATTAAGAACTACAAATAAAAACCTAATAAAAATATAAAAAAAAAACATATTTTTCAACCCAGTACAAAAATATTTGTATTTTTTTATTTATTCCGTGGGTCTGCAAATAAATCTGCAAACCAACTTTGGGTCCTTTTCTCTTTCAAAATGTTGGTCTATAAAATATTTGTATACAAAATTCATTTTTTTCTTTATATTCTGACAAATTTAATTATAGGTTAAAAAAAGAGTTTTAAAAATAGTATTTTAGTTGATAATACGAGTCCAACGTCATTGAATTTCGTACGGCTGATTAAATATAAAACAAAAAATTGTATTAAAGTTAATTATATAAACGAAATTATATATAATAGTAATATAATTTAAAATCGTTTAGCGAAAAAGAAGGAAAAAGGTAACCCAAAACCATTTTCTGCTAATTTTATCAATCCAATGCAATCCCGTTGAGTTACATTCCCTTGTAAATTACAAACTACATCATAAAAAACGTAAATTCTATTGAGGGAAGTAGAAAGAGCTACAATAATTCAACAAACACTTTTTTTTTACATATTGCCCGCTTCAAGTTTTTCATATTTGTTCAGTAAAATTAATTCATGTAAAATACATACTAATTTAAACTTTTGAGATAATATTGCATAAAGAAAAAATACTACTGTATTGTAAAAAAGTGGACCCATCTTTAAACTTATCATCAAAATAAAAAATGTTATATAGGTAATTACTATCTATAAAAGATTTGATTTTATATCGCATCTACTGAGTTCTTAATGGAAAAATGAATTTAAAAAAATTATAAATCATTATGCCAGTATTGAAACGGTATAGGTCAACTTTTTTGCAATAGAGTAGTACCTATATATATAAATACTCCCACATCAAATATATATAAAAATGATTTGTAATGTACATTTTGTTCATAGTCTTCAAATTGTTAGCATTGACAATTGTTAGTAGGATTAGACATCAAATATATTCTCTTTAATTACCTAAACTTTGGAAAGAATGGAAGATCAGGTACTTTGAAGGTATCAGCAAATATACCTATTTACAGATGTCTATAGATTTACTACAATTATGAGTTTGCTCGGGGAATAGGTAATGGTCTAATTTGTGTTAATTTGTGAATCGGTAAAGGTCTACATGTCTGAAATCATCTTATTATAGTAGCAATAGATAGTTGTGACTATCACTGACCAATTTTCGAATTACAAAGTTAACTACATATGTACATTCTGGTAAAATATTTTCTAAATGTATTTTTCTAATATGTTCTATGATAGAGAATGGAAATTTTTTTTTCGAAGATTTTGGAAAATAATGTTTTTCACTGTTCCAATATTTTTTACAATAGGAAGCCAATTGGCCCTAAATTGTGTACCACAATGCATTCGACCCAATTCGACGGAACATAATATATTATTTCATTTATAAACCATTCGAATATACAATATTATCGTTTAATATACAAATTATGTTATGAATATTATGACGATCACTATTTTAGCTATATATAAATATTTTTATTTGGTTTCAACAACACGGTAAGTAAAATTTTACTGACCATCTGTATCAATAAGTTTACTTGTAAAAAAAAAAATTATTTTACTTTCTTGATTTAATAAATTTTTTTTTAGAGTTGGTCATTTTGTAAATGAATGTACTAAAGATAAAAACAAAAGATTTCCATGAATAAAATTTAAAAAAAATTAACAATTATTGTAAATTATTATATCACCAATTTTGAATTATTTTACATACATACAAATTGAACGTTATTAATTTATAATATTAATCTTATCATAATATTCAATCGAATATCGAATCGAATTTTTACTACCAGATAAATTCTATATACATATATGCATCATATAAATATACATATAAATACGGATTCATATTATAAAATAAAAATTTATAAAATTCTAATTAAGTTATAAATTCTAAAATATTTAAGAATAATCAAAGTTTAATATAAAACAAAAAAATAAGAATTAAAACAATAAACATAAATAAAAAAAAAAAATAAAAAAAAGACACAAAAACAAAAATCTAATGATAAGAATTTCAACAAGTGGTAAGCATAAAAAAATTGATTCATTATATTAAAATTAAATTTAAAACAAAAAAAAAAATAAATTAAATTATATTAAAAAAAAATAAATAAATTAATATATATAATACTGAATATACATGTCACGCAAACTAGTTATTTTCGAATATCGAATCGAAGTGGACATTCAAATTGAACTGAAATTTATTTTTTTTTTCATATTATTCCTACAATCGTTCAAAGTGTTGTCTAAATGTTCTAGAGAGAATATTTGAAATTTTCGTTTTAGTACATTTCTTTGTCAGGACAGTTCAGTTGAGTGTAAATTTTGTTTAGATAATATTATTAAAGTGCATTTATTAAAATTATTTCTAAAAATTAAAATAAATAAAAAAAAAAAATTAAAATGAAGGGATCTTTAGATATAACAAAAAGAAATAAAAATGTTGTTATGGAAAAAGTGAATCTTGAAGAAACTGAAAAACAAGAAGAAGAAGGTATGTTTGAATTTTGAAATTTGATAAAATATAAATAAGAATATTTTTTTTTTGACTGAAAATGAATTGTTTTATATTTTTCTTTTTTAGAACCATTATATTATGGTTGTGGTGTAAGACAATGGCAATGGTTTATGTTATTTTGGGGTAATACACTTACATATGCAATGAGAGTTAATTTATCTGTTGCAATTGTGCAAATGACCGATAAAAAGAATGATAATCCAAATGATGTGGTAAGTTTTTTTTTTATGTTATTTATATAATCGAAAATAAAGGTGATAAAATGTGTTTATTTTTATGTGTTAATTAAAATTAAATTAAAAAAACATTTTTTTTTATATTTTTGGATAAATTTGAATAATTTTTTTGTTTGAATTTATTCAATAAAATAAATATTTAATATAAGTTTTTAATTCAATTGTGTTAAATAATTTTTAATTAAAGTTTGTTTATAAATTTTTATTAATTTACATTTTTTATTAATTAGTTGCTTTCTTTTAAATTAATTAACAAACAATTAATAAATATTATAAAATAAATTGAATGATTATACCTATAGAATAAATTTAAACAAACGTAATGTTATCCCAATAATATTAACAAATGTTGTATAAGTGTAAATATATCATAAATTAACAATCGAATAAACAATCGAATTTAAAACATTAGTTAATAGCTTAAAATGATTGAACGAGTGCGCTAACACTACTATAATTCAGCAATAGGTATTGTAGTGTAAATAGACAACGTAAAAACGCATCTTAGTTTGAATTTAATTAGATTTTTATAATTCATATATAAATTTAAAATAAAAATATCCATGAGTTATAAGAATTAAATAAAAGTAAAATCTATTGGTTGAAATATTATAAAAACTATATATAAAAAATATAAATTTGATAAATTTTTGAAAAGACCGATTTTTATTATATATGTATGTATCCTACTTATTAAATATATTTTTATTACAATGGAAAATATAACCTGTTTGTTGAAATATTATGAAAACTATATATTTTCAGCAAATTATTAATAAATACTTCTTATTGGTTTTATTAATGTTTTAGTAAATAAAAACAATAAAATCAAATTAATTTTGTTTTTCAAAATTAGGTATTTTACTTAAAACGATATTCGACCGAAAAACGTATCTAATGTACAAAAAACAATATTTGAAAGTTTTTAACTTTAATTGAATTCCATATTTAATTAATTACTTTTTTAAATACAAAAAAACAAAACTATAAATATATTATTCTAAAAAGAAAATAAGTTAATTGGAATAATATAAAATTATGTTTTTGATATTTGATATGCGTTATAGTCAAATTGTAAAGTTTAATCTGTTATGTAACGATTGTTTTTATTGTTTTAAAATTAAAATTATTGTTTAAATTAATTTATACGCTCAAATTATCCGTTGTTATTTATTATATAATATCCGATATTTATTATTCATTAAATTAGTTATAAATAAAGTCATAAACAATTTTAACAAAAATCTAGACAAAAGCTTAAAATCAGCTGCTCTTATCATTTTGTGTAAATTTTTGAAAGCATTGATAATTCCTTCTTTATACGATTTCAAAATTTGGTAATTTCTCATGATAACTGTTACTTAATAATTTTTTCTTGAACAATCGTCAATCAGTATTTATAAATAATAAACTGCTGTATTAACAGTAAATACAAGAATAATAAGATGACAAAATAAACTGTGTAGAAAAAAAAATTAAATAAATTTAGTTATATGTATTTAAATTGAATAAATTATATTCGATAAATGCAGAACTGGATAAGAATATTATTATGGATAAGAATATTATTAAATTAAAAAAAATAAATTGGATAACTTTGGATAAAATCAAAATTAAATAAAAACTTTTACAATTTCAATTATCTCTTATTACCAATTATTATTTTTGAATTTAGTTTAATACTCAATCATTTTAAAATGAAATTGGATAAATTTGGATAATATACTTATAAATAAGTTTTGTTATTAACATAAATTGTTTTTCATTTGCATTTATGTTAAAATACAATATGATGGAGTATAACATAACATCAATGAATACTTAAATATTAATTTTAAATGAATTAGGATAATTTTGTCTATTTGAGTAAAATTAAATAAATTAAAATATTTATTTTAATATGTTTATTTAATGAATTATTCAATCGGCAAAAAAGCTTTCATTCATAATTTAAATTTAGCAAAATTTTGATATTGATAAAAATATTGATTTCAAATATTAATTAAATACTATTATTTGTTAATACGTTTATTGACAAAAAAAAATCATAAATTAAATTTTTATTTTTATTATTTTATTAATCATTATTTATTATAGAAATTATGAATTTTTGAAAAAACGATTTTATTTATGATATAATGTTAGCCTACCTATTAAATACATATTATATTTTTTTAATACTTGAAAAATAATTTATAATATTTTTATTATATAGTAATAAAAAGTGTATATAATAATAAATGTCTTTTATTTTAGATTTTTGATTGGGATAATTCAACAAATCAATTATTATTAAGTTCATTTTATTGGGGGTATACTGTAAATCAAATACCTGGTGGTTATACATCAAAACGATGGGGCTCAAAGTACACTTTATTAATATCGATATTTGGATCAGCTGTATTAACATTATTAACACCAGTTGTTACAATTTATTTAGATTGGCAGGGTCTATTAGTAATACGTATATTACAGGGTCTTATACAAGGTGTTATGATGCCAGCATTAATGTCATTTTGTGCAAAATGGTGTCCAGCTGATGAGCGTGCAAGAGGACGTATGTTTTATTTTTTATTAATATAATTAATTATTTTTTTAATTATATCTTTTCTCTCTTTAATATTACAGTTGTATTTGTTGGATCTGGTTTAACATTTGGTACATTTATTACATTCCTTGGTAGTGGACAAATTGCATATGCATTAGGTTGGGCTAGTATATTTTATTTATTTGGTGGATTAGGTGTTTTATGGTCAATATTTTGGTTATTATTTGCATCAAGTACACCAGCACAAAATCGATTTATATCGAAAGAAGAAAAAAATTATATTTTAACAGCATTGGATCATACAGAAGATACTCATAAACATTATGTTAGAACACCATGGTTAGAAATGATGAAATCAATACCATTTTGGGCAACAGTTGTTCAACATGTTGCTCAATCATGGGTTATTACATTATTACAAACACAAATTCCAACATATTTTAAAAATATATTTGATGTTCGCATTGATGAAAATGGTTTATTATCATCATTACCATATATTGGTAGATTTATAATGCAATTTGTATTCATTGGCATAGAATATTTAATTATAACAAATAAATGGATGACATTGGGTATACGTAGAAGATTCTTTCATATTATTGGACAATTAGTACCAGCTATTATATTTATTGGTGTTGGTTTTATACCAAATGGTAGTATTGAATGGGCTGTTACATTATTAGTTATTGGTAATGGAGCAAATGCTGCTATTGGTATGGGTGGTTCTGTTAATCCAATTGATTTGGCACCACATCATGCTGGTATTATTATGGGTATTGTTAATACAGCTGGTGGTGTTATAAGTATATTTACACCAAATGTTGTTGGATGGGTTGTAACAGATATTGTAAGTTAATATATAAAATATTTTTTTTATAAAATTAATATTCTAATTTTTTGATTTGTTTTTTTTTTTTTTCTTTTTTTTTTGCTATATATAGCATAGTTTACCACAATGGAGAATTATATTTATTATAACAGCTGTAATATCTATACTTGGTGCTTTTGTTTTTGTATTCTTTGGTTCAACTAAAGTTCAAAAATGGAATGAACCAGACAAAAAGACTGATGATAATAACGATGAAATAAAAAAGAATGAAACATAATAATAATTATTGATTGAAAAATCATTTAGGAAAACAAATTTTATTTATTAACTCGTATTAAATATTTTTTAAGATTAAATTTAATTTAATAAAATATATATAATTTATTATTTGTACATAAAAAATTAAAAAATTAAAAGTATAAAAAAGAAAAATTAAAAATTGTTTTATTGATTTTAGTTAAAATTTAGTGAAAATTTCTCCTTTTATCTACACTAATCTGCAGTATAAAAAAATTGACAAATTTTGTATTAGCTTAGGTTAGTAATCGAAAGCTTTTTCATTTATATTCCATATTTAGTGTAAATACTGAATTTATGATTAATACATTTTTCGTCTTCTTATAGTTTATGGTTCAAAATTGATATATTTTTAAATCGTTTACGTCGTTACATAAAATATATGTTATAGGTTATGTAATGAATTATGTTGTCTTACTTCATTTACACATTAACAAAATTGTATTTGTATTACTTGTTCGCCTTTACCTAACTTCTTTGTTTTTAATTATATAATTAATTATGATCTAAACTCTAATTGTCAATCAATTGAGATCTTTTCTCATCAACATGATAATAGAATGTTTTAGTATTAATATTGTTTTTGTTATTATTTATTTCTCCCAAAACATTAGACGAGTTAAATACCAATTTTTGTATTATTTTAATACATTTTTTCTACAATTTAAAATTAATCACTGTTTGTTATTAAAATAAATGAAAAATTTATTATTGATAGAATAGAATAAAACAAAAATAAATTGTCATTTTAAGCAGTCGGTCGTCACATAATTTTATTTATTAAAAAATCAAATGGTTCATGCTCTGAAATCTTATTATGAAATGTTAATCAATAGTTTAAAGTATAAACCTACGTTGAAGTGTTATATTATACAACTTGTTATGAATATTAAATTTTATTGTTGAAAAGTGTGACAATCTAATATGTAGATAATCTTTTTTCCAATAGAATTTTTTATTAATTTTTCTTTCAATTTTAATTTTTAGATAAGTACTATAATTGTATTTATGTACCTAAATATTAGAATTACATGTTTTAATTACAAATATTTGAAATTTTATTCTAACAACATCATACCTATATCAACATTCAAAAAGAATAAATTTATTTAATATGTCTAGATTCTACACAAATAAATATTCTTGACCTGAGTACCAGATCAGTTGTTATTAGGAAGGTAACAATGGATCATAATAATATTTATAACAATTCTAATCCACTTCGAGTAGTAGGTATTTAAAAAAAAAAATTTCTATTGAATATTGCCTTTAAAATTTTAAATCTAGTATTCGAAAGCTTATCTAATATTTTGATAATTTTATTTAAAATAATAAATTCACTTAACAATTTTTTAGATTTTAAACATAGATATAGTCACGCAAGGTAGAAACTAATTAATTTTTGATTTTATAATATTCTTTCAACAACTAATTTTACTCTAACGATAAAAAATAAAGTCTGAAATGAATCTTTTAAATCAGCTTATTAATGCTATATAATCTCATTACTTTCACTTTATCTAATTTTTTGTTATAAATTTAATTTTATAATTCATTAGTAATTTTTGTTTAATTTAATATGAAATTTAATTTTAATTATAAAGTTTGTGGTTGCTATTTCAGTTTCTATTATTGAGATAAAATGTTTAACATATTGCCGATCTTTCAGAAAATAAATTTGAATACGATATAAATTTTTATGCGATTTTATTAATTAATTCTGAATGAAATAACACCAAAATTTAAATGAAAAATATTTTCTTCTCATGATCGAAAGTTCGGAACAACTTATTTTTACAATGTAAAATACTTCTGTTATTATTATAACGTGATTAACGTTATTAAGTCCGTTACGATATAAATTAACGTTATGACTTAATTCCGAATGAAACAAGTTCAAAGTTTTAAAAAAAAAAAATAAAGTATATTTTCTTTTCATGATCGAACGTTCGGAACAACTTATTTTTACGATATAAACTAATTCTGTTGTATAACGTTATTAACGTTATTAAGTCCGTTACGATATAAATTGACGTTATGAATTAATGCCGAATGAAACAAGTTCAAAATCTTAAGAACAAAATAAATAATATTTCCCTCTCACGGTTGAGCGTTCGGAACAACTTATTTTTACGATATAAAAGTATACAAAAATAAATTTAAATAAATACAAAATAAATATATAATAATTATATAATTAAATTTATACTGAATTCATACCGCCGAAAAATAATAGAATATTGTAGAAAATTTCACAGGTCTATACTATAAAAATAGATTAAATTAAAAATAACAAAATTCGATTTTCCTTGCACATTTTTTTTTTAATACTAAAAATCATTTATTTTAAGTTAAAACTGCTGCATGATTTAAAATTTACTGAGAATGATTATAGAATTCAAACTAAGTAAGATAATTTAAAATAAATATAATATACTAAAATTAAAAGATTTATTTATTTTTTCATTATCTTGGTTGTAATTTAGTTTATATTATATTTAGTTTAGTAATAATTACTTTGTAATTTAGGTAGAATTATGAAAAGTTCTCGAATCAGCACATTTGGGTGATTTTGAAGTCTTGTGTGATATGACGTTAACTTGGATGTAACTGTTTCTTTTACAGACGGATGGAACCTTTAGATTTTCTCATATTCTGTCGGTTCTTACAAACCAGGGGACATTTACAATGTATCTCAGTACTTTTGACTGAAACAGTTCAATTATTTCTATGTTTGAGTTACTTGAAGTACCCCCATAGCTAAAACCATATATCCAAATTGGTTTCAATATTGATTTGTATATCATTAATTTACTGTAATATGATAGCTTGGAAAGTACATAAAAACATTTTTTTAAAAGATTAAGTACTCAATTATCGTTCTATTGCTAAGCTATCATCGATAATTGTTAAAGTTTTCGAATTAATTGTTCTTAATTCGGTTTATAGTAATTTTGCACTTATTTTCTCACTCATATAGTCAGCATGAATTGACAAAAAATAAATTTGTAGTAAAAAATCTTATTGGATCAACTTCAATATTTAT
Source organism: Argyra leucocephala (assembly GCA_963942445.1). NCBI lineage: Eukaryota > Metazoa > Arthropoda > Insecta > Diptera > Dolichopodidae > Argyra > Argyra leucocephala. Next base: position 161,067,759 of record OZ012678.1, read on the forward strand.
TAATAATATGAAGGATGAGGTTTACAAGCAGATGTAGTCTACACGCTCAAACTTACAAACTTAATATTGCTTAAATTACGAAAATTAGGTTTCCCTTTAATCTTTTTAAAATAGACCAACTCTTATTTAGCCAATAATAGAGTTTATACCTGTATATCATTTATGTATATCAGTAGTATATCATTCATTACCAACTCAGGTGTTCCATAACATAGTTTTCACTTAGGACTTTTTTTTATTTCTAATTTATGTTAATGATGTTACCTCAGTAATAAAACATTTAAAAGAAAAATTAATTTCGAAAGTGATATAAAAAAAATTTTAGAAGTAGATTTTATTTTCATTAGAACAATAAAACATTTTTTTTTTTTATTTATTTTTATTTAATCGTAAATCTATATTTAAATAGGCGTTCGTGCGATATAATCTTTTAAACATTAATCTTATCGTAAAGTAATCCAAATGTATTTAAATTTTACAATATTGTACTTAAAAGAATTTGTTGGTTATTTTTCATTTTAACTTTAAATGAGAACTAACTCTTATAATCGATTATTATTAGACAAATTCATAAATAGAATATAGATTATAAATTATAATTTTAAAAGTGATAAGATTTCCAGTGTAATGCTTTATGGGAGTTCTGAATCATAAATTTAAAATAAAGCAGAAAAAAAAAATAAATAAAAATGAGCAAAAATTATTTCAATATTTTCAAAAAAATTTTTAATATAAATTAATATAAGCTTTGATTATGCAGTTTAGTTCACCAAAATAATTTGATATAGAAATAACATATTATTAGAAATTGTTTTAATTATTTATTAATTTTAAAATTTATTTGTACAAATACACCTTTTTGGTTCATAATTTTCAAATCGTATTAATATAATTAATAGAATGAAATCAACGTTAATAGCTAGTGATACTACAGAAAAAAATAACCATATTGAGAAAAATGAAAAACAGGATAATGAAAAAAGTAAAAAAATAAATAATTTTATTATAGTTATGATTTTAATAAAAAATAATATAATATAAATATAATTACAAATAATAATAAAAACCCAATTTTTTTTTCACTATTAATTTTTATTATATTGCAAATCATAATATTTTTAAAAATTTTTTGATTTGACTCTATTTTATTATTTGCTATTTATAGAAATAAGTATGCAAGCAAAAATTTGTTGATCCTCCCCTTCTCTAAAAATATAATTATAATAATAAATTACTGAAAACAATTGCATTTATCAAAAATAATAAGTAATATTTAAATTTACTTTATTTATTTTTGTTAAAAGCTTATAAACTAAAATTCTAGAAATTTTTTTTCGATTAATATATTTTTTTTTTGTTATAAAAAATATTTTAATTATCAAAGAAAAATAATAAAAAATATAATGAGCCTAGCCCAAGCTGCTAGAGCTTAAAAATAAATTTTTAATTGAAATAAATGTTAATATAACTAATAAAAAAAATAATATAAAATATATACCTAATAATTAATATAATTTAATAATAAGGCCCACATTTCAAAAGGGAAAAGGACCTATAAAGTTGGGCTACAGATTTATCTGTAGGTTGAACTGTTAAAATAAATAAATAATGTTAATATAAATAAATAATAAATAGACATAATTATAACAATATTCTTATGTTATATAACAACATAATAGTCAAAAATTAATAAATTAAAAAAAAAATATTTAAAATTTGAAAATTAAATAATTAATTTTTTTTATTTTTCTTTTTTTAGTACCCCTATCTTATGGATGGGGTATAAGACATTGGCAATTTGTAATGCTGTTCTTTTGCAATGCACTTACATATGCCATGAGAGCAAATTTATCAGTTGCTATTGTACAAATGACAAGTGTTGAATCGGCAAAGCCAGGTGATGTGGTAAGTTGTTGATATTTAATTTTTAATTTGTTTTAATAATATTTAAAGAAAGTTAGAAGTGGGCTTGATAAACCTCACTACGTCCTTTAAAAAAGAAATTATGAAAAAAAGAAAAAAAAAAATAGAATTAAAAAAAATTTACCTAATTGTAAAATAATTTGTTTGATTATTAAAGATATCAACAAGTAATTTCAAATGTGATATAATAAATAGTTTATTTTATTAACCTTTATTTCTCATAAACGATGACAATTTTACTAACCTTACTTGATGATGCTATTATTTACAATCAACACAGAAAGCTTTCGACTAGTAATAGATATCTGATGTCCTATTTCATTTAACCAGTAATGTCACAGTATAATATAATACCACAAATTAAAAAATATACCAGACAAATCACTCTGAACAAATAAAATATTTCTATCAGAAAATGAGATTGGAACCCCATACCGTTGTCGTCAGTTTTTGTATATGGATATAATTTATCTGTATATTATTATTTTGTGTTAATACGTATATAATATGCAATATATAATACAACACATAGTTTTTATATTTTACATACTTAGTGTTATTTGTGACAATGTTAAAAGTAGTAAAATTAATGAAAACATTAATTTAGTGTAATTCACATGTAAAAGGGTATATAAGGGGAAATATTTTAAATATGACAATTAAATATATGACAATCGGGTAAAAAGGAAAACAATGAACATCTTAAATTGATAAATATGTATTTCAAGGTTTTTTCGGAATATCATAAAATCGCTTTGAACTTAAAAATTATTACTAAACGAACACAATGTTAGTACCCCATTATCATCATTATCAAAAATGAATGGACTCTTAAACTAATTGTTTTTTGTATGAAGAATAATAGTGTTACAGGGTTCTACGTACAGGGTGTTGTATACATACAATATATTATATTTTATAGAGTCATCAATACTGTTGAATTCAATAATTCAGGTTAAATGTAAACTTACGTGTTCTCTTTTTGTGTTCATTGTTAAAATGTACTTGATTTTTATATAAGAAATATGCACACAAACGTAAAAGACATATAGAACTGTTATATTTTGTAATACTCATATGATTTAGTGAAAAATAAAACACTTGAAATTTAGTTTATTATAATAGTTATTCGTAACATTTTTTTTTTTTAAATTGAACAAAATAAAAAATAATAAACGAATAATTAAATTAATAATGAAAATACAATCGAATTTCCCTGGAAATTAAATCAATAAATAAATTTAAAGGGAAAAATAACAATATAAAAATTTGTGGTTTTATAATTAACGTTATCACAACTTTTTAATTATTTTTTCTTTACGCATTAATAAAAATTAATATAATGTGTAGTATTAATAATAATGAAATCTCAATTGTGACTTAATAAAAATTTACTGAATTTGCTCCGCTGTTTAGCAAAAGAGTTTATAATTCCCAACAGTATTGAAACATAAATTGGTACTTTCAAATTATATTTTACCCAGTTTGAGTTCGTTTTTATAAGATAATACTTTAGACTTCTTTTTTACACTACCGAATTCTCAAGCAATAAAAAAAGGCATGTTTACATTATTTTCTTACTAGGTATAACAAACAAAATTATAGTAGAGTGTAGCTTCATTCAAACTTTTTCTTCACTTATAAAAACCTTGTAGGTAGTCAAAGTGTCAATCCATAATTTTGATTATGTTGTTCTTATCTATTATTAAAATCTTATTGTAAACTATTTTATAATTCATAGGTTTTTGATTGGGATCAAGCAACACGACAATTAATATTGAGTTCATTTTATTGGGGTTACACTGTAAATCAAATTCCAGGTGGATATATAGCAAAACGATGGGGTGCTAAATATACTTTATTTACTGCAATTTTATCATCAGCAATTTTATCGATTATAACACCAATTGTAACAACACATTTTGATTGGAGAGGAATATTAGCAATTCGTGTATTGCAAGGACTTGTTCAAGGTGTTATTATGCCAGCTGTTATGTGTATGTGTGCAAAATGGTGTCCAATTGATGAACGTGGTAGAGGAGGTTTGTATTAAAATACATAATTATTAATAAAAAAATAATTAACATTTTTTTTTTTTTTTTTTTTGCATTTACAGTTGTTTTCCAAGGTTCTGGTTTAATGTTTGGTACATTTGTAACATTTCTTGGTAGTGGTCAAATTGCATTTACACTTGGTTGGCCATCAATATTTTATATTTTTGGTGGTCTTGGATTGGTTTGGTGTTGTGTATGGTTAATATTTGCAGCAAGTAGTCCAGCAGAACATCGTTGCATTTCACCAGAAGAAAAAAAATATATTATGACAACAACAAATTGTGGTGATGAACAAAATTATGTTAAAACACCATGGTTGGCAATGTTTTCATCAATACCATTTTATGCATCAATTGTACAGCATACAGCTCAAGTATGGATGATATCATTATTACAAACACAAATTCCAACATATTTAAATTCAATATTTGAAGTTAGAATTGATGAAAATGGTTTAATGTCATCATTACCATATTTGGGTAGATTTATTTTGCAATTTGTGTTCATCGGCTTAGAATATTTAATTGTTGAAAGAAAACTAATGTCATTGGGTGTTCGTAGAAGAGCTTTTCATACATTTGGTTGTACAATACCAACAATAATATTTATTGCAATCGGATTTATACCAAATGGTTATGTTGAATTAGCTGTTACAGCATTAGTTTTGGCAAATAGTTTTAATGCAGCAATTGGTATGGGTGGTGCACTAAATCCAATTGATTTGGCACCACATCATGCTGGTATTATTATGGGTGTTAATAATTGTGCTGGAAGTATAATAAGTATAATTGCACCAAATGCTGTTGGATGGGTTGTACAAGATGAAGTAAATATTATTTTTTTATATTATATATGTGAAGATTAATTTATATTAAAATATTAATTTTTTTTTTTTATTAGAAAAATTTGGTACAATGGCGAATTATATTTATGATAACAGCTGGTATAACATTATTAGGAAATATTGTTTTTGTATTTCTTGGTTCCACGGATGTACAAAAATGGAATGATCCTAAAGAGACAGAAGAGAAAAAGACTAAAGAAACTCCAGTAAATAAATGCATAGAATCAGCGACAGCTACAGCAAGCGATATTAATTAATTACGAATAGAATAATAATAATAAAATAATTAAGTTTATATTAATTTATTTAATAATTTAGTTTTAGTTAGTTTTCAAATAATTATGTTTAATTTATGTATTTAATTATATAGATAGGAAAATATTTATTTATTTTTTTACAATAAAAAAGTTTTCTCATATTTAAAATAATGTTTTATTTTTTTTTTACTCTTCGAATTTGAAACTAGTGTGGAGAAATTTTTTCTGTCCATATTTAAGCAAAATCATATTTGGAAATTTCTATGTTCTTAGCAAAAGCAATTAGATATTTATTTATTGTTCAAATTACAAAATACAGTATTTGAATTCAAAGTTTTTAAATTTTGCTCTCCTTCTGGATGGTCTAATGATTTTCTCTTGTTTTTTTTTTTTTTATTTACATGTAGATAAATATCTTACATTTTCTATTGACAATATTTTAGCTCGAAGACGTTTTATTCCAAAAATTGTTTTGTCATACGTCGTACTATGGTATATGGATGTTCTTATCTGAAAGTAGATTAGAAAAGAAACTTTATACCTATATTTTTTTTTAGATTTGAGTGCTTTTGTACTTTTAACTAAATTCATAGATTTAAATGTGTGATAACCCTAATCTTTTCAATAGATTTATCAATCGTTTTTTTTGTATTAGAAAGGGTCCCTTATAAGTTCCAAATTGACAGAGTTTTAAGTTGCCTGCAATGTTTTATATTCACAAATAATTTTTTGTTGTGTCTGTATTCTTTCAGGAGAACATTCGATGCCAAATTTCATTCATTTATTCAGACATTCGAATCGTCATTATAATGGAAAAATTTGGATTTTATTTATTTGATAAATACAATATTTTTTATCACAGCAATATAAAAATGTGGATTTCAAATTCGATTATATACCAAAATCCATTTTCAGTTTCCTTCGACTTGTGTTTCAAAATCCATGTATATATTTCATTCAAGTTAATTGTTTTTCTTAATTAACAGTTTTGGTTTTGAAGTAAGTTTTAATCCTCAACATTGTAAATCGGAAAAAAATTATTTAAATGTGGTATCAGCGCTATCACACTGAAACAAACTGATCGATACGTATACAACTTCCAATGTGTGGCAACTGCTCTAAAATTGAATAGACTGGATACAAAAGCATCAGCCTGAATATAGCCGTACTTAAGGTAATTTAATATTTTTCGTTAAACTTACATCAAAACTTAAAGCTATACTTAAGGTTAACTAACCGACTGCGTACATAAGTTTAACATTTACTTAAGTTTACTACACATGGCAGGTTGATGTTTTGAATCGAACAGACAACAATAAATAAAAAAATGTAAAAGGTCTTTTTCGTTAACAATATCTTATTGCTTATTCCTAATTATTTTTAAGCTATAGTACAACCACATAATATCCAAATAGGATTGTCCATAATTTTTGTTTATTAAAACTGTTCCTATCATTTTGACGTAGTAAAAATTAGTAATAATATTTTTAAGTAAAATTTAGTACATCCAAGTGCAGCTAAAAATATATATTATAGAAAATACAACAAATTGATAAGATAAATGTGTATTAATCAGTAGTGTTTTCGGAAAAAATGCAGTAGAAAAAATAATGACTTATATATACAATATACTAAAATTAGCTTAATTAATGTTTTTTCTGTATTTCTTCCAATTTACCTTAGGCCTTATTGTTTATTTTAAATAAAAAAAAACTATTTCAATTATTATTATTTATTTGAATTATTTGTTGGATTCTTAAATCATTTAAAGTACATCAAAAATATTTTATTGCAAAAAATTCAGTTACAAAAATATAACAAGACTTCCTCTAATTACAAAAATATTACAAGTGTTAAAATACTAGGCTTCCATTTTTTTACTGGTTTGAATTTTTAAAATAAAACAAAGAAAAATGTTGAGCTACTAAGAACCATCTTCTGCCCTTTCCATTCGATCGTTTCAATTTCTTCTTCCACCGTTTCCATTTCTTTACTAATTTCATTATTATCCTGAACATTATAGTATTACTGTTATTATCCACATCCAGCAAATTTTTTGTTAGAATAATTTTAAAATATCTTTTCATATCACTTTAAAAAATTTGAGTACCTACTCAAGTTTTTTATTTATTATTGAAATGGGAGTAGTTTTGGTTAAAAAAGGAGAAGTCCAGTAAAAGTTAAAATTTATTGAAAGGTGGAGTAGATTTACTTCTGTTGCTGTAAAGTGAAAATACTGGTATAGATTATACCAATTATTCCATACAAATATTCATCAGCGACAACACTATTTGTAATGTGATTTTATTTAAAATTCGCCTATATGTATGCAATATTTGTAAAAATAATTATAAAATAATTTTTTGTGGCTAAGAACAGCTTTTAAGCATTTCACAAGGAAGCATATGACAAAAAATTGATACAACAAATTTAAATTATATCAGTTGGTCAGTAATATTGTTGGTATTAATAAAAGTGAACTTTTTAAGTTCGATAATGTACATTCCAAATAGTAATAAGCTCAATAAATCATATTTCTGTAAAGAGTGTGTTAAAATTTATGTTTAGTATAGAATCAGGATCAGGATGTAGATTTAAGTTTTATATTATATAAATATAATCAAAGTTCGGTTTTTTTGTGTATTTTTTTTTACCAATACTTAATTCACAATTGGTTTTGTTAGCTATAGTTTCCTAATTATGAAGTAAACTATTATTACTATCCTTTGACGGCCACGTACATTTTAAGCTAGATATTAAGAAAAAATGCATTCTGTTTTGTTTTTTTAGAATTAAATTCATTTAAATAAAGAAAATAAATAAACAAAATTTGAAAAAAAAAAACAGTTTTTACTGGTAAAATATATTTTTTTTAGTCAATTCTTAGCTTAGTATTTAGTTCATCCAGAACCATTTTTATTAAAAAAAATGCATGTTTACATTATGTATATTATATTGTATAGCAAAATTTATCAATTGACATAATTTATTATTAGAAAAAATATTAAAATAGTTTAATTTTTTTTTTTACCTTAATTAAGAGTTTCCAGGCCAGGTCTTTATATTAGTTTTAAATAGTTTAATTGAATAAATCATTATATTAATAATACAGCGAAACCTGTGAAGTTGGCCACCCTTACAACATGACCACTCACGAAAATTGGCCAAAAATTTTACAACATGAAAAAATTACATATAAAATTGGTTCAAAATACTTTTTTATGTTGTACCTGTATATCTGCTAACTTGGCCCTTTCTTTTCTTATATTACCTAACTTTTTGTAAATAAAATACCTGTAAAAAAGTTTGCCATAGCAGTTTTTTTATTGTAAAACATTTAATTTATTTTACATAAGATACAGAGTACAGAGATGAGTAGATAACAGGTTTGTTTTTTTCATTTGTTATTTAGTTACGTAGTTGTATTGTTAATTTTTTCCATGGAGTAGTGTAAAAATTTTTTACTCTGAACTTGATAACATCGCTTGATAAAATCTTGGATATGGAAAGTGAATCTGCAGATGTCGAATCAACCAATATTCTGTCTATAACAGCAAGTGATACTATGAACAATTTGAATAAGGTTCTTTTGTATGTTTCTAAGCAGCAACAAGAATTAACTGAAGAAGTTCTTAATATAAAAACCAAAATTGAATAACATTTAAGGAAAAAAAATTTTTTCAAACAACGTCCTTTAGAATCTTTTTTTAAAAATTAAAATAACATTGAATTCTATAAATTTTTGTTAATTTTTTTTTCTCTATTTATTACATAATAAAAAACTACATATAACATGGCATGTAGATATTATTTCCAATGAATGTGTTAGTTTTTGAATTATATATTTTATTGTTTTGTTTAATTTTCTAAATTTTTGAAGTTTTTTAATTTTTAAATTTGCAAAATTTTAATCCTTAGAAAACCAATTTTGAATTAATAAAGTATGAACATACATACATATGACATATGATGGAATGGTTAATAATTTAATTGCCTTTTGTTTCCATTTAAAAAGAAAAAAATTTAAAATTTCCTTACAAGTTGGCCTACTGTAAATGTTTGTCACAAATTTTCGAACCGTTGGTAGCGAACTTAGACAGGTTTCACTGTATTAATAATTCTTAATAATAATACTAATTTTTTTTTTTTTAAATAATTTAACTATAGATAATTTAATTAATCTACGAATACTTCAAAATTTAGTAGTATGTGTTCAGAAGTAGGTACTTAATATATTAGTAGTAAAATTTGTAAAATTAATGAATATCTTGTATTTAGTACTTACTGCAATAGTTCAATAAGTATCAAAATTAAATTAACATACTAAAAATACTTTAAAAACACTGGTTATTAAAAAAATGGCAGTGTTAGTCTTTATTATATTGTATACCTTTATTCATTTATGGGTTTCCTAAGACTATATTATATAAGTATTTACTTAAAACTAACATCATTATTATTTGAACGGGAGGCCAACTTTCACTTTTCAATATTAATTAATATTGTATGTTGCATTAATTAGTTAAAATAATAATATGCACTTACAAATATTTATATATTATAAGTAAATATTTGATTTAAATCTGCAACTGAATTATCAATGTCAGCCTTAAATTTTATATTTTTTTAATAACTTTTTCTATTTATTTATTTACTCTAACAGTTGATCCTACCAGATAAATCTGTAGGTCAACTTTATAGGTCCTTTTCCTTTTCGAAATGTGTGTTTTATTAAAAATAAAATAACCAAAAAAAATATGTCCTGTCCTGTGTCTGTCACAACTTACAAACCCATTAAATAACTTATAATCATATTATTATAATCCAAAATTAAAATTAAAATAACTCATTTTATTAAAATTCAGAACTAAATTGAAATAACCTGCTGTTTTATTGAAATAATCAATTGAAATAAAATAATTTAAATTTAACTTAATGATTTTTAAAACAATGAAAATTTGTTCAATTTTTTATATACTTTTACTTTTTATTATGTATATTGAATTAGGTGTTAAGTGGGTTATATTATCTTTATTTTTTTATTAATTTTGGCCTTGAACATTTACTAAATACTGGAGATAATGTGTGAGATATAATAAATGAGCATTAATGATTAATTATTTTGATAATAATTTTATATACTCTCTCATCTTAAATTATTGACTAGTTGTCTTTAGAACGTATTGTGTGATAGATATTTATAAGTGAAAATCTCGAGTAAAACGTTAACATAAAATAATGAAGAAAATTGATTTAATTTTCCATAATTTTTCAAGTAAATTTTTCCAATTAAATTTTATGAATTAATAAAATTATTTTAATAAGATATTTTATATATCAAAACTATGTACATATTTATATTAAATAAACCAAACAAAAAAAAAAAAACAAAAAAAAATTAACAAATTTGAACTAAAATATTTAATTTAAAATTGGTGTATAAGAGCTTTTTCTAAAAAAAAACAAAACAAAAATAAAAAAAAAAATTGTAGAATTTAAACCAAATGTATTTTTATCAAAAAACATTTAAACTTGGTTAATTCACAATCAAATAGAGTGATGGTTGAATTTTAAAATTCAAATTTTAAAAAAATATTTCAGTTTAAATGGTATCCATCGTATTTAATAAAAAAAAAAACATTAAATAGAATTGACATTTAATCGATAACAGAGGGTACTGAATTTATTCAACTAATATGAGTGTAGGTATGGGAGGTGACCTAATTGTGTGCTGGTAAATCGGTAACAACCGGCTCGCATATAATTAATGTAGGTAAAAACATAATTCATATGAATAAATATCGAAACAAGAACAATATTAAGAATTTATTGAGCATAAAATATTACAAAATTTGTCCATATGGCCTGTTCTTTTGCAGATACGGACTTCTCGCTTCTTTGACGAACTCTTGTATATGTTGCCAATCTATGGTTCTGAATCGCAGTCTACTATCTGCTTACCCAATAATTTTTGTGACTATCAAATTCATTAAGCTAAAGCCTAAAACCTCTTTCAGCTTCTGAACGACTAACTGCAGTAGTACTTAATATTTTTTTAGCTTTTAAAATTGAATCAGGTAATTGAATATTTTGTGATTTGATATTTGTATTAATACAAAATCTCGAAAATCATTAATAATAATGTTGTATTTTAAAATTTGATTCAATTTTAAAACTTTTCTTTTACCGTCTAGCCACGGATATAGAGTTTCATCAAACGACCAATTAGACGGATCTAATATGTCAAAAAGGTTTAGAAAACCGTCATAGTTATCCAAATTTACATGGTTGGCAGACAAAAGCCGTAATGTCAAATTCTTTGCAACTGTATCCAATAATTTATCCCTGGAAAGAACATTAAATTTATTATTATTTTCAAACGGTATATATTTAAACTCAGATCATTTCATTAATTTATCTGTTTTCTGTGTTTGTATTGTTCTTGATGTAATACATTTGAAAGTATAGAAACTTATCAACCGGCTCGCCGTTTTATTTTTTGTTATCAAAAATCGGACCGAACCGACTCCAGCACACCACTGATTATACGTCATTTGAATGTAACCTTATCTTGTACTCTTGCATTTACATTTCCTACAAGCCTAGCTATTTCATACTACACCAGCTTATAGATTTGGATTATTTTCAATTGCATTTTAATCTGATTTTTAATAGAATAAAGTAGAGGTAGAGTACTTATATAAGAGTGTTATAATGCATATTTAAACATATTTAATATAATAATAATACATACATGCTTACATTATTACATTATAATACTAATATAGTAATGTTATATATAAATGTTTAAATTTTCTTTTAAAATGGTATTACTATATAGCCTTCTTACATCCAGAATTAAGAAAATCAGTTTCTTGACAAAATTAAAAAATCCATTTTCTATTCCTTTTAAACTTTTAAATTCAGTAAATGCAATTGAACACTTTAGAGTTTGTTTTAAATGAATTCCAATACCGCCTATCAATAAAAATATGTTTTTTTGTTTTTGTAATAATTTTCATAAAAGACTGCCAACACCACTGACGACAATAATATAAAAGAAACTTTGAAGAGTACTTATCTCTGGTTTTACATTCAGGATGGCACTATATTAAGTGGTATAACCTCAATGTTAATTTAAAAATGATAATCTGTAATGAATTAGATAAACAAATTGGAGCTGAAATCAATTGAAGCTGGGTCATCAGCAATACATTTACAAAAAAAAACAAAAACTGGAAAAGCTAACCGTAAAAGCTCAGAGTAACATTAAAAACAATTTTAATAACAACATAAAATTCTACGCCATCTTTAAAATGCAACTTTTTCGGAAACAGAACAAAAATTACTTAACATTGGTTTGTCTACGCCCCAACACTGCAACCAAAAAGATTTACTGAACTTAGCATTAGATGTTGAAAGGCCAAGCACTTCAACACGGGCTTTCAAATACAAATTATTACACAGTGAAAACTCCAATGTTATTTGAAATTGGCAATGGAAATTGGTTTGTATTTTCCCGAATGTGGAACCATATTTCAACAAGTGTGCTCCCAAAATCCTAAAATCAACTCAATTTATGTATATATAATACTCAAAAATTCAAAAACAATACAAAAAAATTCGTCCAAAATTATTCCAACTGACCATAGGGGTATTTTCTTTCCTATAATCGTCTGAAAGTCTGACACTGTTTAGTTAAGTATAAAAATTGTATGACTTTGGCAATATTTAATAACAAAATTAATTCATCTTTGAAGTTGCATGTTGCTAAAACTGTAAAGTAACAGTAACAATCTATTTTAAAACCTATCCTGATCCTGATATGTTGTGAAGAAAAGTTGTAAAAATTAATTTCTAATCAGGCAAAAGTACTTTGAGCTTCTTTTGGATTTTTAAATTTTTCTATTGTTTCGTAATAGCAATGATAGCAATGACTATTTTCTTATATCTACATAATATTTAGTTATAATATCCTGTCAAAGAGGAAAATTTCAAATTTTGTATATATAGGCATTAGGCATATATTTTCTATAAATCGATGTCGACTCGGTATTTAAGAAACCCCATTATATTTGCTTTCATTACAAATATTTGTACTCTGGATTGGAGGTCTTATGTATATATACAGTTATTGGTAATAGTCAAAACAATAAATTGATACCTTTTATACCACATACAGAGAAGTAAAAATGATGAAATGAAGAGGGTGAATAAATTAGATGAATAGAAATGAATAAAAATTTATCAAAAGGTTTTGAATTTTAACGGTTCACAGGGGTAGGACTTTTAGCATATTTGGTAAACACATTACATAGCTTTTTAGTTACTTATGCTTTTAATAAATTATGTGTAACCAAATTTAAATTACCGTCCAATAGCAAAACATTTATGCATTCCTAAACTATTCGAATTAATAGTTTTTGATTAAATTTATGATATTTGTTATAAACATTTATCAATTAATCACCATGGTTTTGTAAAGAAAAAATCTACGGTTACAAATTTAGTTGAGTCTTGCTCACACTTCCTGAACACTATGGTGGTTGGCTTTCAGACTGATGTCATTTACACAGATTTGAGCAAGGCATTCGATTTACTGCCTTATAGTGTTATTTTATTAAAACTTAAAAAACTGGGATTTCCTAAATTCTTTATAATGTGGATTAAATCATTTTTATCCAATAGATCTTATAGTGTAATGTTTAAATCAACTTTTTCTGAATCATTTTCTGCCACCTCTGGTGTACCACAAGGCAGCCATCTAGGTCACTTACTATTCATTATCTCAATTAATGATGTCAACAATCTCATTAACAATAGTAACGTGATCATATATGCTGATGATATGAAAATTTATAAAAAAAATATCTTCATATAATGATTGTACTGTACTACAGAACGATCTTGATTCGTTTATTAAGTTGTGCGGCTATAATAATCTTCTCCTTAATATTGATAAATGCGCTATTATTTCCTTTACTCGTAGATTCATTCCAATAATAACTGATTATACTTTTAATTCTAAACTATAGTCAACCGAGTTTCTCATTTTAAAGACCTTGGCGTACTTTTTGACGATAAAGTCACATTTAAACTTCACTTTAATAGCATAATTAACAAAGCAATTTCTATGTTAGGTTTTATTAAAAGATGGTCTAAGAAATTTGATGATCCATACATTACTAAATCTTTATTCACTACTCTTGTTCGCCCTCACCTTGTATGTAAGCCCTGTCTGGTCACCTCACTATTCCACTCATATTAATAAAATTGAATCTATTCAAAAAAATTTTTTGCGATATGCTCTACGTAATCTTCCCTGGTCTAACCCAATAATCCTACCTCCACACATAAATCATCTGAAGCTTCTTCAGATGAACACATTGCAATCAAGAAGGGTTGTTGCAGATATCTTTTTCATATCCCAAGTATACAATGGTGAAATTGATTCCAAAATTATAAAAGATCACCTTAACTCGTACATTAACACCAGTACGCGTTTTCGTATAGAAAATCTTTTTAATCTTCCTTTCCATAGAACTAATTATGGTAAATTTGAGCCAATTAATAGAATGTTAGTGACAGTTAATCAATACAAAAACAGTGTTGACTTTTCTTTGAACAAAACCAGTTTAAAGAAAACCTTGTTTTACTTGCTCCCTTAGTCCTCCTAATTAATCTTGTTTTTCCGCTACTAATATTAACTAATTTGTAGTGTTATAATTAACTTTAATTAACTTTTCATCTTCTCCTTTTTTTCTGATGAAATTTATTTTATCTAATTTTTGTTTTTTTTTTTTTTGTTTTTTATAAAAACTATGTTGTATTAAATTTAAAAGTAATTTAAACTTTAAATCGTAAATCTTATTTTATACATTGTGTTAATTCAAAATTTTAATAATTAAATTGTATTATTTTTTGTAAACTGTTTGAACTAAATAGTAAATAAATAAATAAATAAATAAAAATTTTGGAATTCATGAATAGTATAATTGATAAATTTTAGTCTTGAATTCTTAGCTTTATTGAAAATAATTATAACATTTTGTTTTTTATTTTTATTCCACAGTAAATGGAGTTCGATACATTCAATCATTTCTCTTATTCACATGTGTTACCATAGCTTATTTTACAAGAGTGAATGCATCACTAGCTATAGTTGCAATGACAAATAAAAATACAACTAATTCTGATTTTGAAGTAAATTTAAAAAAAATATAATTTAATTAAAATTAATTATTTAAAATAAATGTTTTTTTTTTTTGTTTTTTACCATGTTAGGAATATCCATGGTCACTCAAAGAACAATCAATAATATTAAGTAGCTTTTATTGGACATATATAATAGCACAATTACCAGCTGGTTGGTTAGCACAACGTTATGGTGCTAAATGGTTATTATTCCCAGCAATTGCAATACCATCAATATTTACAATATTTTTGCCATTATTAGTACGTTATGGTAGTTGGAAATCAATGTGTGCAGTACGTATAATACAAGGATTCTTTCAAGGAATTATATTTCCAACTTTACATTCACATTTAGCTAAATGGTCACCATATCATGAACGGAATAGATTAGTAATAAAATCATCGTGTTAAGAATATTTTTTTTTTTTTAAATAATTTATATAAAAAAAATATTTTCAATTATTAGGTTGCTTTTAGTCAATCAGGAATTGAATTTGGAACAATAATAGCTTTTATAGCAAGTGGTTATATTGCTGGTTCTAATATAGGTTGGCCAGGTATATATTATATATCTGGAGGATTAGGTATAATATGGAGTTTAATATGGATATTATTTGGTGCTAATAATCCATATCAATGTAAATATATTAGTGAAAAAGAAATCAAATATATTGAAAATTCATTGAAATCAAGTGCAGATTGTTCTATTAAAGAGAATAAAAATGTGAAAAAAACGGTGCCATGGAAAGAAATCTGGTCTTCAATACCATTTTGGGCATTAATTGTAACAAGATGTGGATTATCATGGGGATTTATTACATTAATTGATGAAATTCCCACCTATATGAATAGTATTCTTGAAATGAATATAAAAAATAATGCATTATTTTCAGGAATACCATATATTGCAATGTTAATTATGACCTATTCAATGATGACTATATCAGATTTTTTATCTATTAAAAAATTCTGTTCTTTAACAATAATAAGAAAAATTGCCAATTCAATTGCAACATGTATTCCAGGAATTGCTTTAATTACATTGGGATTTATAAGAAAAGATAATTGGATATTAGCTGTTAGTTTGGTTATTATTGCAGTTGGTACAAATGGAGCTCATACAATTGGAAGTATTTTAAATCATATAGATTTATCCCCAAATCATGCTGGTATATTAATGGGTATTACAAATACATTTGGAAATATAATTTCTTTAATAGTACCATTAGTTTTTGGTGCAATTGTTACAGAAAGAGTAAGTATATAATTATTAATTAATAAATATAATATGTATACTGGTATAATTATAGATATAATTTTTAAAACAAAAATTTTTTTTAGTCAAATTTATTTCAATGGAGAATAGTATTTTGTTTAGCTGCTGGTGCGTTTATTGGATCAAATTTAATATATGTAATTTTTGGACAAATGAAAGCACAAAAATGGAATGACATTGAATTAAATGATAGCAAAGTGAAAAATAATAAAAATGAAAAACGGCAAAAAGATGAATTTCAAACAATTGATTTACGATCACATCCAAATCAATTTATATTAACATAATTTGAAAATTTAGCGATAAAAATAACATAATATGTTCAGAAAGAAAATATTTCTATTACAAAGTATTAATAATTTATAATTTTTTATTTTTTTATTAATTTTATTAGTATAAATACTATTTACAACATCATAATATTATATATAAGAAATAAAAAAAATAAAAACAATTAACTAAAATTCATTATGAACAGAGTTTTGTTCCTTTTCCAGTACCAATAAAAAAATCTATTCAAAATTCGTCCCTAAACATTTTTGAAGAGGAAATGAGTGACAAAAATAGAAGTATAGCGGGGATATTTTGCTAATTGAAGCTGAATTAGTAAATTTGAACTTTCTTTAGTCAATCGTTTCCTATAACAAGAAATACCAAGTAGATTATAGGTGCGCGAAAGAACTACAATACTAACAACTTTACTAAATTTAGTTGATATACATTCGAACTTTTATGTATTTTAGAGCAAAGTTAATAATTACCTAATTAACTATGTTGTTAATTAATTATAACAAATTTGTTAGAAATGGAAACAATAGTGTTGATAAAAGATTATTTATTATCATAGGGCTTTAGTTCTACGAAAATATTGTTGTTAGTAAGAATGAATGTAAATAATATCATCTCTACAGAAAATTTAGACATAAACTAACGTCTACGACTTCAAATACAAAATTTCAAATATGATATCGCAAAAAATTGTCTCAAAACATAAATCGAATGATTATTGGAACTAAAAGTTCGGTGAATCATTGGAGAACTAGTGCACTACCCACTATAATTTTAAATTCTTGCCAAAGACATATAAAATACGCCATATCACACATTTCGTCATCATGCAAATTGTGACAATTATTTTTGTAAGCGGCGTGAAAAAGAAAACTTATTCAAGTAGATGTGCAGCTGCTGTTGTCCAATTCAATACTGGGCTAGCTTATAACGAGTTTTTGAAAAAAATACATAATTGCTTCTTCCAAACGCAGAATAGAAAATAATTTAAAAAAATATAGCCAGAAAAAAGAAGTAACATAAAGAGAATATTAAGAAGAGCTAAACATCACTCAGTATAGATAAAAATTATGGAGCAAGCACATGTGGAAAACCAGATATGTTACCTGAGTTTTTACAAAAAAAAAAAAAAAAATAATGCTGCAAAAGTTGAGAACAAGATTTGAAAATAGGATGAACATTGAAATTGATACACGCGATCAATCTGGTTGTAATTATTGGTACGAATTAAGAAATATAATGGTCAGATTTTGGAAAAAAATTGTAAAGTTCGAAGTGATTCTAGTTATCAAAATATAATCAAATACAAGCTCTATTCAGTTGTATGCACAAACACCATGATTTATGGAACATAAAATAAAAAAAAAATGCAATATTAGAACAGACTAATTTAAACATTCAAAACTGTGGGCTTTTTATTGACGAAGAATTACATTTTCTTGGAGTTACTCCAAATGGTCTAGTTGGAAATAATGATATTTATGAAATAAAATGCCCTCAGTCAGCAAAAGATGATGTTTTAAAAGAAGCTATTCCAAAAAAGGATAAAGTATTTAAAATACAATACTGATGATAATACAAATTGTACTATAAAAATCACATAATTATTTTTATCAAGTGCAAGGTCAATTACACATAACACAAAGAAATTTGTGGTATATGGAATTCAAAAGACTTCAAGTATGTACGAATTGAAAGGACAAAATAAAAACTTTTTTCAAAAAGATTAAAGAATATGGAAAACATGCTAATATTCTTAATCTGGAAAAAGAAGTGGAAGAAAGTGATTACAACATTGAGAAAATGATATTCATTTTTTGATTATGGTGGACGATATTGAAGTTATTTTATAAAGTATTTGTTTAATTAGAGTAAGATTATTGTTTTTAAAATTTCAATGTTTTTTTTACCTTGGTTAATGAATATTATAAAAAATAGTAACAAAATAAAACCATTTTGAAAAAAATTAAAATTTTTGTATTTTTTTGTGATGTCAGTAATTTGTACTGAGACAATAAAATTAATGAATTATTATGAGAGATGATACATATTTACTTAACATTGTTTTTGGTGTTTTGAGCTGTAATTTAATGTGCATATTTTTTTTAAGCTGCACTGGAACTTTATTAGATTATCAATGGCATTGTACTAGTAAATAAATAAAGAAACTCCTCTTCAATAAATTTAAATATGTAGTAATAAATAATCTTAAAAACATAAATTAATTATTAATATAGGCTCTCTATGAGCTTAAACTAATTTAGAGAGTAATAAATAAATAAAACTAAAATATCTATACTACAGTAAGATAAATAATAAGTTAGATAATAATAACCAGTTAGGTTAACGTTTTTACTCAGTAAGCTAACATATTTCATGGTTTTGTTTTTCATTGTCAAAAAACAAGATGCTGCTTTGAATAGAGTAGATTTGTAATCACACTGATATAGAAGAGTATTGCACTTAAATTCCTTATTTTGTATGATAATTGCTTGATTTACATCATTATATAAAAGATAGTTATCATCGGCAGATTGACTTTAAATACGATGTATATATAATAGTAGATTTTATACTAAAGATGTTGATAAGATAAGAAACTGTAGATAATTTTTTTTGATTATTTAAATTTACAATAATACTTTTATTTAAGTCTATATAAATTTATAATTCTATAAAACCATAAAATATGGAATTTACAATGTACAGTAAATAAAAGAAAAGCTACCAGGGAAGGTGAATAATAAATAATTAAATGAATAAAAGCTTCAAAAATTCACTTTGCAGATTCAGAAGTGTATACTGATTAAAATGTGTACGAGTATTAATAAAGTTCCTAATATTTATATCTAAGATAGATAGATATATAGACAAATACAAATAAAAGAAAAACAATTTAATATTCTAGTTTTTTAAATTAACTGTAGAAAGTTAAAAAAAAAAATAATAAAAACAAAAAAAAATTGTTTTTTTAATTTTTACTCAAACTCTTGTTTCTCATTATAAGTTTAGATTTTGAAGTATTCGGTTGTTATTTACATTTAATTATGAAAATTTAATTAATATTCGGAATTGATTTTATTTTAAATTGTATAAAATTTTACAAAAATTATTATTTATTTTTATAAAAATATTATTTAAAAAAAAAATTTCAAATAAAAAATTATGAAAATGAAAACAGTTTTCAATAAATTAACTGACTCAGGTACAGGATAGAAATTTATTTAAAATAGGAATTAAAAAGAAAAAAAATAAAAATAAATTACAAAATAATTTGTTTATAAAAATGATAATATGATTTAATCCTTTTAAAAAAGGACTTTACTAAGCACAATAATTACATTAATGTGTTAAGTACTCGTATAAATAAATAAATAAATTATATATATATATTAAATTAACTATATTTGAAAATGTTGTGAAATTTAAATTTAAACTTATTAACTTTCAAATTGGTATATTTTTATAATTAAGTATTTAGTTCGATATTTAGTATGTTTATTAATATAGTTCAGTGTTATCAATTCTTTGAAATAATTTATTTAAAATAACTCTCGTCATTTATGCTTAATTCAAACATATTATAAGTTAAAATATCTTAATCTAGTAAAATAAACAAAAAGAAAAAAAAAATTAAAATTTAGAAATAACAATTAAACATACATTAAATATTTTTACAAGTAATGTTTTTGTAAATATTTTTACAATTATGGCAATGTTTATATAGTTTAGATATTTATTTTTCTGTTTCAAATTAAGTGATGAACAGAATAATTTGCTGCAAAATTTTGAATCACTTTGTTGTTGTTTTTTTACTACTAATATTTTATTTTTAATTAATTAAATTAATTTATTTATATATTTATTATTTCATATAATCTATTGGGAATATCCCTTACATATTTCAACTTAAAACAAAAGCAATAATAAAAAATAAATTTTTAAGTTATAACATATATTATTTATTATATATTATATAATATTATAAATATTCCATAATATACATATAAAGTAACAATATTTGATTAATACTTCAATTAAATTAATATTGAAAAATAATTAAATAATTTATATTTTCTATCATTTTTTTACTTATATATATTTACTTTTGGTTCTAAAGCCAATTTTAGGATATCATGTTAGATTTATAATCATATTTTCCTCTGATATAATTCCATTTTTGCTTAGAGGTTGTTTACAAGCTCTCATGTGATTTCAATATTTATTATATACATATTCCATATAGTGTGTGATGTTATAACCCCCGCCAAACAAATTTCATATTAGTTTTAGACAAATTTAATTTCATGTGCAATAATATTAAATTTGATTTCTATATTGACGATAGTTTATCATAAATATAGTACAAAATTTTGCTAATATATTTCTCAATATCCATCTCAGCTTCTTCATCATATTTCATCATACTAGTTTCATCACAGAAGATTTCATACTACCCAGATACGATTTTATTTTTATTCTTCAATACAATGATAATTTACTGTCATTATTTTTTAAAGAATAACTATGGAGCACTATATTCTTAACAACTGTTGTCCTTTACTATTTCTTCCATCGGACACATTTATTTAATTCAAATAGTAAATAAATTTATTATAATATATTTTTTAATCCTAAACATGAATAGGAGTAATATTTTGAAATAACGTGTTTGGGAATCACTAAAGTGTTACATTGAGTTGTATTTTTATTAACAACAGACAGAAAAATATAATGTACAAAAGACCAATTGAAAAATATTTTACATTGAAATGAAGTTTAGTCAGTGTTATTGTTTACAAACCAACGACTTAATCAATTTCTTAATGTACATATTACCATTTCATATATTAAAATCTATTAGTATGGATAACAATGATTTCTAAGTTTCTAAGACTATTTTTTTACATTATATATTTCTATATAACAATTATAGAATTATAAAAATAAACATAGGTTTTCCGAATTAAAAACGAAATATCTAAAAAAAATTTACAAGTTATAAAATCACATAATTTATTTATTATTTACATTTAAATAATAAAATAATTTTAGAATTCCTAAAATATGCAATGATAAGATACATTTTCAAATGTCGCACAAATGTAATTTTTTTACTTGATTACATTTTGATAAAAAAAATTTTTATAATAATTGCAATGGATTAAAAAAATTTATAATAATAATGTAACGAAGACAAATTTTATATATTTATATAGCAAGTGTTTATTACTATGAATTTTGTTAATTAAATTTTTATTTAATTTTATTTTAAAGAGGTTTTATATAAATGCATTGATATAGAGTCCACCGTTTTTTAGGAAAAACCATTTAGCAAACGAACATTTCGCAAAGTAATAAAATAAATATTTAGCAAAAAAAACTTGCCCAAGTACTAAACATTTAACAAATGAACACTGGAAAAATACAAAACACTTTTAGCATTAAATTCGGAATCAATGTCAGGGTATTATTTCTATTCCAAAATAATGTGGAATTCTTACCTTTATGTCGATTCACAAAATGTCGGCTTTTTTTTCTCCAAAAACGTCGATTGTACTAAATGTCGATTTCCCAAAATGATGAGTTGGGCAAAATATCTATCCCAGGCCCTACTTGCAGATCCAGAGCCCTTAAAAAATTTTACTCGTTATTTGGTTAGTTTAATATGTCAGAAGAGCCCTCGCAAGATATGAATAGTCCCAGAGCACTTAAAATTTTTTTTTCATGTGAGTACCATTTTGGTATTGGTTATAAAACAAGGTTTTAATAAATCAGTAGCAAGGGTTCAACTATACAGTTATTTCAATTCATAAAATAAATTAAACTACATAATATGTGCATATTCCTGATTTCCTGTAGAAGGCATTTACAAATTATTTTTTGTTACAAAAATAAAACAAATTCTTAAGTTTTTATCATCTTTACTACTATTTTTTAATTAAATTTGATTTTAAAATCCACTATGAGCCTTTTTTCCAAAATTGAGAAAGTTGAAAATTGTTTTGAATTAGCAGGGAGTTTATAGTAGGCTACAAAATCAAAGCTTTAATCATTAATTTAATTGAAATTTTTTTCATTTTTGACATTTTGCCCAAGCCGGCATTTTAGAATCAATAAATTGTACAAGTCGACATTTTTGACGTCAACATTTTGAAATCAATATTTTTCATACATTTTAAAAATTGACATTATACTTAGCAGATCCGAATATTGTACATGAATCAGCCTATTACAAAATAATTTTATTTTATACTTACTTACTTACTTGTTCGCCGCTATAGACCTTGAAGATCCTGGGCCTGACGCAAAATTCTTATCCACTGAGTTCGATCACCAGGGGAATGTCTCCAGTTGGTGATTTGAAGTTTTTTCATATTTGCGAGCCACAAATGCGACGAAGAATTTTTCCTTCAAGGATATCAAGTGCATGCTCGAGAACGATGAGTGTTTTATATAATAATTGTGCCTTGTTATTTTGGGATAGGAGCTTTGAACCCAGTTGTTTGGACAAACCGAAGTGTACAAGGGTTTGCAAGAGTAATTTTTCGCCTTATTTCAACAACAATATTATTGGGATAGTTCATGTTGGTTCCAAGGTAGATAAACTCCTGAAGTACCTCAAAATTATATGAACCGACAGTTATTTTGGTTTTTTGGTTATATGATGTTGTGAGGACATATTATTTGTCGACAGCATATATTTCATTTTAATCTCGTTTATGAGAAGATTCGCTTTTTATTGCCGACGTCATTATCAGGAGTTCCCCCGATTTGTAAAATATAGTGCCCTATGTGTTCACACCGGAACGTCTTACTATATGCTCCTATACCAGATTTAAGTTTTTATTTTATAAAAAAGCAAAAATCTGTGGACGATATAGAGAGTCAAACTGTCAAAATTTCTAAATGTAAAATATCCACCTACCCATCGTCTTTTTGCCAAGTGTCGATTTAAAAATAAACGCTTGTTTACCAAATGTATATTTGCGAAGTGACCATTACCCAAATGTACTGCACCCATTTAGATACAATATTTATTGAATAAGCTTTCTTTTATAATATTTCTTCTGTATTCCAACCACTTTTTTCTAATTGGGGCTACTTATATAAAATTTCAATGATCAGCACATCAATTTAAAAGTGTTTGTTAAGATCATCAGATTTTGGTATATGAAAAATAAACTATATGCTATGCAGAAATATTAAAACAATCGCTTGAAATCGTATGTTTTCATAGAAATGTAACATAATTTAAAATATTATTCTTTTATTTTGAATTCAAAAATCCCAAATTCATTTTTCAAGGATTAATTTCAATTTTTGGTTTTTCTATTTATTTAATTTATTTATCTATTCATAAATAAATAAGAGCTCGTACAGAGATTATTTTTATTATTTCTTTGTTTTTTTTTTTGTATTAAGTACTATTAATTTATTAAGCTCTAATTGCTTGCCTATCATTTAATTCATGTATATTATAAAATTTGCAAGGCTTTGTATTATAAACATAATAAATTTAATCAAACGGTAATTGATAATCAAATTATCAACAAAACAAAAAAGCAATAAAATATAGCTACTACACGTATTTGCGATTGCAAAAAAAAAATTATGATCAAATAATGACGTAGTGAGATTCCACGCGCGAATATATTTTTGCTTTTTCACGTTAGTATGTCGCGTCGTATAAGTACTTATTTTCATATATGATATTTAGCTATACTGAAACTACAGGTGTATATATATTTATCGAACTTTATTTGAATTTATTTTAATTATTATTTTTTATTGAACGATTTTTAAACGTGATTTACAAAAATTTTTTGATAGTTATTAAATTTAAATTTTAAAATATAGGGCAAATTCTGATGTGTAGTGATGAAAACAAAAACAAATTGTAATTAAAATAAATGAAAATTTGGAATATTTAAATTTTAAATGCGATGTTAGATAGGATTTATCTTAACGCTTTTTATCACTTAATATTGAGAAGTGATTTTTCAAAAAGGGGACATTTCCACTTTTTTTTTTTTAGGCTGGGATTATTTTCTCTATCCTGAATTACAGGTGCCTGTTGCTCGTGTGTATAACAAAACGTTATATTTCTATCGAAATTCTTAATCTAAAAACACTAGTTTGTTTCAAAAGAGAACATTTTCCAAAAAAGTGCAAAATTATATTTTCATATCAAAGAATTTATAACAAAATGGGATATTTTCCATATTATATAATTAAATATGCTTAAGTTTTGTCCAAAATGCAATACATACGATTTATTGTGATAAGTACTAAAAGAGATAGTAGAAACTTTAACCAAAGCTTTGTTTGCTGGTGAAACGAATACTGAAAAAAGAGGAGGAGATAGGCTGAGCGATCTTATCGTAGATGAAAAAAAGCCTGCGAAAGTTTTTCAATTTATTGCCCGCATAAAAAAGTCATTATTATCGGAACAAATCGAAAAGGATTTATATATCCTCAGAATTAAATGCAACCAAATTATGGAAAACTTACAATGACTCTGTTTCTGAAGAACTAAAGGTTAAAAAAGTATGTTTTATTTATAAAATTTTTCATGGAAAATATAATATTGGTTTTTCATCACCAGCCACCGATGTTTGTAGCGTTTGCCTTTTATGGAAATATAAAATTAAATCTGGCACAGATCTCAAGAGAAAACACACATTGATAACAGAATAAAGAATACCCAAACTGCGTGCGAACGCGTTTTACGAACATCTTAGAAAGCATGTTTCACAAAGTATGTCCTTTTGTTTTGATTTGCAACAGGTGCAATCGTTACCAAGAACACCTATCCAGGATGCTTTTTACGTTAGACAGCTAAAGCTGTACAATTTTTGTATTGTAGATCTACAATTTCAGAAACCTATATTTTACAGCTGGGATGAAACCCAATCTGGTAGAGGTGGTTTTGAAATTGGGTCGGCTCTCTACTCATTCTTAGTTTCATTAAAAATTCCTAAAGAAAACAAAATTTTGAGATTGTTTTGCGATGGCTGCGGTTGTCCAAAATAAGAACAGCCATGTTCTGCATATGCTAATTTACTTTTTAATTAATATTGCACCATCAAATCTAAAAGAAATAGATATTTTCTTTCCTGTGAGAGGACACAGTTTTCTCCCTGCACATCGAATTTTTACTAGATTAGAAAAAGATATAAGAATGAAACCAGTCGTTACAACAAAAACACAGTATTATGATGTTTTTCGAAAGCACAGAAGTTTAATGATTTTAGAAAAAGACTGGGTCTAATGGATATAAAACGCTTACAAGAATATTACAAAAAATTAGAAGGGATTCAAAGTATAAAAAGAATATAAATAACAAGGAATAAATCTCGACATAACGTTTGTTGTTTATTAAAAATATTTTCTTCTTATAAATTTGAAAGCCATGATGAACCATAATATAAGCCTACCAAAAAAGGAAAAAAGAAACCCAACTACTTTGCATGATTTGCAACAAAATACAGGGCAATTAACCGATATATCAAATGATATATCAAACCGAAAAAAAATGATATATCAAATTTTTTGAAAAAACAATTTGGTGATGATTGGCATGAAATAACCGAACTAAGTTTGTGTAAGAAAA
This sequence comes from Argyra leucocephala, assembly GCA_963942445.1. Classification (NCBI taxonomy): domain Eukaryota; kingdom Metazoa; phylum Arthropoda; class Insecta; order Diptera; family Dolichopodidae; genus Argyra; species Argyra leucocephala. Next base: position 161,094,211 of record OZ012678.1, read on the forward strand.
TAATAATAACATACAATAATAACTGTGAGCCTGGAGATACCACCGACTTAGAAAACGAATGCATCTGTTTGGAAGATGATATTGAGATACTAAAAGTCTAATTTTGCTTTTTTTGTTATGTTTTCTTTATTATAATGAATGGTTATTATTTTGTTAAGTTATATGAAAAGTTATATAAGAAATAAAGGTTTTTTACTTATGACATAAAAGATTTAATTTAAATTTTCTAAATATCCCAACTCAAAAGGTGGTTTTTCTTTTTGTACAATTTTTTTTTGATTGTACGAAACAAAATGGGACTTATCCAAAAAGTTCCGTGCAAAAAGGGATATTTTTTTTTCTTTGCAGTAAAACGGGACGTTTTTGAAAATTGAAGACTAATAAATTCAGAAATGCAGGTTCAACTTTTTTGAAAGACAGAATCATGATTTAGCTTAAGACCAACTATATAACTAGTACAATTTAAAATTTACAACAACTACAGGCAATTCGCTGTAAGTTTTTTGCCTTTACTGAAAATTTGGTTATAGTGGAAATGTCCCCTTTTGAAAAATCACTCCTCATATGATATATATATATATATATATATATATATATATATATATATATATATATTAATATCTTTTTTTATAAAGCTTTGTAATGTCAAGTCTGTGGATGCCACTAATGCATCACTTTTGATAATAATTTTATTAAATTCGTTTGTTTATAAATGTTTCTATATAAATAGAAAATCCTTAGAAATATGTTCTAAATTTATTAATACATTTTTTCATTTAATATGTGTACTGGTATATTCTATAGCAACTACCCTAAGCTTTAAAAGTTCGAATATGATTATCATAAGCTATAGTTTTAGAAAAAATTAATATTTTGATAACTTTCTGAAAAAATTTGTTCATAGTTTGTGGTCAAACTTTAAAATAATAAAGATAAATTAACTGTATTTTAACTGTAATTTACATACTTAATTATTACGCTTAAACCAAATTATTCACAATAGATACTGATGTATAAAATAAAATTAGAGTAGATGATATTCTGCTAAACGATAGATTGAATAACATTATTACTTAATTATAAGAATATTTAATCTATGGTTAAACTTATTACTAATCAGAAAATAAACAAAACAAAAATGACAAAAAATATGTAAAAAAAAAAATCATATGGAAATAATGGAGTTTGTTTTAACTTTAATTTATTTTTTTATTAAATCGTAAATTCTGAACTTATAAAAATGTGCAAAGTATATAATGAAATATTCTAATCTATTTAATTTTTATATTTTTATATTAAGGACGAATATTTGGTGTACGTCACCTGCAGGCATTATTTATATTTTTAAATATTACAATTGCATATTTTACTCGAATAAGTGCATCAGTTGCTGTAGTCGCAATGACAAATAAAAATACAACAAATCCAGATTTTGAAGTAAATTTATATCATATATAAAATTATAATAAATTGTATATTTTAATTTAATAATTAAATAATTTTTTCTATTTTTTAGGAATTTCCATGGTCTACTCCTGAACAAGCTTTAATATTAAGTAGCTTCTATTGGGGTTATGTTTTTACACAATTACCTGGTGGATGGATTGCACAACGTTATGGAGCGAAATTAATTTTATTATTTTCCACTTTTAGTGCAGCAATTTTAGGAATTCTTGTACCACTTTTAGCACGTAAAATTGGATGGCAAGCATTTTGTGGTATACGTGTATTACAAGGATTAGTACAAGGATTTCTATTTCCAGCATTACATTCATTTATTGCTAAATGGGCACCATTTAATGAAAGAAATCGTATGGTAAGATTTTCTTTATATATATTTTATATTTTTTATATTTTTTTTTATTTATTTAATATTATTATTATTATTATTTGTAAAGGGTGGATTTATTCATTCTGGTATTGAAGTTGGTACAATATTAGCATTTACAGCAAGCGGTTATATTGCTGGTTCATCAATGGGTTGGCCAGGAATTTATTATGTTTCTGGTGGTTTAGGTTTATTATGGTCATTATTGTGGGCTCTATTGGGATCAAATAATCCATATGAATGTAAATATATTTCAATGGAAGAGAAAAAATTTATAGAAGCATCATTAGAAACTAGTGAAGAAATTCAAAGAGGAAAATTTTCAGTACCATGGAAAGATATATGGTTTTCAATACCATTTTTAGCTTTATTAGTAGCTAGAACTGGGCAAGCATGGGGTTTTTCAACTTTAATGAATGAAATTCCAAAATATATGATTGGTATTTTAGATATGAATATAAAGGAGAATGCATTATTTTCTGGTCTACCATATATGTCAATGTTAATTGTTTGTTATACAGCAATAATGTTAGCTGATTTTCTAACCAAAAAAAGAAATGTTTCATTAACAATTGTTCGTAAAACATTTAATTCATTTGCTTTTTGGATACCAGGCATTGCATTAATCGGTCTCAGTTTTATTGCAAAAGATCAAAAAGTTTTAGCTGTAATATTATTAATAATTACTGTAGGATCAAATGGAATGCATTCAATTGGTAGTTTATTAAATCATATTGATTTAGCACCAAATTATGCCAGTATTTTAATGGGTATTTCAAATACACTTGGAAATATTATAGCATTAGTAACACCATTAGTTTTTTCAGCACTTGTAAATGATACGGTAAAAAAAAAAAATTAAAATAAAAACAAAATTTATTATATAATGTAAATAAATAAATTAATATTTTTAGAGTGACTTGAGTCAATGGAGATATGTATTTTTTATAGCAGCGGGACTATTCATTTCAACTAATTTTATTTATTTAATATTTGGTCAAACAGCGGCTCAACCATGGAATGAACCTAAATTAAATAATGATATTGAAAAAAAATTATCCACAAATAAGCCTGGACTTCAATTAGAGAAATTTTAACAAATCTATTAAAATAAGAATAATTTAAGTTAATCTTATTATAAAAATAATTGTTTACTTTTTTTACAATATTATATGTGATAAATCTTTAGACCTAATAAGAAATTAATTTTACTTTACCAATAAGTTGTTGTTTTTTTTTTAAATAATAAAATATTTTTATTTTGAAAAATTTATTTTTTAACGATATTTATAAATTTTAAAAGCTTATAATTAACTTTTTTAATTTAGAATAACGTTAACAGTTTTTTTTTTTAAATTGAATTGCATTCATAAAAGCTTAATTGCAACGTAATGGTTGTATCAAACATGTTCTATTCTCAGTTAAGTTGTTTGGTATTATTAAAATTTGTGAAGACATTTTTTGCATAATTTCAGGCGGACATTTTTACGATTACAAGAAATCTGAATTTATTCAAATTATATTCTTGGTTAGAGCTTAGAGCTTCAAAAAATAAATTTATCGTATTTTTAATCAGGATTCATGATAAATGATAGATATAATTAAAAAAAAATTAAGCATTCTTTAATACTTCATAAATAATATTTATGAATAATAAATTTATTAATTTTTTATTATCGTTTTTTTTTTTTAATAATTGATTATTTATATTAGATTAGCTTTACGGGTGGAAATCTGGCCCTTCAGTTGTTATTTCCCTTATTAATGCAATTACGCATCTGAGTCCATAAAGATGCCTGATTTAATAATAACACTCAATTTATTGTTTACTAGTTATTTATTTACTCTTGTTCGAGCAACACTGTTTCCAAATTGCGAGCTCTGCTTCGAGTGAGTCCTTTACATTCACAGAGCAAATTTTCAATAGATTCTTACTCACTACTTCACATATTTTGAACAAGATGTTTTCTTTACTAGTCAGTGGCCATGATTATGAGTTATCTCGTATTTTGGCATAGGCGTTTTTATTTGACTATTTTCAAGAGTGTTAATCCAGAAATCGTCAACTTGTTGCTCCAGCCAAATTTTTATCTGCATTTTGGCTGTGCTTGTGGTAATTTCACAAAACGGGCTTGAACCGTTAAAATTTTTAAAATTTTTGTAACATAAGTTTTAAAATATTACAAATTTAAGTAAATATCGTTACAATACTTTAAATATTTAAAAAAAACAAGTCAATATAATCATATATATATATATATTTTACAAATAAATAAAACTCTTCCACAGCTGCAAAAATTTTTTAGTTCAATTTACTGTAAATTGCAATTGAAAATTGTATTATAGAAACTATAGATACTAGTTGAAAAAATAATTTATATTAAACCATTGCTGAAGATTGAAGCTGGATAGAGTAAAAAAAGAAGTTATAGGAAAATTACTTCAAATTGAAAATCAATTAAACCGAAAAATCATCAATCAAAATAAATTAAGTTAAAAGTGTAGATTTAGAATTTTGCAACAAAAGAGACAAATATAATATATGTTCATTTATGTAATGGTCGTCATAAGTATTTGTTCAATTAAAGTTGAAATTGAGATGAGTTAATTTTAATTAAGATTATAAGATAGAACTCAAGCAAACAAAAACTCGAACTAGAGCATGGATGTTAAATTAAATTTTTCTTATTCTTATTTATACCAGATAGAGCCAGTGAAAAGTGTTGCATTATAGAATTTTCAAACTTTTAAAAATATTTCCAATGTATATGTCTCTGGCTTATATTGAATCTTATAAATCATCTTAACTTAGATATAATATATACAGGGTGTTTTGTTCTTGAATACTAGTACTTCGACACATAACATATTTTTTGCAATAAAAAAATGCCTTACTTCAGTCAGCGTATCGTATCGTGTTGAAAATCATACATTTCAAAGACGTTTGAAATTTATTTTCACAGCACGTAAGTTAAAACGAATTTGGTACCATCAAGGCTGTCATTGTAAATGAAGAAGATAATTGTGGCAAAAATAAAAACTTATTTAAATTTTAAACAAAACTAATTTTTTGAATTTTATTTTTATTCTAGAGACATTTAACGTGCCAATGTATTAATTTGATATTATCTCGTTCAAGCAAATTACAGTTATCGAATACTTGGATCCAAAAATTTGTTACCGGTAATTTAAAATTGAATTACCGGTTTATCGGTGATTTGCCGATATTTTGAAAAGAATTTAAAAATTAAATAAAAATTCCTATATTTATTACAAAATTTAATTTATTTATTATTAAAACAACAACAAAACATAAACAAAACAGATGAATCCAAACAATATTCAATTAATGTTTGTATGTTTAGATTTGATACAAATCTTTTTATCTATTGAAATATGATCCTAAAAAGCATAAAGTATTAATACTTTGATCATTTGATTGACTTCGAATTTTTGTACATCAATATTAATATTACAGCTGATGAGAAAAATACTCTTTATGAATCTCCGCTAGTTGAACGAATAGTAATAATATAGTAGTAATACGTCAATTGTAAGTATTTCCCTCGGCTCTTCTTATCTTCAAAAAGGACAATTTCCCTACGAACTAACTGAGCCGAAAATTTTATTTTTTACACTACACCAGCTGTAGCTGATGTAGAATCTCCTTCAATTACAATAAGTTCATCGTTTTCACAGTCAATTTCAATCAAGCTTAAATCGTCAGAACTATGAAGGCGTTCTACCAAATTTATAATTAATTTTGTAGTTGTAGCTATATTTGTAATATTTTTTTTAATTTTTATAATTGCCACCATTGTCTGAATTGGGCAATATTTTGTCTATGTCATCGACAGAAATTGCAGAACATCGGCATTATTCAATTTATTCATATTTAAATTTCGTGCTTAACCAATTATTTTGTTTTAAGAGATCATTCAACATAAATTTGAATACCACACGACACGTCAGTACTAAATAAATTTGAGTCATCACAACAAAGTAATTCGACAGTCAATTTAATAGGTTGTATTGCTGCGTTAATATTATACGAAAGAAAGTTTATCCTCAGAATTAATTGTTAGTTTAGTATATTATGTAGATCGATGAGACTTTTTCTGACACAGACTTTTAACTTACAAAAGCGTTCGAGCATTATGGGAAAACTACCAGGATTACCGGTAAAAGAAATAAAATTTACCGGTGATTGTGTGTGTGATAAGGATAGTGTGTGCGATAGTGACACAAAGTGATTTTTGAAATGATTTATCGGTTATCGGTTTTCACGGTATTACACTCCCTAACCTACACATTATTTTAATTTAATTTTAGCAATGTAAAATAATTTTTATAAATTGGGAATGTTGATCGGTTTTTAATTCAATGCTGCAATTACTTAATAAATAAAGTACTTATTTCAATAGAAGGTCACTACGCAAATACAGTTTGTTTGTAAAGCCATATATGATCTTAAGAGGAGTAAATATAGGGAAAAAATGCACTAAGTTGGTTTGGAAAAAATAGTAAAATCCATAACCAAATTTCCTATGGTTCTATTACAGCCAACTCATGATATGAATTTGTTGAAACAATATTACTGAATTTTCAACATTTACTATAGTTTTAAGATGTATTTATGTAATTATAGCTTCAGAAAAAACATAAGGTTATGCATGACTAAACACAGAAACCTAAAATGTAAGCTATTATAAGTTAATAATAAAAAATGCTATCCTATAATGACGTATAATATGTATCTAAGTACAATAATGTAAACAATTACTCATTTACTCGTTTTATACATTTAAGTTATGACCATGTTCTAAATTAAAACGAATTTTAAAACTCTTAAAGTGTTTTGTTTTATTTAAGAAAACTATCATACTCTTGATATTCGCAATATCAACGAACTAAACACATGTTACTAATTAATAATAACACAAGTATTATGATAATATTGACAATCAAACAGAATAACTAGATAATAATATAATAATAACAAAAAAATAAACTAAAACAATAATTACGTATAGTAAAAATCAAAATTTTTCTTTTTTACATTTAAACTTTCATCAAATAAATCATGGTTTTGATTAAAATCAATGAATAAAAAAATAAAAAAAAAAAAAAATAACAATACAATTTGTAAATAAAAAAGTACTTGTCATACCTGGATTAAATATTCCATTGTATTTATTAAGTAGAATATTTTTTATAAATTATTATGTACACCTATTGTAAAATCAAAAATGATTTTTTATTTTAAAAGATAAGATTATTTGTTAAAAAAAATAATGCAATAATGACATTATCATATCAATGAAAAATAAAATGATAATATTAAAAAAATAAAAATATTTCATATTTATAGTTATAATAAAAAAAAAAAACTATTTTAATTAATTATATGAAGAAATGAGTTAAAATATTTGTGACCATGTGTGAAATCAAAATCGTCAATCAAAGTAATTAAAAAGGATTAAGTGATGATAATGTAGAAGGATTTAAAAATTTATATTGTCATATCAGATAAGTGGTTATATAGTGTATTTAATTCAAGTTATTGATTTAGATTAGATTTAGGTTAAATTTTGAGGGATATGTTAATCAATTTCAGACTGTGATATTTTTACTGAAGTTCATTTTCTGTAGTGAATCTGAATAGTGAAATCAATATTAAAATTACTTTAAAAAGTTTATTTTCTTGCTTATTTGTAATATTTGTAGTTCTATAATCATTTCCTATTAATTTAGAGCTAATTTAGGTTTAAATTATTTTGTTAAATTAATTTGTTTATTGTAGAACTTGATGCAAAGTGATTTAATATTTTTATTTATTTATTTTTTGTTTAGATCAAACAGATTACAATTGATACAATATTGATTACAATTATTAGACAGATTACAATATTGATAGAGTTTAAAAAATTCATTCTTAACGGAGTATAATTCTTTTTTCAATACAGTTCGGGGTTAGACCAAGCATATAACAAAATATTCAGAATTTTCAGTTTAATGTTAATGGCTTTATTTGCGGTACGATATTTTTTATTTATTTTCAGTTCAAAGTAATGAATTTATTCGAAATTGCTCATATATTATTAATTTTATAGGTAAAATCACAAATTAATAATATAAAAAATTAATTTGTGGTTAAATGCTTACATTTTCTAAATTACATAATAAGAAATGTAATACTCTGAACGTATACTGCATTGACAGTTTAAGTCTATACAATTTTTAAAATTTAAGTCAAATAAAATCAAGTTATGGAACATTAAATATTTATTAGAAATAATTCCCACCGTCGCATCGCTATCACCGACATCAATAATTTGTTACGTTTTCCGAGTAATTAATTAAACCTCAAATTAATAATATTTTTATTAATTTGTGGTTAAACTAAGTGATTCAATGGAGCTTAGTCGATTAGAAATATTTGATTTATTTTTCGTTGCATCTTCTAAGTATGTATGTCAGTAAGGGATTCAATAAACCAGCAGAAACTTTAATGGATTACGAAACCTAATTATTGGTAATCGAAATATTATTATTATAATGAATATATTATGAATATTATTATTATTGTTATAGTTATGACCATTATTATTGTTTATTGAATATAATTTAAATTATACACAATAGTTATTTACAAGCACTAGTCGCTAAGTCTATCGTTTTTTTTACAAATTTAACTCTTCAAACTATTTTGATGCAAATACATGTATATGTACCACTTCAACAATTTCTTTTGTTATATCAATATATTTTTTTACTACATTTCAATTTTTTATATAATTTAATTTAATTTTTTATATTTTTATTTTGATGATTTTACCTGGGAGATTTAAAGTGGATGTCAGTTCGTCAAAGAATAAATTTTAATATACTGGTATTTATCTAAAAGCTAAAAAATAACGTGTTGCCTGTGTATTTATTGAATTGTATAAGATATGTTAATGAAACAAGCTTAAAATCTGCAAATGCTAGACTATTTAGACTGCCGCTGTTTAGAAGAGCAAATACAAGAAGCAACGTTATTTTTTATAAAGCATTGGACTTGTTATATGTTATATATTTTTAAAATTGCCTTAGTTAGATTTATTTTTCACAATGGATTGTAAATGAAATAAAATTTGTAAACCATGCATTATTTTGTTATTATAACATTTTTTTGTAAATCTATTGTATTTTAATATAAATGTATAATTTCTTTTCTTTAAATTATTACATTTTAAGCATATAATGAATTGTAAAATAGTAATTAAACTAATAATATAAAATAAAAATAATAAAAATTTTATTGTAATGCCCTTATTCCTTATCATGATTCTCGAACCGAATGGAATGAAAATGGAAGGTACATTCAAACAAATGTGAGATTATTATTTATAAAATTTATGATGCCGCTATAAGAAAACAATTAAAAAAGTTTGATAAGGTGGTGCAATTGATGAAAGAGAGTCCTAACTTGGCTTGTAGGAACAGCAAGTTGGAATAAAAGTGCATTCAAAGTGTTGTGGGATCGATTTGCAACCGAATTAAATGCATTAGGATCTTCAAAATGTGAAGCCAAAGAGTGGAATTATTTATTTATTTATTCGTCTATGTACTACATAGAGATAATAATATGAGTAAAGGTATGGTAAAAACAAAAAAAAAAGTATAAAAACACAGGCGTAGAACTTTATCAAAAAATTTCTCAACTCCATTACAATAAGCTGTCGATGTTCTGTTGAGCAAAGAACAAAATCCAAATTAATCCAGAGGACTGAAAATTTTCCTAAGTGTTGTTATAAATTCAAATACACTTGAAAAAAACCTCAAATGAGCAGTAAATGTATGCCAAACAATCGAAACCTGAATTAAAAATCTATTCTAGTGATAATTTCTTTCCACGAAAAATTGTAATCCACAAATTAGTTTTACTATTGGTAATATTCAATTTGTTCTAATTTGAGGCTTCAGTTTATATTTTATTGAATTCAGAATATAAAGAAATGCATCTTTATTTTACCGAAAGTGTTTTATAAAATCTAAAAATTCTTTTCAAAATATTTAATTTTTAAGTGTTAGGTTAGCAGACAATTTTTCCACAGCTAATAAATTTATTCACGAATTATGATCACATTTACATGAACGTTCGACTAGCATATTTGTTTGAATACACATTCAATTCGAGAATTATGATAAGATATTATAAATTGGATACATATATAAATGTATATATATATAATTTTTATAATTCCGAAAACTTTAAATTTTATTAACACTTTAGACTCTATAGAGTTCTAGAGTAGTAGATGATTTTTTTCAAAAACGATTTCAACTGATATACCTAGCATGCATACAATATATTGAAAATATTTTCTTCGATATTGGGAATTCTTGAAATCCTCAAAAACATGTTGTCGAAATATTAATTTTAAAAATTAAATTTGATTCCGCAATATAATTAAGACATGCATGGTCAAAATATTATCACAAAACTATAGGAACTTAAACATTTTATGACTTTTTGATAAATTAATGTTTAAATAATATATATATAATAAAATATATATACATACATATATTAACATTATCTAAAAATAAACTTCAAAAAACAAAAATCATAAAATTAATTTTAATTTTTTTTTTTATTTAGTTCTAATTAGTATTCGAAATTTAATTAATAATACACATATTAATAAAATGTAGTTGACCTTAATTTATTTAGTTTATTTAAAAATAAAAAAATAAAATAAAAATAACTAAAATAAAATATAATATATTATATTACTTATTACTTATATTATATCATATTATAATATTATGTATTGTATTTGGCGCCACTTTTGAATAACTGTCCTTAATATTTTAAAACAGTAGTTTAATTTTTTGTTTTTTTCTTATTAAATTAATTTAGCATAAATTTAAAAATTATGATCGTGAAAATAAAATAATTGAACTGCGTTTATGCGTTATAGTGAAATTGATTCATTATAGGAATTCTTATTTATTTTAATTCTAAAGTATTCATAACTAAATTCATTAACAAAATAATAATCATAATAAGAAAATTTTGTACGAAGGGAAATCAAAAAGGTTTTTGGTTTTTGAGAATAATTTTATTAAATTTAAAGCTTACAACATTATATTTATTTCAAATGCTCTTTTTAATTATATGAAATTTGACAACTACTCATTTTTCATTTTTGTAGAACTCACGTACGTGTGCATGTACACACAGTGTACACAGAGAATTAAATTTAAAACATTTCTTGTACACTAGTATATTTTGCATTATTTATATTTTTATTTCTATACAGTATTAAAGTATCACAATATTAAGATCATGAGCAGTATCTTGAAACGTATTACTGTTTGATGATTATGAAGTTAATCTTTTGCTTATAACCCATTCATTAAATGGATAATCATGTTTACATTAGCAGTAGATGCTATTAAGTTTTTACATCCTGATAATTCATACTTCTTTTGAAGGCATAGAACTTCATCAAGCCTTTTTCGATCTTCATCAAATTTTTTCTTAATTTATTATATAAATTTTATCATATTCATTAATTACATTTTTTATGTTATCTCAGGGCATTTGTTTCACCTTTGAGTGCCAAGGTGGTAGGTACCACTTTAGCGCTTGGCAGACAATAGTTCATTGTCCTTTTCATACTGTATGCCCTAGTTATTTCCAATTGCATCTTGTTACTTCCAGTTACATCATGTCGCCTCTAGTTACATCTGGCCATATATGTTTTCTTGGTTCGTAGGCAAACAAAGTCTTTCATTTATAATTCATTTCGGTCAGAAAATTTTAAATATTGCTCTGTAATATTGTTCTCAGGACAACATATTTCCGACTGTCACACAAAATCTCCACAATTTATAAATCAAATTTTCTCTTAAACTTTTTTTATTCATTGTAACTATAACAGTATTTAATTAAATATTTTTTATTTTTCGATTTACATTCATATTTGATATTTTAATTTTACAATAATTGTTATTACAAGATCATTTTTTAATTAAAATAATTATGATTATCAACGAAATCAGTATTCTCACTTTAGTAAATTATACAAAAATTAAAAAGTATATTAAAACAATTCATTGATTGTCAATTTCAATTTACGATTCTAGAATATTAAAAGCGCGACATAATATTAATAAATTTTACATACATACAAATAACAATAATAATAATAAAACAGCAAACGATCTTTATAAAACGAAACGATCACTAACAATTGTCTATTTAAATTGATTTAAATAGCAAAAAAAAAAAAAACAAAAAAATAAAAAATAAAAATTTTATAATTTCCGAAAATAGGAAATAAATTACAATGACAGGTTACGTAGCTCAAGTTGCGCGTTGCGTTACGATCGCATCTTCAATATTTTTATTTCTCTTTGGCATTCAATTGACACAGTTTTGTCTATGATTACTGTTTTATATATAGGTAAATATGTAACACTGGAAATACATACATTACATATAGTAAAAAATAAAAACAAACATAAAACATAGTCTGAAAAGAAAAGCAAAAAAAAAACATCATGTCCCATTTGAAAAAAATAATAACATAATATAAAAAAATAAATTCCAGTCACAGTTCAAAGAAATTGCGGTATGTAGCAAAATAAAAATTTGCAAAGTTAATAATTTATGAGTGACCATTTCTCTTGTCATTTGTATTTATATTGTGCAGTACATTTTGTTCCTAATTTTGTGATAATATTTTGACCAAGCATGTTTTAAATATATTGCGGAATATACTATATATATATATATATATACTAGTTTTATAACCCGCCATAAATGACGGAAGCAAAATAAATTCTAGCATTTCTTCCTTCATTAGAGTTTTAATTTCAAGTTTAAGAAAAATATGTATTTGCTTACTAATTTATCAATATCACACCTTTATTAGAATTATTAGAATGCTTTTAATTACCATATAAACAGAATATTTGTAGTAAAGTGCAAAATTGTAAATTGCAATTTGTAGTAAGTTTTCAATTCCGTAAGAATTATTTATTCGATTATTTTAACGATCTTATTTTCCATCATTGGAAATTTAAACATATATTATCCTAAGACATTTATTCAATTAATTATAATATAAGTTAGTCAAAAAGATAATTTCAATTTAAATTAATATAGAAATACTAAATTCAAATAATATTTTTAATAAAAAGAAAATCTAACTATATAATAATATAAACTTACAATAGTTTTATATTTTTACAATCATAGCAGTGTTCTACTGTAAAATTCAAATTGTAAAATGAAATTAATTAAGACATAATAAAAGTAAAAAGTTCTATGGCGCCTTCTAAATTTAACACTTGAATGACATGACAATCATTATGAAATTATGGGCAAATGACACAGATAACAGATGACAGATGACAGATTGCATATATAAGCAATAAAAAACAGATACTATATGTTTATGACAATTACATGATGTTACAATTTGTATATATATTGTAATTTGTATATGTGTTGGAGTATTCCGTCGAACTTACAAACATCCAGATAAATGCAGAAAATTATATATATAATAAGAACATGTTTTTCAGGGCTTCAAGAATTTCAAATATCGAAGAAAATATTTATGTAAAATTTTTATTATTTTTACATTATTATAAACATGTTATGTTTTGTTGCTTTGTACTCCACAATGGTTAAAGGATTAAAAGTATAAGTGATTGAAGTTATTTTATACATTGTAATTAGTTCGATATTCACCATAGATTGATTCATTCAGACGATTGTGTTTTTCAACGGATAATAGATTATAAGATAGATAAGATAGATAATAGATTAAATTGAATGGAACGAAGTCTTCTAGAAATAGTGAGACTGATTTCACTTAAGCCACAATTTTTTAGTAATCTTATACATTAATTACAAAATTACTGTTATAATCAATAATTTGTATCCCACCTAATTTCTTAGTATAAGATTTTTGATTTTCGATATTGTTGCATATAGTTTTGTGATAGAAAATATCAACATTCTGATGTTTCTACCTACATTACCTAAACGAATAGGAATAGTTTCTATTTAGATTTTTTTGCGGTTATATTCTGTGATACTCAAATTACCATCTTACTGGTATAAACAATGAAAAAATATATATATCCAAATACTTTGAATAAAAAAAATGGCACAACACGTCTAATCTCCTAACGACTCACATTCGGTGGTCGCAAACTAAATTCCATATTTCATTTTGAATATAGGAATTTACTCAAACAAATTCTATCCAATTGACTAAAAAATATAGTTTTATCGGGGACTGTTACAGTTGACTTAACGGTTGGGATATTAAAATTGTATAAATTTAAGTATTAATAAAATAAATTTTTTGTGGTACATTACAGAGGGTAGATGTTATTTATTGACATTAAATAAAATTTAATAAAGATATTGAAAACACCCGCCAGTCGCTATTTCAATCAGAACCAGACTGTTTTTTCTGTAATATTTTCAAAATTAAAAACTGAATAAAATATAAATTTAAATAATAACACAGTTTCGATACAATGATGTCTCAGTACAAAAAAGGTACAGTAAATAACAAAAAAGAATAATTTAATTTGAATAATAAACATCACTCCCCTAACAAACAATAGTGTTTAGCAAAACGTACACTTCATTTTGGTTCTATTCTAATCGCTTGTTGATTCCGAATTATTGTTGATTTTTCTGTTGCATTTGCTGTTCACTCTACTGTCGCAGATAAATTGCATTCCGCATATTCTTCACAGACTGGTTTGAGTCGTTGTACATTAACAAGTTTAGGTTTGCCATTGACATTCAATTTGTCACAATATCTTGTAAGGCTCTTTATAAATCGGTGAAAATTACAGTTTAATGGAATCGTTACGAATAAAACAATGGCTATAGTTGGAGATTGGTGAATAAAGACTTTCTTTTTGATATACAAAGAAGTGGCAGTTCGTTTAAGCCATGACATTATTTTACGAAGTTCTTTTAACTTTTCGTCTAAAGCGACAAATTGTTTAATCGAAAAAGTGTAAATATAAATTGAAATAATAGTGGAGTCTCAAAACAAGGATGTCTCTCAATACAAAACAAAAATGGTACAGTAAAGAACAAAAAAAAAATGTTAATTTGAATAATAAATTAGGCGGACAGTCAAGTTTTAGAGCCAGTCGGGCTTACTGTATTCAAATATGGGGTTGTGAAAAATAACTTTATAGTCAAACTATCCAAACGTTCCAAAACAAAGTGTTACGAAACATTGTCAATACTCCCTGGATCTCAGAATCCCTATTATAAAAGACGAAAATCCCTATAATTAAAAGAGTGGCAGTACGGCACAAAATTCTTCTTTCTTAACATGTTAATACTTAAGTTTACGCTTAGCTGACAGTTGGAATAAAACATTTTATCTCTCAATAGTTCATAATGAAGTTTTGTTTGATTAAAGATATCTGAAGTAATAGAACCAAAATTATATTAATGGTTGTTCTGAAAGACTAGTTTTAATTTAACAAAATGATAGGGGATTTTTTAGTGCGATAAAGTTGGCACAGTACTTCACTTTCCACGGAAAATGGAACAATTCTACTTCTTGCATTGTAATTAATGTTTTACACTGGCAACCCCTTTCGGCCAAAGGAGTGAGAAAAAAATGTAATTTGAATTTTAACCTTATTTGAACTTCCATGAAATGAATACCAACAATATAGGAATCTCAAAATATAAATGTTTAATATCGCTTGGTTGAATTGAATTTGTCAGCTCAATTAAGTACACAGTTTAAAAAAAATTAATATAAAATTTCATATCTGAAACGCTTCACTTGCCTCTAGGTAGACTACCTACTTCAGCAAGTTTGTGCATTTTCAATTTTTGAAAAATGGTCACTTGAATAATTGGAGTTGAAAATATTTTCAATAAAAAATAAAAAATAAATAAAAATAAAAGTTCTGAACTTATTTTATTGATATTTTCTCTTATGTAATATTTGCATTGAAATGTTTCAATTTTTTTTTTACACGAATTATAGCACAGAGAATTTTAATTATTTTAATATTTTCTTTTATTTTAAAGTTACTGTAATGTAAAATTATTTTTTTTATTTTTCATTACAAGTACATATGTACTATTATTATTTTTTTTATTTTATTTTTTTTTTTTAATTTGGTGTAACATAATAAAGTGAATTGAGAAAGAAAATATTTAAAAAAAAAAATAATTATTATTGAAAATAATGAAATTTAAAATTTTAAATGTAATTTGCATAATTCACAATGATAGCTATATTCTGTAATATTCAAATTATCATCGTAATCGTATATAAACAATAAAAAAACAATTTTTATTTTTTAAATGGAATTTCAAAAATTTCAATATAGATATACAAATTAAGAGTAGAAAAATAATAAATAGAAAATAGCAATTAAAAGTACATATAGAGTTTTAGAATTTATAATTATATGCAATTATAACACAATTACTATATAGTCTAGAAGTAATTAGAGACACCGCCATCGATCAAATAAACCACAGCTCTAAGGTAATGAATCCTCAATTATTGTGAAAACTTTATGGTTCTACAAAAATATGTTGAATAATTCGGTCAGTAATAATAAAATGTAAATCAAATCTTCAAACAGAAATGAAAGTGTAAATTTTCAAATAGATTCTAAGGAACTGAACACATCTAAAAAAAAATGTGAATCTTTTTTGCTAAAATAACTGTGTTTTTTTTACCGGTTCAGAGGTCAAGGTTTCAAAAAAATTATCAAGGTTTTTTTTTTTTACTTATCCGTGTTATATACAATTTATTTACAATTTTATTATTTCAAAATTAATTCACAAATTCATTTTATATATTTATATATACAAAATTCAATAATAATTTTAGTATTTCATAGAAGCATATTCTATAAAATATATTCTATATCATAGAAACATATTCTATAAATGATGAAATATAATTAAAATTCAGACATCAATCTTCTGATGATGGTGTAATAACCGAAATGAAATTAGTGAAACATACCTAGACTTTTTATCTTTATTTAATAAAAATTTTCGTGTGTTTTTGACAAGCATTGTACATAAATATTTTTACGACCATAGCCTAACCTGTCTGTTATATAAAATAAAGGGAAAAAAAAATATTTTTAGAAATTTTTTCTTTTATTTTAAACTTAATTAAGGTAAATTTTCTCTTCATGGGTGAACGACCGGACAATTTTATTTTACTAAAAATGTAACCTTTATTAATTTTTGATGCTCTATCGATCTGTGTATTCAGCATTATCCTATGTAGCATAGATCCAGAGATATTTCATTGCGACTTTGTCGTAAGTGACACCGAGATTGATGTTTTTATTCTTATTTTCACTCAAATTCCAAATTTCTGGATATACGACAAAACGCGTGTAGGTTGCCAAACAACAATTTGTTGCTTGTTTTTAATTTTATTATAATGCGGTATTTTTTTTTTTTGCGGAATTATGGTTTGTGGGAATTTTTATACACACAATGAGCCCCGTAGCTTCCATTGTATGCCAGATTTTTACTGACTAAACCACACCCCTCCCATTAAAACTAGTCCAACGGACTAACCATTAATTTATTTCTATTGTTATTTTCTTAAAGAAAAACTTTACGAAATTCTATCGTATTAAATCTAGTGGCTTAGTTATTTTAAGCCTTCTGATATCATTTTGGTTATCTAGCAGTTGAGTGGCCTCAACGTTAACATGACTCTCCAGACGAGCTAACCTTATTCGTCAGCGAATGTACAGTTATATTTTCCATTTGTGGTAAATCATTGGTGTAGAGCAAATACAGTATGGGACCCAGAATACTACTTGAGGCACACCCGTTCTAATATCTCGAATAGTAGAATACTCTTCGCCTTGTCTTATTCTGAAAAGTCTGTTTTCTAGATAACACTTTGAATAGTCTGTGATGTGTGGGATAACAATTTTGGAAATTTGATTTAAGTAAACATTAACTAATTATTTAAAAATTAAATATTAAGTTACTTAATATTATAATATGAAGTAAAAAAAATAATTTTATTGTATAGTTCTTAAAATAACTTTATATTTAGCTTAATGAAACAAAAATTGAGTTTCAAAACTATTTTGTTTTTTTATAAATTTAGATATGTTTAGTTTTTAAAATTCATTTATTTATTATACCATGTTAGATATTACCTTAGTACATTATCATAAATTAAATTAAAAAATTTGCAAAACAGTAATGGTAAAATTATATAAATGTAAGATCAATCTGATATTTCTGAGAATATGTGATGAATGAAATAACAAGATGGTTTTGAGTAAAAGGTCCTTAAAGTCCTAATTCTTTTTTCAAATGATTTTGTTTTTATACCTCTAAAAAATATAGCTTATGAATCATACTATTACTAAACATTAACAAAAATAAAACTTTTTCTGCTCAATTTTGTTTTATTTCATCTCAAACTTCAAACTCAATTTTCCAAAACTCGATTTTCTAAATATACGACAAAATAATAGGGGGCGACGATTAATCACTTTCTTTGAAAATTTCCAGAAATTTTAATTTCCTTAAAAACTTCCATAATTTTAAAGTTTGAACAATTTTTAAACAATGTACAGAGATATGTGCTGTACAGTATACTACATAATGCCTCTATACTTACTAGCAAAGGCACACGAAAATTTTTCCGGATTTACCGAATTACCATTTCGTTTTAAATTTTTTGTTTTTATTTTGTGTATAAATTTTTTTTGATAAACATAAATTTTAAGTAAAACAAAACTAACACAAACAAGAATATTGTGTAAAATTTAATAACAAAAATTGAAACAAACACAATTAAAGATTTTATTCAGATAAAAAATAATAAACAACTACAATTTCATGTTTTGTCTTAAAAATTTTACTGTGTTACCCATTGTATCTATTCAAAAAATATTATTTTTTTTTCCGTATTCATACAAAAGAAAAAAATTATAATATTAAAATAATGATTCATTTTTAAAGTTGCCCTCTATCAGGCCGAACTAGTAGTATAGAGAAGGCATTGTATTACATATCTTGCGTTTACTAAAGAGAGAAATATCATTGTTTGGTAAATTGAACGTTTATTTGGTTTATTCTAACAATAATAATTGTCATTCCTTCATTCATAATGAACTGCTTAAACGCTTTCAAAAAATTAGTATTGTGTCAATTTACTCTTAAAAACAATACTATGTTGTAAAATTTATATTTTTATACTCAAATTTTGTATCAAACATAAATTTTCTATTATAACTAATTTATGTAAAATATAAACACTTTCAAATTCTGAAATCCTTTTTTTTTTAATTTTATCTAGTTTTATTGGTGAATTTTATACATATATTTATAGGTAATTTTACAAGTAGTGAGTATTTCAAACATTTTTAATTAAATGTTATTTATTTTTATTATTAAAAAATTAATTATCAATTATTCAATTGATTTCTAATTAATTAATTATTAAATTCCAATAAAAATAAGAATTTATTAATTTACTTTTTATGAGTTAATACTTAAAATAACTTTAACAGCATTTAACAACAATAAAGTTTAAATATTTTGAACATTTGATAATGTAAATTTTCAACTAATTAAAATTATTTATCGCGTTAATTTTATTTTTCACATACATTTTAGGTAGACGATAATATTACTAATATTTTTAATTAAGTTTTAAAATGATATTACGTTAATACGTTCTGAACAGATTAATCGCAAGGAGAAGAAAATTCTACTTTTTATATGGTTTTTGATTTTATAAACTAACTATATCTAATGACTATATAGAATAATAAATAAACAAAACATATGCATCTAGAATTTAAATTATGTATATCCATCTTAAATCATTGCAAAAATTCTGTTATCAGTTCTGTTCAGATTTAAAGTCATTATATTTTAGTAATTTTTCCAACTTAGTGAATAACTTAAACAGTTTTTATTTTAATGTGTTTATACAAACTATCGTGACTCTACTGTAAATATTAATAATTTATTTATGTAATAATATTGTAATCTAAATCATTTATTAAAAAATATATTGTATCATATTGATATTTATTGTAAATATAAAATCATTCTTGAAAATTGATAATGTTTACATTATTGAAGATATCTGAACATTTATCATTTTCACTGTTATCAATTACTTCTGATAAATCATAAGTCATTTTAAAGAAACAAAAACAATATTATTGAAATTAAGTTGCACATATACTTATATCCTTGTTTTGTTAACTTGAAATATATAGACATATATTCATGTTAATATTATGTTAAGATTACCAAAAGTATTTTTATAATTATCAAGATATTATCGGGTAATAGGCTTAAATATATGTACTTTACTTAATTATTTAATAAGGTTAGCATTATAAATTAATTAGGTCAAAATTAAGAGAGCGTCCATCAAAATGAAAAGATAAAAATAAAAATTTTAAAATATTTATCAAGTTAAAATTCAAATTTGAATTAGACTACTGTAAGTTTGTAATAGTTATGTTATCATGAAGTTGAGTGTGTACACACAGCCTACAAAAATACTGTGAATGAATTGTCGGAGAAAGTTGTTTGAAAAATCAGAAAAATAATTGGAAGACATTTATTCAAAGGCATATTATTAAGAATGAAAAAATTAAATTTAAAAAATATTGTTTTTACTAAATGATGCAAGAAAGATCTAATTTTAATATCCAGTTTGAACAAAACTGAAAAAAAACGGTAGTTCTTAAGTTATTTCCAGATTTGTAGTGCTATACCACTATAATTTTCCATAAGACTGTGCGAAAAATCCTCTCTAGTGGTAGCATTTTTGAACTTTTTTTCGCTTGAATGTCATGGCTATTTATAATGTAGAGGTGGATGGTATATAGATTAAGAAGCAAATAACCCATTTTTCTCTAAAACACTCTCATTACGGTGCGGTGCCACAATTTATTATACTTTAAGTGAAACGAATAATATTTTACAAGTTTTTATCAGTATTTTCTGATGCCACAATTAATTAAATTTTTTCTTTTCCATCTTAACTGAATTTATTGAATCTTTCTAAATGAAAATAACAAGAATTTATAACAATATTGACATTTATGGTTTATTTAAATCATAAAATCGAAAAAGTTGGAAGGTCTAGTCCATTGATTTGACACTTCATATTATTGCTCGTTCATTTCAATTTTCTACCTTACATGACATCTAGCGATTTTTTTTTAATCTGCTGGTTATTGGAATGTTTTGTAGATCTTCCGCCAAGGGTTTGGGGTGTTGGATCATTCTGTTTGCATATCTGTTTTTACATTTTTCTAGTTCTTCTATAATCATAGGCATATTCAAATCTTTATGTAGATTAATATTTCTAAAGTGCCAAGGGCCTTGGGTTATGGTAGGTAAAATTTTTGATTACATCCTTTGAATTATTTCGATGTTACTATTAGAAGCAGTTATCCATATACGACCAGATTGGTTTCAGAATGGCTTTATATAGCAACACTTTGTGTTCCAGATCTAGTGTAGAATTTTTCCCAATAAGTCAATAAATGCTTGAGTTTTAGTTACTTTTTTTTGGCGGTGATGTGCTTCTTCAAAATTAGCATATTGACTATAAGTGTAGTCCCAGATATTTAACCTAGTTAACTTACGGAATAATTATTTGATTTATATCAACTGGTGAGTATAATTCCTTCTTTAACGAGAAAGTTACATGTATACACTTTTACTCCCATTGACTTGCATTTTCCATTTATAGAACCATTCCTGTATCTGCTGCAAATGTTCTTGCAGGTTTATAGATGATGTATGTGAATTTGAGTGGCAGCTTAAAATTGCAGTATCATCTCCGAAGGTTGATGTTAATATGTTCTTGTTTTCCGGTAGACCAGATATATATATACTAGGTATAAAAATGGTCCTAGTACAATACCTTGTGGGCATTTATTTCATGTTCTTCTGTTACATAGGATTTGAAAATAACTCTGAAGTGTTTAATGGTTATGTAAGAATTCAGTAGTAGATGAGACTCAACTGGTAGCTTTGTTTTATGGATTAATCCATCGTACCACACTTTGTCAAATGCCTGGCTGATATCCAAAAACACGCTGAACAGATTTTTTAAATAATTGATTAAATAACTACTACAACTGGTATTAGGAATAAGGCCTTCTGAAATATCATATAGTTCTATATTATTTAAGTTATTATCAAAGTATTTATATTCTCCACAAATTTTATAAATTTAGCTATATACGCGCTGAGTGGAACTTGAACATTGAACATTCTGATTAATTAGTCCAATGACGTAACCACAACATCATACTGTTCGGCATTCAATTTGCAACTAAGTTCATACAAGTCGGTTCCAAATTTAGTTACACATCTTAGATTTTTGTAATGTTAGCAGCTGATGCCAGACATAAAATCTTAAGGTATAATTAATGGTTATAGCAAATACATCAGGCTTACATTAATATACGAAATCTTTCTACATTTATTTTGCAATATAACACCATCCAGTAGGGCTAGTAGGGTCACAATAGGATTTAAGCGATAATGCTTATTTATTTTTTTTATTTTTATTGCCTTAATGTATATTTGTACAATATGTTTAATTTGTTATATTTTGAGATATTGCATTTTGACATTGAGATTTTTTAAGATATTGCATTACTAGAATATTTACACCTTTGATTTGTACTTATTTAAACTCACTTGACTTAATTATTTAGAATAAATTTAATTTGTAAAGAAATGAATGACAAGTGAAAACCTCTAATTAATTATTTTTAGATAATGATTATGTTTTTTAATAGGATACAATGTATTCACTTAATAATGAAATTAAATGTAAATTATTCATTTAAATGCATTTTTAGAAAGTAATATATTATACAAAACTTTCATTATAGTTTTAATTAAAAATTTAATTCAAAGAATTAATTTTCATATTTATTCTTATGTATTTATTTTGAAATTTATTTTTTTTTTAAAACTTTATTTTAATTTTTTATAATTAAAGTCATGAAACAAAAACAAAATTAATTCACGGTCATATAAAAATGTACAATAGCCATAATATTAGCAATAATGTTAACAATAATTAATTTATCGTACTTACATGTTTGCTATTATTTTTTAATAAAAATAATTCTATATTTTAATTTCAATGCACGTATTTTCCTTCGAAAAATACTTTATTCTTGAACGAAGTCAAAAAACCAAATTTGTTTGTTAAAAAGGTTTTTTGACGTATTTTTGTTATATATGTATGTTATATACCTACGTCAAGAATGAATCACAAATTTACCAAAAACAAAAAAAAAATATTTAAAAATATTCTATAGCTAGCTCAGTTGTCCTTAACTTAAGCTTTTGTAAATAAATATTTAAAATAATTATGGTAGAATATAGCCAGAAAATTTATAACAATATTATAATAATTGTGATTAGTAAAATAATAAATAACCATATTGAATGCAAGTAATTGTATGAAATTACGAGTACATAATTTATTTTAAATATTTTTATTTATCTTTGATCCACAATTACGGGATGCGGTCAAAACCGATATATACTACATAACACTAGGCCGATTAAATGAAATTGCTTTTACTTATCAACTCCAATTAATTATTACAAAGTAGAACAATAATAATGTTTGTCAACCAGAATGTATATTTATTTTATTTATTATTTTCATATGTATCAACTACATAAATGTCGAAAATAACTACTATTACCAGGAAGTAAGTAAGTCTTCTGCAACAGAATAGCTTCATTTTATACGAGTTAATTCCACAAATAAATAATTTTATAAATTAATAATAATCTGTGTTAATACCAAAGTGTACTCTCAACAATGCTATCAAATTTCATTATTTTAATAGGATTCGAACCCTGAACTTTTAATTAGTAATCAAATGACATAACCAATACACCATATAGGCTAAAGGTGCATTTTGGGCTTAAGCTAAATTAAGTTACTTTCCAAAGATGCATAGCCTTCTCATATCAGAAACTCAAATAGAGCTTCAATTTTGTTATTGGATTAAACTCAGCTCAAATCTAAACACTAAACTAAAGAGTTATATATTTTCATCAAATATTGGATTGGAAACATGCTTACCATCAGTAGAAATATTATCACAACCCTAAACGAAGAAACTTTAGCAGTCAATGCTATTAAAAGATGTCCTCTAGGAGGGGTACTGTCGCCTAGTGGATACATAACTTTAATGAACCTGGCATAGAAGTACAATTGGTTACGCTAATGATGAAGCTATTCTAATCAGAGGCAAATTTAAGTCTAGAGTGGCTGAATTAATTCAACAGGCACTAAACATGGTATTCAAATGTGGTGCCGAGAGGTTAAACTCTTTATAAATCCAAATAAAAGCACTATTGTTGCCTTCACATAAATAGAAGAATTAGAGGCAAGTTAAAGAAACTTATAGCCTAAATGGGGTAACGATTGACTTTTCCAAAGAGGAAAATGATTAACATCCCGCAAATTTAAAAAAAAATATCTACAAAAAAATCTATCAAATTTAATGTACGCATCCGCAGTTTGGTGAAAAAAAGGTACGCAACTCACAGCTCAAAACAAACTAAACAAACTACAGCATTCAGCTTGTTTGATGATAACTGGGGCTATGCGGACAACATCTACGGCATCATTACAGATTATTTGGCAAGAAAAGCATCGGATACGCCTTTCAAGCCAAGACGGTTCTGTGGCATTCCCCTGAGCACAGCTTAGATGCAATTAAAAACCTGGGTAAAGAAAAATCTGAAGATTCCTGGGTCAATGTTCCTGGAAGTTGTCAAGCAAAAATGATCATGCCTAAACGCTCACAAGGTACGTATCTTGGTAGGGATAATAACAAGGCACTGCTTAATAAAGAAACACTTTTATAAAATGGGTCTAACCGAAAACAACTTGTGCAGAATATGTTAAATAGAGGAAATATTTCTTGAACATTAGGTCTGTTAATGCGAAAGGCTCACTCGTAGCCGACTTCGCCACTTGGGAACAGCGTTTCCTGAACAATGGGAGCTATCCAGCATACTATTAAAGAATATCCTGAGTGTTATAACAAAATCAGGTATCCTTAATGATTCAGAGACTATCTAACAAACACGGGTTATCAGACCATTTGAGGTTGCGGTGATCTACGGGACAGACTCCCTCCTGAAATTCACAATCTATCTATTTATCTATTAGAGTAGATTTTTGATAGCCATATAATATAAATTAAATCGTTAAGATAAAATTGTAGTATCTTATACACTACAGTATACGTCGTCATCTTGATAAATTAATGAAAATAAATTCGGAAAGCTTAATTTTTTTATATGGGTTACGATTATCAATTTTTTTAGGACTTAGCTTATTTTTTATTTATAGTTTTACATATAAATAATTACTTGATATAATAAATAAATATGTCATATCATAATTTCTTCCACTTTATATACATTGCAGTACTATCTTTAATGTTCGAAAAGGTATTATTTGTAACAATAGACATACATTAATACACATAATATGTAAAAAAAAAATTATTTCGAGTTTTCCATATAGCATTTATACCACCATTCAGAAAATTCATAATTCATATAATATATTTATATTTTAATTAAATTCATTGTATATATTATCTTAAAGTTATGCGGACCAATTATATTTTTTTTTATTTTTTTGTTTTCTTTTTAGTATTGTTAAGTTCATTTAGAGTTTTCCATGTAAACAGTAGCGCTTTGTTGTTATTTATTTATTTACTTTCGTACTTACTTATTTTATTTCAATCAAATCACAATTTCTGTTGTACCCACTTATCAATATTTTTATGCTTTCGTTAAGTTCCGATAACTTAATCTTAAAAACAAAAGTGGTTTTTCATTATTATTTTAAATTATGGTTTAAAAAAGAAATAAATTTCACTAACACTTAACGAAAAAATTGAATTGAAAATATCGATATAGTATGTAGTAGTAGTAAATATAATATTAATCATAATGTTATAGAGTATATGTACTATATAAATATAATATTTAAAGTATCGTTCGTGTTAATTGAAATTTTATTTTTAATTTGAATTTCAAATGATAATGTTGTTTCGCGAGCGCAAAAAATTAAATATACCGTTAAACTATATTTAAAATATTAAAATAATTATTAAATGTGCAAAAATATAAATATTATTCAATAAATTTGAAAAAAAAAAAGAAAATAATAAATAAAAAAGAAAAATTGAAAAGGATTTAATAAATATTATAATTTAATTTAATTTAAAATATAATTATTTTTTTTTTATTTTATTCAATTATTTAAATTTATAAAATAAAACAGTCCTTAATGTAAAATATTCGCAAAAAAAGAGAATTAAGTGAAAAATAAAATAAATTTTTATTTTTAATATAATTTTATATATAATTAGTGATATTATAAAAAATAATAATATAAATAAAAAAAAATGAAAGCAAAAGATATAATTGCAGAAAAAAACCAGGCTGCTGGTGGGGTTACATTTGTTGATAATATTGAAGATAATGAACAAATGTCATGTGAGTTAAATTTTGAATAAAAAAAAAACTTTTAATTTTTTAAATAATTCAAATAAAAAAAAAACCAAATTAAATGTGGTGTGAATTTAGAGGTTAAAATAAATTATTATAAAAATCTATTCTAGTTTTGGTTTTCTACAATACAAGTTAACATTAGAACATTGTACAATATTTTTGTTTTTTTTTTTTCAATAATTTTTATACTTATAATCAATCATATGGTTCCTGTAATTTAGTAAGGTCAAATGTAAATTTTTGTATACACATATATATATATATATAAATATACACGTTCCGTAATTCGTTATAAATGACGGAAACAAAATAAATCGAAAAAATGTTTGTATTCAATTTTACTGCAGCTGTAGACACAAAAATTTTAATGTAAAATTGTGGTGGGAATGACATACAAATGAAAAACAATTATAATAAAGGCATGTGCTGTAACTACTACATTATAAATTTGGTCATCTCTAATTAGAAATCCAGGGTGACCTAATTTTATTCGTACAATCATTCTTAGAGAAGTGCCGACTATTCCAGCTCAAGCTCCGAAAATAAGATAAAGGGTTCCAATATCTTAATGACATTTAATAGAATTTATGTTCGATATTTCTAGTAAAATCTTTTTTATTATTTTAATGGTCTTTTGAATTTTTACTGTTCCCTTAAAATGCTAAAATTAATTTTTTTATGAAATTCTTAACTTAAAATGCTAAAGTTTGGAACAAAATTTTTTTTTTTTTTAAATATTTTTTACCGTTGAAATTCATATTGAAACTTCATATTTACCGTTGCAATAAAACTGAAAAATGTGAAATTGTTTGCAAAAAATAACTGTATGTTATGTTAGCATATATGTTAACCTGTTTGTAATAAAAATAGTGATTGATAATTGATGAAGGTATTTTTTTTCACTAATATTGGTAAATTTATTATTTGTTAATTTGGTTGCCACCCTAAATTGACCGACTGATAGATAAAATAAAAATAAATTTTTGCAGTACCGTACTTAATGTACAACAAATTATTTCTACACAACTTACTGAACAAAAAAAATTACTATAGATAAAAATTATAGTTTAAGTATCAAAAATATATAAAATTTTAAAATTTTGAAGAAGTACAAGTATATTTTCATCCTGTTATGTGTTGCTAGTGATATTCACCATTATTTCCAAAATACAATGAAATATAGAATGAACCATTTAATACTAGATATATTAAAAAATACTTAATAAAATAATATGATACAAATAAAATAATTAAATGATAAAAAATTGGAAAATTAAATATAAAAAAAATTTAATAAATTTGGCAATTTTTGTGTTTCGAATTGGCCTTTAAATTTATTCTTTATAATCTTAAATTGATTTTAAGTATACCTTAAAGTTAGTTTGTATTCACTGGCAGTTTTTATATCTAAAAGTGAAGACTTAAGTTTTTCGTACATTATGATTGAGCACTAAACACTTCAGAAAATGGTTCAATATCACATACATATACCTTACCACAATGAGAAGTACATTAAAAATTAAATGTGGTGTGAATTTACAGGTTAAAATAAATTATTATGAAAATTTATTCTTGTTTTTGTTGCAACGCATCCGATCCGATAATTTTTTTTTCCTTGATATAACTTAAAATAGTTTACCTATATATAATTAATAGTAATACCACATAATATATAACTATAACTACAATCCGGGCCACATAAATGGAGATATGTACTTAAAATATAGCATATCTATACCAGATAGAGACAAAAAAATATAAAAAAAGTGCATTGGTGGTTAGAAAACACATTCGATTAAAACACAATTTTTCGGTATTAAATATAGTATTAAGTTTAATAATTAGGTTAAGCTAGATTGAATAGGCTTAATAATTATATTAAGTTAGTTTAGCCTAGGTCTAGAATTTTAATTAACAAATATAGGATATAATATTCTTACAATATATATATATATATATATATATATATATATATATGAATAAATGTGTTAACATACATTCATATTAATAATTACGAGTGAACCAAAATAAATAGTAAGCAAATAAAATTAACATAAAAATTGAAATTAGTTTAAATCTTAATAGTATAATTAGTTATATTAATCCGTTTTTTAAACTTTTTCTAGACTAAAGTAATTTTAAGTTTGCATTTTTTTTTTATTTTCTGTATTTACTTATTTTTAAAGCTCAAAATTTACAATAATCAGTAATAATAATGTCTACATACATAATATATTTATAGTATTTATATTAATATTTGTATAATCATAATTTCATTAAATTTGTATTTTAAAGACAATTAATACAAGTTTACAAAAAAAAAAATCAATTTTTCGTATAACCAAATGGTCCCAAACAAATGTAAACCAATTAATAAGATTTGTATTAACAATGTTTTAAAGGATATAACATTAATACAATTCAAAAAAAGAAATCTAAATTCTAAACTATTGTCTCAAAACTGATATATATATTTTTATTTAGTTTATTTCTCTTAATAAAACAAAACAAATTCGAAATAAATAAAAACTTAAAATGATGTGAAAACTGAAAATATATCAAAATATTAACATTGTTGCAGCATTGTATTAATTAGTCATCAGACATCTAAATATCATGTTTTAATCGAAATACATTCATAGATAAATAGATAGATAGATACGGTCATTATTATATTATTATTATAGTAAAGTGTTATACAATTAGATAGGTACAAATAAATTATGTTGCCATTGATAATTTCAATTTATTTGTTTTGAAAAAAAAAAACAGTTACAATTTTATTGTAGACATGTATTACAATTAATTACTTATTTTAGTTGCAAGCAACAAAAAAAAATATCAACTGTTAAAAATTTCCTATTTTGAATAACTCAGAATTTAGTGAAATTTTCATTTATTTGTGTTTGATGATTTTATTTTAAAGTGTTCTGGGAAATTAAATATTAACAAAAAAATTTATTATAAAGAGAAAAATTCAGGTTAGTCTTAGCAAACTATAAGTCATAAGTGCAAATATACATTAGTATGAGCTGTTAATAATTGAAATTATAGAAATAAGAAAAATTGTATAGTGAAATTAAGGCATATTAAATAAATAAATAAAATAAAATAATAAAATTGATATAAATTGAAAAAACAAATAAATATAATCATTTTTTTTTAATATAAATTAAGTAGATAGGTCAGCTTATAATAAACTTGTAAATATTTTATTTTAAATTAAATACTTAATAATAAACAGCTAATGGTCCAGGTTAACACTAATTAAATATTTATGTTAAAATAATTTTTAAAGTTTTTAAAACAAACTGAAATATTTATCTTGTAATATAATATTTATAGTACCGTTGATCTAGAATACTATATAGATAAGCATTTTCGTATACAACACTTTTGGACTAAATTCATGATCCTGTTTAAAAAAATTCTGAATTCTATTAAATGTATTAGTTGGTCTCTCAATTTATAAAGTTTTATATTTTTAATTTCTTATATTATTTAATATTTATACATATTTTTTATAATTATGTATTTGAAATTTGAATATTCATATTGCTATGATATTATCAATATTGTTCTTGAATGTGTTTTTTTTTTTAATTTTTTTTTTAGATTTTAGATTTAGATTTATTAATTTATTTAGTTTTATACATGTAAATAAATAAATTATTACAATATTACTATATATTCATTTTAATTTAATAAATAAGATGTTTGTATATTTCACTAAAATTAATTTGTAGGATCATTAGAACTTGCAAGCTGCAACGCACAATTTTAAAATACTTAAATAATATTTGTAAAAATATTTGCAATTTGTTGTGTAGATAGATTTGTTTAGAACTTTTAATTAAAATGTCTATATATATATATATATATATATGTACTGCCTATCATAATAGGCTAGACGATGCGATTCACTTGAGTATGAAATTGATATCAAATAGACTTAGGACACGATGAATAAATTGAACCGGCTGCACTTTTTTATTAATACAATTTAGTACAATTTTTTAAATTTTAGTTTCTCTATTCGGTATTTGTTTTCAAGTTAATAAGTTTAAAACATGAAAAAGTGAAATAAGATTTAAAGTTTAACAATATACATACCTACATTTATTTACATATAAAGGTTCAAATTTTATTATTTTCAAAATTTTATTTTTATATTTAGGAACAACAAAAAAGACAAAAATTTTAATACAACAATTTACTTTTAATAATACTTTAACTTTTTAAAACCAGCAAAAAAAAATTTAAAACCTTAAATACGATAATTTTCTCATGTAATGTAAACATTTTCGTACTAGATTTTTGCCTAGGCAGAATTATTCGAAAAAAAGGTCTAATATGATACCAAAATGTTGTATTTATTGCCACATACACAGGAATTTACCTATGTAATACCTAGGAAATACACCGTAATTTTTTTAGTCTATTATGCTAGAAATTATAGTATTCTTAATCAATGATATAGTATTTAATATATAGATAGAAACATCTGAGTTTAAATACTAATGCTTTTAAGGACACGAATATTATATAATTCATTATTAAATATGATATTAAATTTGATAATTGATAAAAACTAAATTGAATTAAATATTATTAATCTAATAGGTACTAATAAACAAGCTAATTAGTACGAAATATTATTTGGTCTTCAAATTAGCAGTAATTGATATAATATATTAATTTCACATTTGAAAATATATATATACAGGAAATTAACAAACTTGATCATAATATGATAATGAACACCTTGTGAACACTTTGTAATGCAGGGAAGTTTCTTTTTAAACCCTAACCTAGTTATATGCGATTGAAGTCAGTTTTATCTGCTTGTTTACTATAAGAGTAATATTTCTCGCCATATCTCTCAACCGGCTTCTACTAAATTGTTTCAAATAACTTTGATGAGAATAAATTTGATTTGTGTACCTCAATGTTTTTGGTGCTATTTGGGTACAAAATTTGTACCTCATGTTTCTGGTGCTATTTGGGTCCAAAATTTTAATAAAATATTATTTTTAGGTAATAGAAGTTCTGATGCAAATTTTAAATCGGTTAAAAAATCAAAGATATTCAAATCTATTTATTTAATTTTTTTTATGTACTTGTCAGTATATTTAATAAACATTATCTTTTCGTAAATTAAGTAAGTACCGTTATATATTTCAACTTTTCCTATTTATTTTTGAGTACATATTTAATAATTTTACAAATTAAATGTAGAAAAAATGTGTCATCAGGAATTTAGGGTTTTCCGATTAAATTTAACTGCACTAGTATTTGATTTTAATCGACAGCGTATATTAAAGAAAATGTTTAATTAACAGTTAGTCCTGACTGATAAATTCAAATGAAAAAATATTATTTAGTACTTAGATATTTAGTACTTAGAATTAATAACGTAAATAGAATTTGTTTTTAAATTATAAAATACATAAGTAATAACTTTTTTTTGGTTATATCCTAAATCTCATCAAACACTTAATGCGTAATTTGTTATTCAAATACTTATTTTCATGAATTTGAAAACTGTTCTGAATTTTTCATAGATGAATTATATCTTCTATACCAATGAAGTATTTTTTTTTTGCGTTAATTGATATAACTAATATGTTATTAAAATAAATTCTGTAAGTTTAATTTTTTTTTTTGTACATATTTTTTAAAAACACTAAAAAACAATAAAAATAATTCATTACATTTTTTAACGTCATAAACAAACTACAAAGTACAAATGAATGCATTGTATTTTTTTTTATATTGAAATTTTTTTTAACCTTACAAAAATATTTTATTTTAAAATGTTTTTATTAAGGTATAGTAATAGCTACTAGCGATCAGTGAAATGAATATATATAAATTTTTGGGGACCTGTTTTCAATATGAGGGCGAAAAATCCTAATTTAAAATTTTTTTTAAAAACTACTCTGGGCCATTTTGATTAAAATTTGGTACATATCTTGATTACTGATGACAGACAACACTTTTGTAAGAGATTACAAGGATTGATCTACGCTAAAAGTGTGTATGAATAGTTCACCTAAGTCACTAAAAATTTTATTGCATTGCAAATTATATTTATTTTATTTATTTATTTATTTATTCATATCTCAAAGAGCTTGTTAGCTCGTACAGAGTGTAATTCAGTTAAATTTCTATATATAAACTATGAAGTGTTAAGTGAACTTTCACAACGACTGCTACTTCGTACAATTCTAATTATTATCTATTGCATATACGACTCGTTTTGAGTCTTACAAGTATTTTTTTCATAGCCATTAAAAATTCACAATCACAAATTTCCAGGATATTGTATGCAGCTAGGAGAAATTATTTTATACTTTTTAGTCTGTTTTAAAAACCTATAATGTGCATTATATATTAAAACTGTTCTTTTGTTATTCAATTATATTTTTTATTGTAGTCAAATAGTGTTAATGTTTTTATATTTACTTTTTTCTACTTTCAACTAGTTCAACATCTTAGAAAAGTAGATTTAAATATACTACGCATGAAAAAATTAGTTCCATTTCAAACTACTTCGAAGCATTTCAGAGTACTACTTTTGATGTTGCAAATCACACAACAAACTAGTCCACTTACATACATGTAGAAAAATGTACACCTATTTATAAAAAAAATGTTATTGGAAAAGTAAGGTTAATGGGGGGTTTTTTTTAACAAAAATTCTTCTAAGGTCTAAAATCTGCAACTAATATTTTGAACATGTACCATGTTAGATAAATAAGTAACAGTGGCTGTTAAAACAACTTAAATTCACACTTAAACCGAAGGAGTCCATTGTAGTATCAACAGGGCTTAAAAAAGAAAAAAACATGTTTCATTGGCCTGAATCCTACTACCTTAAATTATTTCTGTAGCTTTTCGAGCGAAGCAATTAATGTACCTTTAAATATGAGGATTTTGTTACCTTTAAAGTTCTGTAGAAAGTATCAATTCTTAGATAGATTTTTCTTTTATGAATTATTAATGATGAAGATGCAGAAAAAACGTAGAAAAAATTTCTACTTCTTCGTATAGAAAAAACCAGAAACTTCATCATCTCTTCAAAAATTCTGCAAACAATATTTAACCCTTAAATGTATGATTTTTCCGTATGATTTTTGATGATAATAGAAATTGTCTAAAAATAAAAATTTAAAAAAAGAATCGTTTTGGGTCATTGGGGAGTTGTGACGCCACTTTTATAATGCAGATTTGTTACAGTATGCTACAGTAAGAGTTAATTAAATCCCAAATTTTTTTAACTTTTAATCCAATAAAATAACCATCCTACCATTGTTCTAAATCTTCTAATATTTTTTGCTTATATAGTAACCATTTATAATACACTATGGGTCAAATAATTTAAGAGATTAACGAACTTTTTACTAGTAATTCTTTAGAGTGGAAAATAAAATAAAAAGAATAGAATAAAAAAAATAAAAAAACAAGATAACCTTTTAATTTTTAATGTTGTTTTATTGTAATTTTCATTGAATAAAACAAAGTAAAAAATTTAAGTTTAGTTTATTTAAAACTAATAGTTCTCAAGAAAAAAAAAAATAATTTTCTTATTTCAATTAGCTAGTTTTGAATGTTTTAACTACGAATGTGGGCAGATCATCCATATGAAAATTGTATATAGCTTAACCTGCTATGTTTAAAACTTAAATTGGATTTTAATTTTTACTCTTCTGCTACTACGCTTATTAATAGTTACTTAGCCAACAGAACACTTGCATTTTAAAATAGTGTTAACTCAAATTCTTTACCAGTTCATTAACTTAAGGTTCTATATTTAACACCCGCTGCTCTTCAATCTATTTGTTAATGATTTAGCCCGTAGTTTGTCTGATTTCCATTGTAGATTGTATGCGAATGATGCACAACTCTATATTAGTGGTCCAGTTGCTGATATTCATAAATCTGTTGCGAAAATGAATGATGTTATCGACGCTGTTAATTTCTGGGCTCCGCAAAATAGTTTAATATGAAATTCATCAAGGCCCACGATTATTTATTTACGTATAGCCTCTCTATAATAATGAATCTTCTAATGATTAAATTAAATAATTTATAGGTACAGTATATAAATTCTGCGAAAAATCTGGGTGTTGTTCTTAAGAAGACTTTCCCTCGGAACGATCATATTAATGTAATTTCTAAAAATTTATTTTTTAAGCTTCGTAAGCTTTTAAAATTCTCTTATTACATGATCGAGTGGGTTAAAAAGAGATTAGTCTTATCTTTAATCTTTCCACATTTTATGTATACTGTGGTGTAGTCTATGCTGATATGAGTGTAGGTGTTAGTTATAAAGAGAAAAATAACATAGATCAACTGCAATCGTCGACAATCGTCGACTGCATTACTATATAATCTGATCTATCAAAAGGAAATGTTGAGAAAATCGATTTTTGTTAATCGTTTTTTTTTGTTAATCGAATCGATCGAAATTTGACGAAAATTTTGACTGGAAAAAATAATCAAACAAAATTTGCATTTTATAAAAGTTTTAACAATTTTTTAACATCTAACTTAAATTTTTACATAAAAACATAAGTTTTATGATTTTAATATTTTTAAATATAAAAATAAAAAGAATGAAAAAAAATCAGTAAAAAGTAACATAGAAATTTACAGTATGGTGTAAAGCTTCATATATGTTTGGACATTTAGTAATAAAAATGGTCTGTCAGATATAGTTAGGAACACCCAACCATTCGCAATGTTTTTAAAACTTTTATAACTTATATCAGTACAAAAATTGTAGTTTGGATAAATAGGCACAACTTGAAGGCTTAAAAAACAGTGCGATGTAGGTTGTTTGAATAAATCAAATAAAAAAAATATATTGTGAAAACTATAAGAGATATGTTTAATTTGGCCGCAAATCGGGATAAAGGAAAGCCGAAAATATGTTTACGAGTATAGTATACATTAAAAAGTCAATTTCGGAAAAAATGGTCTGTTGGATACACCGACGATATAAAATAAAATATCTAATTGAAATAAGAGAATATATATATGAAGTGAGTAGATGAAGTAGATGATCATATAAAATATTTAATTACTGTTTATTATATATTGTGTTTAATCCTACAATAGATTTCAGACACACTTAAATAGCGAGAAAAAAAATATAATTACACTTTAATGTATGTCTGTTGAAACGAAATGTATATATATATGTACATAATGGAAGAGTTACGAGTGTACAGAGTTAATAAAACCAATTTAATATAAAAGAAAATTATAGAGAAAAATTGTATATTGAAGTATTGGACATAATATACAAATTTAGTGGAACTGATATACAATAAAGATGGCAAAAAAATGCAGAAAAAAAAACAAAAACAGATAGTATTTATCAACTACTATACGTGTGCTTTGGGATCATCACCAAAATGTCCCTATAGTTTTTAAATGTATATGTGTGATATTCTATGGAATTAAAATATCATACATATGCATTTAAAAACAGCTTAAATAAAATTCTTATAAAATCATGCATTTATAGTTAATCAATATTCACAAGCACTGATTTAAAAAATATGTATATATGTATCAAAAATATCGGTTTTTACACAACAACAATATATGTATATTATAGTAATAAAAATTCTATATGTAATGAAAGATGTGATGCTCTTTAAAACAACCAATTATATTGAATGCAAAAAAACTGTATAGAACTATGTTGTAGCAGATGAGTATTAAAATATTGGACAGATATTGGACTAATCATATAATCCTTTATTTAATAAAAATAAAATTATTATAATTGCAATTTTTCAAAGTTATAAATTTTCTTCAATAAATACCAAAAACATAAAAGAAAAATTTTGAAACAAAATTTTCTCTAGAGCAATTTCTAATTTAGTTAAATTTCTCTGCGCCATCGCCAAAAACATTTTTTTTTTCTTAGTTTATTGGATTATTGCTATAATTTAATCAACTTTCTCAAAGATTTGCTACTAATTTTTTTTTTTTTTTAATTAATGAATAACATAAAACTTCGAATATAGAAAAAAAAAACTAATATTATTTCCATATCTACTCCGGAATAGGTTGAACATTGCTGTTATCATTGAAATTTTATAGACAAAATGCCTTTAAAAAAAAAAATAAACTGTTTTGTTTTTTTTCCTTATTAATAATATAACCTTACCATAAAAAAATACGTTTTAATTTTTAAATTGCAATTTTTTTTTTAAATAAATAAATATATATAATATGTATATACTTACTATATTATTATAAAATAATTGCCAATACAAGTCAAAAAAAGCATTAATAATTTTAAGCGCAAAATGGAAAAATTGAAAAATTTGTAATAAAATAAAAATGTTGATTACATTATAATGAAGTGTGTACGAAGTAGTTTTTAAATATAATTTTCTGTGTATAGAATTTAAATGTATATAGAATTATTTATTGTTTTAAATTTATTTATTTCAAAATATTGTACTATACTGACGATTACACGATATGTAATTAGAGGTTGATTTGCCTTGGAGATTATTTTGAGCAAAAACCTAAACCAAAAATTAATATATGTGATAATTTTGCAATAAACAAAAGAGTTGGATCGGATTGGACAGACTTAGGAGTAAATCTGACAATAACATAAAAAAATACTGTTTCATATTTTCAGAATATATATGTCGCAATGGAAGAAAAACTTAGGGGACAACAGTCGTAGCAAACTAAAAAATTACGCAACAACGAAAATGGCTACAACTGTACAGACTAGTCGGATATAGATAGATTCAAGGAGTTTGTTTCTGCCTTATGACTCACTCAGAACAATTTTTTTTTTTAATTTTTTTTTTTATTACTCTATGAAACTATATACGGTTTGTCTGTAAATTAAACATTTAATAGTTAAATTCAACGTTTATTTGAATTGTATAAATTGATATGAAATTTACGATAAAAAAAAATGGTCTAAATTTTTAATACAGTAGTTTTTAAGCATATAATTCCATATTGCATCCATCATATTATAATAATATCTCTAAATCAACAAAATTTAGTAATTAAATTACTAATTTTAAATAAAATTAATAATTTTAATTTTAAACAAATTTAAAAAACAAAAAAAAAAACACTTTTTGTCAATCATCTTAATTTGCCTGGAATTTCTTTATCACCACCACAATAACAATCTGGTAATAAATAAACATCATTTCTACATTTAGCTGCTGTTTTATCTGGTGTTGGTTGTGGAAAAATTGAATTCGGACTTGTTTGCGGATATCTATAAATATCAATGACTTCGACTGCTTTTAATATAATTGAAGTAGATGTTTTTTTTTATGTTATGATTTGATTTATTCTTTTCTGGTTTTCAAAATGTAGGTTTAAATGTATTGTTATTCATGAGCCATGGCCCAGTTGATTGGGTTTGGGATTGGGCCCAGTTCATGAGCCATGGCCCATCATAGTTTTTTCAAAATAGTTTGCTATTTGTATTAATATGTTTGAGTAAAATCAGTAATTGCTGTTCAATGTCAATACTATGGATTTCATAGATATTATATCGACTTTAGGATAACTTTATTAATTAACAATTTGTTTTTTTTTTTCTAGCATTATAAATATATGTATTTAATCAGCCAATAAATTTTACTTAACTTCATGTCCGGTTGTTTTCTTTTTCTATTAATATGATTATTCCACATAAATTGCCTATCCAAATCCATGCCTAAGTAATTTGTTATTGTTATCGTTTTGTAGAACAACAACCATACAAATTTCTCTCTTGAGACTAAATGTGATATTGTGTTAAAACTCAGGATAATATTATATTGGTGATGATGGTGATTACATTTACACTTAATTTACTAAATATTTACAATCATGCAGAATTCAAATTTACGGTCTTGACATTCAACAAAACATCAAGTATATCCTCTGCGACTGTCAGGTTGAATGAAAACTATGTTTAAGTGGTTGAAAGGTCATATGTTTGTCATCCTGATAGAGAGATCTTAAAGGTGAAGGATATTTTCAGATTCGTCACAATTACAGGTTTGCTCGAAGAATAGTTATGAGTCAAGTTTACATTGTGATATGATAAAGGGGATTATTATACTTATCCAGTGGAAATGTCATATTTTATTTTAAACTTTAATTTTTATTCTACTATGAAAACCTTTTTTTCATAATTTTTTTTAACTACATAAATGGATGTGTATCATAGTCATGAAGTATATATTTGTTTTTATTTTTTCTTCTTCTTAATATGGATTAGAGTAGAAATGCATAACCTTTAATGATAATAAAGCGATTTTAAGTACATACGAGTATATTAGAAATATAGTCTTTAATGATATGTTATTTCAATATATAAATCCAATTACATAATCTGGAACATATTTGTTGATAATAATAAAGGAATACTTTGATTAGATAATTTATATTGTAGTACAACCTAGAATATTTTAATATAGATTTTCTTCATGACTATAAATAAAATTTACATAGTTTCGAGTATTCAACTAGTTTTTAAAATAATTATAATTATTATTTAAGCAGTTTAACAAACAACTGTTAAAAAAACTGCTTACTAGTATCTCAGTTAGCCTTACTAATAATTAGTCTAACAATATTTACTTATGTTTAGCTTAGTCAGATTAACAAAATAAATCAAACTAACTTATTCATATACTTATAATCTTTTTGTTATCGAAATTTTCAGAACATTAATATTTGGCAACAAAAGATTTTCTTTACTGTGCAGTTATCGTTACTTTGTGACGTATTCAAAAACTTTAAAATGTTATTTAGAGCCACTTTTATGTATTTTGACAAGAACATAGAAGAATGCATAAATATATGATATGATTAGGTAACTAAATATAACTTTTAATAGTAATGACTAATGGTTATTGAAATACAATTAGGTTATTTTTCAATTGATAGATAATATTTTCTATTAATAAACAGACAAGAGACTCCTAGTTGTTTCTCGACTCATCCATTGTCTTAGTGATATCAGTTTTTAATATTAATATTTCATATAATTATAAAGCCATGTTATCTATGTTATCTAACAGCTACAAATATCTTTTAGTTTATGTTATCTAACAGCTATAAATATCTAAATTTGACTATAAATATCTATAGATTTTATTTTGCTTTTAAATTTTGATTCAGTTTACAATTAAATTGCGTTTACTTTTTGTATATTAATAAATATTTTCCATTCATAAAATTATTTTATTAGATTGTATCTTGGACAAAAATAAATAATTAAACTCTTTTCAGTTTTTTTATATTTAAAAATCACATTTAAATTAATTATAATAATAATCAAATCGAGATTTCTAAAATTAAAATTTAAACTTTTCTTTAAAATCCAGAGCGATAAAATTCAGAAGGGAAAAAATTACATAAAAAAAATTCAAACAGGATACAATTTGGTCACTACAAGATTCAAATAATAAAATTTATTCGTAATTTTTTTCTCCTATAGCTTTACCGTATACATTTATACCAGCCCAGCCTCAGTCAGTAAAAACACTATTTTAACAAATTAGAGCGGATGTTTAAGGGAAAAATAAAATGAAAAAATAAAAAAATAAAATGTTTAATGGCTTGCCGTCTAAATTCAAATAACGTCAAGAAATAGAATTTCAATGAATTGGAACTAACATTTAAGTTGTTTTTATTTAAACTTTTTTAAATGAACAAAATTTACGCGAATTTTTCGTTTGTTGATCAATTTTGCCCATTTCGATTTTGTCATGTCTGGATTGTATTCTATATTATTGTTGCGTTCGTTCCAACGTTCCAACCGATATAAATGGTCTTGGCCGTAAATATGTAGAAAAACAAAAAAAATATAGGTCTAGATTATGTCAATAATCCAATAATAGCTTATTTTTTATCGTAATTATATTATCATTAGTTACAGCAAAGACTGTTAATATTTTTTAATTTTTTTTTTAAATGCCCAATTCAAAATTTCAAACTACCTTCTTTCATTCATTCTGAAAAAATGCTATAGGCAAATGATAAACATGTATTAGCAAATTCGTTTTGTTTTGGTTGCCCCATCTCGAACTGATAATTTTACGGGATTACACTTTTCTGCATCTTTATATATTAATAGTCTTTTGTTACACTTTGTAACAGCTAATACTCCATTTCTTCAATCTAGACATAATTTTAACCAGCTTTCTAATACCCTAACAAATTAATTTAAATTTTTTTAAAATTGTACCGTTTCACCAGTTTTTATACTATCAATTATTATCAATTGAAACATTTTTGATTTACATTACATTAATACATTGCCATTTTTTTCCTAAAAAAAAAAAAAACAAAAAAAAAAATGTTCCGGCCCCCTTCAAAAAGGAATACAAATAAATAAATAAATAGAAATATTTTTTTTCTGGGCAAGGGTACATCTTTGACATTTTCACAGTTTTTTTTTTATGATTGTCGTCCTATATTTGTTTTCAAAATTATTAAACTGTGTTTTTTTTTTCTTAAATCTAATCTCGGTAATAAAACCAAAAAAAAGACGCCAAAAAGTTCGCGCTCATCTCAAAATAATTGTAATTTTTGTAAATTGCTTCTGTTTCTATAAATAATCTTGATGAAATTATTGCTTTTCACTATCTATCGCATAATTTTATTTTATTTGTTATTGACCTTTAAAATTATCTATTATATTTGCTTAGTAATTATTATATATTAAAAATATATGTATATATATACATACATACATTATGTATATATAATTAATTCTTGAAGTTTTTCAAAATGGTATGGTAATTTTTTTAATCTGACGCGGTCACTATTAATTGTTTTTTTTTCCGTCTATTTTTTTTTTCCAATTACAAATAAAAAAATATAAAAAAAAAACGAATTAAATAAAAAACAAAAAACACTAGCACTTGTTTATGTTCAAATTGAATTCATTTTGTAAAGATAAGCAATATTGATGGAAAATTTTTTAATAATATTATAATATATTTAAATTATTTATGGATTTTAGGTACAATGTATAGAAAAATATATTTAGAATGTGTATGTTCATATATAGCGTAAAATATCTAATAATTGGCGCCCATAAAGAAATTTTCACTTTGAGCAATAATTTTTTCAAGAAATTATTAATACAGGAAACAATTTATAGCCTTTCGTATTATTTATATATCTTATATATATATATATATTAATTTTGTTTTTGTCTGAAGCCTTTTATAACAAAAACAACAATAATAATTAAAAAACAGTTAATTATGAATGAAAGAATGAGAATTGAGAGAATAAATCAATTTTTTTAATGTATTATGGGAGTAGGTAGAGAAAATAATATTAATACATTATGAGGAGAGATGATACATATTTACTTTATATTGTTGTTGGTGTTTTGAGTTTTAATACGCATACTTTTTCAAACTGCCACACAATTTTACTAGATTAGCAATGGCATTATACTAGTATTATTTATGTTTATAATTAAAGAAAATTATATTGTAATCAATTTGAAAAAAATCTCCTAAAATCTACAGTAATTGGAAACCCTCTGGAGTATTTAACAGCCATACCAATAATAAAAAGAAAACTTTGTAGCAAAAAAATTAAACATGTTGGTTGTAACAACCTTCTGGTTGCTTTAGAATCATAATTATTTGAAGCTTAACACATAATTCACTTACTCTGGAATGAATGATTTAGAGTGATGCATCCCTGTCAACAAATGGAATAATTGGAAGTTTTACTTTTATTTCCAAAAAGATTATGGATAAATACTTATAAAGTATATCAATTTAAAAACAAAACTCTGCAAAAAAAAACACATT
Source organism: Argyra leucocephala (assembly GCA_963942445.1). NCBI lineage: Eukaryota > Metazoa > Arthropoda > Insecta > Diptera > Dolichopodidae > Argyra > Argyra leucocephala. Next base: position 161,136,506 of record OZ012678.1, read on the forward strand.
GCTTCAGCTTGCATATCTTCGGAACAGAAGTAAATATTTGTTACACATTTGCTTTTTTAATCCGATTTTCTTAACATCTTGAAGCTCTTAACATCTTGGGTCTGTCCGGAAATTCATTTCTAAAGCATACTTAACAAGCAGAAAACGTTCATTAATAAAATATTACCATTTTGCAAAAGCAGAAAATTCTAAATTTCTAAACTGCATATTTTTCAAACGTTCAAACACTATAAATCGCAAATTAGATTTAAAAAAAATAATGTCAAACTTGCAGTATTATTTTTTGATCTGCAAAATAATAATTACTAATAATTTAAAAAAAAAAATAAATTCATTAAAAGTGAAAATTATTTTATTTATCAAAACAAATTTAAAAAATCAAACTAAATTTTATGGTTTGCAGTTTTTAAAATCTTTACAGTTGAATTTTATTAAATTTGTAGTTCTTAAAATTTTTGTAGTATACAAAAAAAAAATTAAATTTGTTTTAGTTTAGATTTTGCAGTGCATGCTGTATTTCTGAACAGACCGACCACCATCTTCCGATTTAGAACAATTATTTTCTTAAAATACTCTAATAAATCAACTTTTCAGGTCAGAAATCAGAAATTCAGGTTGAAATTTTAAATTAGAAATTCAGGCCGGACACCACCCGTTTATTTATACATATATATTATTTTGATAACATTCCCATAACCGAAATAACTTCTTTATAAGAATTTCAATACTTATTACTTAAATGGTACATACATAGACTATGAATTCGTAAATGCTGCAAGCTGACAACAAGTTTGCCACCAGTTGGCGTACTTTGCAATAATGAATACAAATTCTACCTATATTTTACTTTAACTTGACAATTCTGCAAAGTTTCTGTTCATTAATACTGACATTTTGAAAAATAACATTTTTTTTTTTAAGAACAAAACAAAAACTAAAATACTCAAAACAACAAAGAAAAGTACTTCAAAAATGTTATGCATACTAAAAATTTATTCTGCCAAGCTGACGCCTAGTAGACTTGGCATTTATGAACAGGAGTGGCATTCTGTATTGTGATAAACGTTAGTCACCCTTGTGACAGTCAAAGATGACACTAAAAATTTTTGGTATTCTGTATTGCGATCACTTGAATAATTTAACAAAACGGCAGCATTTTAAAAAATACAATTCGGAAATGGCAGCACAAGTGATTTATTAAATATCAAAGTGTCAAAACAATAGAAAACAAAACTAAAGTTTTAAATTTTATTAGTGCAACAAGTGTAATCATAAAGTAAAATTATAAAAATAAAAAAAATTATTAAAAATAATAACTTAAAAGTAAATTTCATAAAATAAATTTTCAAATACTAAAAAAACAACTTAAAATGAAATTCATTACAACTAATTTAAGAAAATGAAAAAAAAAATTGTGTTCAAATTTGATTAAAATTCATTTGCAAGCTTATAACTAATTAATATAAATATCTATACATGTAATTGAAAACCAAAATAAAATTCAAACTTATGAAAAAAAGATATCAACACATAATCACAGCATTTTTTATTCAGTTCCATTCTTTTTAAATCATTTGCAATTTTAGCGACTTCTACATTTTGAACTGAAAGTCCTATCAATAAACTTATTCGTAAACTTAAAAACTAATAATTTTAATACACAAATTAAAATTATTACAACTTTTAAACAAAACCTGAAACATAAAAAACTTAACATAAATCTTAAAAAACCAAAGCATAGAAAATCTAAAAGGCTTAAATCTTAAAAAACTTTTATTTATTTTTATCATGAGTGACACCAAATTAGCTGTCACCCTAAAATCACAAAAAAAAAGCGACTATCACTGTGACAATCACCATATAGAATACCAAATATAGATATGCGACAGTCGCAGCGTGATTATCACAATACAGAATTCCACCCCAGCATTCAGAAAATCTGACAAGTGTGTTCATAAATTCAGAATATGCAGATTGACTGCAGGTTTGCATTTATGAAAACAAGGTATTTGAAAATATTTTATTCAAAATTTAAATTTGAATTATGTAGGAATTTCCTAAACTCTTTTCTATATCTCCTTTTTTCTATTGTTTTTTATTGTTTTTTAATTCAAAATTTTTAAATTAAGTATGTAAGTACTTGAATAGATACGAAAATTGTTAGTAAACAAATTCCAAAATTTATGATAAACAATTTGAAATTTCAATTATTTATTTTAATGTTGCAGAAAATTGAGCTAAAAATGATAAATAAATATTAATAATAAGTAAATAAAATAATAAATAAATATTAATAATAATGATTCCTGAACACGGTTATCTATCACTGATTTGTACTACCAGAAATTATAAGTTTGTTTAGAAGATCTATAACAGAATCGGACAGAACATAATAATATTATGTAGGTACTAAAAGTTTACAAATCTAAAAATACGGTAATAATTAAAATAACTCCAAATACGATATTGGTGTGATTTCAAATGCAAATCAACTAACATTTTTTGTTCTGTATGAATATGTACTCTGTATGAATATGTACTCTGTATATAGTAAATAGTTACCAAAGACCGTTAGTATATAAAGATACACAAAAGTAGTTTGGTCGTATAAAGATTGCACATTTTTGTTTTTTATTTTGTTTTTACATTGTTGCATAATTTAATTATTTGTTTATTTTTCGGTAAATCCTCTTCATATGTAACATTTAGAAAGATGTTTTGTTGTTGTTATCTTTACTAATTGTTATTAATTTATTATAAAGTAATTAATAAGGTATAATAAGGTGATTACTAATAAGGTGATTATTGTAGGGGTTTCATTTAAGTTATTGCAAGTTATTGTTGTAAAACAAAAAAAAAAACAAATTATGAAACTATGAAATTATGTAAAAACAAAATAAAAAACAAAATTTAGCATATTTTTATGTGCACATTTGAAAAATTACGAATTTATCTATTGTACTTGAAAAACTTAAATAATGAACAATTTCAGTTTTAATAAAATTAATAATAATAATAATATATTATTAATAATAGTAATTATATAATCTTTGGTAATAGCATTGGTTTGGCATATAATATGTATTATATATGTGTTTTTTTTCTTTTAATTTTTGTTTCTTTAATGGTGTGTGCTTGTTTATGTTTTAATATGAAGTAGTAAGATCGTAAAAATGTCACATCTCAACTCTAATCTTTATACGATCAAACTACTTTTGTGTATCTTTATATATTAACGGTCTTTGTAGTTACTTTATGACACTATGATCAAAGACCGTTAATATACGTCATATAAAGATACACAAAAGTAGTTTGATCGTATTAAGATCATGTGGGGCATTTTTACGATCTTACTAATTCATTTTATTACCATTTAAAAAAACAATATTAACGGTATTTGATACCATGATATTAAAATTAAGAAAGTTAAAACTAATAATAAATATTCGTTTCCAATGAGCTCTGACATATTTTAATTTTTCTCCAATTCATAAATTTGTTTTAAAGAAACTCTTGTTTTTAACAGTTTTGTTAATTTAATAATATTTACATATATTTTATTATATATGTATATTGAGAGTAAAAAACAAAATTTATAATTTTAATACAAATTACTGATCACGATTCAGATACACATTTACACAAATAAAACTCATTAAAATAATAAAACTAGATAATTGTGTAAAAACTCATAAATTTATTGCATTAATAAACATATTTTGTAAAAAAAAAAACAAAAAAAAAAAAATTAATATTACGATCAATTCTTAAAATACGATTCCTATTTTAAAAGAATAAAATTGCAATATATAAAAAATGAATTGAATTCATTGAATCATGATAAATTTAAATTACAAAATTAAAAATGTATTTTAAATTTTTTCTAATTTTTTAATATAGAAATAAAATCACGAATTGCATTTAAAAAAATTTTGAATGTCAATGTTAGTTAATTTTCATTCTTGAAAAGCTTTTTAATTCGAATTTATTTTATATTACATAAATTTTCATATAAACAAATGTAATTTTCAAATTTATTGTTTTTTAAATACAATACCTACTGCATAACATATGTACCTATATGTAAATATTTATTTATATTTATATATATACATATATATATATATAAATATGTAGATCTAGATATATTATTTTGATCGAAGTGTTTGTGTAATTTATTGTAGTAATTATAAATTTTATTTAAGATAAAAATGTGTAAATTGATTTTTAAATTTATTTAATATCAAATATTTCAACAATAGAAAATTTTTTTTAAAAGAAAAGCTTTTTGATGTACCTATATGTATGTATGTTATAATTAATATTTATTATTTTTAGTAATAATAAAATGATCTATAGCATATAGAATATTTTAATAAAATTACAATTTATTTTTAAAAATTATTAAATAACGTATTATTGTGCAAGATATTTATAATTTTTGCATTCATTGTTAAAATTTCGAAATTTATGATAATAAAAATTCTATTTACAATTAAAATAAGAATTTAATTGTTGAAAATTTTAGAATATTTCATTTCAACAATTATACAAATTTTACTCTTAACACTAAAAAACTAGTTTTTATAAAGACTTAGAATTTAAATAATATATATTTATGATTTTTAAAATTAAAATTTTGTTAACTTAAAAATTATAAATTTAAAAACTCAATATAATATAATTAAAATTGTTATGTTTATTATGGATCAGCTTTATTTTTGTTGATATTTTAATTATATTTTAATTATATTGTAAAGTCCCATCTGATTTTTTTGATATTTTGAAAACAACATTATTCTTTTTGATTGGTTAGGTTGGTTTTATAATTAGGTTTAGCAAGCTGGGTTTCACAATTAAGCCTTATGGCTATTAAATAAATTCACCTAATTAAAATTCTTGTTTTAGAAATCAAAACGTAACAGTAACGTCCTAAGTAGGATGCAATAATTATTGCTTTCAGTATGTTTCGAGTAATAAAGAAAAGTTCGATATTTGAAATATATATAATACTTAAATTATAAGCTTCACAATTATTTAAAACTGTTATTGTATTTTTTAACATTAATTTATTTCGTATATTAGTTTTTCTGAGTAACTGAATTTTCTTACTTACAATTCATCAAAATTAAATGCACAGTTATTCAAAGTCATCTTATGCTTCCTAAATTGACATGATGGGTTTTTGTCTTTAAATTATGAAAATAACAACCAATAAAAGGATGAATTTTTCATTGTTTGAAGCATTTGGCTAAGCTACGATTGACAGATTAAAAAAGACTCATAAAAGTTGATATGTTGAGGTTTTTTTTCTTTGAATAATCTATAGAAAAGCAGAACTCATGAAATTGTGTCAACATTTTCGAATTAAATAATAGTAATTATAAAAGGTTCATAAAATTGTTCGAACTGCTGCAATTGTTTAGCTGATTGTAAATGTAGGATAATTAAAATTAATCAAAAAGTTCCCGAATTAAGTTACCTACTACAGTTATCAATTAAGCAATAACATAACATAAACTTAGTAATAACTAAACTACTTTAATAATGAATTTTAATGTTACCCCCTTACACGTTTAAATTATTGGTTACCACTTTGAATTTCATTGTTAATTTATTTGCTTAATTATATATGAAATTTGTAATCTAAATTAATTAAATAAATTTGATAAAAATAATATAAATATTTTGTTTTTTAAAATTTAATAATATTTATTTTATACTAACTTCCATTTTTTTCCTTGTACATTATTTTTAATTCTATTTAGTTCATTCCCCTAAAGTTAAATAAATAACTAAAACAAAACCCAACTAGAAAAATACTTGTTGTTGTTTTTTTTAATAGGCAAATATAATTAAACATATATTATAAATATAGTACAAATAAATTGATTATATATTATATTTTACTGATTATTATATTTACTGATGTATTTAAATGCATATTAATTGAAATAAATTATTAATGACTTTATCAGGAACTATCTATAATATAGCTTCTCACAGTTGGCTAAAAAGGAAATATTAACAACAATTAAAAAGAATTTTATTGGTTTTCATTGTTATTGAATGTATAATAAAATTTTAGTTTATGTTAAGTACTTAATCAGAACAGTTTATTTATATGTACAATAAAACACCAGAGTTTTATATTATAAAAAATAATTTTAGATTTATTTTTATTTTTAATTCTTTTATAAATTAAAATGATTGTAAATGGTGAAAATAGAGAAAGTCCAGGTAATATAAATAACAAAATATTAATCAATTCTTGAATTTTGCAATTTCTTTTCAATACGATAATAATATAAAGTGAACGTAAATTTAAATTAAAAATTAATTTGAAAACTAGAATAATAATTTTTATGACTTTAAAAGTTTTTAAATTCGTTTAATTTTTAAATTACATTCCACATAACGAAATATGAATAAACGTAATCGGATATACGTATATTTTTTATCTGGTAACACTCGAATTGAAAGTGTTTTTAAAAATTGATTGAACGTATATTTATTTCAAATTCATTATATTCAACTTTCAATTTTAATTGAATTGAATTATATTTGATTCAAATAATCAACTAGTTGCTTGAACTGTCAAAATCAAATGAGGTGAAATCTATAGCCACATAAACAAAAACACCCCAAATTTTATTCTAACGTAAACAAAGAAATAGAATTTCTATCAAAATATACATTTTTTTTTATTACTATTTAGAAAATTATATTAAATTATTAAAAAACAACTTAAAATTTTTAAGGAAAATAGAATGACGGTTTTTACTTGCTTAAAGCGGGTATTTTGTTTTTGCATGTATAGTAGAAATAGAGAAGGATATCAAATTATTGGATCTGCTAGACAATGTACACAAATAAAAATAAAAACATTTTTAATAAACAAAATACATACATTAAAAATTACTAATTTTTTAGGATATTTATTAAAATACTAATTATTTATATTTTTATTTTTTTTTTAGTTGGAATTGGAATTCGACATTTACAATGTTTTCTATTATTTTGGTGTTTGACGGTAGCATATGCTCTCAGAGTGAATCTTTCTGTTGGAATTGTAGCTATGACATCAAAAAATGATACAAATCCAGATTTTGAAGTAAAATTTGATAAAAAATGAAATTTTTTAAATTGAAACTAATACAAATTTTTGTTTTTTTTTTTTTAGGAATACAATTGGGATGAAAAAACAAGATCATTAGTATTAAGTAGTTTTTTCTGGGGCTATGTAGTAACACAAGTTCCTGGAGGTTATTTATCTCAACGTTATGGCTCAAGAATAATGTTGTTCTTTGGTGTATTAATATGCTCATTACTTGCAATTTTAACACCAATATGTGCACAAATTGGAGATTGGCCACTAGTTTGTGCTTTACGTGTTCTACAAGGTTTCTGTCAAGGTGTTGTATTTCCATCGACACATAATCTATTATCAAAATGGGCACCGGTAGAGGAACGTGGTAAATTGGGTACATGGTGTTATGCGGGTGCTCAATTTGGTACTGTTATTATGTTGGCATCAAGTGGTGTAATTGCATCTTCAAGTATAGGCTGGCCCAGTATATTTTATATATCAGGATCTGTTGGTGTTGTTTGGTCAATATTTTGGTTTATTTATGGTGCAAGTACACCAGCTGATCATCCATCAATATCTCCGGAAGAGAAAAAATTCATTGAAACATCTCTTGGTAAATTTGATGAGCATGATAATAAAAATATGAAAATTCCATGGACAAAAATCTTAACATCAATGCCATTCCTTGCATTAACAATAGTACATTGTGCACACAATTGGGGATTCTGGACTTTATTGACTGAAATGCCAACTTATATGAAAAATATTCTAAATTTGGATATCAAATCAAATGCTTTGTTTTCATCACTTCCATATTTAGCTATGTGTTTACTTAGTTTCTTCTTTACATTCTTATCTGATATATTATCGAAACGACAATTTATGTCATTATCGTTTAGTAGAAAATTTTTCAATTCTATAGGACATTGGATTCCAATGGTTTCATTAATTGCATTAGCTTATGTTGGTAAAGATGATCAAAATTTGGCAATTGGTTTACTTACAATTACTGTTGGTATAAATGCTGCCACTTATCTTGGATTCCAGGTTAATCATATAGATTTGTCACCTAATTTTGCTGGTACATTAATGGGAATTACAAATTGTGCTGCAAATATTATGAGTATTATTGCTCCACTTACTGTTGGTTTAGTTGTTTCGGATGAGGTAATTTTTTTTAAATTAAAATCAAAAAAAAATTATGATTATAATGTACTTACTCCTTATTTGTTTTCTTTTGTTTTTAACAGAAAAATCCTGTTCAATGGAGAATTGTATTCTTCATTTCTGCTGCAATTTATTTAATAGGAAATTTAACGTTTATCATATTTGGTAAAACAGAAGAACAATCTTGGAATAATTCTGATCACAGTCGTCCAACAACAAATGTACGAAGAACTTCAGTAATTGTTGAGGCTTTAGAATCACATAATTAAGTAATATAATTTTTTAAAAACAGGACGAATATTAAAAAAAAAAATTTCGCATATTGTTCTCTATGAACAATATTTATTTTTTTTATTTTTGCATATATGTAAATATATGTGTATATATATGTAGACATATATATATATAAATATATAATATTAGAAGCATTTAAAATTGCAAAAACAAAAATATTTTAAAGCGAAACATTTATTATTAATTAATATGTATTCCAATTTAGATTTTCTTTACACATTTAAATATTATTTCCCATTCCTATTTGATATTAACAATTTTTGTTTAATTTTTTGTTTTATTTTTTTATACATTATGTGATCTAGTCTAACTATATAGAATTATTTAAAACTAAATTAATTATTTTAAAGTAAAAGTATAGTTTTTTTTGTTTTTTTTTTTTTTAAATATTATATATATTGACATGTATAATTTATCTTAGTTAAATAAAATATATAAATTTAAGAAAATGTTTTGCTCAAATTTCTATTGTACTTCATCATACATAATTGATGATTATACACAAATATTTTTACAGATTTTATAAAAGACATTTAGATAGTTAAAATAAATTTGTATTCAGGTATAAAATAATAAATATCAATGATATATTAAATGTACATATACATAATTATAACAAAAAATAATATATATACATATAAATTTTAAATATTTTATAATATTGATTAATTGTAATGTACCTGTAAATAAATATTAATTAATTAAAATAATTAATTTTTAAAACGATAACGAATTATAAAAAATTCAAACATTTTTATATATTTGATTTTATAATGTAATTTAAATATATAAGGATAATAAAATAATAAAAAAACAAATGTTCATTTCTATTGTTTTATTGCTTTTTTATCATCAACACTGTTTTCACTTTTTTTTTTTCTAATGATAAGAATTAGTTATGATAAAATATTTAATTCTATATTCTTAGACGATTTACGATTATGATTAATAGAAATTCCCTGTAACTACAATTAATTAGTAATTTTCCACTGTTTACTAATAAAAAAAAATTATGTTATAGACTTTTTAAAATTAATCGAAACTAATAACATTTAAATTTTATTCATTTTATATTTGGATGCCGAGATAATATTTATTATTTAATTCAATGACTGTAAATTGAACTACTCCTCAAAATTTAATTATTTAATCTTTAATTTAGATTACTGAAATCGCGTTAAACAAAAGTATTGAATATTGAACTATGAAAGTTTTACAACTTAAGAAACGTACATATTTTTATCAGATAAGAAAATAAAACAACATTTTATTAACCTTTATACTTTTTTTAATGAATGAAATTTTTGGAAAAATTATAATTTATTGACCAAGGTTTTGGTTTTTAGCTCATTTTTATTTTTGTATGGATGAAATCAATTAAATACCGGTTCATTATTAAAATTTATTAACATTTTTAGGTTACTTGATTCAGTAGATAAACCATTGTAAAATTGTAAGACATAAAAAATATATAACACCTTTTTATTTTAGTCACTAATTTGGGATTAAATACGTATAATTAAAAAAAATATTTTTTTTTTTTGATAACTTGATCTTTTTTTTAAACTACAGAAAATTAAATTATAGCTATCACTTCCATTCTCCTCAAAACAATGGAAATCTTGATCAACAAAAAGCTAATGAAATATCTATGAAATATAGCAATATGGCTTGGGATCTTACCGTTCAACTTGTGATCTAATGACTTATCTCTGTGAAAGACTAAACATCAGCCTACATAAATCTGTTGAAGCTGTTGTTGTGACCTTACTTATTTCAAGAGCTTTTGATCTAGTATGGCATAGCGCTATGATAGCAAAATGCCATGTTATAGGTCTAGGCCCAATTTTCACTAAATGGGTTGAAAGTATTCATTCATTTTATCAATTTCGGTTCATGGATGATATTTGATCAACTTCAAATTATATCTTTCTCCAACTCTCTTTCTTAGTTTTGTTATAATGATCACCTACAATACAAACAACTTTCAACCCGATCCATAATTTTGCAGATAAAGCACTCTTGTAGCCTTCTACGATTTCCTTAAAAAAAATATAATGCTACAGCTACCTCCGCTTACGGCAAAAGAAGAAGGCATGCTTAACCAAAATTTCCGACTGGGTTGAAGCAAACATGGTTCAGTTTAACACCTTCAAACCCCAAAGCTGTCTAATTACGTAAAAAGTAACGACATTCGAACCTATTCTCAAATTTCAAGATGAAGGCTTAACGACTAGAAGACTTAAATATTCTCGGAATGCGAATTAATCCAAATATGCTCTGGAATGACCATATTTTCGATATTGTGAAAAATGTCGCAAAATATTTGCGTTTTTTTTTTAAATCGATGAAAGCCTACATACGACCCTAGATAGAGTATACGTATACTTCACATTTGTGGTTAAACGCTTCAAAGACTACTTCAAGCTTTCATGATTGACAACAAAAACGCGTCATTCGCCTCATATAGATGATGTAAATGTCTCATCAACACTTGCTTTACTTGGTGATCGTCATATATATATCGCTGGAGCGCTTACTCTACTTAATATTTAATATCTCTATCTTGTAGGTGTATGCACATATTTGGAAAAACTAAAATCACTACTTCCGCGCCTTAACTAAACATGGATTGCCATATCATTCATACTTATTCGAATGACAGTAATTTTTCCTAACAGATAATTTTATTTAAATGTCTTTTAAACCTTATAACGGTTTTTGAAAAAGAAAATGTCGAATTTCAATGTTGAAAAAAAAAATTTCGGCAATTTTTTTAATGTAGTATATTTTAGAGTTAGTTACACAAATCAGCTTTTATCATGATCGAATTATGTACATAAACAATATAAAAAATTCAATAATAATGTTTAGCGGGGGTTTGTAGTGACAACCCACACTGTTATAAGTGCTTTTTTGTGGAAATGTATATGTAATAAAATAATTAGAGGTAATTAAAGAGTTGGATTCAAAATAAGCCAATCAATATATGACAGGGTATTCCCCTTTTCCAGAATATTTATGCAAGTGTATATATAAGATCTTGAACTAGGAGAGATTTTGGAGTTGGATTCAAAATAATGTGAATTCTCTTTTTCTAGAAAATGTGTATATATGTATGTATATCCTAATTGAGAATAGGAGGGGTTTTATTGTTGGATACAAAATCAGGGTTACTCGCCTTTTACAGAATACTTATATAATCTTACACGCAAATTTGCGGAGTTATTTCATTATGAAAATAAAATTCATTTTTTTTTTTAATGTTTGACAAAATGTTAATTTAAATATTTAAAGGTTTTGTGTGTCTTGTAGTCTACAAAAAATGGATATTTTCTTTTCCCAGAATATTTAGCTTAATTATTTTAATGCGTAGCCACTTTGGGACAATACAGAGAATTTCTCCTTTATCCAGAATATTTACGTAATTTCTGGGATACTGGATGGGACGGGACCCCTCCAAGTCCAAAAGATTCGTTTCGCAGTGTCCGAATTAATAATGGTTAGGGGAAAGTGGACAAATAAAATTAAAACCAAAATTCATACGAGCATATTTTTATTTCAGTATTTTTTTTCACCATTTTTGCATTCAACGATTCAACATTTTGTTATTCAACATTTTTAATTCGACATTTTGCTTTTCAACAAATCGACCTACACCTAATTTATTATATACATATACTTACTGATATCAGTTCTATAAAAATTCATATTGTACATAAATTAAAATTGAAATTATTCTCAAAATTTTCTTAACAACATTTTTTTGTGCCTGCAGTGTAGCTTAATTTGCAAATTTTTACTCTCTTTTACGAGCTTTAACCGTGGGAAAAAAATTAACCAAGTTTTTTCAAAATAAATTTTCTATTAAAAACAAAAATAAATTTGTATTTATTTTTACAGTTATCGATGTAAAAAATTATGAATTTTAATGTTTTCTTAGAACAAATTTTTAAGAAATGGCTATTTTGAGAGTTTTTAACGGACATTCATGGAAGACGTGTAAATTAAAATTTTGAATTTTTTTGTTCATACATTTAAAAGCTTTCTGGTACACTATTATAGCTTTCAATCTCTCTCAGCATACCGTCCTGATATATCTTGGGTAAAATTGGTAAAACTATACGAAACCCATACTTCCATACCCATACATAATAAAATATGTAGCACTATGTTTAGTCTACGACAAAATATTTATGAACAACAACAACAAATGATTATTCATTCATATCTATAATAATATTTAATTATCGTTTTACATTCTAAACTTAAGAATATTTTCAGATTTTATGATAACATAAAAGAATTATTACTTTAAAAATAACAATATAAAAAAAAAAAAATATGTACATGACAACCATATTTAAAAACAAAAACAAAAAATAAAATAAAATATTTTAGTGTGTATAAATAAAACTTTATTATCAGTTTCATACTAAAAGGATTAAGCTTCATTTTACCTTTATTTAGCTTTCTATCAGATGAAATTTAAAGGTGAGAATTTCTTAAATATCTTTCAGTTATTTAAGTAATATTCTAACGGTATGTTCAAAAAAACACTAATTAATACAAGTAGATAGTATTCACCTATACATATATATTTTTAAGTGTAAAATTAACAAAGTAAATTGATTAAAGTTGAATTAAAAAAAAAAAAAAATAATAATAATAAAAAATAGTTTGTTAAAAAGAATTAATTAATTTTTAAATAAATTGTGATTAATTATTATAACTTTAGTTTGTATAGATATTATTAATAAATAAATTAAAAATAATTAAAGAAAGAAAAAGACATTCAATTATATAGAAAAATATTTTATTCAGTTAATACATTAAAGAAATTTAATTAAAACAAAAAAATAAAAAATGGGTGAAGCAGTTCTGGATAAAGATGTAGAATTAAAAAAACGTGAGTACGATTATCATAATATCAATAAATTTTTATGTATAGTTATAAGCTTTCTATGTTAATATTCATATTTCATAGTTACGCCGGCAAAAAAAAATATTCTTTAAAAAATTATTTTAAGGTAAGACACAGACCAAGCAAATAAGCTCTAAAAAAAAGATTTCTGTGTACAGTCATTAAAAATGTGATTTTTTAATTTTGATTAAAATTTGAAGTGTTGTAATTTTTTAAATTTATTTATTTATTCGTTTAGTTCAAGCATCAATTACATTGTTTTCTATAATCAATATATATAAGATAATAATCAATATCTAGAGTTAGCATGATATTTAAGTTTGTTTTAGTAGAGTATTTATTCTACTAAGTACTAAGTATTCCTACTAACAGTATTCCAATAAATTACGTAATTATAAAATTTTTGAGTATAGTCTAGTCTAGATGGTGTTGTTACAACGAATATACATGTGAATAATTTATTAACATAGTTTATTTGTTATAATGTTTGTTCCTTTCACAGAGTAAATTACTTTTTTCTATACTTTAAGTGAATGCATAACAACCGTGGGAAAAAGTAGATGAAAGTAGTAATACGTAAAAATATACGTTCCATTACAAGCTACTAGTAATACAATATAATATGTCCTATCCCATTACAAACTACTTTCAATTACATTAATAAAATACTACTTTACCGTTAATACTGAACCATAAAGTAATTATATACTCAAAAACCGTATAATTTTTTTTGTTCTACGTGAATCATCTATGTATACGTACAATATAATTTATGACTGAACTCAGATTAGATATTGTGCTATATTCCACGAAGAGTGCTAACGCCATGGTTAACATATACACGTTTCATATCCGTTTGCCAACAAACTAATTTTAAAGAGTGGACAAAAGTAGGCAAAGGGTTATGAAACGTATGTTAACCATCATGGTGATAGCATTCTTCGTGGAATATAGCACAATATTTGTTATATGTATATTATTTTGCGTTTTGAGGTATTTATTGCCAAAACAAAAACCGAAGAATAAATAGACAAGCTTGTTTGTATTTCATTTAAATAATTCAGTACAAATTCAAGCTTCTTAATGTGTAAGGATTGCTGATTTAGGATTAAGTCAACCTTTTTTTTACATTTTTTAAATATGAATTTTATTTATTTATTTATTTTAACTGTTGATCTTACATATAAATCTGCAGGCCCACTTTATAAGTCCTTTTCCCTTTCGAAATATATGGGCCTTTTTTGTTATTAAACTATATGAATTATTTGGTATATATATTTGTGTATATGTATTATACATTTTATATTATTTTTATTAAGTAGTTATATCTTTATTATTATTATTATTACTTTTTATTGGATGCAATTTAAATTATATATACAATAGTAATTTATACAAGAACTAGCTACCATGGCTATCGGTTTTTTTTGTTTTTTTTATTTTCTTTTTTTTTTAATTTTAATTTTTAAAATACCAAAATTAATTAAATTTCATTAAAACAAATTAAAATTATATTAAAATCATATTCTATTTTCTTATTGTTAATAATTTGTACTTGTATTGCTAGCAGTTAACTTTTTATATCTTGATTAATTATTAAATTATAATATATGAATCGATGTGGTTGTATTGAAAATTACATTTTCAATAATTTTCACCCGTGCTTCTCGGTCGTATATGAATTTTATTCACTTAATGCCTATGTGTTCTATAATATTTTTATTTTCTACTTTAATAATTATTTTGTTTGTATATTTTATTTAATTTAATTTTAATTTATATTATATTTTAATTTAAATAATAATTAGGGTCATTTGGGTCATTTTATTTTTTCCAAATTCGTATACTAAATTCGTATTCTTACTACTTAAATTTTTATTCTTAATTCTATGTCTTTTGCTTTCATTGATCTAAATTTCTGCTCTACATTGGCCTCTTTTGGTATTTATGTTAGCTGAGTCTATTTCAATTCCACCATATTTAATTTTTTCTTTTAATGGATAATAATCTTAATGTTTAATAGCCGTAGCAATAATTTGAATTCCACGAAGATCCTGTCTATCCCTAATGTTGTATTAAAATCAGCACATAAAAGCCCGAGATTGCTTTAATATTGCACATTTTAATATTAGAAGTCTTTTTGCTAAAGTTAGTTGAACTTACTTCGTAATTTAATTTCTAAAACAAATATTCATGACATTATTCTATTTGAAACCTGGTTGGATCCGGATATTCTATCTGAAATGATTAAGATTCTTGGATTTAAATTATATCGTAATGATTGTTCTAAATTGGATCAAAATGGTGGCTGGATCAGGGTGGGTGGTTGTGTTGCGCTTTATGTAACGTGGTATTGCAATAAAGATTCTCCAAAAATCTGAACAATGTGATGAAATCGAGTATATATTTCTTGACATTAGAACTAAAGAAGGCAATCTGCTTTAGTTGGAAGTGTATACCTTTCGTATCCAACTTTTACACACATCTAGAACCCTTTAAACAGGCGCTAAGCACCCTATTGCAATCGGTGGTGAATATTGATTTATTTGATGTTATTGACCATATTAATCTGGTGTTCTTAGAATGCTCAGTTGCTTTTTTGTATTGTATTGGATCATGATGATATAATATATATTTCTATGAAAATAACCTTTGTAACTCTCCGTTTAGAAAATTAGTACTCTCCGTGATTATAAAAATTGTAATATCAGCAGTGTCTTGGAACATGCTTTTCTACTGCTTTGGTACAATATTTTTATTTATATTTGACGATAAAATAAATACCTCCAACAAAATTGTCCGGTTTCTGTTGGACCAATATGTTCTTCTACGTAAGGTGAAAACTATATACCTAATTTCAATTCAACTATTAAGACATTAAATTTATGAAGAATTAAAGCATATCAAGAGTGGAAGATCAATATAACTCCTGAATGTCGTTAAACATTCACCATTTGAAATAAAATGTTTCTTCTTATTCGGCAGGCTTGTAGGAAATATGCTACTGAAATTTTAAGCCTCAATCTATTCTCAAATAAATTCTGGAGTAATACCTCAAAATTAGGCTTGGATAAAACTTGAAGAGTTAGTGATGATATTGGGGATTTTGATGTTAATGAGATAGATGAATCATAAATTTTTCTTCTTTATTCTTTAAATCCGTTTTATATGATCTGGAAAACTTAATAAAGGTCAGTGGTATAGAATTTTATTTAATTCAACTCATTATTTCATTGTGGATAGATTTCATTAGATAATATAGTACTTTAGAATACTCTGAATAGATCACTCATTGTAATTAATTTTTTACAAACTATATTAGAATGCATTCGTGTTTTAGAACCAGCCCAATCATTTTTTAACCTAAACCATCAGATTATTATTTTCGAAATATTCTGTAAATCCACATCCTTATATATATATTTTGAAGACCAGTGAAATAAATATTAATTATTATTTTTTATTTTATTGTTTTTTTTTGTATATAAATTATGTACGTGCATACATATAAGATTATGTTCTTAGTTGAAATATTCATAATAATCAATCACTCGTTTTTTTTTGCTTTTTTTTTTTGGTAATGTAAATATTCAAACCTATTAAATCAATACGTTAACTTGATTAATGACTATTAATAATAATGTAAAACATCTTATATAAACAAGTAGAATGATTAAATTTGGTAAAATTTTGAAGTTAATAGAAGATGAAAAAACTTATTTCATTTCAGAGGAAATATTTTGTCTATGTATTTGAAATTCAAATTTAAACGTTGGTACCGTTGTAATTAACATATTTCGTCAGATGAAGTCAGATCAAGGTTATATCTCATATATCAAAAGAAAACAAATAGTATAAATCAAACGACTATAATATTGGTCGTAAAATTTAGTTAGTTTAAAGGAGAATAGCAATCAAACGATGCCGCAACACCGGTCCATGTGTAGGCCAAAAACATTTCCTTAAATAAACAAACACAAAACTAAACCATCACAACTACTTCAATAGCAAGGTCGTGGTTTTGAAAAATTTATAAATTATTATTTCATTATTTAGTAAAAAAAATATACGATTTAAAAATTCATTTACATAAATATATCCTGGGCTGTGCTGGAGCCGGCTCAGTCCGGATAGCGCGAGCCGTTTGTTGGCAATAAAAAAAATCGGCGAGCCTGTTGTTAAATTTCTATACTTTCAAATGCATTACAATCAGGAAAAATACAAATATAGAAAGCAGATAAATTAATGAAACGATCAAAAAGAGCAATAGAAATGTTCAAAAATAATCCCGTAACTATTTTATGTTGCGAATTTAGTTTGCTCAAATGAGTTTAAATATTATACCGTTTGAAGATAATAATAAATTTAATGTTCTTCCCAGGAAAATTTTTTTTTTCTGCTTTTGTTTTACCAATGATGTAAAATTTCATGTCTAGCTAAAAAATATTAAGTACTATTGCAATTAGTATAGTTCAAAAGCTGAAAGAGGTTTTAGATTACTGAATTTGATAGTCACAAAAATGAGAACGAGTCTTACTGTGGAACATACATCAAATTTAATGAAAATACATTTATTGGATGCTGTTCTCTTTGTTATTTCGTGGATGAATGAGAAACATAGATTAGCAACAGATACAAGAGTTCGCCAAAGAAGCGAGAAGTCCGTATCTGCAAATGAATAGGCCACATGGACTTTACATTAATAAATTTATTTAACTTTATTCCTGCTTTTTTTGTAATATTTTATGCTCAATAAATTTCTTTAATGTTATGATTGTTCTTGTTTCGATATTTATTCATATGAATTATGTTTACTACATTAATTGCATATGCGAGCCGGTTGTTACCGATATACTAGCACACCCCTAAGTATATGTAATTGAAAGTTAATACAAATATTAAACAAACTAACCGTAGCTTTGATATTTCAATTAAATTTTATTTTCACATATTGCAACAAAAGGTTTTTAAATTTATATGAATTATTTTCAAATTTAATTTCATCGGGTAGATTATCTACTAGACTCTTACAAACTATATACAGTTTCATTTAACCAGCTAATATACCCTTTCATGATTTTCAAATCGAATATAAATTGAAGCTAATCACATAGGCTAATCGAACATTCGCCTAAACGCTGTCATTAATATGCTATGATAATTATATGATTATAACTCGTCTAATTATACATTCGATTTAAGAATAATGATAAGCGTATACATTTTTATGATGTTTATCTGGTATTCTTAACAATATTTGTTTGTAAAGTTAATTCACATTGAGTTGTGGAGATTATTTAAATTTTTTTTTCTTTTTAGAATATTTCTGTATACGCAAAAATTACTTTTACTTATAAGTATGTACTTGAAAGCTACCTTTAAATAAATATTTATCAAAAAAAAAAGAACAACAAAAAATGGAAAACATTTTTTTTTCCTATTGATTTGAAATTGTGGTGATATCAACTGATAACGGTATTATGTAGTTAAGTGAGTGGCATTAACATTGTAATCGAAAAAATTTGTAGCAACTGGATAATAGAAATTTTATATTAAAATAAATTGTAATTAAATAAATCAATCATCACCTAATATTTAATTAAAAAAAACATATATATATATATATATATATATTCAAATACTATATGTAGGTAGTTAGATAAATTGCAATATCAAAATTTTTGAAAATTTCATACGAATTTTGTATCTTGATTGTAAATAATGTTATTTTAAACGAAGTAAAATTAGAAGATTATTGCTATAATATCCTACAACCTACGCGCGGTCGTCATGATATATTTTTTAATATGTATACAAGATGTTTTAGAAATAATAATCTGCTGAAAAACAGTTTAAAAGTTATGGCTATTTATTTATAATATTGTTACACACGCAAAATCACCTAAAATATATAAAATAACATTAATTTTTTTTTTTATTTAATTTTTAGGTGGAAAGGTTGGTGTACGACATTTTCAATGTATTCTATTATTTTTGGCATTATTTTTTGGATATTTTCTTCGTGTTAATATGTCAACAGCAATTGTAGCAATGACAAATCCAACAATAAATCCAAATGTTGAACATTTTAATTATACTCAAGGACAAAAACAAATGATATTAAGTAGTTTTTTTTGGGGATATGCAGCTGCTCAAATTCCATCTGGTATAATGGCATCAGTATGGGGTGGTAAAATTGTATTAGCGTATGGTACAATTTTATGTTCGGTGTTTACAGCTATACTACCACCATTAGCAAAATATGGTATTGAAACTGTATTAACATTAAGAGTTTTAGCTGGTTTAACACAAGGTGTTGTATATCCATGTGTACATACATTATTATCAAAATGGGCACCTAGCACTGAAAGAAGTTTTTTAGGTACAACAGTTTATTCTGGTGCTCAATTGGGTACCGTTGTAATGTTAGCATCAAGTGGAGGATTTGCTGAATCATCTATTGGCTGGCATTTAATATTTTATTTTTCAGCTGCATTAGCACTTCTATGGTCAATAGTATTTTTATATTTTGGATCAGAGCAACCAGATTATGCAAGATTTATTTCATATGAAGAACAAATGTATATAGCAAAATATACATCAGTTAGTAAACAAGAAGGAAGTGTAAGTAGAAAATTTCTTTAAAACACATTTTTTTTTTTCAACAATACTTAAATATTTTTTTAGGAATATTTAGATTTGATTAGATTTTAAATTTCGGGAGGGAATCTGTCCCTTATATTACCTCAACCGCAAATGCTCTGATAACTCGTGTTTGTGAGCTAGTCTCTGAGTCATTTTTAAGGATACCTGATTTTGTGATAACACACAGGATGATGGTATGGTGAAGTCTGTTACATTGGTATGGTGAAGTCTGCTACAAGTGAACCCTTCGCATTCACAGAGCAAATGTTCAATAGATTCTTCCTCTATTTCGCATATTCTGTAAAATTAGGAATATTGAAATTATTTATTTAAATAAAAAAAAAATTTACGTGATTGTTGAAACGATTTAAATGTGAAATTATTTCCACATTTGCTTGAATTTTAATTCCAAAAACTAGAACACAACTACATACCAAAAAATGGTATTTAAGTACTTTATGAGAAAACGCATTTCAACTTTCTATTAAAAGCTTCAGTACTGATTCGTGGAACTTCTCCAATAAATTTTTTTGTAATTTTTGATTAATTTTGTCTACAGAAAAATGGCATTTAAGCAGATTTGGATGCAGTTTAAATTTCTGAGACGCTGGACTTAAGACAAATTTTTTTTAAAAATTATTTTATTAAATCATCTTCAAAAAAAAATTACATTTAAAAATAATTTATTAAGGGCTTCGATCCCGATAACTGGAACATCGGCTCTCCTCTCCAATATTGTTTTTATTCAATTCGCTTCTAAATTTTTTAATTCGATTTCGATCCCGAATTTTTGTAATTGCTGCCGATTTCAAATCCCTGCTCCAATTTATTGAAGCACTGTCTGTATTTTTATGAAGGAAGTAAGTAATAAAAGACGGCAAAATTATAAAAATCCAAAAAAATATACATATTAAAACAAAAATTCTTGTTGAATGTTGGGCATAATTTTTTTTATAATAATTTATACAATATTTTTTTAATTACAGAAAATGTATGTACCATGGATACAAATTTTAATTTCTCCAGCATTTATTGGTTTATTATTAGCACATTGTGGTTTCACTTGGGGTTTCTATACATTATTAACTGAAATTCCAAGTTATTTACATCATGTACTTGAATTGGAAATGTCCGAAAATGCATTGTTATCAGCATTACCATATTTTACAATGTGGGTATTATGCTTAGTATTTAGTCCTGTAGCAGATCTATTAATCAATTATAAATACATCTCAGTTGAGTTTAGTAGAAAATTATTTAATTCAATTGGCCAATGGATACCAATGTTATGTTTAATAGGATTATCATTTATGACAAAAGAAACTACAACATGGGCTATTGTTTTATTAACTTTAGCTGTTGGATTTAATGCTGCACAATTTTGTGGATATTTGGTAAATCATATGGATTTATCACCAAATTATGCTGGTCAAATGATGGGTATTACAAATTGTGTTTCAAATTTGTTATCAATAGCAGCACCATTAGTTGTTGGAGCTGTAGTTACAGAAGAAGTAATTAAAATTTTTATTAAAAAACAATTCAAAACTAATTTAAAATACTTTTTGCTTTCTTTTTTATTCTTATTTCCTATAGAATAATACTTCACAATGGCAGATAATATTTTTCATAACAAGTGGATTTTATTTGGCTTGTAACTTGGCTTTTATAATATTAGGAAAAGCTCAAATTCAAGATTTTAATTACTATACTAAAGAAAATACAACATATTTACAAAATAATAAAAGCCAAATGGAAGAACATGAATCTAGCTCTAAATTTTGAAACAGTATTATAAAAATGACTCTTTTAAATTTAGATAAGTTAATAATATTATATAATTATTATGTAAATAACTATAAATTAAGTAAAATTAAAGATTTTTATAATTTTTTTTTTATATAAATAATTAATATTTATTAAATTTTTTTCTTAAAGAAAAATAATACATTTTATTGTAAGAACAAATTTAAATCTTTTTTTTTTTCAACAAATTTTTATTTTATTTTTTGTGTTAATCTTTGCATTTTTTTATGAACTGCTGCCAAAATTGAAAAGCATCCAATATAACTTACAATTACAGTTACATAAAATACAATTTGGTATAAATTTGAATCACCAACTGGAATGTTAGCTATTAATGCAGTTTTTAAATGTAAATCGTATTCTATTAATTGCCATCCGCAAATACTTTCTAATATTTCATCTGTATAATCAGTAGAAAATATTAATTTATCTTCTAATACAAATCTTGAATCTTGTATACAAAAACTTTGATTTGTTTGAGAAATATAATCAGCAGTATCATTTTCATCTAAACATTTAAAGTATAACAGGGGATTATTTATCTCCACTTTAACAAAACTAAAAAAAATTAATAAAATTATAAAAGAAATTTTGATTCACTAATTTCATTCTCAAAATTTTTGCACTCAACGAATCTAACTACGTATGTATAAAAGTTCTTTACCAATTAATCTAATTAACAAACTTACTTTGTTTTACGTGGTGCATGATATCTGAAATGAATAGGTAAAATAATGGTATCTGAAATTTTTGGTCTTCCTGATAATAGTACATGAAATGATGAAGCGTCTTCAGTTATTATTTCTACATCTATATGAAGTGGGTATACTGCTGTTAACTATCAAACAAATCAAAATAGTAAAAAATGTATATTTCATATAATTTTTAAAATACTTTTTTACGCCGGACATAATCGTTCAACTGATCAACGTTAACATATACAGCTGAAGGAAATTTTTGTTCTAAAAGAAATTTGTTAAAAAACTTTTGTTATCATTATTGATTTATAAATTTTACCAATAAAGTATTCACATTCTTTACCAGCTATTGGATAATCAAAATGAATAAAATACGAAAGATCTCTAAAATGTATTCATTCATGAAATTAAAAGTTAATCTTAAAAACATATTTTTTTTAAATTGAGTTTACCTGTGAAAACCGGCAGGAGTCATTTCTATGCCAATTATTGGCATTAAATTTAATTCTTGATTACATAAAACAATTTTATTACATAGTAATAAATAAAAAAAATATATCACAACACAAATTTTCATAATTTCAACAACTTTTTAGGATACTTGTTTATTATTATTTTCATGTTTTTACTTCTTGTCTTCAAGCAATATTGAATATTCCGAAATTGATTCTATAATCAGCATTCAGCAATCACTTTTTTTTTTAAACATCTACAAATAACAAAACCAAAAACAATTCAAATGTCAAAATAAGTTAACCGGAAAACATTCACAATTAAAAGTGTCAAAACAATAATGAGTTGTTGAGTTATACAGTATTGTGAACAGTTAAAACTTAAAACCGAATACTGTAGAACAAAACTGTGAATAACTCGCTTTTTTGATTTTCAATTGAAATTTTTAAAATAAGATAATTTAACCCAATATATTTATAAAATAAAAAACTTCTCAGGTAAAGTATTAATCTCAGCTTCAGGTAATCTCAGTTAAATTAAAGTAACTGTCAAAGTGCCAAATACAATTATGTTAAAATATTTATTCTAATTTGTTGATTAAAATTGAATGAAATTGAAATTAAAATTGAAATAAATTTGAAATGAAAGTAGGGGACTTATGTCATTTATGTCAATTAAAAATTTTGTTTGTGTTTTTCAGCAGCTGATTTTGAAATATCGATGGTTGTAATAAATTAAATATGATTTGTCTGGTTTTTTTCTTTCTGTAGAACTTAGAAAAGAATTCGGGATAAAGAGCAAGTTGAAATTTGTTGATAAATTTTTTTTAGTGTGCAATAATTTTAAATATACCTTATTGGATAACATATTAGTATCAGAATCATAATAATAAATGTATTATAAAGCAAGGAACAAGCCAAATTATTGGAAAGAAATGTAAATTTTATAAATTTATTGTAAAAAAAATGTTTATTAATTTTTTTCTCTTCTAGAAACAGAAACTTAAGTTACTTTAGTTACGCTTGAATAATAGGTTACATGCTACTAAAAATGCATTAATTCTACATATTTTTTTTTATAATTAATGCAATTAATAGTTTTAGTTATTTAATTGCAAAATGAACTTTCCGGCAGAAGATCAATCGTCTTACATTATACCTCCCCCAGTTCCATATTATACACCAGAAAAAGATACGTCTCAACAATATTCATATGCAATTCCACCTCCAGTGTCCAACAATTATAATACACCACCACCTACAAATAATGCTCAATATCAACCTGGATATGGATATAATTATGGCTACCAATCAACGTATCAACCAAACTATCAAGTACCACCACCAGCAACAAATACAACAAATACATTTTCAGGTTATGAAGTAAGTTGTGATCCTGGTTACTACTCTACACCTCCTTCATTTAATAGACCTCCACCACCAATACCATTTTCTTCTGCTAATTTTACACAACGTCCACCACCATCTAGTCACATTTCGTATCATGCTCCTCCACCAATTGTGCCACCATATCCTCCACCAAAACCAGATGTTGCACAATCTAATACAAAAATAAAATTAGAAAAAATAGAAGGTTTCAATCCTGTTACAAGAAAGACAATGGATCGAGAAAAAAGCTATCGAAATTCATCTACCGTTCCGTATCAACCAAGAAAACCATGTCCAGTTAATAATAGAGCTGTCTACTCAAGTGATCGAAAAAAGCCTTTCTATAATGAATCAAAGAGTGAAAAACAAAATGATAAAAATGAAGAAACTGAAAGAGATCGATTATTAAAAAATTGGAGAAGTCAATATTGTGAAACTTCTGAATGTTTATCAAAAAAATTGAGTGAGCTTTCAAATGAAGATAATGAAAAAGAAGTTTGGATTCGATCATCTCCAGCAGAAATTTATTATAAAAGAGCTGGTGATGAAGTTGAGTCTAGTTCTAAGTGCGATAATTTATGTCAGCTTTTTGAAGATGAACTTGTTAATAGAACTGAAAGAATAAGAAAAACCTTAGAACCGTATAATCCACCACCGAGAAAACGACGTCATAGAGTTTGTAAACACAAATCGGAAAAATGTTCATCAGATTCATCTGATGAAGATTTTGAACCAGAAGAAGATTGTTCAATGGAAGAATTATCCAGAAAAATTCAACATAAATATCGTTTACATCGCGATCTATGGCATAATGAACCTGGTGAAATGAATGATGGACCTCTTTGTCGTTGTTCAGCTAAATCACGTAAAATTGGTATAAGACATGGTATATACCCAGGTGAAGTTGGCTTTCCAAAATGTCAATTAAATTCAAATAATTCTAGTAAATTGTATCACTATCGTATCACTATTTCACCTCCTACCAATTTCTTAAGCAAAACTCCAACTATCATCAAGCATGATCAACATGAATTTTTATTCGAAGGATTTTCTCTTCTTGCTCATGCTCCTATTGAAGAGTTACCAACATGTAAAGTTATTCGTTTTAACATTGAGTATACCATTTTGTATATTGAAGAAAAAATGCCAGAAAATTTTACAATTAGGGAGCTTGATGCTTTTTGTAAGTGTTTTTATATTTTTGAAAAATCTAAATCTAAATCACATTTTCTCTAATCTAAAAATATTTCATTTCAGTTCAATATTTGTTTCATGAATTACTTGAATTGGTCGATTTCAATTTGAAACCATCTAAAAATTCGGAAGAATGCTGTTCCATGTTTCATTTCATACCACGCTTCGTTCGTGATTTAGAAGATAACGGAAAGGAAGTTTTGTCAATGGCAGAAGTTTTGCGATTTTTGTTAGATTCTTGTGGCCCATTAGTTGATTCTATTTATCTTCAGCGTATGAATGATATTGCACAATATGAATGGCAAGATTATGTTGATTACATTAAAGGTATGGTAGTTACAAATCCCGGGAAAAGACCTTCTTCAGTTCGAGTCGATCAACTGGATAGAAATGTATCAGATTTGCCAGAAACTGAAGAAACTAAAGACGAAAATGGATTGACTCATCCAGCTATAGTACATTTTGGAATAAGACCTCCTCAATTAAGCTATGCAGGAAATCCTGAATATCAAAAGGCATGGCGAGAATATGTTAAATATAGACATTTGATAGCGAACATGTCTAAACCGTCATATGAAGATAAGCGAAAATTAGAGTTAAAGGAACATAGATTGCAAGAAATGCGTACTCAGGGTCGTATGATGCGCAACATAACAGTGGCTGTAAGTTCAAAGGGATTTTTTCGAACTGGAATTATGTGTGATGTAATTCAACATGCGATGCTAATACCAGTTTTAACTGGACATCTTCGATTTCATCAATCGTTAAATTTACTAGAAAAAACAATTGAGTATAAATTTAAAAATCGATATCTTTTGCAATTAGCTTTAACACATCCATCGTATAAAGAAATTTTTGGAACAAATCCAGATCATGCTCGAAATAGTTTAACTAATTGTGGTATACGTCAACCGGAATATGGTGATCGTAAAATTCACTACATGAATACAAGAAAAAGAGGCATTAACACGCTAATTAATATTATGTCACGCTTTGGAAAAGAACATGAGACTGATAGTAATATCACTCATAATGAGCGATTAGAATTTTTAGGAGATGCTGTAGTCGAATTTTTAAGTTCTATACATTTATTTTTCATGTTTCCCGATTTGGAAGAAGGTGGATTAGCAACTTATAGAGCTGCTATTGTTCAAAATCAACACTTAGCTGTATTAGCAAAGAAATTGCACTTAGAAGAATATATGCTTTATGCGCATGGATCTGATTTGTGTCATGAGTTAGAATTAAGACATGCAATGGCCAACTGTTTTGAAGCTTTAATGGGAGCCTTATTGTTAGATGGAGGAATTACTGTAGCTGATAAAGTTTTTTCTAATGCTTTATATATGGATGATCAAATTCTTAGAGAAGTGTGGGAGAATTATCCTCCTCATCCACTTCAAGAACAAGAACCCTTAGGAGATCGACACTGGATTGAATCATCTCAGTTACTTAAAGATTTGACTAAATTTGAAGATTCAATTGGAGTGGAATATAAAAATATTAGATTACTTGCTAGAGCATTTACTGATCGAAGTATTGGTTTTACATTACTTACACTTGGTTCAAATCAAAGATTAGAGTTTCTTGGTAAGAACTTTTAACTTAAAATAAAATATAAATTCAATATAAACATTTATTTATTTATAATTTAGGTGATACAGTTTTACAATTGATATGTTCAGAGTATTTATATCGTCATTTTCCTGAGCATCATGAAGGTCATTTATCTTTACTTAGATCTTCTCTGGTCAACAACAGAACACAAGCAGTAGTTTGTGATGATTTAGGTATGACAAAATTTGCTGTGTATTCAAATCCCAAAGCTGAGTTGAAAACCAAAGATCGAGCCGATTTGCTTGAAGCATTTTTAGGTTCATTATATGTAGATAAGGGATTAGAATATTGTGAAACATTTTGTCAGGTGTGCTTATTCCCCAGATTACAAGTATTTATTATGAATCAAGATTGGAATGATCCAAAATCTAAACTTCAACAATGTTGCTTAACATTACGTACTATGGACGGAGGTGAACCAGATATTCCAATATATAAAGTTATAGACAGTATTGGTCCAACCAATACACGTATATACACAGTTGCTGTATATTTTCGTGGAAAAAGATTAGCCAAAGCAACTGGTCATAGTATTCAACAATCTGAAATGAATGCTGCAAAAACTGCATTAGAAAATTCCAGAGAACTTTTTCCCCAATTGGATCATCAAAAGCGTGTTATTGCAAAAAGTATTAATCGACAAAAAGGAAAATTTCCGAATGGTGAAACTGGTGATGGAATTAAAATAGAAGAATTTGAAAATAAAAGAGAAACATATACCCCAGTAGATGATTCACATTTACCAAAACAATATCGTATGCAAGAAGATATTTCAAGTGATGAACTAGAGATAACTTCAGATGAGGAAGTTTTAAGTGAAACAATCAGTAAGTTTAAGAAAAAAAGAAAAAAACGAAAAAGAAGAAAAAGAAAACGATCTGAGGAAATTGATGAAAATATGGAAAAATTAGCAATGACTAACCATATCAGTTATAAAGAATACACAGATCTTGATGAAACCGATTCAAATTCTTCTGAAAATGAATTTAATGAAATGAAATCTGAACCGAAAGATCCAACAAACCTAATAAATATTACAAGTGTTTCTGCAAATTTAAATAATTTTCTTGAAAATATTTCATCTTCGACTGAAGTTGAGTCCGGTGAGCTAACATCTTGACATTATAACATCTTTAATTATTCCTCAATGTAATTCCAATTATAAAATTTAAAATGAAATTAGAACTATTTTATATTAATTAGAAGAAATTTTATTCAAAAAACCTAATTCAGCAAGCAAAAAACAGTTAATTTTGTTAAAATTAAAAATTAGTGAATAGGATGATTTATTTATGAATTTTTTAATTATGCTTAAAGTGACCATTTTATTTCTAGTTTTAAAATAAAAAAAAAAAAATTGAAAGGTGATCTGAGTTTAGTTTAATTTTTTGCTAATCAAGCTTTTTCTGAAAATTTAAATTCAAAAATTTGTATTTTTTAATAAAATGTTTATCACTGATTTTAACAAGAGTCCACATGGCATTTAAAGAAAAAACACAAGACTAATATACATAAATATCTAATTTGTTCATCTAAAGAAACTTCGTTTAGAACCAGGTAATCTACCATCATTTGCTAAAGCTAATTGAATATCCTTTAGTTCTGGTAATAAATGTATATCTCCTCTTGCTGCAATTGCTGGCGGTGATTTTAACATTCTTTCTGCTATTCTTATAATATCTTCAGCTTTTATATTTTCTATAATTATTAATTAAATTAATTAAAAATATAAATTAATTCGAATTTTCTTACCAATATCCTTAATAAAACTTTCAGGTCTACGCCGTTTTCCTGTTGCTAAAACCTGTCTGCCCATATCTTCGAAAACAACTGGACGTGCTTCTAAATTCATTAGTAACATAGATTGCAATTGTGTTTTTGCACGTCTTAATTCTTGTTGATCTGGTTTTGTTGCCATATGAACTAATTCTCTTGTTAACACGTCAATCATTTCACGTACATTATTTGGTGGAGCACTTGCATGTATACAAAATAGTCCAGTATCTGAATATGCATGATTCAAAGCTGTTGCACTAAACATCCAGTGATATCTATTTAAAACATTTGTATATAATCTAGTATACATTCCTTTTCCAGGTCCACCAGCTGAAAATGAACCACCACCACCCATCATAATATTAAGTACGCAAATAGCAATAAAATCAGGATCTTGATGTGAACAGCTTTCAAGACCAATAACAACATGTGCTAACTCAGGTAATTCAGCAACTGCAAAACTAGGTATATCACACTGTTCTTTTCTTAGGCCACCTGTATATTGAGCAATAGATTTATCAACAGATTGTATTACATTTAATTGATGTTCTGCCCAAGATGGTTTAGCATCAACAAAATATTTTTCTACATGCTTACACAGCTCATCGTGATCAACCTTTAACAATTAGGAAATTTAAATGAAATATGTAATTTTTTTTATTATAATTCGGAAAAGATTTTTGCTTATTTACTTTCCGTCTGTGTAGTGTGTGGACGTTTTAATTAAAATTAAAAATGAAGCATGTTTCGACAATGTGCTTGTCAGTCTGAAAGTGACTGTTTACCGAAGTGAAAATGAAAATTTCAAAAGACGGAAAATAAAATATAGCTATAAGGAAATATGTATATATATTTCAACTTACCCCAACTCCAGCCACAACCATTCTATTTGGAGTATGATGATTTTTTAAATAATTCATTAAAACATTTCTATCAATTTGCTCCAAATTTTGCTTTGGACATATCTTTGGTAAACCTAAAGTATTTTCTCTGTATGCTGCTGAATGAATCATGTCCATTAATATAAGATCTTGTTCTGGTCTAATTTCTAAAGTTTGTAAATCAAAATCTACAGCTTGTCTAGCAAAATTTATTTCATCTTCATCTAAACGAGGACGTAACATTACATCACCGAGTAATCGAACGACTGAATCAAGACCTCTACTATCTATACTTGCTGCATATATAAAAGTGTCCCGTGAGCTTTGGCAATCACATATACCACCATATTTTTCTAATTCTTTCAAAATAGCATCTTTATTTGGAAAATTTTCTGTTGACTACAAAGATATATGTATGTATTTGAAAAAATAATGTATTTTGTGTTTCTAATAATAACTCACATTAAATGCTAATTTTTCAAGAAAGTGTGAAATACCACCTGGATAAGCCACTTCATATCGTGGCCCCGAATCAGCAACAACTAAAAATTAAAAATTATATAATCTTACAATTAATTATAATTTGGGCAACTATTTACCGCCAACTGTACAAAACTGTCCAAATCTTTTTTCAGATGCAACCTTTAATCCATTGGATAATGTGGTAACTTGAGTAATGTTATCTTCAGGACGAGATTTTGCATATACAACATCTGGCATTCCACTTAAAGGTTCTGTTAAAGGTGGTAAAGGTGTTACTGTTTCTTTAGATGGAATATTAACTGTAGAGCCTCCACTACTTGCTTTACCAGAAGCAACATTTTCTTTAGCTGTTGCAAATGTTCTTCCAAATCTGAAATTTCTATCAAACGTTTTAACATTTTAGAAAATAAGTTTTTTATGAACTTAAATACCCCTTTTTATTAATTAGCCGGGTAAATTTAGATAATCGAAACGCCATTTATGTGAGTTATTCGAGTAATTATGCTAGGTATTAAAGATTCAAAATATATTTTTTGCTTTATATCAAGAAAATTTGATTTTAAGTTCCAATTACTTTTAATTTTAACCTACAGCATACAGCAACAAGATTATAGTGCTTTTAACATTGACATTTTTCATATAGATTTTTGACATTTCGAAAAATTTACATAAACCGACTTACCGTTTAGCAAAATTTTAAGGAAATTATTTTTTTTGGAAAAAAATTATTAAACTTTATAAAATAAAGAAAAAACATACTTTTAAAGAAAAAATTAAAAAAAATTTTATAATATTTTTATTATTACGTCTTTTAATCCATAATCACATATACATCTTTCATTTAACAATTTGCATTTAAAACCAAATCTCTAATAAATTTTATTGAAATTTTTTTTCTGATTGAAAGTAATATTTTATTAAGATAATTTTTACTAATAAAAAATAATATTTAACAACATAATTAATAATTATTTAATTTTTAATTTTCCACTTTTATTTTGTGAAAATCATATTTATTAAAATTGAAATAATACTAAAAACATAATCATTTGACCAATCTTTTCTAACTTAATTAAAACTTTATCGTATTCTCATGAATTTTATAAAATCACTGTTTGTAATAATTTACCAATTTCAAAACAGACTCCTATCACAAAAGTAAGCCAAAACATAACCTAAAAAATATAATAAAAAAAAAAACAACAAACAAAATTTGACGAATAAGTTTTTATAAGTTGAAATTTAACTTGCAAAAACTTATTCCAGAGTCACATATTTTCTATTATTGGTAGAAAAAATCTCCCCAGCACTACTCGGAGTTCGAACGGTACTTATAAAAACTAGAATAGGTTTACACAACGGTCATATACATATTCCTATATTTCTTTTTGACATCTTTCATTTTCACAATAAAATTTTTGACATTTCGAAATATTTAAATAAACCGATTTACCGTTTAACAACATTTGAAAGAAATTATTTAAAATTCTTGTAAATATGTATACTTTAGATCTCGTGCTGTATTGAAAGTGCTGAAGAATCTGAATGTTAGAAAATCTACTGGTCGCGGTGGAACTCCAGCCATCCTTCGCAAACATATTGCCTCTCCGAAGCTTCTACGAAATCTTTTCTCACTTTCATTCTCCAAAAAAGGTGATAAAAGCGACCCCTATAACTACCGATTAAAATTACTATTACCTCCATTCTTACTAAAATAATAGGAATCGTAATAAACAAGGTTTTTTAATTGAACTACTTAAGTAATTCGCATATTTTAAATGATCACCAAAACGGCTTTAGAAGTAAACGTTCAACAGTCGATTTTTTCTCAGTTCTCTCTGCGTTAAGCTTAACACCAGTATTCATTGTACCGTATCGGTGAATCTGAGCTCAAAGCTCTCGATATCTCAAAAGCCTTTGTTCCAGTATGGCATTCTGTTCTTCTGAGCAAATGTCAGGTCATTGGTTTGGGCAGCCTCTTCTGCACCTGGATTGAAGATTTCTCTTGAATCGTAGCATTTACGTTTCGTTGTTGACGGTTTTATATCCGACTGTTATGCAATACAAACTGAAGACAAGACGCCTTATCACCTACTCTTTTGTTGATTTTTATTAACAACCTACTTTCTTCTTGATTTTTATCAACAACTTACTCTCTTCAATTCTCAATCCAATCCATAGTTTTGCTGAAGAAAGCACCTTGGTGACATTCTACAACTTTTTAGGGAAATCGAATGCCGCATCTACCGTAACCCCAAATCGAATGCCGCCTCTACTGCCCAATATCCATAAAGTTTATACCAGACCTGAATGAAGACGAAGGACAATTTGCACATATTGACAAAATCTAATATCGCACTCTACATCTAATTGGCGAGTCCATCATTCAGGTAACGCTTACTCCATTTAACACACGTCGAAATTTTAGAGCTATTCTCTTTTATAGATATTTTGTTAGAAATGGCAACACTTCTATTATTGAAATAAAATCAATAATGCCTCCTTTCAAATAATTGCAGCGCAATACTAGAGAGGCTTGAAACGCCCATTTCTACACTGTGGAAATACTCAGGTGGTCCAGAAACTGGTTTCGGAAATTCATTTACATATTCTAAGAATCGCTCAAAATGTGGAACATGCTTCTATGTTACGTGTTCCCCTCCGACAGTAACGCTTCATTATATAATTCTCTTCAAAAAGAACCTATTCAGGCTCGTCTCTAACTTACCTACCTATTTTCACTCCAAATCCTTTTTCTCTTTATTTGAACTTTGTATAAAGGAATCCTTTCCTAGTGTTTGGGTAAAACAAAAAAAAAAAAATTACATCATAAATGTTAGAAAATTTAATGAAAAATTGAATGTCTGGAACGGGTGTAAGTAATAATCATAATATTATCAATCATTAATGATGAAACACATAATTCTAGATAAAACCACCACCATACAATTGCACAGGGGTCAACTAGTTTAATTAAATTATGTTACGATCATTTTAATAGAGAAAGAGAGTATCAGAAAAAGTATTAATTAAAATCAAATTAGAAACTCAAATTGAATTATTGGCGTCAATTATTGGTACAGGTTGGGATGAGTCTTGCAATTTACAAAAACACAAGTTTCTGTTAGTCTGCATATAGCAATTTCTTGTTTTGTCAACATCCTTTTAATGGTACATATTTTGATGCACTTCTAACCGAACTGCAAAATTTACATCAGTCCCTCCAAAAAAAAAAAATATATTATTTCATTCAACCTTTCATTCTCTTCCAACAATTCAAATTTAAAATCACAAAAAAACCCATCTTATTTATGCTAAGCCTAATAAAAGTTATTAACAATAAAAATCATAAACTATAGCATAAACTTATCATAGAAATAAATAAAAGTTAGTAAGTATAAAAATCTAGCATGTCTAATAATATATGAATGGCAAGTAAGAATAATTTTATGTCTACATATTTGTAGATATGTAGGAATCCAACCACAATACATAATAATTAAAATTTATTCAATACCTTTTTATATTTATGCAATTTTTATTCATACCACTGTTTTTCTTTGCTGTTTTTCTTTTGTTTGTTGTTTTATTTTTTAAATGTTTTTATGATGAATTTTTTTTTTCCTATTCTCCAATTTTCATTATTTCAATTTACATACATACCAGTTATTCTTATGCTACTCGTCGCAATAACATAATAAGAAAACCAAAAACAAAAAAAAAACTTCCTGAAAATTTAAAAATAGTTGGGCGCTTTATGACTCATATTTTTGATTTTACTATGAACTGAACACGTGATGATTAAAAAAAAAAAATTATTTATGAAATATCATGCGTACATAGTTTTTGAATTTTTGATTTCATGTCATATTACCAACTTATACTGTTGCAAATTAGATTGCATTTATTATGCAATAACCAACAAACAAAAAAAAAGGGAAATAAAAAAAGTACACGTAAACAAAATACAGTGATAGTTCTTTATAATCAACCATTGTCTGATTAAAAAAGACCTAAGTCTTGTCACACGTTTTAAGATAAAAAAATAAAATAAAATAGTTATAAATTAAAAAAAAATGTAAATTTCTACGCATTCTCATAAACCCAAATTGGATTGCATTAGGTCATGTGATGTGTTCAAAATTGGTTCATGTATTTGCTTAAAGTTTTTAAACTATGTACATTGCAACAATCGTACGACTCATAATATATCACAAAAAACAAAAACAGTTGCGCTCATTATGAAATTTTATATTGCACAAAAACATACATAAGTATTGATTTAAGGCTTATACCTGCAACACTAACTAAAGAAGGAAAATCAAATTATTGATCCATTTAAACCAGAGCTGGGTCATATTCGAGTACAAGTATTTAAAATACTATAAAAAATATTTATTTTGGGTAAATTATTTACTTTGCGTTCTCAAGTACAAATATAGCGTATTTGAAAAAAGTATTTCAAATACTATTTTTGAGTAAAAGATCTATTTTTAGTATTTGAGTAGCTGAGTAACTATATACTTTAAATATTTGAGTAGTTTAATATAGAAATGAAGATAATTTTCAAATACTTTAATTATATTTGAAAAAATCATGTCAAATAATTTTATTTAAAAAGTACTTGAAAATAGTATTTAAAATTTTTTTACTTAAATAATTTTACTCAATGAGTAATATAGTATTTGTATTTTACCCAGCTCTGATTTAAACTATCAAAAGATTTCGGTTATAATATTATTATAACTAGTATTCGCCCGCTCTGTAAAATTCGAGGAAGTTTGATAAAAAATGGTACCCATTTTCATTATGAATTAATATATTATTATAATTCCATTAATAATTTCAATTTACTATAATGTTTTTTCATTGATTTATCTTAGACAACAACCATATTTGAAAAATAAATTTATATAAATATAATTTTTTAAAACCTTTACATCATCTTACTTCTAATTAATATTGATACATAGACGTTTTATGTCACTATTGTATCTAAATATTATTATTATAATTTGAATTAACAAACAAAATGTGTTTAGGAAATTGTTTCGTTCATCATAACACTATTAGAACTCATCAGTAGGTATTTTTAGTGTTAGACTACCTATACAACTCCTATTTTCATTTTGTTTGATTTTATAACTTATTAGAAGATGTCAATAGAACATCTGTGAGTTATAAAAATCGACCAAAATTTCATTGTAAAATGTATTTTTTGAAAAATAAATTTATATAAATATAAATTTTTTAAAACCTTTACATCATTTTACTTTTAATAAAAAGAACAAGTTCGATTTATTAATTCAATATATTTTATTTAAAAATAAAATCAAATTTAAATTTAATTTTAGCAAGAAAAAACTCTGTAACTCTGAACTGTACAGATTTAATTACGACAATTTAATAAATTAAAGTTTTTGTATGTTAAGATGTAAGTATACTTATAAAGGAGGTAAAATTTTAAATTGAAATTTCTAATTCAAAATTAATAAAGTTTAAAAAAATTAGCTATGTCTCTTTTTTAATATCTATCATTTAAAAGAATAGTAATGAAAATCGGGTATGAAATGGTTCAGATATTTGTACTGTAATTTTTTCTGTTTACAAATTAAATATAGCCAGGATTGCCATTTGCTCACAACAATATTTAGAACTAAAAACGTTTTTTTTAGAATTAATCGGAGATGTATAAAAATAATTACTATTATTTCCTGTTAATTACAATAAAGGCTTTGTTAAATGACATGACTAAACTTAATTTATTTTCTCAGTCAATTCCAAATGATTTCATAAGAATTAGAATAAGTACAAAAATAAACCAAAATGTTTACTGTAATAATTTTTCACCCTAACAAAAAATATTAACTATGTGCAAGTGTTAAGCAAGTATCAAGTGGGAACAGTCTTAATCCAAGTATCAAATATTAAAATAAAGTATGAAATATCAAGTTTTTATTATAGAGAAATTTGCATTTTGTATTATGAATTCATTAAAAAAAATTGAGTTTGTTATAAAGAGGTTTTACTGTATGTTACATAATGTTGAACAACTTTTTTTTTTTGAAATCATAGATGAAATTGTGTTTCGTGAATATTTATTGTTCTTAAACACTGAGTTTTTGGACTCAGAAATGAATAATTTTTAATTTATTGACTGTATAGTTCGCAACAAAGCACTTGTACTTTTAATAAGCAACTAGGGTAAATTCTTCAACCATGATATATGCTTTATCTTTCTGGTCGTTCCCTACAATTTTCGTTCAAGAATAATATTGATTAGCTCATATTTGCTACCAAACTCTATCTTCTAAATAGTCTAATTTTTTTTATTTTGTTTTGTAAATTTGTAAATTATCGACAAAAAAATAGAGACTTCTCTTAGATCGTGTTTGGTATACTTTAGAATACGGCAGACAACCATAAATGATTTCAAACTAACACTCAATTAAAACTATAGGTAAATGATTAACTATTGATTTTTTGGTAACTCTTAACAAGATAGTATTCGAACGTATTTATAATAGGTTTTTATTTCATTATTCACAATTAGACTTCTTAATTTTTTTTTTTATCAAGTGTTTTAGAATTCTTATTTTTAGTTGTATTTCAATTTTATATCATCGTGCAATTTTTGATATAAATTTGAGACTTTTTAAATTATAATTTTCATCTCTTTTGAAAGGTTTGATTTAGTTTATCATTATCCTGTAATCCTAACCATGGGGCATAGGGCGGAAATAAAATTTCTCCATCGGCTTCTATCTGCGAATAACTTCTTTAATTGTGGCTGCGTTATTTGTTGGGTACTTGCTTCAGTTAAGACTGTTGCTCTCCATGTTTTTCTTGACTTTTTTATGCGATGTGTACCCTGAGGATTCCATTCGAAACATTGTTTCGTGATATTGTTGTCAGATTTCCTTAGAGTCTGCCCGATTCAACTCCATTTCCTCTATCGGATTTCTGCGTCTATTTGTTTTTTGTCACAGCGTTCTGTTGGAAATTGTTTGTGGTCAATGAATGTTTAGGATGCGTCAGAGGCATCTATTAACGTACGCTTGGAGTTTCCTAGTAATGTTTACTGGAACTTTCCATGCGTCGTAGACGTACAAGAGGACAGATTTTACTTGCATTGAATTATTTTTATTTTTGTGCGCATAGATATGTCCTTTTAAAAATATTGTACAATATGGTTCTATAAATTTTAACTGCAATGGCTCGAACTAAATGGTCCTACAACTCTGATTTATTTTTTTATTAGAGAAATGTACATATTATAATAATGTTGTACAGTATATAAATTCGAAATGCAAATATGAAGTCAACATGCTATAAAATTTCCAATCCAGAAAAAAACCTAAACCTCCCACATTCATAATCTACACTATTTGTATATTTATAGGTATTCTGAAATCGTAATAAAATTTATAATTTGTGTAGATGTTGAATCATAAATACATTCTATTCCATTCATTCATTCACTGTTTCATTCATTTCCCGTTATGGTACATTAGGGTTGCAAATCTAAGAAAAAAAAAATATAAAAAAATTATCGTTTTGTAGTTTTGTAAGGAATTTTTTTTTTTGGTACAATTTGCATTTAAAAAAAAAACAACACTGGTAACAGAGCACGAATAGAAAATAAATAAATGTAAATATTTTAAAGAAACGCATATGAATGTTGATACTACAGCAAATAATTTGTTAATGACTTCTTTTAAAATTAAATCAGCAGACTTTATTAATGAAAAAAATAATTTGTTTTTTCTTGCAACAGATTTCTTCACGTCTGTCGATATTATTTACAGAGTCAAGCAAAAATGTAATAAAAAGAATTTTGTAAAAATTTGAATGTTTTAAATTTAGCAAATTTTATTTTCAACAATTATTATTGTTCATTGTTTTGAGTTGGATGGAGGCCTTTTAAATATATATATATAATAGGTATGAAATTCGTTCCAAAAGTTTTTTTGATTGAAAATATCGATACCATAGTGCACACATATGCTAAGTAGCAAAAATGAAATTTTACAGGAGAGCGTTTTGAAAGTTTACAGCAACCCAAAAACTCAATGCAATGCTGTACATGGACAAAACGTCTTTTATTTTGTTGCATATTTTGTACTCTATCGTATTTAATTAAAATTTTAATGTTATATTATTTTGATGGTTGAAAATTTAGGTAGTTTCGAAAGTAAATGTGCACTTAGCATGTTTTACACTTAACTAAATGTACTTAGCATAATTGTGCACAAAATAAAACAAAGCAAAATATAAAAACTAATGCTTCTAAAATTGAATTTCTTTATCTTCTAATCATTTTTGTTTGTTATTTTCTTTCATTTTCATTGACTCTATTTTTCTCTTTTTATGTAAATTATAATCTTTCTATAATGGAAGGTAACGATTTATTACCATTACATTGTGGACATTGGTCCTTTTTTGGAATGAAAAAGCTCAGCTTCGGATCATAACTATGAAAAATATTTTGATATACAGAAAGAGAAGCCGGTTTTATATTTTTTTATTTGCAAAATAAGAGTAAAGTTGGTGCAATAAAGCAATGTTTAAATCAGTATTCAAATACATTTTATTTGATTTTATACGGCAATAATGGGACTCTACTCTAAGAAATGAGTTCATATGCTGCTTTATTAAAGCAACATCGTTTGCATGTATTTTATTTGGAGGTTGTTTTTCTTTTCTGCGATGTTTTGAAGTAAACACTAGTTATATCATTGTATTTAAAGGTAACTGTTGTGTTAAGACACAGATAGATTAAGTGAACTTAGCATATCTGTGTATTTAAGGTCTAAGAAAATTGTACTTCACCTGTATCTGTTATTATAAAAACCAGATAAGGTAAGCGCACTTAGCATATCTGTGCATTTTAGGTTTGACAAAACATGTACTTATCCTGTTTCTGAACTCATTATAACAGCCAAAACTTTTAGTCTACCCTTTTAATATTTCTACACTTAAAAAAGAACAGCTTGGAAAACTCAAAACTGTACTTAAGTCAATTTGAAAAAAAAATCACTTAGCATAAGTGTGAACTATGGTATCGATATATTTGTTGTAATTTTATTTCATATTTATTACAGAGTCCAGTATACAAATTTAATTGTTTTTGACTTGAGTTTAGGGTACTAATTTAGAAACTGTTGCCATTTCAATTATTTAAATTGAATAAACATATTTTGGTGAAACTAAAAGATTTACATTTTGAAAATATGCTTAAATTACATTTTTTAATATTTGTCCATGTTTTCAAAAAACCGGGAAAAGATTCAGCGGACTCTAGTAATTATAGACCAATTAAAGTAAGCAAAATTTATGAAATGCTAATTAACGATATGATAACAAAAATGTTAAATATATTTGTAAACTTTAACAACATCATTATGCCAGAAAATCATGTCGGTTTTAAACTCAAACATAGCACCATCATCAGTGCTATAAATAAAGTCACTTCAGATATCTGTTGGATTGGAACATTAATAAAAAAAATTGCTGTAATTGTCTGCCTGATTGATCTTGGAAAAGGGTTTTCAAAGTGTTTGGATAGATGGATAGATGGGCAATTGTGTTTGGATAGATCGATTCATATACAAATTATTAAAACTAGGATTTCCAAAATCCCTCATTAGAGAAAACAAAGTTTTTATCATATATTGTTTTCTCTGCATGTTTTTTTATTAAAATACTAATTATTAGGTGGGCTTGTAATTTTAATTTTATTATTATTATTATTTTTTTTTAGTTTAATAATTAGAAATTTATTGTTTGTCAAAGAATATTTTTTTAATATTATTTTCGCAGTAGTCTTCTTAAAAGTTCATATCCATTAAAATCTAACCAACACTTAAATAAACAATCCATTTAAGGCTTCACGTTTATTCATGTTTTCTAAAAAAAAAATTATGTTTTCTATCATTTAATGATGTCTAAAATCTGTCCGTACAATAATTTTTGCATAAAATATATAAAAATAATAATAAAAAAAACAAAAATAAACACAAAACATTTTTTCTCCTCTGTATTGTAAAACTAATACTAATAAGTTTTTAATACTGGTAAATATACTACGCATTCATAAGATAGATCGCCCGCTATTAAATTTGCATACCTTTGTCAAATAGTTTTAATAAAGGATTTTCATATTTATCGTGGTAAATAAGTGGTAATCACAATATTACAGGTTCATTGTAGAACTCCATTGCGTCTTTGCCCATTCTGATATGCAAAATAATTATTCGTGCTACACACTGAATGACGCAGTAGGTAGAGCACCTGCCTTTCAACCGAAAGGTTCCAGGTTCGATTCCCGATGAAGCAACAAAAAAAATACTTTGGTTTTTCGAACTGGTCTAGTACCCTTTGTCATTGGGATATGATAAATGAAAAAAAAACAATTGAGAGTATATAATATAATCTGGTAACAAATTAAATAAAATGAAACTATTCCATTTAAGAAGGCTTAGTTCCTGACAATAGCAGTAGTTTTCCACATTTAATGAGTAGATAAGCCAGTAATTTGTTTAAAAAAATACTCGAAATATTGTAGATATTGTAGTGTAAAATTGCAGTACCGTACTTAATTAAGCACGAAAAGGTATTTCTACCTAAGTTACTGTCAAGAACGTAAAAAAAAGCACGTAAAGTATACAAAAAAATAGTTTTATAACAAGAATTGATATTACCATATTACCATTACAAGCCAGTTGAAAATTTATCCAGTTGAAAATTTAAAATAATCCATGTTTCAACTGGATTATTTTAAATTTTTGTAAAGATTTATGGTCTAAAATTGGCAGAAACATAGAGTTAACACATTTTGGGGATATCGAATTGGGAATGAATGTTAATATCATATGCTGATTTCATATGATCATATGATCATTTGCAAACATTATTATTCAGATTTAGCGAAAATGTTTAAATTGTACAACATGGAGTTATCCACAACACAAAGCAAATCCATGACTATTTCGAAAGAACCTATCATTATCTATTAATAATCAAGGTATCGAATAAGAGCCAAATTTTAAATATATAGGCATAAACATTACCAGCTCTTGCAATACAGAGACAGATAGAAGAATCCAAGCTGCACCTGTTTCAGGTTATCTCCGAGATATTATATGTAGAAACAAATACATGCGCTAATAGAAAACAAAACACGAATATATAAAAGCTCTATTCGGCCCATACTAACATACGTTATATTGAGACAATTGCGGACACATCTAAATCAAAACAGAAAATGCGAATACCAGAAATGTGAAGTCTGAGGCATGCAAGAGATAAGAAACGTAGCAGCAAAATCAGGAACGAATACGAAATTCAAAATATTGTCCGTTGGAGTTGAAATAGACGATAGATCACGTAAATAACGAATGGCAAAAGGTTGAGAAGCGAAGATAGTAATGAATGACCAAATCAATGTCAAACATCTAGCAGGAAGACGTCAAAAAAGATGGTATGAATGCTGGATGTTGTCATCACAAAATTAAAGGTACTAAATGTCTATTTTGAAACAGAAAAAGAAGAATGTTACGTACAAGCACATACCATATAAATTTAAATATTTTTTTAAACGTTCCTTTAACTTCATTTCATTTGTGGAATAGTTTTATTTCCAACTAGTAAACAGCTATGGATAGTTATTTATACTTAATACTATTCTTTGGATGATAGTCCTTTCTTGAATTGATCAATTTTTACAAAGAATATTGATTAGGCTTCAGCTATTATTTGAACTCATATTGATTTTGACACCTATCGACTAGTAGATGAAATATTTTTTTAACCTTTCATAGGATTTGTGAAATATACTATGCTACTACTGATTAGACTATATATAGATGAGTTTTGTGATTCATTGTAATCCATTTTAGTTTCATAAATTTTATTATTTATTTTTTGAACTTGTTTAATTTAACAAAATCAATCAATTTGGATTTGGTAAAATACAATACTTTGTAGTAATACTACAATGTTTTATTGTAATATTTTGGAGTAACAAACTTCATATTATTTCTAATTTACGAGAGTTCATTGCAAACCGAAAGTCAGTATTGCTCAGAATTCATATATGTAGTAATTAAAAAAAAAAGACTTTAGATTTCATTTTCTAACCATTTTGTTAAAGTATAGTACAAAATATTGTAATAATATATTTATTGTACGTTATTGTTATATATTATTCGATATTTGGACCATCAATATATAAATATAGCTGTTATGTATTCTGATGTTGCGAGGTATTTTATCAAATTTATTGAGACGTAAATTCATATAATGTACGCTATATTGACCGCAAACCCGCATTTTTAATGGATTTTATTTAGTTTTTGTTTTTATTTTTTTGTATATATTTTCAATTTACTGAATAGATTAGGTTAAGTTGAAATTGGAAAATGCAAAATAAGAAAAACAAAAAAAAAAAAAACGAAAAAATCTAAATGGAATGAACAGAAAAAAAATTTATTACGCCAAAAGAAATTTTCGGATCAAATAGATATGCGTTTATGCACTTAGAAGAGTTGCAGTTGAGTGTAGATTTTAATGTGTTTTTTTTTGTCTTCTTTCGTTGGAATCTATTTTTAATATGAAATTGTAAACATATATTAGAAGCAAAGTTGTTGTCACGAGTGGTAAATATAAATTATAAAAAATGATTTTTCGTTTTTTTCTTACACAAAATAAAATCAGAGATTTTTATTTTGAAATTTTAATAATTGAAAAAAAAAAATATTTTGTTTTTTGTTAAATTGATGTTGTTAGATTTTATGTATGATACAATAATAGGCTACTTAAGAAGGTAGAATTTGAGGAGTTAAATATATAACTTCGCTGTTATGATTATTAATATTAAATGAATGTTAGAAAAAAAAAATTATTGTAAGGACGTTTTTTTCTCATAATCTTTTACGATGTTACAACTACCATCGTGCAGGTTCTCTCATTAATCAATTTAAATTTAATAAATAAGGCTACTTTTGTTTTTGCGTATCACAAAACACAAAAACAATTCTTAATTTCTCGATTAGGCATCATAAATTGATTCTAAACAAATTCTTAGTTTTTCTTTAAAAGGATGTAGATACTGTTCAGAATTCAAATTCTTATTAAACACAGTATTCGTGTGTTCATTGGTTGCAAAAACAAAAATGCGTCAGCTTCTTGCAATTATTTTTACCGTACAACTATGAATAAAAAACTTGGGCAGGAGAGTAGGAATTTTTTCTGCAGTAATTTTTGTTCATATAGAGGTAATTACATGCCCAAAATTTGTTGTGTCTGACTAAATTAGATGCCATTCCCAAAATCCCCAAACACAAAATCTACAAAAAAGAAATCCTTAATCCTGATCTTGCCGAAAAATCCTGTTTTTGCCGACTGCAGGTAAACGCACACGGAACGGCTTAGTAAAAAATATCATAAAACAAATATTTTAATTTTTAAGGTCGATTTTTGAGGTAAACTTCCGGTAAACTTTTGACAAGACGAAAAAAAATTTAAATACAACACAATTTTCCACATTCCCTCGATTTACGTTATAAATTTGTAATTTTGCCGATAAAAATTAAAACATTTTTTTGGAAATTTTTTTGAAAAAAAATTTTTGAGTATTCTTTTTTTGCGGATTTTGTGTTTGGGAATTTTTATTTGGGGATTTTGTGTTTGGGGATTTTGGTTTTGGGACTTTTTAAAAGTCTGGGGTTTTCTATGTTTGGAATTTAGATTGACTCCCGTTTTTTAAAGTCATTTTCTATTTCGTAAAAGCCGTACAACTAATTCAGGCGCAGTAAAATTAAGCATGTATTTTCTGCACGACGGTGATGCAACAAACACAGACCAACTATTAACATTCTAACAACATGCAACTATGAACAACACATATTTTTTATTGCGCAGACGTGACTGCGATTACTATGAACATGCGTTCATGTGTTTTAACATAAATGAAAATAATTGAATAAAACTTAAAATTATTCTTTGAAGGTGCATTAGCGTTGTGCCAGTTGTGCTATAATAGAAATAAATATGAGAGTCATTGTTAACAATGGGTATAATTTAGTATCACTCAGCTATTCCAATCCGATCTAAAAATCAGTAAAAATTCTCTCCCTGTAAGTTAAAGAGCAGTGAAGATTTAATAATTTAAATTACTATAAGAATATCAATAAATATTCATATTTAAGGTAAATTACGAAATTTGTTGTAATTACAAATTATTTCGTAATTTATTCGATTAATATTAGAAAGATTGAAATCAACTAAAATAAGTATATTACTATATAAAATAAAGCTGATAT
Source organism: Argyra leucocephala (assembly GCA_963942445.1). NCBI lineage: Eukaryota > Metazoa > Arthropoda > Insecta > Diptera > Dolichopodidae > Argyra > Argyra leucocephala. The sequence continues at coordinate 161,181,246 of OZ012678.1, forward strand.
AGCCTACTCTGTATATTATTTTGTAAAAATCTATTTTAAATACTCTGATTATTACATAAATTGTTTCGGCATTTTGGCAATAACACAATAAAACACTGAAGAACAATTCAATTATTTTTTGTCTATTACATATCTAATTCTGTATGTTAGTGATTATATAATTTTAATAATGGCACTTTGATAATGAACTATCATATGAATTAAATCACTGAGGTTTGCAAAAGACTGTCTATACTATCTGATCTCTTTACTATATTTTTTTCATCTGTAGTTCACACTGTAAGTAGTTGCAGATTTTCATATTATTGTTTCATTATATTTGGTCTTGTGTTTACATTCTTCTTGGAAGCAATTTGAATAATCATTTTTCTAGTTGGTATCCTAGAAATATTTCGCATACAAATTTCAATTACTGGTCACGCACAATGTCAACGACAATGACAACTTCTACAGAAAAAAATAACATTTTGTTATTTTTCTATCCACAGTTTATAAATTTTTTATTTTTAATTTTAATTTTGTACGATGTTTTATCTATTTTTTTTTATGTTTTAAAATGGATTCATTTAACATTCCATTCATTTTATTTTTCAGATTTAGATAGTAATATATTCATATTTTATTAATCGACCTAGTAGTTACCTATTGATATTATTTACTTTCTTGCCAACACTGTTTTTATATTTATCTGTCAAATTTAAATTTTGATTTAGTATTTCAAAAATAATAGTGATGTGGTCGAAAATATCAAAGTGTTGGTACCAACCATGATATGGTGAAATCTTGTGTTTTAACAATTCTTGGAGATGGATATGTGTATTAGTACAGACATAGCTAAGAGAAATAAAACATATCCTGAACTATTTAGAGTGACGTGATATTGAGTGAAATATTATGAAATTTTTTATTTTTGAAACAAAAGACTTAAGTGAGGAACCAGTATTGGAATCAAAATATAAATACATATTGATCACCACTGATTAGGATTCAAGAAGGAAATTTGTAGTACAAAAATTATCAATCATGAAAATATAATATATATTTTTTAAATATTGAAACATTATGTATATACTATTTAAAGGATAAATTATCCTAAAGGAAATTAGAAGTGAACATTTTTAAATTTTGATGTATTCAAAATAAATATATGAATTGAATAACAAATGAGAATTTGCGTAAAATAGCTAAGATATTTATGTGTGTACAATAACTATAAAATATGTTCTGATTTTATGAACACAGTAGCTTAATCTACGTATTTTTGTAGGTTTGGTTACTATTAGCAGTTATTTCTTCATTCTAAAGGACACCTATGCTTTATATTTCATTTTTCAGACTTGTCTCTACTGGCACTACATTGTATTCACATTTCAAATAATTCTGATTGTTTTTACCATTGAATATAATACATTGCTTTGTATATGAGTACGTAATATACAAAGTATATATATATATAGTTCAATGTCATTCGAGATTATCATTATTACAAATCAAAGTTAAAATTTTATTTCTAGTCAACACGTATTTGATTTGAGTCCTAATTGTGCTGCATGATTTGTATATGGCATCACAGAATTTTCATTTCATTCATCATAATATGTTTTATTATTAAAAAATTTCAATCTTAATATTCTAATTCTGCTTACTGTGTTTATTTCTTTTTCTTTGGTTTTGGTTTTGTTAATGGATGAATAATTAAAAAGTAAACTTTCTTGGAAGTAAATTTATTAGCGTGGCATGAAAAAAAAATCTAGCAATGAACCATTTTAAAATTTATATTTTTTTAAAGAAAATATTTACAAAATACAATACAATATTTCATTGTCCTGAAAGAAATGAAATCTAAGTTAAATAATAAATAGAATTTTCTTTTGTATTTTTGTTTTTATTTTTCAAATGAAGTCATAAAATATTGAAATGAAATCCTTTTTTAATAGTTTTGGTTTTTTTTTTTGCATTGTTTGATTATATTTTTTTTTCGCAAAATTGCAAGTCCATGAAAAAATTTAGAATATTATAACAATATTTTTTAACATCAAAAATATTTATTTTTTATGCATAAATTTTCTTTGCATTATAGAAAATGTGACTATAAAAAAATAAAATGAATGAATGAATCAGTGAGTAGGCGTATTTATAGAATAAACGGAGGCAATGTTTTTTTTTTAATTAAAATTTCTATTTATTAACAATTTCTTAGAAATTAATAACTGCATAAAAATAATTATTTTTTAGTAATAAATTTTATGTAAATTATTTAAATGGGGTAGATTGTATAACGAAATCATGTTAGATTTTTATTTTTAAACAATACTTTTGCTGAAATTATTGGTCATTAAATCTCATTTTGCGCAACACTTTTTATTAGTAATTTTTTCCATAAGAAATGGTGTTGCAGTTGTGTGTCGCAATTTAATTGTTTTCTGTAAAATTATGTGTTCCATTTCGAACGCACGCTGTATAATTACTTCAAAGTGTTTCTGCATATGTCAACTTATTGTAGGTAGTAAAAATTGATAGTAAAAAACAAATGACGCAATTGACGCAAATGACGTACTTGCCGCAATTGACGCAAATGATGTATTTGACGCAATTGACGCAAATGACGCAAGTGACGCAAATGACGTACTTGACGAAATTGACGCAAATGACGCAATTGAAACAATTGGTGCAATTGACGCAAATGACGGAACTGACGCAAATGACGCAATTGACGTACTTGACGCAATTGACGTAAATGACGCAATTGTCGCAAATGACGCAAATGATGTAATTGACGCAATTGACGTACTTGACGCAATTGATGCAAATGACACAATTGCCGCAAATGACGGAATTGACGCAATTGACGCAAATGACGTAATTGCCGCAAATGACGTACTTGCCGCAATTGACGCAAATGATGTACTTGACGACAAGGGCAAACTTTGAGTGTATAGCAGGAATTGACTTAGAGAGCCATTCTTCCCTTATGTTCAATTTTATGTAGCTTATGAGAGAAGCATTTTTTTATTTAATATTTACAGTGGCTTAAGACGAATACTGACAACATGGTTCGCTCTTTCCCGCAAAACTTTTCTTCTTCCTTTTTCCCCTTTTCTTTAACTATACCTTCTTTTTTACCAAATACCCAACGGTACGGTATAATTTTTTGATGATCAAAGTTGAATCAAGCTCAATCAAAAATCTAATTGAATCAGTTTGGCTGTCGTCAAATTAATGATATTGTTTAGATAACAAAAAATAAAGCCTATAGTTGTGCCATAGTTTTTTACCATTTTCCAATTGACTTTTTTTTTTATCTATATTTACAAATATAAAAGTTCTTGATCTAATATTTTTTAATTCACATAAGAAAAAAAAAACAAAAACTATATAAAGAGTACATAATAATTAAAAAAATATATAATATGTATAAGAAATAGAACATAATTATCCTCTAAATATTCCTTTAAATAGCGTCAAAGTGTGTTTGTATCAGCAAACCTCATTTTTAAAGGTAAATGATTGAAAGAATTTTTATTACGACGTTTATACGTTTCGGTTTGGGATTTTTAAAATAGATCCCATAAGTCGATATAAAAGCTACACATAAATTAAATGTTTACCATGTTTTTTCTATAATAATAGTTTTTTTTTTCTAGTGATGTTTTTGTGGTTTGTCTTATTTCTCCTATACATTTATAAAATGTTAAATAAAAAAAACAAATGATTTTTCAATCTTTTGTAGTTTTTTGTTTGTTTGTTTTTGACTTTCTTGCTAACTATATGATGCTCAATGATGACGCACGATTATTTCAATTCGAAATATTATGCATCTCTAAGTAACTGAAAGTAATTGAAATTACAAACCTTTGTATCGCCACTTTGCTGATTATGGGAATTTAAATTTTTTTACAATATTAATTATATGTTACTTATTGACTGGCATTTTATAAAATTTTAATTTTCATAATAGGAACAAAGATCGACGGATCGATTTAACAACATTTTCACAAATAAATATTTAATAATAGTACATTTCATGTAATATTTCTGGGTGTATGAGTAGGAATGTATTTTAAATTGTTATATTAGTGTAATTCGTATTTTCTTATTCTCTTAATATTTGATTAGATTAGATTATATAATTTTGGGAGACGATCTGACCCCTATATCACCGCAGTCGCAAATTGGCCTTATTGTGATTACTGATTACCCTTGTTAGTTAGTATTATACAACTATCATCTGTGTCCTTAAGGATACCTGATTTTGTCTTAACATTAATTGAATATACCCTCTCAAGCTTTATACACAGAACTGGCGACAGATATACATATAAATAATTTCAAAAAGTCAAAATGCTTATTTTAGAATAGAGAAAATTTATTTATCTATTTTTTTCGTATTACTAAGAAAAAGATTTACATATTATAATAAAATATTTTTATAGAATTTTACAATCATAATATAAGTTATTTTGTTTCTAGATATCTATCATACTCGATAGTGTGTCTTTGAATGATTGCTTGGTGATGTCGAATACTCATATTACGCATCCAAAAATTTTTAGTTTTCAATTAGAAAACTTGCACTTCTCATTTACATACAATATTTTTAAAATGTATTTGACAGTGTCTGTTTGATATCTGGTAACAATATTTTTTATTATAGTTCTCAGAATATAATTATTAATGTAATATTAACTTTAAAACTCTTCTTAACCGTTCCGGGTGGTAAAAGACATTGTAAAAATTTATCACAAACTTCAATAGAAAAAAATTGGTTCAGGACAATAATATCAACATTTTTGTTTGAATAAATATGAAAATGGATATATTCGGTTTTCGTTTTAAAGAATTTTATTTATAGATTGATTTTTCTCTCTACATCTAAATAAATTAAAATAGGAGCATCATTATTTTTACTATACCTATTACATTACCGATAAATCAAATCGAATTGTAATTAAAAAATGAAATAAAACTTAAAGATCGGATAAATCAAGTGATATACTAGTAAAAGGTAAAAATAACAATAAACATTTTTTTTAATAATAAAAATTTGTTTAGTTCCAATATTATATGAGTCCGAAACAACTTCATAACATATAAACATATGTATATATATACAATGGAATTAAAAATATATAGAATAAAGAATTAATTAAATACCATCAGTAGTAATATTAATTTTTTTTTTTTTTTTTTGAGACATCCCAATTAGAATTTAATACTAAAAATGGTTTTATGTGTTTCCTTTTTAAATAGTCCCATTTTGATCGATTTATATTGTTGACTGATGTTCATAAATTGTTAAATAGTTTTCTGGTCATTTTATGAGTATATACTCTACTCATATTTTGTTCTGCTCTGTTTTTTTTTTTTCAAATTCTAAATCACTTTTTATCATGATATATATGTATATTTTGTTTTTATTAAAAATAAAAATAATAGTAAATTGATATTGAAATTATTTATTTATTTAAATTTTATAATTTTCATACCTATTTAACTTAATATTAATGAATTGCGATAACTGAATATGTAATTTTTGATTAAATTAAAAAAAAAAATTGATGTACTTATCTGGTGTTTTGTTTTGTTTGTTTGTATTCTATTTCTCAAGTGTCATAATTTTAATTTTGGTATTGGTTAATTTTTTTTTTTATGTTATTGACAGTAACTTAGGTAGAATTACCTTTTCTTGCTTAGTTAAGTAGAGTTTTACTTATGGTTTAAATTTCTGGCTTATTCATTTATTAAATGTGGAACTGTTTTCAACTGAATTCAGGAACTGTTAAAGTGCAATACACAACTGCAACACCATAGCGTATGGAAAAAATTAATAATAAGTAGTGAGTATAGATAAAATTAGATTTGATATGATCAATTTAAGTTGAACTATTGTTTTTTAAAAATAAAAATCTAACATGATTTCGTTCAAATGTAAGACTACTTAATTATAGTGTAGTTTCAATTTATTTAAGTGTTGTTACCAGAATTATACTCTCAATAATTATTTTTTGCCATTTATTTTATCCCACTAATAAGGGGCCTACTGGACCAGGTCGAAAAATCCGTAAGACATTCATCGGAATGTAGATTGAAAGGCAGGCACTCTATCTACTCAATCAAACCTTATTTACAGATGATAGCATTACACATGCTTTGAATATAAGAGAAGTTGGCATTTTAATGTATAACGCGGTAGTAATGATTAACTAAGGCGTATTAACATAAAAAAAATGATTTGGAAAATTCGGTCTAAGATCAGAAAAATCACAATTATTAGACTCTCTTTATCGTTTTTTAATCTTTTCACTATTAATTTCTATAACAAAATTATTAGATAGTTATATTTCTTGGTTAATGACAGTTATTTATTTAAAATTATAGTATATAATTATTTATGTTGATAATCTAATAGGAAGTTTGACTAGATGAAAACAATTGAAATGAAAATTATTAAGTTATAGTTTTCTTTATAGAAATTAATGAAATATTTCTTCGAACATAAAAAAAATAAAAATATAAATTTATTCCTGTTTTTTATCATGTTTAACAAATCATTCATCATTCACAAGCTATCGTTTCTGAGTCTCATTTGTAGAGTTTTCATTAGATATTTGTCAATAGATATTTTTCATTAGATATATTATCAATGACATCATAGTCATAACAAGACACAGTTAGTATTATTTGACACAAGTAGGCTTCTAACATAATTTTTAAATATTTTATAATTTGCAGTAAAAATTTCCTTCTTGAAAATAGGTTCCATTTCTTTAACAACTTTATTTATGTTAACGAATACAGCTTTATAATCTAAATTTACAATATCGTGTAACTTAATATCAAATTCATATACTTATCAAGGTTTGATAGAGAATTTGATCAATGATCGTAGAACAATTTGCAGTTATTCTAGTCGCATATTCTTTACTTAATTTGTTCTTAGTATTAATTCCATTCAATTCTAAGATTGTTTAATAGAATCTAGTGGCCTCTGCATCAACTAAATAAATCAATATTACAATCACCCATCGTATAATAATGATTTTATATCTGTTTAGTTAGATTAAGTCTAGATGTGCTATAAATTCACTATTACTCTCACTTGGACAATTATTGTATAGAATTGCTCAAATATACTTCCACAACTTTATGCTTCACATTCTGTTTGATGTAAATTACAGTTCCATCTCCTCTACATAAGTTATTGGAATTAAAATAATCTGAGTACCCTCTGGAATATTAAAATATCTCTGCTGCTCTTAGTATAACCAAGTTTCACCAATTATAATGATATTAATACATTTTCTATTTTTTTATGAATAATTGAATTTCAAATATTTTTTTCTTAAACTTCTTACAATAAAATGTACTATATTTAGTTTATTTAAGATCCATACATCATAACTGAGCGGGATTCGAACCGGGAACCCTCTATGAATAATAAATAGTTAGATTGATGATCTAGGGTAAATATAATAAGCATATACCAACTTATACTACAACTGAGTTATTCCAACTTATTTAAATGTGAAAAATTGTAACTATTGCAGATTGACTTCGGTTTGATAATTAAATAGTTCTATTTTATTTTAGTTTTGAAAATGAAATAGAACTATTTGTTATATATGAAGAGAACTATTGTTATGAAATTAGAACATAATAAAAACATTTTGTACATTATTCACTCTATAATGCGGCTGACACTTAATCAAAATTAAAATATAAATTTACATACATATTATGTATACAAATTATAGTGGCTATCTATATGTAACCCACAATAAGAATTACCTGCATTCTAATTAAGCTTCATTAGATATTAAAGATCTTTACTACTACTATTTTAAATCAACATTTCTTTTTTATAATCATATTTTTGTTATAATACAAAGAGTAGAACAGGAATTGATTTAAAAAAAATTTATTTCTCTTATAAACTATACTCATACATACATGTAAGTATGTATCTACAGATACTTATTAGTATATACAAAGAAATCCTTTTTTAATTTAAAAATAAATTATTATACAAGTAATATATATATATATATATATATAATTTAAGCGCATTATTATACATATACATAAATATATACTGTATATATGGAGCTTTGTATTTAGAAAAACGTTACATTTACGCATTATTTGTAATAATGTTGAACATAAAATCGTAATAGTATCATATGAAAATCTAATATTAGTGCTACAAAGGTAATAATATAAAATAAAAAAAAATTAATAATATAAATAAATAAAAAAAAGAAAGAATAAAAACAAAAAATATTGCGAATGTAATGAAGTCTCATCATTATCATCATCAGTATCATTATCATTATTTATAACAAAACTTTTTTGTTTAAAAACGAATGTAAAAAACAGAGTCGGAAAAATCATTAATTTTTGTAATAATCAAAATGAATAAAAAATTGGTTAAAATAATAAGTAAGACACAAAATACGAAATTTAAAAGTTATTTGTTGATGCTAGTCAATGTCACTACTAGAAATTGGTATCAAAAGCAAATGTTCGTCTACTCTTTTCGAATAGTTTTAGTTGTAACCTCGTTCTTTGTTGGTTGAATGTTTAATTCAGTTAAAACTATTTTGTCCTTCATGTAATTTTTGGTTTTCCAACTGAAAATATCTTCCAATATATTTTATTAAATTTCCAAATTTTTAACAAGAAAATAAACATTTATGCAGATGTCCAGCATTAGACAATTCCAACTTTTTTGCAGAGTATTAAGTAGCTCGTTTATAACCATATTCAAAGCACATAAACAAAAGGTAAGTAAATTGCTGTCAATGCTTTAGATTCGAACATAATCTGATAAAATAATTTCGAAACAAAATATGAAACCGTAACTGACCAGTTTTCTATCCCTCTACTTTCCATTTCAAGTCAAAATAAAATATAAAAATTGACATACTTGGAATACTTTTCAAGCTTCCAATCGTAAGGGTTTTTAATGAGTAATTTTACTGTCGGACGGCAACCATCAAGGAATGTATTCATTCAAATTATCTGGCCAGAGTAAACCCAGGTATATATAGCCCAACAATAGCTGTGTAACCTCTTGAAATATATAGTACTAGCATAACTTCAACAAAACTAACTAAATTCTAATCAAGTACTGCATTTGGTATACAAAGGTTGATAGTGACAAATACAATCCAAGCAGCCAAGCTAATCAATCTTATCAACTTCCATTATTACAACTAGGACGATGTAAGCGAGACAGAAATTCATGACTTTCTTTAAAGCTGCCAAGTCTTACTTAAATCCAGACTATCGGATTTAGATTTAGATTGGGTAGATTCACTCTTCAAAATCAGGGTTCATTTCTAAATGGCATAAGTTGGCTCTGTGTCAGTGTGCCGTTCTTGCTTTTTTAATTTTAACATGCTCTTTCCATTTAAAAACTGTGCATTTAAGGTATTTTTCTCCTATGGAATACGTTATGTTAGTTATTTTAACTGAGAGAGAAGCTACTATTTTTTTAATAAGTGAAGTTGACATGACTGCATTTAATTTAATTTTTTATACCAGTTTGAAATTTTGTCCTTGTGTGATTTTGAAAATGACGATATGGTATGGAGAGGAGAAGATATAATGCCAAACTCTATAAGCTGTATATAACGAAGTGGACTTTGTGACGAAAATTAAAATCAAGACAGTACCGCGACTTTTGCAGTTGCCCAGCATTATCTAGAGGCAGTCTCCAGACTTTAGGTGTAGCTTTCCCCAACAATATAAGTATTATTGCGGAAAGCAAAATAGGAGATCTGATTTACTTTCTTAATTGCACATGGTGGCTCCAGTACTGAGTATAACAAAAAATAGGTCAATCGATTCCTGGTGTCAAAAATGCACAATTAAGTGCTTATTGGTTTTGGTAATTAGGTGCCGAGTATATTAATTTTATTTTGTCAATTAAGTGATAATTCAGTGGCTCGGACACCTGGAGCGAATGGATGAAAATGTTTTGGTCATGGGAATATTCAAATTCAGATCTGAAGGTAAAAGACGTCAGGCGTTGGAGAAATGAAATATTGACAGGCATGAAAAAATTTCGTATTTTCAATAGAAGCCCCTTGTGATCTGCAAAAATGGAGGAAACTGTTTTAGGCCCAGAAAGTAGATGGTCTGTTAATAGATATTCTCTACATATCGTCGGCTGCATTCCCATATATCTAATCGACCAAAAGTAAAATGTTGAGAAAAGTGATTTTTTAAGTTTGACGGAAATTTCGACTAGAAAAATTTAAAAATAATCAAACAAAATTTGAATTTTATAAAAATTTGAGTAATTTTTTAACATCTAACTACATATAAGATGAAATATCAAAATAATATAGGTATTTAAAAAAATGTTAGTATGTATAGTGTAAAGTTCATATGTGTTTGGGCATTTGGGAATAAAAATGGTCTGTTAGATACTTAGGAATACAAATTTGTATGACTTCTCAGTACATAAACTGTAGTTTGGATAAATAGGCACAACTTGAAGGCCTAAAAAGCAGCAAAATATAGCTTGTTCGGATAAATCAGAAAAAACTATTTCAAAAACTATAAGAGATAAGTTTATTTTGATTTCAAATTCGGATAGAGCATAGTCGAAAATGGTATAGTACATTGAAAAGTCTATTTTGGAAAAAATGGTCTGTTGGATACATAGGATGCAGCCGACGATATGTCAATCAATGTAAAATATTTCGATATTTGCATATATTTCGTACAATTCACTTGTTGGTTTTCTAATTAAAATTTTCTTCTTCTTAAATGATGAATTTTTTTGTTTCCATTTTCATACGGTGCAGTCTTTACGATTAGATTGATTCTAACAAACTTCCACGTACAGAAAATTTCTAATAATTTTTGTATGTATGTTAAAATTTTTAATTTTCTTATGAACCTGCAAGACAGTGATGACTTAATTTTATTATTGTATTTTGTTTTAGCTAGAATTTGTATTACGAGTACGTATATATATATATATATATATATAAAATAGGTCCTACAATACAATTTTAAAATATTAAAGTATTTATTTTCAACTTTTAATGCTCATCATAAAAATGGTCGAATGAGTAAATTACATAGAATAAAAAAATCAACTGATTTACTTAAAAAAAATTTACATGCATATTATAAATATATTTAATTTTTTAAAAGAGTATAAATTAAACCTAATAAATACACTTATTAGTTTTGAAATACTTAATATTCATATAGAAATCAGAATATCTGATTATTAGCCGATTTTATGTTATGTAATTAGGCTAAATAAATATCAAAATTCAAAATTTTCTCATACTGTATAATGAAGGTGATATCTTAATCAGATTTTAATAATTAAATTTTTTTAATGTACATATTTAAGATAATAAAAATCTACTTAATATATGTAATTTAGAATCTATCTTTAAATAATATGTATAAGTAAAATTATATTTTTAGTATTATTGAAACAAGAAGGATCATCATTTTGATTTTAGTTCAGTTTTTTGTATTCACCCAATCTAAAATAACTTATGGTAATTTTATTTTTTTTTGTTGTTTTCATTTTTTTTTTATATAAAATTTTAAATCTACCAAAATAACTATATGGGATAAATTACATTTCAAAATAATATAAAAAAACAAATTATATTGAATTTATTTAATAATTTATTTAATAATACTCGTTGTATTTAAAATTGTATTCAAAAGGCAAATAAAATTTAAGAGGGTTAACTACAAGGGAGTAAAATTTTTAAATTTCATAATTTAGAATTTAAATAATTAAGCTAAAGTTTTGGATTTTTTAATGAACATCAATAATCTTGTCTTTAGTTCTAAATTATATCACTATTCTCATGCTCGTATTTATAAATGATTAGTTATAAAAAAATCGAAGATGAACAGCGATTAATTTATGAATGTAGAGCAAATCATCATATATTTTTCTAAACTATATACAAACTAAACTTACTTTTTTGTGCTCAATTCTCAAAAATATTACAATCATATCTATCAGAATGTAACATCAGAATATAACAACAACAGAAGATACTTATTCTGAATTAAAGAAAATTCAAGCAGGTGCACCACAATTAGGATAGTGTATTAGGACCAATCTTTTATCTTCTATATACTAAAGAAAACACAGTTGCTACATTTGCTGATGGTACAGTAATTTTACCCATTGGCGATAGTAACATCGAGACAACAACAAAATTACAAGCAGCTAATAGAAAGGCTCAAAAATGAACCTTCCGATGGCGTATTAAATTGAATTAAGCGAAATCAGTACATATTGATTTCACCAACAAACATATCTAACATGAACCTGGAATCATGAACATAACATGATCAAATTGTTGAATATGAAAAAACAGCCTAGAATAAAATATCTAGGCATAACACTTGGTATAAAACTGCAGTGGAAACCACATATGGAGAAAAAACTAGAAGAACAAAACTTAATATACAGAAAAATGTACTGGTTACTGGGTTGTACTGGCTACTGGATAGGTTGACACTGCTATCAACTAAAAACAAACTTCTGGTGTATCAATAAGTTCTGAAGCTCATTTGGACTTATTGAATTCAACTCTGGGGTTGTACTAGTTAAAGCAATAGAAACATAGTACAACGTTTCCAAAATAAAGTACTGCGTGGTTTAGTAAATGCCCCGTGGTACAAACGCAATAATCATCTACATAAGTATTTGGGTTGAGAAATGATAGAAAGCGTCATCTACACAATCGCACAAAGTCATTAAGAAAATACTACAAAAACACATCAATGATGTCGAGGCTATTCAGCTCTGTATGGTGATACAAAACGAAGATTAAAACGAGTAAAACCCTTTGAATTGTGGCAAAATTAAAATTATATATATAAGTTTTATAAACATATATAAATTTTATAAACAAAAATAAAAATGAAACTGTCATAAGAGTTTTCCGGAGTTACGAAATCCGGAATAAAAATCTGGAAGGTACAAAATTTATAAATGTGTGTTTGCATGTACATACCATTGTTTTATATTTCCTTTCCTTGTAGTATGTGTGTAGATATATAATAGGTATGTACCCAAATTTAATTTGTTTTTTTTTTTATATTATACTTTTTCTATAGTAATGTATTACTAAAATTAGTCAACACTCTACAAGGGAAATCCCCTTTCTATTAAAATTCCAATAACAATATTCTTTTCTACGTGTTAACGCCAACAACAAAAAGTAGTAAAAAGCAGTGATGGATGCTATCAAAATAAATTCCTTCATTCAACTAAGAACTTCTGGATTTTGTATTTTCCATATTTTGATTTTCCGGATTTTGTAGCCCTAACCCTTTATAGTTTTAAATTTTTTAAATAAAATTTATGTTTTAAAGCTGCCGCTTTGCATTGTGTAGAGTCGATGAACTGTAGTTGTTGTGATATTATTTAGTGATGATTAAACAGATTCTTGTCACATTCAGATTCTTGTTTTCAAATCTCGTATAAAATATTAATCTTTCTTAAATTTTCACCTAACCGAATTCTGCTATTTTAGTCAAATTATTTACGCCATTTTCAAAAATTAATAATACATATCTTCTTGATTCATAAATCGACATAACCGCAGTAATAGCGTTCTTGAAGGACATATTCGTATACGGTTTTAACAATCAAACGGGGAAGTACAAGATCTATAAATATGTGGCGTAAAAAAAAACAAAAACAAAAATGCAATAGTAGCGAACATTTTTCAAGGGAATATCATTGGACCTAGCGACACATCTTGGGTATTTAGATTTACTCATTTCTGCATTTTAAAATTTTCCATTTATGCAATGCGATTTACGCGGTAGTTTTCCTGGAATGTAATATAGGATAATATCATATCATAATCATTGTCCATATGTGACCACATTCTTTGCTGGGTATTTGCTTCGAATAAGACTGTTATACTCCATGTTTAACGATACTGTTGTCAGGTTTCCTCAGAGGATAACCGATCCAACGAGCGATCCATTTTCAATATGTGTTTAATTAATATTTGAAGTTTATTATATTTATTTTATTATTTTGCCTTTCAATATTCAGTTGCAAAAGCTTAGTGTGAAGAAGAACGAGGTTGAGCTATCGATTGCCAAATTATACATAAATATTTGTTTTTGACGGTGCATGCATTTCTGTCATGCAAGGCTAACATTTTTCATTCAAAGAAATCTGAATAATAAATTGCTGCTAGATAATAAAAATATTTTTTCGGGGTTGTACTTACTTTTAGAAATCGAAAAAAAAAAATGCTTTTCAAAATCACGAACCATAGCGAAAAATTACATTTTTTTTTCACAAAAATTTTATTGCTGATTTAAAAAAATGTAAAGAATGTGTTTCTGACACACTATACAGCTCTTTGCAAAAAAGTTAATATTCCGTGACTTCCAAAATGCATTGAAACCGTAAAATTTACAATGTAGCACCTCCCGAAATGTATATCAAAAGCTCTTGACTTTCCATACTATTCCAAAAAGTTTAAAATACGTATTGCAAACGTAAAATTTAGATTACATTTTGTATGCATGTAGATAAAGTAGGCAGAATTAATTAAATTGTAGGTTAGCATAATATTTTTGGCGGAAAAATAAGTTTATTGCCAAATTATAACAAAATATGTTAATAAAATATATTTTCGAACCGCTTCTATAAAGATATGACAATATTAACTTTTATGGATAATGAAAAATAGACCTAAAGTTATTTTAATCGATAGATAAACAAAAAGTCAGATTATTACCGATTTATATTACTATTTCAACAACACAAAATTATAATTTGAACGTTAAAATGTATGTGTGTATTTATATTGTCAAAATGATAATCCAAAATGTTTTATATTTTTTACAAGGAAGTGGTTATAAAAGCTTTAAACTATATATAAACTATATAAAAATTTTGTATACCGCATTTTGGAAGTCACCAATTCTGACACATTGGCTGCTAACATAAAAAAAAATTCCCTTTCATTGAAACTTTTACTCTTCGCTTCATCAAAATACCAATAGAAATTGGAAAAAATTAAAATTACTTCACTCAACGAATATACAGGGTTGACCAGAGCATTCTTATCAGATTTTTCACATTTTTTTTTTATATAAACAAACTATTTCCGGTGCTTTCCGGAAGTTAAAAATCGATAGAGGACCCTTGTTTAGGTTAATAATTTTTTTTTAAATTTTAAAAAGCTGACACGCTGGCTCTGGTATATTTTTATCAATAATTTGTATATAATTTCTACGTAGAGCTTTCAATTCTAATTGTAGATCCCCACCCTGATCTTATTCTATATTTTTTAATAATCATTTATAATATATGACACTCTTTCTATTTTTGTTATATTATAGAAAATGCAACATTTACTCATTTTCTAATATTGTGTGTATACCATAATAATTACATACATCCATATATTACCTACCTACATACATAAATCTATTCTAACATAATTTCTTTGATTTATAAATTATTTTTTTTTTCTTTTTCTAAATAGTAATTTTTCTGTATTACATACTAGTTAACTATGACAAAGAATGTTAAAATCTTTAGGTATTGCTACTTTTAACTGCAATATTATAAGAAACATCTTCTTAACCATCTCTAGTTAGTTTATATCACCAATCAAGTTAAAAAAAAAATAAAAAAAATAAAACAATTAAATAAAAAACTAAGTACAGAAATTACAAATAAATATATTATGTACATAAATTTTGTGTGTGATGTGAAAGTATTTCAGTCGTCTAAAGTACATATGTATGTCTCATGTAAAAGGTCATTCATCGTTTATGTTGTTGTCCGTTGTTGTAGCTGTAGCTGTTATCATAAATGCGAGTTTTTCAAACATAGGAATTTAATAATAGAAAAATCGTAATGTACAACAAAATAGATACAAAGACTTAATGTATAAACATAAACATGGTATTGATATACATAATAAACATATAATATCATAATGTTAACTGAGTACTATAATAAGTATATAGCGTCCAATGCAATACCAAATAATATGTACAACAACAATAATAATATAATAATATAATAAAAATAAAAACAACAACAATTATGTTCACTAAGATAAACCTTAAAAAGTTTATGAATACAAACAGAGAAAAAAAAATAAGAAAATCAGTGAAATTTTCTATTTTCTAACTGATTTTCCAAAATGATTTTCCAAATTTGAGTTAATCGTAATTTATTTTACAAAATTAGCTTCGTTAAGCTAATATTATATTCCAGTAAATTTCTATTCATTGGTCTTCAATTTTTGATTTCGAATATTTATAGATATTTTGTAGTCGTGGGTACACCTAAAGTAAAAATTAGATCTGTACTACCTCCACCTAAGCATATCTCTTGTGAAATATGATCTGGGTTATGACAGGTTATGTGAATTCACTTATAACCAGAATATCGCAAATTTGGAATCTAATTCCATCCTATATGTGCTTAGGATTAACCGCAAGCAAGAACAACGAATTAAACATGAACCGTTTTTCGTAATTATTCACATGTCTTTTCATCTTCTCTTTTCCCTAATCTTCTTTTACTTCCATAGCTAAACAAACTTCCGCTATGTATAAAAAAAAACGAGTCAATCAAATTTTTATATTTTTGGCTTACCTATTTCTTAAGCCATTTCTTGGTCAGTTTTGTATGAAATTATATTATATTAAAGTTTAGAGCCAATATATGTATTCGCGATTTAGATTAGATTAGTGAATAAACCTTCAAGTTAGAGAGTTAGAGCTAGATTATATTTGAAGGATAACATATTAGAACACGTTAGATTAAATTTAAAAAAATAAAATAATTTAGAAGAAGTTAGATGTTAAAAAATGTCTTAATTGAAATGAGTAAAATGTGAATTAGATTTTTAAAAATTATAGAAATCATGGAAGGGATTCAAATTCCTTATGATTCAGATTTGATTAGAAGATTGAATTGAATAAAACCATTTGAATAGGTTAAAAAATGTGATTATAGAAATTTTAAAATATTTAAAATAATCATAGTTATAAATTCAAAATGTATGTTCAAGCTGATGCACAAATCCCACAAAATTGAAGACAAGCCAGATCGACCCTTTTGAAGGAGTATTGTGATTAAGACCAAAGCTCAACCACAGTTGTAGCACTATAAGATAATGGTGATGATATAATTATAAATTGTATATGTCAACATTTATTAATTTGTTATGTATATAGCTCCGTTTGTTATATTTATTAGTATTTTTAAAGTTTATAATATAGTTTATTTTTTTAATATTGTCTTACTTTTATTCTGTACATCTTTTGTATATCTTCTCTTTTTTATTTCATTTCATTTTAAATTTTTCTTTTTCATTTTAAACTTGGCTGTAATATTGTCCGTTACATATTTTACATTAAACACAATAAATAAATAAATAACTTTATACACCCCTCTTGAAGATTAAGTGGTGGTACATTAATGTTATGAAACAATTAAGTAAGAGCTAATTTTTCCACTAAAATCATTTCTTTTGTTAATTTATTTTTACTATAAATAAACAAATGATTTACTATAAAATCATATAAAAATAAATATATTTAATACCAATATGTCGACCGTCAAATTCAATTTTTTTCTATTTCAAATATTTCTCTGATATTAAGGTTTGATATCGACAGGAAATAAATGTCGTGGCGTGGTAGCTCGGAATATTCCTTGGTGAACAGGAAAAGTAATGTCGATGAAATAATGCCAAGAACATAGTATATAGAGTTCCATCCCATCATTCATGTATATATTTAATACCTTTAACATTGCAATGGCTAAAATTGGCTGTCAATATCCGAGTTCACGTTCCAATAAAAGGAGAAGAAAGTCAAAATTTTCTTTAAGCTAAATTTATCATAAAATTATTATTTTTGTTATTATTTCAATGTCCTTCAAGAAGTAGTTATTAGTAAGTGAAAAGTCACCACACTTCCATACCATAGCGGAGTATCGACTACACGTAGCATTTAACGAATCGAATTTTTGTTACGAGATTGATATCACATCACGGTTACATACAAATTTTTTATATTGTACAGAATTGGCAACGAGCATATTCTATTATTAACACCATTTTTTCTTTAACTCCAATATTTTTGTTTTGTTTTATTTACTCAATTAGCGACAGTCAGACTGACTAACTTATGACATTCAAAACGTAAATGATTTTTGTTTTTTTTTTTTTTTTTTTTTTAATTTAAAATCGAATAATCGCGCAAAAACAATAATCATGAAAAAGAAAACGCAAAACGCGTAAATTGTTTAAATTCAAAAATTAAATAAATAAATAAAAAAGGAGTTATTATGACGAAAAATATAGAATAATAGAATAACTATATATATATATAAAGAAAAGAAGAAAAACAAAAGAGGTAACAATAAAAATGAAAACAAAAAAAAAATCAAAATACAAAATAATAAGGAAAAAGAAGTTGTGACAAGTTTTTATTTTTTATTTTGAGTTCCTATTATTTATTATTTTTATTATTATTATTATGGTTTTATTTTTCGATTTCAAGTGAATTTCGAATTGTTAGGTTATGTTTTAATTTAATTTTATTTTCATTTATTTCTTGGGGTCAGTAGAAATGTGTCTAAAAAATGACAACGACAAAAAAACAAAAATAAAATTAATTTTTTTTAACCCTCTGGAAATCGTTAGTTAGTAAAAATCTTGTCTTGCCATAAAATAATTTTTAAATGTCATATGTAGCTACACATAAATGTGTTTGTGGTCAAAAATGCACAATGTGTCAAAAATGCTGGTCACAAAATCAATTTTAAATTGAAAACTCATTATGGCTTTAGGCAATTAAATATTTGGGGGAAATATGAAATTTGATTATAGATTTTTTATTTTTATTGCATTTTTATTATTTGATTTTATATTTTCATGTCAATTATTTCATGTGCAGTGATTGTTTTTTGAATTAGTATATTTTTTTTAAATATTTTTTTAAATTTTATTAATTTCAATTTTAATCCTTCAGAGCGGGGAGTTAATATAGTTTTGCCATTTTAGATTATAATACGGTTATAAAAAAAGTACTATTACTATACAAATATAGCTATTCTATTTAAGAAGGCTTAGATCCTGACAATAGCAATAGTTTTTACATTTAATGAGTTGATAAGGCACTAATTTGTTAAATTAATACTCGAAAATAATTGTAGTAAAACCATACTTCACGATCAGGTGATTCTACCTAAGTTTTGGTCAAGAACATAAAAAAAAAAATATTTTATAACACAATTTCATTAATAACAGACTGTTAGTAATCTTTTTCATTTATTTCCGGAGAAAAGGAAATGTTTTAAAGTGAAATAATAAATTTTCCATTCTTCTGGCAAATTTGAAACTCCTCTTTGTTACTTAATAGGTGTTTTCGGTTTTTAGTTCTACAAAAGGTGACCATGGAAATTGCAAATCGATTCAAAATCCTTGTAACCGATACATGTTGGCATAATATTGAGATGTCTTTTGGGCAGGACCTGATATTTTATTATTCGCACATCCCCACTACCTTCAGATATGTCATCTTCTAAATAACTTTCATCGTAAAACAAAGCTTCAAATTAAAGCTTCTCTAATTACTGTTACAAACTGAAACATTTTGTTTGTAAATCTTAAACTTTTTTAAATTGAAGTTTAAATTCGATTATTGACAATTCAACAACAAAATAAAAATGAAAAAATTACTCAAATTGTGTTTTTTTATTAAATCTGAGCACTCCGAGCTTATCTCGGATTCTACTCAGAGCGTGCTCATTTGAGTCAGAGTGCGCTCAGATCTATGCTCTGAACTAAAAAAAAACTCATGAAAGATAAATGAGATTCACAAAACATTTTAGATTACTATGTTATGTCATAAAGTTGACCTGCGGATTGGTACTTAAAATATTGCTGAAATTGGAATTATTTTCATTTGAAATAAATCGAGAGGCTAAGATCAATATATACAAAACTTTCATTCGTTCAGTCTGCATTTCAATCAAATCATATGTTTTGGATAAATGATCAAAGATTAGTTAAGGCAGTATGCGACCATAGACCAAAAAATAACCGTTAACCAGGTAAATCACCTGAATGTTTCAGAGAGGTCATTAAGACGGGTAATTTGGTCGCAATAAGGCTTTTAAAAAATAAATTCAATTAATCAAATCTTTAAAATTATAATTATGAAAATTCCAATCTGATGAAAATTAAAGTTAATAATTGAACATCGGTAACTAAAACACAATTTTCAATTATTAAGTATAGAAAAAAAAAGAAAAAACTAAAAAAAAATATGCAGTCAATGAACGTTTTAAATCCAAAATACTTTTTTATTTTCACAAGAAAAAATTTACAAAAAGCAGAACAAAAAAAAAAGACATACTCGTAAATAGAAACTCTTTTGAAAAATGTGCGTTTTTTTTTTTTTACTTCTTTATTATTATTATTTAATTTAAAAAAAAAAAGTTTTAGTGAATTAACAGTAGAAAAAAGAAATCTATCAGGTGACAACACAAACTTGGAATAAATAAATGAACAATAATAAAAATAATAAAATAATATATATATTATATACACTATATATATACATATATAGAAAAATACTTCAATACTTGAACTACATATTTGTCCTAGAATGTTGATTTTTATTTCTTTCTTTAAAATATACCCAACCAAGATTCATTCTCTTCTCGATAGTTACATTGTACTTTTTATAACATTGTTGCTCTGTGTTGCTTCTGCTGTGTTGTTGTTGTTGTTCTTTTTCTTCTTCTTCTTCTCCTTATTGTTACTATTGGTCTGATGGGTGTTGAATCTAAAAGAGATTTTTTTTTTTTAATAATAAAATCAAATCATAATAAATGCGAATAAAAGTCTAGTCCAGTGTTTAAAAAGTATAATAAATATCTGGAATATTTTGACAGTGCCAAGTATTTCAATGTCAGTAAAATGAAATTATTTATTTTTATTTTTGATAAGAGTTGGGTTCTCATAATATCTGCTGCATTTGTCATTATTTGTCATTACGTTTTTTTGTTGAATATTCGTTTATCCTAAGACTATTATGATCCAGATTGTTTGAAGAAAGACTGTTATGCTCAAATTCTTGCCCCTTGCACCTCGATTGTATGTTCGTTATCTTGTTTGTCAGATTTTCTCAGAGTATGTCTGATCCAATTTTTCTTTTCGAATGGTTTTTGCAGGTCGAAAGATATTTTTTAATCTATTTCACGGTTTATTTAAATTCAGTGCGTTGTTGTTGACTATAGTGTTTCTGTAGTTTTACTGAATGTTGACGTTAGCGAAAGCTATGGCCTAAAATTATTTAAATCTATAGTACTACCAGAATAATTATAAATCGGAATTACTTTGGTAATTTCAAAATTTTTAAACATCTCTACTTGTAGTATAGAACTATATATCACTTATACTAGTTTATCAGTACAAGTTAATTTTTTTTTACACATTATCAATATATTCATTTATATTGTTTTTTATACTGTTCATTATACCGTTAAATATCTCTTTGATAAACTAGTGATTTTATACTGATTTGTGTCAATTGTATGTAAATAAAATTCTTTTACGATGCGGCTTTTCGGAAAATAAGTGCTATCAAACTTTTTTTGAAGAAAAAGTTTTGTACTGTGGGTTCGCATATTAGACCCACATATAGAGGAAGAGAAAAATGGGATGAAGAGAATAGCGAAAACAAAATCTTAATTTTTTTTTATTTCTATCTTTTCATCTTTCTATGAAATAATTATATTTTACAGTATACACTGATATGAATATACATATAGCTACATTTATAAATAATAATAATATGTATTGAAATATAAGTATGCAGTTAAACATACAATAATAGAGTCAATGATAGAATCACAGAATCTAGAAAAAATTGTAAAAATAATAGTAATAAAAGAATAAAATTTATTAGTTATGCATTACAAATGTTTGTTATGACATATACATAAATAGATATATAAATACATATATAAATACATATTTTACATGATTGATAAACAAAAACAGACAAAATTAGCAACATCAAAATATTTCTTTGATGCAACTTTAAAGAGATACCTACTACTTACGTATGTGTTTAAATAATTTTTATATTTTTAATTTTGAACCTTTGCTTTGAAAAAATATTGAAATATATTTACATGGATTGTTAATCGTTGGTAACTATATTTTTTTTTGTTTTTTTATAATATTCGGATGCCAAATCTAGAAAAACATGTTCAAATCTAATCTGAAGATAATTCAAAGATTCCAGTCGAAAACAAGAATGATTACTAATGCACCATGGGATATTAAAGATTGCAACCTTCATAAGGACCTAAATTTACCCATGGTAGAAAAACTGGTTTGAACAAAAACAAGAAATTACACCAAAAGAATAGTAGCCCAGCCCATTATTTGAAAAATCTACCATTATTTAGTAGGCTAAAAAAATTACTCAATTTTAGCTAAATCAATAAATTCTGTCAACTGGGGCAGACCCAAATTTTAAGTAAAATTAGTTATAAGATTCTAGCATTTCTTAATTGCAATCCTTAAAATTGCAAAAAGAAAGTTAATGTAAAATTATTGTTATTTTCCTTTGAAAGATTCAATAAAATCAAATTAAGCCTCTTGCGCGTAATGGTTATGAATTTAACGCAATTTTTCGAGAGTTCTAACTTTGTGATTTTTTACTTCCAATAAAAGACATATTTTTTCTGAATTTTTTCTCTTTTCAAAAATGAAATTTTCGGACTTCAGTTCTGTAGTTTAAGTTGTGGTGCAATTTGAGGGATTCGAACAATTTTTTGAAATTTTGTGAAATTTGTAAATCTTTCGTTTTGCTGTGTATAAAAGTACTTCAAAAATTTACAGTAGAAGTTTGGTGATTTTTTATTGGCTAAATTATACTGTTCTCTTTAAATTTATTTATTGTTTGGAGAAAAAAAAATATTCCAGTAAGTAATAAGTATAAATTGAAATAATATATTGATACAGATATGTGTACATGGTGGGAAAAAAGAACAAACTAAAGTAATTTCACTTTTTTTTTATGCCCCATGCACACATTTGTAACCCAACTAATACTAAAATAATTTTATATCTGTTTCGAGTATTTTTTTGACAAAAACAGCAACAATTTTCTCAGATTTGAATATATAAAATTATATATCGTACCTACATGTGCAAATAAAACTAATTATGCTCTAATATGCTCAAATGACTTAAAAATTTCAATTTTATTATTTATCAGTTTTTGTTAGAATTTAAGTGGAGTGGAAACAAGGTTTGTGTCTGATTATATTTTGTTTTTTGAACATTATTATAAACGTCCTCTTTTACCAGTTACTTAGTTTTTTACTAACAAGTACGAATATTATTTTATTCCAAATAATTTTTAAAAATGGGTAAATATCTTTATAAAATAAATATCTTTGAATGATTATTGAATGATGAATTTGACATTTTGCCAGATAAAAGCATTGAATATGATAAATTTGATCCAAATGAAGAAAAAAATTTACATGAGAAATTATTAGGAGAACCCATAAAAAATGTTATAAAATTTGAAATTTTTCATAAAATTCACGAAAATATAGCAATCTACACATACATATGCCCAATCCCCAAAAACAAACCCTTACCCCCGGATAGTACAAAATGCATATATTATATATAAGTTGGGGCTAATGAAAATAACGCTAAATTTTTTTTTTAATCCTTTGTTTTCATAATTTGCGCATGAGAGGCTTAGGCGTAAAAAAAACCGTTAATTATTTTGAAATTAATTATTAAAAAATGATCTCACAAAAGGTTGCATATTACTGAATTTTTCGATATATGTATAATAATTATAGTATAACTACATATATATATATATATATAAATAAGCATTTAAAGAAAATATTTTTTTTATAGAATTTCGCTATTAAGATCTATATTGTAGTGTTCAAGTTATTTCTGTTGTTTTAAAGAATTTTCTTGTTTTGTAATTTTATCATTTGAACTATCTTTCTAGCTCAGTCAGTGATGTTCTTTAAAATGAACAATATTATATATGGTAACTAAAGTTATTTGTATATACTTTTGTTATAAAATGTTGATGACAATTTTTTGTTATTTTATTATTTTAAATTTGTTTTTTATTTTTTTTTTTGTAAATCATTATTTGTTATAAAAAGTTTCAGATGAAAATAATTTTCAAATGTTTCTCTGGTCTGATGAAAAATCATTTTCACACAATCAATATTAATATTAACATCAATATTATCATTATCATTATAATCAAAATCATTCTCTCATTATGTTAACAAAATGTATTTTCTTAAGAACAAATTATACATATATATTAACTATATATGTAATGTATTACTATATGTATATTGGATCTAATGAGCTAATGACAAAGTAAGTTAATAATATATGATATACTTATGTGGCAACTATGAATGATGACAAAAATGTATTTTATAATTTTAAATAATAATAATAATAATCTCATAATATAATAATAATAATAGTTATTAATTTTTTAAATTTACTTTTTATTTACTTGTGTATAATATATATGTATATGAATGTATGTATATGAAAATGAACATTTATCATGAAACAATCAACACGTTCCTATGATAATTTAAAATCATATTAATATGTTGATGAATTTTTGTATTTTGTTTTATTTTATAAATGGAATTGTCGCAACAATTTTTCAGACATTTTTCATAAAAATATAAATAAATAAACAACAATGCGTGGAAAATATTATAAAGTGTATATGTTTTCCAAGAATATATAAATAATGTTTTTCCGGTTTTATTTTAATTTTTTTTTGCTTTTATTAAATATAATTTTCTCAATTAATAATAATGTTTAGAATTAATATTTATGTTTAGGAACAAAGATTACAATGAATTAAAAAAAGAATAAAAATAGCACATGAAAAAATCAAAGGCTCATAACACTTCTTTAAATAAGGAACCTGTTACGAAATATTTTTTAGTATTTATTTTTTTTTTTTTTTAGATGGCGTTACAATGTATATTTATTAAATTTATATTGAAGTCATTTTATTCTTCTACGAATTGTTTGTACTAAATTTTTTTGGTTTGTGTGTATTACTTAGTATTGTAGAATATAGAGGTATAAAAACATAAACTATTAGGAAAGAGCATATCAATTTGGGAAATAATGTAGATTCTTTGTAAGAGTGAATTTAATCATTAGATTACGTAATCTAAAATAAAAATTAAATAAATATTTTTTATTTATGTAATTTAACTTATTTCGATAAACTTATAAATCTTGGATAGATTTTGACCACAGTTAATATTTTCTTCCGGGCAACTGAAATAGTTATATTTTCTTATACCAGAATAAATTTATAAATAAATTTAAACATTCAGGCTTGCTCGTTTGCTCATTTTAAAAGAGTATTTTATGGTTGATTTGCAAAGCTGTAAGCCTTTTGTCACATCCAGTTTTCGCTTAATGAGAATTATTATTTTTGATGACATTTTTTAAGTTCATATCATGCCCGTTGAATGCTATTTCTGCTACTGTTAATTTTAAATTCGATTTGTTCATCTATTTTTTAGGCACATACAGAAATGTTCATAAAATATTACTGTTATGAATTACTGCACTGTATACCTATGTGTATTTTTTTAATTTTTTTTTTTTATATGCGTTAATTTTTAATATATGTATAGCCTAATTGTGGATTTTTAGAATGTTTAGTTTTATAGTATTAATTGTATAAGTTAGATATTGTGTAAGTACCACGATTCGACATCTATAAGTCCATATTCTGAAATCGAAAAGGACCAATAGTTGAAATGGAAAATTTGTTTGTAGGTAAAATAAATAAATAAGTAAATAAAAAATGTAAGAATTTAAAATGTCAAATCTAATCTAATTACGCTGATAATGTCTGTCAAATTTTCCACCTCAGTGCATCAAAGGAAAATGACCGGAACCTAAAAATTTAAATGTGAAGTCTTTTCAAAATATTACAGCAAAAAATTATACCGATTAAGAAATACTAAATTTTGTGCCTATCTTTCAAATAATAATCATTTATAGAAAAATATATCCAAGTTCTAAACCTATTAGGAAATCTATATATTTAATAAAATAACCATAAGATCATCTGAATAACAGCAAAACATCATAAGATCAATAAAATATGAACCTTTTTCAAATTAGAAATATTTTTAAAGCTATTATCACAATTAAAATTATCCAAAAACTAAGGTAGGTATCTATTAAAATTTTTTAAATTTCCATGGTTTGTGTCTTTGAGCCATCTCAACATGTTTTTAACTGACCAATTCAGTAATATGTTCTAGTTCAAATGAATGTTTATTTTGTAAAGCAAATATAGACTAGCAGGAAAAAATATTCCTATGGTTACCGTGGTGATAAATCCAGCTTTGCCACCTTTAGAAATTCACTTGATTAGCTACAAATGCTTTTTATAGGAAAAACATGCGAAGCAAGATATTTGATAGTGCAATATTGATTATTTCTTCAATTCGAGATGAAATCACAAACCGGCCATCCTCTTCATTTCCACATGGTATCTACGTTGTATGGCAAAAGAAAATGTTATACCAGAATGGACAGTGTTGTGCGTCGATGACTCCATGTAGGTAACCATAAAGAGTTTAGAGTAGGAAAAAAATATCTTATGTAACAAAAATGCGTTATACTAAGAAAAAGTAATTGTTTTGCTGAACCTTGTTTTGAGTTAAATAATTTAAATGAAGACCGAATGTTATGGTAGGAATATCTAGTATTTATTTTATTTTTAAATTTATTTAATTTATAAATCTTTTTATCCAATAATTGAGCAATTATAAATAAATTTTATGTATTCGCGGCGGTTACTCTTTGATCTCTGGTGCATCAGGAAGTGTTTAATTTTTTAGTTGTGCTAGTACATAGTATATTTGTAAATATATTCAAGTGTCATTTAAAATATATTTCCAACAACAACATATAATTTTAATAATTATTAAGTGATTAAATTATTTTAATGAATTTTAAATTCAAGGTGTGCTCAAATAGATACAACAAAAAAAAAAACAAAAATAAATAAACAAAAAAAAATGTTTCATTAAGAAAATAAATAAAAATTAATGATAACCAGAAAATATTAAATTTTTATTACCAAAAAAATTCCAAAGCAACTGTAATAATGAATTATTCAATAAAATTTAACAACTTAATAAGTTTTTATGTTTTTCAAGATATTTTCAAAAATATAAAATGAACATTTTAACGTTTACAATATTTATTTGTTAATTGGATTAAAGGTGTTATCAATGTCTTATTTTTAAAAGATGTTAATTATGGTAATATGAAGTATGTGTGAATTAATATTTTAGCTGTCATCGAGTAGGACAATAATTTATCGAATCTTTAAGAATTATGGGTGTTTTCATAAATATTGCAAACTGATAACAAGTTTGCCACCAGTTGGCGTACTTTGCAATAATGAAAACAAACTCTACCTATATTCTACATTTCACTTAACAATTCTGCCAATTTTCTGTTTATTATCTATCTTTTATTTCAAATGTTTTTTTTATATTTTCTTTTAAAAATTGTTTTCCATTTAAAATCTCGTAGAAATTAACCGTTTTAAAAGATCAGATGTTGACGATTTGTTTATAGTCAGATTTAATTCGGAATCCTATAATCAATACCCCTATTTATCCTATACTAAATCTACTCCTATACACAATACATTTTTTATATTACAAATATGGAGTATCTACTTACATTTTTAATTAACAATTTTTTTTTTAAATAACCAAACAAAAACTAAAATACTCAAAATAACAAAGAAAGCTACTTCAAAAAAATTTTATGCATACTGAATAAATTCAGAATATGCAGATTGACTGCAGATTTGCATTTATGAAAACAACCTTCTTTTTCTTTTATGAAGGGCAGCTTGTATCAAATAATCAAAATTTAGACTCATTATAAAAACAATTAACACCGAGTAGTAAGATTAAGAAGTTCAAAATGTAAAAATAAAAATGTACAGTAAAATAGAATTTATGATAATTTGCTAAAGCTAAGTATGCTGTTAAAATTTTTTGCCTGTCAAAAAATGAATGCAAAAACTACTTCAAAATCGGTACAAAATTTTATCAGAAATTCGTTTAATCAATAACAGGTGGTATTACTTGGTCATTAGACAATCAACAACCTGAAAATAAAATCTAACTATTTAAATTAAAAAAAATAATTGTTAAACTATTTAAACCAACTATAATAATAAAAATGGAACCTTTTGAGGAATACATCAAAGAAGAAATGTTAGAAAATTTTTCTCCAAATTTCGTTTGTAGTTCAGCAATCAGAAAGGTTAAAACCAAATACATTATCTCTTTTTTTTTAAGTTTATGTTATATTTTTTAAGTTATTTTATTTTATTTTATTAAATAATATTTTTTAAGATTTGTTTTTAATTTTCTAATGTCAAAATTTTTTCCGAGCATACAGCATACTAACAGCATACCTAGCGTGAAGAAATACAATTTTCACAAGTTGACAAAAAAAAGGTATTGGTAATTACTAATTTATTGTAAATGAAGCCGTAAGCTATGCAATTAATTCAATAAGTTTATTCTTAGGTCTTTTGTTACCTATATGCGCCTTATAAGAAAAACGAAGTTTGAGCGAATCCCAATATTTTATTGTATCATAATTTGATAACGATGAAAATAACTTACTTTAGCCCTTACTAAGCCATTTTCATAATTCCCCAAGTATATGTGGTTGTAAACATATTTTAATTAACTTCAATATAAAAATTAAACAATTGTATTGATGATAATCAACTAATTCATTAATTTAACAACATCGTACAATACGAAGATAATTATATAATATTCAGTATAAATGAATCATTAAATTAACATTAATGTAATAGAGAGGCACAAAAACAAAAAAAAAAAAATGAAAAAAAATGAATTGAATTTTATTAAAAGTTCAGAATATTTTTATGAGCTTTTTATTGCAGAAATGCACACCATAAAATTATGATTTGTAAAATTTTCATATTTTAATGAATGAATCACCTATAACATATTAAAGTACATTACATACTAAGAAAAAATTTAATATACTTAATATAAGGGTCGTATTTTCAAATTCGTTTCGTACTGAATTGCACTTGTATTGAATAATCAATTCTTTACTTTATAATATCTTTTATGATCTTTTGCTGAATTTTATAAAAGGCTGTTAAATTAACATTATTTTACAATGTTGTAAATATTTAACGCCAATTAAAATATTTTTAATTTTTTTATTATTATATTTTTATATTTTGTTGTTGTTACTCAAATTTAAATTTTATTTTTTAATAACCACCCGCAGTTAATTTCTTTATTTTTAAAATCATTTTGACACTGATGGAATTATTTTTACGCAAATAATATGATAATTTACTTGCAACAAAAATATTGTTTTTGTATAAAATTTTTTGGTAAAATGCTAAACGATGCGATAACTTTTCTGAAGTAATTATAAATTCATATGTATTTAAATAAATACTAATTTTGTGTTTGTCTGAAGCCTTTGATAACAACAAAAAAATAATGTAATAACAGTTAGTTTGTTATGAATAAAAGAATGAGAATTCAGAGAATAAATAATTTTTTTTTAATGTATTATGGAAGTAGGTGTAGGTAGAAATGAAGTAAAATGTAGTGAGAGAATAATATTAATGCATTATGATGAGAGGTGATATTTTCTATACATTGTTGTTGGTGTTTTGAAGTAAGTTGTAATGTTCATAGTTTCTTTAACTGCACTCAAACCTTACTATATTAGCAATGCCATTAAACTAGTATATATATATATTTTGTTACGATTATAAATTAAATTCAACAATATAGTTGCAGGATAAATGTTTAAATTTAAATATTCTTTTAACAATCATTATTCATTTTCATACTTTTTCTAAAAGCTTTTCTATATTTGGGCAGCCACTATACAGTCTGTTAAATTGAGTAAGCTGTAGCGTTCAGTTATTTTTATATATACAGTTTTCTATAAAGAATTTTCCGGGAAATGATTCTTATGATTGTTTCGAATCTGCTATATTCAGTATAGGGTAGAAATGAATGTTCTGAGTTCTGAGATTATTCAAGATTATTCAGATAGGCTCTTTCAACCAAATAATTTTAAATTTCAGGGGGCTAACGGTTTGCTCAAAAGGATCTCGTGAATAAAAGAGTAATCTGCAATTATCTGACGATCAGATGATGACTGTATAAGTCAATGAGTTTAAGACGGGTAAAATAAAGTGGAAATTTCCACGAAAAATTACTTAAAGCAAAACGTAAATTTTAGCTGAACCGATTCAATTCGATTAATGTCAGTCAAGTAATGAGGGAACCATACTCCGCTGGCATATTCAACAGTAGACCTTACATATATAACATGTTTCGTGAGGTAGGAGTATATTAACATCCGAGTTTGATTAGTAAAACGTCAATACTTACAACATGCTGTTCAAAAATGATAGTAAATGTATGTACTAAGAATTTGATAATTTTTTTTAGATTAAAAATGAAAGAAAAATTCAGTTAAACATTAATGCAGTGAACGTGATTTGAACACAGGACTTATTTTCTCCCAACTATTTCCTATTTTGTTGGTATGAGACTTATAACTTAGTTTCTTGAACTTTCTTAATTACAACTTACATCAAAACACCAACAACACTGTATAGAAAATATGTATCACCTCTCATCATAATGAATTAATGTTATTTTCCGCTAGTTAGCCCGCTAGTTACATCTTTGGATTATGTTCTTTTCTAAGCTTCTATCAATTAAACTTTACAGCAAGGTCTTTAACTGACAGCAATGTTGTAATTGACTTTAGTACTTTTGATCTTTTAATAATACAATATTTGACTTATTAGTCGTTTTCCACTGATTTAATCCATAATTTTATTTGATTTTTATACCAAAAATATCTATGATCACCAACTAACCTATAAAATTTGCTTAATGGTATTCCTAATTATTTACTTTACTTTTTTTTTTGTTTTTTATTATAATTTTAAGTTTCCAATTTAATCGCTTATCCAAGTACATAACCAGATGTTCTAAAAGGGTCACCCCCGAAAAAAAAAATTTCGAACTAACAAAAACCTTGAAAAAAAATCTCGAATTAAAAAAATTTCGAAAAAAAAATCTCGAATTAACAAAAATCTCGGAAAAAAATATCTCGAATCAAAATTATTAGGTATACATAGTTCCAAAAAGCTATCTTAACTGATTTTTTTTTGAAATTTTGAAGAAAGGTACGTCATGACGCCGCAAAGTGTAAGCTCTGCAAAGTGTCGGTTAGCGATTATGGCATTAAGGGCTCATTACATCACTTTAACAATTTGGGGACTAAATTCACTTAAGTCAATATATCTCCTAAACTATAAAGACTATTAGGGCGTTTAAAGGCTTAAAAGAAAGATATTAACTTGATGGGTTGGGTACGTTATTCCAAACAAAACATTCAATTTCCATAATTCCATTTCCAGAATTCAAAAAATAAATTAAAAAGAAAAAAAATTCCAAGAAAAAATATTCAAAGTTGCAAAATTCCAAAAATAAATATTTATAGCAAGCTTTTTTCTAAACAACATTAACAACTGTATAATAGTGAAAATAGTCGAATATTTTCCTTTTAATTTTGCTGATATGCTTATCACACAGATACGCGTATTTCTATAATTAAATAAACAACTGATTTATAAAATTATTTTATAAAAACTATGTAAATGGATTATTCAAGTTACAAATCAATTTTATTCTCCTAAAGAGTATACAATATATTTCTCTTCTTGATGTGTATATCAAATAGAATTCCTTACTATAAGACTTATAGAGCATGTAAAACGAAAAAAAAAATATGGGTATGGGTCTTGTCGAAAAAAAAAATGTCGAATTAAAAATGTTGAATAACAAATGAACTTGGCTCACGTAAAGAATAACGCTTAGAGAAATTTTCAAAAAGGTTTAAGTCCCAGAATTTGAGATCAAAGACCCTAGAAATTTTGTTTTTTCCAAACTTGCCAGACGTAATTAAGGCACATAAGAGACATTATTGGAGAGGTCCAGTATCCCAGAAATTAGGTATAATATATTCTGCAAAAAGGGATATGTCCCCCTTTTTACATCCAAAAGCGGCTACGCATAAAAATAATTAAGGTAAATATTCTGGAAAAAGGGATATATCCCCCTATTTACATCCAACAGCGGCTACGCATAAAAATAATTAAGGTAAATATCATAGAAAAAGGGATATATCTATTAAAAAATTTCGAATTCGAGATTTGAAATTCGTGATTTTTTTTTCGATATACCTACTTTTTTCCAAGATTTTTACTCTCCAGATTTTTTTTTTCGAGATTTTTTTTTCTAGATTTTTTTTTTGAGATCTTTTTTTTCCTAGATTTTTGTTCGTTCGAGATTTTTTCTTTCCAGATAATGGGGTGATCCCGTTCTAAAAAATTTTCAAAAGGTATGCTAAGGGAATATTATTTAATTTCAAGAATGATGCCTTAAAATGCACATAGCTATTTATATAAATAATAAATAAGGTATAAAGTACTATGCTAAAGATTTGTAATAATTAATTTTTTAAATTTAAAAAAATGCTAAGTATTTATTTTTATTTTTAATTGAATAAATTATTAATAATTAAATAAATTTTAAATTCAATATGAAAGCCATAGTTGAAAAACACTCTGAATGATGTCTAAGTTCTGTAAAATTTAAAAAAAAAAATATATATATATATATATATATATATATATAAACATTTTAAGGAAACTATGTATGTTAAGTAAATAAAATGTTATTATAAAAACCAAACATAAATTCTAATTATAAAAAAAAATGTGAGTAATGAATAGAAAATAAAATGATAACATCCCTAAGCTAATGAAAAATAAAATTTTTAATTTTAAAAATACCCAGAAGACGTTTTTAAATGAATGTAATAAAAAAGAGAAGTATATAAAGATATGTATTTATTTTTTAACAACAAAAAAAAATATGACAAAAATAACGGTATTTTTATTTTAAATAATATTATCATAAAAAAATGGAAAAAATTCTGTTCAAGTAGTTTTCTTTCATGTTTTTTTTTTGATTTCGAATTCAATTTTCAAAATTTTTATTAACGATTTTCCTCATAAATGTGTCAAAATGGAATTTTAAAAATGAAAATTTCAGTACATTTTTTTTTTTTATTTTTCATAAAAATATGGTTAATAAATAATATTTCCATAATTCATGTTCTGAATTTTAAAATTTAATTTTCCACACATAATCAAAATGCTTATTTTATTTGTTTTTTTTTTCTTTCGATTTTTAATTCAGAGTTGTGAATTGTATTTTCACAAAAATATTGTGGGAAAATAGAAATTAAAATTAAAATGAAAATTAAAAGAAAAAGTTCATAAAATTTAAAAATATTTCATTAAAATTGAAAATAATTATTTTTGAGTATTTAAAAAAATGAATTTATTAAATGTTGGGAAAAATATGTAATAATAATTTAAACAAGGTGTTTTGGAATTATCTAAATTACTATTATGAATATAGATATGAATATTCAAGTTTGGCAAATAAACAAAAAAAAAAATGTTAGGAATAGTTTTTTTCCTCTAATTTTTTATCTAAATTCGAAACCAGATAAAATATATAAATTGTATAATATTTTGACTGTTATATGTACTACATTTATGTGTTGCCGTCTTTTACCGTCTTTCAAGACTTTCATATTCATAGAGAAACGGAGCAAAAATAGCATATCTTCTTCGGTACAAAATGAAGGGATACATTTTTTTTTTTGAAAAGCCAAGCATGCCACTAGATACTGTGGAAGTCGACCCCACTCTTTTTTTCCGTTTTAAGCAATCTATGTAAATCAGCTAATGATTTTTTATTTCGTGAATTTTTTACCGATCGTTTTAGGAAATTATTATAGTATGTTATAATAATACTAGTATAATGCCATTGTTAATCCAGTAAAGTTTGGGTGCAGTTTGAAAAGTATGCACATTACAACTCAAAACACCAACGACAATGTAAAGTAAATATGTATCATCACTCATCATAATGCATTAATGTTATTTTTTCACTACATTTTACTTCTAGCTATATCTATTCTCTCAATTCGAACTCTTTCATTTATATAATGAACTGTTTTTTTGTTAATATTATTAGTGTTGTTATAAAAGGCTTCAGACAAAAAGAAAATTAGTATATTAATAGCTTTAAGTTATAGTAATTTTCCAGTGCTAATGGTTTGTCACCTGGGGTAATTATATTGTATTTTGTTTTGTTTATTATATGATAATAACTGCATGCACTTTAAAGTCGTAGGGCAGATAAAAGTACACACAAATCCAATTATCAGAAGGGTCAGATAATTTAGAGCCAGATAACGGATTTTCTACTCTGCTTCACTAACTTCTTGTTAGGGATTGCTTGCGCCCGTCGTCACCCGCTTTCGACTGCGTTATACAATGCAAGTTATCAAAAGGCACTCGGCAGGTAACTATGATACTTACCTTCGGTCAGGTGAGACTTGAATCTGTTGTAAACGGTGAAACTAACTAAACCAGGACACTTTTCCCAGGTCAGATCACGTAATCTGTTGTAAGATCTCTAACTGACTATTTTAACTGCGTTAGGCCCTTAGGGTTAAAAGTGAAAAATTAGTTTGTATTTTTAGTATACATTCCTTAAATCATTTTCCTTATAGCATAAATAGATTATTAAAAAAGCACCTTGTACATTGGATATGAAACTGTTCTGATTGAAAATCACATAAATAAGTGATTTTGGTAGCTTTAGGAAAAATTAAATATCTCATTAAAATTATGGTAATTACAAAATAAAATTATTTAATAGTATTATAGTTGGTAAGTGAAAGAAGAAGTTAATGCAGTCTTAATGGTGCTTAATTATGTTATATATACTATAATGATATTTATAAATAAAATTTTCAATTAGAAAAATTCTACGATCAAACAATATTTCAATTAACTTCAATAATTTAAACTTCAAAAATTCAAGAAAAATGTAAATATTTTACAGTCCAAAATATCCCTACTGATTTATTTTCCTGCATTACTGTTATAGTCAAAAAATGTATTTATTTATAAATAATGTGTTACGAACTAATGTTTGGCAATACTTAAATATTCGAATAAAACAAAAATAAATGCAGATGCAGATTGAACTCTAACACTGCAGATATACCACTTGGTATTTTGCTAAATTTGCAATTGAAATTAAGTAAGCCTATAAATTTTCTTTGCTAACAATATTGTCTTCAATTGTTAGCCTAGATTGATTATCTTCTACCAAATACAATTTAACAAAGGTATATTATCTTTCGTAGCAATTTGAGCTATGAAACCAAGCTAAGAAGTTCAAACTCAACATGAATTAATGAACTACAGGTCATTTAAAATAAAGCATTAAAAACTCATAATTGAAGAGAAAGAGCCGAATTTATTCAATTATAGAACAAATTTTGTTAATTAAAAACTTCATAAATTCAAAAATAATTCTATACGAGATGGAATCAACAAGAATATCAGACCAACTACAAGCTGGACAGAAAGAGTTAGAACACCTTTTTATTCATGCTGGTGCAACAAGAAATATGCAGTATGTAATTATAACCCTACAAATTAATTTTGTGAAAATTGTGTTCAATTGCTCAGATTGGTTATTACTTATTACCTTTAAGTAAGATAGGTTCATCATTTCATATTGCAATTAATCTCTACATAAACTTGATTGTAGTTTTATACTACTTAGCAGCCACAAAGTACAAATAGACTTACTTCAATCAATTAAAAATAAATAAAATAATAGTACAGTTCAAATTTCATAAAATTAACTGTACATTTTTTTATTTTTGTTAAACCGTAAATTTTATCTTAATTTTCGATTAACTATAATTTTAATGTTTATTCTAGTTTACTTGCACGTGTTTAATAAATTTTTGTAAAAATTTTTTTTTTAATTATTGAGATTCTATTGTATATATACTGAATTTATAAACGATAGAAATCTCTTAGGCCATTTTATTGTTGAAATAAATAAATAAATACAATATAGTTAAACCACATTCATAAAAAAGAAAATTATCCTAGTTATCAGACCTATCAAAAATCTATTACTTAACAAGCAAAAAGAATAGAAAATTTATGAAAAACAAAAACAAAACATAATAAAAATTTTGTTATTTATACAAGTACATAACATTTTATGTGAAATTTATTCTCTTGTTAAAATGTTGCATAACATTTTTACTATACGATTGCCACTTGAATTCAAAATTTTTTTTTTTTTTTTGTTTTAATTTTAAATTTTTTTGTGTTTTTGTTTTTAATAGATAGTTTTTACGTAAATTTTTATGATATATTTTACGTGTGTAATTAAAACACCTTTTCAATACCATTTATTGTGGTAATATATTATGTTCTTAAAATAAAAAAAATTATATAGACTGGAATTATCAAAAAAAATGTAATCGTTAAATAATTAAATAGTAATATACTACATATATTTTTGCATACAAATTATTTTAAGTATAATATTTTCATTTTTACTCTATAAATGGAACAGTGAAGGAAATTTTTATTTTTTTCTGAATTTTGGTAATTGATTTTTATTATAGGAAATTTTTCTAGGTTTAATTAGAGAAAGCAAATTTAAAATGCTATGCTGACTGCGTACATAAAATGCAAAATCTAAAATTTAATCTATAATTAGCTATTTTGCGGGTTTTCTGATTTCATTCAGTATTTTGAGGAATTTGAGTAAATACGAAACTACCTAATTTGGTGTTTCTCTTGATGTTGCAAAAACCAAAAGTCGAAATCTTTTTTCATTCAGTATTGTATTGAGCAATTTCAGCAAATAAGAAGGTATTTTGGTGTTTTTCTTGATAATGCTAAAAGTAAAGATCGAAATTTGATTTTATACAGTATTGAGTAATTTGAGCAAATACGAAGCTAATTTGGTTTTTTATTGATGTTGCTTAAATTAAAAACCGAAATGATTTCAATCAGGATTTTGCGCAATTTGAGCAAATACGAAGCTAATTTGGCGCTTCTCTTGATATTGCTTAAACAAAAAGCCGAAATCTGATTTCATTCAGTATATTGAGCAAATAAGAAACTACTTTGATATTGTATTTGGTGTTGTTTTTTTTTTATTATATCCTTTGCGGTTAAAATTTTAATTGAATAACATAAAAAAAATGTGCAAAAATACATATAAAGTTTGTATTGTTGGTAAATATATGGAAACCTGTTATTGTGTGTCACTACTACGTAAGATAATGAAAAAAATGGAAATTACCCAATATTCAAACTACACTTGTACGTTTCGTGGCAAGGACGCAATAAAACGCCTCTTCGTTTGTATTTGGTCTTGTAAAAAATGCAAGCGTGCTGTTGCTGGCGGAGACTTGGTATATTCAACAACAGCAGCTGCTTCAGTAAGATCAACTGTCAGACGTTTAAGAGAAACCAAGCAACAATAAGTTTTTAAATAATTATTAGACATCTTAGGTTCACAAAAATTTTAAGTACATAATACCTGTGCGTGTAAATTATTTAGATCCAGACCATTCAAGGTATTTAAAAAATCCAGAATGTAAAAAAATAATGAAAATGCTCAACATAGAAAAATAAAGTAAAAACTGTGGTTCGGTATCCAGAGTTTGTATATATAGGGAGCTATTTTGATGTACATAACATTTAAAATTTCAAATTTATTTTCATCGAGTGGGAAGCATTAATAGAGATTGTATGTAATGGTGAAAAGTATTCTCTCTTCTTAACATCTTGCACCAACAGTGACAGTGATATTACAAGATTACGAAATCAATTTTTTTATTAAATTTACATATACGCAATTACATTTACATTTACATGACGCGATAAATTTTTTCTTCTCGTCAGCGATGGGTCTAAGAGAATATTTGTGTATGTCATTATCGGTAGACAAATATCAATTACCTCGTATATATGATAACTGCAAGAAAGCTTCAACATCATTTATACACTAGTTTCTTGAAATCAGCTTCACTAAAGTCAATCACAAAAATTTACTTAGTTAACTTAAAAATTTCAACCGAATACATTGCTTGAGAGCTTGAGTTGACATTTAATGTCAAAAACACATGAAGGCTTGTTAATACTTAGAGTGAATTAAAAAAATAGAAGATTTAAAAGAGTAAATAAATAAAAAAAATTTAATTTTATATTTTTTATATCTTTAAATTTATAGAAAATTTTAGGTGAAAAATTTATATCACAAAAATACATATATCAAATTCAAGCTATTTTCAAGCTGACAGCAACTTAAGCTGGTCAACCGAATACACAGCTTGAGATTTCAAAAGAATTCAAGTCAAGTGCTCCAACTATCATGTTTACGTACGGTGAGATCGAAAATGTATCCAAAAAATTGCAACTGATACAATGTACAACAAATACAATATGTCAAATTTTCTGAGCTAACAATATTGTGTTGGCGACACAATGTACTTTGCTTACAATTCCGATCACTCTAAACACATTGTCTCTGAAATAAACGTCAAATCAAATATCAAAATATTACTCTTGTAGATACCTATTTTGTGGATAAATTTTCAAATATTTGAATTGAATATATTTGTGAATGATTATATATAAAGATTTAATATGGACAATTTCGTAAAAATATCTTTTTTGAAGAAAAATCTTCTTTGTGCTTTAGTTAATAGTTAATAAAAGCATTTTTCTTTCGTGAGTCCATTTCCTATTAAAATTAAAGCAAATTAACATAAAAACAAAACAAAATTTTAAATTTATTTTTGAAACACGAAGTAAAGCTTATACTTATTTTTTTTTAATTTTTAAATTTATTGCTTGATTAATAAAAAAAACTCAACATAACTGTACCAAACTATATTTTGTATCAACAAATTTTCAGATACATAATTTGACAACTCGTCATAAAAATGAGATACACTGTAAAATTAATTACCGATCATGAGACAATTTAAACAATTTTTGTTGACATTTAAGATCATACGTCAATATGTTAGCGACGTTGTCGATACATTTACAATGTCACGGTATATGTCAGCTTCGTTAAGCAATTTGACATTTACATTATGTATAGTTCTATGTCATTGTAGTTAGCACATTATGTTTGATCATTGACAAAAATTTTAAATATTCATTTCGATTTTTTGACATGAAGATACTTATGTCATCGAATAGGTAACTTTAAATTTTATATAATTTTAACAATTTTTTTTTTACTTTGTTTGAATAATAGCTGTCTTTCGGTTGACTTGTTTATGGATTTATGTTAACTCATATTATTTTGTTCAGATATACCTTAGCTTGTTGTGTGTTTCATTTACCACAGTATAGCGGCATATATCTCATTTTAGTCCGTAATGTACAGTTTTTGTTCTTCAAAAACTTAGTTACAAGTCTGAACAGAACCCATTTTCTTTATCAGCTTATATTCGTTTCTTCATTTAGTTTTAAATCCTTATTTATTGTCGTTAAATTTGTTTTAATTTCAATATTTGCTATTTTTTGTTCATATGAACGAAATATACAAATTTAATTTAAGACTTCCTCTACTTTACTCAACTTTATAAGTTTTCAATAATTTTTATGATATTTCATTAAACTCAAATTTATTTATACCTATACACTATTTTATCTCTAAATATATGTATATATATATATAGGGAATTAATTATTATACCATTTTCTTGATATTAATTGGAAAATAAATTTTACGTTTATCTTTTAATATTTCAGTGAGGCTTATGAGTTTTTTATTAACAAGGTATTTAATATAAAAATGATAAGAGACATATGTATATATTGAGTTGCGCGGCGCGGTAACCATTTAATACATCATAATTAGCTTAAATTATACCGTTGCAAAAAATATGAAAAAAAAACATACAAAATCAAAAAAGCTCCCATTTGTAGGAAGCTGTTTTAATTTTTGTGTAGTGTTTTTATTTTAACTTAAGATAATACGGATGCTTAAATTTTGTTTTTAACTTGATTAACACAGAAAATAAAATTGAAAAATTATTATGAAATATTTTTTCACTTTAATATAATTTTCATAAATTTTCGATTTTAATGAGCGAAATATCAGAAAAAAAAAAAAACAAATCTAGGATGAAAAGTGTGAACGTATATAGGTGAAATAAGCGAAAAATAATCCAGTTTAGGCCTACACTATATACTTATTTTTTCATATCGAAATAATATTGTATATATGTATATTACATTGTTTGTATGTTTGTATGAAGTTTTGTTTATAAAAATTGTGGAGTATGATGTGAACTGTGTCAAAATTAAAAAAAAAAGATTTATTTTTATGTGACATCACTGTTCATGTTGACATTATGCAATTCAATATTCCGTTATAATAATTTCGATTTTCAGATATAAAATTTTTTTTTCTTTTTAATTATTGTATTCTGTTTTTTTTTTGTTCTGCTTTTTATTAATTTTTTTTTTTATTTTGGGTTAATGACGTATGCATATTATATATTGTATATTATGTATTGAAAAGCATGCTGCAACTATAAATGCAGGCTGTATTGGAATGTAGTTTATTTAATTTAAATCTAAGATAAAATTGATAAGAATAATTAGATTTTATGTGTAATAAACTATTATTAAATTAAATATTGACAGTTTGGTGAAAAAAAAGCTAATAAAATTAATAAAAAATGAAAGTTAAAATTTAGGTAAATATGTCAGGGTTGCCGGCCATTTAGTGAATTTAAAGTTATTGATTTTAAGTGAGTATTTTGAATTTTTTTAATACATTTCGTTTAAGTACGAATTACGTGTTTAGAAAAATGTAGTTTGTATATAAGAGATAAGTGAACGATACTATGTTGAAGATAAGTTTTTGAATTATTTATTTTGAAATATATTTGGGGATAAAATATTTCGGTTTCAGGTGATTGTAAACATTTTTTATGACTTTCTTGATTATGTTTTATCATCTGATGGCATCAATTATATCCGAATCGAATTAAGAATAAGAATATTAAAAAAAAACTGGTGCTTAGAGTACTCAAATTTATTTTTTTGTTTTATATTTAATTAAACCCCACAACTCTAATTAATTAATGATTTTTTTTTTAATTACTAGTTCTAGCAAATACTATATCCTACAGATATAAATGCTTGAACTTTACACAAATGCTTCTTTTTTTTAATTAATTGGGAGTTCTATGTAAACACGACCTCTTAAGACCTGTTGTATCTGTTTTATTTTTTTTTTTAATTTTAGAATTGTAGCTCTACATCCTTGATGAATGCTATTATTGCGTTGATGTCAATTTCAAAATCAGGCGTATTCCTGGAAATATTTGTCTATTTTTTTTTTTTAATATTTTTTTATTAGAAAAGTTATAATACAATTAGATAGTTTATTCACCTAAGTGGCATTGTAGAAACATACATTTTGCTAGCTATGGCATCGCGAACAAATATAATATGAGAGAAGGGTTCCTCTAAGCAGAATCTGCATCTGACTGTGTTAGATATAGCAATCTTGAACAGATGCTTGTTAAGTAAAGCTTGGGCCATGACCAGTAATAAACCATTATATGTGACATAAAGAAATACTTGGCTTTAGTCCTAACACGACTCTCTAACATCACTTGGTGCTAACTTGTTTTGCAGGGACATCTGCTTCTTCATTGCCTTGTATTTTTTCATACAAATCCACATAAAAATACCTGTTTTCTTCCGCTATAGCTTTATTAACCTTCTGTAACGATATGATATAGATAAGGTTTGATTTAAAAATTGGGGAAGCCAGAGCTTTTAAGGCAGCTTGGCTATCTGAAAGTATATGTTGGCACCTTTGTGCTCTCTTTTACTGTATTGTAATGCCGTTACATTTCAAGTAAGTACCATATTTAAAATAAATTAATATGGTGATTAAATAAAACAAATCATGCTATCTTAATTATTTGTTTTTGGGATAAAAAAAACTTATTACTGGCAACATTAGTAAAAATGCAATTAATTTATTCAATTAATTTAGCTATAGTTCATTAAAATTAATAGAATAGATAAGTGGGATAGATTAAAATAAATATATCGAAATTATTTATAATTGAATTTTTTTTTATATATTTTTGACGATTGGCAATCTTTTTATGTTTTGATATCTATTTCAAAATTAATTTAAAAATTTCAATCTGATTTTAAACGTTATCTTAAATTTTATGTCAGCTACATTAAAATTAGATGTATTGGTAGCTAAGAATAATTTGTACTGTATTAAAATACTACTTCTAGATGGTGGGATTTCTATTATGTGGTTTGAAATAAGATAATATAATAAATAAAATCAAAAACATGATCAAAACTTGTGATAAAATTTTATAATACACTAATTAGCATCAGTATAGGTTATCTTGTAGTGATTTCACTACTATTTGAAAACTATTTTGTGTGTATATTATGTGTCTCGTCTAAATTGATATATCCCAAGCTTCTTGTCTCCTTTTTCTGTTAAAATTGTAAATTTCAAGTTTTACCTGTCCATATGTAAATGGTGTAATTGTTAGTAATGTTCTTTTAGTTGGTAGTTTGACTTGTTTGTCTGCTTATTCGTTATCCTTTATGCCTGCGTGTCCTGCTACGCAGGTTATTTTGATGTTTTCTATGTTTCTTATTATTGTGTCCCTTATTTATGCTATAATGTGTTCTGTGTTGTCTATGTTTTGTATTGTTCGTACTGTACTTAAGCTGTCCGTGTATATGAGTGTTTTTTTGATTCATTTGTCTGCATTTTATAGACATTAGATATTATGAGATATAGCATTTCGAACCAAATACATGTTAACAGTTCAATCATCTTAACATTTTTCAAAAACTACTATCTAATAACAAAAAAAAAAAAAAATATTACTTACATTTGTTCTGACTAACTCTAAATTTCACATTTCCCTCAATACTTCTCAACTTTTCTTTTTTTCTAGTTCAAACAGTACTAATTTAGCAAAATACACGGCCTAATAACTTTCCGTTGGTCTAAATAAAAAATAAGTAAGAGGAAAAGTAATAAACGGAAAATGAGCATTTAGAATTAAAGCTCAAGTTGATACCAAATAAACCCTAAAATAACAATGAATATATATCAAAATTATGGCTTTTTCACAAATGCATAATGCATTGCATTAATCTCGTCATGTGTTCATAAATGATTTGTACATTTGTTTGCAGTTCATAACTACATTGCAACAATCATATGACAAAAAATTCTTGAGCAAAACAAAGTCAGCTACGCATTATGAAATTTCATGCTGTATACAAAATTTTCACCTGTCGGTTTTGTTTTTTCGTTTGTTTAAATTTTTAAAATGGGTGAGAGTGAAGGACAAGGTATTATTAAAATAAATCGCTTCATTTTTATTATATAGGTATTAAGTATTTATTTTAAATTGTAAACAAAACTAAGACCGGTGATAACTAAATTAAAATGCGTGTTCATAAACGTCAATAAATTATTGTAGTGTGACCGTCATATAAACTAAAATCATAATGCTTATAAGTCAGCCATGTATAATGTAATTGTCACATCATACTGCGTTTATGAAAAAGCCTGTAATATTATGATAGATCTGAATGACTTTGAAAAAAGTCGACTTAAGTGAGTAAATAACATATTTTAAAAAAATTCTGGAAAATTTGTTTAAAGAAAAGTAATTTTTCACTTTTTAAAATAACTTGTTTCTATCCTAAACTAAATTGTATCCTTCTAATAAAATATTATTTATTTACATTAATGACTAATACTCTAAAATATTTCATAACAAATCATTGTAATTTCTTATTATTATTGTTTTATTTTTTAAATTAAAAAATTTACCAGTTTTTAACCCTTCTACTTTTATTTTATCTACAATTTGTGATCAATATTGTTGAATATCGAATTGTAAATAAATCGATTTATATATATAAACATTTTTTTTATTTAATAACAGTATATTATTTCTTTTGCCCCTAAAGTATTTGCAATACATATAACTACTTATGTTTTCATTTTAAATATAATCTTTTATTTTGATCATCGCACATTGTAAATGACTTCATTTATTTAGAAGAGAATAAAAAAAAAATTTGGCGCCTTACTGCGATAAATGGATTCATTTGTAGAGCTCCAGCGCAGTATAATTTATGCACGGTTGTTTCTTTAGTTATTTTTTTTATTTTTTTAACTAATTAATAATTAAAATTGTTACTTACAATCAAATAATTTTGTAATTAATAATAATTTAAAAATTGAAATAAATAAAAAAATAATAAAAAAGTAAAAATATGTTTGGTTCAATACTTTTTTTTTCATCCATGTAAACTGTTTTTTCTTAAACTTTTAATTTCGTTTGAATTGCAATAACAACACTATAAAATTGCGATTTGAATTGAAATCCTCAAAATTTTTAATCCATTT
The DNA here is from genome assembly GCA_963942445.1 of Argyra leucocephala. NCBI lineage: Eukaryota > Metazoa > Arthropoda > Insecta > Diptera > Dolichopodidae > Argyra > Argyra leucocephala. The sequence continues at coordinate 161,225,881 of OZ012678.1, forward strand.
TTTTACTCTGGTATTGTGGTTTATGTTTTTGTTATTTTGTTTTTTTGGTTGAATTATTCAATGGTAGAAATTAAAAGTGCACCCATAGATTTCTAGAGCATTTATGTAAAAGGAAATCGGCGCGCATACATCATAGCTGCATGCTATTTTTTGTTTTGCATTTCCATTTGGCATTGTTATTGTTTTCAGTGTTGCTGTTTTGATGTATAATTGTATAAAAACGAAAACTTGGTTATGTGGTTTCTCTTCTATTGTGTTTCTTATTTTTATTGAAAATGTACAGGGTGTGCACGTTAAAACAAATGAATATCGTTCTTGATTATTTCAAATAAATATCATTCAGGCTATTCATGTTCGTGATATTCAAAGAGCAAATTTAATTAATAATTTGTTTTTTCTTATCAATACAAACAATATCACGTATATATGAAAATAATATTTTCTTGGAGCAGAAAATTTTGTTGAGAATAAATTGGATAATATTTAAAAATAGTATGCATCAAATATAATTTAATTAAATCATTTCTTTTAATTATATCAAAAATATGGTAATAAACATTTTTTTTTTACAATTGTAAGATTATGGAAATGCATTACGCAAAGTTTTGATGTACCAAAGATTATATAATACTATATGATGTCGCATTACGAACAAAATTTTGTCTTACTTTTTTTTTGTCTCTCCAGCTCCACCAATTGATAGGTGGAGGAACATGTGTCTGAATATTTTTTGTTTTAGCAACAGTTTATCTAAAGATCAGTATTATATCATTTTTGGATGTAATAATAATCATACGCAAGTTTTTGTTGGTGTGGACAAAATTAATTAAGACAAAATCACAAATGAACAAAATAATATATTCAAATTTATATAAAAATTTTAAAATTATTTGCTTTTATAATTAGGTGCTTTTTTTCGAAAATAAGATAGAATAAGAATAAGAACACTAATTATTTTATTTCTTAAAAATATAAAACAAAAATTACTATATTGAATACGCGTTTTGACAATTTATTCTTCCACATTATTATTCTTAATGTTTTAATATAGTCTCATAATTTTAATTTCATTAAATTATTTAATTTTAAGTCTATAAATCTATTCATGTAGCCGGAGGTTTCACATGAACTAATTGACATACACCACTATTTCAATTTTTTTTTCTATGATTTTAATTACATATTTTTTTTAAATATTTATTTCATATGGATGAGTGTACATATGTATATAATTTTAATATCAAATATATTGTGTACATAAAAATCTTAAAATTTATTTGTTCGTAACAATTTTTATCGTGGGGTCCTGACCTTAAAGCAAAATTGATTGGAAAAGTTGTCGATACGTTTTGTATATGGATATAATTTATTTGTATATTAATAATTTGTGCTACAACTATATATTGCCAGTACTGTACTATTAATTATTCTCTTTGATGAGCTTTGAATAGCTTTAAGTTTGGGGCAAAAATTGGAAAGACTTTTTTTTTAAAAATCTATTTGAATAAAATATATTTCTTATTGTATTTAGAAAAAATGAAATATATTGAATTAACATGATTTCTGTAAATCAAAATGATCAAATACATAATTTAGATATTATTAAGGATTTAAGAACCGTTTTTCTACTTTCCTATAAGCGCTAATATAAATAGGGCAAAGAGAGCTTTGGTTCTATTGATGAACAGGATTGACATTACTGTAGGTTTTTGTTCGGGTAATTTTCTTGCACAAAAAAAAAGAATAAAAAAGTTAAAAAACTCTTATGAGCCCATGTTTATACGAGGCAAAAATCTACCGCAGATCTGCCCTACAAATGTACTTTAATGTTCATACGTAAAAAAAGGCGTGGTAGATTTCTGCCATTGTTGTCAGATTATTGAAATATCATGATGGTCGAAAATAAAATTATTTATTAATAAATAAATAAATTTGTATTCATATTCTAATGTCAATATTATTTGTATAATTCATATTTTTTTTTGTTTTACTGACATTCGATCTGAAAATTATGTTGTCAACAATAATTTTCTTGCACTTTGTGTATAAAAAAAATTAAAAATATTTTAACACTGACATTTTTATTACCAGAACAAAAATTCAAACGTAAAAATCTACAGGAAATTTTAAACTTGGGTAGATGTGCTTACCCCTTACCGAAAAATCACCCCTCACCAACACACGAACAAATTTTGGTAGATTTTTACCACTTTTCTACCCGTATGAACATGCATTGAGTAAAGAAGTAAGGCACAAGAACTTGCAGCTGTCAAACCACTGACAGTTACTTATTTAATGTGAAGATAAACAATCATTTGAATTTAACTTACAGCTGTCTAACCGCTGACATTTATTTAATATAAAGATAGACAATATTTGAATTTAACGTGCAGCTGTCAAACCACTGACAGTTACATAATATTTAATATAAAAATAAACAATAATTTGAATTTAACGTGCAACTGTCAAACCACTGAAAGTTACGTATTTAATATGAAGATAAAAAATAATTTGATATTAACTTACAGCTGCCAGACTACTGACATTTATTTAATATAAAGACAGACAATAATTTTAATTTACAGAGGTAAATAACGGAGTTTTTTTTTAAAATTAATTGTTCAATTGTTCAAAAAGTTGAATTACTTTAATTAATTTACCACTTTGAAAACAGACGCGTACTACAAAAGTAAATAAAAACATAACCTAAAAAAATACAAGAACAAAATTTGACTAAAGTTATAAGATATTACAATTTAAAATTTAACTTGCAAAAATTTATTCTAGAGAATCTTGCTAACGTCACATAATTCCTTTCATTTTCAAAAAAAATCTATGGACTCGAACGGTTCACTTGTCAAAATTTGGATAAGTTTTCGCTAGTTTTGTAAAACATTATCGTACACGAACGGTCATATATAATTATATCTATTTAATTCTTTTTAAATTCTTCATATTGAAACCAGAATGTATGCACATAAGGATGTGTGCTATTCATATATATAAATTCCAGTTAATAATTTTTGTTTTATGTTTTTATAAACATATGTTATAAATTGAAAACTTGCAGTTATTATATTGATCGTGAAACTGATAAGTTCCGGAACATATGTATGTTAAAACAAAGCAAAAAAATAGCAAATATATTTTGGAATGGATTTACTATTGCCAGTATTGCCACTATATCTTATTACATGTATTTGAATCTATACATGTACATATCCGTTTATATACATACATATGTATTTATATTGGTAAACTAGTTATAAAAAAAAAAAATAAAAAATAAATAAAAATTAAATTTATTTTAATCGTAGAGTTGTATAAAAATTTTGTTTTTATTACCGATTTAACAACTTTTTTTTTATTGTTTTGTCTTTTTTTTTGTAACGCGACTAAAATTTGTCTCTAATCTCATTCGATTAGGAATTAAGACATTTATTTATGACAATCTATTGGAGTAAATTGTAACATTCATACAACATTATGTTAATTTGTATATATGTATTTTAAATAATTATTAAAGTAGTGAGGTGTGGGGAGGATGTCTGGACTTATATAATTTGTTTTTTTTTTCAACGTCTAGTTATTAATGGAGATAATATCTCCTGTCAAATAGTATTTTTTTTTTAAATAATTGATAATATCAATAATTTAAGTATCTGAATGTCTCCTCAGAATTAGTTCATTGAGCAGTAAATAAGAATTTTTGGAATTGAATTTGATTTTTTTAGTTGATTTCTTTACTTTATCTTATCAAAGAAAATTAATTTGTTGCAATATGTTAATATGCAATAATAATAATAATAATAATAAAAAAAAAACAAAAAAGAAAAGAAAAATTATTCATTTGACATATTGAATTTGTTATATTACACATAATGTTATATTTATTTGTTGTTGTTTTTTTGATCATCTTTTTCTAGTTTGACATTTTGGAATGATGTTTTTAAATGTTGTTTACTAGTTTTTATATTAATTTTTTACCGTTACATAAATTAGATTAGTTTATTAATATATATATATATATATATATATCAGTTTAAACGTAATATATTTGTGAGAGGAAAGGATTGTATTTATGTATATAAAAACCAATTAACCATTAAAATTTGAAATATTAAGTAATTATTTAAAAAATGGCATTTAAAAAACAAAATCAGTGTTTATTAATAAAATTATTTAAAGTTGTTTTTTAAAGATGAGATACATTTTTCGTCCGTCGGTATTACATAACAGTTTTATTGTGACTTAACTTCATATTTTTAAATTATCAATACTATAGAAATTAGAATACGAAATACTTTAAAATGAATAAAATTCAATTGATTTAAGAACAATTATCTTAGAAATGATTTCAAATAAGTGTAAAATTAAAATGGTGGAATACCAAATTCTTTAAATAAATATTTCGAAATAAATTTATTATCTAGGAGTGATAACATATCTTAATGCAAATAGATAGTTTGAGAATGTGTCGTTGGTTCAAGAAACAACGAAACTAACTGGAGGGCAGTGGAAAACTATTTTTTATATCTTTTTAAATTAATTATTCAATAGCGAAAGCTTTAAAATAATTTTTTTTTCAGATAATTAAAGAAAATTTAAATCTTCGAAAGGCTATACAGCGATCAGTGCTTCAGAAGTTATGAGCTATTTTGTCTCTACACTCCCTGTTTTTTTTGCAGTAAATTTTTTAATTTAATTTATTTTCGATTTTCATTTAGTAGGTTTAGGTACATATCATATTATGTGTTTGGTTTTTTTTATAATTTATCCTTCGATATTTCGAAAGTGAAAATTTGACAATTTTATATATGTCTATTTCTACTAGTTTTAGTGTCTAAATTTCTGCGATTTACTTTTATTATTGGATATAATAGTTAAAATGTATTTGGGTGTTCGAAATACATTATTAAAATTTTGCAAATTTCATTATGGGTTTACCTTTCTATATTTTGGTTAGCTTAACTTTGCGTTTTTAAGTTAAAGCTAATCGTTTTTTTTTGTTAATATTATTATATTTATAGGAAGGAGTCTTGAAATTATAAATTTAGTTCTCTTTCGTAAATTCTTAATTAGAATGCATTTTAAATAATTACAAGTTTAGGCAATATTCAATTTTACACTGTTTATTTAACACTTTCCATACACAGGCCACATCACCGCATTTTGTTGGTTATCTCTCGATTATTAGAAAAAATTCAATATATAGAACAAAACCACAACTTCTATAAATTAAAAACATGATTTGATATAGGTTCGACAGTTCTGAATCACTTATTGTATTTCAATGTTTAATTTATTGTAATGTAAAAAAATTAACTTTCCATTAATTCCATTTTTACTATATTTACTTTTTTGATTTTTTAGTTCTTCAATAAATTTTTTTATTTATTTATAAATTATTTAATTTTTAGTATAACCAATGTAATAACTATTAAATTTATTTCTTTTGCAATTCCTTGGGATTGCCAAAAATATTAAATAAAAAGCAAAACACCGAAATTAAACCCGTAAACACCAAAAATACCATTTTATTTTTTTGGTTGACCAATTTTTGCAACGCTTTTAAAAATTTTCCATAAACATTATTTTAAATAAAACCATTAAAATTTTTATTATTTATTTACAAAAACATTTTTATTTAATTTAATTTTTTTATTTTATTTGTTTTTGTATTCCATAGTAAATTAACATTCTTATCAAATAATGAATCATATCTGTTCCGAGATTTTATTTATAATTGAATGCATAATTTGTTGTTAAAATGGTAATGGTAAATAAAAAATAATAATAAAAAAAGAAAATAAAAATAAAAGAAAAAATTAAGTAAAAAATTAAGTAAGAAAATCGTGCAGAGTTAAATCAATGAACAAGGACATTTTCTCTTATCAGAATGAGTAATGGAACAAAATAATAGAGATAACAATTCTGGTATAGCAATGACCGCAGAAGTAACCATGTTTATTTGTATAACTGTTTTTTTTTGTTATATGGTTATATATAATCAAATTCAATAAAGACACTGTGAATTTTAAGCATATGAGTTTTAGTCAAAACACAATATACAATTTGATCAAAATTGAATTGAAGTGAACTTTATGGAAATGTATCAATAAATGAAATTTTAGGAACTAATTTGTTGGTTTTTTATAGTCAATTTGCAGCTTCGAGTTTTTAAATTAAAAATATATTTTTATATGAAGAAATAAAAGGTCGGATAGTTCATTATTAAAGTATAAAAGGTGTATTCATGTTCATAAAAAATAACATAGCCCTATTTGTTCTACATGTTTGTATATCGCCAATTAACAGATGATTTTATGATTTGATGATGAGATAATGATTTGAATTTTTTCAGCTTTGTTTATAATTTTTCTGACAATATAATTTTTTTTTTTTTTTTTTATTAAAATGTACTCTTTTTGAATTTAAATCAAATTTAAGTTTTGTACTGGTTTTGTCGCTTTTAGAATTTTATTGAATTGTGTACCTAAAAAATGCAATTTGATACCTTATTTTGTGATCACACTCAGGATATTCTTCAATGATATGCAGGATAGCTCCCATCGTTCGGGGAATATTGTTCCGAACTCTGCCACGAGCAGATGTTCAATAGATTCTTCCTCTATTTCACATATTCGGCATAAGTTGCGGATCATCACCAATAATAAATTTGTCGGTTTGGACCATTGCTTCTTTTTGTATAAAGAGATGAAAACTTTCTAGTGATGCGGTAGGTGTTGTCTGCATAGCCCCATTTACTATAAAATAAGCTGAGTACTATATATACTTTACTATTTAATCAGGGAGAGCATTTTTTTTTTAAATAATTAAAATTATAGTATAAGCGCTTTTTTAATTTGATTGCATTTCTGATTTTAATTAAAATTCAGTTGATTCGATTTCACTGCACCCTATATTATATATAGAAGGTTCAAGTATATTTAAGTAGTTTTATTGAAATCGTTGATTACTGACACAATAAAAAGTAAATTATTCAGAATACGTTACGTTCTTGAAAGTCAAAAAAATTCGATTCTGTCTTCCATGAAATTAATTTTTATAAACACGTAGATCATTTGAATTTTTGATCATCTCATATTTATTTAAAATTCGTTTTGATTTGCATATAAAAATTGAAAAATCTAAATGTGACATATAAAAAAATTTCATTTGGTTTTAATCATTAAAAAGCCTAATTTTACAGACTCGTAATTATTTAAATTTTACTAATTATGTTTTTTTAACAAGTGAATATTGAAAATGAAATTTGGTTGAAATAAATTTGGGTTAATTTAGAAAGTTATTTGAAAAGTCTTGAAACATTAAATGTACTTTAATTGATTTTAATTTGAATAAGATTCACCTATCTACATACTTATATACCATTTCATTTCAATATGTGCATTTTATTTCAATTGTTGATAATTTATTTTTTTTAAAAATGTTTTACAAAATTCTCCAAAATTTATTTAGATAATTGTAATTGCTTTAGAATCAATACAGTCAAAGCAGTTAAATTTTAATTTTATATAATTTAGCGCGATAAAATAAATCAGAAAAAAACACAAAAAATAACAAAAAAAAAATTAAGTGGATTTTGATGACAATGACAACGAAAAATCTTAAAATTAATATAGAATTAAGTACCATTGGAATTTCACTTAACCTGAAATTCGTTTTTTTTTTGTTTTTTGTCGATGAATTATTTTACTCTACTTTTTGATGTTTTGTTTATAACTTTTTGCTCAGATTTTTAATTTATTTCAAAGCATATGGTAAAAGAAATTTAAAAAGTCAGAATGAAGAGATAAACAAAATATTTGATGCTTGTAGTGAAAGTTTGGAAACTGAACATTTACAAAGCATTAAATAGTCTTAAATATCTTTCGATTATATTAATCCAATTTCCGTAATTGGTCATTGACATTGTTTTTTAATACTATGTTTAGAATGATACCTGTTGCATAATTTTTGGCAGCTGTCTTCGATTTCATGGAAACATTTTGATCTTGGTCTATCTTTTACTATAATATTTTTTGAAATTAGGATCTAGTATTTTTCACTTCCCCTTGTACTGGTCATCTTAGCCATTAAATTTTTTAATATTTTATCTTTATTTAATTCATTATTTAGTGTAAAATTTAATAAAAACGTGACATTTTTTACACCAAATGTGTAAAAAAAGATTTCCGTAGAATTTTCCTTGTACTTTTGATGTTGTACTCGGGTGTAGAATTGTGACAGCGATTTCTTTACATATGGATTCAATTTACAATTATGGGAATAAGTGAGAAACAACTTTTTTTAACAACTTGTAACTACATTCATAAAATAATTCAATTAAAATTTTGTTTCAATTTAAATTTTTCAATTAAAAAAATACCTCTGTCTTTATCTTAGCCATTTTCCAAATACATATATGTATTGATTTTACAAATGTCAAACTTAAAAATTACAATGTCAACTACAGTACAATACTAAAAGTACAATATAGGTTTGAGTCTTGTATAAATATACAAGTCTTATAAAATATATTCTCATATAAAAGTTTTACAATGGCCAATACACTTCTAAACTTCAACACCTAGTACAAGAGTACCACCTTTAATCTACACATATTCATAAATACCCTTAATAACAACATAATAGTTTCTAAATCCAAATGATACACTTTGTTGTAAACTATTAATCGTAAAAAATTTATTTACGAATTATTTGAAAATTTTTATGTACCGAAATATATTTTCTAAATTCAATTTTCAGGTTTTTCGCTTAAGTCTTTCGTTGTAATTTGTGTGAAACAATTACACATTATGTAATCGTGTTTGTGCATTTGTATCGGGTAATTGATAAATTTTTGAAATAGTTTGTGGTTCAAATATTTTAAGTAAAATTATTTTATTATATTGTATATTAATAATTTTTATGGCAATTATTTAGATTTGAGCGTATGTATATTATCTATTGAAAATTTATTAGAGAAAAAAGGTGGATTTGTAATTTTTCAGTTGTTTTTTATCCGACGAGTATTTGTTATAATATTGTTTTATTTAGGAAAAGTATACAAAAAGTGTTACATATTTAAAGTTTTTGTTTAATGTGACTGTTTTTTGAAGTTGACATTGACATTACTTTCTTAATATCCAATTCAGTAATGACGTTTTGCAACGCCTTGCGAATACACAACTCAACAAATTATTCACCAATCATTCTTGAAGTTTTTTATTTGTTGTTGACGCTGTTTTTTTTATAGACTTTATGTTAAATTCTTTTTTGTTGCAGAATTTTTTATACAGAATTTTTTATGAAGGATTTTATATATTTATGAACATTTGATATACATTTCATTCTGTACAGTTCATACCACTATGTTTAAATATGGATTAATTTTTCCAAATTATTACCATTCTTACAATTGACTATAATAATGGTTTTTTGGTGTAAGTAAAAAATACGAGCCGTAATTCTTTATGTCAATCCAAAGTTGTAATTCTTAATGTAATGGTTAAACTAATACATCGTTTAAAGGTTAAATTTACACCCTGTAATGTTTTAGTTTTATTAATTAAAATCCCTAAGCTTTTAGCCATTTTAGAAAAATTTATATGAATTTGGTGTATTCAAGTTTCAAATTTCACTAATGTGAATACATTGAAGAAAAATTTATGGCGTTAAATTTTGTACCAGTAATTTTTTTCAGAACTCACTACAAGTACCACTAAAGTTGATTCTGTGATCAAAATAATTAAAATAATTTTTTAAAGGTATTATAAATGGAATATCTGAATATTATATAAATTTCAATCCTATTTTGAATATTTTTTGTAATGTTTTTCTTCTGAAAAATATAATTTTATTATTTTATTCATGTCTCATGAATTGATTTAACTAAAATTCTTTGGATTAAGCTATACAAAACACATTTTTCATAAAACATTTTTTTTTTCTACCTCAGAATGACTAATTCATCCAATACAAAAATCAATCTAAAAACCCACTGACCTAATTCTGGTCATCAAACTATACATGTAATAAAACAAAAAAATAAAAAATATAAATATTAAAAAAACAATATCGTAGTGGTTTTATTAAAGTCAGCTGCATAAGTACCAAAACAATATTGAATAGCAACAATGAAAAAAAGAAACAATAACTGGACATAATCCATATGCTCTCATATGATTCACAAAATTGACTTGTTTACTGTCATTCTCCATTATGGTGTTATCAATTGACATATTAGATGTTTTTTTTATTGTTTTTCTGTTGTTTTTTCTTTTTTTGTTTCCAAACTTCAACTTTTTATTCAGTTGGGGCTTTTTTGTTTTATAAATTATTCTTTGTATATTTTATTTTTTTCATTATTTTTTTATTCCATTGTTTTACATTTGACTGAATTATATTCTCATTCTACGTTGCGAGAGAGTCTAAACTTTAAAGAGTTGTATTGTTGGTTGGTGGTGTCCGATCAGGGACTATAATTTACTATATTTAGAAGTATATATTTATTTTTCTGTATTGTAAATAAAAAAACAAACTGTTATACTGGATTTTGACTGTAAATTTTCATTAAAATTCAAACTTATTCATAAAGTTATTCTGTTCATATGCTAACTGTTTTATAAAATTGTAGACAAGATTTAAAAAATAACAAAATAAGAAAAGAAAATATTGCGATACGCAAGTCAATGAATTAATTCTGTCAGTTGTTGAATTCAGTTAAAAAAAAAGTATAAAAGAAAAAGAATTTTGTCTGCACAATTCAAAACGAAAAATGAAAAAAAAAACCAAATAAAACAAAAATAAAAAAAAACAAATACAATAAAAACAGTTGAATAAAAACTTTATCAAGGAGGTAAGTAGCCCCCTTACATAAATGGAGTGATGAAAAACCGTTGTTGTTCTTTACATTTTTTTGCTTTTATTTTTATTTATCTGTTTGTTTTGACTTCAAAAACTTCAGGACTTCTTGTTGAGTCAAACTGCTAAACAGAAAAAAAAAATATGTATATATATATATATATATATAGCAAAATAACAAAAAATTAAAGTCAACCGTGCTTGTTGACCGATAGAATTTTTTATTAAGGAAAACAAAAAATAATAACAATAAAAAATATAAACCTACTTCAAAAGGTAGAAAATTTTCATGGTACAATTTCACAATATATATGTATATATATATATATATATCATAATCGATTCATACTGGTTACTTACATACAGAGACATATATTCGGTATTACGTAACACAAAAATACTCTAGTGACAGACAGTGGTACTAGTTGGTACCTATAATGATGTCTGGATTGGATTGATCTGGTATTGTGATATTTTTTTTCTTCCGTCAGCACTTTTCAACAAAAATTCTGTTTTTCTTCAAAAAAAAAAAAAATCATAATAAAACAAGATAATAAATAAAAAAACAAAAATTAATAAATTTATAAAAAGAAAAATAATAGAAACAGAAAAAAAAATTAAAAATTAAATTGGGAAATATATCGCGGAGCAATTCTGAACTATTATAGGCCTATTGTGAAATGAATATGTAAGGTAATAATATTTACAAATGGTCGACAATATTTCAAAGCAATGTCAAGCCATATGATTGCTTGTTGGGAGATGCAATCGATACGGGGAAAACACAGAGTGCATACAGTACCAAGAAGGGTTTTTATTCGTCATAGGGTCCTAAATTTGTTCATTGTTTAAATTTTGTATACAGTTTTCATAAGTATATAATAAAAAACTCGTTATATCAATATAAACTGAAAATATTTCGAATGAGAATTCTTATTCGATTTAATCTAATTTGATTTTATTATTTCAACTGCATCTAAATGTACAGAGAAAATTTAAGACCGTGTTACAGGCAGGATGTGGGCCATCTCTCTTTTACAAATCTTATATCTAAGTATTTAATACTAGTAGAAATTAAATACGATTTTAATCTGAGTCTAATCTAATCTAAATCTAATTAAAATCGAATTATATACATAATGTACATATATTTGTTAAATTGTTAGTCTTAGAATTTAGGATTTTCTTACTTTACTTTATTTATTTAATTTTTTATATTTTTGTGCCAAAATTTTATTTCAGCAAATTTTTTTATATTGTTAGATGTCGTTCCATATAAAAATGTTCAATGCTTTACGATTTTGTGAGTTATTCTTGGGCAGAAGCCGTGCTAATTTTTCCTATATCGTTCCAATTTTAGTATATACTCTGCCAAAGCAACAATATCTTTATTAGATATAGAATAGGCTAAAATTAATAACTCATTTTCATTCCTCTAAATAACACATTCTATAATATTATTTATTTAGTCTATAAGGTATTGGTTATAAATATATAGCAATACAAATTTCTCAATCATATGATGTTTAGTCAGATACTGAACTAAAATGTTTACCTGCTCTTCCCAGTTGGTAATACTTGAACTATTTTCAATAATTTCAACTACATATTTATATATTCAAGTTGGACATTTTTCCATCAAATTAATATGAATACATTCTGGTCCTAGATCCGGTTAATAACATCAATTATTAACAAAAAGTAAAAGATTTATTCAACCATTGAGCAGAAGCTGGATCTCTTAGCTAAACAATATTAATTCAGGTAAATTAATAAAGTAAATAATACTAATTCCGTTGAATTCATATATGTTTTGAGTAGACTTCCTTAAATGAAATTCATCACTAATATACAACTCGTTATACTTGAATTATATTTTATCTATACAAAATACCAAATATTTATCTATTTAATTAACGTTAATATATTAGTAATTTATTTATAATATTACAATATGTTATAAACGTTAAATTAAACTTTAATAAAAGCAAAAAAATAAAGATAAAGAAAAATCATCCAAAGTCGTTAGAAAATATCTGTACAAAATAACTGACTTTAATTCGCGTAATGACCAATAATGGTTGTAAAACAATCAAATAACACAAAAATCAAATCAACAACAAAAATAAAGAACACAGCTAATCATGATGATATGTTGTAGTAAATCCCATGCATATAGCCAACAACTATTTACTCCTATCTTTCATAAAATTAAGTCTGTTCTTTCTATTCTATGTATCTATACAAGATTCAGCTTCCGAAAAGGTTAAAAAAGAAGTTAAACGAAGACATAACATAACGCATTATATTGAATGACTTATAATCAAAATGATAAAAATAATAATAATAAGAAAAAAGAAGGAAAAAGTTAAATAATGCGGTTAACTGGATAGCACAAATCAATCTTAAAAACAAAAATGAATAAAAATAAAAAAAAATTAAAAAAAAATTACAAGAATAATAGAAAAAAAAAATAAACTTCTGAACTTCTATTTAATACTCTAAACTAACAACTTAGTACTAGTATAGTAAATATCTACTCTTTAAATTATTACATTATAGATTGTTGATGAAATTATAACTAGCTTATGGTGATGTTTAACTACATACTTCTTTTCTTCTTTCATTTTATTTAGGTTTTTTGATTTTTATTGATGTTTTTTTTTTTTTTTAGTTTTAAAAATTTAATCGTTACTACAATTCAATATAGAATATAAATAAAATAGAAGAGATAAAAGATAGAAGAAGAAGAAGAAAACATCAAAACATGTCCACATTATTAAATAACTTTGATTGATTTCAATTCTATAAATACAATAAAAAAAAAACAAAATTAAAAAAGAAAAATTAAAAAAACGAAAAATTAATTTTCTTTTTAAGAGAATTTTTCTAAATTTTAAAAAAAATTAATTTAATGAATTATGTAAAGTTCTATCTTAGTTTTAAAATTTTTAAAAATTTTTCTTTCAATTTTTAGTTTTCTATATTTAATAACAAATTTTCTTCGCAAATCTAATGCTGAAACTGTTAAAATTAGCAATAGACGATAAATAATGGTTAACATGATTAACCATGAATCATGATTTAATAAAATCTGCTGAGTGGGGCAAGCAGAGTTTAATTCGTCTAAATGTCAAAATTGTCTAATTTCACGCAAACTGGTACAATTTAAACCAAATCTCTCTTTCCAAGGTGTTACTTTACAAAACTCAGATACTCTAAACATTTTAGGTATGCAGATTTAGAAATATCAAAATGTTTAGGATACTTAAGTGGATGTAAAACTCTCTTTTCACATTCGAAACTTCTTAAGATTTATAAATCTGTTATAAGACCCAAGATTCAATACAATTCACACATTTGGGCTGGTGCTTCTCTTTCAGCCTTCTGATCGGTATCAGAATCGCGCAATTTGTTTAATCGACAGCCCAAATGAAACTTCATCCTAAACTTCCCTTGATGGACATCGTCATATAGTAGGAGCGCTTTCTCTGTTTTATAGATATTTCGTTGGTGTGGATACATGCTCATTTGAAGTCAAAGAACTATTCCTCTTAAACAGTTCCAAAGTCAAACAAGAAGAGCCGCATATTCAAATTTCTACATAGTAGAAATATCTAAATGGCATAAAACAAACAGGTTACGGAAATTCGTTCATAGTCCAAACTTCTATATTTGTAGTCCGAATGTGTATAACTTGCAAAAATTAAAAAAAAAACATCTATAACTTCATTCTGCAAATTCTTATCAATTTCTTCACTAACCTTTTTCTTTTTTCACATCCTATATCCTGTCCCATCCAAACGGTACGTACGTAAGTAGTACTAAAGGTTACATCATAACGCTTGGCTGCTTATAAAAAAAAAAGGTAAGAAGAAAAAAAGCATTGTGATTAATAAGTCTATATCATATAGAGTGGTCAATCTGAAGTTGTACTATTAATACAGAAACACGATGACAGACGTTCGTTCGTTAATCTACTATAATATATAAAACGGAAGAAGCATTAATTAGAATGATTTTCACATTGGGTTTTCTTTTTACAGTTAAATTTTAAAAATATAAATTCCAAAATTATGTTCAAAATTCTAAAATACTACATTTGTCTAATCAACGATACAAATTTACTTTTTTTTGACATATTCATCATTTTGGAGTGATTTTACTACATTATTATCATTCAGGACATTTTTTGAATGAATTGAAAAGACTGATCAGCTTTGAAATCGGGAAAAGGAAACACTGATTGTTTTTAAGATAATTTATTCAACTCTATAGACTTTTTTGCTATGTTATTGCCATCAATCAGTACTCAGTAGCAATAATACAAAAGTAATCATGTCATATTGCCATCCAGTAGTAAGAATAGAAGTAATCAAATATCTTGCATACAGTTCTAGATTGTATTTGGAAAAACGGAGTAATATTTGCTTATAATTTACTGAATTTTTATTTTTTAATGTTAAAATCAACGTTTTGTAGTAGTAAGGACTTTCTTTAGAACACAAATGCAAAATGCCATTTAATTAACCACCGAATGTGTCAGGCTAGTATAGATTAACCATAAATCCCAGAAAGGCACATTTACTGGCCTTTACCAATAGAAGAAGAGGAAACTCAATAACTATGTTCTTCCTTCGATTGACGGAAATAATCTACAACTTCGAGATGAAGTAAAATATCTAGGAAACATACTTGAAGATCAATTGAAGAAGTACTAAAAAGTTCAATTGAGCGAAACACATCGAGATGAAATGTGCTAATGCCGTGAAAGTTTTATGGCAGTGCAGAAGACCTTTGTAAACAGTTGTCGCCTAACATCGAAAAAAGTCTTAAAACTATATCAAATGTGCGTCATTTCTATAGTTACCTATAGGTCCGTTGCATGGTTTCCAAGAACATTCAGAGCAAATGTCATTAAAAAACTAGAAACAGTACAGAGACTTGCGTGTCTTTGTTATACAGAGAACGCGTGCTTTTAAAACTACACCTATAGCGACTATACAAATACTTCTTGGATTCCCACCCTTGCATCTTTATGTAAGAGTGGAGGCCTTCAACGTTGTAGAAGGTTCAAAACTATAGGGAATAGAGATGTAAGACAAACATCAGAGGCTATGGAAAGACTTAGAAGAGGAACAGAAAGAGTTGATATCAGATGACATCACTACATCCTCCAAAGAAGAGGTACGAAGTAGAAATTCCAACGAGAGGGACCTGGCGTGATTCAGAAGAGCAGGAAAGGTTGTCAAACACTTCGGATATTTTCATGAACGCGCCCTTACGGCTGTAAGGGCGGCAGCTGAAGTGTTCTTTGAAAAAGAGCAACTTGAACTCCACTTTGGCAAACATGGGCCAGTCTTCCAGGCTGAAGTATTTGCTATAAACGCAACGAATATAATAAAAGGGCATAGACGGTCTAACATAGTCATTAAGACTTTTAGTGACAGTCAGGCTGCCTTCAAAGCTCTTGATAGTAATCTCATCAAATACAGATTGGTGGAAGAATGTTCGGAACCTCTAAACCTCATAAAGTCGTGAAAAAGCAGCAGGTACGTCATTATTTTGTTTGTTTTTAATGAATTTCTCTTAAATAACCTCCTACTACTCTTCTGACAAATGGTTGTCTTTATTAAAATAAGTACTTACTAATTTGTAATTATTTGATTAAATGCAAATATTAATTCCTAGGAACTCTGTTAACGATTACTGATAAAGCCTCTGATGGCTTCAAGATATTTCTTGGGTTTATTGAACTTCGATTATTGAAAAATACATTACTATAGAACGACAAAAAAAAAAAAAAAATATTTTACTTTTTAAAAGAAATTTCGTAAAAATTAAAAATTCCTTTCGTGTAAATGTCATGCTGAAACGGATCCCAAGAATATTAATTTGTCGCGTACATGATATAAAAAGTGACCTATACTATATTGGATGAAGTTCAACACCCTAATTAGATAATCCATCACCCTAAGATACAATTTTTTTTTTTTTTTTAAAGGACTTTTAATTTTTTTTCTTTGTTTTGTTTTTGTTTTTTTTTCTGTTTTTTGATCGGCAGTCACTTATTCATTGAATTGTGCTCTCTAATAATTATTGAATTCTTTTGTCGTCATTGTCGATGTAAATAAAAATTGAATGAAGAGTTTTTCATTTTAATGTTAAGGTTGAGTTGACCAAAAGGAAATTATTTACTGCCATCAATTTCAATATTTTAATATTATAAATTAGCATAAAGTGATTATATTGTATATCGCTTGCGGTGCTTTTTTTTATATATATATTTAAAAATTATGTACTCTGTTACATCGTACGTATGTATGTATGTGTT
Source organism: Argyra leucocephala (assembly GCA_963942445.1). Taxonomy (NCBI): domain Eukaryota; kingdom Metazoa; phylum Arthropoda; class Insecta; order Diptera; family Dolichopodidae; genus Argyra; species Argyra leucocephala. The sequence continues at coordinate 161,243,084 of OZ012678.1, forward strand.
TGAATATGAATATTTTTGAAAATCGGTGAATTCCGTTTTTTTATTTTTAGTTCATTGTTTCCAGGTGAATTTGTTATTGTTGTTGTTGTTGTTTTTTTTTTTAAATGCCAGAAACAAAAGTAAAAGAGAAAAAAAAGCGAAACCTTTGTTGTACCCATCATTTTAAAGCATCGGAAGAAAATAACAAAATTGATCGTCAGCAAAGATTAGATGATATTGGTAGGTATATTTTAGGTTCGTTTTACAAAAGACCAAAAACCTATATTAAAAAAAAAGTCAGAAAGAGGAAACATTTTGATATTAGTTTTGATATTTTTTTGTATATATACTTAGGTACTGTTGTTGGTGTAGTTGTTGTTCTTTAAATTATTCGTATAGGTTTCAGAATTAAAAAATAAAAGAAATCGAGTCAAAAAGGCAAATAAAAATGCATTCAAAAAATAACAACGACACAAACCACCAACCTAAGGAATTTGAAAGGAATTTCTACAATATTTTTATTTTGGATCGATTTGATTTTTTTTCTTCAGTTTTTTTTTGTTTTTTTTTTCTATGAAATTGAATAGAAATTGTGTTATGAAATTGATTTTACTATATTAATAGCTAGGAAGAAAAAGAAAAGGAAAATTTAGTTGTCTAGGATAGAATAACGCTATCAATATCTTTATTCGATAAATATTATTTATAAATTAAAGTAGGATAAAGAAAACTTTTGTAAGTTTTCGTTCACTCAAGCAACAAGTCAGCTGAAAAATTGACTCAAGATATTGAAATAAGGTGTGCCAGCGTGTAAAACGTAAATGTTAATATAAATTGAAGTGTTTTAACGTGAACATTGGTAGCATGTGAAACATCACGTTAAAAATTTATTCCGAAAATCGGAAAAAGTAATCCGAAATTCGGAAATTCGAAACCCGAAATTATTTATAAAGGTGGGTTAGGTGAATTTTTCAGCTGAAAAAAATTATTTTATTGTTACATACATTTACTCAAAAATTGTTAAAAAAGTGTTGGCGACGTAAAGAAATTATGACCGATAATTTAAAAATATACTTTATCAAAGTATAATATCACAAAGTTTTTGAAAATATCTCCATTTTTTGTGAAAATATCTTACATATATAAAAAATAAAATATATATGAATGTTATTTACTGTTCTTGTACTTATTGAGTTCTCATATAAAATAATGTCATTTCATGATATCTTCCTTTTTAGTGCCAGCAAAATATTTAAAATTTTAAAATGTTTGCCAGCTAAAATCCACCTTCAGAAACTACAAACATGATATTGTGTTGTTTGTATATTAATAGAGTTGGGATCAAAATGGAAATCGAATAAATTGTATTATTTTATTTTTAGTTATCCCAGAATGCATTTTTTTTTTATTTGTCAAATGAAAATAGTTCTGCAGATGAATGTTGATGAAAGAAGAATTACAAATAGAATAAATAGAAGACGAGAGATTCAATATTTGAGTTACCAAAAAAAAGAGTAAGAGAAATACCACTCTTTAAGTAAGTTTTTATATTTACTTACTTACTTAGCTGGCCAACATACCATTTAGGTCCTGGATCTGACTCATCAATGTCCTCCATTTTTGCACATGTTTATTTATATATGTTTTTGTATATGAAATGAATAATGACCAATTTATGTAAGAACAAATAAAATTTTAGCTGTGACACAAACCACAGTTTCAAAAAGTAAAAAATCATCTTACTTAGAAGAACGTCTTTGCTCACATGAAATGATATTAAATGATCAAAATAATATGAAATTAATAAACAAAAAATAACAACACGATTAGGACTCGATAATATTGTAATAATTCTTCCATCATACTGGTGCATATTGAAAAAATACTCCAATGATCACAAAAAATTAATTACGATACAATTTTATCAAAGGAATTTAAAAATAAAATGTAGTTCATTATTACTTCGTTACTTCACTACATTGGTATTAACTATTGCTACATTGTGAACTACATGAAATTTCTTGCGTCATTACGCTACCTACCTAAAAGTGTTCAATAGTTTTCGGTATTGGCTGAACTCTGTAAATAGCCTGTTCCCTTAATTCATTATTATATAAATAAAAATATAAAATAACAATTTATAATTCAGCATACATAGATTTTTGAAATACAATATTGACTACAATATTGATGAATTAGAATTTGTTATGCTGAATAACAATTGACAAAGGTGTAGTATTCACCAATTTTCAATTTTTTTATTAAACGAAATATCCTAGAGTTGGCTAAAATTTTCTTTTTTTGTTTTATTCCTTTAACTTTAAATTCTTAATAATTTGGAAATCCCTACATTGTAACTATAAGGTAGATAGATATATGGTGAGGGAGAGACGGTTAAATTTTCAAATTTTATTTTAGTTTAGACAAAATAACTTCTGTTTGTTATTGTATTTGTTTTTTTGTTTTCATGATAATTTTATTTATTTGGAATTTTCGAATTTCCAAGTGAACTTGGAAGAATTTTTAGAATATTTTCAAATATACAAAAGTATGTATGTTTATGAGTGGAAATTTTCGAGGCAGCTGTTTTATTCATATTAATCGAGTCCTTTTAACTTTCATTATTATTATTATTATTGTTTTTTTATGATTTTTAATTGTTTATGATGTAATCTATTAAAATAATTAATTTTTTATTTTCATATTGTTGTAAATTTAAGTTGGTTTGTTATAATTTTATAGTCATGAGTTAATTTATTAATTTATTAAAAAACAAAGAATAAAACTCAAAAACAGCAAAACAAAATAAACTAAAGAAAATTAAAACAAGTAACTAAAAAACGGCCTTAAGCTGAATCAAGTAAATTAATCAGTTTTGAATCTTGTCAGCAAAATTTTATAGGAAAATATTTTTAGTTGTTTTATTTTTCTTTTTTTTTTTTTGTTATTTTTAACAACAAAATATTGTGCAACATTGTTTAGTTATATTGTACTTTGTTTATTATAATATGTTTAGATTTTAAAAAGATTATAAAATAATAATTTTTAATATATATATATATATATATATACATGAGTTCTAAAAACAAAAATTGTTTAAGGCATTTTCTTTATTTTATTACTCGTATACATTTACAAAAATTCATCTGTTAAAATATTTTTTTTTCTTTGTTATTTTTTTCTTATCGTTGTTATTACCTTTGGGTGGATCCTTTATCGTTGTTAATCGCCCAACAAATCACATATCCTTTACATAACATATGAGCATATGATTTGTATGTATATGTATGCATAGGTATGTATATATGTACTGATGTCAGAATTAAAATTTACATACATGCTATTTAACAGAACTAGTTATTTTACATTTATGCTAAAGTTTTAAATAAAAATTTTGGAATTAGTTGCCAAATGTTTTCGGGTCTCTGTCATTCAATTGTATGTCTCATCATGTATTTATAAATAATTTGTATACAATTTACCTTTTCATTGACACAACATTTTACATATAAAACCTAAATTTATCTATATCTATGTCACCATAACGCGTCTTCGTTTTATATATTGTACTTTTATATTAACTCGCCAGCTTCTGTTAAGTTATTTGGTTATTTTTTTTTAATAATGTACTTATTTATTTTTAATTAAAATAGTTAATTTGTTTAAAAAAAAAAAACTGATGAGTACGTACATGTTGAGTAGAAAAACGCAGAAAAACAACGTATCTGCGATATATGATGCGAATCGGCATATATAATATATCTACAACTGATTCTGCAAGGTAAAATTTAAGTCAGAAGACAAATGTTATGGCTAAAAAACATCAGGCGATGGACGGCCCTCCAAATCAAAGTAAAATAATGTACGCACCGCAGGATAGAGAGAGCTTCATAAATGTGATGGCAGACATCCAGTAGTAAATATACAGTTGAAGCAGTACTTTAGACATATAGTATGCGACTGCTAAGAGATTATAGCAAAGCTCTAAATTTATTTTTATTATCGTTTTTCTTCTATTAAACATTCATGTCTAAAGAACAATTGAAATATTCTGATCTGAATAGTAAATAACAACCTCTACAATACAGCGGTGTATACTTTTAAACTGCACTAAAACTTTACTGCAACTGGTTAGCAGTGGCGTGGCATTATATTTCTATATTTCTATATACTATTTTCAGATTTCCCAATTAATAAAAGCTCTTTTAAATGTACCGTAATTTACCGTAAAGCACAACAAATAAATAAAAATAAAACAAAATTTAAAAAAAATGCTTAAAAATCAATTGATATCAATAAAACTTGAATTTATTTAAGTTCAACAATATCAATTTTCATCATCGAATTACAGTTGTTTAATTGAGATCATTAAGTGTATAAATCAAAGAATTTATTTATTTTTTTTTATTATTATTATTTTTTTATTATTTCAATAATTATTTACCACGAACCGATGATGATTTTGGTTTTTTATTACATGGATATTTATTTATTTAATTAATAACCGCAAAAATGAAATACGAATAACGAATTAATACTGCACTAAGCATATATACATATTACATATATACAATACTGAGTACAATTGTAAATATATTGTTCTTATATAATATATATATACAATTGTAAATAGTATTGAATTGAGTTGAATTTGAATTGAAACAATTTGATTGAAAATTAAAAAAAAAAAAAAAAATAATAAATAAATATTTTTAAATTGAAATTAAAAATGTGAATGGGGAATCCATATAAGCTTAAAATTAATGTGTTAAAGTTTTTTAAAAGACAAACCGATGATGTCGATAACATAATGATTGGTTTCATATTATTATTATTATTTTTTTTTAATCATTTATTTATTTTATTTCATTTATTCGTTTAAATTGAGACATTAATGTCATAACTTTGATAGTTTTGGTGCTCAGCTTGTCAGCAATTTATGTATAATTAATATTGTGTTTATATATTTTGTTTTTGCATCATTGCGTTAATTTAATTGCAAAAAAAAAAAAACATAAAAAGAAAATCTTCTTAGACAGTAGTTTTGTTTTTATTTTATTTATTTTTTTTTTTTTTTTTATATAATTATAATTTTGATTTGTTGTATTGACATATTTTGTGGAATCATCGTTTATGGGGTATTTATTATTTGAAGAGTTTTATTAAATGCGGTGGTTTTTATATAAATTAAATTATTTAAATAAATCGGAGTTTAATTAAAGTATACGCTTGAATATTTTTTTTTAAATATTTTATAATAAAGATTTTAAAAATAATTTATTTAAAAAAGAAAATAGTAAATGCAAATTTATTAAAATACTTATGTATTTATTGCTAAACAATATTTATATATTTTTTCATTTATTAATCGGACTTTTTATTTTTAAGAAATAATTTAAATTAAATAATTTAATGCTAGTTGCCAGGTTTCCGTTGACTATAATAATTTATAATATTTAATTGGAAAATTATATCGATATGTCGGAAGCAACAGACTTTCATCATCAGTGCTTGGGACTAACTAATTTTGTTAATTTATATATATATATATACATATATTTATTATATAGCAATAAAATTGCTATAAAGTATTAATTTTTGAAAATCATATTCTTTGATTAACGGTTTGCTTAACACTGTTATTAAGTAAGTTTTTTGACTTTAATATTATAATTAATTAAAATATAAATTAGGTATAGTTATTCACTTTGTGGTGATTAAAGGCAAATTTTCAAAATTTAAAATACTTCAAAAATTCTGATAGAATATAAACAACAGTGAATAGATTTGGGTCACATTCTAAAATATTTCGCTAAATAATTTTGTATTTATTTTTTAAAATAAAAAAAAATATTTTATTAATAATATTTTCGAAATAGTGGTTTTTGATAATGTTACAACAACTTCAAAACCATTTGAGAGATTATTCAAATGATTTTAGCACATTTTTGGCAACAAGAAAATGGTTCGATTAAACTTATTTTCATTTGGATAGTACCCGAAAGTTTTTTTTACAAAAAAATATTCAACTTATATCTATCTTTGTTACTATTTTGAAATTTTTAACTTCTTTTTGATCACCTTTTCATACATAATTAACTATATGAATGTACAGCTCAGGTTAATGTATTTATCATTCAATGAAACTATGTGGTGGTTTTAATCTGATAAAGGTAACCGATACATTTTAAAATTATTGATAAATTAATAAAATATAATATAGTATAATAAAGAAAGTAACACAATAGCAAGACCATTTGTCGAAAGCTACGTATTAAATTTTGGGGCACTTTTTAAAATAAAAAAGGGATGGGAACAGAATATATGAATTCAATTTTTTTAAAATTCAACATAAACATTCAACTCCATACTTCAAAGAGGTTTTTCATCTCCAATTTTCCTTTAAATTTATACTAGTAAACTCGAAATTCGAATCTAAATAAAAACTCGAATTTAAATAAAAATAAAAAAATAAAAAAACAACTGTAGTAAAGATAATTATATATCTGTATCTAAGTAAATAGTTTTAAAAGAATTAATTGTACAATTTATGGTGCATAATAAATAAATTAAATAATAATTCAACTCCTAACCATTCGCAAACAATAGGATCATTAGAACGAAACCACGGAAACTTTTAAGCGAATTTTTAAGAACTTACGTAAACGATGAATTGACTGACTGGGACAGTTGGATTAAACATTATGCATTTTGTTATAATACAACACCCTGTATAGCTACAGGATACACACCATATGACTTAGTATTCGAAAAAAAATGTTTACCTACCAATCGATATAACAACAAATAAGGAAGAACCAATTTATAATGTCGACGACTATAATAAAGAATATAATTTTAAATTACAACTGGTATATGCAACGTTTAACAAATAAAACAAAAAAAAGTACACACTAATTTGTTATCTAAATATTCTTCTTATTAGAGAATTAATTTTACATAATGTAAATAAGTATAAATATATAAAAAAAGCAAATATGTTCTAAACATGTTATATTAAATTTCAATAGCAACAAAAAAGTTTTTTTAATGTAATAAGTATAATTTTATAGAGATGGCATTGAACACCCTCACAAGTTATTAATATAAGTAGTATAAGTAGTATAAGTTAAATTGTATAAATTTTTAAAAATAATAAAGAGAAGTTCAGTTCAGATTTAACCATCACACTATGTATCTTAATATTTTTTTTATAATAATTATTTATTGTACATTTTTAAATTTTTTTTTTAAATAATTGAAAATTTTAATTTTAATTAAATTTTGTTATACAACTACTTATAACTATATACTAACTTATAACTAATATATGTACATTTTTTTAAATAAAGACAAAAAAAAAATTTTGGCCAAATTTTAATCACAGTACTTCATTTAGTAAATAAGAATAATTAGTAAAATCTTAAAATGTTATTTTAAATTTTAAAGCTATTTTTTCTTTCTTCTTCTCTTCATAGGTTTTAACTTGCGTTTTTAGCGATGCGATAATGGTGTTTTATAGTTGGAGGACTGATTTTGTTATGAGGTTGAACAAATTTCGAATCATTTTTGTTTTTGGAGTTATTTTTTGTATAATATTGTTTGTATACTAGCTTTATAGTGCGACAGAAGCAAAATAAATTGTAGCTTTTTCTTTCCTTCATTAGAGTTTTTATTTCAAATTTAAGAAAAATACGTATTTTCATTTATATTACGAATTCATACCTTATTATCATATAAACAGAACATTTGTAGTAAGGTGCAAAATTTTCTATTCTCTAAGAGTTATTTACACATATATTATTATATATATAATTTTCTGCATTTATCTGGATGTTTGTAAGTTCGACGAAATACTCCATCTTATATACAAATTGTAACATCATGTAATTGTCATAAATATAGTATCTGTTTTTTATTGCTTATATATGCCATCTGTCATCTGTCATCTGTCATTTGTTATCTGTGTCATTTGCCCATCATTTCATAATGATTGCCATGTCATTCAAGTGTTAAATTTAGATGGCGCCATAGAACTTTTTACTTTTATTATATCTTAATTAATTTCATTTTACAATTTGAATTTTACAGTAGAACACTGCTATGATTGTAAAAATATAAAACTATTGTAAGTTTATATTATTATATAGTTAGATTTTCTTTTCATTAAAAATATTATTTGAATTTAGTATTTCTATATTAATTTAAATTGAAATTATCTTTTTGACTAACTTATATTATAATTAATTGAATATAGTGGAATGTCTAAGAATATTGATTATTTAGAATTATTGAGGTCTTAGGATAATATATGTTTGAATTTCCAATGATGGCAAATAAGATGTCGTTAAAATGATCGAGAAAATTTTGCACCTTACTACAAATACTCTGTTTATATGGTAAATAAAAGCATTTTAATAATTCTAATAAAGGTATGATATTGATAAATTAGTAAGCAAATACATATTTTTATGAAATGAAAACTCTAACGAAGTAAGAAATATTAGAATTTATTTTGTTTCCGTCATTTATGGCGGGTTACAAAACTAGTTAATATTAATCATTTTTTTTTTTTGTCATATGACGTTGCCATATTTCAATATCGTTATTGTCATATTAGATTTGCTTTTATCAACTTATTTATTTATTTATTTTTTTATAGTAATGACCGCAGCTATTGACACTCGTAAGAAGTTTTGACTTTGAATGTTCAAAGTTTTTATATTTTCGGTTGGAGGAGATATGTTTGCATATGAATTTTTTTTAAAAATATTATTCTTTTAATTTTTTTAAATAATTTAAATTAAGTCGTATTTAATTTATTTTAGATAATAAAAATAAAAATAAAATACAAAAAACTACAATTATTGCTATAAAAACTATAACTATTGCCACCTATAAAAATTATAGCTTTCTGAAAATATAAGAAAAATGTTTGGGAAAATAAAATTTAGAAAAAAATTTTTTATATGGTTTTAATTTAGTTGTAATTTCAATTTTAGTAAAGATTAATAAAATAAATCATAATATATTAATAATATAGAATAATATAATAATAAATAAAAATATTAGAAAATGTTTAGAAAAACAAAACAAAATTGAAAAATATCTAATTCAATATGAAAAATATTTTTTCATTGGATGAAAACAGATTGATAACATGACTTTTTACAGGGTTTTTTTGATTCATTATAAATGAGGTCGTATTTTGGTCTCTAATAAATTCGTTAAACATTTGTTCAACCAGTTCATTTGGCAAATTTTCTAAATAAGATGGAGCAACCGATATTATAGTATGGAAGATCTTGGTTTATTTATTACTGTATTTTTCTTTGGGTATTATTATTTGAAAAATTTTGCTTTGTAATAGCTTTCTTTTTCAAAGGTTTATTGCGTTTTTCAACTTGTATATTTTTTGTTTAATTTTTAAAGCTTTCCTTTGTCTTGTTCAATTTGTTTGTTTTTTCTTTGCAATTTCTTTTTTAATCCAGAGTGAGTTATAAATGATGAAATTTTTTTTTTTGGTTTTTCTAATTTACATCCTTTTCATTATGGCGTTTCGGGCTAGTCTAAAGTATCATCAATATTTAACTGTGGTGGTGCTAAAATATCACTAATGTATGGCTATGAACATGAAGTTACTATAATATAACCAATGTTGTGTGAAAAGATTGAGTCTAATACCTAAGTTACTGTCAAGAGTCTAAAAAAAAAAACAGAATATTGAGCAAAATAATATTTGACAATGAGCCAAAAATTTCAACGAAAGCTTTAAAAAGAATAAAAAGCTCATAAAAAGAATTTTAATGTAATTCATTTTCGATTTTGCACGTGCAATAGAGCAAAAAAAAAACAAATCAAATTGTAAATATAAAATAACAATACATATAATATGTATGTACGTTATGTATAAAATATGAAATTGTTTTTTTTTTTGTTGAATTTTGTTATAATTGCATAATTTTCTCTATTTAATTCCTAAACTAATACACCATTATTCTTACTAACATTTTAGTTATTGATTATCAAACAATATTTTCTTTTAATAAAATTCAATCCATTAAATCAGAAAATATTAAAATTTAAAATATTAATTTATAAAATCAATGAATTAGTAAGTTCTCATATCGTTAACAACAACCAATACAAATTTTTATTTGAACAAATATTGAAACAATTAACATTATATTTAAATAAGCAGATCGGCTTAACCAACTGCTCATAACTTCATATAAGTAATGACAAAAGTTATCTAAATAACAATATCAACTAATGATCTCTTATGAAATTTTGGAAGAACAACAAAACAAAAAAAAAATCAAAGATTTTGGACAAAAACCAAATAAGTCAAGCCTAAGCGCTTCCAAAAAGAATCTACAAAGAAAAGAAAAAAAAAATAACAACAAAATTCAAATCATCTATCTGTATCTTTTGTATAATTATTTAAGTATGAGATCTAATGCAGTCACCTTCGTTTTCTTTTCTTTTTCCTTTTTTTTTACTTTTATTATATACCTTTGTTTACTTAACAGATTTGAATCATTAAAATATGAGTTGAGTTTTTGTATTTTTTTTTTTTTTTTAAATAGGGATCAAAGTCACACTATATAATATTAAATTGAGCGCATAGGAACATAATATGATGTGTATAGAATGAAGTTTAATAATAGTTAAAAAGGAATATCATCTAAAGGAGATCACATACCAAAACCATTTATCTTTTAGATTGTTGTTTTTTTCTTTTTTTTTTTTGGACAAATAATGATAATAATTTAGAATAATTATAAAATTTTCAGAGCTCAATTTCAGTTAATTTAAAAAAAAAAAAAGAGAGCATTAACCCATTTATTGAACATTTGTTCTTTGATGTGTGTGTTGTTATATGACGTGTAGATTTATAATTTTATATACATGTTCTATACATTATAATATGTATTATACCTATACTGATATAATGTAAGCTGAAGGAAACAAAAATTGTTAGTTTTGTTTTTATTAATTTTGAATACTTACAATGCCTGTAGTATTTACTAACGAGACGTGATATTTGGTTAAGAATGTTAGAAAAATACTGTGTACTGTGCTGTGCTGTGAACATAAAAAAAAATGTTTTCCTAATGCAAAACATTTATTGTTTAAAGTTGAAATGAGGTGTAGGTTGGTACAGTGATGGTTGGTGGAGTAAAGGAGTGGAATAGGAGAAAGATATAAAATTAACAGCTCCAAAATACAATTCGAGAAAGTGAAACAAATATTAGAATTTTATTGAGGTTTTGACTAACTTTATAAAATTACTAGTTATCAAATCATAACTGTTTTCGTTTACAAATTTTGTAAATTTATGATCAGGATTATATTTTAATTAAAGTCAGGTTCATTTTATACTTATAACTTTTTATTTGAATCCAAATGTCGATATTTTGGCAGTAACTAATATTAATTCAACAATAATGCATATAAATAATCTCAAACTACTCGTCTAGAGTATATCTTAAGGTTGCATAATAGTGATGTGCGATATCCACAAAATAAATTGATATATCGATCGATACGTATTAAAAGAAAATATATTAATGCAAACAAAAATCAGAACCAAATATATTGATTTAAATCGGCAAAATAAAATTTCTAGATTTTGAGGTGAAGATTGAGATATATCTAGATATGCGATTTCACGAAAAAAGCCAATAGTGAGATCAAACCAACCAATTTAAATAACTTAAATAGATTTTTATATATAAATTTTAAAATTAATTTTATTATTTTTTATCATAAAAAATATTAGAAAATAATAAATAATAAATCACTTTTGTATCAATCTAAATTTATTTAAACTTATTTTATATTTTAAAAAGACACACTAGCATAGCCAAGGCAATAATTTAAAACGAATACGAATGATTTAAAATTTGTATTTTCTTTTTTCTTTGCTAAACTCCTACTTGTTTGATGCTTGTATATCAGCATGCATTTAGTGCTATCACCTAAAATTTGAAATCGTTTTAAAATTAACAATATATAGCGTAAAAGTACAATATACAAACTACAACACAATTAATGTACATTTATTTTGCTATCGAAGTGATAAAATATTTTTAGAGCTCATAACAAATTTCCTATATTAAAAAATTGATGCACTCAAATAATATCGATGTACTTAAATATCACTTACAAAAATATAAATTTTAAAAATGGATATAATGTAAGCAAAATTTGATTATATCGAGAACTTGATATATATCGTACACCACTAATGTATTTATAAAAAGAAGTGATTTACCATCACACAACATCATAACTACTGTGATCTATGCACGACAATATAACTTTTTAATAATAATTATTCTAGAATTGACTTTTTAAGTTGTATTTATCCCTTTTAGGTCTGTTATCAAAATGCGATTTAACATTTACATTACAACATTTTAGTTAATAAGCTTTTTTTTTATTATTTTATGTTTGTTTACATTTTTTTTGTCTTTTAATGTACACACATGTTCTTCTATTAGGAATAATTTAGAACTAAAAAAAAATCTTTAAAAATGTTTCAATTTTGATCTTGAAATACAAATTTGAACAAAAAAAAAAAAACTAAAATTCAATTCAATAAAAACGAACAGAAAACATGACAGAATACAATTTTTTTCATTACAAAAACCAAAATAAAAAAAAAAACACAAAAATAAAAATCAATAATATGAAAAAAAAAAAAAAACGAAAATATAAAAGAAATAATAATAAAAACCGAAGAGTACCGAACCCATTGACAAAGAATTGAAACAATTCACTTAAAGATCTCATTAAGTAGTTCACTTTGTCACAAATCGTACGAATAAGCTGACATTCGACATAAATCTGAAAAACGCCTTGGAATTGCAATCAGAATTCAAAAAATCATACATGAATCTATTTTTTTTTTATTATTATTATTTTTAAGGTTTTTCATCTTTTATTTGTATTTAGCGGAATACCTTTGTAACAACATTTATACAAACCAAGAATTTTTGTTTTTTTTTTGTTTTTATTTTTGTTTATAATTTTTTATATTTTAGAAATGAGCGGCTTTAAAGGGCATTGCACAGCTAAAAATTATATAATTATGGCTCAAAAAATAAATAAATAAATTAAAATTGAGAAATGAATTTTCTGAAGACAAAAAACAAATTTAAAAACAAAAAAAATATTTTTTTTTCGTAACTATAATGTTGTATCAATATTAATCAGTGACGGAGCGTGGTGTTTTTAGCATGGAGACATGACTTTTGTCTTGGAATTTTTTTTTAATAATTTTTTTTCATATAAAATAAGCTTTAAATAAAACAAAAGAAATACGTTGACTTCAGAAATAATAAATAAACATGAGCAAATACAGCGGTGTTTCAGAGTATGCATGTCAGTTTTTTAAATAGAGAAGTTATCTTATTATTATTATTTTATTTATTGCCTTAATGTATTTGATATACAATATGGTTATTTTCATATATTTTAATTCTATATTTCAAGAGATTTACTAGAATATTTACACCTTTGATTTGTAATTATTTAATATAACCCTTCAATATGACTTAAATATTTAGAATAAATTTAATTTGCAAAGGACAAAAGGGCAAGTAAAAACTTTTAATTATTTATTGTATGCTAATATAAGACCTAATGTAAACCTAACCTAAATCTTAACTAACATCTATTAACTAAAATGATTTTCATACTAAATCTTAATCTACTATCGCTCTTATAAGCGGATTTTCGGAATTGTAACAGCTTTCAAAAAAGGCAGGTGCTGTTTTTTGAATTTTTTCTATAATAGTATTAGTGTTTGCTAATAAGTGTAATCTGCTTGTGGCAAAATAAAAGGGTTTGCTTAGGATGAATTTAAGAACAGCGTTTTGTTTTCTCTGCAGCAAACTCAAACTAGTTTTGGCAGCACTCATCCATACGGGGAACTCGTATAACAAAATGCTTTGAAAAATGGATTTTAATATTAATAATTTTTTTTCAACAGTTTAATTAGATTTTTTATTTATGACTGGATATATTTTTTTATAGAGGTCTATTTTTTTGACAATAATTGTCATTAGATGTGTTTTGAAAAGTAGTTTTTTATCTAGGTATATGCCCAAGTATTTTATATTATGGCTTACCCAAACTATTTCGAAATTTCCACATGATAGGTTTCTGTTCGGCAAAAAACAAGATTTTCTCCTTTTTGTAAAAAAAATCGATTTAGTTTTTCTCCGTTAATCTTGATTTTCCACTTAAAATAGTGGTCCTTAATTATTTTGAAACCATTTTCAAGGTTATTTATGATTTCATTTGGACAGTTAGAGACCGATAATAACGCAGTATCATCAGCGTACAAACTAGTATAACAGTTTGGAATATTGGGTAGATCTGCTGTAAAGATTTTATATAATAAAGAAGGAAGCGTAGAGCCTTGCGGAACACCTGGTGTAACATTTTATTTAATTTTTACTGCGAAAAATTGGTCACTCAGAAAACTTTGAATCAACTTGACAAGATAAACTGCAAGGAATAGAGAAATTATTTTAAAATTAAAAAAAAATGTTATTAACTAAATTGAAATGCTCAATCGATTGGTGATATTTTCAACTCCCGGAAAGGACAGGAAATGAGTTTTTTAAACCGGAAATTCACAGAAATTGAGAGTTTCAAATTGAAGGAGGTATTTTTTTTTATCAAAATTAGAATTCTACATTAAAAAATTCTTGTACGAAGAAACAAATAAACCTAAATTATTTATACAAATTTATAGAAATTTAAGTAACAAAAGCTTGAAAAAAAAACTAAAAGAAAAATAGAAAAATAGAAAAACAAAAATTTAAATAATAAATCATTTTAATTTACCCGAAAATGTTCATTTGGTTTTTATGAACTGAATAATATACGCTCAGAGTTTTCACCAAGAGTATTGAACCCCCCGATGACATGTATAATTCTTGCATTTCTGTAGCGCGGACAGGTCTTCAAAATGTGTTGTTGAATATTTATTGGCGTCTTTAAAGATACATTTAGGTAGGTACCCTTCTTGTCGCTCTATCAAATAATGCTTCAGTCTTGTAATTATATATCCTTTCTTTCGGCTTACAGAATCAATACTTTTCCAACCTTCTCTAACATTGCGGTAGACGTTTTTGTTTGTTTTAGCTTATTAGTCGTGTGGGGTCGTTATTCAATCTAGTTTCATATTGCATGGGAAACATTTCTTTTAATCAACATATATAAAAACTACAAAAATCAACTACTGGGAATCGGGATCCATATCCGTCGCATTTTTGGCAAGCTTATCAGTCAAAATACACTACAAAACAATTATTCAAAATGAATAATATATAGTATATAGTATAGCTCTACATTTATTTTTTGATTGAACGATTGAACATAATGTTTTTCGTTAATATATAGAGAACCAATTATTAGTAAGACTAAATTTTCATAATTTTCTATTCGAAAATTTTGAGTACATCACTGTTCACTCTTGCACTTTACGTTCAAAAATACTGAAAAACAAATGAGTAAAAGTTCTGGGTGATATTTGTGAAAAGAATCATATATATATTAAAAAAAAAACAAAAAAAAAAAAATAACAAACGAAAAAAAAAACGGAAACAACAAAAAAATATATATACATCTTGTAGATGAATTTGTTAAACAAGTGTTATTGAGGCTGGAACATTTTCAAAATGACAAAATATTTCAATTAATGGATGATGAAAAATTGGTAAAATTTTCGCCTTTTCTGTTTCTGCATGATCCGATGATCAGAAATTATTTGATCAGTTTTTGCGTGTAATCGGTTATTGTTATTTTTATACTTTTTGGTAAAAAGTCATTTGTTTTGTTGCTTGTTTTTTATGCTTTTTTATTTGTTGTTATTTTAGTTGACTTACAATTTACAAGTCATGCAGAGTTAAGAGTAAAGCAAAAATAAAACGGAGTTCCGGGGGCTGTTTTTTTTTTTTATTATATTTATATTGTTATTTTAAAGATCATTTTGTTTTTAAGAAGTATAAATGTTTCGGTTTTGTTGTTGTTATTTTTTTTTTTTAATAAAATATTGTTTTAGATTAAAAATGGTAAATAATTATAAATTAAATAAATTAAATTGTCTATAAAGAAGTTTTAAATAAATGAGGTGTAAAATTGGTGTTCTAAAAGTAATAATGGTTTAGAATATCACTGTTAATTTAGATATTAAATATTATTGATAGTTATGCAAGCCTATTTGGAACTTAACGTAGCTATTTTTGAACAATAGTTTAGGAAAGCTTCCACCTTTGTTTTTCTTCACATTTTTTACTTAAAAAACTTGTATGGTATTTAAATAATTTGTGTTTATGGGTACATGTAAGTGTGTTTGACATTAAGG
The DNA here is from genome assembly GCA_963942445.1 of Argyra leucocephala. Lineage (NCBI taxonomy): Eukaryota > Metazoa > Arthropoda > Insecta > Diptera > Dolichopodidae > Argyra > Argyra leucocephala. The sequence continues at coordinate 161,259,450 of OZ012678.1, forward strand.
GGTTAAAATTTGCTTTTCAAACTGTTTATAGGTATGTTCAAATAAATGTAAATATCTTCCAAAATATTTAAATTTTAAAGTTCTGTTTCTGTACAATATAAATGTGGGTACAAAATGTACCGGTCAGATGTAGGTCGATAGGTACATAGAAACGTATAAAGCTGAATAGTGAAAATAGTCGAATTTTTTTCTTTTAATTTCACTGATATGCTTATCATACAGATACGCGTATTTCGTCTACTACTTGCAGACTTCTTCAGTGTCTTGTATTCGACTCGTATAAGGATTGTAATAATGATTAGTTTAACATTGAAATGTAAGAGATAGGCTCATTTATTTAAAATACTTGTGAAATTATCAGAACGTATAAAATTCATGCGGACTTAGAAGAACCATAATAAAGACAAAAAAGTTTTCATTTTTTAAAATGTTATCAATATAGTAATTGTTGTATCTGTTCAAAGATCATGAGTTATTAAATGAAATATCGTAACAGTTCTGATTGAAGAAATTTTTTTTGGAGTAGAGTGAGAATGATTTTTTTTTTATATTTTCACACAACTATAGAAGGTTTTAAAAAATAAATATCAATTTTAGAAAATATGCTTTTATCATATTTTCAAACCAAACGACTAAGCAAAAAAGTAAGTTAATTATAGATAAATTTGTGTTCGAGTATCTGATATGTATAGTTCCAAAAAAAAAAACATTATTTTGTAATAATGAAATTTTGAATTTCTCAGTTTAGAGCTAACCAAAGTTTTGACTATAATATATCTAGCATAGAAATCAGGTATAGAAACTAGCTGTAGAAATCGATAGGGCTTATCTCTTTTGATGGGTTGAGCATTTTAGAACATAATCCTAACACAGAATATTTAAATAGATTCGAACTTAAATCAAAAATATTTATTCAATTTCAAGAGGAAAGGTGCCATAGTGGAAAATTGGTAAAAAAATTTAAAACAAGATGATTGTACCTGAATTAGCTTGTACTCAAAACATATACGCTGATTTGAATGAAATTACCTTTTCATAAGCTTGATAACATTTTTAAATGTTTGCATTTAATTGAATGTGTTATTAAAATGTTTTTACCCCTGAATGTCGCAAATTTCTCATCTGTGTGTAGTTGAAATTATTGTCATTAGTTGAAGTTATACTTCGAGCTCTGATCGATAAATGCTGGTTGCTTAACAAACAATTTTTCTATTTATTTATTTATTTCTTAATTTCAGTATACATAAGACGATTTAAGCCTTTTGAAGTCTATAAAAGTGACAGTTACGAGAGCAGTCCGAAAAGTTTCCTGTATTTATACTAAAAAAACTTTTTTTTTTGGATTTTATTGTTTTATTTTTCAACATAGTCTCCTTCCCACTCAATACATACAATTTATCAAACGTTTGTCAAGCTTTTTAATTCCAGTAAACCATTTTTTTAAATTCCATTAAGCCAGTTAATTAAAAAAGTAATAATTTATGGCTTAAACTGGAATTTATGATGAATGTAGAGCAATTTTGTACTTCGATCAATTTTACTGTTATTAAACCTCATGTGCTGCGTTGTCTTGATGGAAAATCACTTTTTTTTTTGCTGAATGTGATCATTTTTTATTGATTTCGTCATTCAATCGATCCAATAATACACAATAATAAGCATTTATTTATTTGCCATTTTCAAGATAGTAGATGAATATACCATGTTATACCTTGTGCATCCCAAAAAAACAGTTGCCATAATTTGTCCTGCTGATTTTTCTGCTTTTACTTTCTTTGGCGCATGCCCACTATGTTCTATTCATTGTTTGGACTAATTTTTTGCTTCTGTTTAATTAACCAAAGTCTCATCGACAGTTTAAATCGACATAAGAACTCCTTTTGGAGCGTATATTGGCAACAATATTGGTTTAACATTTTTCAATTAATAACATCAATAATATCTTTAACATTTTTGATTTATTTAATCAAATAACATTTAATAATAACATTTTTAAGCTTTTTAGCCTCATATAGTGATTTTCAACATTTTTGGTCTCTATAAATAAAATTACATTAATTATAACATTTTTAAAGTAAAGCTGTTTCACCACATAGTTATATTTAACATTTTTGTTTTTTTTTTTTTTAAATAAAACAATAATAATAACATTTTTAATTGAATTTTAACATTTTTGGTTTCTCAATTATAACATTTTTAAATAAAGCTTTTTAACCACATATACTGATTTTCAATATTTTTGTTTTCCATAAATAAAATTACAATTATAACATTTTTAAAGTTTTGTGAATCTAAAATTTAAAAATAAAGTTCATTGAACTCTGATTCCTAGCTGTGGCAAATATTTAAAAAAAAAAAATAACTTGTTTCACATTTTTCATAAATAATAACATTAATAACATATTTAACATTTTTGATTTATTTAATCAAATAATATTTAATAATAACATTTTTAAACTTTTTAATTTTATATAGTCATTTTCAACATTATTGTTTTCCATAAATAAAATTACAATTATAACATTTTTGGTTTATTTAAATAAAATCATAAAAATGAAAATTTTTAAATATTAACATTTTCTCTACATGCCTGCACATATAAAAAAATAAATAAAACGATAAAAAAAGGAAAAATAGTATAAATATATTTTTTTTTTCTTTTTAATTTTAATTTTTAAATTCTGAACACTAAAATGGCTGTAAATTGTAGTAAATGTAAGGTTCTAATAGTAAGTGAACTATTTGTTAAATGTTGTTCTATTTGCGAAAAAATTTACTGCATCAAATGTTCTAACATTACTGACGGTATATTAAAATTAATTAACAAAGGTAATTGTAATGTTTTTGGAGATCATTTTGGCGATGAATGCTGTACTATATCAGTAAGAAATTTATTAAAGAAACTTAATCATTTGGTTGAAGAAATACAAACAATAAAGGGTGAAGTATTCAAAGTTTCTTCTGCTAACTCAGATTTGTCGAAATTACTTGATAGCTTACCAATTGTAAATTATACTAGAGTAATTACTAGTTTCAAGCATGATACCTCAATTAAAGATAAAATGAATATTAAACATAGTTCAACAAAATTAACAATAATATTACCTGCAATTTCACTGAATAGTAATATGACTACTGAGTCTAATCAAACGGAACTCTTGTCTTCAGCTATTAGTGATTCCGAACTTGTTGTCGTTCAACGACAGAAATGTATACATATATCGAGATTTGGAATAAAACCTTGACATAGTCCTTTCGAACAATATGTTGCAAGTAAGTTTAATATTGATCGATCTCTAATTAAGTGCTTTAGGCTTATTAAAAGAAATGCAGATGAAATGAATTAGAGCAAGAATTTGAAATTTATCGATTATCTAAAAAGAAGAAAAGTTAAATGATTAGATAGCAGTTTCACAACAAACTATTTGACAGATTGATTCAAAAATGTAAGATAGACAACATAAAAGACTGTTATTTGAAATTGCAATCATCAAAATTTATAATATTGACAAAAAGATGCCGCTACAGAAAACTTTTCGGGCTGCCCTCGTTATAATATAATCTGCGAAATAATTTATTTTATACACTGGGTCATTAAAAATCATATATCAAAAAGTACACTATACTCATTCTAATGTCAGAAAGTTTAATCAAATGGTTACATTAAATTTTTAATAATTTCGTTGTCGCTTCTCCCTCTAAATAATATAAATTTGTAAAAATATCATTATTGTTAATAGAGATCATATTTATTATGCAATATATCATTCGATAATACATAATTTCTGAGTAAAAATTTAACCTTGCAGTGAAAAAAAAAAATTATGAAATTTAAATATTTGATCTTAATTCAAATTACACACCCTCTCAATTATAACTTTAATCGTTATTTCGTCATTCAAGAAGTACTTTATGTATGTAGTAACACTAGTATGTAGTATACACTAGTTGAAAAAAATGATTATTATGTTCCAAGTAGTTAACCTTAAATTAGTATTTAATCAAAATTCAATGAAAAAACTTGAATATAGAAGTAAAGTTGAAAGAAACGCCCCGGTATTTCAATATTACAGAAGCATTACTTTACTAAGGTTCCATAGAAATAAAAATTTGTATTTGTTTTTTAAACAAAATTTAATAAAATTTCAATATAAACTCATCATTAAAAACCATGCTTAAAATTTTTTGTATAATTTGATTTTTCTACAGGGTGTTTAAGAATCAATATTAATCAAACCTATTAATTAATTTGAATTGTAGGATGTAAAAAAAATTAAAAATTGTTTTAAAAAAATTTTAAAAATTAAAATATTACAAAGTAAAATTTAAATAATTTTCAGCCACACTTGGCGTATGTCCATATTGGTTTTAATATTGATTTATATATCATAAATTTGCTGTAATTTGATAGCTTGGAATAACGCTCTATAAGCCAAGTTGGTTGAATTTTATTCTGAATTGCCTATTCTTTAGGAAAATGTGAGGGCACAAAGTAAGTCGACGGTCTAAATACATGTACTCCAAGTACTTGTAATCCAAGTACTTTACTGAATTCACCTGCAGCGAAAGTGAATCATTTCATTTTACTGTATAGGACAGATACTTTTTACGACATAGAAAGAGTTTGATGTGTTTGCCTTTATTCTCCAAATTATTTTTCAATTTTAAAAAGATTTTCTTGCAATATTTTAGACATTATCATAGGATTTGTATATGGGATTCCAAAATAGCAGTATCATCAGCAAAAGTAGCTGCAATAATTTTTTGTGATATTGGAAGATCGGCTGTGTAAATGACATAAAGCACTGGTCGTAAAACACTTCCATGTGGTATACCTGATTGTATTTGTCTAATATCTGTAATATCGCTGTTATACTTAACAAAAAAATTTCGATTACTTAGGTATGATTTAAAAAAATTATGATAATGTTGAGGTAGCAGTTTTTTCAACTTAAATAATAGCCCTTCGTGCAGGCCTGCGTGATGTTGAGACTCAAATATTTCACTGCTAGACTACTCATCGGATTTATTCTATGGCCGAATGTTTTTGTCGGAAGCTGAATTGATAGCTGGGTATGATATTTAGTTCGATTATTGTATTATAGTTTGTATCGCAAATGACAAAATTTCAGTTGATCGCTTAAAACCAGCATTTATGATGATTGGAAAAGCTCTAAATATATAATTAGAATAGCTAGAATATAAGTATAATTAAAAGTAGTGAAATTAAGTCAGTCTAAGTATAACAACGAGAACAGTAGGATATTAATGTATATAAACAACCACATAAATATAAGGCACATTTTAGTCTTTAAACTGTACTAAGATTAAGTGATAAAATAAATATAGTAAACAAACTATAATTCAGTATTGTGACAAACAATTTCTCAAAATTTTTTGACATAAGGCAGCAAGCTAATCGATTTATGAAATTTAGCATCTGTGGGCTCTTTACCTTCTTTGGGCAGTATTATTATTTGGGTTATTTTCCATTTTTATGGCAAATAACATAGTCTTAATATTGCTTCATAATCTTGTTTGACAATTATTTTATCACCCTTGTTGTTAACTCGACGTGGCCTGGTGATTTTTTGACTGCTGACTGTGTTCTAATCGTATTCTGAACTTCCCTAATGCTAGATTTTTTAATATGTAGACCTAGTTGATTTGGCGAAACAAGGAAGTGAATGATATGATTATCTCCAGCATCTGAGACTACTGAAGGTATTTTGCAAGTGTAAAGCAAATAGATTAGGTTTTTCCATACCGTTTCTAGCTCAACTTCCATGATAGTAAAAACATAATTAGTTTGTCTTGTATACTAAGAACAAAAAAAATAAAAAAGCGATAAATAATAATAATGTAGATAAATAAAGATGATTGTTGTCAAATGTATAATCAGAACTTATGATAATCAACATCTATACTTATTTTTAAGTTATTTTTTTCTAATTTTCAACTTTCTGCAATATTGACTACAGGTCACCTTGTATTCATCTATTTTGAACTAAAAATGAAGTTCAAACAATTTTATTAACCGAAACCGATCTTTAAGATTCCATTTAAAATTTAATTTTTAAATTTAATTAACATAACAATATTGTATAGAGTGTTTATCTTATTCAAATAAAATATTTCTAAATTGATAAATAGATTTTTTTTCTTTTATCTTTCATTCACTTTTCATATGCAAATGGTAAGTATAGGTATCTTATAAAAATAAAAAAAATAAAATAAAAAATCATATAAAACTTTTACAAAAGCGAACGGTAATCTTATAAAAAATATTTTAATTTTATTGAGTATAGTTCATATTAAAGTTTACTGCTATATATATCTACATATTAATACATCTTATATAAATCTATACAATGCCCGTAAATACTTAATTGTCCAAATCTTATTTTTGATGGTACAAAAACCTTTTCGTTTATTGATTGTAAAATAATTAACCATAGCCAAGTTAATTTTTTGGCAGGCATATTTATAACATTTTTTTGAATTGGGTATTTATAAAAAAATTTAAAAGAAATGGCTTTGTTTATTTTACAACAAAATCAATTTTTCGCTATAAATATTTTTATTTTTTTTTTATTAATTTTTATTATAGTGAATTTGTTAAGTTGTCATATTTTGAAAACCAATTAAAAAAAAATTTTTTTAACCTATATTGTGAAATTATTTTATTACAAATTGTTATTTTATTATGAATTGATATGGTAATTTATTTACGGTATTGAGCAATGCGTTGAATATTATTTTTTATTTTTCTACTATGGGAATGAAATATCAATTGGTACAGTACAGACCTTGTTATTTTCCAATGATATAGTCTACGTTTTTTATATAATCTTAAGAGCATCAAATACAGATACAATTCGTCAGCTGATTCAATACTTGTCGTATGTCGATTTTTGTTTAAAATTGATATAGAGGTTTTTTGGGTGCTCTTTCGAATGCGCTAATCCGTTTTTCAAAATTTCTTTTAGTTCTCGAGATATTGAGAATCAATTTTATCGTATGTCCACAGTAAAACAAAACCTTTTGTCGTATGTTATCACAAACGAACATAAGATAAATTACTCATATAAATTGGCGATCATCTCTTTTTATCGTATGTAGAGTACAACAAGTATTTATTTTTATGATCACGTAAATACATGTCGTATGTTAATATTTTGCATTAATACATGACAATAATACACCAAAAAAGAAGTCCCGAAAAAAGATAGATGTGATAAATGTCTTCTGTTTGAAAAATAAAACGATCCTTCAGCAGAAGAAAAATTAAATTATGAAGCTCATAGAGAGGAACAGAGAAGATTTAAGGTGAAAAAAAAATTACTTATTGCGCTTTATGGTCTGAAGCTGAAGGTGGGCGAGTCGGAAGGTCATTAGCAGCGCCCTTTCAAAAATTCCCTCTGCAATTGTGAAAGATAACAATCAAATATATCATATAATTTTGTGGAGCGACTCATGTGTTCCTCAAAATAGAAATCAACTTACATTTTTGGTATTTTAAGGTTTTTGATTAAAATCAAAATATCAGAATAGTAGGACAAAAGTTTTCTCAGGTTGGCCACTCTTTAATTCAAGATGTTGACGCTGTCCATAGTGCTATATAGTTTCTTAAGAATGATGTGGACTCTCACTGTCGTTGATAAAAAATTTAAAGAAGATGAATTATCCAAAGATTTATTTAATAATATTGCAAATGTTACCGCAATATTTTAAATTATATGGAAAATTGGCAGGAGAATTCAAATTTAATCAAATTCCATTTTTAAAAGTGAAGTTTTTGAATTATAGTCAAAAAAAGCTTATATGAAATTAAATATAAAACTTCAGCGCAAGAAATAAATTTTAAATCCGGTAACTTGCAAAAATCCGGTCGATTCGTGAAAGATCCTTTTACAGTTCAATTAACAGTTATAGCCCCAAAACCTTGTCATTAGATAAGTAAAATGATTTGAAAAGCATGATACCATATTTGGATGAAGCCGATAAAACATTTTTTAATGATGCTATTCTAAAATAATTTCACTAATTTATACTATACATAAACATATAGGTATTGTAAAAACTGAATTGAAGGTAAAATATTGATGAGAACTTTCCTAAATGTTGATTTATTTTTTTTTTAATTTGAGAAAAAATGAAGTAAAATTAGTTTTATGTTACAAAAATAAAAATATTGTGATGGTGCTTGTAATAAGAGAGTATAAATTTATTTTCTTTATCGTTGAAATAATTTAATAATATTTATCTAAATCTTAATTTTAAGATATTATTTTTCTTTAATATTGGTACAAAAATATTGAAGCAAAAATGAATTTTAAATGATAAAAATGTTTCTAAATATTGTTGTTCATATTTATGTTATTTTATGTTATTTAAGGAAAATTTTATGTTATTTAAATTATGTCTTATTTATGTTATTTAAGGAAAAAAATGAAGTATTATCTGAAATTAATTTTATGTTACAAAAATTAAAAAGCGAAACATTTTTATACCCTTTGTAATAACAGAGTTTTGACCTTATTGTTCTAAAACTGATTTAATAATAGTTTTTTCTATATCTTAAATTTAGATATTATTTATTTAATATAGAAAAATATTGAAGCAAAAATGAATTTAAAGTGATAAAAATGTTTCTTAATGTTTTATTTTTATATTTAAGGATTTAATTTTGTTTTACAAAAAAATAAATAAAGATTGCCATATTATGTGATGTTGTTAATGACCCTAACATAGATAGTTGATGACTCTAAAAATAATTTAAAATTGAAAATTTTTAATTTTCAGACAATATTTTTTAAATTTTGATTATTATTATATTATAACTAGCTTTGTAACCCGTCATAAATGATGGAAGCAAAATAAATCCTAGTTTCTTTTTTTTTTTCATTAGATTCTTTATTCCGAAATTACAGTACTTATGTTTATATCACTTTTTATTTATTTTTATTTATGTTTATATTGGCCTAACACTAATCTTTTTTTTTTTTATATAACAGAAAAAGAAGTACCATACCAATAAATTTGTATAAAATGTTTGTTTTTTTGTATGGTATACTCGTACTCACTTCCATTTAGTTATAATTCGTTAGTTGGGTTCCATTTAGTATAAATTATACCGTATTAGCGTTATTGTGGCCTCTGGGAGAGCAAATTTAAAAATGGGATCTTATTTTCATATAAATTTTGTCTTTTGTATAATGTATAGGGATCTTATTTTGCTATATGAATAAACTGTTATTATGGTATTGTGTTATTTTTAAAAAAATATTCAAAATTTTGTATATAATTGGTAAAATTTACAAAAAATACAAAAACATTTTCATCAATAATTTTCAATTTAAAAAAAGCAATGTTTTATTATCCGACGTAGAAGTAGAGTTTATTATCCTACTCTACTTCTATCAAGTTCTATTGATTGAACAGTGAACCTGAACAGTGAAGTGAACAGTGAACACTTGACACTGAAAATAAAATAATATTTTTGGAATGGAGCATACAGAACATACAGAATACAGATACAGCAAATAATAAAAAAAAACAACAAAAAACACAAATAATTTTTTTTGAGTGAAGTGAGTTACGCACACAATAATGACAAAAATAAAAGGTAGAAGCAATAAAGTAGTATAATGTATAATATTATACAATACAAATATGCTGATACACATGTATATTATTGTGTATAATTTTAAGTAATAAGAATAACCTTTGAGTGAATTATGTTTTTTTTTTGTGTTAAATGCTGTTTGCCTTTTGGTTATTATACCATATTAAACTATTGATTAAATTTCTATTAGTCCTTATTATTATAAATTAAAAAAATTGTTTGTTTTATTTATATTATTATTATTATTTTTTATTTTTCTTTATTACTTGCGAAGAAGACTAACATTAAATTAAAAAAATATAGTTCATGCAATCAATTTTTTCTGCAAAGGTTGAGCATGGTAGACAGGGGTTAAAAAAAGTATCAAAGCAATTTGTATATATATGCATTTGTATACATATGCAATTTGTATATGTGTTGGAGCGTTCCGTCGAACTTACAAACATCCAGATAAATGCAGAATAATATATATATAATAATACTAACGTAAAATGATAAAAATGTGCCTTGTTTTTTGTAATACAAGAAATTTATAAAAAAATCAATGAGTTTATTTTATTCTAATAAACATTTTCAAAAATGTTTATTAGAATATATAATTTAATAAAGTAGTTTTATGATGTCTTTAACTTACTTTCGATTTTTGTCGTATGTCCAAGGATTGAGAATAATTTTGTTCAAAATCCTAACATACGATAAAATTTTACTAAATATTTTAATAAATATTCATAACTTGACACTTTTTTTAGGTAATTTAAAGAATTTATTCATATACTGAATAACAACCATTACATTCTGTCAAAATTTCGAGGAAATCTACCGTAGGACATAAGAATTTTTGCAATTTAAACTTTAAATTTCATTTTCCCAAAATTAACCCCTCTTAACATATGACAAGTATTGAATCAGCTGACGAATTGTTGTACGTATTTGTATTATGTCCCATTTTGCTGCTATTTTCCAAAAATTCGATTCAAAATGGTTGTTGCTAAATACAACTGAAATGTTTTAATCAACGGTTTTGGCTTAGTTTTTATAAAAACTTGTCGGCTCTTCTGAGGGAGATGATGTATAGGTGTAAGATGTATGAGTAATAGAAAAAAAGAGACCTTTCTAACAGTATATAAATATTGGGGAGGTTTTACGGAAAAATCTTGAGGTAGGTATTCGGTTTTTCAAGAAAGAAAATAAAGATTGATTTTTTTTCCAAAATTTTCTACTTTGAACTACAATATCTCCATAACGGCAGCACCAATCAAATAAATATTAGAATATGCTCCAGACCGTTATCTTTCTAGAACATTTAACCGAATATATATATATATATATATAGTAATGGCTTACGATATACGCCACGCCTAAAAATTTAATGGATCAATAGATATAACGTTTTTTATACAGAAAACATCAAAACAATAAGCATACTTTCAAATGTCCTTTTCGTCCTTAAAGGATAAAGTGCGCCACCAAAGATATACATTTAGGTCCATACATCATACATTAGGTCGTACATCTATACAACATCTCCCTCAGAATCCCCTATGTTTATAATACAGATACCAGTATTTCGTTTACTACTTGCTTCAGACTTCTTCAGTGTTTTATACTCGACTTTTTAACGATTGCAACTTGTTTGTACTTTTTTTTTAAATTTTATTTTTTTATTTAAAAGTGAATGTAATTTATTAAATAATAATTTATATAAATATTTTAAAATTTTGTTTCAAAATCCACAATTTACCGTTTGGTGAAAATGAAATCTTGCGTAAAACTTTCAAAAAGAATAAGAACCAAGCAGTATTACCGACAATAGTGATAGAATTTATTGTAATTCGTTGATACCCTACTGAAAACAAGCAATTAAAGAAAGCAAAGGGGCAATCAACTTGGATAAATTCAATGTTTGTTTTTTTTTTTAATTTTATGTAAAGATCAAAATAAATATACAATTTTAGATATTCATCTTATAAAAGTTAAATATTATTTACTAATATAATGCCATTATGTATGTATGTATGTCATATGCATGCTAGTTACATCTCAAAATACCAACAACAATTATAAATGTGTATCATTCATCTCTTCATAATAACTATTAATATTATTTTCTCACTACATTTTACTTCTACCTACACCTACCTCTCTCGATTCTCATCCTTTCATTCATAATGAATTGTTTTTGCATTATTATTGTTGTTGATATAAAAGGCTTCAGACAAAAACAAAATTAGTATATAGTTAATATTTCTTCTTCAGAATATTTTTTCTTAATAAATTAAAACTCATATTATTTAATTTCCCACAAATTTTATTTTTGAATTAATTTTAAATGTTTTATTTATTTTATTTACACAGATTTATTATTAATTTTATTATTCTTTGTATTTTATAATTGTTTTAAGATTTTACTTATACAACTACAGATTTTATTCTATTCTCTTCAATAGCCCATCTGAGATTGAGTTTTTATCTAACAACGGTGTATTTCATTTCCGTGCGTGCCGGCAATCAGAAATAATAACCGGTTGAAATATATTTTTGACAGACACCACCTATTAGCTCTATTATATAATTATATATAATAGTATATAAGTGATAAGAGTCAAATATATATCTTCAAAATCAATTTCAAATGTACTATATATATATACATATATATATATATATTCAATAAATAATAATATGTATATTTATTTTAAAGTTTTTTTTTGTTTTTAAATAATAAAATCGGTATAACAATTATTATACGTTCCAGAATGTCCATAAAGTCGATTCTATATATATCCGCAGAAAAGATTTAATGGCGTAATATCGGTCTAAGCTTCGATGGAGTTCAAATAGATGTAAGTGTAAAACTGTTGTATAATCATCATTATCTTGTAACCCCATTAATACAGCATAGGGCAACCCATTGCGTGCGGTTGGAAATTTTATCGTTATTGGTTGTCAATTTGGGACTTTAGGTAATAATTTTTTGTTGCTATCATATATTTTCAAGTCAAAGAATATTTTTAGAGTTACAGGATTCTAAATAAATTATAACAATTTCCAGTTGTATTAGGACTTTTGAAATAAATTTCAAAATACATAATACAAATGCACCTTTGAATATATTTAAAAACTTGATACGAAAGTTGTGAAATTTAATTCGAACTTTGTTTCGAAACAGTTTTTTAAATAGTTTACAAAACCAAAACCATTTAGAAGTGGTGGACTTATATTTTTCAGAATAATTTTGTAACCTTTTCCTTTTGTTTTGTTCTTAAGTAGCATGCAGACTATCGTTTTATTTATCATTTCAGTCCGCGACTGTCATTTAAAATGGTAGTGTCGTAGTGTTAAATGATATAATGAAATATCAAAAATTGTTGATTTGGACTGACAGTTTGTTAAAAAGTTATGAGATAACTGAAATGATAAATGAAATGATAGTCTGCATGCTACTTTAAATTTCTACAATAATTATCATTAATGCGGTAGTTTTATCCGTCATTTTTGTAGATCTTGTCTTGATTTTAACTATAAAAAATACTTAAGTTTCTGTGGTTGCCTTAGTGTGTGGTAAACAGCGAAATTAGTTTTAAAACAAGTTTTTAAACAGACTTATTCATGCATAGGGTCCATAATATGATTTTGTATCAAAGTATTGTGAATTTGAAGCAATCATATCTTAATACATATGAGCCAAGCCACAAGAGTATATGGTCTCATGCAGAATATTCATTTTTACACGAGTATGGACAACATGGTATTATGCATACTTGTAAATGGATGTGTGAAATTACTTTACTGATACTGATATACTAATCACAAAATCATAACAAAAAATTTATTTCCAATTTTTTTTTTTTTTTTATATTAAGCATAGTTCAAAATTTTGATCAAAATTATTCAATTAAAATTAAAACAACACAGCTCTGTTTCTTTTCTAGTTTTGAAATAATTCTTAAAATGTGTCAATAGTTGCATGGCTGCTATTCTAACCATTTAGGGTAACTAAATAATTTCAAATAAATGTCGGATAAACAAAATAACGAAAAGTTTTTTCGAAATTCACAAAATTGTCAAAATGTCTATATTAAATTTAAATATTTATGTAGCAATGATTTGTGAAAATAAATAGTTTTTTTTTGCTACACTACAAAATACAATTTTTAAATTGTCAAAATAGAAAATTATATTGTATTTATTTGATGTTTTTTTTTTTGTAATTTATTCTATTGTTTTTGCCTTTCTTTACATACATGTATTTATTTTTTTAACGTTCTAAGCACACAAAATTCAAACCGATGATGAATCGATGAAAACAATTGGAATGATAACATTTACGAACAAATACAGTGGTCAGGTTGAACATTTTACACGAGAAGGTGTTAGTTATTTTAATTATATTTTACAAATTAACACTGTAGTGTAAATATTTTGTATTTTAATCTACTATATTATCTACTATGTACTATTATGGGCAATGTTATAGTTTTAATTATACCTAATTAGTAATTAGTTAAATTGTATTCATAACTTTATAGAATATTATAATTATTCATAAAAGTATAATGAAAATTGTTTACTTTGCTTATTTGAAGTCATCAAAATTTGATTTTCTACACATTTTTATTCATATAGAAAATAAAATTTTAGTTTATTGCTCTCATATGACGTCATTTTGCATTTTGCAGAACAACACAAATTTTTAGTGGTATCATGATTACTGCACTTGTCTTACAGTTTTGCACCTAAAAAATTAAAATATTATATTTTAATATTTAAAAATTTATTTAAATAAATCCGTATAGCAAAATGTTAGTGAAATTTTCGTGTCAAATAATATTGGGAGATTTCCCATTAATTATTTTAATTAAAAAAAAAGAATAAAACAAAAATAATAAAAATAAATAAAATTTTTAAATGATATTCTTTCTTTAAATTTACGTGTGATTTTTTAAATTTAATAAAATAATAAAACTCAGTAAGAAATATTTAAAGATTATTATATTTGCAGTTTTATTTTGCATAAAGTCAAAACGGAAAGAAAAATTTATTTCTTTTAAATTCATTTAAACACAGTATGGTAGTTTTTATTAATATTCAAAATATAGCACATCATCTAACACTGTTAACAAGTTCGTTAAGAAGAGTTTACAATTTTTTTTTACTTTTTGAAATAATGTTAAAGTTAGGTTTAAATATTTTATATATGAAGTGCCCATTGTCAATTTAAATTTTTGTAAAAAAAAAAAAAAAAAAAAAAAACAAAATTAAAACTTTCTACAATAAAACTTTAGAATAAATTGAGTGCAATGAACTATAATGTATTATTTTTAATGTGACAATCTAAATGTCATGTTATAATTGTTACTTTAGTATACAATGTATGTAAAAAAAAAAAATGTCTGCATTTCAAAATTAAATGAAGTGCTAAAAAAATACAAGTACTCTATGTAGAATATTGTTATATTTATGGCACGTTTGAATTCTTTTCAATTTTTGTTATTGTTGTTATTTTCCATTTTTATCCGACTTGAAATGATTTAAAATGATTTTTGCACGTGATTCTTTAACAAAAATATTAAATAAATGACAAATTTTTTTTTTTTTAGAGTTTATTAATAGCTTGTTAGCTATTTATATTAATTTGTGTAAATTTTCAATGAAAAATTGTATACTTTCAGAAACATGTTAGAAATATTAAAAATACCTTTTTTGTTATATTTTTTCTTTAATTTCAAAAATTAAAATTTTAAACTATACTCTTAGGAATGTTTTTTAAATAACTTTTTCTATTTGTTTATCTTAATTTTTTTTTTTTGCAAAATTGTAATAAAGCTGGAAAAATGAAGAATTTTTGTGATTTGAGATTATTGAGATTTAGTTGTTTTTTATTTATTTCATTTTGGTAGGGTATTGTTCCGGCACTGCGGCATGGTTCCAACTCCAACCAGCATCTAAAAACAAACGAAAAGAAACTCGCTTAGAGTATCTCAAATTACATATTTATGTCAACAAACACTTACCTAAAATCCTATACCAATAGCATTCCAGCGATGTTCATCAGCATCATAATGTCCAGTATTTGTTATCCTGTAATCAAAAATAATTTTAGATTAATATTTTATTATTTAATTTTGATAATATTATTTAAATATTAAATATTTAAATAATCTTTAATTGTGCTTACTTAATTTTTCTTGCTCTTCTTGTTTACCTTTATTCATCTTAGATAATATTTTGTCACTTTGACGTTTTAGTTTAAGTCTCCACTATAATTGTATACTTAAGAATATCACAGTGTTGAGTGATATTTAATTTGAGTAATTATATCGAGTCAAGTTTTCTATTGCATTCTGTTATACAAAAGACAACATATGTTCATTATGTATTTCATTGAATTATATTTCTATTTTCAAGGTCAGTAACTTATTCATGTATACATTATATACTATTGTATTATATATTAAATGGAATTCGTTATAGTTAAGAAGGTTATTGAACTTAGATTAATAAGTTACGTTAAATAATTGTAATTATTAGGAAAATAAAATTCAAGTGTCCTCTTCTATTTTAGAGTTCAAAGAATCAAGTTGTAATTAAATAAATTGCCAATATGATATTTAGATATAGTGTTAATTACAAACTAAAAATAAAATTATTATATTTAAACTAATATATATAAACTGTTAGATTTAATAAAGGAAATATAGTGTACATTTAAAGACTATGAATTATAAACTATATTAAGAAAAAATAATTATTAAACTACTATTTAAAGAGTGTTTCATTTATAGCTTGAACAAATACAGTCCTTGTAAAAACAAGTATGTAATATGTATTTTAGAATTTACCTGGTATAGTTGTATCTAAGATGCTTGGGTTTTAGTTAGGCTTGAGCAAGTAATTCATAATCAAGTTATAGATAATTTATTAATGATGGTAAAAAGGTTTTTCTATAGAAATGGGATACTTGAAGAATATTTCTATAAGCGTTTCTGGGCCTCTCGCATTTGCACTTTATAGTCGCCCTAAACCTGCCAAATCGTACTAAATTTATTCCTAACAACTATGATTTTTTTTTGGTGTGTTTGAAAATACTTGCACTAAGCTTGGCTGCCACATCGCACTTTATTACCAAAATTTAGTGTTTGCTTTACCACACTAAATATTGCACGAAAAATGTAAGTATTTTAAATTATTGTTACACATTTGTAGTCTTTGAATATTGATTTTAATTTCTTTTACAAATTTAAACTTTTATCTTTCTTATTTTTTATGTGTTTTATTCTTTTACTGCGATATTTAGTGTGGTAAAAAAAACACTAAATTTTGACAGGTAATAAAGTGCGATATGGCAGGTTTAGTGCGACTATAAAATGCAAGTGCGAGAGATCCGGAAACGCCCTTAATACATGTCATCTTTTATTATTTTCTTGAAAAAAATATTTAAAAAAAAACTTACGTTTCTTATTATTATTTTTATATAAATGTAAAACTTATTATCTATTTATTCAACCCAAACAGCACCAATCTAAATGAATTAAAAATTTGATACAAACATACAGAGTAGATTAATGAATGAAATTTGGTGGTATTAAGTTAGTAACATTAGTGGTAAGTTTGCTAAGTTATAGTTTTTTATTTATGATTTACAGAGGTTTAAGACGAATATTAACAACATTGTTCGCTCTTTCCCACAAAACTTCTTCTTCTTTTTCTTTTTTCTTTCCTTTCCTTTAAATGTTCTTGCCTTTTTCAAATAGTCAACGGGGTACGCATGTACTTAAACACAGAAAAAAATAGATTAGTCTTTTCAACTAAAACAAATTAGTTAATTTCATTTTAGGATAATTAACTAAAAAATTTGAACTTTTATCAATTTTTTTTAGTTTTTTCGAGTTTTTTCTTTAGTTAAATCGTCTAATTTAAAATATTTGAATATAATATTTAGGAAATTCGAAGATTGGACTATTCCTTTTGGTAAACTGCCAAATGAAATAGTTATAAATTTTTAATAAATTTTCCCAATACTTTTACCTAGATAAAAATTATTGTACAAACATGAGAATTACCTAAACCTCTAGTTAAATTTAAAGTAGTTAAATATAATATTTAGAAAATGTGAAAATTTATCTATTTCATTAGATAAATTGTCGAATGAAATAGTTGAATATAATATTTAGAAAAAGAAAAAATATATTTATTTCTTTCTGTTACTGCATCCAGTTAGCTTCTTCTTAACATTTATAGTTACATTAGTTGCACGTGTTCTTTTGATCTGTTTGGTACCTATATGAATAAAATTGTCTTCAAATATATTAAAAAATTATAGTTACAAGTGTTTTTTTTTTTTATTTAAAAAAAAATATATATAATTTCTAAAAAAGAAAAGGTAATTGAAAGTAAAAAATGAATATGGATATTTCATAATTTAATTTCATCAAAGAGTTAAAATCATGTGCTAGTTCTATTATTACATCAAGAAAAAACATAAATCTCAGTTTAGCTGTCCAGATTCAATTAAATTTTGCATCTTAACTACTTAAGAAACCTGATGCTGCTACTAAACTTCAAACCGAAATTATAAATTTAATTAATATAAGTAAAAAAAAATATAAACTACTTAATTGTTAATGAGCCTTTTGATGTATCTGCATTTGAAAATATAGTCAGCGTTAAAAAAGGTTTTTGTAATAGATAAAATTTATGTTTGTGAATAATTCAAAATTTGTTTAAGTAAAAATTCAAATGTAAATTATCCAGTGATAAAACTATAATAAATAATATGTTAAATAAATAGAAAGTAATTAAAATTGAATTAATTTATGTGTAAATGTATATGTTTTTAGTAGTGTGCAATCAAAAAAATTTGATATTTAACTGTAATAAATACATGTACTATTGAATAATTAAATAAAGTAAATATTATAAATAAATCTTAAATAATTTCATTTAAATTTTTTAAATATAGGCATAGGTATATGGATAATGGATAATGAATGATGGTATTTATCGTGCTAAATTACAATCATATATGGAAAAGGGCTCAGGGTGCACTTCACTGAAGCCGCAAAAGGACTATTGTGGTTATGTGACTAGACTCACCTATTGTTTATGATATGTAAAAGTTTTTATCATTCAAAATTACCATTTTTGAATCGACAATCAGAATTTACCAAATTTACCTAATATAGTAGTCCATTTTACTCGATTTTAACTAAATAATTAGGTAACAGAGCCATTGAAATTACCTAATATATTAGTAACTTTGAATTTTTTTACCTAAACTATTAGATAAACAGCTATTCAATTTACTTAATGCAATAGTTGTTTTTTTATTTTTTTGACATTTAACCCCTAAAAGAGTAGATAAATTTCCAATTCTTTTAGCTAAACTTTTAAGATCAAACCAACTAATTTAAAATGAAAAATAAATTTATATAAAAAAACCTTTACATCATTTTACTTTATAATGAAAAGAACAAGTTCGATTTATTAATAATATTGATACATAGACGTTTTATGTCACTATTGGATCTATAAATATCATTATTATAATTTGAATTAACAAACAAGTAGTAAAAGCAACTAATTAAAATAGTAGGCTGAAATTCAACCAATTTTTTTTTAGGTGAATTGTAATATTTCTTTAAATGGAATAACTAATCTTTTTTTTCTATGAAGGTTCACAATCTAAACTTTGGCTATAATATAAAAAAATAAAAATATTTTAATTATATTAAGCATAGATTTAAGAAATATAGGTTTAATTTATAATGATTTTTTTGTCTGTTGCTCTTCTATTGCAATGATATTGGAATTTTGTTATTGTTTTGAAAAAAGTTATTATTTGAGTCTAGATACTAAAATGCTACTGGTGGAATAAATTCAGATTCTATAGTTTTCTTAATATAATTCTTGTTAAAATTATAAATGTGGCTTATGACTCTTATGAAACTGTTTTCCTTAATATCGAGTATTCTGTCGAATTGTTTTCTATTCATATTAGTTATCTATTCTACCTATATGCTTGTATCTTTGTATATTACTTTGTTTGAATAGTATGTTACTTGATAATTCCGATGTTTTTTAATTTTTTTCAAGCTTATTCTTTAAAATTTTCTTTCAGAATTTTCGAATTGATTCCATGATGGATGAATTAATATTGAAGCAAATTGGAGAAACATATAAGTTATGATTGTTCTAACTAATGACATATGTCTGTCAATATTTTTACTCTCGGGGCTAGATGGTTAGAACAGTAGTTTTTTTAGTTAGTTAGCCATGACAGCTTTATTTCTTCTTTTCGCTGTAGTTTAGGTGATAATGAAGATAAATGATTCTGTATAGTTTAAGTGATGATGAAGATACACACCTAAGTATGTTATATTTTTTCTATTTGTTTTTCTTGAACCATCAGGCGTTCTAACATAAAATCGTTTCCAATTTTTCCGAGCATTTTGGTTCATTTTATCTACAACTGTGTTTCTATAGAGAATAATTTCACATTTACTAAATTTTATTTTCAATTTTCAAGAATCGCAGTAGTTATTTGTTTCATCTAACATATTTTTTAGGTCTATTTGGGCTTCAATAATTTTTTTATTAGTTATACATAGAATTAGGTCATCAGTAAATGCTACTGTGAATTCTGAACTAAACATGGAGCTTTTGCTGAAAAATGTTCCATAATCCTTCGGAATCATCTCTTTAATCCAAATTATTTTCACTTATTTTATGATATTTGCTTAAGCACTTTTTTTTCTTACTCTAATCTGTTATTGAAAATCTGCTGGTTGATTTGTGTATTTATTGAGCTTTAGAATAGAGCTTAATTTAATCAAAAATCTCAATTAGTAGTAGTACAAAAACAATTCTCGGCCCAAATCCTTCTTTTTGTACGGCTGCAGCTCTTGTAATATAGTTCTGTCCAGTCCAATCTTTTTCAAGTTATTTAATTTTTTATAACAAAAATTGTTAAGTTAAAATTTCGCAATCATTTTCATTTCTATATACATAATATAATTAAAATTAGAAGTTTACTTAGAATTCAACCTTTGTAATTTTTTTTATGACACTAACGTTGATGGCGCCACAATTATAAAAAAAAAAAAATAAGAACAGTTTAGCATCAAAAAAAATTAATTTAAATTTTAAAATTTATATCAGATTTATAACACTTTATGTAATCTCACGTACAATCTCAGATCATATGAGAATTTTTTAAGAAATTTTTTGTTTGTTATTTTTCTTATGTTTAGTTCCCACACTATAATTTTTAAGTTAAATAAATGAATGAGGGACCTTTAACATTATTGTGAAATTAAATTTTTGAATTTTTTTTTATTATTTTTAATATAATGAGGACTTGTGATATGCATCTTATTGTATTACATTGGTTATTTAATTACCTTTTGTTAGCATCTGATCCAGTTCAAATCCATATTGTTTAAAAAATATGAAATTTATTGAGTTATGCAATTTATTTCTATTTGTTATGCAATTTATTTCTGAAAATATTTATTTTCCGTAAAATTTTTCCGTAAAAGTTCATTCAAATAGGGCTTAGCGTTAAATTAGGTTACCGGTCTGTAGCTTAACATATTTTTATTACTATATTATTATTAATATCAAACCCAATAGTTTGTATATTTACACAGTTTGGTGAAAATCAAAATTTGGGAGCTCCTCGAAACTATTTGGTGTTTGTTAATATGTAAACTACAAAATTAGGGCTCTTCAGTAATTTGTTTTTGACGCAGGATATTTTTTTTCATTATTTCATCATCATTATTGTCCCAAAACTCCATCATATGGGACACATGACGTCTATTTCACGTATCTACAATAATTTTTAACAGTATAAAGCTATTCTAACGTAAAATAGTTGTAATATAGACAAAAATGACAAAAAAATCAATTGCCAAATGTACTACCCGAGCAAGTGCTGCATAACGTCAAACCCCAAAAACCATCAGTATATTTTTCTAAAGAAGCAATATTCTATTGATACCATCATGCCATTATTTTCATTCATGATATTTTCATGATTCAACTAGTGCTTATATTTGTAAACTTGTAATTTCAATTATAAAATAATAATAAAGTGTAATAAAATTACAATTTTGTAATATAAATAAATTTTTGGAAAAAAGATTTACAAAAAAACAAATTTGACAAATTTTTATGATTTTGACAGCAAATTTATATTTCCAGTTTAACAAAACAAAAAACAAAAACGAAATACAAATCTTTGTAGAACTTCTTTGAGAATCATTTTCACAGTTGAAATGATGATCACAACAAAAATTCATGAAAAATAAATTAAAATTTTATCATTTAACTAAACTTAAATATACAAAAAAAAAAAAAAAAAAAAAAAAAACAACAACAGAAACATGCACACATATACAATAAATGCCCATTAAGTACACAGTTTATGCCCCATTAAGATTCTTTTTTGTTTGTTTAATTTGTCTTATAAATTCAGTATTGCCAGACTAAAAAAATTTATTTCAATTAGAAAGAATTCAGATTTTGCATTCAAGACATAAAAAGCGGCTCTACGTGAAATCTCTTAAATGTCAAATATTCTAATGTCAAAATGCTGAGAAGTTTGATTTTTAAGAAATGACAAAACTCCTAACATAAATGTCAAAACTACCTAGTTGTGACGTATCACCTGACATTTAAAAATGGCATCAAAAATTTAATTACTGAATTTGTATGGAAAAATTGTCAGGACTTTGGACATTTTTTTGTCTGGAAATCTGGAATAGTTATTTAAATTTCATGGCGGTGGTACTTTTTGGATTCTTAATATTTTATTTGCTCTTCTTTGTTTACTTTTATTTTTTTTATGTGTTGTATACTTTTATATGGATTAGAGCGTTCCGTCGAATTGACAGTTATATGCAGGAAACTATTAAAGTAAGTGTACGTATAATTAATTTCAAATTACATGAGAGATGCAAGCGACAACAAAAATAATATTAACAGTAGAATAATTTTAGAATAATTCAAGATATATAATGCCAAGAAAAGTTTTCGAGCAAAAACAAAAGAGTCACGTAAGTATATTTATAACATATGTAAGACCCTTCTTCTTATCTTGCTAATCCCCTACTGGATGTTAAGCGATCGCTCAACTCATTATTGTAAGCCTGCTATGATTTTACCATACTCTCCTCTACATCTTGTACTGTCAACCAGTTCTCTTACGGTTCTGATACCTGTCTGATTTCGAATGTTTCTAAGGCATTCCTCTTGCCTTCCATCTTATCTCGTATAATCAATAGAAGGAGTTCGTACTTCGGGCTTCCTATCATCAAAGTAGTTTACTTTTCAACCTTCTTTCTATTTTCAATCTTCTAAGAACTTCTAGGTTCGTGACTCTACAGGTGTAAGAAATTTTCAGCGATTTACAATAACATCATATTTCGAAAGCTTTTAATTAAGAGTACAGACTAAATATAACATTCTAAGTACCGTAATCTAAGTTTGATGTTTATTCCTTTATTACATAGTACATTTTTATATTTTACAAAAGAGCTTCTTGCCATTTCGATTCTCCATTTTAATTCCTTATCTGACGTCCAGCTTTCACCGAGTTAACAACCCAGATATTTACAACTAGCAACGCGTTCGATGGGTTAATTGTTAATTGTAATAACACTACTATTGTTCGCGTTGTTTCGTTCCTTATAAACTTCATCTAAAGGCCGGTACAATTGCTATGTTCTTTGTCAACTAGATATTGTAAATCAACCAAGTTGTCCGCTATTATGGTTGGGTCATTCACGTATATTGTAGATGTAGATTCCATTTACTTTGATTACTTTGATTAAATTAATTGCGTGTTGGAAAATATGTTCAGAGTACAGGTTGAACAGCAATGGTGACAAAATACACCATTCTCGGACTTGTCTATTGATTTGCAGGTTAGATGTTGCCAGATTGTTGATATTAATCTGCGCAGTTAGATTCCAATAGAGGTTCCTAATACATTGTATGTTTACTATTTAGTTACATATTTCTGAGAATGCTTATCATTTTGTCGGGTTGTATTCGATCAAACGCTGTTTCATAATCTATATAGCCCAAAATTATGTCTTTTCCCACATCTTTGCAATTTTGCACTAGAGTTTGCATGCTAAATAGAGCATGCAAAGTATAATTTGAATTTAAATCTAGAGTGGAACAAAATAACTATACTAGCAGTTTAAGATACATAACTGTTAAAATTAAATTAATAATCATTGCTCAATGCCTTATAGTTTTTAGTGGCGTTATGCATGATGTATGATGGTCAACTACACCTTAAGAAAATAAAACCTACTAATATTCGGCAACACTCATAAAAAATATCTTCCTTAAACTAACCAAAAAAAAAAAAACAAACCACTTTTGAGTAAAGTGAAGTTTGAGCTTTGATTGTGCTATCAAAAACTCAATACTTTTGGTTTTTTTATTTTTTTTTTGTTTTTTTGTAATTTTTGACAAGAATTTTATCATTTCGAAAGTAATTAACATCTCTCTTGATTTCTTGTTTGTTTGTTTCATTTATTTTTCATAAATTTTGCGGAACCGAAATTGTCAAATTCAGGAAAAGAAAACAAGATGTGTACACATAAAAAATAAGAATAAAATAAGAAAAAAAGAATCAAACTGCAACGTTTTGCATTTTATCAAAAAAAAAAAAAAAAAAAAAAAAACGCAAAACAAAAAAAAAGTGATTGCACTCAATTTAATTTCATTTCACTTTGTGGTTGTGATAATCAAATCAAGTGAATGACAAGATGAGTTAAGATGCAGGGGGGCTTACAGTAATTATCAGGGAATTTTTTTTTTAAAGAAAAAGCTTTATAAAAACGCAGTCAAAAAAATAAAATGTAATGTTAAAAGTCTCTCTAGAGGGGGAACCTTAATGGATTCTTTTAACATTTTGTTTTATTTTCGGTTTTTGTTTTCTTTTTTTTTAAATTGTTGTATTTATAGTTTTTTTTTTTTTTCTTTATTAAAAGTTTTTTAAGAATTTAACAATAAACAAGAAAGAAATTAAGGTTAAAAAATAATCAACACAATACTAAAAATTGAAACAAAATTTTATGTTTTGTTGTTATATTTTTTTTTTCATTTTGTTCTCTTTTAGTTGTTGTGATTAAATGCTTGTGCATTTAAAAAATGCTTTTAGCTAAATTTAAAATTTTTTTTTTAGTTTTTTTTTTTTTTTTTGAATTTTTACACGATTGATTTCAGACAAATTATAATGTGATAACATTGATTTCTTATGAGACGATTTTTTCTTTTATGAAAATTGGAAATTATTTTTGTTAGATAGTTTCCGTCCATTAATATTGATATAAATTTGTAATATATTTAGCTCGATATCCGATTAATGCTTACCAAAATCAGTATCAGATTTTTCAGTTGGATTAAAGTGTCAAAAAATTCAAATAACAGTAGCAGTAATATAGCCTGCAATCAGCAGAGATGGCAACTAATACATTATTCCTATAAGTGAAATTTAATGAAATTAAATGTCTTATAATTGATAATAATTGATTTTATTTGTAAAATAATTTGAAAAAAATTATGTTTTTTGTTTAAGATTAGAAGGCAGTTATCTATAAATAGTATACAATAAAAATATTTGGTACAAATTGTCAAGCCTCACTTTGAATACAGTTCTATAGTAATTGCATTTTTAACAAATAGGCTCCAAAAAATACTAAACTGGGGAATGTGAGTAGTGTTAAAGTGGAATAGATACCCTCGAATGTTGCATGTTGCATACATTACAATAGCTAAGTATAAACCAAAGGATAAAATTTAAATGTACTATTATTTGTTTTTAAAATGTTACCTCATTATTTAAGTAGTCAATAATACATGTAGAAGATATTCACCATTATTCGCTAACAAATATTTTAAACTTTAGATTAAACTTCCTTAGAAAAGAAAATAAAAAAAAATGATAATGTATAATGGTTTGAAGATATTTAGTGAATTGCCTTTAAATTTTATCACACCATTTTATCAAACCATTTGATATAGGGGCAAATTCCCTACCAAAATTCACACATTTAAGTTTAAAAATGTAATGAATTTACAAAAATTACAAAATTTAAATGTAATGTAGTTCAATATACAAAATTAAAATTTAGTTCAGTATATTATACAATGAATTTATATTGGTACAAATGAAAAAATAGCTATTTTAAAGCTAAAAAAATATAATAATAATAAAAAAAAAATAATGCATTTACGTTTACATTAACATTATTTTGTAATGATTTAAAATAATGCATTATTTGGTCATATATATGTAATTTATTAAAAGTAATTTTTCGAATTATTAACTAAACGTTGTACATTAAACTAATGCATTACATTAAAAAAAATTGCATTACATATAGGTAATGCATTACCAAAAATTATAATTGATTTACCTTTGAGTTAATAGATAACATTGGGTATTGTAATATGTATAATGAAAATAATAATAATAAAAAAAAAATAATGCATTTACGTAATTTGTAATGATTTAAAATAATGCATTATTTGATCATATATGTGTAATTTATTAAAAGTAATTTTTCGAATTATTAACTAAAAGCTGTACATTAAACTAATGCATTATGTTAAAAAATAATGCATTACATATAGGTAAAGCATTACCAAAAATTATAATTGATTTATCTTTGAGTTAATAGATAACATTAGGTATGTAATATGTATAATGAAAATAATAATAATAAAAAAAAATAATGCATTTACGTTTACATTAACATTATTTTGTAATGATTTAAAATAATGCATTATTTAATCATATATATGTAATTTATTAAAAGTAATTTTTCGAATTATTAACTAAAAGTTGTACATTAAACTAATGCATTACATTAAAAAATAATGCATTACATATAGGTAATGTATTACCAAAAATTATAATTGATTTATCTTTGAGTTAATAGATAACAATGGGTATGTAATATGTATAATGAAATAATGTAATGTATAATGTAATTTTATATTTTATTATATTTTCACTTTAACTTAAAATTAAATTACTCAGTTTTTTTTTGATTATTTAATATCTAATTGATTAATCAAATCATTTTTTGATACATAAAAAAAAAATTATTTATAATTTAGTATTAAATTTTTAAACAAATTTGAAACCATTCAAATTATTATATATATATATATATATATACCATAATATATATTTCACAGAATTAAAAAAGTAATTAATTGAATTATTTAAATTAATTTTCAATTATTTTTTTAATTCAAAAGTAATTCAAATAATTCTAAAGTAATTTAATTGATTTAATAATTTTAATTATTTTTGATAATTCAATATGTATAATGCATTAATTGTAAATATTTTTTAAATGAATTAAAACATGAAAATAATTAGTAAATTAATTATTTTAATGCATTGATTAAGAATTTCAATAACTAAAAAGTAATTCAAATAATTTGAATTATTTTATAAATAATGCATTTTTTAAATAAATTAGTTTAAAAAATAATTCAAAATAATTTTTTTTAATGCATTTTTAAAGAAATTCATGTATTATTAATTATTATATATTACGAAAAATAATGCATTTAAGTTAAAAACAAATTAATTTATCGACTGGATAATTAGAGAACACAGAACTAATAAAAGCACAATCGTGTATTTGCAAATCAATAAAGACAGTCGAAGCAGACCTAAAAAAAATTACAAAATAAAGTAAGTGAGTTGAAGAAGTATTTAAATAGTTTAATAAACGATAATATTAACTTGAGAAACGAAAATGAAGAATTAAAAGAAAATATACAATATAACAAAATTGAAATTAAAAGGTGAAACAATTTGAATTAAACAATTATTTTGAAAAATGTGGCATAGTAACACCGGAAGATGAATTAAACATAGTAATAGAACAAATAAAGGTGAAGATCGAACTGATTCTAATGAAGAGAATGAAATATGTAAGATTAAGAGTTTCAATAGGTCTGGTGATGAAAAAATCGTACTTCATTGTCAACTTCATAATAAAAAAAACATTCAGGGAAGCTGTTAGAAAAAAATAATAGCACAATATATCTTACATACACAAGAATGAGTACCTTACACTCTTCAAATTTTTAATAATGAAAAAGTAATTTCTTATTTCAGTCTGTTGCAAAAAAAGACTAGAAATTTGAAATGAAATAAAAAATTAAAATTCACATGGATTAAAAATGTCAAATTGTATCATTGAAGAAACATCGAATAGTATAAAACTATTAGAATATTACAAGATTGTGACTTTAATTCCAACTGAGTAAAATTTCGAATTGTCACTCAATATCCAAATAGAAAAATATATGTCTTAGTACAGAAAATGTTCAAATAATTATTAAAAATTCATATTAAAACTTAAGTAGTACATGAAACATAAACTAAATGAGATAACATATTTGCTTCAAACAAATAAATACACAATAATTAACATATTAACTTCAGTGCCTACGTAAGCAAAAAGACATTTCAAAATTTTGTAATTCGTAAAATTGTTAAATACCAATAATTGAAATGTTTCAAATTGATTTCAGTAAATCGGTTTGGGGAGATGACATTACAAGCTGACGGTATAATTTAACGATTTTGTTTTTAGAAAATTTTGTTAGTGTAGTTATTGTTGAAAATGTTTGTAGTTCAATCTTACTACAATGTACGTCTTTTTTTTTAATTGTGTCGGCTTGCACCGACAGACTTTGATATGAAAAATATATTGGTTATATATTTATATTATATGTTTATATATTTAAAAGATAATTTTATTAACAAAATAAATTGCGACGTAGATTATGAAAAATTAGGTGAAATATATAATGGCTATGATGAAATAAATATGTATCGTAGAATAAACGACAGACTAACTTTATCAGTTAAAGAAGCTTATAAATAGTTACTTTTGAAAAATTGTCCGTTTTAATCAAATAAATGAAAAAATTAAATATATACCTGTAAATTTCAATAAAGAACATTAAATGTATCATTAGTAAAGTGCACCAACCTATAGAATCTAAATTTTGTTCCAGGATCATATATTCAGTCAGAATCTAAATAATTAACAGAAATTACATTTTATATATGTATACATATGTACATATATGTATTATGATTTTAATACAAAAAACAGCATATTTGGAATAATTTTTGTTCGTTGAGTTTGTCAAATCATTAAGAATTTCTTCGAATTTTCTTTTTTGATACACATTTTAAAAATACAGTTTGTAAAAAATAAAGCAAGGAATTTTTTAAAGAGTTTAATGTAATTTAAAATTTTTTTTTTACCAGTAAAAAAATGAAATAAAAAATAAAAACAAGAATATTTGATAAATTCATAGCAAAGGTTAAGAAAACAATACAAAAATAAGTATAACAAAAATTAAAACTGCATGCAAAAACTTGTAAAAAAAATAATTTACTTGGAAAATGCAATTAATGAACCAAATCATCAATAAGCGTAGTTAATTATTAAAAGTGAAAAAGGTAATATAAAATTGACTTATTTAGTTATGCTTAAATTTGATCATAAAATTATTTGCACATAGAAAATAGTCTGATTATATGTTATATATATATAATACATATATAATATGAGATATATATACACATATTATATATACATAATACATATATAATATATGTGTAATATATATTATAAATTATTTATATAATTAACATTTGAAGACTTCATTCTTCATTTAAGTACAGATTTTACGTTGGTAATTTGATTCAGGAATTGCAAATCCCACCAAATATTGAGTGATCAATTTATTGAACAATATGAGTATCTTGAACAGAATTTATACTTAATTATTTTTTTGGTATTACAGATCTTGAAATCTGTGGAACAAATTTTCTTTCATTTTTGTTTCTATGTCACTAACTTAGAATATCATTTCATATTTTAAGTACTTCAGCTAGTTAGTATAATTTTACTAGTTATGTTTTAAAACGAAATTAGACCTAATAGGTTTTTTTTCGCATGTACATATTTTATTTTATTTTTTAAATACGAGCATTTTGTTTTTATTAGTTTTCTGGTATAAATAAATTCTATTTGGAATACTAATACTATTATCAGGAACTAGGCTTTCTCAAATTCCATTTTATTTAGGTTTATATCAAATTATAATTAACAAATTTTATAAAATTGTTATAAATAATGAAAGAAAAAATTCACTTTACCATCCATACCTGAGCGGAATTTTAACACAGGACCTTACGATTTGTAGTCTATTGATCTCATTGCCTACTTCCACACGGGTCAACTTTCATCACTTTTTTCATTTCGTTTCATTCCCCGTTTTCTATAAGCTAATTTTGCTAATATATGATATATTTAATGAAAATTTGATTTAATATATTAAAAAATTATATATAAAATGTATATATATATGTATATATATATATATAATAATGATTGTGGCAATCCATGTTCCGTGATAGTTTTAGGTTAGTGTTTGTTCTATCTCTGGTCATCATATATGCATGTGTTGCCAGTTCCAACTTTATCAGCAGTCTAACTTGTAGTAAATCTGGCTTCATATAGATATTATTCTTTGCCCATACCCAAATAAATTTTTAATTGCTTTATTTTATAGTATCTGTATTTCCTCCAACTATTTATTAAAAGAATTACCCCAGATTTGTACTGCATACACTTAGGTGCTGTTAAACATGCTAAAGTATACGGATATTTTCCACATAAATGGTATTCTCTTACTGATCAATCGCAAAATACCAGCAACTCTTATTTCTTTTTTTAGTTGTTCCCCTATTCGAGCACAACGCCCAAATATTTGTAAATGCTTTCTCTCTGAAGTTTATGTCCATTAAAATTTATGTTCATACTCTCATCTGCATCCGTTTAAATATCATGTATTTTATTTTGCCCATGTTGAGTTTCATCTTATGAATGTTCACCCACTTATTAATTGACATCAAAATAAATTTAACAGAATCCCTAACCGCGCTGAATGTGATATTATTAAAGACTTTTATTGCCAGGTCAACTGCAAATAAATCTGGCTTGCTAACTAGTCCCATATGTAACAAATTGTTAATGTAGACGAAAAAGACGTTGGACTCAATGAACTATACCCTGTATAACACCATAGTTGATTAACTGACTATGATTTTTAAAGCCTTCACATTCTGCATATTGCGGTCTCTTAGTTAAATAAATCTTAAACCGTTTTTGTGTTCAACACTTTTGACGCCACAATCGAACAGTATATTCTTAACAAATAGTTTCTGTCAACAGAGTTAAAATGCTTTTTTAGCATCAAAGAAGGCCGCTGCCACTTTTTTACGGTTGCTTATGCCTATTCAAGACAAAATTGAGCAAATCTGCCATAGTATTTGATTCACGTTTAAGCCATATTGTATAGCGTTTTATATATTACATATTTATTATTGTATACTAAAACAACATTGTATTTTTAAATTGGTTTAAAAAAAAAAATGATTTAATTACAAAAATCATATTACTTTCAATTTCACATATATTAAAAACCCAGCAAAATCAGCAAAATTTTGTAATTGATAGTTTCATTTACCCAAAAAATTAATAAAAAGAACAAATAAAAAACTTGAAAATAATCACGATCTAATTTCATACTTACAACACCACACCATTATACAGAAAAATCCTATAATATACAAACATATTTCTAAACAAAGATCCTTAATCCTATATAGGTTACATGACAAAATTGGTATCGGGACAAAATTACATAAGACAAAATTACATATAGACAAAATTACATGTCGTCAAAATTTCATATGGATAAAATTACATTAAAAAAAAAAATTACATTTTAAAATTATTTTGTTTTATATTTCTCAAAAATCCTATATAGGTAAAAATTCTATATGTAACTTTGTCTTATGTAATTTTATCCATATGAAATTGTCTCCATATGAAATTTTGTCCATATGTAATTTTGTTCATATGTAATTGTGTCTATATGTAATTTTGCCTTATGTTATTTTATCTATATGAAATTTTGTTCTATGTAATTTTGTACCGACACCAATCCTATGATATATTTTCTTAAATGAAAACTTGCGAAATAATACGTGATTTTAAATTCAATTATGTCTTGAATATCAATTAAAAACACAAAAAAAAAAAAAACAAAATTTTCATATTTGAATCAAAAATAAAAATCATGATTTCATATTTTGAAACTAGCTGCTAGCATCTGTTTACACTCAAACAATATATTATTTTCCTCCTCTCAATAGCAACACTATTACAACATAACCTAGAATAAATTATTTTTTTAAGGTTTTATTGTATTTTTCTTAGTTTTTATGAATAATAAATTTTAACACTTAAACTCTCATAAATTTCTGTCAATTTAAAAAAAAAAAAAACAAAAAAAAAATAAAATAACAATAAATAATTTTTGTTTCACACTCTGAAAACCTTACGTAAAATATAAACCTCCTTGCTTCCGTTATCCTCTCCTAGAAAAGCAAAAAAAAAAAATCATAACAATAAGCAGAAAAGAAGCATATTTTTGCACATTTATGGTAATAATAGAAGATGTCAAATTTGTCTTTTTAAATCTTTATTTCCATTCCGAAAATAAAAAAAAAGAGTCATTGTTCTGTCTATGATTCTTACAATAAAAACGAAACTAAAACCGAAAATAAAATGAAAGAAAAAACAAAAAGATAATAATAACGAAATAAAGTGTTTGACAACAATGTTGCAAAATTTAACAAAAAGAACTTAAAAAGTTAAAATCTATTGTGAACTGGAATTTCACTATATATAGGGGGGTACTATAGGTTACGAAAATTTAAATATTATGACCCCAATGTTCGGGAACACTCGTAATCATTCCACAAAATTAGTTTATCATAATTATTAGATTTAGAATATTTTAGAATTATGAATTTAACCTTGTAGATCGGCATAGACCTTGTAGGTCGGCATATTATTGAATAGATAACATACCCAATGGTAGGTAGGTAGTAGTAGTTGTCAACAATTCGCCAACACACTTAGACTAGTAATGTATGTTGTGATACAACTGACACAATATCTATAAATAAAAATGAATCAGTAGACTGTAGTGTTGAATGTTGCCTAAACATCCTAACTATAACCTTTAAGGTTTTATACCTTATTTCGATATTTGAAAAAAGTATCTGTGAGTTATGAAAACGAGAAAAATGGTATATTTTTCTTTAGTACTGTTATTATAAATTTATATAGATGATTAACTTTTTTTCTATTCCTATTTGATGTTAACGTTCTTCTTGCCAATTTGGTACCCAAAGTTATGTTAACTATATTTCTGATTATTTTATCTATTATTAAGTTACTCTGACCATCACATTATTTAATACCTATTGATGTTGGGATATCTTCCGTGAGTAAGTTATTTGATTCGATTTTTGTTTTATTATTTGTTCAGTCCAATTAAACTGTGATTGACTTCTTTTTTTGTAATATTTGGATCACATAATTCAGTTGAACTCTGTAGAAAACACATATTTAGGTAGGTAGTAGTGGCTGCCAACAGTACGCTGACACATTTAGATCACTAAAGTTCACTACTGTGTTTTTTGAGTTGATGGTTACCGATTCCAGTGCTTTAATTGTAGCCTGACTGTCTGTAAGTATACAAATATTTCTAGCAGATAATACGCTGTATCTCAGTCAGTTTGAGGATTCCCTTATTGCCATCACCTTCACCTGAAACACACTGTAATTTTTTGGTAGGCTGAAGTATAGACTTATATTTAGGTTTTCCAGTCAGATCTAGGTTTTCTGGAATGAATTTTTTGTATTCCATAATAGAAGAATGACAATTTAATTATGGTTTCCACTGTGAATTTAATTTAAGAGTGATTTCAGTTCTGGATGCCATCTCTGTACCATAAATATCTATTGGTAGGAGATCAAATAGTGTATCCTGTACAGAGATAAAAACTTATGCAGATGGAGGTTGATGTTTGAACTTTTGCTAGAAGTTAAGGTTTGTAAGAATGTAGAGTGTCGTCAATGCCACATTACGACACCATACATTAGTGCATACCTGACAACTGCTGTATATAGCCAGTGGAAAATAAGTGGATTTATTCCCTTTTTTGTTTGCAATAAGGTCTACTGTCGTATAATTTACATCAGCTTTTTGTTGACCTACTGGGAATCCACAGTTTGCAGTCCATTTAGGTAGCTGATTTAAAGCGCTTTGCACGAGATCTTTTAGTGCGCTTAAATACTTTCCAGGGATAGGGATAACAATGTCATCCACATATGCAATCACTGTACAGCCTACCCCTTCTAGTATTATAATAGTACCACTAAGTTCCATAGAATAGGAAACAAAACACCCTCCTGTGGGGTGCTTCTTCTGACAAACCTCTTTTCCTAAGCAGCACCGAGTTTAGCATTGATAACGAAGCACATAAGGATAGGTAAATTGAATTCGATTGATTTTTCACTTTGAGCGGCCTGAGTATAAATATGGCATTGACATTATAAACTTAAATCTTTCAATATAATACCAATTCATTTCATTACGAATATACAAGCAATCAAAGAAGAAATATGGAAAATATAAGAGGTGAAACCTAATATGATGACGCTTTAAAAAGCTACCTACTTAAGTGTTAAAATTAAAAAAAAAAAAAAGAATAAAAATAAAAATAAAACAAGAACAAAAAATTGTTTTTGAATACAATTATTGGCACCAATTTATTACTTGGATCCGATCAATTCTAATTCAAACTTAGTTTTAGTATATTTTATTGATTTGGTATTTATTTCCAATAAAATCATATTTCATTATCTAATTTACGAGAATAGAAGTTTAAGCCAATTTAAGACTTATAGAAAATTTGTCTAAACAACTTGAATGTGTGTTTTGGTGCTTTAGAATAAACAAAAGAAAAATTATGAAACGATAGGTTCGTTTCAGGCCAATTCGAAAATATTTAGAATTTTAATTTGCTTTTATTTCCAAATTTAAAAAAGAAAAACAAAGTTGTTTTTTTTTTTTTTTATATTGGGTTTTGAATCTATTTTTTTTTATTATTTTTGTTTTTTTTTATTTTTTATTTTTAATATTCAAAAAATTCTTTTCGATATTTTATTTCGATCTCTTCCCTATCTATAATAGAATCTATGATTATTAGATATTCATTTTCTATTGATATATCAATATAGCGAAGCGCGTGGGAAGGCGACAATTCAAAGGTGTGCCCGTAGAATTTATTTTCTATTTTTCTTAGGATTCTAACTTATTAGTTTTTTTTTTTTGTTTTTTACGATTTTTAAAGTTTTTAAATGCCAAAATTTTGTGTAAATAATTTTAAAAGAATTTTTATTTGGAAAAAAAAATTGTTTTTATTTTTTTTTATTTTAGGATTTTAGAGAACTTTTTAAGAGATTTGAAATAGAGATAAGCATTTTTTTTTTGTTATTAGTTATAGTGTATAAATTGGCATATTTAATTTTGAATATTCATAAAATTATTAATTTAATATTGATTGAATGGAATATAGTTGACGCTGAGATTATGTGAGCCTAATTTTTATGTTTTGTTAATTTTTGGGCGAATAATTTAAGAAAAAATATAAGATTTGTATAAAAATTCGATATTGAATTTGAGTAATTTCGAATTTCTCTCTTTTGTAGACTATAAAATGAAATAAATTGTATACCCAAACGTAGTGTTTTTAAATTAAATAATTTAATTTTTGCCCGGTGTCCATTCACTAATAATTTTTAATTGCAAATATCGATATTTCGGAAGCAACATACTTCCTTCATTATCATTTTTGATTTAGTTCGTTATTGTAATTGTCAAACAGACCTTGAGATTAATTCAACACTCTTAAATACGACTCTGTAACAATTTAGTTTTGCTATTAATTTTTATTTTATTATACTTCAATTTATTTAATACATAAAATTAAATATTGTTATAAAAATATATTTTGTTTCATAAACTGCTACTTTACTAACGTTAGCATCGGCATTGTTTAATTTCTGCTACATGTTTCCATGTTGGATTTGAGATGTCGCTATTTATATTGGACTTATCACAATAAGCCCATTTGTGGCTGCGGTGATGTAGGGACTGGATCCCTCTAGGAATAAATTAAATCTAATCTATATTGGACTTGAGATGTTGCTACCGCTACAACCCTAACCATTATTAATTCGGTCACTGCAAATTTTAAAAAGTCAAACAAGTTACAATAATTATTTAAGATAAAAAGAAGAAGAATAAAAATAAAAAAATAAAACAAATATAATTAATAATATACCTATATTGTTAGAGGAAGCCTCACCTAAAGTCCGGAGTCTGACCTAGCTAATCAGTACAGGACCTGGCTAAAAATTGTTCGGGTTTGTTGATGTTATACATTTCAGCCATATTTTCTAAGAGATCTCACAGGTATTTATAGTCTATATGCCACCTTTCGTTGCTCTAGCCAGATAGTATGAATAAATACGTTCCATGACAAGGCTGTAGGTGTAGTAGGTGAAAAAAATTTCATAATAAAAATTTGTAATTCTAGGTATGTTTCACTAAGTTTAATTAATACTTTGATCGATTTCGGCTATTGCTCGATCATGAGAAGACTGATAAAGTAATTAATAACACTTGTATTAATATATTTAAATAAATAAATTAATAAATTTGAAAAGACTGAATTTTATTAGGTATATACCTCACTTGTTTTTTAAGTTGTTCATCAGATTTTTATGTTGTTTTTGAGCTAAGAGTGGTTCATATGTTTTCATATGTTACCCTCTTACCCAAATTATTCATTCTGAAATTATGATTGTTATCTGAGAGATGAATCATATTTTGCATTGCGCACAGGCCTTAAATGTTAATTAAATCTGGTTTGAAATTTTTTTCAAGCTTTCCTAATATGTAATATGTAATTACAATCATTTAATTTGGTAAACACTCGATGTGCTTATATGGTTCTTTACTTACCTACCTATATAATAACTTATAATACTAACCATTATTAATTTGATAGATATTTTTTTTAATATACTTACCAACAGTATCAATGCAAGTTATTAACCTTATTTGAAATTTTGGCTTATTAATAACATTTTATAGATTAGAATAATTGGACATTATAATTAATAACAAAATTTCCCGTGCCTATTTTTCAGTTCCAAATAATGACGATAATTTAAAATTCAGTAAATAATTACAGCCATAAAAAATAATATTGGGTTACATCTTCGTTCGCTTTAATTACGGTGTCTAATTGATTTGGCATTGAGTCGACAAGTAGTTGACAATCTTCAGTTTAGTAATTAAATTCCTCGTTTGCTGAATATTTTCATGTAAACCATCAATTGTGGACTATGGATTATTACACAGAGAGATTATCCTTTTCATTGATTCCCGCAAAACTTCAGTTGGATTTAAGTCCGGGCTGTTTGATGTCCAATCTAAAACCGGTTTATTTTTTTTGTGCTAGAGCCAAATTTTTATTACTTTAATTGTATGGCATAAATAACCATACTGCGGAATGTATCCTGTAGTTGGTGATCGATCAATGGACGGTAGTCAGTGTCAGTGCAAAATATCAATATATTTTTCGTTATTTACTGTACCATCAATAAAATAGAGAATTGCAACACCTTTTGCAGCCACAAGGCCCCAAAGCACTTTTAAAATATTTTTAAAATTAGCAGTGTCCGAATAAGTAATGGTTAGGGCTTCTATGAAAGGAAAATTTACTATGGAAACATGTTTTTAAATCCCCATGGTAGTAGTAATATGTGGACCCATCTGAAAAAAGCTCTACGCAATACCACATGATGACGGGGTTCACTCGTTAACTCCATCGATTTAAGTGGCCATTTATTAAATTATTATAATATAATTTTCTTAAGTAAATTTTAGGATAAAGTAAATTCTAAGCTGAATTTTGACCACAATTAAATCAGTATTATATCAAAAGCTTATCGGAAAAATATTACTTTTTCTGATTTCACCGATCGTTAATTGCCAGACCAAATTCGAACCGGAAACAGGAGGAAATTAGTCTTTCCAATTCAGAATCTAAATGCTTGTTAAACCGATTTTGATATAGCACAAATGTCTGAAACATATCATCAGAATAAAGGAAAATTGTGAACGAGATCAAAAGTAAACCAGAGGCACAGAATTGAACAGTAAAAGCATTGAATTAACAACCATTTACATACCTATTTATTTCAACCAAAGTGCTTGCTCTATTTATTTCTAATCCAGATCACATTGTTTAAAATTATTTTATCAGAAATCAGACATAACATAAGTTTAAGACCTCATTATTAGTTTTTAATTAATTATTATTTGGTTACAAATACCTAAATGTTAAATTTTCTCTAATCAAGATAACCCCTTCTATGTATTTTACAAACTTTGTATTATGCGACGTGTTAATATATTAAAATTGTGGTTAGATGATGGTGATAAAATAGTTGTGTTGTTATTTTTCTTTAAATATTTTTTGTACATATTTGTATTTTGTAGCCATGGATTAATAATATTTTAAATTATGATAAAATTATATTATATTTTATAAGTATGATTTACATGGTTATGTCAAACTTATTTATAAAGCAAAAAAAAAAAAAAGTGGAAGGTATTTTTATACAAATTATTAAATGTCATTATTAAAATTTATTTATTGGATTAGTTAAAGTGTGATAATTTGATGTGAATATATCTATCTTATGATTAGAAAATTGAGCTGTGATTGAGCTTTTAATTTTTAATAATAATTTTTCCATATTTGGAGTTTTATAGTATTTGTTAAGAAATTAATTAAGAGAGGGCGACTTGAGTACTCCATTTTTGGAATAAACAACTTGAGTTGATTATAGTTTGGTACTTAATAAAAAATAAATAAAAGTCAACCTTAAATAGTTGGATACCAATACATTGCACTTTTTTTTATAATATACAGATATACATGTATTTTTGTTTATCGACCTAATGGAACTTTGTGTACGAGCAAATGAAGTTGGATGAGTTTGTGAATTGTTTGTAGAGCTTGTATTATTTCATTAACACATAAAATATTTATCATTTCGCACATTTTATCATTTTGCACATAGCTAGGAGCAGTGATCATAGATTCAAATGTTTCGAAAATTTTCAATTATCTCAACGGTGAAATTATTCACTAACCTGAACCACTGTTCTGTACGGTTTTGTACCCTGGTATAATTTGCCATTTAAAACCAGTTTAAAGAACCGTTCAATCAACCAGTAAAGTTGATTGAGTGATATTCATAATGAGCTAGAAGTAATAGAAAATTATTTTGACAAAATTTTAAATTTTAAATTTGAGTATGAACGTATTTAATTTTCTTAAAATTGGTGTCGTATTACAGAATAATGTGCCGTTGCGCCAATTCTTTTCTTTAGTTGTAAAATCTACTTATATTGATTTTAAACAGAATACCAAATAACAATCACTGCCCAAGAAGCATTTTGTTTTGTAAATCAGCTTAAAGAAAGTTGACGCAATTGCGTTTATCAATATGTTAGTTGATGCGAAGTATAGATCTCAACGATGCTGCAAGTTTGTCACAACTAACTTGGCGAAAAAAATTGGTTCTTACAAAATTTTAATAATATGATGCACCATGTTGTGGTTTTATTCACAACTTTTTTGATTAACCATCAAGTAGTAAAGTTCAGTTTTGTAATTTAATAGAAAGCAAAACATACTTTCATTTTAAACTAAAATTATTAATAATATACCTAGATTGTTAGCGGAAGCCTCACTTAAAGTCTGAAGTCTAACCCACAGTCTAATGTTGGGCAGATGCAAAGGCAGATGCAAATTTATTTCTAATGTTGGGCAGATGCAAATTTATTTCATTTATTTTTTTGTAACGGCGTCAATGGGGGTTGAATGGAGTAACTAGTTCGCAGCGTGGCTTCCTAAGGGCCATAAATAAAAGTTTTTTGGTTTTGTTGATATTATACGTGGGCCATGTTTTCCTAAACGTCGCACAGGTATTTGATCTATATGCCATCTTTCGTTTGCTCTGGTAAGATAGTATGCATAAATGCGTTCCTTGACGGCTTCCAAAACTGATGGTATAGATTTACAAAATTATAGGTTTTCCACCACATATATTAGTTGGCGATTTTCGACCAACACTCAGCGTCTTCTACAGTTCTTCAAGGTAGTCACATATGACCCTTTAGTTTTATATTTTAATGCTTCTAAAGTGATGACTTTTTCTAAGCTTCTTAGCTTTACAGACCACACAAAAAAGCTCTTAACTCCTATATATTCCTCATCGGACTACTTAAACCTGCAAACAGATATAAACAATTTCGCTTCTTGGTGTTCAAAAAACTTGAATTAAACACCTCTAAATGCTAAGTCATTACGGCTTGGACAGTTTGGTTTAACTTCTAATTAAATGACTGTTCCCTTTCAAGAGTAAATTCTACTATAGATCTTCGGGATTACATTTTGAAAATGAACTAACTTTCAAGCTACATTATGATGAAATATTAAGCAAAGCCAATTCTTCTTTAAGTTTCATTAAACGATAGTCTAAAGAATTTTCTGAACCCTACCTAATGAAATACCTTTATGTTACATATGTAAGACCTACCCTTGTATATACCAGCTAAATATGGTCTATTTATTACTTCCCTGATATTAATCGGTTTGAATCGGTTCAGCGAAATTTTTTAAGTTTTGTTTTTAGTAATTTTTCGTAATTCATTGCCACTTCCACGTTATTCTCATTGATTTACAGTCATTGTCTGATCATCGAGTAATATCAGACATCTCTTTTATTCACCAGACCGTTTCAGACATTAAATTATTTGGTATAGCCAATTGGTTTAACTTCAGAACCGTTGAGTTGTTCTATGTTTACCCTATTGAATATGGCAGACTCGAGCCAATCACTAGAATGCTATACATGAAATAAATTCTACTTTATGTCTCTTTTTATCGACCACTAAGTGTTTTAACTCTTAAAAAAATGTACGCTATAATGTACGCAAAGCTGAGACTAACTAACAATTTTTGTTTTTATAGTTTTGATATTTACTAGTTTATTTACTAGTTCGGTCTAGCCGTTTAAAGTATTTTAATTTAAGTGCATAATTATTGACAAATGTATTAACCTATGATTTTTACTTATCTTTTACTTATCTACTAACATCATGTATCTGTTTACTTCAACATTTTCTCAAAGGTGGCGATGTTTTACTAACCCTATTGGATGATGATATGTGGCACAAACAAATGTAGCAAGCATTCGTCTAGTAATAGACGTTTGATATGCTTAATCTAACCATTAATCTGACCTTATAAATCATCATCAATGTCCTGCAACCCCCGCCCGGGGTGTATAGGGCAGAGACATTATAAATAGATATTTACAATTAGAAATTACCTCAAACCATTTTTATACTCAAACGATATTTTAATTGATTCAAAATTAGAAGACCAAAACAATTTTTTTGTTGGGACAGAAAAATGTCAAACGAATTTAAGGAGATTATCTTATAATTTTCGTTGTAACTGTCCTATTTAATAAAATTATTTACTATAGTCACGTCTTGCTCTTAATTTACAATGTCATTTATATTCGAAAGGTATTAAAAATAAGGAACAAAATACAAAAATAAAAAAAATTCGAGAATTAGTGGAAAAAATTTCATATGAGATTTATTAACGCTATACCACGAATTTATTACCGTAAATATAATATTTTTTTTTTTTAAATAGTTTTCTGCTAATTTCATTTTGGTCCACAACAATAAAAGTTAAAATTAAGTGAAAAACTTCAAAGAGACGCTGTGTTGCTGCTGTTTTAAATTGTATTAAAAGCGTGTGTATTTTTAGTTGAATCAATGTGTAATGTCGCTACGCTGATTGCACCTAAGATTTGAAACCATTTCTCAAATTCAGATATGATTTTTCATCATTGAATGTAAAAATTTTTTTTGCAATAGTTTTTTTTAGCACATTGCAAGACTAAAGTCTCCATTTAGTTATTTTCAGTTTTCTACCTGAAATTTCTATTTGATAAGATAAGGCAATAATTGAGAACGAACTAAATAACCAAAAGGCTTGTTGAAATATTTTAAAATTAATTAAAGTTAGATTATTTTATTTCAAAAAATTAATTTTTGTATTACCGTAGATAGTTGTAGGTACTAGAAATGCTACCATGTGTTGAAAGAGGTAATGTAACGTGTTAAAGGACGGTAATTTGCAAATTTTTGGACGTGATAGAACGAAATCGTGTTAAAGGATGGTTACCTGATCGTGAGTAATAAAATATTCAATTATTTAACTTCTGATTTTATTTTAGAATTATATTGAGTTAAATTTATAGAGATAAGAGACGTATTCATAGTGAACGCGTTTGGGCAACAAAAAATATATTTTGTTTATAACTGCATGTTGTCAAAAAATCTGCGCAGTTAGAAAACCATTAGTGTTTATATTTGTTGGTGTTGCATCAGCGTCTTGCAGATTAAGCATGTATTTTACTGCGCCTGCATTAATATAGTTATTTTAGTACGCTTGTTTCGAAATAGAAAATGGCTTTATATTTATGTAAAACTTTAAGTTATAATAAATAATAATTTTTTTATGTAAGAAAATTAAATTATTATCTAATACCATTTATATAAATTGCTTTCAAAAAGCCTGCATATATTGGTTTACACAACATACAATAATAATATTAGAGTAGAATACGCATTCTCTGAGTATTCATTTCCCTTTTTACGAGTACTCTGATTGTATGCGTTTGTATTGTGCATATCCCA
The DNA here is from genome assembly GCA_963942445.1 of Argyra leucocephala. NCBI lineage: Eukaryota > Metazoa > Arthropoda > Insecta > Diptera > Dolichopodidae > Argyra > Argyra leucocephala. Next base: position 161,301,940 of record OZ012678.1, read on the forward strand.
CTTGGGTATAGATACTCATTTTATTTTATTGAATTTTGTGTGGATCAAAATAAATTTTTATTTTATGTTTGCATTTTGATGAAATAAATTTAATCGGTTATTAGCTCAATTGGTCAAAGCGTCATTTTAATATCGCAAATTTAGTGTCAGTTCAATTCTCTGTTGAGTCAAGTCTTTTTTGTCTTTATTAAAAAAATATTTTATTTTTCTTTATTAAAACAATATTTTTTTTTGATTTATAATATTAATAATATTATAATATAATTTATAATATTAATTTTTATAAACAAGAAAATAATTCTTTTAATAAAAAAAAATAATTTTTAATTATTATTCACTTCTCAATTATTTCAACAAAATACGAAATCGTTTAGAATAAATCGAAGCATACAAATTATGTATATAAACATGTATCTGTATTATGTATATAAACATGTATATAATATATTATATATTAACACTATACCAACCAATTCATTCAATTATATTTACCTACTAATCGAGAATTTGAGGACGATGGCTCTCTCATTATTTTAAGTATGTATGAAATAAAATTTTGTCAGTCCGGATTTTACAAAATAGTTTAACAACAATTTTTTTTCCCTGTCGTCAGCTAAATTTGGGTTTCAATAATATGGAGCGGGAGCTTGGGACAATAACAAAAAATTTGGGGGACAATAACAAAAAAATGTAATAATTTTCAAATTTTGTTTTTTCCTGCATTCCACACCTTTCTGCCGTCAGCACAATTACGATTTCAATAATATGGAGCGGGGTTTTGGGAGTGGCAGCCCCTTACAAAAATAAAAAAATGGATTAATATTTAATTTTTGCAACTTAATAACAATAAAACTAAACTTCCCCTAAAACTAAACTGTATTATTGTGTAATCATTGTACGCAATGTTTAAAAATAAATCAAATTTTTAGTAACTTATGCACCACTTAGCAAGATTAGAAAAGTTCAAACAAAAATTTAGATTTTAATTTTTCTAGAGCATTCTAGAACAGTTTATTTTGAACAAACCTAATAATTGAAAGTTTTAATGCAGCAGAACTACATAAATATGTATTTAATGTATATGTATAATGTATCATATACATGCATTTTTGTTAAATTAAAAAAAAATATTAAAATCATAAATTTTTGTGTTGAAAGTTTGTTATTATTTTTTATTAAAACTTTAAGTTATAATAAATTATAATTGTTTTAATTGGAAAGTCGTACAAATTTTGTTTGAGCTCTTACAAGAGTTTTGACTGTAGAATTTTAAATTAACGGTAATGATTTTTATCCTGAATACGTTCCAGGCATCGAAATTTTGACTCTCCTAAATTATTTATAAAAACTTTTGTAAAAAATCAAATAGGTCTGATTAGCCTTAGAACAGCAGCTGTTTTGTCAGCATCACGATGTAGAAAGCGCGATGGTGCCACATGTCATAATATATATATAAAATTTAATACATATATATATATAATTATTTTAAAATATAAACATTTTTAAGAAATAATTTTATGTATGAAGTAAATAAAATTTATATTTTAGAGAAATGAATATAGATAAGTCGTAGGATGTAGGTGATTATATGAGTATTACGAACATAAATTACCATAACCTGTGATTTTGGTTGATTTAATCGAATATCATTATTTAGATGCCAGAAAGCCACAGAATCAAGATCATAATTCAATTTGGCAATAGATCATTTAATATTAGCTATATAGGACCACTGATATAGAGTTAAGGATCGCCTGCATGTATAATCGGCAATAAGATTGAGACATATATTTTTAATAAAGTCGAATAATATACTTAGAATTGAAAACCTTGATATAATGTGTTATGACATTGTGCTAAATTTAATTAGGTATTAATTTCACAAATACCCAACTTATGAAAATAATCAGTTTGATTGGTTCTATTATTGTTGAAATTTATTATCGTAATAATTACAAATTATGTTTTTAATTGTTGACAATAATTGACTTTATGATGAAATTATTTTCTTCTTTCATTATATTTTATATACATAGTTATAGTTTCAATATAATAGTTAATACAACTTGTTTTGTACTGTTACAGAAAATAACAACAAATTGTTATCGGTTGGTACTGATACATAATTCTGTTTATGTATAAATCGGACCATGAAATAATTTTTTCTATCATATTACTATGAAATTGAAATGAATGCAATATATTCGAATCACCATTGCTAGTGGTGGTGGTGTAGTCTTTTACAGTATATTTTCTACTCTGCTAATGTTTTTTTTTTTGCTTCTTATTTCTACTCATTTTTAATGATAAGTAAATTATAGAAAATATGTGACAATAAACAAAAACAAAAAAACAAATCAATTTATTTTTATGATTTGAATTGGCAATTTTCACATAGATTGATTGTATCGAATTCATTATTTCAGTTGAGATATTGAAAAGTACGTGGTGTTTTTTTTTGGTTTCTGTTTTTATTACAATGTATAGGTATACTTACCTATCTTATAATAATTGTAGTTATTATTATCTGATACGTATAATGATTTTGAAATAAGATATTTAATATTATTGTCGTTTTTAGTAGAATATTTTGAGACCAGAAAATTACTTAGGACATGTTTTTTTTAGTATGCCACAGTACAAAATATTTTATTATATCGTATAGTTGAACTCACTTTATGCAACAATTATTAATACTTATTTGTCATTCACATTTGATAATTCATGTCAGAACGCTACTGAAATTTATAATGTATGCAATGATACAGTTTTAATTTGGTCGGAGGATTTATCACTTCTCTAACGAATCTTCTAAAAATTAATGCTTTGACATTGATTTACTCAAATTGTTTTAAATAGGAAAAATCAACTCAAAGGGCGTAACTGGAAAGAAATAGTACATATTCACACACATAATATTGAATGATTTTTTATCATAAAATAACAATTTTATGATACAAAATCATTTATAATTGAGTATATGAACACTTACCAATATTCTTGAAGACTCATCACGTCAGTGATGAAAAATCAACCACGACCACGTCTAAATAAATTTGTTTTTCTGAGATTTGTGAAAAATTTCGTTTTCTGCCAACATAACAAATCAATTTTTGGGCACATCTCAATTTTTCATCACTGACACGATGAGTCTGCAATATAAACTATAATACACAGGTCTAGTGAGATTAATTCCATTTCCAAAAAATGCAAATATGTTTATGTCAAGGGTGTTCAGAATAAATCGCATTCTATACAATTAAATCTTTACTTCTCAAACAGCTCATCTTCATTTATCTGATGCGTGAACCTAGTCATATGTGTCAGACAGAGTGATACATCCGATATGTGGAAAAATGAATAATTTTCACCTAAATACCTATACCTATAATGTGAATATAACATAATTATATATAAATTATTATATCATGCTTCAATTATTTAGAAGTCGATTGTATGGACAAAGAAGAAGATATCGATATTGTAATATGAAGAGTGTTATATCAGACCATAACACTATTAATATTTGCAACAATGTATGTCAATTTATTTCAAATGTAATAAGATACATAAATGGATGAATACTATGTATAGGAAAAGATTAGTATGAAACCACAAACACGATGGGTGAATGAATTAAAAACAAAAACCAAAAATAAAAACCAAAAAAAAAAAAAGAATAACACGTACTACTTAAATGTCAAAATGGCAAAAAGATTCAGTAGCATGGAAATTAATTTGAATGAAAACAGTCAAATCAAATTGTCATTTATGTAAATTGAGTATTATAGAAGTGCGAAATCATTCTCGGATAGAAATATTTAATTATTTGCTATTCTAATTTAGAAACAATGTTGTGAGTTGAGTCATCTAGTTTTTCTAAATATAAAATTAAAGTTTTTAGGCAATGGTATTATAATTTTGTATACAGCATAATTAAATTTTAGACCATATTAGAGATTTTGTTTAATTCAATTTTAGACCAATCTTTTACGATTCATCTTATCTATTCGTTATTATTTTTTATCAACTTAGTATTTCATTTTTGTACATGTTACCGATACCAACTTTTAAATACAGCATAGTTCAATTTTAGACCATTTTACGCATTTTGTTTAATTCAATTTTAGGCCAAATTTTCACGATTCATCTGATCTATTCCCACCAGTTATTATTTTTTATCAACTTAGTATTTCATTTTTCTACATGTTTCCGATACTACTTTTTAAATACAGCATAATTCAGTTTTAGACCATTTGACACATTTTGTTTAATTCAATTTTAGACCAGTTTTTTACAATTCGTCTTATTTATTCACACCAGTTATTATTTTTATCAACTTAGTATTTCATTTTTGTTACCGATACCACTTTTTAAATACAGCATAAATCGATTTTAAACCATTTTAGACATATTGTTTAATTCAATTTTATACCAATTTTTAACGATTCGTCTTATCAATTCCCACCAGATAAAGTTTTTTAATCCTTCACATTTCTACATGTTATCAATACCACTTTCTAATTATTTTAAACTTTCGTCAGCTGACAAAGAAGTGATTCTGATTTTTATATGGAAGATATGTTCCTGTAAATTTTCACCACATAAAATTGACAAGTTGTGATTTTTTACAAAACTGTTAGTGAACAAGTATAGTTCTGTTTATTTGTAGTAATAACCACAAAAAAAATTTAATTGAATTAAAATTTTTGCATGCGAATGCAGAATCTATATTTTATGGTGGAGCATATAAAAACACTTTCAGCTCAACAAAAATTTCTGCAAAGTTAATTTGAAAAAGAAAAACAAAACAAAAAAAAACCAATCTACCTATAATCTATTTCAGTAAAAAGATAAATAGAATTGTTCAGTTTTATATTCTTATTTTGTATCTATTTTAATTCCTGATTAATGATATTACATTAAAGCCAACAGTATATTATAACAAATAATTACTTATATTTGAAATGAGGAAGTCATCGTCGAGTTAAACTTGTTAAATTTTTTGATGTTGGTTTTTTTTTTTTTTTTATTTTTACTTTAAAAAAAAGAAATTTTTAAATTTAATTGCAAACTGTAGGATCGAATTCATTTGATTAATAATAGTAATAAAATCAGAAATCGATACAAATTATTTAAGGTGAATTTTTTGTAAAATGTGTTTTTTGTTTTTGTGTCACCATGATTGTTATGTGAAAAGTTGGAATCTTTTGTTGTTGTTGTTGTGGTGAATTAATTGAAAATTATAAATACTTGGTTATCTAAGTATGTACAGATTTTTTTTTTCTTGTTCAATTTGAGGTTTTATATTTCTTATATCATGGTAATTTCAATATGAGCGGCTACACTTTGGAATCTAAATTGTTTTTGAAATTTAGTTTTGGATTATTTTTGCGTTGGTATAGATTAAATGTCAAAAAAAAATGATATTAGGCCCATTTTCCGAAAGGTAAACTGAAAAATGAATAAATAGTTAAAAACCAATTTTGTGAGATATTATTACAACCGGCCCTACATGAATTATTATTCATTAAATTTTGCTTGAGTGATTAACGTATGCATCAATCAATAGTTACTTTCCATCAGGAAAGCTGAAAGTGTACAAAAGATTGTTTAATAATTGAAAGAGTAGATAGTTTTAAGTATTTAGGAATTTTACTTGATGCAAAAATTGTAAGACAAATGTGATCACCTAAGTATGTACTGTTCCAGAGAAATATTAATTTTAGTATAACATTTAAAAATTTATTAAATCTAAACTACAGTACGGTATAATAAGTTGATATCTTTAATCATAGCAAAATCATTGAATACATATCATCTATAAAATACACCAAGTTTTAGTTTGTTTAAACATCTTTATATTCTTGTACTATACGACATTTATTATAAATGTATGTATTTTATTATTATTATTATTATTATAATGATCGATTGCAGATTGAATCACAAAAATTCAGTTACAGCACAAATCTTAGGCATACATAATAATTATTCATTCAATTTCAAATAAATTGAATTCGAAAAATTTTCAAACAAAAAACGAATTCTCTTAAATTTTTGTGATTCCAACTTCTTCACCATATTATGTACTTCATCATATTGCTTAGTTTTCTAAATTAAATATCTATTCTTTAATATTTTAATTTAAATAGGAATATTAATTTCTATTGCTCTGTTTTGTATATTGTTAATTTACTTTGATCGAATATTTTGAATAATTTAACGATAGAAGGCTCATAATTTTTAATTTAACGCAATTTAAAATAGATAAAAAAAATATATAAGTGTCATTACTAGTAGTTAGACTATTAAATATTATTGTCATTCAAGAAATTGTTTAGTCAGTAAAAATCTGACACACAATGTAAGCTACGGGGCGGTCATTGTGTTTATGAAGATTCCCACCAATCCATGTAAAAAAAAATTATTATATTTAATTTAATTTAATTAACATAATTTAATTTTTTATACGACAGGAATAAATCCTGCCGATAATATTAAGCCGCTGTCTTGGTCATTTGGACCGGTAATTATTTTATATTGATATATTTTGTGTTTAAATCGACAGTACACACATTATGTGTAGTTTGGATGATATTAAAAACAAAAAATTTGATTAAAGCTCAATTCGTCAAGTACAAATAAGTGTATTATGGCCATCAAAAACATGAAAATGCCATTATGAAAATATTTTTGAAAATACATATTATAGGAATAATTGAATTAACTACATTTGCAAAATGAATGCTGAACTGTCTGAAATGAGATTGTAAGAGTTAAAGAACAAATAATTTTTTTGCAAATTGGTCCAATAATACAGAAATTATTGGTCCAATAATACATGAATATGGGTCAAAGAAGATAATTTGATAACTCTCACAAAATGGAATATAATTCTATTCTTTTCATTATACACCCGACCAGACCCAGTACAAAATTGTCAATGAAAATATGGTCCAAAGAAAATATAAGTAAAATGGTATTGTCTCAGTCGATAATAATTGTTAATATTTATAGTACATCATATGTGGGAGGAGTAAATTTATGTCTTATGTGATAGGTGTATGTCTCTTTACTGTTGTTATACATAAGAATAAAAAAAATTGACATTCTGAGCTTTCAATTATTTTATTGACTTAATAACAGCCAATTTGTGAATTATGTATAACAGAAATAACTAAAACTATTTCGCTTTTAAATTCAAAATCTATATATAGCTAAAGGGTTAATAAGTTTAAGCTGTACAGCAAAAGAAGCCCAAAATAAAAACCGTAAGAAACCAAAATAACTATGACTATTTATGTGCTTTACCAACTTCATCAAAAACAAAAGTTGTTGTTGTTTGTCCATTGTCTGAGGAAAGGTATATGATAAGATTTTCCTGAGTTTGAGAAAGCTAAATTTTGCATCCAAATGTCGGTTAGAAAGCTGTTTTTCAAGAACAAATATACCTTATGCAACAAGTGCAAATTCTATCTGTCTGTATGTAAAAACAATAATTGCTTTTAGAAATTTCATGAAAAATAAGACTGTAATAAACTATTATACAATTCTTTCTAAGTCTGCAAGAAATTATTTTTCGTATTATACAGATATTAAATATATTTTTTACAAGTTTTTTTTTGTTAATTTTATGAATTTTGTTGAATTTTTTAATAATTTTATTTGATATTGAGTTTAGTAAAGAAGAAATAAAAGTTCTGTATTACCAAGACAAATTTTTATACGTTTTTATTTTGCACCAAATATCGTAGTGTACACATATGTGTACCTCTTCAAGCTCCTACTTCCACACATTTTGTTTAATTTTTGTCATATATTGACAATTTTAATTTTTAACTCAACTCTAAAATACATGCATAGTTCTCATTAATTTTTTTTGCAAAATTGCAGATGATATAGCAGCACAACACATAAACTAGAATACGGATTACCAAAATATTATGTTTCTTATCTAAAAACTATCTATCTTCAAACTTAAGTTTAATCTATGTGTTAACAGACTTAAATGTGAATGTTAAATTGAGGCTCTATATTGATAATATCTGTCAATCAATCTGGCAAAATTGACTAACTCTCAGTCATAGACAATAATTTTAAATATTAACAATTCAACAGAATATTTTGAGAGTATATCAGGAAAGAAAATATAGTGATTTTTTAAAATTATAATTTAATTTTTAAATAAACAATTTTGCTTGAATAACTAATTTTGCTTGAATAGCTTGCTCCCATATTACGAATCTATGAAATGAATCAGAAAATTATCAAATTTAAAATATTTATGTGCTCGCTATGATCTCAATTATACTCAATAATATTAAATGTTCTTAAATAAATTATACCATTAATTGATCTACACTATATATACACATACATGTATATTTTTTAACTATTTTTCTAATTTGTATCTAAATATAGAATTTTTGATTGAAATTGAACAAAGTCATAATTCTAAGCTTAATAAATATTTAAAAAAAAGCAAAATAAAAAAACCAAAAAACCCATTTCCCGTATCAATTTCATTAATAAATGAACTTTACCATTTGAAATCAATTTGTCATCGACAAATAACGTATTAAAAAATTAATAATTGATAAATACCGAAAAAAAATTTTCTTCATAAAAATATTCTTTCCTCCCCTACTACTGTCCTCTTTCTCATTATTTCTATATAAAAAAAAAAAAAAACAAAAGAGAATCTAAAAATCTCATTATTATCTAATTAATTAAAATGTTAAAATAACTCACTTGTATCATTAATTAGAATGTTACAAAATTTTTGAATTTAAAAACAAAAAAAAAAATTAAACATAAAAAAAGAGGGAGATAGAATTAAAGAAAGAAAGAAATTAATTTCATTTCACTTTTCTAAAACTTAATACAATCATTAATCAAATATTTTTAACCATACACCAAAACAACAACGAAAATAAAGAAAATAAAAAAAAAATAAAATAAAACTGGAAGAAGACTTTTCCTAACTGAAAATTTGTTTAACCGTTAACGAGGCGAAGATATACTTGTTTACCATTTATATTTTGAATTGAAACGATTAAAAATGTTTATTGCCTGAGCAACAAAAAAGATTTTTTGTTCGTACTTGCATATCATCATAAATTCTGAGTAGATATAAAGCAGGCGCTTGTGCTCATAGTAATCGGTGTCGCGTCAGCGTCGGGCAGATTTCATTTAACATTTAATAAATAAGAATATCGTGAGAAAATATTTAAGTAAAAAATAAAAATTAATTATTAAAACAAAATAAATGTGTTTATAATAATAATATATGAATATAAATATAAATATAATAAAATAAATATATTGAAAAAAATATATAATAATTTTAATATATAAGTTTTTATAAATTTTAAAAAAAAAATATATTTAAAAAAATATATATAAAATATATTAAAACTAGTGGCCCCTGTTGAGTAATTATATTTCAAGTTGAAGTCAAATTTAAAGTTTTTAAAAAAACAATAATTTACGTACTGACGTATTGTTTTATATATAATCTTATATATTATGTATATTAGAAGTTCATTAAGGAGTAGGAGAATCGAAATAAAATGAAAAGGTGTGTACTGCGCAGGACCATAAATGCTTGTCAATTATAATTATAGATTTATTAAATATATATAAAAATATATAATTATATAATTATAAATAAAAATAATATAATATTACTATATAAACGAATTGTGCATGTGCTGCTTCTATGAACCAGAATGACTGCTAAACCAATTTCTGCGCGCCTGCGCAAGTTTTTTTGTTCATAGGGACAGAGAAAAAAATCTGCAAGACACCGACGCATGTTTTACTGCAACTACGAACACGCCTTTTGTCTTTTTTTTACCATTTTCGAACGAGGACAATTTATTTTTTCCGAACAAATTTATTTGTATGTTGGCATAAAATTATAATAACTTTTGGACTACAGAGAGTTAACAATTTTACATAAACAATTTATATATACATATATGAGCATGAGATTTAAATTGAATGTAAATGATATAGATGTTATATATATTTTAGAACATTTTATAAAAATTAAATGTAGCTGACTTTTAAGGACAGTTTTCTTTATCCTATTGTTAGTAACTTAGTAGAATTAATTTTTATTCATTAAGTATTGTCTTACAATTTAAAGCACAACTTGGAACGGGTATTGTTTTATGAGTATTAAGTTGTTTAATTTGCAATATAATCTATATTCGGTTTATACTGTGTGTGAGACCCATCGCTGACGCGAAGAAAAAATGCATTGCATCACTTCTCGCTGAATATGCATTTCTGTTAGACACTGTGAGCGAAGTGATCGAACATTTAATTATGCAGGATATAATTACTGACCAAGTAATTTACTGTCAAAATATTGGTATATAATTGGTATATAAACAAAATATAATCCTTTATATAAGCCTAGATAGCATAGATTTCGATATCGTTTGGTCGACATCTCGCCACAGAATCTTATTCCAGTATACTTAAAAATATATAAGAGTTTTTATAAATAAAAAAAAACTAAAAGAAAACAACAACAAAAAACCAATGAATATACATACATACCAGGATATTTTATTTTTAATATTTGTATAACAGACAGCGAGTATAAGATTTATTTTTGAATTTTATCATTTCAACAACATCCTCCATACCTCCTTTGGAGAAATGCAAAATAAATTAGTATCTACCAGAGATAGTTTTAAAAATAAAACCTAATTAGTAAAAGTTAGGTAAAAGCGACCAGTTGCTTCTGGAAAATTAATTAGCAAATTAGCACTTAATTGTCTCTTTTCGATATCAAGCCTCGAGTTTGCTATTTGTTGTTGTTTTAGGGCATCAATCTCCTATTATTATCACTTTCACAAACGAAGAATGATCAAATAGCCAATTTTTTTATAGCTGTAATAATACTAATATTATTAGAGAAAGCTTCACCTAAAGTCCGGAATCTGACTCTAGCTAGCTAACAGCAATATAAACAAATAAAGGTTAAGTAGACCTAACTGCAATGTAACTAATCATATCTCTTAATTTAAATATAATTAACAAAGATTAGATATCATACAGAAATAGAACACTACTTTATAGAGAAACATGACAAAAGGCTTGGATGCCATTCAAATTATTTCTACAGAGCCTGCAAAGATGAAGAAGAGACGAAAACATTTTACTAATTCTTTGCAACTGCACGGTATCCATTCATGAAAGCATAAAATCCATCCATAAACCTATTTTTTAGATTCTCTATGTGATGTTTTGAAAATTAGGATCCGTGATCGTGATTATGTGTTATCACAAGTATATTTGTGTTATCACTTTGGTATAAGTGTGCCGAATTAAGCAAGCCACCCGTACCTAGCTACCTAAGTCTTTCATGAATTCTATCTATATCGTACGACTGCAACCTGGATTGTTGGTATTTGCGAATCATTTCATATAGTAATATTTGGCACAAGCCAGGGAGGATTCATCAATATTTAGGGAGAGCATATGACTTTCAAAACCAATTTTTAAATCTTCTGAAAAATTCATGAACTTACTTCGAGTTCATTTTCGATTTATTAGCGAAAATTACTATATCTACCACCCTTCTAATCGGCCTAGAAAGAAAGACTGTCAGCTTTTTTTAGAAGTTAAGTATAAGAGTCATATAATAGGGTGTGTTTGGCAGCAATTCATTTTGTATTTTTTTCTTAGGTAGGAGAAAATCTACTAGTTATTTTACAGTTTATTATACAGTTTATTATACAGTGTACTATTTACTAGGATTTTACAGTGTAAAAAAACTGCTTTTAAGAAAACCAAATTATTCAGATAAAAGGGATAGAGATAAAAGGAAAGAGATTTTTGTTTTTTTTATTTCCCAATGAAAAATTACAATCTGTCTGAAGGAGACATTCAGTAGTTTGTATATGACATTTTTTTTTGCAGGTAAATTGCACTGACTAGCAGATGAGATAACTCAATCGCCAACCATCCAGGATGCCAACATTTTACTCCATTGTATTTCTTGGCCCCATTTGATTGTTCCTATTGTCTCCTGTGTAGCTGCAGTATGCTAGGACGCTTAAGGAGACTACCATCACTTCCAACCAACAAGGTGCTTGCCAGTCTGTTTGGATGTGCAGCTATCGGAGAAGTTTTTCTCTTTTGTGTAAATGTGATATGGCTTGATTTTGCTCCATTCACCCTCATTTTCCACTTTTTTAGCTATTGCTGAGCTTTGTTTATGCTGTGTTTATGCTTTGGTTATACAGAATCTCTGAAGCATGCACTGGGTTACTACTGGGTTAATACGGTGAGGCCAGTATGGCCGTATCATCAGCGAAAGTGGCGGTGGTTGTTTCATTTGTTGTTGGTAAGTCTGCAGTGTAAATAAGATATAAGGGAAAAGGAATGATAGACGGAGTTATTTATGTTTTCTTTTATCAAATCATACTAATTTGAAAACTGTTCATTTAAGCACAAATGTTTTCGTTGCAGTAAGACAAGTAAGTTCTTTGTAATTTTACTTTAACTTGAATTATAATTACCCAATACGGTTCCACAGTTATCAAAAATACATTTCTTCTTTATTAAAATAACAAAGGAATCAAGGATTCTAGCTAAAATTATAAGACTCTAGCATTATTCATTAGGACGCACATTTCTACATATTTAACGTTCAGAATTATTTCAATTTATTCAAAATGGTAATCTTCCATTTTTCACTCACGTACAATTTTTTTTTCTGTATTTACACAAAGGTTAATATATATACTTGATTTTAAAAAAAAATATATATATATTTTATAACCTGTTAGTGCGGTTGCATTCTAAACGATATTTAAAAGTTGTATCTAAGTTTTAAACTTGTTAACAAATGTTAAACCATCTAAAACAATTCTAACAATTTACTCACCGTCGTCGTCGTCGTCGTAGTCGTTGTCCCCAATTATTTGGTTTTAATAGTGGTGGCCATCTGCGTAAAAATATGTGTTTGCTTTTTTTGTTTTCAACTTCAAAATTTTGACAAGAAATTTGTGTTCGTTTTTTTTTTTTTTTTTTAGTTTTTCTTTAGTGAAGGAATGATAACTGCTTTGGGTAACATTTTTAAGATAAAATTTTGCTTTTTTACTTTAATTGTGTTGAATAACTAATTAACATAAAGTCATTTGTCAAAAATAATAAAACAATAATAAATCAGCGGAAAATCTCTTTATGCATGGGATGACCTCTACTGGTAATAAAATGAAAAATCATTTTTCATCGTTAGAAAAAAAATAATAATTTTTCTTAGTTACATCAATGAAAGTTAATTCGTTTACTGTTTAAGAAAAGAAAATTAATAAAACAAACATAAATAAAAAATTTATCATTTTTAAAATTAAATAAATAAATTTTTCAAAATTCTTATTATAGTTTTTAAATTTTTAGAAAATTTTTTAAAATAGAAGATTTGGCAAGAATATTTATAAGATTTCAACAATTTATAATATTTTTTTTTAGTATGCCTACTGTTAATAAATATTTACTGTTAGACTTACGTTTTTTAGTAAATCAGAGTGAGGTAGTAATATATATTTTTTAATATGTAGATTTAAACCTGTTCTTATATTAGTCAGATATATTAATTAATACTACATAATATTGGCATGCAAATAATAGTGATAAATGAATGAATTGAGAAAGTAGTGCGAAAATGTATAAAGTAAGGTCCGTCTCAAAATTTGTGAATGCTAGTAAAGCTTTTTTGAGAAATTCAATTGAATTGAATGGTTTGAACATTTTAGACTTAGATTTGGACAATAGAATTACAGCCAGATGACTCAAAAGAGTAAAACCTTTTGAGTTAGTGCAGCAATAATCACTCACATTCTTAAGGACACGTTGCATCGGTGATCGGGTTTTGACCCGCTAACACGTTTAGATAGATTTGTTTTTCAGGGATTTGTAAAGAATTTCGTTATGTTGACTACCAATGAAACGAGGTTGTTCCCAAGTCTCCCAGAATTAGAAATTTGTTTGAAGAGCTGGTCGGTTTTTTGTTGCTGATGTGATGGGTCTTCCAGACTTTGGGTGAATATGTCAATGGAAAAGTTGGATAGACATCGCTGGATGTAGTCCACATTTAAAATTAAAATAAAGCTAAGAAAAAATTGCTCATTAGTCCTGTCCCACCAGCCTACGTATGAACAAAAAAACAAAAAAAAAATTTCAGACTTAATAAAACTGAAATATTACAGGTTTGATATTTTGATGAGAGTACAATATTTATTGAGTTTTTTGGTCCGGACTAAGCAGATTTTGTCATTGGTACAAAATAAATGATAAAAACATAATAATGGATGAAAATGATTAAAAAAAAAGGTTTGTCGGTATACCCTTAAGTACTAACACTTTTTTTCAATTCTTATAACATTGTAAGTTTTTATTCTAGACTAATTTTGAAATTATTTGTGTTTAAGGTTATCAAAATGTTTCTTAGACGTCTCTGAATCAATATAAATGTGATTATATTTTATATTATCAAATATACGTTCCAAAGAAATTGTAGTCTGTAATAATAGTTTCTTTCATATCATCAGTACATCATGGAATTCATTTAGATTTATCAAATAATCTCCCAAAAATTATATGTTTTTATAATTGCACAATAGGAGGCGTCGATTCGATAGACGAAAAATATGAATAAAAATAAAAATTTTTGTTTTAAAAGTCCCAAATTTGCCCAACAAGTTAATTTCTCTGATCATATAGATATATTTCAGTTTTACTGTTTACCAAAGTATGTCAGTATCTTTAAGACATAGATACTGGCAATTCGGGCAAATTTTTAAATCTTACCTATAGCATATGGTATTAGCAAAACCAAAGTTTATAATCGTCAATGACAATCATATCGTGATTAAAGTCTTAAATTCGATCACTATCTATAGTGAAGTAAGAGAACAATTTCCAACAAATTCTCATATAATCATTTGGCCGGTGCTTGCCTACTTTATTTTGGTTTACCGTCTACTGTACTTGTGATTACACAAACATAAATTTAAATGAACAAGCAACAAGCTCAAGAACTTAATAAACAAGTCTTTATTCAATTAAATTTTTAAATTAAACGGGTCTCTGTCGACATATTGCAAATACCGAACGATAGATTATTGTTTTCATTTTGTTTTTTAATATTACAAAAATAATATAGGTTAAACATGTAAAATAGACGAAGAATCTATTGAACATATGCTTTGTGAATGTGAAGGGCACCCTCGCAAACTTTGCCATTTGGTAATAGCATATTTCCAGAACAATGGAGCTATTCAGCATAGCATTGAAGAATATCGGCTGAATGTTATCACTAAATTAGGTATCCTTAAGGACTCAGGTGATTAATAGCATTCATACGGGTAATCAAAATAAGGGTATTTGGGACTGTGGTGACATGGAGGCTAGATTCACACCAGAAATATTACCTATCTAATTTAGTACGTTAAAGATTCTAGTATACTTGTACACATAATTCTTATACACTCTGCAGCATAGTTAATATGGGCCAGTTATAAGTTTCTATGTTTGAAAATTTGAACCTAGATACCAAATTAATTAGAAACAAAGTCAAAATAAATATTTTGATACCTATAGGAAAAACCTGACAATTAAAAGAACTATCACTTCCGATTCAAACCACTCCCATGGACAAAAGATGGCAGCACATCATACATATGGAAGATTAATAGACTGCTGAGTAAACCTTTATAACAAAAAAAAACTTCAAAAAGGAAATATGTGGTATATATCGAGCGCACGGCAGAAATAAATGGATTTTCAAAAGAAAGCGTAAGGATAAGTAATAATAAAGAAGAAGATCCATCGGAGTGAAATGGAAAATCTCTCAATCTTATTTGAACAAAATAAGGACATAAGAAATACAACTTAATTCTAGTCACTACTAGCAGAAACCTCAAATTGTGTAATCTGTTAAAATCTGCCAAAGTATAGCAGAAGTAAATGGCATATACAAAATATTATACCAAGATTGTACAAAAACTTACATAGGGCAATCCAAGAGGTTAATTACGATTAGATTCCGAGTACATATAAGGGAAGCAAAAATGATGAGGAAAAAAAACTATACGGTCAGCTCTAACTAAACTTTCAGGTCAACGGTAATTTAAAATGAATAAAAGATGTCAATAAGTAATAAATTAGACATGTATGAAAGTCTGGCGATATCCAGATAATACGTTAACAATGTAGTAATGGTATGTATAGGTGGGTTCTCATAATTATTTAGATTAATTTAAAATTAAAATTATGTTCAGATAGATATAAAATTAAAAAAAAACAGTAAAGGGTTATTTCGTAATTAATTGTGGATTAGTTTAATTTTAATTAAAAAAAAATTAAAAAAAAAAATTTTACAAATACAAATAATAAAAATAATATATTATATACATAATATAATACAAAAATATATGCCAAATCGCTTATATATAATACACAAGATGAACGATGTGGTGAGTAAAAAAGCAAGAATAATTGAATAGTAAATTAATTACACCACAAAAATATTAAAATTGTAGAAAGTTTAAAAAATTTTAGCGAAAAATAAAAATATGCAAGAGGGTGGTGAATACCTAAAATAAAAAAAATAAACCAAAAATAAAAAAAATGCATTTAAATTTAAATACCAACAAACAAAAAATAAAAAATAAAAGTAATCATTAGTATACAATATTTGTATATTTTACGACTTGATTGTCAAATATTTAAAAATAAAATTGTTAATGCTCAGTGGTACATAGGTAATACAAGAATCTAAAAAAATTTGCTCCCTAAAGAAGTAAGTAAATATGGGGCAAATAAAATACAAGCATATTAAAATGATCATATTGTTTATTTTTATAATTTCCAGAATGAATGATTGTCATCCTAGCTGTTCAAGGGATTGGTATTTACAATAATATCTACAAGACGACATAGACAATAACATTGTCTACTTCTTATCAATTTTTTTTTCTAATTTTTGGTACAGCAGTACACTATCTTAGTCCGTTTAAATTAATGGCTGTCTTTAAAACTGACGAATATTTTTTGATTATGAACCAAATGTGATGAATTATTTCTTTACATACGCTTCAGAATATATTCTATAATAAAATCCTAAAACCCTATTTCATATCTTATGCGAAAACGACAATAAAAAAAATAAAAAAAAAGACCCACATTTCGAAAGGGAAAAGGACCTATAAAGTTTAAAGGTCTTCAAATTTATCTGTAGGATCCACTGTTAAAAATAAATAAGTAAATAAATAATATAAAATGTAGATCTGGTAGCAAAATTAAGTAATTATTACTGTATACAAAATTAACATCTTAAGGGTTCAGAATATATAAATATAAGTATTATTGTAAACAATTAATTATATTCAGTATGTAATCTATATATTAATTAATTATATGAATGTATAGAAAATTTTTAACTTTATATGGAAACATTACCTGCGACAAAATAATTTTTATGTTTGACCATTATTCTGGTTCGAACAGGCTTTACTACAAATTTTTAGCAAATAGATTCGTTTGTTAGCAGGAAAAATGCTAACTGACCTGTATGTATATATATATATATATATATATGATAATTTCCGGCTCTGTTTTATTTTTTCGTATGTTTTGGTGACTCATCAAATTTATAGAAATTTTTACCAAGGATTTATTATCTATATATTTACTGGAATCATATTAAAAAGAAGATGATATATATAGAAAAAAAAATAATATCAATGAGATAGGTCATTCGTCTTATAAATTCCTCCAATTAATATCATTATTGTTTTCAAATGTTTTTAAATTAAAAAAAAAAAACAAAAAAGTAGATAATATTTATTATTTTATATAAAAATTGCAAATTTTTTATTCATTTGTTATTTTTTTATTATAATTTTTATTTGAAATATTTTGAATAGAAAAAAAAATTGAATTTTAATAAATAACATAAATCAGAAAATTTCTATAGAAACATTGTGTTTTGTTTTGTTTTGTTTTTTTTTTTCCATTTCATCAGATCATATTTTTTGTTTTAAACAATGACTATACCTATAATGATGACGCTTTCTAAAATATCATTTAATTGAAAAAAAAAAAAAATCTTTATATTATATTTGAAAACTTAAATCTTAACAGAAACAACAAATGTTCATGTAATATTATTTATTTTTTTATTTATTATAGATATTTTCTCAATAATAAGTCAAAAATTTTAAATTACTTCATAAATAATACGCCCTGCTAATGCGGTGTATATAATAGTTAAAATACATATATCTATGATTGTAAATATTTATTATATTATAATAGTTATATATGATTTTTATTATGAATATATGGGAATTTTATTTTAAAAAATATATTTATTCTTTTTATTTTAATAAATTCAAATAAATTTTTTTTTTTAATAATAATAAAAAAAAAATTCTTTTGACAACAACATAAGAAAATTAGTTACCAAATTTTTTCTATCAATTTTATTTCAATTCATATATACACAAAAATAACATTAGAAAGAGGGATTTAATGATTGATTTTGACTTGCGTCTTAAATTTTATTACCTAATAAAACTAGAATATTTATTTTTATTTTATTTTAAATATACGATTAGAAATTAATAAAAAAAAAAAAAATGAAAAACAAAAAAATTATATTAAAAAAAATTTATTTTACGATTAACTATTTTAAATATTTTCTATCTAAAATATCTCTACACCTTTTAAGATCGTTAAAGGTTATGGTCATGAATAAAAACAAAAATAAAAGAAAAATGATATTAAACATATATTATATATATATACCCATCCATATATGTCCATAATACAGAGATTGTGAATTAACGTTGTCGATATTAACATCATAAGATTATTTTCGAATTAGACTTAATATTGAATATTTTAATAGTTTGAGCTATAATTGCCATTGTCATCTACTGTTCTACTCTCTAGTTTGAATGATTTTAATAAATTGATAGTAAGTTAATGTGTTTGAAATAAAATAATATAAATCCGCTGCTACATTTAGGACCGTTTCATTAAAAATGTCGCAAAACAATTGAAATGATAGACTTTATGATTTTATGATCGCATCCATGTAGTAAATGAAATTTGTCTTTCAATCGAAAAGTCCCAGGCTTCGACGAAGTAAAAAAAAATACTGCTTTGTGAATTTTTCGACCTGGTCCAGTACCCTTTGTCATTGGAATAAAATAAATGACAAAAAATATAATTAAAAGTGTAATCCGGTAACAACTTAAATAAAGTGGAACTACGCTATTTCAAAAGGCTTAGTTCCTGAAAATATATACAGAAGTACAGTGTTCCACATTTGATGAGTTCATAAGGCAGAAATGTGATAAATAAATACTTGAAAAATATTATAGTAAAATATGTTGTAAAATTTACAGTACCGTAGATTACTGTGAAGAACATATAAAATATATTATATATATATATATACGATATACGATATATATATATATATATATATCAATACATGATCTTAGTTCCCGCCAAGACTTATCTCTTGAATTGGACATTGGCCACCAATTGCAATATTCCATGTACTATTTTTGTCATTTGTGGCCAGGTTTGAGCAGTGACGGTGTATATGCTTCATATTTTGTTATATCCTGATATATCCTGCGATATGCGTTTTTATTTACCCGAAGTACCGTTTCTATTCGTTGTTTTTATTTACCCGAAGTAATGTTGCAGCTTTTCTTTTATCGAGTTTACAT
Source organism: Argyra leucocephala (assembly GCA_963942445.1). Lineage (NCBI taxonomy): Eukaryota > Metazoa > Arthropoda > Insecta > Diptera > Dolichopodidae > Argyra > Argyra leucocephala. The sequence continues at coordinate 161,321,718 of OZ012678.1, forward strand.
GGCTTCAATGACAATAGAAACCGATATTAACATTTTTATTAATGGTATTAATGATGTAGGGTACTAATAAAGTAAATGATGAAAGGGGTAATAATGTGTTTACTAAATTATGTCGATATCGACCTAATAATATGTAGAACCTATTCGATCTATAATTATATTATTATATTAACATTACAGACAAGTTTTATTTTATACAATTTTGTCATTTGTTTTATTAGACCATTAGCATAATTTTTTTTTGTTTGGTGAAAAGGTGAGATCAAATTCTGGAAGTATTCAACAGTCAATTTTTATTCTAGTTTTGTCAAAACATCACGTTTTTGGACTTTTTGTTGGAAATTATTCAAACAAGTATAATTTGATTGATAATAAATTTTTATACAATATTAATTTTTAAATTATTTTGCCCTCTGATGTAATTGCCTCTAAACACGACAATAATAGGTAGTATTATTCATTAGAATATTATGTATGTCAATGTGGGAACTGGGTTTTACAGTTAAAAATTTTGAATGATATTCTGATGAATGATGAGATGCTTCAATGATTTTATATAGTTTTCTGTAACTGAATAATAATGTAATTATCCAAAAATGGTGGCAATTTTACCCTCTGAGTGGTTAATGTATAAATATAACCCAGTTTGGATGTCATCTTGAATCATTTAAGTCATATTGAAAAAAAAAAAATTAATTATTGACCATTGGTTGCAAATTGCGTACAAAAAATAATAACACTACTGAATATATACGCTAAATCCAAAACCTGCTAAAATGATAATCTAATTTCCCCTGAGTATTTAAAATTCATTTCATTTTAATTCCGTTGACCTTAATTCCAGACACCAAACATGCTATATCGATTAATATGTATTCTGAACAATTTTATTGCGCATATTTTTTTTTATTATTTTGATTGTTTTTTGTTTTTTTTTTTAATTAATTGCATAATTTACAGTTTTATTTGTAAAGATTTTTATCTGATCACCAATTTAATGTATGTCACCACCATAAAATTATTGTCATATATTCTTGTAGATTTTTGATTTTAGATAATTATAAAAAAAAAAAAATAATAATAAAAAAATATGAAAAATTCTATACATATAAATGTTTTTTATGGTATTTGGATTTAACATTTTTTTTTTCCGTATAATGAAAACTTAATTTTTAAAATAATTAATTGAGTGGAAATTAAATGTAAATTAATTTGTTTAAAAAATTTTAATTATAATGTTAAGTACCTAACTTTGGTTGGATAACATGACAAGAAATTAATTTTGACATCATCAAGGATAATAATGTTTTTATATAATAAATGTCATTTTAAAATTATTGAATTAAATATTATTATGTGAGTACTAGTAGCTTATAATAATTTGTGACTTTAATATTAATATATTAATATTAATAATATATATATATTATACATATATAGAAAATATAACAAATTTTATATAATTTTGAAAAAATTATTTCAATTTTTATTTTATGGAATATTTTAATGTATTAAAATAATCAGATAGACTATGTGTGTAAAAGTTGATTATGGCAGTCGAAAAATTGATTATTTTCCAAATTGTATAGTTTGAGATAAGGATTGTGTAGAATTTTTATTTTTATTTTATGTACAGAATATGATTAATTCAGTTATTTTATCAGATTGAATTCAAAAACAGTAATAGATAGCGTCAGCAGTGATGGATTGATAAGACAGTACCACATTTGTTTTGAATGACATTAACATGATTGTTTTGATATGAAAGTAATTTATTTTGACTTCAATATTTTGATTAACACTGTTATATAGGTACTGCTAAAATTAATGAAGCTCAATTTTGTGTTGTTTTAATTAATTGATCTCATTTCAAAACAAAAATATAAACTAAAGTGTGATATAAACTAGTTTGCGTTCTATTTTCAACGGTGATGTTGTATTCGTTATTGCATATATCCTTTTGCCAATCCTTTTGAATTTGTCAATTTTTTATTTTAACATCCTTTGGACACAACGAAAGAAATAATTTGAATAAATATATCAGTTTTGTGACAAAGATTTACATAATACAAGAATTAATAATAGAAATATGGTACAGATTTTCTTTAACACACAGTATAAATTTTTTTTTGACTTTTTGGCACCTTCCTTTTTTAATTTATTACCAATTACCATTAGAACAGAAAGAAAATTTAATAAATTCTTGATACTCCTTAAAGTATGGTTTCTTTCATTAAATTATTATATGCTAGAAAATTTGCCTTGATATTTATTAATTAATTTAAAATTCTCCATTACAGTGACAGATTTTAAAAAGTGCTCAAATGAAGTGACCGTCATATACAGATCAAATTATATAAAAGATATCTTTATACATGGTCAATTAGTTATAAATATCCAGATATAAGTGCTGAAGAAGCCCTTTACTTTTGTTCGTCCTTATTTAGAATCAAATCGTGTTGTGAATTTTTTGGAATACTAATTAAAGCAGATAAACTTCAAATTTCACTTAAACGTTCTGTGGTTATACCGCGCCTCTTTGTTCAGTCACAAAAAATTACAATTCTGTTTCTTTTAACTATAAATCAGAAATGTCAAAAATTAGTAAACAAAATATGTTTAGGAAATTGTTTCGTTCATCATAACACTATTAGAACTCATCAGTAGGTATTTTTAGTATTAGACTACCTATACAACTCCTATTTTCATTTTGATTGATTTTATAACTTATTAGAAGATGTCAATAGTACATCTGTGAGTTATAAAAATCGACCAAAATTTTAATATAAAATGATATTTTTATAAAATAAATTTATGTGAATATAAATTTTTTAAATGGGAAATATTAAAATTTCCATGTCATTTTACTTTTAATAAGATATTAGTGATTTTAACTGGATAGTAATTTCAGAAATTAGAGACAAAATAAATCATACAAAGCTAAATATCCCCGACTATCTGGTCGAAATGCATGTAAAAAGAATAAGTTTGAAGGCAAATCTACTAGACTTCAAGGAACGCATTGCGAAAACGTATTTTAACTGCGACTACAAAGCTCTCTGTTCTAGTTTAATATCGAAGGAAATATTGCGACATCTATGCTGTTCCACTTTTCCCAACTGCAAATGTTTAAAGTAAAAATCAGAATAATTAATTAAACAAATTATACCCCACACAAAACTACACAAAATTATAATTATAAAATTATATATTATTTTTAATAAAACAAAATAGGTATACCCCACACAAATTGATATATTTTTTAGAATTTTATAAATACTATACGTCACTAGAGGTAAATTACAACTAAATTAAGCAAATATATTATGTATAATATACAAATAAACATTAATTGAAATATAAAATTTATCTTAATTATGTAAGTTAATATTGTATTGTATTCATATTAAAATCATTAGTATAAGTTCTTAAAATTGTGTTTGGATAAAAATAAATAAATAAAATAAAAATTTAAAAAAAAATACAAAATAGAAAGCTATTATTGGGTTGACACAATTTCCAGCGTATACACAAATGTTCATATAACTTTAATTATAATCATATCCAGCTTTAAGGGTTTAAGGGTTTAATGATCTTTCATCCATTTTTAATTTATTTCAAAGTTTATCAAATTATATCTGACCCTAAAGCCAAATTGATCCATTTTTTGACTATCCATTTTTACTGATTTCTTTATTGCTGTATGTGACATTTGTTTACAATACTATCTATGAAATCAAATTGAATTAGCAAAATACTAATAGATAGACATGATAGATATGATATACAATATCAATATTATTATTTTGATTTAATAACACCTCACCAGTATCGATACCTTATAGCTTTGCACTATTGACCAGTATCGACCAGTGTTATAACCAGAATCGTTTTCCATTATTGAGTCTTAATATATAAATAAAACTACCATATATAGATAAGCAGCAATAAAGTACAGCAACAAATACTTTAAAATTATGTTTTTGATATAAAAAGGAAAAGAATTAGAATAATTTATTCATTTGATGTACTTACTTAGAAGGCTACTCTATTTTTAATTAAAACTTGTCAATAATTGCCGAAAGCTATCCTCTATCAAATTAAAATATTTTTATGTCACGCAACTACACTATAATTGGCCTCGTTATTATTATTTGTATTGAAGATATTATTATCTATTATGTTATATCATAATTATTTGACTAAATACAAATTATTTTATATTCAATTAAAACAAAGATAATTTTTTAATGTTCATTTAATTGAATAAATTAATATTCTAAAATTAAATTTGTAAAATTGTTTTTTTAATTGAAAGAAAGAATAAAATCAACTGTAAATTAGCAGGTAATTTGATAACTAGGCAATTACATAAAATATAATTAAAATCACAGGATATCATGCTGGTTTAATATTTAAATGACCACACATAATGATTTAGAACTAACATTTTTAATAAAATTTAATTCTGATGTAGTTGTAACAGTTGCTGTAACCAGTTGTTATTATAATAAAAGTTCATGAAGAGCATAATTTTAAATAATAATATTACATATTTAATTATTATATACATAGTATCTATAATACTAATAAATAATAAATGGTATTATGAAGAAATGTTATTTTATTAAAATTAAATAAATCATTTATTTTTGATTTAGTTATATGAAAATTAGAAGTTTAAGTTTACTGAGAGAATAATTTTTTTGTTGTTGATGTTGATATTATAGTTCATTTTGCTTTGGGATGTGCTATATATGTCCCGTTTGGAACAAAGTACCAGAAATTTATTTTTATTTACAGTACTTTCAATTTTTTTATTGAGATCGGCAACAGATTATCTTCCAAGTTTCATTGTTTGACCAATATCACGTCTTGTCAGCCATTCCTTCCATAAAGCGATTGCAACATTTTTTTCATCATCCATATTAATTTTGACAATATACTACGCTTGTACCATTTTATCTACACTTTAAATTGAATTATTTATCACTAATGAACAATGCCTCCAAAAAACTAAGCAATTTATAGTTGCATATTAACCTGAGTTGTACAAAACAATTAAAAATCGGTGAAGAAGTTAAAAAAATGTTTCTAGGAATTTAAACTGGCCGGATTTTACACACTACTGTACGCACTATGTATTACACACACTACTGTATTTTTAATTGTTTGATCTAAAAACGATATCCTGATAATTTTGTACTTTTTCCAAATAGTAACATTTTATATTACAAGACATTTTTATGGAATTCAATTACAATTTTAACATTTTTATATGTATACATAAACAAAATTGTATGAAGGATAATTCCATTCTAAATTTTTATGACCATAACACTTACAACAAATCAAATTAATATTTTATCAATATTTCACTCCAATGACCAAACTAATAACTGGCTATATAATTGCTTAAAAGTGTATAATAACCTTTATATTGAATTTATATTTAAATAAAGACAAAAAAAAATATTAGCGATTTTTTATTGATTTCTAATTTCTTTTTCTATCAAACTAAAAAGTCCATAATTTATTATAATCTCTTCAAAAGATCTTAAAAAATTCTCAAAATAGTTCCCAAACATTTCTGAAATAGAAATTTTTAAATCTTATTTCAAAAAGAAATTAATTTTTCTACCATGGAAATTAATTTTTAAAGTTTCTCACTTAAGTCTTTCATTTTATTTTAATATGACGACGCAATATCTTAATTTATTTTGATTCACTAAATTAAATTTTTTTTTTTTTTAATAAGGGTTTCAATATTTCAAATAAAATTTTAATTTTTCTAATATAATATTTTTCTTCTATTATTCGTTTAACGAGCATAATGAATTTTCTATCAAGCATTGAAAAAATAAGAAAAAAAAATATAAAAATATTTTTTTTGATTCGGTAAGTCAATACATACCTTATATTTACGACTTTAAATACTATTTTTATTGGAATTAAATTCCGTTCAAATAAGTCTCCAATAAAAGAGCTATAAAATCACAGCTTTTGAATATAAAAAAAAAAATTGCTATCCCAGCAAGGCTTATAGAATCAAATAAAATTTAACAAAAAAAAAAATAAGTAAATAAAAAACTCTAACTAAGGAGGGGGATTTAAGTTACTAAATTAAAAAAAAAAATTATTGTGTGTATTAAAATAAAACTAACGCAATAATTTTTATTTTAAACAATATGTTGCAAGCAAAACACACATAGCATGGGTCTATTTCTGTTTATTTGTAAATGAAGGTCGAACATAGTCAATTCCTAATTCATATTGAATTCATATTCCTATTGGTTAAAAAATTGATTTTGAAATTGAAATTTTAGCAATGCATAATAATTAAAAGTCATGATAATATCCGAATACTGTCATTCATTGATTAAACATAATTTTTAATTTTTGTTGCAATTTCAATATATTAATAATAATGGAGGGCTAGTAATCGCAATTTAATGAAAAATCTTTTATGGCTAGATAACATCGCACTTGAAAGGTAAATTGTAATATAACAGTTAATTTTGTGGTCCGGTCAGAAATCTTGAATGTCAAAAACAGACGTTTCAAAACAAATTGGACCTAATTCAAAGGGAAATAGTACGTTTTGATAGTTCAACCGAGCAATTTACTGATCAAAGTGGCATCGATTTGGCAAAACAACGACACAAAGAATATTCCGTGGACTTGATAGTGTTGAAATGGCTGATGAACAGTATTTGCATTGGTCCAATAATAAATCAAATAAACCATCACCATCAGACGGTGGTAATGGTAATGATAACAATAACAATGAATAGTCTTATATCATTACCAGCATTACCATATGTTGTTAATGCCACAGCATCAAACGAACTATTGATTCGATTTTGATTGATCCAAATAATAATTCCACATCAACAGATACTACTGACACTGGTATCACTTCAATAGATAATATATCTGAGGTATCTGTACAAACAGTACTAAATATTAATCCTAACAGTAATAATAATTGAAATATTATTAAAAATCATATTGATGATATTGATAATAACGATGACGATTTTGATGATTCAACAACCAAAGATAATCAAATAATAATCAATTGTGAAATGGATATTAAAGAATAATTAGTTAGTAATAATTAGGAAGAATATGAAAAATCAACTCTAAAAGTTTATAATGACTGTAGGCACATAGAGGAAAAGCCAAAATTTATAAATCAGGATACTAGTCCAAATATACCAAGTTCCAAACCACAGTATAATATAAATACAAGTATAATAATTCCATTCAATGAGGTTGGAAAGTCAATATTATCAAAATCTCAACTAGTAATATTTAAACTCCGATAAGTTTTAAAAACAAATTTTATATACATACAAAATTAAAAATAAATTGGTATTATTTTTCGGTGTATTGCCAGTAACATAATTGCATAAATAAAAAATGCTCAACAACTTGTGTGGCATATAAATATTTATATGGACATTGTCATTATGTATACAAATATGTGTTAGTTAAAAATTACATTAGTTTTTTTTTGATGATTATGATGGGTATTTAAATATATCGAATAAAACAATTTATATTAGTATATTTGGCCCCCGCATTAATTTTTTTTTATATTAAAAACATTTCTCATTTTCAAAATCATCTCTTTGAAAACACATTCATTTGATTTGAGGTGAAGTGAGGTGAATAGATTGTCTTTAGGAAATAAATATATATATTATTTTAATATTGTTTGTTATTATGACTATTTTATGTAAGTTTTACAAAAAATATTTATCTCTGAATACACATTAAATTATAGTATTAGTTAATTTAAACATGTGGTGAATTTGATTATGCTTTAAAATCGAACTTAAAATTATATTGAATACTTTTTAATTTTATAATATAATTTTATTAATATAATTTTATTGCTTTGTTTTCATATAATAATTTTTTAGTTAAAATGATTGTTTTAATATGTTTTATTTTTAGAGAGCTTAAATATGAATAGAATTTATACGCAGGTGTATGTTTGTAAATTATATTTGGATATAACTTTGTAATGATTTTGTGAAGTTTTTTGAACATTAAAATAAGTATGGATAAGGGCTTTTATAAAATTCAATAATCATTATTAGAAATCGATAATCAAAATTCAAATATAAATCTCGTACCTATAGTATTAGTAGCCATTTTGTTTTTTGAATAGTTTATTAAAGAAATATTTAATGAATAATTTACAATGATGTTATGTTAATCTATTTAATTTAAAGCTTCCAATACTAATTCCAACAGAAACAAAATTATTATTATTGTGTCAGTGTCAATTTTATTTTTATTTAGTTGTCCCCTCAAAATCTACCCTCAATATCTTAAAGAAATTAAATTCTTAAAAAAATTTTAAATTTAAATTCATTGAATATTGATTAGCATTTCAATTTTATTACGATAATCCCATATAGCAATAACTTTTTAAGACATAGAAAATTAGATCAAAACTTTTCGTCTAGACGTCATAATGTAGTTACCGCATTTTATAAAAATAAAAAAATAAAAACAAAAAAATTGCAATAAACAAAAATCAAAATTTATTTACAGAATAATTCACAAAGTATTTGATAATGTGGGCTGAATATTTTGATATCATTTTAATAATTTTATGGAATTCACAATACAAAAACAAAAAACAATAATAATAAATTTTAATCTAGTTTATTTGAATGAAAATCTCCGGATATTAATAGCAATAAATAGAATATTAAAAAAAAAAATTGGTAGTCTTAAATATAAAAACAGTAAACTAAAATAGTAAAAAATTGCCAAAAAATTACCTCCTTGTAATTTTCGGGATTTTTGCCATGAATTATGATGACGGTTAGTATTTATGAAATGTAATCAAAAATTTGTAATATTTCAATTATGTTAGGAATTTTTTTATATTATAAATTCAAACTTATGGGTAAAATAAATAAAACTAATAAATTTGTTTTCCTTAGAATGAAATTCTTAGAATTTTTATTGTTTGTTAGCAAATAAGTAATGGCAATCCAAAGACAACTCCATCAATAATAATAAATAATTTCAAAAACAATAATATTTTAATCAAATTATCAATAAACTAGGTGCAAGCAATGATTACTTTAATTTTATCTATTGCTAATATATTTTAGCATGATGATTATAAATCAATTAACATTTTAATAAATCAATCAGAAATAAATCCGGTTGTCTTAGACAATTTAGAGATACTAGTTAGGTTCCTCAACTTTAATTTTTTGTTAAAAATATTCTAGAGGTGTGATTCAGTGTTGTTTTAAGAATGGAACGAATTTAAAAAGGGAGTTTATTAATAGTTAAAAAAAAATAATATTATTGTTTGTAATTAAGGGGTAAGGCTTAAAGCGACAAAAAAAAATTCTTATGAACAAAAAAAAAACAGTAAAAAAAAAATTAATTTATCAATCAACTGAATTTGATTTTCTTAATCTAATATGTATCTACATAATATAAAAAGTTCGTTCCCTTTATTTTATTTATTTTGTCATTTGACTTAAATCTAAATTAAGTAAACCGAATTAGCGTAACTGATGTTGATGTGAATTTAATTGAAATGATGTTTTATTTATATCAGGTGATTGAAATATTAATGAATATAATATGTAGTTATTCACAAAGTCATAAAGCCTTAAAATGTAATGCATTTGAACTGAGTTCAATTGTGAAAGATAGTCTCAAAAACCATCTTCCAGGTTTCGAAATAAGCGCTCAATCACAACCTAGTCAAAATTTTCTATTGGGGTAAGGCACACAGAGTCGATTTAACACTTGAAAAGCTGTAGTTTGATTTTAACACTTTAAAAACTGTCTTGTTAGTAAATAGTAAGCTAACTACATTTGAACCAACTCATCAGTTTAAAAATGAACATATTCAGCGACTCAAAGATCGGAACATTATCTGAACATTATATGAATTAAAATATGCAGTGGAATGAACATATTTTCGATATTACGAAAAGTAAAGTCAAATGTTTGGGGTTTTTGAGTCGGTGCAAACCGTATTTTTCAACTCGAGATCCTTTAAAAATTTGTAAAGTATTTATAACTGTTTCAGAAAATATTTGATATTTGATTGCTGTTCTTTTAACCCTTATCTTCTTCATTGTGATCTGTAGTAGTGGCTGTAAGGTCCATTGTTATGTTTAAATTCAGTTGCTAACTAAGTTTAATTGGATTGAGTAAATTCAGTAACAATATTCAAGTACATAAATTATTTATTTTTAAAATTAATACTTATTCAGGGCTAAAATCATATTCCGATATGGATATAGAACCTCAATATTTTTTTTTATATATTTTTATAAATCGCCGTGCGTTGAGATAAAATCATCATTACTTACGTGTACCTCTTGACTGAAACATGGAAGAAAACTATGATATATTACATATACATTATCTATTTTAAGATATTATAAACCAAAAATTAATTCCACAATACACTAAAAAATTACTTTAAAATTGTAAAATACAAAAATTTAGAAAAATTCTTAAATCAGTATGCGATTATATATTACCGTCTAACGGCGTGCATTGAATTACAGAAATGGAGTGATTATATATTTTTCTTTTCTTATTTTTATTCTTAAACCTGATATCATGATTTTGTACTAATTTTTGCATAATTTAACAATAAAATACATAAAAGAAAAAAATAAACCATTTTTTTTTTAAATTCAGCTCAACAATTGTATTTCGTTTCATAATTTATTGGTTCAATAATGAAAACGAAAACTCCAAACTAATAACAATAATAAGAATAACAGCAAAAACAATATAATAAAGAGTAAATCACATAAGTCCCATATTTTAGCATTTAAGTGTCGCATGAGTATTTCTAAAATTTTTACCATTTTAGAGTTAAAAATCGAGGCAAAAAGAAAAACAAAAACAAAAAGGTGAAAAAGTAAAAAAAAATTAAAAATGAAACAAAACAATTTGCGTCACTTGGCGCACCACTGAACTAATTGTAGGCGGTTGACATAGATAAAATCTGAAATTCATAATAATTTTCAAATGCTAAATTTAAAAATTTATTTTAGCACTCATATCTACTTAAAAAGATGTAACTATAGTTATTATTACATATATATATATATGTATGTATAGACAACTTTGTATTAAAATGTTAGACCATAGAATAATAACGTGCAATAAAAAATAAACCAAATATTTTTTTTTTTATTTTTGTATTGAAATTTATGAACTTTAAAGCTAGAAAATAGCATTAAAATGGTGTCAGGACAGAATTGCATAAGAAAAAATTACATAAGACAATACTTCATAAGGATAAAATTACCCATGAACAGATTAAATTACATATTTGAATTTTACATATTAAAATTGTTTTTTCTTTATATGTTTTACTAAATTTGCCTTTTTTTCAGAGTAGGGACAAAATATTGTCTTGAAAAATTAATAAAAATCATTTGTAAAAATATATAATTAAATTTTAAACCAAAGTTAGGATGCGTAATTTTTTAACAACATCCAGAAATTTACCTATATTTTTAAAAGACTTAACTACCAACCTAAATTAAGGCTTACGATTACGACTTGTGTAAAAATTAGCTCATGATAACATATTTTATATGAAGATGTCTGAAATACGTTCATGACATTTTTTTTGTTTATTTACGATTTTTTGGCAAGATTTGATATTTATTTCGTTATTAATTTTTTATAAAAATTTAAATGTGAAATTTTGCCGATATGTAATTTTATCTTATGTAATTTTGTCTCTATGTAATTTTGTCCATATGTAATTTTGTCCATATGTAATTTTTCCTATACATATTATGTAATTTTGTCAATATGTAATTTTGCCAATATGTACTTTTGTTAATATTTAATTTTGTCCATTTATTTGTAAATTTGTCTCTATGTAATTTTGTTTTATATAATTTTGTCCATAGGTATTTTATTCCAATATAATTTTGTCCTATGTAATTTTGTCTTATGTAATTTTGTCCATATGTAATTTTGTCCTTAAGTAATTTTGTCCTTATGCTATTTTATGTGATGTAATTTTGTTCATATATAATTTTGTCTTATGTAATTTTGTCAATATGTATTTTGCCAATATGTAATTTTGTTTATACGTAATTTTGTGTTATGTAATTTTGCCAATATGTATTTTGTCAATATGTAATTTTGTCCATATGTAATTTTGTTCATATGTAATTTTGTTCATATGTAATTTCGGCCGTATGTAATTTTGTCCGTATGTAATTTTGTCCTTATGAAATTTTGTATTTTATTCTATTTTATTCTAATTTTATTCCAATATAATTTTGTCTTATGTAATTTTGTCATGTAACCCATTAAAGAATAGTTCCATAAAGAAAAACAAAAACCCAACATATGAAAAACGTGAAAGGATATTTTAGAATACTTTACTGAAAGCGCAATCTGTCAATGGAAGACTTTTGATGTAATAGAAAATATTTTGATATTAAAATAAAATGTTCGAATTAAATAATGTTGTAGTTAAATAATACTTAGTCTAGTTAAGCTGGTTGACCTATAATTAAATTTATTGCAGAGATTATAAGTTAATGAGATTAATGCTAAATTGGGGTTATTTCCTGCTTATCGTGAGGATTTTTTCAGATTGTGCTTGTTTTTTAAAGACACTGATGTTTTTAATATTGAATAGTCTCTAAGGTCCACTTAAAACTTCTACTTATCTTTAATTCTCAATCAAAATGAATAAAATGTGATTTCTTGTAATCCTGATTTTATACCATCATCATCATCATTGATCCAAACGCTCCACGTGGGTGTATGAGGCATCAAAAATCTTTCTTCACCGAACTCGGTTTTGTGTAAATAGTTATTTTGTTCATTACTGTTCGAAGCCACCTTGTTTTATGAAGATCACGCTTTCTTTGACCATGCGTTTCCCATTCACGAGCTAATTTTGCGAAATCTCCTACAGGTCGGCGAATTGCGTGGCCGATTCATTTTCACTTTCTCCCTAGGAATTCTTGTTCGTTCCTAAGATTACATTTTTGAAATTTTTTTTGTCAGAATATCTGGAAAATTCGTCTCAGACTTTTGTTTTAGATAGATATCTGGATGTGCTAGACGATTCTTTCTGAGGTTTTCCATGTTTCGAATCCATATAAAAGAACTGAGAGAATGTTAGATCTGAAAAATTGAAGCTCCAGGTTACGTTAGATGTTCGGAGATGTTCAAAAAAAATTTCAAATCTCCATATGCTCAGCGTGCTACTATTCCCCATATTAAAACTGCCAAGATAGACTTAATGCCAGAATGACATTATCTCCTGCATATTTTCATCACCAATTTGTAACTTACACAGGGCTGCTTTATTGATATAATTTATAGAATATGCTATAGGATCGAGGTGAAGCATTGCTAAAATCAAATAAATATTAGAACTCTAGATATGTTTCAAAATTTGCTTAATTGAGTCGCAATATTAACAGACTAATATTTGATACCACGCTTACTTTTAATTTAACGCAAGCCTAAGTCTTCAAAGAGTTAAGTTAAAGTATAAGTTCAAAAAATAAAACTTAAAATCGGCAACAATTGTATAGAAAAAGTTATTTAAATTAAGTTTTTATTAATTATATTAGATAAGTTGGCAACCTCATGTTAACAACTTTTTGAAAGTAGTTTGATCGTTAAACTGACTTTTATTTAAATTAAAAAAAAAAAAAAAATCTGACAAGTAAAATTAAAAATGTATCTAGCACTTTGCCATTATTTATTATCAAATGGTGGTTCAAGCGTATTGGATATTAATAATGTAGTTCGAAATAAAAAGCGTAGCTAGTTCCATTTTTAAATTTTTACCAAATTATCAACTATTTTTTGTCATTTAATTCATCCTAATGACATAAGTACCCTTTTACCAGTTCGAAAAACCCATAATGCATTTTTTTGCTTCATCGGACATCGAACCTGGAACCTTTCGACTGAAAGGTAGGTACTTTTTCTACTGCGACACCCAGAGTGTGAACTTACAGTTGTTACATAGCTAGTATAGGTTGTATTCAGAAAATAAAATGCTGCCAGTCAAAACTATTTTTCAGTGTCAACAAATTTTAAAATACAATAAATAATATTGATCACACTAATTATACTTCTATGTACAGAAACATAACCATAAATCAGAAACAGGGATGATAATTGTAGGCGGACAATCACAATTATTGTCACAGAGATAATTTCTGTATTTAGTGCGAGATTAAATAATTTACTTCAAAAAATAATTGAAAACTTGCAAAGCACTATTTTCTTTTTGAAGCCTACTTAGTGTTACTATCTGGAATTGCTTGAAGTGACATATTAGCTGTGTTCTTTTCATATGGTTCAAGGTCTAGGTTTTATTAAATTCAAAAGAGCGATGTAGGATGTGATGATTTGAATAATTTTTTTAAGTTGGCAAACTTGTTAATCGAATTATCAAAAATTTCTATTACAGAACTATGTAAGCGCCACTTGTGACAAGTAGCATTACTAAATATTTGAGACCTGTATAAAAATCAGATAAATATGTGAGTTTTGAGTTGTTGTTGTATTTTCATATTAAACGATTGACCTGGACTTTGAACCCACAAAGAACACAGCTAATATTGGTTTTAGTCCAATGAAATAAGGGTAATTTCCAACTAGATAAGATAGGGAGAGATATATTCACCCTTTCGATGCATATTAAAAGGCGTAAGGTCTTACCTGAACGATGAAGTTTGTAATTAGATGTAGAGCACAATTTTAGATTTTGTCAAGGTAAATATTATTGAAATTTGGGATGCCTCAATCTATTATGTAAAAATTTTATTCCACCTTAAGTTAGATATAATCTTCATAGATATTTGACAGATCTTTTGGAGAAATGTATATGCTTTAAAAACCCAACATTCGGAAACATATTTAGCTATATGAAAAATATGCTCATTTCATTGCATTTCTTGGTTTAACTGCATATCTAAATATAGTTTGAAATCGCAGAGTTGGGACGGGTTGGTCTCTTTTACAAGAGATCAAACTGCCTTAAGTTTTGGATATGTTCAGCTCAATTATGTTTACATTACCCCAATCAGCTATTTTTGTTAGATCATGGTTGAGTAAGCTTATTATCATGTTTCTTCTCTTCAAGCTGATTGCGGTAGAGATGGAATTAGATTTATTTAAAAAAAATCGTTGGATACCATTAAGGTGGTGTGATTAGCAAAGCAATGGATTGATTGAAGATTAGAGAGTATAAGGGAACTAAATAAATACTTCGTGACACTTGACTATTTATTTTCATAACCGGAATTCATAACTAGTTGGCATTATTTGAATTGCATAATTTTAATTTTTTTTATGTTTCAATTCAAAATTTTTTAATTTTTTATATTTTGTTATCATATTTTTATTTTTTTAATATTTCACTAACGTTTTGATTAATTTTAAATTCTTTATGTACATAAAAAGCTGAAAGTAAGATGAAAGAAAAACGATTTTGTATTATTGCCTAACACAGTTCGAACATTTTGGCCGTTTGAGTTATACCTAAAAAATATTTAATTGTTAAAATAAAATAGAGCTATACGATATTTAAGAACGCTTAGTCCCTGATAATATACAGTAGTAGTTTTTGAGTTTTGACAAGGCAATAATTTGACTTAATTAAAGCACGAAAAAGTAGTTCTACCTAAAAGTTACTGTTAAGAACATAAAAAACAAAAATAATAAATTTTGATTCAACTATGTTATATAACTAGACAGTTAAAATATTTGATTAGTGTTTTGTTGTTAATGTTTTCATTTAAGCAGGAATGATAAGAAACAATGGAAGATATTTATTTTCACTTTGTACCCCACTGAAAATTTTGCAAGAAAGTTAGTATTGGAAAATATATAATTAATGCCTGCTCCTATGTTTTTCCAGAATGAAACACCTAATCAATTATTTAATTCAAATGTCACTAAACTATTTTCAAAAAATTCTAATTGAATTATAATTTAAGGAAAATTTACAGTCAGTTGAAAAAAAAAGTCCCTATTCATAAAAAAAACATTTGACACTTAATTTTGTTTGTTTAAAAGTACATAGGTGGAATGATTTATTTAGTGTGATGGACTGTATATGATAAAAATCAATATAAATTTATAATAGTTCACTTCACATTGCAATCACAGAATTGTGTGTGGGTAGAGGATTTTGTTTTTTTTTTTTTTTGTTTTGTGACATATTGTTCTCCGCAAAATTTTATTTTATAATGTTTTGCAATATTTTTCTACGGAAAGTATAATTTTATTAGAGTATTTCAAAAAATATTTGGTACAATGTAATGTATAGCAAAATTGCGACACAAATAGAAAATGACCACCTCATATATTTAATTAAATAGAGTATTTTAATCCAATTATTATCAGAAACTTTGAACTTATGTATTCGGACATTTGGGAAGCTTTAAATAAACTAAATTAAAAGAATAAATTAGAAATAAAGCATCCATCGAATAACTCTGAAAGCATAATTTTAATTTTATTTATCTCTGCAGCAATATATCAATATTTAGTAGTCTCTTCTCAGAGTAATGTTAACAGCTCACCTAAAAGCATAAATCAGTTTAATCAGTTGTATAGAATTCATGAAGTGAGATTTCATTATTAAAATTAGATTATAGCACTTTCACAACATCATCGGCAATCAAAATTTGTTTTTTATTTATTATACCAATAAATAAAATAATATTAGAAGAACATTGACAACTTAAAATCAAAATGCAAGCCAGACCGAATAACATCTTGATATATATACATAGTGTTTAATGAAAATAAAAGTCAATATTTGATTTAACGAATTGGATAATACCAAGATGTCATGGTGTTTGATTGTGTGAAAGGAAATGTAGTGGTAGTAGTTGTAGTTATGTTCCAGTAATAAATTCGAAAACATCATTACCATGATCATGTTCAAGAAATTTATTTGAAAATAGTTAGCAGCTAAAAACCTTTAATTGAATGTCAAACAGTTTTAAAATTTCTTAAGGCGGAAAAACTTGGGACACGTGGGACAAATGGGATGGATGAGACAAATTTAAACAACTGATTTAAAAAAAATTGCAATTTGAAAGTAATGAAATGAGGACAGTTGATCAATACAGATCACAATGTGAAGAATTTATAAAAAAAATATATACGACCCAAGCTCGAGTACAACTCACATTTATGGGCAGGTGCGTCAAAAACAGCTTTATATTTTTTAGACAAAGTTCAAAACCGCGCCATTCATCTTTTAGGCGTCATAAATGTGACCCCATCCTTTATACTTATTGGTCATCTTCGTATTATTGGAGCATTTACTCTATTTTATAAACATCTACTTGGTGTTGGCACTTGTTGCGAGGAATTAAAATCAGTTCTCCCTCCTCTTAAGCAATTCCATTGCATAACACGAGCGGCATCAAGTTTCCACCCTTTCACAGTGCAAATTCCGAGATGGTTTAAGTTCGGTTATGCAAAATCGTTTACAGTTAGAACTTCTCGATTGTTGAATCGTGTCCCCGCCGTGTAACCAGTGTTTATTAGTTATTATGATAACCAAAGTCTAAGTCATAAATGATACCTGATTTTGTGATAACACTCACAATATTCTTCAATTGTATGTCGAGTAGCTCCCATTGTTCAGGGAATCCCAAATGGCAAAGTCTGCTACGAGTGAGTCCTTCGCATTTGCAGAGCAGATTTTATTCTTTCTCTATTTCGCATATTCTACACAAGCTGTTTTCAGTTACACCCATTTTATAAAGGTGCTTCTTTATTAGCCAGTCGTCTGTTATTATTCCTGCCAAGATACGTACCTGACTCCTGACCAAGAAGAGAGAGTTTTGGTTTTCTTGAGTAAGCGTTTAGACATGAGCATTTTTGCTTGACGATTCCCAGGAACCCAGGAAACTCTCCCAGGCTTTTAATTGCATTTTCGTGTGCTCAAGGATATCCCACAGAACGGACTTTCTGATGCTTTTTTGCTAGATAATCTGCAGCTTCGTTTCCTGCTATGTGAGCATGGCCTGGGTACCCATATTAATCGGACATTATTTGTTTTTGTCAGGGTTTTAAATAATTCTAAACAATCCCATAGTAGGTAGGTAGGTAGGTAGTAGTGGCTGCCGACAGTACACCAACACACTTTGACCGGTGAGGTTCATTGTGATACCACTGGAACTTTCCTCGCGTAGGACTCTACTCGCTGAACCCATTTGAGCTTTTAACGAAGCGGCGGAAATTTTTGATACTACTGTTTTCTAGATCACCCAGAGAGTCCAGAAAGAAGGCTCCTAAATGGGTCTTCTTTTCATGGTAGAGACCAGGGCAGGAACAGAGTAGATGTTGGACAGTTTCATACTCCTCCTCTTTTCTACACGTGCTAGAGAAGTCGTTTGAGGGGAGTCCCAGTCTTCTGGCATGTTTACAATCACACAATGACCTGTAATGACCCCTATGACTAACTTTTCATGGTTAGTAGGTTAAGGCATCGCTTCCGGTTCAACATTTAACAACATAATTTGTGATGTTACTATATGATTTACTAGTTAGTATGGCTGTTTTGCTGTTCGAGGGAATGTAGATTTTGTTGTTGTTGTAATTTCTTCTTAAATTCTTTCGCACACAGAGTTCTGCACAGCATGTACTTCGGCTTGGAAAACTGTGTTTGTAGGCTTGAATAAATATTTCAATATGATAGCCTAGAAATCCCAAATTAAAAACAAGCGGCGCAAGATCGACCATTTTGTAGGAGTATTGTGATGAAGACCAAAGCTCACTCAGAACTGTATCGCTATAAGATGTTGATGATTCCAATTTGGGTCATATGTATTTATTACACACTATCCAAATACTAGAAAAGGATTCCTTTACACAAAATTATTGTGGGTTTAGGTACGGGGAAAATACCCTAGAATTGTTTGAAGGGAACTATTGCTAGTTTTATTGCAAAAGAACACGTCTTATTTCCAAAAACATAACTATAAAAGAAAGAGAGAGAGGCCACCAACGTTTCCAAGGGAGTTACCAATTAGGCGTAATAATTTCTGTGACAATTCACCCAAATAATTTTTATAAATAAATTAAACAGTAAATGTGTATTAAATAACATTTGAGAGACTCTGTTTATACAAAGTCAGTAACAAAAGAATGCACATAAAAATTATTATCATACTAACATGTTTACAGAATAAATTAAATTAGCATTTATTAAGTTTCTTTTTGTTTGTTTTTTTTTGTAAGTTTTTTGGACCTTTATATTTAATCATTTTAATTTTTTTGTTAAATGTTGCGTACACCTTTCTTCTCTTTTAGGCAAAAAAAAAAATAAAAAAAAATTAATTTACTTTCTTAAATTTTTCTTTTGTTTTTTTATTGGTTTAATTTTATGATTTCTTAATATTTCCGCAAGCGTTTTCACTATAAAATTTGGAACTTTTCGTTGAACCAAATTCTTAAAGAGTATTTGCTTTCCTTCAAATCCCTTCGATTTTCCTCTTTCTATCATTTTGTCACTCTCTTTCTTTCTTATTCTTTTTCTTGCTTTCATTTTATAAATATTCAGCTTTTTTAATTACACTTCTTTTATAAAATGAAATTGAATAAAGTAAAGTACCTTTATGAGTACATATAGGTATAAATATTCATATGGGATGTAGTCAATGTGTGTGTACAGAAAATAATTTATTCATATCACGTAATGATTCAGTCCATGAAATCAACCATTACTTTCACGCTTTAAAATCTCATTCTTAAAAATTAAACTATACAAAAAACAAAAAGCAAAAAAAAAAACTAAAACTAATAAGAACGGAAATAAAAAAAAAATTGGACCCAAAGGTTTCAAAAATTATTTTCTTTTTTTATTCCAAAAAAGAAAGAAATGTCAAAGGATGAATCTGGATTTTGTATTATAATTAAGTATATATGTGTAGTGTATATGTATATATGTATATATAAATATTGTAAAATATTGTTGCAATGTCTTCCTAGAAATAAACAAAACCAACAATAATACAAAATTGATTTGGTCAGAATATTATGCTACAATTAAACAAGTAATATTGGTATACTTGTTGGCGCACCACTGTTTGTTTGTTTTTTTTTTTTTTTGTTTTGCACATACCAAAATATTGATCAAATTAATTTATGTATCATATTATGTATCAAAATAGATATGAAACAATATGATCTAGGTATGCATTTAGGTAATGACAGGGGGAGAAGATCATCAAATTAACTGATATTCACAGAGTAGTTTGTTATGTCATCTGACTATTATTCCTAGGTTCAAATTTGGTTCAGGGCATGGATGTTTAATTACATTTTTCTTTCATTTATATTTTATACTATCAGATAATATTTATTTAATATTATTATTTAATATCAAACAATTTAATTTACAAATTATTTACACAATTATTTCACTTTAAATATGAATGTGAACCCTATCACCAGATGCAGGAAAAGGAGAAATCGTGCTTAGATCCATTTTATATTTAAATCCTATGAATAGTATGATTCAATTGAATTATAAAAGCTTTGTTGATAGTATGATTATGAATTTATGTCTCAGTCTCTTGGCACGAATGATTATCGAATTGGTGTAGAATGTTTTTTACCAGGGTGTTTACCTGGTAAATATGTTTACATGCTGCTGAGTTGTGTAAAGGAGAAAGTTTGTTTGTTTGTTTGTTTGATATTGTTTTAAAAATGGAGCCGTGAAATTTCGCAATATTTTGAAAAGCTATCAATGGATAGGTTAGGGTAGCTACCATACAAATAAATTTCTAGCACCCACCAGGAATATTTAAAAAAATAATAACTGTGTTACAGACCTGAAAATTGATACGTAGGTACCTTTTCAAAAATAAATAAAAGTATTCGACCACTTTCCGAAATTCGGACTGATTTGGATTGTTGTCACACAACTCCTAGTCCAAGCCAACTATATTTTAAAAACTCAAGTGAAGATACAGACCTGAAAATATGTAATTAAGGTTCCTAAACATAAAAAGGAAATATGTATTTTACAATATTCCTAAATTCGAACTGGGTTGAATAGTTGTCATACAACTCCTAGCCCAAGCCAAGTATATTTTAAAAACTCAAAGGGTGATACAGGCCCGAAAATATGTAATTAAGGTTCCTAAACATAAAAAGCAAATATGTATTTTATCATGCTCCGAAATTCGGACTGGTTCACATGGTTGTCATACAACTTCAATCACTCGCTTAGAAAATTTCAACAACCATGAATGTTACAGATAATACAGGTCAATGTTTGAATGATTATTTACAAACACTCTCAAATATAAACAAACACGTTTTTTACCGATTTCCAAAATTCTGACTGGGTATAGTTCAGAAAATTTTTTAGTGAAAGTAATTCTTATTTATATTAATTCGGAATTTACTAAGGTTTAGTGGGTAAAAAATTTCTAAAGACTTAAATTGTAAAATTAATATAGTGACGACAGTTACCAAAGAAAATTATAGCTACATATTTAGAAACAATTTGAGCAGAAGATGGTATTATGAACGGTGCAGAATTGGAAGTAATATTCTATTTTATTGCGACCGCTATAGCTCGCAAAAGGTACAAACACTTCCAGGGATACAAATTGCCTCATTCTGAATTTGACATCAAAGCAATAATAGCGTCCATCAAGGACATAGACCTGCGATTCTGAAATGGACGGGGAAGTACAATAGATCTTAAGAGTTCGCGGTTACTTAGAACTCCCCAATTTACAAAAAAAAAATTGGAAGCTGAGACAGGCATTGAAGGCATGCATAAAAAATGACTAAGATTAATTTTTTATTTTGTTGGGTATATTTTCTATCTTAATTTGTTGGATATGATTAATTGGATATGTTGGATGGATGGAAGGTTTTTGATATTTGTTCCTCACCAGCCAGCACAAAAAATAAATGCTCCCATTATTGTTTTTTGAAATTTAAATTGACAAAATTATGCAATGTCCGATAAAAGCATAATAATTACATCCTTATATTATTGAAGCACAAATTCAAATAAATTCAAGCCTAGTACAAATTTTGAATCAGTATACCCAGCAGTATAGGTTAGACAACTTCCACAATATTTTTTAGAAACTATTTCTTTAAACTCAGCTCATTAATAAAGCTTTGTTGAAGTTATTTTTGTATTATATTTGAGGGTATAATTTTATAATAATATAACTAGTATACAACTGCGCTAGAAGGTTCAGTTCTTAATACAAATAATACATTTCTACATTTAATTAATTGATGTACCTGAAAAATAATAAATAACTAAATAGTCGAAAGATATTTCGGGTTCCACACTATGTATTAAAATCTACATAAGCTAATAGCTTGATATTCAAGTACGGTATAAAGATCAGAAACGTTTTACAACTGATTTTAATTATTATTCTTTTAAATGATAGATATATAGAAAAGGAGACGTGGAGAAATAAAAAAAATTTTAAAAGTTCTTAAATTTTCAGTTAGAAATTTCAATTTAAAACCCCATGACCATTAACAAGTCATCTTAACATACAAAAAATTTAATTTATTATAAATTGGCGTAACTTTGCCATTCATTGCCAGTATTAATTTAAAATTTAATTTTTTTTTTCATTTTAAAAATAAATTCTTCCGTATGCGGTTGTGGTCTATGATAAATCAATAAAAAAATTAAATATAATAACGATGATAAATTGAAAGATGTTGAATAATTCGTCATGAAACCATTTTTCATAAACCATAATATCAAATCTAAGACATAGCTATATGAAAATCATCATCGCATCATCATTTTATCTGTTAGATTCCATTGGTTATGTATCAGATTTATCTAATCAGAACTATCTACAGTCATACGTGATGTAATGTGTGTATGATTTCGTTGGCCGAATGGCTTATTATAATTGAATATACAAAAGTATTAACTGAGAAGATTATAATAGAAATTGCACAAAATACGGTACATTTTTGTATTACATAAAAACATATAGTGTTACATCCTAAATATGTAGGTTATTTATTTATTAATTCTAAGGTAAGTATGTAACACTGACATCCAAAATAGGCCCATTATGGTGTCATGAAAGTTTGGATGTGATATGTTTTTTTTCTATATTATTAGTGTACCGGCATCATAATACTCTTTTTCATCTCAGCTAACAGCCCTTATTACCGTCATGATTTCTAATTTTTTTTTAATAATAGGAGACTGGTTATGGTTCAATATGAGCCAAATAAGTTTGATTTTATTATACTGTCAATAGTATTTTTTGTAAAACAATAGGTTGAACGAGGTGAGAAGTGTACTAAGACTTTTACTTATTTTAAGGACTATGTAGTATGTACATCTAGTAAGCTCATCTTATTTGCATCCTAAATATATTTTTACACTTGTTGTAAGTAAAATTTATAATGTAAACATTGTCGAGTTCTCAGATCTAGACTAGAGAATATAAGATTATTAAAATATTGTCAATTAATTAATTTTCCAGCCTGCATGAGTATTGTCTATCATTAACTTTAAATGATTGATGACGGAGTTTTGGTTGTTGTTACTTTTGTGGTATACGGCACTAAAACTTAGTTAATATCAAAAATCCTCAACTAGAAATTAGTAAGTTTTCATTAACAAATATCGAAGGATAATATGCTGAATATTCTAGCCAAGCACAATAAGCAAGAAGGACCTTTGGATACTACTGGATACTAACCGGCGAAGAACTCATATCGAAAGAAATCAGTAAAAGGAAATGGATATGGATAGGCCATCAAACAATATCGCGCGAATTAAACCCACAAGGTACAAGAACACCCAGTCGTCCAAAAAACACGTGGCGGAAGAACATAAAACAAAAACTACAAAAAACAAACATAACGTGGGTACAAGTGAAAACAGCAGCTAGCAATCCAGTACAATGGAAATGTTGTATGGAAGTCCTATGCTCCCAAGCGAAATTAGAAAAAAAAAACTTTGTGAAAGCGTGGTAATGTGTAATGCTTTAACTTAAGTTAAGTAAATGCCTCTTTAACTGAGCATAGATGTATATTTATATATGTATATATATTAGCAAGATTTGTATTCTGGGACCCCATATCACAACAGTTGTATTTTAATTATTGGTATCTCACAAAGCAATAAATAATACGAATAAAACATGCAGTCACTGAGCCAGCATTATTGTAAACAGAATATAGACGATTTATTCTAAGTCCTTGATATTCAAAATTTGATACTTAAGGAAATTTATGAATTTGATGAGCTGACTTAAAAATCAACATCTAAAAAATCTGTTATGTATGATCTACGTCATAGAATACTCAGCAAACACGTAACTGGTGAAACCAAACTTAAAATGAGATTTCTGTGACAAATAATAAACAAGAATATCAGAGACCATATTCGCAGTGATGAAATAAGAAGGACATATAAGATCCAAAATATACCTCGATGAGTAAAAATAAAATGAATAGAGAAACCACATTAATTTGTGAATATGCTTCAACCTGTTACCAGGAAATAACAACTATAATAACAACTAGGAACAACAGGGACAACACTCAAACAACAACTAGGAACAATACTATAACAACAACTAGGAAATAACAATCAGGAAATAACACTGGCTAAAGTCAGATAAAAGTACTTCACATCTGACTTTAGCCAGTGTAAATCAATATGACCATATCTCTAAAATTATAACAGAAAAAATAAGAATAGCTGCAGCTGATGCGTCATATATTCTGAATGAATGTAACCTTAAATGGAAACATAAGTTTACATTCCTTAGTTAAGATGTACATTAACAACTGCTATACATATTTTAAACTTTCATTAAAAAAATAAAACAAACAAAAAAACAAATTTTTTACAGTGAATCCCACTTAAATAATGTATTTTAAAACAATTTCATTTACTTGACCCGAATATAACCCGAATGAAAACGATGACAATTTATTTATAGTAGGTTGTGTTTTTTGATATGTCTCTGGTCTTACTACAAGCCATTTAATGTCTTAATTAGTGTTATACCTGAGTATCCTCCCATTAAAAAACAATTTAAATTTTTATTTTATTTTTTATTATTATTTTTTTTTTTTTTTTTTGTATTTTTAGTTATCTTACTTAATTTTTTTATGGTTAGTATTTTATTCGTCTTCATTTTCTGTTTTATTATTTTTGTTGCTATTTTTTCTGGACGTTATTTTTATGTCCATCAACGTAAAATCACACTATACATAAAAAGCAGCACTTTACGTACTAGACGGTATTGATACGGTGGGCTTTTGTGCTTTTTTTTGTTTTTAGAATTTATTAGGTGCTTTCTGAAACAGTAAGAGCGCCAGGTAAAATAACAAAAAATAACAAGA
This sequence comes from Argyra leucocephala, assembly GCA_963942445.1. NCBI lineage: Eukaryota > Metazoa > Arthropoda > Insecta > Diptera > Dolichopodidae > Argyra > Argyra leucocephala. Next base: position 161,347,137 of record OZ012678.1, read on the forward strand.
AAAAAAATATATATATATATGTTTAAACAGATAACACAATGTAGGTAATCTAGAAATTAAAAAAGAAAAGAAATAATAAAAACAGATAAAATTCGGAGGGAGGAAGAAAAAAATAGAGAGAAAGAAAGAAAGAATAAAAATAAGAGCGAAATTAATACTCCCACCTTAATTGTTGTGTGTTACACGGACATAAACTTAATGGGTTCTGTTTTTTGTCCAAGCAAAAAAATAAAATTGTGAAATTCAACCAACTATAGGATATTTCACCTGGAACTAAGGAATATGAAATAACCATAGTTATCTTTTGATTTTAGAATGCCGATCTTTGGTCATCAATTCCAACGATCCCGATGAAAAGCACTGCAGTGCTAAGTATAATTTTTTGTAACGAATATGGTATAAGCCTGTAAAAAAGTGTTAAACCACCAATAGTTTAAAGTGTAATAAAAAATAACCGTATTAACTTCATAATAAGTTAGTAGGATATGTAAAATAGTCAATAATCGTATTAACTTCTAGATAGGCGGAAAATTTCGATGTATCACAAGCCGAAAATATTACGTGTTTCATATTTGAAATATTCATATTTCTTCCGCCCTATGCCCCACAGATGGGGTTGCAGGACATTGATGATGATGATATTTCAATCTAACCATCTTATAACCATCGAGAAGATTAGAAGACTTGGAATACGCGAATGACATTGCCCTTCTCGCCTATACACATAATGATAAATAGGAAGTTTGAAAAAAAATGCATTAAAAGTTGGTGTCAAAATCAACATCAACAAAACAAAATGTCTGACTTAACATAAAAAATAGTGCTCCTCATCAGTACAATCAACAACGAAGTAAAAGAAGATGTCACCGAGTTCTGTTACCTCGGTGGTATAATTACTACAAGTGCACTAAGGAAAACATGGAAAATCGATTAAAATTAGCCAGAATGAGTTTCGGAACACTGTGGGCTATGTAGAGATAACCGCAGATCATGAGGGGCACTAGAATATATGATAGGTAAGTAAAATAAACCCACTTGTATGATAGCGAGACATATGGCTGATAAACCAGAATTATACATGGGGAATGCAGGCTTTCACTAACAAATGCTTGCGCATAATATGTAAAATATGCTGGTTCAGAACAATTATAAACAAATGGAAATTGCCAAACTAGAACAATAAACACATAAATAAAGAAGAGAAAATGGAGGTGGATAAACATAGTAAGGCAGGCATTGGATTGGAATGCGTAGGGTAAAAAAGGAAGAGGTAGAACACCGGAAACACGGCACAGATCAGTCCATAAAGAAATAGAGATTAACAATAGAACATGTAGCCAAATTAAAATCCTAGCAGAGAACAGAGTCAGATAAAAGATCTTTGTATAGGTCCTATGTCTCCAAAGGGAGTGAAGTAGGCAAAAAAAAATCTTATAACCATCGAACCATCTTTAGTGTTATATTTTTGACTGATAATAATAAAATTCAGAAAAATCAAAAATTGGATTAACTAGCTCATTTCAAGCATTGCGATCTCAAATTCGGCGTCAAAATTTCAGTATCTGATTAATTTTTAAGGCGATCGCAATGCGGAGAGCTTATGACACTACTTCTTTTTAAATCCCGTTAGCTATTTTATCAAATTTCTGATTTTCTGATTACTTTGGAAAAAACGGTTGGTAATGTAATGTAATAAAAATTATATTGTCAATTACATTTGCTTCGAATGTATTAATATGAGGTGATCCTGGTGGGTAAATTTAGCATTAAGTGGTTAAAATGCCCCTATTGAATGAAAACAAAAAAAAATCTAATTATTTTCTAAGTGGCGTATAATGGTATAAGTATACAATTTTCCAGTAAAAGCTATCAAGAAATATTGCCAATTTAATTCCGGAAAACTCTATAGGGCTGCCAAATTATTCCTTTATTAGATTTGAATTTCAAGGATTCAATTTCAAATTTAATAAAATAGATATAAGAGACTATCAGATATTTTGAAGCATTAGGAAGGTTTTTCCGAAATTGTTCTCGTTTTTTGTTGCATGTTTCTGAGTATGGGTTGGTTTTACTTGCTATATGAGTTGACATTGCTTCCAAGTATGGGTTGCCATTGCTTGCTATGGGTTGGATTTTTCTGCTATGGGCTTAAATTGCTTCCAAGTATGGATTGCCATTGCTTGCTATGAGTTGGTTTTTCTTGCTATGGGCTGCCATTGCTTGCTATGGGTTGGTATTGCTTGTTATGAGTTGACAGACATTGCTTCCAAGTATCGCTTCCAAGTATGGGCTGCCATTGCTTGCTATGGGTTGGTATTGTTTGTTATGAGTTGACAGACATTGCTTCCAAGTATCGATAATTTCAAACATGTTTTTTTTAAAATTATGAACGAAGTCTGAATTTTAGAAGTTAATTTTTCAAATTTTTTTCCTACTAAAATAAAAATTTTATTGCGGGGCAGTGCTGAATTTAATTCTTATATTTTTTTTATTCTTCTTATTTTATTGTTTTCTGTTTTAATTTTTTTTTTTTTTGGTTTTAATAACTCAATCATTAAAACAATAAACTATTATATGAGATATTTAACTGTACGTAAAAATAAGATAAAAATCTGTTCTTCTGATGGGATGAAATTTCATTTTTTTTGTTTTATTTTTTTTTGGGCCTTTCTCTTGTAATTGAAAAGAACTGTTTTTTTTTTTTTTACAGAACATACAACAGAAAAAAAACACAAAAAAAAAAAGTAATTAGAGGTGGATCAGTTGTAAAACACATAAATTCTGATGTGAATTTTATGACTTACTTTTAGTATGTGTCAATAACAGTTAAAAAAAAAAAAAATGATTGAATGAATAAAAAAACAAAGTTGGTTATTTTGGTTGTTTGTTTTTTTTTTTTTTAGTATTTCATTCTATTCATTTCTTTGAACTTTTCATTCAGTAAGGTAAACTTTGCAGTGTAGGGTTTTAATTTTCAGGTGTGTTATTTGAATGATTCGTTTGTATGATTGTAATTTTTTGGTTTGTTTTGTTATTGTTGTTTTTTTTTTGTAGGTTTGTGAATAATGACAGATTTATTGCTTAGATTTGAAAGCACATAAATCAAAAATGCACCTGAATAGAGAGGTTTTTAATATAAAAAAAAAAATATATAAAACAATAAAAAAAAAAAAATACAAATAAAAGGTAAATGAAGTTACTTCAGAGTTATTAAAAATTGTACACTTTCACTACTTATTGTTTAGTAGTGAAAATTGAGAGCGATTTTATAATTATGTGAAAGTTATTGAAAATGAATTGTAAGTTTTATGATTCGAATTGTTAATGAGTTAATTGAAAATTTAAAATTATACTTAAGTATTTTTATCGATTTTGATATTAACTAATTTTTTATTTTTCTTCTTAAATGTCTGTATTGGTATGTAGGTTGGTTTTGAAATTTCGTGCTTGTTTTAATGAGTTGACTCATCATTATATCAGTGCGTTAACCGTTATATATTGGCTGAAAGTGAAATTTAATGTCAAGAGTAATTTAAAATGTATATGGTATAGGTATGAACATTAAAATTAAAATATCATACAATGTATTCTATACTATAAACTCTGTTAGAAGATTTGATAGATTTTTAAAAATGTAGCTAAAAATTTTTTTAACACATAAAAAAAACATTTGACAATATTTATTTATTTATGCTTAATACAAATATATTACAATATGCATAAGTGTACAAAAGAAAACAAACAAAATATAATAATTTTAAACTTAATCTTATTTTAGATATTAATTGTAAAAATTGACAATTATACAATTTAATAATTTATTACCAAAGAATGTTAGAGAATTATAAATTTTTACTAACTCTAAATTATATGTAATTGTAGCTAGTTTTTTTTACATTAGACTGTGTTTAATGTAAAATAAATGTGATGTTTTTGTTTATTTATTAACATTCTATTAACAGGCTCATATTTACCATAATTGGTACGATGAAATACTGGACGAAAACTATTTTCCGATCTAAAGCGGTTTCTGTTGTTAATACGTAAGTGGAAAATATCTCTAACATATTAAGCAGAATCAATTTCATTATTTAAAACTTTATTAATAAATATGATATCAGCAACCTCTCTTCTGCATTTTAATGATTTAAGATTCAATAACTTTAACCGGTTCCTATAAGGTGGTAGAATAATTTGATTTGACCAGTGTAAATTACGCAGTGCGAATCTCAAAAATTTTTTTTTGTGTAGCTTCAATTCTTTTAATATGATTAAAGTAATGAGACGACCACACTTGACTGGAAAATTCAAGATTAGCTGGAAAAAGAGACGTAAAAAGTTATTTAAGGACATGGATGGATCGTAGAATTCTTTAAAAAATAATTTGACGAAGCATAGCATGGAGTTAGATTTATTTATTATGACATTTAAATGTTATTTGAAACACAATTTATTATCAAAGAGAATACCCAATCTTTAAAGAGTGAGACCCGTTCAATAGATCTATTTTCAAAGTATAATGTACAAAACTATTACTGATTCAGAACAGCGAGAAAAACTTTATTTATTAATATTTAAGGTCAAATTGTTAATTTTACACGAATTTAAAAATTTGTAAAATTATGTTACAGAATGCATACAGTAAAGATACATGTAAACGCAAACGCATGATTGCGTTTGTAATTCTAATTTTATGTATGCTTTGTATAAAGTTGGAAATATAGTATGTTTCGTGCAATAAAATTTATATTTTGTGAATTTCAGGTATATTTCAACACCTCTTCATATGTTCTGAAATATTTCGAAATCAATACTTAATGTAATTGTATTATTTGTAATTCTATTATTTTGTATTTAAATTTTTGTTTTAGGTTTTGCTAAAAATGTATTTCTTAATTAAAATTTTGGACAAATGGTATAGTTATGCATACATATTTATAATTATATGTTTTTTTTTTTTAAAATAATTTAAAATAACATCTTTTGAAACAAGTTAAATTTTATTTAATTAACAATAATTATTAGAATTATTTTCATTTAATTTCAAAATTCCTTGATTTCGTATTGTAAGCAAAATTGAGAACTTTTTATAATGCTTTGCATTTCATATTGTAATGTGAAAAACACATTTTACAATGTCACAAATTATTTAAAATTATGTTGGAAAACATATACGTTGTGACGAAAATTTTGTTCAACTTCTATTTTTTTTTGTAATATGTAAAATCTTGGTAGGTACATATTTTATATAGTATGACTTTCAAAATGCAGTGAAACTGTAAAATTTACAATGTAGCATCTTCCAAAATGTACATCAAAAGATCTTGACTTTGTACTACTATTTCAAAATGTTTAAAATATGTAGTGGAAATGTAAAATAAAAAGAAAGCGTGTAACGAAAAAAATTAGACTACATTTTGTGTACATATCACAGTTAAAGTTGCCAAAACTAATTAAATTAGATGTTAGCATATATTTTCATATGAACCAAGGTAAGATGCATATGTTTTGTATAATAAATACACATCATTAATGTTGGTAAGCTTATTGACTTATTTACAGAAAAATTTGGCTCATTTGAGGGAAATGTTATATCCGCGTATGACCTAATGACTATATCGCGAGGATGACTATATGGTGCTCGTAACTTTCCAAAAATATATCTTTAATAAAATGCGCATTATTCTTTAAGGACGAAAAGGACATTTGAAAGTATTTCCTTGTTGTTTTGATATATTTGTATATAAATTTGTTGATCTATTATTAAAAAAAATATTAAATATTAAAAAATAGTAAGATAACGATGTAGAGCATATTTCAACATTTATTTCATGATGATTGGTGCTGCCGTTGTGGAGATATTGTAATTCAAAGTAGAAATTTTTTCAAAAAAAAAAACAATCTATATTACATCAAATGTAACTCTAAAAACAATTAGGAATATATAAGCAATAAAAAATTTAGTTGGAGGAAATTTTAACGGCAACTTGACAAATTCATTTGAATAATAAGATGCTATCAATAAATCTATTAATTAAACGTAAGTTGGCTACGCACGTGCAATATATGTGTACTAATAACATTATCACAAACCTCAAGTTTATTGTACACAAGTATACAAATACAGTACTATGAAAATACAGAGAAGATACGAATCACATAGTGTAAATTTAGATTTAACAACCATGATACAATCTAAAATAAAGCCTTTACAGTTTACAATGAACTGCCAGTAGAGATTAAACAAATAAATGATATCAAAAAATTTAGAAGTAAAATTGATGATTATTTGATCGAGATGTTTTTACTGAGCTAGCTGTTAATTAAAGTTAAATAATAATATAAAAATTTATTTATTCTGAACTCTAGTTGTATTTTGTAAGTAATAATATATTATGCTCATTGATTTAGATTTAATTTTGAAAGTTACCTTTCTCTAAGTTGCAAATTATTATCGAAACCTCAAGAGCTTGTCCTACAGTTCCTAATTAAATTCTACTAATACAAAACTTTTTTTGTTATGCCAAACTATCTTTGACATGTCATGCTCAAATAATTATTTTCAAATTTAAATATTAATAAAAAAATATTTATTTTAGAAAATTTTGTGAAAATTCCTTAATATAATTTAAGAATATGTGAATCCCGTATTTTCAGAAGCAAAAAAAAAATACAAATACAAAATTTTACAATCCCACAATATATAAAAGAAAGCTAAAGGCAAGGCAATCATGCTGCGATTAAAACGAAAAATCTAAATAAAAAAAAAAAAAAAAAAAAAACACCCAACAAAATGAGTCTAAGGAAATGACGTTAAAAATAAATATACCATAAAAATTGGAAAAGAATAATAATAATAAATAAATAAATAAATAACCATCGAAGATCAGAAAATAATAAACAAAAAAAAAAAAAAAAGAAAACACAAGAAATGAGAAAAAAAAGATGCGTGCAATGATCAATAAATTTGTTTGCGCAACCAAATCAACCAAATTGATTTATATTAGTCGCCCACAAAACGGCATTTTTTGAAATTCTCCTTCACTATAGAGAAAATAAAAAAAAACAAAAAAAAAAAAAACAAGAGAGGAAAGCAAAGAAAAGAGAATATGAACAGAAAATATGAATGTAAAGATACCCATGGCGAGATCATACCATGTCCATAATAATTCCATGAAAAATATACTTTTTTTCTTTTCTTTTCTTTTCTTTGGTTTCTCCTTACGAACTTCACAATTCAATTTTTAACTGATGTTTTAAGAATATGATATCTAGTCAATTTTGGAAATACATATTTTTATTACAATACATTTTTTAATTGTGTCCCACCTGTTTAATTTTAATTAATTTCAATTTATAGAGTTTTATGATTTCCACATCAATCTTTTGGGTTTTCTCAATTTTATAATAATCTAGAGATTAAAGCTATTTTTCTATATTCTAAAGATTTTGGGAGGTCTGAAAAGATTAATATTATGATATATATATATGGTATGTTCTTACTATATATGTAATGAATAAAACGATCAACCCCTTTAAAGTATCTCTCTTAGCTTTAAATACAAAGTTTGTATTTAAATTTCAATGAAAATATTACTCTAATTGAAAAAAATGAATTACGGGATTAGGAAAATTTACGATATTGACCCGTAGAATATTGCTGACCATCGCAAACTTTATAATCTAGCATTAAACTAAGCAACTAAGCTAATCTATTATTTTTCTCTTATCATCTTTTGAATTTACTCTAATTGGGTTCATATTCATTTTCTAATTGGAACATATTAATTACAAGGAAGACATACAGTCTCATATCGTATTTGAAGTAACTGTTAAAATTGTTTTATTGAATAATAAAATATTCGTCGTAGTCGAAAGACCTGACAAATATTCAATTAAAAATTTATTGAGTGTACAGGGTGTGAAGGTTTAAGTCCTATAGGACGTGATTTATGTTATTGTAAGTGTAGAAAGTCGTTGAAAAAGTACTCATAATAATAATAAAAATACTTTATTTCATCAACTAATTTTTTATTGTTTTTAATGGGCAGTTCTATGTAAGCGCGATCTCTTAAGATCTATTGTGATCCCCGTTAACTTACATAGACTTAAATTAAAAATTTATAAAAACAAAAAAAATATAAAATATAGTAAATAAAAATTTAAAAGACCTCGGTAGCCGAGTGGTAAAGCACTCGAGTATAAGAATGTAACGATCGGTGAGCACGGGTTTAAACTCCGTGAGAACCGAAAATTTTTTTCAAACGATGAAAATTACTGACACTAGTTTTTAATACAACCACATCGGTTCTAACTAATTTAATATAACAATAATTAATAAGCATATATATAACAAAACTAATAGACACATATATAATAAAACAAATAAAAAATGATATAATATACAATATTTACATATATACCAAATAATTAATATATAAAAGGCCCACATTTCGAAAGGCAAAAAGACTTGTAGTTGGACTGCAGATTTATTCCACTGTTATAAATAAATAAATAAATAAATAAAAATTGAAAACTATATTTCTATTGTTTCTATATTGTTTATCATGCTACATATTCACATTCCAAAAGTGGAATAGAACTTTCCATCTAGGACAAAACGTATTTTATAGAAATAATTTATTATACCCACAAAAATAAAAATTATAGCCAATTAAGGCAATTCATCATACGGTACGATTTTCAACTTAATATGAAAATATTACAACTATCAAACAAACTGAATACATACAATATACATTCACATCTACATACATATTTATTTAGAGTAACAACATCATCTTCACTTAAGGTCCATAAATCCATCATCTAATATTTAAACCAAATTCAGTTTGGAAATTTCTTTTTTTTGTGTTTCTGTTTTTTTGTTTGTTTTTTTATAGTGTATTATCAACTAGTTTATGGATGAAATATATACGTAACAATTTAAAGCTCTATTTTAACTGTCTTCTTTTCTTTCTTTCATTTTTTCTCTATACCTACTTTATATCTTTATAAAAATATATTTTAAATTTTTATTTTATTTTTTTATTTATTTTTTTGTTAACGATATTTTTATAAGGAAGTGTGAGAATTCTGGTTCTGATGTGGTTCGTTCTTTGTTAAACCATTTAAATACAAAAAAAAAAACAAAAATAAAAAAAATTACAAAACCATATAATAAAAATTCAAAATAGGATCTTTATAGTTTTCTTTGAATTTTCCACAAATCTGGGTCCAATGCAAAAAGCAAGAAAAAGAAAAAAAAAATACAAAAATGCCGTGAATATTTAATGAAAAAATTTAGAGGTTAGAAATACAATAAAAAAAAAATGTTCGTCTTGAGACAAATTGGCACGTAAATGTTCTTTAGAAACGCAATGAAACCGTAAATGATAGGGGGATTTATGATTCTAAGATACTTAAATTTTATGTTGCAAAATAAAGTCTAGATATTATAATATGTCTACAATATTATATATATATATATACATATATATATATATTTATTGATATTTATGAATATAGAAAAAAGATTAAAATATTTTACCACAATTTTTTGCAGTGATTTCAAAGAATAATTGAACAGCGAAAAAATATGTTTAATGTCCGATTCGATTGATCAAGGCAACTATTGTTTGGAAACAATTTTCCAATGTGGACGACAATTTATTATAGCAAACTTTATTTTATCTACAGTACACTAATCACTTATCAAATATTATAGTGTTTTAATAGTTTTTTTGTTAGTGCTTTGTATGTGCCTAACCATCAATGTTTATCGCCTTTAGGTTATTCGTTATGATAACTTTTTATTTTAAAAATTTTGGTTTTTTAAGTGAAAGAAAATAGTAGAAAAGTGCAATAGTTGCAACTCCAAAAATACACATTGCACTATTTGTGAGCTGCTTTGAGGTTTGCAAATTTATTGGTCACCACCACTGACTTCTACTAGGAATTTTCTGTTTTTTAGAAAACTGTTAATATAACGAGTGAAAAATTAAATCAATTTATCACCTATTCTGTTTAGGCTTTTTTCTTTGTACTCTGTCAAAGGCTTTCTTCAGGTCGCAAGAGAGAAGGTCACAATGCTATTTGCTTGATTTAGATAGTACAGCATTCAGAGAGATGAATCTGTAACTAGTACGGTTTTAGAGATCTTTTCCAGTCTTTTTTAGGAGGATCCGCTGTGCCAGCTTCCAAACTTGTGGAAGTTGGCCCGGGATATATATACCTTATACGTTATTATCCCCTCCTCAGGCTTGGGATGAAGGATACCGAGCCATGCCTAATCATGTCGTAGGTAACTCCATCCAATCCTAGTCTTGTTCCAGCAAAGTGGGACTGTGTTTCTAGTATTATATATATAATAGTTTTGGCATCTAGTATTAATCTTTATTTATTGACTTATACTAAGAGGCATTCAGTGGAGGTTCTGCCACTAGGACATCCCTCTGCTGGATGATAATAGTGTTGGAGTTTTCCTACTACCTTTAATAAAGTTGAATTTAAAAGAAGAATAAAGTTGACTTTGCGTTAAGTGTTGGAGATATTTTTGCCGTTGAGACTGTTGGCAAATTACAGTCAGTTTTGCCTTTTGTGGTTTCTTATATATTTTGACGATGAATCGCGTTCATTATTTTGAAACTTTGCAGTTTGTTCATCATGGGGTATATTTTGTAAGACCTCCAAACACAGTCTCTATTTTTCGACATTTGCTGGAACTCTGAATTGTGCCAATTCTGGTATCTACTAAGCTCTGGAAGCTGCTATTCTAAACAAAAACCATTTTGTGAAGTTGGTTTCGCTTTTAAAAAATTTGTAATGTGAAATTAATAATTGAGCCAATTTGCGATTAATTCATTATATCGGGGTTTGTGGATTTGTTTGATTTGTGGTATTGTTGTGGGTACTGATTTTGTGTTAGTCATAATCTTGAGGGTTATAACAAACCTTTCAGTCGAATTTACAGGATATTTATAGGATGTGTGGGATATTGTGAGGTTTGTGGCAGTGTATAGTGCTTCTAGTACTAGAATGTTACGATTTGTCATTAATTATATATACATAAAATGTAAGCAATTTATTAAAAATCATGATCTACTTACAACTTCCTCTTATTCGATGATTTTATTACAACTTCCTCTTATTCGTAAATTTTAGTGAATTGAACAAAAATACAAAAAAAAAACCTTATATTATGGTTGTGCATTTCCGTTGTGTATATGTAAGTACATCTGAGCTTTGTATATAAATGTAACAAAACTCAAATGTAAATGTAAAAATTAAATTGAATAAAATTGAAATTGAAAAATTCTATTATTCGATTGCATACTAATCCCGGATAGGAATATTAAAATTGAATGGATAGGATTAAATGACATTTTCATATAAAATTATGAAAATCAAAAAATATTTTATTGGCTCTTTTTTCAGTATAACTCTATTCTTGAGAATCACTGTAATTGTACGATATTATATGCATGTATAACTTACGTACTTTATTGAACAGTAATGAATTAATAAATCGATTTTAAATAAATTTCATCAAATATTCAAATTAATAGTTGGTTACAGTCTTAAATATGTATGTATACATGTAATTTGTATCTACTCCCTTTTTATAATATATACTTTATGTTATAGATTTATTAATTATTGATACAATTTTGTCTGGATCGATTCAATTTATTTTTTATTATTTTTATTTTTTTCAAATTATTGAACTTTATTTAATAAATATTTTGTGGTTTATAAATTTTAACTATGCCGCATTTCTAACAAATTTAAATAAAATATTTATTTTATTTATTATTATTTTTTTTATTTAATTAAGATATTTATTTAGATTAAATTAAATTATCTGAAACATATAAAAATTGAATTTTAATAGAAAATTTTTATTATATTATTATAGAAAAGAAAATTTTGTATAAAAATTTATTATTTTAAATTGGGGTTAACTTAATGTACATATACTAACTATATTGCAAAAAAGTTGGTCCATATTTTGTTTGTATTTTGAATCCCTTTCAATACTAACATAAAGATTTTTAATTTTTTTCCCATAAAATATCAATAGTCAAAAATCAATAGTAAAATCTATAGATAGTAATTAATTACCTACACAACATATTTTATTGTGATGCTAAGTTTAAAGGTGGGCCAACTTTTTTGAAATAGCGTAGTATATGCGTTTATTTTAAAACAATCCTGTAGATTTAAATTATTTTTAAAGAAATTGTTAAAAAAATGTTTGTGTTCAGTATAAGTTAAATCAGAAAATGGGTTCAACTATCAAAATAAATTTTTTTAGTATTAGTAAAAATTAGATCAATTATTGAACTTAATCGAATTATGGAAGTAAAAGGCTTAGAGTCTCATTCTTTCCTATTCAAGTTGAATTTCATATCTAAAACTGTTTAGAGTCATAATTAAAAACGAAATTTTAAAGTTTACATATAAGGTAAATTATTATTGAAAAAAAAAATTATAGAATTAAAAATATTAAAAAACTGAAAGTAAATTTAGAATTTTCTGTAGGAATGTCATTAAAGGCCGGTTTTCATTCAGCTGATATATCCGCGAATAGTTCGAGCATAGGCGGAAGATACAAAAATTTCATAAGTATGGGTGATAGAGAAACAATAATAAAATATTGGAAAAACGACCACAATATTGGGAGAAATTTCGAAAGAGTCGTCATAAATATCGGTGAATCGCCATAAATATCGCAGGCTATTTAAAACACACATATCTTCACTAATGCTAACATAGTTGTGATTACACAAAAATTTTTTGTGAGATTTTCGCATACTACGATTCAATTTATGGATACAAATGATATTATATCAATTTTACTATATAAAAATTGGTATATAAATATTTTACTCCCTCATACACATGATCGGTAAACTATATCTCCCTTTCTAAGCTACAATTTATCAGCCAAAAGTTCTGCATGCCTTAAGTTCGAAAATATCATTCAGAATTAAATTATAATTTTTTTTAAATAGATTTATAATATATTTTAAATATGTTGACCATTTCCTATATATAAAACCATTTTGTCGTGTGGCAGGTCAATGGTAATGGTTGTAATAACAAATATAATAGATAAAACAAATAAAATTAAATGCTGAATATCCAGTGTAGCCGCTTCTAAACCCCCCACTATACATTTATCGAAACATTATTTATTGATTTTTGTCTCTTTTTTCGGAATTTGAATTCGGTGACTTAGAGGTGCTCTCGTTACTAGGCATACATTCGAATATGGTTAAAATATATTTACCATATTTTGACTTCATAATTAAAGTCAAACTGAAATAAAATTTATCGAAGTTAGGGGTAAAAATCTGTAATTTATTGAATTTTATTATGATCATAAAACTGAATTTGGAAAAGTTTAAAATTTCAGATGGTCAAGTAAACCACACTGCAACATCACCAAGCAAATCTGGACTATGTTGAACGTGAAGGGCTCCTTTAACCTACTATCTTTGAAAAGCTATGACATAAGTATTATGGTAGAGCGTAGAGGTCATTTCGGGTCGTTGTCTTATTGGTAAATATACCAGAAGGCTTAGACTCCCCTCCAACGAATTTTGCAAAACGAGAACGAGGAAAAAAATTAAACTGTCCAATACCTACTTTAAAGGAAAACTCATCTAAGAGCCTTATGTCTCGACTCGCTGTGTGACCTTGGTGATCAAAGATCTCCCTCGCTTTGTAAAAAGCTCGAAATGACTTAACGAGTAGAGTCTTATACGAGGAAAGCTCCCATGGTATTACAATGGACCTTACAAATCTAAGTGTATCGACAGCTACTACTACCTACCTACCTACCTACCACAAAACTGAGTTAGTGATTAGAAATTTTATTTGAATTTGGTTTAATATTTATTATGTACATCCTTACATACAGCAATAAAACTAACCTACAGAAAACCATATTGAGCACATTATAGAATTTTTTCTTTGCAAATATTTCTGTCGTAACAAATCATAACTGCTTATGTCTGAAATTGATGTTTCAAGTAAAATCATTTTTGAAATTTAAATAAGAGTTTAAAAATATAGTAACGGCTTTGTATACTAGCTTTTGATTTTTTTTAAAATCTCTTAAATTATATAATTATATAAGTATTCTTCCAATGGGAGCGACCCAGCATTTTGAGTGTTATCACGAAATCAGGTATTCTTAATAACTCAGACACGGGCTATTATAATCAGACCATTTGCGGCTACGGCGATTTAGGGGACAGATTCCCTCCCGAAATTCATAATCTAATTTGACCATTTGAAAATTTGTACACTTAGGCTAGGCGCAGACACACAATACTTAGTTTTGTAATTTTTTGATTGCACATTTGTGTTCCATTTGTTAATATGAAAGTGCCGACACACAAAACCAATTGCAAGTTGTCAATTTGTTTTCTATGTGTCAGTAGAGATTTTTGGTTACAACTTTTCCATGTTTAATCTGTAGACTTTGAATAGTTCCAGCAAAGTGGGATTTTGTTTCTAATTATCTGTAGTAATTTTGGCTAGTATTAAATTTTTGTTTTAAATGAGAGAATGATTTCCTATAACAACTATAATAACAACAAATAGATTACTAGAGTCGTGGTATCAAAAAGGCAAATGCCCCAACAAGAGTTGAAGAAAAAACTAAGTATAATCACATAAATACAGATCACTTAGAAATCCCTTGAGTACTAATCATATACGAATTTCGATTTATATTTGCAGATTGTTTGATTATAATTTTAAATGTCATTAAATATACATATATTCCTAAGATCGTCCATAATAAGCGCGTAATTGGTTTTTCAGAAGCAACTACTGGAATGGCCACTTCTACCTTTTAAATTATTCATTCAATCAGGAAGACGGAAAATCTAAATTTAATACTAGCCAAGTGCGCACACATTAAACAAATTGTAGGAGTGCGCGTTTTCAATAAAATAATGGAACACAAATGTGCATTTAAACAGTTGAAAAACTAAAAATTGCATGTTTGCGCTTAGCCTTAACAATTTATAAGTTTTTATGTGTCTGTTTTAGGAATATATTTAGAATATTTTGAGTTAAATGTGAATGTGCCAAAAATATTTTTAGGTCATATAGATATGAGCAATTAATTACCCAATCAAAAATGTGACTAATAATTGGCAAAATCAAATCAAATTTTGACAGAAAATATTTTCGAAAATTTTGAATACGGTGGTTATTTTATCTTGATTTGTCCTTTTGTTGACATAACCGGTTATGATTTGTTGCGTTAGATATCTTCTTTTGCGTAATTAACCGTACAAAAGTATAAAGATCTATTTTAATCAAAGTGTTGGCTGTATGTGATTTTAATTAAATGTGATCCCTTCAGTAATGAGCAAAAAAACGGAAAAACGGAAAAGACGTTCAGTAATAAACGGAAAAGACGTAGAAACGGAATCTTCATTAGAATTCCTATGTAAGAATACATTCTTCAGTTGTCGTCACGATTAAAAATAACATTTTTTCCTTTTTATTTTAATGTGCAGAAACGAAACAAATAAAAATTTGATTTCATACGGTAATGTGAATATTTTGCATAATAGCATATAAATATTTTTTATATATACATATAATATATAGATATCAAAATGTAATGTAAGAATATAATTCGAAATAATAAGTTAATTTATAGGTATCAATTTTTATTGTGTTTTTTTTTTTTTTTTTTTTTGCGAAATACTTAAATCAGATACGCCCCTGATTAAAATATTTTCTTAAAATCATAAATCATTTTTTGTTTTTTTGTTCTTGTAAACACTCAAAAAATGTGTACATATAAATTATGAAGTTTTTTATTTTTAGAAGCTTAAGCGATTTTCCAATGTACATTATGTATACATACATATAATCGTATATTATTGTATAACATTTTAATGACATGAAGCAAAAATGTATAACAGATCAGTAATAGAAATAAAATTCTTTTAACAAATTTTGTTTAATTTTTTTTTTTTTTTTTTTACGAATACAGTAAAAAAAACTGTACCTGTGTAAAAATTTACAATACAGTTTAAAAAAAAAAATTATAACTTACTTTGTAAATTTAAAAGCTATTAATAAAATTAAATGAAAAATTAATTATTTACTTTATGGTTATTATATAAAGAAAATTTATTCAAATTCGATAATTTTTAGAAAAAAAAAAAATAACAAATATATAATAACAATAAAATATAAAATTGAAATGCAATCATTGAATAATTCCAGTTCATTTAAAGTAAAAACAAAACAAAAAACACATAAAATTACCATAAGACGGCGCGACATTTCAGATTAAATAAATCTCAAAACCAAAAACAAGAAAAAAAAACAAACCAAAAACAAATCAAAACTGAATCTTGTGTGGGTCAGTGGAATAACTCATGACTTTCAAAGACTTTTTTTTTGTTTTTTTTTTGGTCCTAAAAATTTGTTTTTACTTGTTTTTTGTTCAAAAGCTTTTTTGTTTTCAAATTTATTGTATTCGATTGAATATTTGTGGCATTATAAAATATTGTAGTGTTATAACACTTATATCACGATATATATATGTTGCTGCATGAAATTTTGTTTGCCTAAACATATTATGCTATTATTTTTTTGTTTTATACTAAATTTAATTTTTAACCCTTGGCCTTCAATACGCTCGCATAGAATATTTATTTCCCTCTTCAAGGTGTTTTCTATCTATAGTTCAATATTACTTATAAATATAACGACTACTGCCGGTTCCAGTCTATAAATGTTTTTCACCGATGATCTGGCTACTTCATCAGCTTTTTCATTTCTAGGCAGGCCACTATTACCCGGTATCCAGATCATTTATACAGATCATTTATTCTCCCACCAATCTAGATTTGATGAGGTTACTTCCAAGAGCTTTTAAGACTATCACTAAAGATTCTAATGACTTTGTTAAACAATCTTTGCTCTTTTATTATATACACTGCCTGCGTTTATAACTAAGATTTTGGCTTGGAAGATTGTGCAGTGTTTGCCATGAGGAAACTGGAGTTCAATTTGTTCTTTTTCACAGATTTTGTTGGTTAGATTATTTCAAAATTTCAGGATTATTTTTTTAAGTTGCCTTCTCTGTTTGAAATGTGAAGATTTCTGTTGGTTGGTTGTATGAGATATTCTTGTAAAATGGTAGATCTGTAAAAGGTGTATGTAGAAGTGGAGCAAAATGGAAAATATACGGTTTTTACACATTTTATAATCTCTCAATGAATAAGGAATGTATTTTTGACTCGAAATCCGATCAAGCAGTCTACCATTTTGGTTGAGGTTGTAGTCTGCGATAAATAGTAGTTTTCGATTTGTGTTACCTTTTTTGTAATAATGTGTTATTATTTTTAATATAATATATTATTGGATATATTTTTTTTATTATTATACTAATTTTATTACATAGTTTTATTGTTAGTTTCATTTCATAACTCATGCTTTAAAATGAAAGACTTTGCTTGTTAATACAGATTTAAAAACAAATAGAGTTTTATTATTTTTTTTATATCTAAGTACAGTGTTACAAATGGTAAAAATATTAAATACGAACAATACAATAATAATAATTAGTGTTGCCAACTCTGAAAGTATTTTTTTAATATCCGGGTTTGGATAGGCTTATGCATGTTGTGTTTAAGTAGTTGATTCTAACTTTGGGTTGTCAATTAAAGCTGTCTGTAGATGATCGATATTAACAGAAGTTGTTTTATTTCCGATTTTCATTTTGTAAAATTTCCTAAAACTTTTAAAAAATTCATAAGGACTATTAGATGGGAGTGTGAGCGATTTTCGTATAGTGTTATTTCTCAATTGAGCCATTGGATTGCAGATGATATGGCATCGGTTTGATGTAAAAAGTTCCTAGCATTTTAAATAAATTTTGCATTAAATGAGATGGGAATTGTAGTTCTTGGTCAGTAGTGATAATTGACCTTTTACCGCTGTTTCAGCAGCTATATCCGCTGAAATAAATAATATGTATTTTTTTTTTATACAAACTTGTTTCGACAATTATAATATGTATCTACTATGTTTACTACGACAATTAAAATAATATGTATTGTTTAATAAGCAAACCCCGAACACGGAAGTAATTTCGTGTTGGACTAGTATATACGAGCATTTTATATCTTAGTAGTTTAAAAAGTAATAATTAGTGTCAACTCCGAGGGATAATAATGGAGTTTGTTAATCTGCTAAATGTATATATTATAATTATATTTAGATTAGATTTAGATTAGATTAGATTCAGATTGAAATCGCTTGTATTTAATTTCTATTAGTATTAAATAAGTAGATATAAAATTTGTAATAGAAGGATGGCCCACATCCTACCCGGAAAAGGGTCCTAAATTTTTGACTGTACATTTTTGTGCAGTTAAAATAATAGAATAAAATTAAATTAAGTTAAACTTATGGCTTTTACAAATGATAATAGTTTTGTATATACAAGTATAGTATATATCTTAGAATTTACAATTACAACTATATTTAAATTAAATTTAAATTAATTTTGTTGACCGCTGCTGTCTTATGTGAATAATAATAACGAGAATTTTAAAGCCAACCAAATTTATTGTATATACCTATTTCTTTTCACTTTTGTTGTTATGTTCTCTTCAATATTTATACTTCACCACTTTATATTGAATAAAATTTTTTAATTCTTCGAAATTTTAATTCAAGAGATAGAATTTCTTAGAAATAAAATCAAATCAATATTTCATGTCATTTTTCTATAATTTTTTAATTAATTAAAACATTTTTGTTTTTTGTTTTTTTTTTTTGATTTTAACTCCTTTTATGAGAAATCCAACAAGTATAAGCAAGTTATACATATAACTGTTATTTATGTGTTATATTTATATATTTATATATATACATATATATATTCTAACTATCATGACACTACACCTTCAGTTTAACTAAATTTATTAAGAACTTGTATTAAGAATAATTGATTTAGAATGACGGTAGTAGTGTTTCTATATTTTTATATTGTACCTAACGAATTCATTGAGAATCTAGAACTTCATTAGGGCAGCAAGAAGAATTTCGATGAAAATTTGGTTGAAAAGGTAGAAAGATTAATCCAATTAATTCATCCATCATTTGTTTTTACTGTTTGAAGTAAATTTGAAAGATTGCCTGGAACTGTATAGCTTTTAACCTCTTTTTATTATACAAATTGTAATGGAAAGTTAATAAAGGAATAATTATGTGGTGTTCAATGAGAAAAAAAATTGATCTTCACATTAACAATATAACATTTTTTTGTAGAATTTTTACAGAAAAAAGTATTACCAGACCTTTGTAATACACCAAATGTGTCCACCTTGAATTGAAACACTCTTTAACCTTTCGCAGAAATGACGTTTATAACAGTTGGAAAATCTGTAATATTGTTTGACGTCGTCGAATCAAATTAAGCAAGATACAGCAATTAATGTTAAAATATGAACAAGCCTAATTAACTCAATGACACAATGTTATCATCAACAAATGACAATAAGATCAAATAAATGTGAGTTCATAATAATGTCAGTTCAACACTTGTAATACTTCCAATATACTTAAGTTAAATAGACTTATTAAATGTCTCATAGATGGTTTCTGTGTATTGATAAATCTTCAACACAAAAGAAATAATGTGAAATTAGAAGAAAATGAAATATAACGGTATATTATGGCTGTAAAAAGCATCTCTTTTGTACTTGTCAATTAGTTGCAATAAAATTCAACAATCAGCTGACTGACATAACAGAAATAATCTTTTAAAAACAAATAAAAAAACAGTAATGAGGGTATATTTCTGTCAAAAGTGCTTTTTTAAGTATAACTAAACTAAAATTTAGTAATTTTAATACATAAACAAAAATTATGTATTTTGTTCACGCTATACGTTTTTCTCAAAGCTTCTTCTTCAGCTATATATCCACTAGTAGATGTCTGCAAACACGTTTCTGAAAGTCTTACTATACTGCGCGCGTGCATTAGTTCTCCCACCATTTGAAAGCTAGTCCATTTCTTAACCAGGACAAATGTTTTCTGCCAACATGTCTTCTGTTTTCAATTTTACCTTGCAGAATCAGTTGTAGAGTATGATATTTGTCATTTCGCATCATATTAACCAGATAAATTGTTTCCCTGCGTTTGATTGTTAATAACAACTCACAGTCTCTACCTATTCTACTTAGAACCTCACTATTGTTCACTCGATCTACGCATGACATACCCATGGTATACTCACATTTTAAATACTTCAAGTTTATTCATGATCGTTTACATTTTGGGTGTCCACGCTTGCATAACATAGAGGAGTATCGACCACACGTAGCATTTATCGAATCGAATTTTAATTTCGAGATTGATATCACGGTTACATAGAACTATTATTATATTGTACAAAAAATTGTTACAAGCATATTCTATTCGGCATTTTATTTCCATATCTAAGTTCCAGTTTAGTCAACAACCTAGATATTTAAAACTGGATACTTGTTCAATTATGATGTTATTTATGGTTAATGTTATGATGTTGAATGTTTTGGTCCTAGAAATAACCATACATTTGGTTTTTTCAAGTTTACTGCGATCGTTTATCCAATTTAAAACTAGTTCTTAATACACTGAATACCTATATTGATCTATATTCCTCTTACTCAAGACCTTCATAAGTTTATTATGTTGAACGCTTATATTACTAAAAACAAACCTAAAAATAAATACAGCTGAATGTTTGATGATAACTGGGGGTATACGGACAACATCTATCGCATCATTGGAGACATCTACAAATATAATTGTGGAAAGTGGTACAAACTAATTCGTGTAATCCAGAAAAATGATATGCTTTCGATAGAATTATCCGATTACTGCTGGTCAAGAAATTAAGTTTGAGAAACCTTTCAATATTATCATGGCAAGCAGAAAGATGCGCGAAATCTACCCACTCTCTTTCGACAACGGATTAACAGTATGGTATACTACGGCTCCTGCGAAAATAAATGAAGTACAATCAAGAGTATATGGAAAAACCTCAAGGCCTCAATATTAATTCAAACCAAAACTCTACAAACACAGTTTTCCAAGCCGAAGTACATGTTATAGAACTCTGTGTGCGAGACAATTTAAGAAGATGTTACAAAAAAACGTAAAATCTACATTCTCTCGGACAGCAAAGCAGCTATACTAGCCATACTAGCTATTAATTCATATACTATCACATCAAAGCTAGTATGGGATTGCTAAGAAATGCTTATAAAACCCTGAAAAAAGCAAATAAAGTTACAATAATGGAGATACCATGGCATTCTGGCAAGGCAGAAGACGAAGCTGCAGATTTTCTAGAAATAAAAGCATCATATACACATTTCATAGCGCCAAGTACGTTCTGTGGGATTCACTTGAGCACAGCGAAAATGTAACTAAAAACCTGGCCAAGTACTTTCTGTGGGATTCCCTTGAGCACAGCGAAAATGCAACTTAAAGCCTTGGTAGAGCAAAATGCTAAAGATTTCTGGACCAACGTTCCTGGAAATCGTCAAGCAAACATGCTCATGCCCATACGCTCGCTCAAGAAAATCAAAACTCTTCTAGGTCTTAATAGGAAACAGGTACGTATCTTGGCTGGGATAATAATAGACCATTGCCTCATTAAGAAAAACCTTCATAAAATGGGTCTAACCGAGAACCATTTGTGCAGAATATGTGACATAGGGCAAGAATCTATTGAACATCTGCTCTGTGAATGCGAAGGGCTCTCTCGTAGCAGAACTAGGGTGAAGCGAGAATAATGGGAGCTACCCAGCAAAATCATCACAAAATGAGGTATCCTTAATCACTCAGACACGGGTTATCACAATAACTAATAAACACGGGTTATTCCAATAAGCCCATTTGTGGCTGCGGTGATATAGGGGACAGATTTCCTCCCAAAATTAATAATTTATCTATGTTAAAAGCCTGTATACTATATAGAAACTCATTTATTTATTTCCTTTGGCCTAAGTACAAATATACTTACCCGATGGTATGACCACTATCATCCATATACAATCATACATATTTTTGCTAACTGAACTCTAACTTTTCTGCTCTTAATTACTGGTGGTATTCAATAGAACAATCGAAATTTAAAAAAATTTAAATGAGTTTGAATTTTTTGACAATTGAGTCATTTTAGACAGATAAAATAAATATTTATAAAGTGTAAAATATTTCGCTTCTATTCGTTGTGTCTACTGTAGCTAGTGAGAAAATTTG
The DNA here is from genome assembly GCA_963942445.1 of Argyra leucocephala. Taxonomy (NCBI): domain Eukaryota; kingdom Metazoa; phylum Arthropoda; class Insecta; order Diptera; family Dolichopodidae; genus Argyra; species Argyra leucocephala. Next base: position 161,369,448 of record OZ012678.1, read on the forward strand.
TTAAAAAAAATTATTTTGCACTTGCCATTGAATTGCTAAGACTATTGGCGCTTATTACAATATTCATATTCATTTCGTATAGGTTTTCCAAGGTTAAATAAAATTTAAATATTGTTGGTGGTTAAAATATTACTGTTGATAATAATGATGATACAATGGTGAATAATAATAAGTTTTAAAAAATTGAAAGTTAATTTTTTTTATTTTATATTTTTAAAAACAAATATCTGTTGGTGATTCACCAGATGTTCAACATTACATGGTGTTATGAAATTAGAAGAGGGTAATAAAGTTAACAGGTATATAAAATATATTACCAACATATCATTTATCAGATTATTTTCGGTCGCTATTCGCCTTTCGTTTGTGTCATTTTGTTTGTGTGTTAAGGATTAAAAAATTTTTAGAAAATACATTTTTTTTTTGTTTTTTTTTTGTATCTGTTAGATGTATTGATGATGATGATGGGTGAGGCAAACACCACTGAATTAGCTTTAATGTCATTTTTAATTCTTATGAATTTCTTTTAGATTATTTCTTGTTCTGGTTTTTTTACTCTTTTTTGTTTTTATCAGGTTTAAATTAATCAAGAAAAAAAAATCTTTTTTTTTTATATAGAAACCGCGAACCAATCTTATGGTGGTGGACATTATTTGAAATATGAATTTTATATTTTTAGAATTTTCGATGAATAAGAAAATGAAATTATTTAAATTTTTTAAAATTTTCGTTTTAATTTTTTTTTATTGTTATTTTTGTTTTTAAATCAAGTTCAATGTCATTTTTCAATGCTAAAATTAATAAAAATTTATTTTTTGGTTTTTTTTTGTAATCAAATAAGGTGGTATTATTTTTTAAAAAATTTATTCGTTATTTGTAAATAATTACGATAATTTGTTTAAATTTTGTAAATTTAATATTTTATTCTCACAAATTAAGATTAATTGGATAAGAAGTTTGAACAATTTGAAAATTGAGTGTTAAAGATGTTCCTTAAAATTGATTTTTTTTATGTTAATGAACGATTATAAAACGATTGCAACTTGGAATTGTTCATGGCCTATAGGTAATATTTTTTGTAGGTAGGTACGATTGATGAAAGCGGCTCATTGTTGCACCACAGAATCAATAACATGTCCTTTTTTTGTTAGTGTTATGTAAGTGCGACCTCTTAAGATCTATTGTACTTTCCCGCTCATCTCAGAATTGTAGGGCTATGTTAAACCCTATTGTTGATCTGATGTCAATTTCAGAATCAGGCAGCTTGTATTCCTGGAATTATTAATATCTTTTGAGAGCTATGGCGTCACAAATAAATAGAATATGAGAGGAAGATTCTTGCTTTTCTAAATAGAATCTGCACCTGTCTGTGTTCGATCTACCAATCTTGAACAGATGCTTGTTAAATGGACCATGACCTGTGATAAATCATATCAGTATTCTGACATTGAATCTATAGTCTTCCTGAATACCTGATTTAATCTTTGGATACGTAGTTTTAAAAATGCTTTAGACTGTGTCCTCGGCAACTTACGTGTATTTTTTGGGTTTGGGTTTCTGGTTGTAGCTCCCCACTTGAAAAAAATTCTTTATAAGTAGGCTTTTGAACGAGAAATAATTGGCTCTTGTCCTAAGAATTGACTCTTCGTTTTTGCTAGGACAACTGCTTCTGCATTATCTTATATTCCTTCATCCTCGGGAATCCACATAAGACTAACTCTGTTTCCTTCCGCTAGCTATATTGAACTTCCATAATAGCTGTAGATAAGCTTTGATTTAAAAATTGTTGAAACCAGATCTTTTAAGGCAGCTGAGTTATCTAACATGTCCTAATTATACTAACAAACTAATTTGAGTTTTCCACAAAACGATAGTTCCTAGTACATGAGATACTTAATTTTGGTATCTGGTAGATAATCCAAACGACAGTAACTTAGGCAGAGTTAACTTTCCGTGCTTAATTGAAGTACGGTACTGCAAGTTTATACTATATTATCTACAATTGTTTTTCCAGCGTTTATTTATCAAATAACTGGCTTATCATTAAATGTGAAAAGCCTTCTAAAATAGAACAGTTTCATTTTATTTAATTTTTTACCAGAATATACTCTCAATTATTTTTTTGTAATTTTTTTTTATCACGACGACAAAGAGTATTAAGTCAGATCGAAAAATCCATAAAGCACCTTTGTTTTTGCTTCATCGACAATCGAAACTGCCGCACCCAGCGTGTAATGTAGAATTTAGGTTTCCATATAAGTTTTTCTTTATGAATTAATGCAGAGCCAGGTGGGGAGAACGTCATTGTACATTCGATTTATTATTAGGCATTAACATATAGGATATAATCAACTGAGACAAATCATTTTTGTTGCACGCATCTAATATTCAATACATTTTATTTTGTTGACATCTTTTAAAAAACGAATAGCTATCTACCGTTTTTAAAAATATTTAAAAATATTAATAATTATAAATTATTATAATTGGTTAATTTTTTTTGAAATGAAGTTTTTGATCCCGATATTCAAAATTTTTATTACCATAAGTTTTATTTTTTATTCTTTAATTATCAAATTAAACTTAATTCACAGTTTTTCATTTTAGATTTTTTATCTTCTTCGCAGAACTAACCAATTTCAATAATCCCTCTTCTTTCTCAACATAATAATATAATTCCAATAAAGTTCAAACAATATTTTTTTTTTGAATTGGATCAACAATAATATTGTGAAATATTATGGACATGATTGGAACGTATTCATTCATTAACCAAAGAAACAGAAAAAACAGAAAAAAATACCTATATTATAATGTTATTAATTTCCAAACCATTTAAGTCAAAATTCTCTCAGACAATCGTTTTTGGCAACAAATTTTTTATCGGCTCATCCTATCAAACACTCAATTATAAATTTAAAAATAAAAAAATAAGAATAAAAAAATAAAATTAAGGAATCAACAAAAAGGATCAATTTTGGTTAATACAAATTTTTTTTTTTTTTGATTATTAACTGTTGATGGTATGCGGTTGTGTTGTATAAAAACAAAAATTCTTAGGATCTGGTCATTCGTGAACATTACGGATATTTATTGTTGTGGATAGGCGCAAATCAAACGCGCGCTATTTTGCATAAAATTATTGTTATTGTTTTGATATTTTTGGTCACTTGATTCTGTTGTTGCATGTTCAACTTGATGTTATTCAGATGAGATGGGAGCTATTTAAATTTATGTTTTTATATATCAAATTATGGACTCTTAAATTTGTCCAAGTCATCATTTATTTATTTTTTTTATTTTGCTTCTTCGTTGTATATTTAGAGCTTTAGGGAATTTTTTACCTTTTACATTGCATTTTCAATTCATTGATTTTTCGGGTTAAATTTTTTTTGTTTGTTTTTGTTTAACGAAAAAAATTATTTCGATTTATTCGATAGGAAAATAAAGAAATTTTAGGGTTAAATTCTTTTTATGGGTAATCTTCTTGATGAAAATTCAGCTCTTCTTAAAGAAGCTAGATGTAGTCGCAAGGTGGTGTTACAGCAAATGGAATAAGACCTAAGTAACTTAACTTAATGTGAATGTTAAACTCACATACGGGCACGGTCAAATTGATGACGTTTAGGAAAAGTGCCATGCTCTTATGGGTTTGCACATAATCAACTAGGCGTACTTCAGTTAACTTAAATTTCAGTTTCGTTCAAAAAATTACTTTTTGTTCAACTAAACTGTAGGTAGGATTCAGTGCGTAAATTACTTACCTAAAATGACATTCCTTTTGTGGATAAATGTATAAATGAAATCAAATAAAGTTTTACCAGTCGTAATTTAAGTTGGCTAGAGAATCTTAAGTATATATATATATCGATATATATCGAAATGGGGATAAAAGGAATATCATATAAAATCTACGAATATTGGGACGAATATTGTGGGAATTAAATAACTTTAATCTATTATTATATATTATGTATATATAATGTACTATCACCACTTCTCTTCAACACAATACTAGACGACATTCTAGGAAAAGTTTGCACTGGAATAAACAGAATAGAATGGGATCTCTTCGGCAACTTAGAAGACTTAGATTACGCAGATGATGTATGCCTCATAGCAAGGAATCAAAGGGACCTACAGAACAAAGTCAACAGATTACAGGAAGAAGCAAATAATTCGGGACTGGAATTAAATATCGAGAAAACCAAGGCAATGAGGACAAACAACAGTGATAGTGAGCCAATAACAGTGAGTGAACAACAGATAGAATACATAGAAGAATTCAACTACCTGGGGAGTATCATAACATCAAGAGGAGGTGCAACCGAAGTTGTCAACAACCGTATAAATAAGGCAAGAAGAAAATTTGGGAGCCTAATGAAGATATGGCGGAGCAACCAAATGTCGAGAACAACAAAACTAACAATATTCACAGCATGTGTTGAGTCAACAGTAATATATGGCAGTGAAACATGGCTCACTTCGGTCAGAATCAAACAGAAGCTACAAGTATTCATCAACAAGTGCTTGAGAATTATATGCAGAATATTCTGGCCGGTAAGAATTAGCAACGAGGATTTATGGATGATAACTGGAGAAGAACCGATCAACAGACAGATAAATAGTAGTAAAAAAAAGAGGAGTAATAGGAGAAAAAATATATATATATATATATATATATATATTATGTTTATGTAATAGATAATATTTAGATTTTTCTTTCAAAAGTTAAAAGCATGTTTCATTGTCATCAAAAAGCATTGTTGAAGGAAATAAGTTTCTTCAGGTATACCGGGATGAAAATATATCGAATTTAATTTTACGAAAATAAGATTACGCCGTAAACTCTCTGATATTTTCTCCCCTTTGGAAGCATAGGCCTTCCACAAAGGTTTTTCATGTGAATTTGTGCTACGCTAAGTGTTTAATTTAACTCCATGTTCTATTGTTGTTCTCTATTTCCTTATGGACTCATCTGCGCCATGTTGCCACGGTCTACTTTTCCTCTTTTATCCTGGAATTATTGTTCGTATTTCTTCTAAGGGTGTGACCTATCCACTTCCATTTTCTCGGTTTTATTTGTGTGCTTACGTGGTTCTTGTTTTGCCATTTCCCAGAGTTCATTATTTCTAATTGTTCTGGGCCAGAATACTTTGCAAGCCTTATTTTGCACCTGTATTTTCCTTATATATATATTTAATTTATCAGCCATCAGGTATCACATATTCTCAGTTTTATGCCCCTAGCGATGTGAGGTCATCTTCTCGCGGCCCACAGTTTTCCAAAACCCATGCCTCCACTTGTAGTAATTATACTAAAGAGGTAACAGAACACGATGACATTTTCTATTACTTCATTGTTGATTGTACTGACGGACACTATTTCTTGTGTTAATTCTGAGACGTTCTTAGACTCCCTGACCCAGTTTTATTTTGTACTTAGTTTTCGCAAACTAAACATTTTAAAATAATTTGACATTTTTAAAAAAATTCAAATTTTTGGGGCAATTATGAAAGTTAACTTAGGTTTGTGTTTTTTCCATTTGAGGAAAAAGTCAATTTTTCTTATTTAATTTATGTTATAAGTCTACTGGGTTGACAATTTCAAGTCAACTACAATTTTGCTATTGACTTTGAAAAATTAAGAATAAAATTTATTACTTAATTAGATAATTAATAAAAAATTTTTAAAAAAATTTAAGCAACAAATGGTAGCTGGAAAAACTAGTCTCGCTGATTGAAAATAACGACAAAATAGCTAGAGGATTTTTTGCTACAGAGGGTCTAAAGTTATATAGTTATAAGTTATAAAGAGTTAGGACCCCTAGTCAACTCTATAGTTGACTTAATACCGAAAAACTAACTATACCTTGTTTCTTATAATTTCAAAATATTGGATAAGTCTCTTAGACGTCTTCTGCCGCGGTATAAAGCAGAATTGACCTCTATCTCCAATTCCTACATTTTTTTTTTATTATAGTTTTTTTATTTTTATTTTTTCTATAATGGCAATATTTCTAAATTCAAGTCTATTCATTTCAGTGGATTTTGATTTATTTTTTAGATTTTTCATTTCAGTGGACTTTCATAATTGACCCCTTTGTATAGCTTTAGAACTTAAATCGACTCAGATAATTTAATTTTATATTATTTTTTTTAAATATATGTACATACCGTTACCGTTAATAAATATACCGTTAAATATACATTCACTAAAATTATTCAAGAAAACTGTAGTTTCTACTATGTTAAACATTTAATTGAATTGAAGGTCTTAAGAAACTGTATTGACCAGGAACTGAATTAGTTTTAATTAAAATAAAATTTATTTGTTTTAAATTAAATTATTAATGGTTTATATTAAAATTATTGACAGGTGTCTTAACTAACTGTCATAAAATTAATTTTTTTTTTATATTTTACAAACAACAGGTATACTAATTTCTAATTAAAATTTTAATTTGTTATATTTCACAATTAGATATACTTGTGCATTACATACCAACATACATACATATTTATTTTTAATTTTTAAAATGAAAAATATTTCATTTATTTTGAAATCGAATCAAATTCAAATTCAAATTTTCACATAGAATAACCGTTAATAATTGATTTGCTAAAAACTAATTTTAATCTATAGATAAAGATTACTTATGTACATACATAATATTAATATATAAACTCCCTCTCTTAAATTGAAAACATTGAAAATTTGAGAAAACAAAAGAAACGTATAATATTATTTGAATATCATCATCATCATCATCATTATCATCAGCACAGCACAACATCATATTTTATAATTCTCGCAACATTTGACAGTATAAACATATTTACATACACATTTATACCATTTATATATAGCTATATAGACATAAATATTATAATTTTGAATATGATGCGATGCGATGTACATATTTACGGTTTATAAAAAATTTTATCCAACGCGATTTTTTATTTTAATATTATTTTTTTTTTAATTTTTGATTATCTGATTTCGCATAAATGTTAGGGCAGTAGAAAAAAAGAATAATACTATTTTTTGTTGTTGTTTTTTGTTTTGTTTTGGTGATTATTCGATTATAATATTTTAACTGTACATTTTAAAAGCTGTTTTACATGATAATAAAAATTATTTAAGTAACAAAAAAAAAAAAAAAAATAAATATGTTTTCTTGTTTTTTAAATATTTTATTATGACATGTTACTAGTGGTGGAATATAAGGAGATTGTCGGTCTATAAGGTGATATACACGATATGATATATCAGTATTGTGTTGAATAATAGAAGCGGTTGCACTTGTAATACCTTCTCTTTAGTCGTCTTCTTCCACTTGTTCTTTGGTTTTTTTTTTTTGACTCAAACAAAATATAGAATGAAGAATGAAGAATAAGAGAAGAGGTTAGAAACAGAACATTAATTTACAGTCTAATCAAAATAATTTTTAAAAGTGAAAAAAAAAATGAAGTAAAAATTAACGTCCGAAAAAATATAATTTTTATAATATTAAATAATATATAGTATACCTATGAGACAAAGAGTAGGCATGTTAGGATATGGTAGGGGAAAAATTAAAAACATGCAACCCAAATTGAATTTTATATTACCTTATATTTACACAATAATTATAATTTAAAATTACTTCCAGTGAAAAAGAAAATGCAAAGGAAAGAACAAAATTCCGCGATATGTTTGGGTTTTAACAGTCGCTGTATTTTGTCCCCAGGATATGCTAAATATCTATAAATCATAAATACAACCCAAGTCGGAATACAATTCACATATATGGACCGGTGCATCACGAATCGCATTAAATTTTTAGACAAAAATAAAAATCATGCCATTCGTCTTGTCGAAAACCTATTTTCGAGTGGTACAGAAATTGTTGGATCACTTTCCCTAGTTTACAATTATCTTGTAGGTTTAGGCACTTGTTCAGACGCAATAAAAATCCTAATGTCACCCGTTAAACATTTCCGCCGATCATCAATTGAACAACAATTGCCCACCCCTACTCAATGCAAATTTCTAGCTGGCTCAAAACTGGCTATGGCAATTCATTTGTATTCAAATCTTCTCGCATGTAGAACCATATTTCAACAAACGTGTTTCCCCAATGTAAAACTATACTTTCGTACAATCTACAAAAGCTCAAGAGTAATATTAACAAAACAATTTTATTCAAAATATCCCTATACTGATTAAAGGGACATTTTGCTTTCATTTTTCACAATCCTCAATTAGTCCAAGCTGTGCATTTGTTTATAAAGTTATCGTTCGGTTGTTTAAATGTGTGGGATAGTATTCAGGTTATCGTTTAAAACCTAATGTTTAGCTTTACTTAACAAAAAAAATTAAATAACAAATTGGTATTTATTTAGTATCAATACAAATTAACACACGATGTTGTACAATTAGTGAGCCGGTGATTATATATTAACGTATTTAATTACCTATCAGTTCTGGTTGTATCAATCGGCTGCTCTTCAATATTTTCCTGCATCTTCCCGGTATATAGTTCAATTGTCCATTTTTCTTTAATATTCTCTTCGTGTTGAATTGTTATATTAAAGGACATCGTTATAGGTGCTCACTTGGCTTCATCATGGCTCTGAAATGTTGTTGACATCCCTTTTAAGCTATAACTAAATACCTACTCTCTGTTTCTGTTTGAATATGCATTTTGTGAAGAATATAACAATTTTTTTGATTTAACATGTTAAGTTAACTTCTGGGTAAAAATGAACTGTATTTATTTGGAATACGTAGAATGTGTGATACGATTAAGAATAATTGTCAAATATATCAAATTTGTACGGGATTAAAAAAGCAAACCAATTATTTTGAAACCATATAGTTTTTAGTATTTATTCAAAATATTACATGCGAACTGTAGTCTCGTATTTTGTATCAAAATAGTTTTGTATATCAATATACTACACAATAACATTGCGAAACAATGTTTAGAATGGAATCTTGAAGGTATATATCTTGTCGGAAGGCCAAAAAAACATGGAGAACAACAGTCTTAGCCGAAGCAAGAATCCAGCTAATGCGAATTTGACAATTGAAGAGTTTAAACGCAGATAGGAGCCGATGTAAAGATTTTATTTATGGATGGGTCCTACGGATGGGGTTACATGACAAAGATGATAAATATTTTACTCAGCTTTTAAAATTTTGGTCAATATGTATTTTTTGTTATTTTCTGGGATGCACAATTATTTTAATCGTTTGGGTAGCGAGTTCGAGATGGTTAGACTAAAACCAGGATAATTGTCGACAAACGATTACAAATAACGATGAAAACACTGTTAATCAAGTTAGATAAAAAAGGTTGAATATTGGAAATTAGGTCAAGGCAAACACCGCAGCAGAGCAAATAATTAATATTACTGTGTCGCATAAGCAATTTTTCACTTCTTGTAGTGTGAATTTATTCCGTAGAATAAAATATGTATGTAAATTAGATAAACTACTAGGGGCCCCTGTTGAGTAATTATAATTCAAGTTGAAGCCAAATTAGAGTTTTTAAAAGAAAGAGAGCTAAAAAGTTTTTAAAAGAACAGTAATTTACATGGAAATCTCAGTACAAAAGTTTTGAGGTAAGTAAGGTTTATTTAGGACACATAAATACACCTCTCTCATTTACTGTTTCGTTTTTAATATATTTTTTGTTTGTGTGTTTTTATTTGACATATGTACGTAGGTTCATTGTAGGTTGTAATTAATAATAATAATAATAATTGATTTGTTTGTTTTTGTTTTCAATTTTAATAAAAACTCACATATGCATGTATTTGGGGAATAATAAAACCATATGATTAGAAATTTTTACAACTATATGTGCGCATTATTGTTGCATATACAACTTATTTACATATTGAGAGTTCATTAAGGAGAAGAGAGAGAAAATGAAAAGGTGTTTACTGCGCAGGTCCTTAAATGCTTGTCTATTATAATTATAGATATTTTCTAATGTAAAAATCAATTTCATATAATGGGACAAGCAAAGTCAACCTGAAAAAAGTCCATAAAAATCTGAAGTTGTATAGAAAAAAAAATATTGTTTTCGGGAAGAAGGGAAGGTAATGGCTAAAATCATTTTAAACCAACTAAAAAGTCAAAAAGAAGAGAAAATAATGATGTGGGTTACCAATTGTAGATGTGGGGTTCCAAAATCAATTTATATCAATTAAAAAATACTCCAAAGTACTTTTTGCTGTAACAAAATCACATTTTTAATCAGATTATTTTGGTAAAATGAATTTCTACATTCAGCTTATCAAAATTTTACTATACAACTTATAGATTAACTGCTACTATTTCTATATTGTTATATTATTTTGTTTATATTAACACCACTGTAAATTTTATCGTTACTGTAATGTACATAATAAAAAAAACATTTTCAACATTTTGAATTATCACAACATCATGAAAACATAATATTCTACAGATGCGTTACAATAATAGCCATCTATAGAAAAATAAAGTCGAATAAACCAATGAAAATACAAATTCAAATTCCAGTGAATGTTATTGATTGTGACTTTTTATATTATCTACATATACATGGTGTGAAATATAAAACAGAAAATCTATGAATTGAAACACAATTGTGGATTAGATAGAGTTGGTCTATACATCAATTTTTTCGTTTTTTTTTTTTTATTTTTTTTATCGTGTATATTTAAATAAAGCAGCACAATCAAAGCGCACTTTTGAACTCAGTTTGTTTTATATATAGCAGGTATCCTAACACAACATAAGTATAATAATATACACATAAACATATATGTATATATAGTTAAATGGTAGTTTAATAAATTGATGGATCTGCAAAAATTCTTAGAAAAATTCCAATTTATAATTATTATTATTATGAATTATGAATTTATAAAAATGTTGACATTTTTATTAGAATTATAGTAGAAGAATATAATATACACGATTACTTGAGTATATATAATGCATATACATATACATATATTTATGGTAGTAGAAATTTTATCAGTAGGAAAGGTTAACATTTTAAATTATAAAGTTCAACCATAATAGAAATATGAAAGATCGGGTCAAGTTAATTGAAAAAAAAAAAATATTATTATTATTTTTCAAATATGGTAATTTAAGATCTTAATATTCGATTTTAATGAAAAAAAAAAAAATTGTATGAATTCGTTGTGTTATGAAGTTGTGAAGTAGTAAAAATATATTGCTAGGCTGGAATGGGAACTATCCAGCATTAAAAGACTGATATCTATACATTTTTCTTCTTGGTTTATTTCAACCCATTTAAAAGTTGGGTATATTTTAGACTAACTAAGATTGTCAGCTGAACAGTATTAGTAGCCGGAGTAAAAATTTTGTACCTTGGAGTTAGGTAGGTAGGTATAGGTAAGTTGAAGTGGCCATTTCAGTTGCTTCTGGAAAAACCAATTAGCTATCAATTGTGTCTTTTTGCCAATTTCTCATTGTTGGTTGTTCATTCTCTCATTTACATACTCTTCCCAGGGACACAGTACTAGAGTTACCCCGTGTGATTGAGAAGGTTGATCAGATCTCCTATTTTGTTTTCCGCGATAAAACCTATATTGATGCAAGGAAAAATCTCACCTAAAGTCCAGAGTCTGACTCCAGCTAATGCTGGGCAATAATAGTAAAGAGATGCAGAACAGAAAATATTTTACCCTAGGATAAAAAAAAACTTAAACTAAAACTAGACTAATTTAATATCGGCGCTGGTTCTTCAATAAAAGCAGATTTGAATATGATATTTTGAATTTTTTTTTTGTTTAGAAGAGGAGGTAATCCAAAGGTAATGGAGGTAATGCCGTTATAACCAATCAAAGTACATTAAGACCCTCTTCATAGTGTGTGTTTTTTATCTGTGCACAAAAATAAGAATGTTCAATGCAAGTGTAAAATCTGTTCACTTGTACACCTGCAAAACATGAAAAGTTTCAGTAAACATGATCAAGCAACTCAAAGCGTACATTAATAGATGCCTCCGGCACATCTTAAATATTCTTTGGCCACACACCATTTGCAACAGAACGCTGTGAGAAAAAACGAATCAAAAATAAATAAATATGGAAAACGACGTTGAATCGGACATACTCTAAACAAACCTGATAACAACATTGTAAAACAATTTTTCGAATGGAATCCTCAGGGTACACGTTGATTCGGAAGGCAGAGAAAAACATAGATAATAAAAGTCTTACCGAGTACCCAGCAAAGAACGTGGCCGCAATTGAAAAGGTTAGCCGATGGAAAGATTTTATTTCCGCCCAATACTCCACGGATGTGGTTACAAGACAATTATGACGATATAGTGTGAAAATCGAATCCACTAAAGCCCTAAAGCCCATCTATCTTTTTGCCTTTATAACCAATCTACATTAGATCGAATGATGACGTTTTTTTGTTAAATTTTTTGATCGCATTCTTGAACAGTTTATAATTAGTTTCCGGGTGGGAAGATTATGTAGATAACATATTATTTTTTCTTAAATGAAAATTATTGATGTAATAATTCCCGTAAAGGAAACTATTTTCCCAAGCCTTTTGCATGGCCCCGGAATACGAGTAAAGAAATTAAGAAATGTATTAAAATAATCTGCTATGCTTATTGAAAATATAAAAAAGGTATAAATAAAAATAACTTCTAAATAAATTTGAGATTGTGTTTCATAAATACTGGTACGTACACAATTATAGGAGACTGAAACATGGACGTAGAAATGATGAAAAATTTAAAATAATAATGGGATGTGAATTTATCGGTATTTATTTAAAATGAAATGGTCAGATAAAATCACACATGATGATTTTTTGGTGAGTACAAAAATAGCGTAGTTTGATCATGTGTAGTAGAAACAAATTATAGACCACTTGGGTAGACCACTAAGGATAGACCACTTACATCAATAATAAAATTCCCAATAGTCATCCAATTAGTCATTGATAGTAATTCAAAACAGAAATTTTATGTTTGAATAGTTAATCAGATTGATTGTATTCCCATTTAAACTTAAACTGTTTAAATGTACTTTATAGTAGTTGTATAGTCTAGATATATATAATAAGTCTAAATTATAATATCTGTCTGTTTGATTTTTAAAATTTTTACTTATACCAGAAATATTTTTTGCGGATTGTAAACTCTAACATATTTTTTTGTGTTACTGAGCCGCTAGGGACACGAGATAGTTTAGTTTTATGATTGACCAATCAACCTCCTGGAATTTTTCAGGCCCACATGTTTACATTTCATTTAGGTTTTAATTTTTTTTCTTTTTTTAAAGTCAAAACTATTAATAATTTGTTAAACTAGTTCAACAAAATTTAACAATTCATTTTTACTCATTACCAAATTAATATTGCCTTATTCTATATTTACTGCAACCTAAAAAGAAAGCTCCCGGGTGTTGATCAATCAGTTCGGCACAACAATCCATTGACTTTTCCTGCAGTCTCAGTTGTTTCTAGTTTCAGAATTTCCAACCCTGTGATACCACGTTCGATTCTTATATTATTAAACAAGGGACAAGTCTCAAGACTATGGTAGGACACGAGATGCTTCTGCAAAAACTAGTAAATAGTAAAGCCAATTGTGCAAATTTTAATTTGAAACTTAATTTCCAGCAATATTGTAATAACACCCTTTCACGATAACATATTTTTGAAATAAATTTACTGACCATGACCACTCCCTGCAAATTTTATTTTAATAACTAAATTATTTTCAAGACTATCCAAATATATTTTTTGCTGCAAATAATCAGTAAATTTTAAATAATCGAATTAATTGAATCAGCTGATAGAACCAAACAATTTAAAATTAAATTATTAGTGTCAAGGTTGTAATGAAATTTCTTCATTTCATCATTGTTTCTGGGTACGAGTACTTTTTTTTTTTTTACTATCTACATTTTTAAATTTCCATAAAAAGAAAATTTTCTGATCATAATTAATGATTTTATTAAAAAAATCAAGTTTAAGAACAACAATAACAAAAAGAACAAAAGAAATCCACCATTTAAAAAAAAAATGCTCTTATTTTGTTGCCTTTATATTTATTAGAGATTTGTGGGCTCTGTTCATCTACCAAAACTTAACACAAAAAAACATAAATAAAATGAGATGAAATCCAACTGATAAGTTTTGATAAGTTCTTTGTTCCGATTAAGTCGTGATTGGTCTTATTTATTTATTTATTGTATATTATGTACACATATTTATATATATATATATATATATATATATATAGGTACATTTAATTTTGAATATAATTAAATTTAAAATTTGAAATTAAAAAAAAATCCGGTCACAAAAATTTGGTGATATCTAAAATGTAAAAAGCAAAAAAAAAAAAATGGAAAAGTTAAATAAGAAATTAATGGACCTTGTGATGCTGCCCGAAATTCCCATCACACCATCAAAACTTTTATAAAGAAAACCCATCAATATATATACAATATGGATCAAAAGTGTGTGAACAGAACATTTTATTAATATGGTAGGCATGTTATTATTCATGGAAAAAGTATATGTAAGGCTGGATTGTACAAGGATTAGAGTACGTTTACAATCGATTTAAATTAAATTAAGGTTATTAGTTATTCATTATTAAGGCTATAAAGCAGTTTCGCATCTTCAACTGGAGAGAATCTGACGTTGATGAGTCAGGCCCGGGACCTGATCTAATGGTCACCTAAGTAAGTAAGTAAGTAAATAAAGCTATTAAATTAATGTATTAATTGATAAATTATAAGAACTTATAACAAACAATATTTTATGCTTTAAAAAGCTACATCGACAATGGAAAAATGTTAGATATATGAAAATCTAAATTTAAATACAAAAATCAATCCATTACAAAAAAGGTTGGCTCACATGTATTGTAAACCGATTAAAGTACAGGCATAATATTATTTCCCATTTTTTTCAATCTGATTTCACCCATATGGACGAGTAGATAAGATATAAAATCCAAGTTTTTAATAGATAGTATAGTTACACGCAAATCGCACCATCTGCAAATGAGCCAGTTGTAAAATACAACAAGTACGACGACGCAGTGTAAAAATCTTACTGCGATGCTGTATGCGGATTTTATTTTTATCTTCTAATAAGAGCTTAGAAAACGTTTTGTTCAGCTGTTTAAACAACCCATGAAGATACGCATGACATACAATACTGAGAGTATAGAAACCCAATACGGAAATATCACAACCGCTGCATGAATTTTAAGAAATGTTACAAATAATATTCTTGTTTTAAGTGAATAAAATGAATGAAGTTGAAAAAGCCACTACTATGAAGGGGATTGTCTATATACATTTCTGTTCGTAACACTATCGTAGTTACACTGTTAAGTTATTGAATGCTAATTAACATTGAAGATCGTGCAGTATTTTTTATAACGGAAAATTGTTGAATATGTCGAATAGATTAGGGCACTTTTCTAAAATGTCAAAAACATGACGATGATCAAAATCAAAACTTATTAAACTATTTTGACTTGTCGATCATAAATTCTAAAACTTTTTGATCGGCAAAATGTTGCTAAAATCAACGCAACTGTGCAGTGACTTTATAGTTACTGCAAACGGTAAACTTTTATTATTTTCAATATTTTTTCATTGTTGTGAAATGTTTACTTGTTGGTTTTTTATTTTGTCGTGAAAATGGCTGATTTGGAATTTAGTTAAATTATTTTAGAGGTTTTATTTAACTAAATTCCAAATTGTAAGATCATTAATGCAAATGTCATCGTCAAACGATCGTCAAATTATTGACGTTTTAGAAAAATGCCAATAGATTAGCATGAATGGATTACCACAGAATTTTCCGAAATATCGGATTGGGCTATCTACAAACTCACTAGAATTGTAATGCGTTCTCAACAATTCCATTTCCATTTTATTTCTGTTCAATTATTTTTGTTACTAACTGTTTTGTTATTATGAATAAAAATAGTGTACATAAATGAATTTACAAAATTTAAAACAAAAAAGCGAGTGCACGCATTTATTTTTGTTTTGCAATTTTTCCATTTTATTTTTGCATTCAAAAAACAATTTTTTTCTTGTTTTTTATTTACTTCTTTTATTTTTGCTTTTAAAAATTTTGGTGGTCCATTTATAAAAATTCTTTTTATTTGCTTTTCTGTATTCTGCTTGTTTTTTTCTTTGTTTTATTTTGATTCTACCAAAATTTTTCTTCCTATAAAAATTTTACTTCAAAAACCCTGTCTACCTAACCAACAAGATTCATCTTTTCAATATAACAAAACATGCATTGATTGCATTTGAAGAAAATTTTTGTAAAGATTTATATATGATTTGGTTGTGAACTCATTTCATTTCAACAAAATAATAACACAACACAACATTGTGTGTATGTTGTTCTTGTTGTTGTTGTTATTATTATTGTTGTTGTTGTTGTCCATTTGAAGATTGATCACGAATTCTTTTATTAGCGGTTCCACATTTATCACTTTTTAAGCTCAATCTATAAAGAGTGCAAGATAATATATTAAGTTGGAAAACAAAAATAGAAACAAAAAAATAAACAAAAAACAATAACAACAACAATAATAATAAAAATCTGGGATATAATTACTGGCGGCGTTCTGAATCCGATGAATACAATTTGCAAATAAATAAAAATAATAATAAAAAAAAAAAAGGTGAATAAAAAAATTAAAAGTGATGGACCTCTACTCTCATTGGAAATATACAAATGAATTTTTATTATATATATTTTTTTTTGTTTATTTTGGTTCCATCCAGGTTAAGGTATACCACTCGTAAGTGGTATCAATACATATTATATATTTTGGTGTATAAGAGTTTTGCATAAATAAACCCCAATAAACAGTTAGAATTAATGGTTTCGATAAAAAAAATTTTTAAATAACAAATTCAAGTCTAATTGATTAGGTACGGTTTTTGACAGGCTGAGATTTTTCTTTAAAAAACGACAAGAAAAAACTGAAAACAATAACAAAAAAACCAAGAAACAAAGTGATACACTATATTTATTTTAAAATGCAATTCAGTCAAAATTTCAAATTGCAAATACCAAAGGTCAATATTATTATTATTATTATTCTTTTTTTTTGGAATACGATTAAAAAATTTTTTGTTAAAATGATTATAATTGCCATGCCAATTAAATATAAATGGATCCTAATTTGTTTATGAATTTTTATCGTTTTAGTTTTTTTTTTTACTGAAAAATGCATTTTCTAAAGATCACTTTGTGAGACTGACTCATAATTTTAATGTGGTTTAAGAATTTTATTTTAATAAAATATTTCATGTACTGCAAAGGTTGGACAAGATTTCATCAATTATTTAACTAAAAATGTCAAAATATGAATTAGTTTTGTTTTGTAAAATGATGGTGTGACTTGCAAACTTCAGAATTAAATTGTAAGATTTTGATTATTAAATATGAAAATTTGGTTTAAATGAGTCATTCGAATTTTATTTATGAGTTATTTTGTAACTGGGAAAAAAAAAAAAATTTAATAAATGTAAGATAAAAAAGTTGAATAATTTATCGGAACTAGGACAATTTTTAGTACACAGAATTTTTCCAAGTGCAGTTTCAAGTGTATAGTTTAGTATGAACTCGAAAATATTATATTTTTATTTCATTTTGTTTTATTTTATTTAAGCTTGGTAATAAAATAAAAATTAAAAATTAAAAATTAAAAATTAAAAATTAAAAATTAAAAATTAAAAATTAAAAATTAAAAATTAAAAATTAAAAATTAAAAATTAAAAATTAAAAATTAAAAATTAAAAATTAAAAATTAAAAATTAAAAATTAAAAATTAAAAATTAAAAATTAAAAATTAAAAATTAAAAATTAAAAATTAAAAATTAAAAATTAAAAATTAAAAATTAAAAATTAAAAATTAAAAATTAAAAATTAAAAATTAAAAATTAAAAATTAAAAATTAAAAATTAAAAATTAAAAATTAAAAATTAAAAATTAAAAATTAAAAATTAAAAATTAAAAATTAAAAATTAAAAATTAAAAATTAAAAATTAAAAATTAAAAATTAAAAATTAAAAATTAAAAATTAAAAATTAAAAATTAAAAATTAAAAATTATGGATATATAAAAAGATTCTACTGGTTACCAAGTATAATATATGATTATACAAATGTAGGAAGGGTATACTAAGCTCATCGAGCGAAAAATGAAAGATTGAATTTTGTTGAAATTTTAAATTTATTATTTCAATTTTTATTTAACTAAAAATTTACTTAACAAACTTTTAATTAAAGTTATTTTATTTATCTTGTTATCTAACTAATTTTTATATATAAATGTATGTATAACACCTTGTAGCAAAAATTGCCATGTGTGTTGTTCGACGGTTCAGCAGCAAGAGAAAGAAAAGTTGTTTTACAACCGTTTAGAATGGTACTTAGCAGTCAATGACGGAAACAAGCAACCGGATATGGTTACCGGAATGTTGTACTACACGGATTGATTATGTTCTACGTAATATCACATGTGCCATACGGTGACTTTTTCTACTAGTGACTGTTTCTATCATCTATTTTTTGAGGCAGACAATTCATAGGTATTGCGGTTGCCTGTTAAACATACATGTTAAACATACATAGATAAATAAATAAATATTGTATAGGTACATGTAGGTAAGTAAGGTAACGTTATCAGTATCTAACAAAAATAAAAAAAACAAACACAATATATATTTGATAATATGTAAAATTTACACTATGTTTTTTTAAATACAATATAAATTGAAATAAAATTCCAAATATAAAAATGTAATATTTTCTGATATGTAGGCTACATAAAACTTCAAATCTGTATATTCAATAGCTCTAATTTACCACTTGAAACAATTAAGTAAATTCTATTAAAGGTAAATAATAAATATTCGATTCACTCTCTCGTAGTTTTGATTATCTATACATCGTAAGTCACCCGAACCTGCAGTAAATTGGGTGAAATTGACATCAGATTATTAAGTCTCTAATAAAAATAAATTTCTAATAAAAATAACGAATATGTTAATAAACATATCATGCTTGAAGAACAACAGTCTTAGTCGAAGCAAGTACCCAGCAAAAAATATGGCCACAACTGAAGAGGTTAGCCACAGATGGGATTTTCTAATCAATTTTTGTGACGACGAAATATATGTTTCAAACGATACCGATATACCCGAATACACAGCTTGAGCTAACTGAGAAATGGAGAAGAAAAATGTCCCTTTGATCAGTATAGGAATATTTTGAATAAATTTGTTAATATTACTCTTGAACTTTGGTATCTTGTATGTATAAAGTCAATATGTATGAATTATTTGTAATAAAACATATTGAATTTATAGTGTAGGACATTATAATAATTCAATATTTGGTAATTATTCCAACCTAATCTACCTATCTAACTAATATTCTAGGCTAACTAAAAAAAGTCCTAAAAGGATGTGAGTTGATAAAATGTTGATGATTTTATGCTTTAATGATGGACATGTATAAAATTGACAATATGGGAATTATGAAATATGAGTGTTGCAAATTTGATCAAATTACAAAAATTGTCAAAACACACCTTCTCTGGTTTTATTTTTTAATTTTGTTTTATTTTTATTTATTTTCAATTAATGAATTTAATGGCTGATTTTTAGGATTATGTAAATTGAAATTTAATACAAGTATCAAAATAACAAACAAAAACAATAATTATACAGTTTGAAAAAGAATAAAAAATTTGATAATGGCATCCTGCTGATTGTTTTAATCTGGTTTTGACTATGCTGATGATGAAGCCATTAAAAATTTCATGTTAATTTTTTTTTTGTAAATTTTTAAATAACATCACTCTTGAAAGACAATACCTGATTAAATAATGATGGTATCAAAACTCTTTGTTTACTTATTGATATTGTATGTATATATATATATATATATATGTATATAATGTATTAACATTGAATTATTTTTGGTTTAAGGGTTTCTTGCGATATATTAACCTATATTTATAATTTGTAGGTTAAATTTACACACTAGCAAATTTGTTGATAGTGCAGGTACTAGATTTAATCCATCCCAATATGTACATGGAAATGTTTCAATTTTGTTATGTTTATATATAAATAAATATATATAGGTCATTTAATATTATGTACCGTAAATTGCTTAATCAAAGCAGTTGTCAGATTATTCTGTGGTTAGATAATTCGGTTACAGAGTTTCAACTCTCAGAAAATACATTTAATTTTAAACTGGTTATCAGAAGTTATTTTTAAATTTATAAATTGAATTTGGTCTAAATAATGAAGTGAAATTCTAATAAAAAAATAACAATGAAAACACTATTTTCTCCTTATTGTTCTAGGCTAATTTTTAAAAAAAAATATATTAATTAATTTAGTGGCCTAAATATCTAAAGGAAACATTGTAGAATTTTTACTTCACAAACTGCTTATTTATTTCAATTGAATTTTGTGTTCTCCAATAAACTCCCTGCTACTTATTGGAATTTAATTTGGATAAAAACTTTGTATTGATATAAAAAATTAAGGCTTATATTTTTTACTTGCCCTAAATTAGAAAAACCATTATTATAGTCAATTGTGTTAACTTATCACATTATCAATAGTAATTTAAGGAGCATAGTAATTTCGAAAATTTTTTCCATATTTCAACATAGTGATATGAACTGTACAGAATAAAATGTTCAAAACAACAAGTTTAAATGATTGCAAAAAATTATCAATTTTTAATAAAATATATAAAATATATTTAAGATTTATTAGATATAAAAAAAATTCTGCAGTAAAACAACATTTTATACGTAAATAGCGTCAAGGTTAAGTAAAAAAAATAACGTCTAGATGTCAAAAATTCAAATTGATTGGTAATTTGTTAAATGACGTATTCGTATTCGGCGTAAAACGTCAATACTGAATTGGATATTAAGAAAATAATGTCAGCAATAACATAAGCATAAATTCACACGTAACCTATCACATTGAACAAAAACTTAAGATATGTAACACTTTTTGTATACTTTTCCTATAAAATTATAAAAAATATTTGCAGATTTTCAAATCCAAATTTTTTTTGCTATTACATTTTCAATAATACACTCAAATCTAAGTAATCGTCATAAAAATTATTAATACAATATGATAAAATAATTTTACTTAAAATATTTAAACCACAACTATTTAAAACATTCATCAATTACCCGACACAATTAAACAAGCACAATTTCATAATGTGTAGTTGTTTTAAACAAATTATAACGAAAGACTTAAGCAGAAAACCTGAAAATTGAATTTAATAAATATTTCGTTATTAATTCGTAAATAAATTGTTACGAATAATATTTTACAATTAAGTGTATCATTTGGACTTAGAAACTATTAAAATTTATATTAAGGGTGCTTAGGGTGTAGATTGAAGGTGTAGTTTTGTACTAAGTGTTGAAGCGTAGAACTGTATCGCTATTGTAAAATTTTTATATGAAAATATCAAGATTTGTAGATTTTGTCGAGACTCAAACCTATTGTATTTTTAGTATTGTGCTTTAATTGATATTGTACTTTTTAAGTTTTAATTCATAATATATTTGGAAAATAGCTTAGATAAGGACAGAGGTAATTTTTTAAATCAAAAATTTACATTGAATTATTTTATGAGTGTAGTTACAAGTGAAAAAAGAAGATTGTTTTGTAAACAAACCGCTATCACAATTATAAATCTAGTACAACATCAAAAGTACAAGGTCGCGTTCACGAACTAGTTGACACTAACAACATTAATTTTCTTATAAGGAAAGTTCTATGGAAATCTGTTTTATACGTTTGCTGTACAATGTCATACAAAATTTTATATTTTAATTAAATTTTATACCAAATAATAGAACAAATAAAAATCAAATGAACACACTTTTTGACAATTTTATTAGTTTCAGAATTTTTTTTAATAGATGTAGTCTGTTCTATTGAATATCAATAGACTTCCGCGATTGACCCCTATTCTTCTTTTCGAATACTCTTGTTTCTTCTTCCAAAAATGTAAATTATTCATATATGAAAAATTTTAATAAAAACTAATTAACTTACAAAAAATTATGTACCCTTAAACTATACGAAACGTTATATTACATAGATTTTAAACTATATATAAACTATAATAAAATAAATATTAAGAGCACAATCTTCATATTACAGTCATCATTTCTATTTATATGATCATCATCAATCATCATCAACATCATCATCATTATTATCATCATAATTGTCAATAAAAATTCATTCAAAAGTGATTTTCAATTTCATTGTTTTATCTTAATTAGATGAGACTTTCTTGAGTAGAGTCGAAGCAGCAGGATAACACTATGACTATGATAAAAAGACCAAAAAAAAGCATAACAATAAAAAAAACTCATTTTTCTTATTGCATTTTCATTGAATGGCAATTCCAATTTTTTTTCTTGTTAATCTTTTTTGGTTTTGTTTTGTTTCTTTTCTTTTTTGATATGTTACAATCAAACAAATCTTATTTGTTTACCTGTATGTTTTACCTATGTACTATTACGGCTACTGATGGTGTATCATAAAATAAAAAAAAAGTGGCAATTGATGATAGTGATGTTGATAATGATTATATTTATATTAAATGCTAATAAATAGTACCATGATGATAATAATGATTTTAATATTGATGATTTTGATAATGATATTGATGATGATGATGATGATGATGATGATGATGAATATCTATCTGTCGTTTTTATGTTATGTTTCGTCGTCATATTATGTATCCTCATCATTATTATCATAATCAATTTTCATCAATGCATTTTTGTCGCTGTTGAATTTTGTTATTGTGTTGTTTTGTTTTATTTTTTATATTTTTTTTTGTTTGTTTTAATTCTATTTCTTCTTTTTATGTATTTTTGTTCTTCAAATGAATTACACATGGCAAAAAGTAATAATAAAAGTAGTAGAAATATAAACAGCAGCAACAGCAGCAGCAGTAATGGCAATCAGCATCAGTAACATCAAAATGCAGAAGTAGTTAGAGTAAATAAAATAATAAAAATAAGAAAAACAGCTTAACTTAACCTGTTGGTAAACAAAAAAAAAAAAAACAAAAAAAATGCAAAATTGCAAAAAAAAAAAAAGAAAAGCGAGGGATTAACTGGCACATAGCGCAGATATTGTTTTACATCATTTTTGCATTTTTTCTTGTTTTTGTGTTGTTTTATAATTTCTGATGCACAGAAGTACAAAAACATGATGAAGAAAATGGTAACTTTGTCGTTTCTTTTAAAAATAATTTCTTCTTGTTTTTATTTTTTTAATTTTATATATTTTATTTTTTCTTTTTCTTATTAAAGAAATCTTTGACTGGATTGGAGGTACTTTGAAAGAAAATTTACACATAACTTGATATTCAATGGGAGGGACTATATATATTATAAGAACTCTTCTCTCTAAAGAGAATTACGCTTAAATTTTATTTAGTATTGCTGCCAGTACAAATAATTGAAGAAAAAAAAAGAAAGAGGAGAAAAAAAAGAAATATAGAAGTTGTAAAAAATTGAAGAAGTTGAAGCCATCAACTATGCAGAATAAATAAGTAGTACTTACTTGTCATACGTATTTAGTAAGTTTAAATTATATATATATATATTCGCTTTTTTTTAGCCTTTTATTGATGGAAATTTTTTCTTCTGATTTGTTGGAGACACAAGAAAATAATAAAAACAAAATAAAAAAAAAGTTTTAATAAAAGAAAAATGGCGAATTAAAATTTAATCTGAGTTAAGAATATAAGTTGAGAAGAATAAAAGTTAAAAAATTGTAGTTGGGGTTTTTGTTTTTTTTTTGTGATGAAATAAAGGTGGGCATGTTATGATCACATTAAACATTTTTTGCCTATTTCAGTTATTTTTTTTTGTTCTGTTGCTGTTACAGGATATTGAATATTATTATGTGTTATGTTTTGACAGCTTTATATTTCAAATAAATATCAACATAATGTATATTAAAAGTAAAAAAAAAAAAAAAAAATAATCACTAAAGATTTATTTAATCTGACAAATATAATCTGATTTAAAATATGCTGGGAAATTAGATTTAAAGTTTACCACCATAAATGTAATAAAATTTGACTCTAGGATACTTTTGGAAATTTTGAATATATAATTATTTCGAGTATAAAAGATGGACTATATAGACATTGTTTTAGTAACTTATATAACTTTACTTAGAGTATATTTTGTACATTTTTATACAAATGTTCGACCTATTTCACAACTATAATTTTCATTATTGATCAAAAATAAAGCTGAGCTGAACCAA
Source organism: Argyra leucocephala (assembly GCA_963942445.1). Classification (NCBI taxonomy): domain Eukaryota; kingdom Metazoa; phylum Arthropoda; class Insecta; order Diptera; family Dolichopodidae; genus Argyra; species Argyra leucocephala. Next base: position 161,393,845 of record OZ012678.1, read on the forward strand.
ATATCAAATATAGTTATTACCAAACATAGTATATGTAATACATATAAACTCCACATTAACTTTTCCCTAACTAAATAATCATTAAAAAATAATCTGTATTTATGTAACTGAAATTTGTGATAAATCTTGAATCTGTCTTCTAATTGAAGTTATTTTCATTTTTATTGTAATTGATTAAATTTTTTTTAATATAATTTTTTGTTAATTTTATTATTAATTTTTTTTCTTTATTATTTTTGAAAATTTAATTTTAGCTTTTAATTTAATTATGAATAAATAATTCTAACTTGCTTGAATTAAACTCGTAGGTAAATAAATATTCAATATTAACATTGAAAAAAAAACGATTTCGTACCATAAAAACTAAGTTCTTAATAAAAAATAGACTTTTTAAAAATATCCTATTCCAAATACAAATAATTGAATAAAAGCTATTAATTAAGTTAATTAGAAATCATTAACCTAAATCATAGTTGTATTGTTTGTTTTGTATGTTTTTATCAAATTGAGCTCCAAAGTAATTTCAGTTCATTATAATAATATTATAAAATTGTAAAAATTAATTTTGAAAATGAATAAATAAATAATAATAATAATAATATTAGTAAAGTCTATTCATTCTATTAAAAAAATATCAATTAATTCTATTCATTCATCAATAAAATCTATCAGTAAGATCTGTTAATTTTTTTTTTTCTTATTTATTTTTTCTTATTTTAATTTACAATTAGAAAACAAAAGCTTACCAAAACTAATCTTCATTCTAATATGACTTATGAATAAAACCTTAAAACTATGTTTTAATTATTTTTGTTTACGTCTGCTTACGTCTTTATTTTATTATGTTTTTGTTAATTATTAATTGTGACATAATTTTACTGACTATTTTAATTATAATTTAATTAGAAAAACCAAAATTTGTTTCAATATTATTTTCATGCATGAGGTCTGTTCATGTACTCTTTATTTTGACTGAAAATCTAAATCAAATGATTATTATATGCATTAACTTACATATAGTATATACAGTAATAACTTATTTATATATAACAATCCATTAACCCAATTATATCAACAGTTAAGTTTACAGTACATACATTTGTCAATAGCCAAAATATTGAGTACGATAATTTATCAATTTTTTTTGTGTACATTCGTGTGGTAGACAAATTTTAATATATATTTTTATGCTATAAAAAAAAAATTATTCAAATTCAGTGAATAAAATGTAAATAGATAGCACAAATTGCGTAACCCAAAAGTAGTTGTATCAAGACAATCTCTCGAGTAAAACCAAAAAAATCATTATAATGAAAACACAATTAACAAAATATAGGACCTTATTATGAAGTGTCAGTTTTCAGTAAATATCTAAGAGGTGTCAACTGATATTCGAAAATGGTATTGTTATTATCAAAAATTACTATTGTGAGTGTCAGTAAGAGTCAGCTTTTATTAAAGCAATTTTTTTCTGTAAATTTTAGAGTGACAAAATAGATTGTGTTAAAAAAATTTTTTCGTTTTCGTTTTTATTAAAATTGTAAGTACATATTTTTTATTTTATATGCTTTAAAGGTATTAAAAATACATACCTACTTTTTTTTTAATAAAATGACAAAATCTTACAGAAATAAGATAATTAAAGTGATTAGTTGAATAATTGGAGAATAGACAAATTAAAAAAATATAAAAAAAAATTCGGTTGGCGAATAATTATTTTTTTTCTAAAAAGACTTTAAAACAACTACAAATTTAAAATTTTAAATGTAAAAAAAAACGTCAATTTTCTCAGTATTCACAATAGAACAAAAATTTTGTAAATATCACTTCACAACAGCAAATAAAACTTCAATTTACAAAATTTCTCAGTTGCCAATCGACTGAAAATTGAACATCGCAATAAGAGCCATAATCAGTCTTAAATTAAAACATTATCCTAAAATAGGGTCAATTTGAAACAACCAGAGTTTTTACGTTAACACGTTGTTGAGAAGTGTTTCATTGTTTTGCTAGATAAATGAAATTTGTGATGATAACGATAAACTATACTTAAGCCCAAATTAGAATGGAGTTATGAGATTTCATAGATCAAAACTGTTAATGAAAAATTTTTGTATAAAATTTAGAAATTAAATTAACTTGTTTAAGTTCATCATCTCACATGATGGACCATTCGAAACATAATTACCTTCGGTGGCGCAGTGGTTATGTAACAGGATCCATGGCCAAGGGTATCCGGGTTCGAACCTGGTTGATGGCGATTAATAAAAAAAAATCCATCATTAAATTTGTTAATTGAAAATCGAAATTAATCGAATGAAAATCGTTAATTGAGATCGAACTCCTAATAAGGTAGCGCCACGTTGTTTCTAGACAGCGTTAGATGGTTATTCCATCTCCTAGGACCGGTTACTGTAGGCCAATCACCTGCATAATTGGGAAATCAATGGATTCGAAATAAAAAATAATAGAAGTTGAAAATAAGTGCTATATGACATTTTTTTATTATTAAAATATTCTGACTATGCTGACAACTACTATATGACAACTACACTGTTTTTAGTTTTAGTTTATTATATTTAGTTTTATATAGTATATAGTTTTAATATTTTTTCTTTTGAATTCCTTTGTTCTATACTATTAGACGGACCATGAGAGAGTGAGAGTGACTTTTAATTAAATAATGGTGTCTTTAGTTTCCGTGCACAGTAACCGGAACGAATGAGCGGCTTAAATATAATTTAAATCTGCTGCCTATGCTTACTACTTTGCTGCCTATTATAAATGACAGACACCAGTCATTAGTATATTATCATAAGTAAATTAAAAATTTTTGTGCCCATTTTACCATTACTGTTTAGTAATGATAAGGAGTAATAACTGTGAAAAAACAGTCATCAATATCCGAAGTTATTATATTTAATCAAAACTCTCCATCTTTTTTAGTTTTGTATGAACCTACATATACACTTTTAAAATTTTATATTCTGGGAAAATCGTAATATCTTATAGTTTTGAATGGAAAAACGAATTCGTAATACCTTTTCGAATTAAAATAGATTTATTATTTTTTTTTAATTTTAAAGAATATAATTAATAGTTACATGATTTGAGAATGAGCATTAAGTGGCAGGAAATAAAGCAATTAATCTAATGGTATACCTATATTAAATATAAATGACAATTTTTTCATACTTGTGGACTAGAAAATTTTTCAAATGGATTTTAAATTAAAGTGCATTGATTATGAAAAAATAGTTCGAAATAAAAAAAAAAATATCGATTTTTTATAAAGAATTAAAATTAAGAATGTTTAGAAATTTGAAATAAAGAATAAAAATAATAAATAATTATGGCGGCATTTATTGAGTTTTTCAGTTTTGACTTGACTGACTACAGAGAAATTTTAACAGTTGAGATTTTATTTGGTATTGTAAAGTGATACTTAAAAAATTTCGTTCTATTATGAATACTGAGAAAATTGACGTTTATTTGACAGTTAAATCTTTATTATCGGGTCTTTATTTGTAGCATCGTAAAGTTATAAGAGCTGAAGTTTTTCAATATGTGTTTTATGTAAAAGGGTAAATTATTTTATTTTCTGCTTTTCTAGAACTAGATTTTTTTAAATTTGTTGATATTATATATATATGGATCTTACTTATATATATATATATGGATCTAAATATTTATATTATTTATAACCATATTAATTTTATGCAATTACTACCATTTAATTTATTTTTTTTTGCCTTATTTGTAAATAATGAAAACAATTGATTTGATTTAAAAAATGCATTAAAATTACAAAAAAGTAAAGTTATCTGCAACTAATTATTAATATAACAATTAGATCTGTACAAGTTATTTAATATGTAAACTTGTGTACTGAACAAATAACCCATAATTTAAAGTATTAATATTATCTCAAGTGATGAACCATTCGGAATATGCTTTTGCATCAGAATGCTGTTGCCTAACTAATTTTTTTTTTTTTATTTATATTTTGAATTTGTATATTGTTTAGATTTTGGACTATTTTGGATTATATTTATTATATTTGCTTTACTTATTATTTTTAAGATTGAATTCTAGTTTTAATTAATTTGGTTAATTGTAATGAATTTTTTTATATTTAGTATAAAAAATAAAATAAATAAAATCGTATAACAAAATATTCACCGTAAAGAAACAAAATGTGTATGTTTGACTGATTCTTGAAACTTACTAGCATGATATTTCGTTGTAATACATTTAATTATTAGTATTTCTTTGTATACTATAATTATTGTAAATTATAATAAAAGTAAGCACTAGCTACCAGGTCCATCGGCTCATAATACATTTAAATATATTGCTAAGCCATATATATTTTTTTCACTATCTTCTCAACCCGAAAAAATTTGTATGAATGCGTCATACGAATATATATATATGTAAAAAAATGTATACCCTATATAAAAAAACCTATTTCAAAAAGTATTTTAAGTAAATAAAGTTTAAAACATCAAAGCTATTCTTATATTAAAATAAAGATTGTAAATAGATCTCTGTATATTAAACTTTTAAATTTTCTTTAATGTATTTCTGTTTTACATCTTGACTGTTATATTAATAATGCCCAAAAAATAGTTAAAGGTAGTTAAAAAATATTTGTTGACAATATTATACTCGTATCTGTGGCTAAAATATAAGCCCGCTTAAATCGAGTTAAGCAAACAAATTAGCTGTTAGTGACATCGTATTCCCAATTATGAAATCGCTTATCTGAAAAAATCTTGTAGCATTGCAGCAATTTGAATGCGAAATATCGTAAAAAGTATAGAGCGCTTAAGTTGATGGAGATATGGTTTTATACTTTTTAATGATCGTTATTTATTTACTTAAGAAATCGCAAAATATAGATTTACTTTTAAATTAAAATTAGTTAAATTATTTTTTTTATTAAAATTAGTTAATTTAAATGTCATTTGACAGTTCTAAAATCATGTCAAAATCAAAAATGTTTTTCTTGTTGTTTTTGAATTGTTTTCAAATTGTTTTGTTTTCAATTGAAATTCTTTGAAATTAAAAATGAAATGCGGGTTATGAGCAACATTTCATGATGACAATCTAGGATGACAATGTCGTGTCGTTTTTCATTGGACTTTAAGTTTTAGTTGGACAGCTCATTTTATAAAGAAAAATATTCTATATATAAATCGAAGTTTTGAAAAATGTTAACAAAAAAAAAATGCATAATTCTAAAAAAAGGAAGTTGTATAAACAAAACCTAATAATTCATAATTTTTATTAGATAAATAGAATATGAAGCTTTAAAAATTCCATTAATTTGAAACAAGAATTATAACAAAAATATAACAAACATAATGCTAAAAACAAAAATAATTTGTTTTATTTGAAAATCATTAAAAATATTTAGGGAAAACGCTGCTAACATGCTGGTAACTTGTATTAGTTAATAAAAATATGGTATGGACGAAAAACAATACATTAGGATGGAAAAAAAGAAAATCAATAAGCATCAGACGTAGTCGGAAAGGTTAAACTAAGATCAAATGAATTTGCAGTCTAATCGATTAAGTAGTTTGATTTAAGTCATGTCAATTTTTATTGTCAATTTACTGTCAGTCAGTCTGACTACTTTTGCAGTGTAATCGATTATTTAGTTTGACAAAAATCATGTAATCGAAAATGTTATCTGTAAGTCATTTGTGTCTTGCAAACTTGCAATTTAGTAAAAATTTAAATGCTTGAAGTCCAGTTGTGTATTAAAATAGAAATTGAGTGAATGGTTTGATTATAATTAAAAAACACAGTTTTTAATGCTGTAACAATTGAATACATTGACTCGGAGGAAGAACATTAAAGTCAAATTTATTTTCATTGTATTTGTAATTTTTTTTGTTTGTATATTAGAAAAAATTGCTTGGTAAACAGATGAAAGCGTTTTCTATTTTTCAAAATCAATTTCTTAAATTATTTTTTAGGTTAAAAAATTGCAACAAACATTAAATGTCAAAAGTTCAAACTACAAATATCACTTGCAATGGAATTGAAACAAAATCATTTTCATCAGCTTGACATTTCCAATTACACCTATCTTAAAACAATTACAGAGAAAATGTAAATTGAACTTGCAAATTTTGTTAGTTTTATATTTTTTTTTGGCCGATTTCTTTTACCGTCGCCGTGAGATAGTTTCAAAATAAAAATATGGGAAATTATATGTTATTAGTAAATAATATTAAGAAAATTTCTACTTAAAACCAATCTGAGTTTTGCAGGGTATGTTCCCAAATTAATTAGAAGTCTAATATTTTCCTTTGAATTTTACTAAATATGCTTATAATATAAATACGCGTTGTTTGTTTACAACTTGGGAACTCTTGGAAAGGGTGTTTTGTACTTGACTGAGAGAATAGATCTAAAATTGTCTTATTTATTTTTATTGGACAGATAGCAGCTTGATCTTTTTCGCAGCTGGTTCGTTTACTTTCAATTATAACCTGTCCTGTTAACATAAAAACGATAACTTTATTTTTATTTCCTCAGTTGAGTACAAAACACTGAATAAACTTATAAGTTGAGTACAAAACACTGAATAAGCAAGTGGTAGACGAAATACGTATATCTGCATAAAAAGCAGTTCTAGTTGAAGTCAAATATCCAACTATGTTTAATAAATATAGTACTTGATAATGAAGAATAAATATTTTACAAAAACAATCTAATTAAGCGTTTTCAGTGTAAAATTTTTAAAAATATTTGTTATGTAAGCATACATTTTTCAACAATTTTCTAAATTAATTCAAATTAAAAAATCTCTTTTTTTATTATTCCTTTACTGTCAAATATATAATAAACATATATTTATTTCCAACACAAAATACTTACATACTGTAAAATCATTGATTAAAAAAAAATAATTAATCTTAAGCAACGGTAAATATTGTAAATTAATGAATAATAACAGAAAAATTGGAATTATCGCAAGAACCGTTATTATTATTATGTATACTACGTTAATTTCAAAATTGCAAATTCAAATATATTGGAAAAATTAATGCATGTACATAATTTATATGTATAATGTATATATTTTTGTACATATATAATGTATATATTTATATAAGTATATAAAAAACAGTTAGTTGATTAAAATTAAGCATAATTACAAAAACAAAGCAAAAAAAAGTCATTATTAAGATAAAAAAAATTATTAATTTACTATTTTTTAACACTAAAATAATCTCATCTTAAAATGAAAAAAAAAACAAAAACAATGAGAAAAAAAAACTTTTCCATTAAAATTTAATATGCAAAAAAAAAAGAGAAAAAAATTTCAATAAAAATTTCTTTAAATTCTGATTGGTCAAGAAAAATCAATCGTTAATAAAACTCCCAAACAATCTAAACCTACACTGTACTCTGTAGTATTGTAATATATATTATAATATATGTAACTACATTTTATATATTTTTTATAAAATAATGTCAACTCTCTATATGCATAACATTTCATTTTCCGTTTACTTTGCAATTGAATTGCATGCAAATCCTAAAATCCACCCCTTCACACTTCATTATTTTTTATAAACAAGATACTACTTATTGTGCAACGTTAATGCATTGCATACACACATTCATATAATAATTTATACCCTTAATACAATGAACATCCGTTCATACATTCACATGTATAATATCTATAAGTATATATATATATATCTATATGTATATAATTTATTTCCATAATTTTTTTTTTGTTTTAATTTAATTTTTTGTGTTTTGTTTTTTTTTATATGTATATAATAATAATAATTTGCCACCATTAAAAATTCCTGTCATGTTCTCGATGTCATCTTACTTAGTAAAATGGTTGTCACAACATAACAGCACAATTCAGTACTCATTTAAACGCCTGACGAATCAAGCAAAAATTTTCTCAACAACATCAGAAAATACAAAAAAAAAAAACAATAAAAAATAATTTTTATTGTTGTTATTTTTTTTTTTTCAATAAAGTAAAACAAAATCATCATCATCATAATGTTGTTATGTATTAATCTAAAAAGTATTTTTGCATTAATAATTTTTTATGCTGTTACTGCTAAAACAACATTCATACATATATATATATATCTAAATATAAATATAAATATTTACAAATTACATTTATTGCTGCTGTTATACTCCTGTTACTACTACATTATACTGCTACAAATACAACTACTATACATATACTGTTAGTAGTATTCATTCTGCAGTTAGGATTTCATCCTACTAAATTACTCAGAAAATGTTGTTGTTGTTGTTTTTGGACTTTTTTTTGTATTTAGGTTGTTGAATATTATGTTGTTGGAATAAAACTTCACCAATATACAATTACAAAAGAATACCGAAAAATTTATTGTCATGGAATGCTAACACAGGGTGTCTCTTTTTATATTTTTGATTTTGATTTTTTATTATGTTTGTTTTTTTTTTATTTTTATTTTTTGCAAATATTGATATAATATGAAAATAATACAAACAAGTGCCTCTGTTGTATTTATTATTGTAGAATTTATAGAATATAGGTATATATATTTTTTTATTTATTTTCATGTCATTATTATTATTATTTTTTTTTTTATTTTTTTTTATTATTAATTTTAAATTCTAATCCATTTGAAGTTTTTCCGTCTCAAAATAATATTGGAGAGTTTAAAACTACAAAATAAAACATGAAACATAAGAAAAAAAAAATTATAAAAAATGAGAACTTGTTGCGAGCGAGTCCCCTTCATTTTATTGATGCATAAATAATCTCTAAAGAAAGCAACAATAAAAACAACAACAAATAATAAAAAAAAAAATGCATTCCCAAAGTGTATATTAAAGTTAGTTGCTGTTGTTGTTGTTTTAATATTGCTGCTGTTGTTGCTGTTACTTAGGATAAAAACTTAAGAAATATGAGAACTGATCAACTTGAAATGTTCTTCTATATTATATACATGCATAAAAATATTCATATATTTAAATATATTATATATATTATTTATATGCATTTGTATTAGTAGCACCACTTTGGATTTGGATTTTTATATTTTTTTTTTTTCGTTTTTATTATTGTTGTTATTACTCTTTTTTTGCACATATTTAACATTTTAATATCGAACAAGACTCCTGTCTTAACGCATCAGCCAACCGGTAAAGAAAGGTTTGGCAAATCGCCCAGAAAACTTGAAAAATGAGTTTGCATTAAAGCATCACATTATATTTTTTTTTTATGTACATTTGTACCTTTATGTATGTAAATTGTGTAATATTGATATTGATGTTGGGGATGATGATGATAATGATGATGATGATAATAATGATGTTTAGTTTTTATATTCGTTTCGCTGTTTTTTTTTATCATGTTTTTTTATTATTATTTTTTTTTGCTTTTTGTGAATAATGATTGGTGCTGCTGATGGTAATGTTGTTGGTCAAGGTGGAAAAAAAAAATATAACGATAATGATGGTTGTTATTTATAGTGAGAAAGAGTGCAAAAGAATGAAATGTCATACGTACCATACACAAAAATTTTTTTTTGTTTTTTTTTTGTTTTTTTTGCAATATTTTGAAAAAAAAGGAACAAAAATAAAATATTAAAATTATGCCTTTTCAATTTCAATTCAATTAAATATTTGAATACTTGTATACTAATCTATGCGAATACCTAACTAATGTACGTCTGCTACTAAGAATTTAAAATAATTGAATTAATTCTAAAAATATTTCATTAGGTAGGTAGGTAGAAGTACCTATTCCGGATGCTTTTGGAAAAGCAAGCAGCAATTAATTGCAGGTTTTTAATACCCCAACTCGTCACTAGGTCACTATTTGTTGTTGTTCGTTGTTTTAAAGGTCACTCTCCCATTATTACTCTCCCAATGTAATCGATACTTACTAGAGCTATCCTGTGCATCTGAGAAGTGTGATCAGATTACCAATTTAGCTTTTTGCAATAATACTTATATATTGTTGGGGGAAGCCTAAACGTAAAGTCCAGAGTCTAGGTAATGCTGGTCAGCTGAAAAAAGTGTTCAAGAGTTTTTGTTTCATTTTCTGTTTTGCAGCTGTGACAATTCCGATTGAACGGAATACCTGGTAGGGTGGCTTCCTATGGTTCAAGGAGCTGTACTGATGGCTACTACTCTTGATATCAGTTTGAGGCCTGACTAGAAGTTATCTGGCTTTGTTGATGTTATGCGAAGGCCTTGTTTTCGTAGAGGTCGCAGATAGTATGAATGAATGCGTTCCTTGACGGCTCCAGTTGGCAAGTAAACGATATGTTTTGCTTAAATTCTAATTATCTTGAAATTGTTATGTTCAAACGGCATAACGAAATCAAAGAGATTATTTTGCAATTCAGAGAACAAACATTTTTAATTGGAATTCGTAAATTATTATGGAATATGATATTAGAATAAGAGATCCACTTCGGTATCTGTAGAACGTTACCGTAGACTATAAATTTCACAAATTTTTGTAGTTGCTTTCTAAGATTTTATTTTAATTGATAAATCTGTAATAAAAGCATCTGAAAAGGATCAGTTCTATTATTTTTAGTATTAATTTCAATATTAATATTTGAAATTTTAATATTTTTTAATTTATAATACATTATTAGTATTATTTTCCATTTGCGGATGATGCTTTAGTCTTAAGGACATCAACAAACAGTAGGTACTTAAATTATTTCACTTCTCTAAATGTAAGTACTAGTTTTTCCGGCGCAGAAAGGATACTGTTTTGTCTTCTTCTCATTTAGTTAAGCCAAGTTATTGTAAAAATAAAAGATCTATACTTGCTGAATATTGCTGGATGGGCAGTGCCCAACTCCAACATATGGAGGAGCTTCCACTGTTAATTAGTAAACCTAATCTGATAATAATATGTTGAGTTAGGAGTTGATGTTTCGTATGGTTGTTTTATTTTGATCATAAGATTTTTATAATGGTTTTTAATATTTCCTGGATATTATTGGATGGGCAGTGCCTAACTTCACCATATTGACGAGTCTCCACAGTTAAATACCTACCTATATGCTGACTTATGAGTTGATGCTTCTTATTGTTGTTTTATTTCAGAGTAATAAATCCAATATCGACTGGATTTACCCATCAATCTGATTGTTCCAAAAGCTTTAGTTATAAATTGAGGGTTGTGTTTTAATTTGGTTTTACTTATTATTAATAAAAATCGGCACTATATTTTGTTACACAACAAATTTTCATTTATTTGTTAACTAATTTCGAATATAACGTGATCGGTATTAGCCTAGATTGTACCAAAATCGTATAGTGTCAAATTCGAAATCTATTAAGATATAAATCTATTTATAATCTTTTAGTTGGTGGAAATGACGTGATATTTACAGTTATTCGCTGATACCACAACGCTAGGAGCCTTGGTCATACACAAAGTGTTAGCTGAAAAGTTGAACAGTTAATTATTTCCTTTAACAAGCTCGTAATCATGATGATAAATCTATAGTGATATCTAAGAGATGTATGTTTAGTGATGTCTCTTAGGTCATCAAACATATGTATCTCCCAACCTTAATTCTGACAAGAGAAATTATGAGAAGGAGGAAATCACAGAAAATGGATTTGATCTATCAATGCACAGGGTGGGACAAAATTCATCATGGGGATTTAATAATAAAGAAAATAGTTGGTAACCGTGAAATCTGCGTGAATTTACCTTAATACAATATCATTTGTATCTCATTATCTGCTGTGCATGTTCAATATTTAGTTTTTGGAAAAATTTTAATTAAACTCAATATTTTGAATTACTGTTGATCATATTAGACACAATTTTTTTTTTTTTTTTTACACGCGACCCAAACACTAGGAAAAGATTTTTTTTATACAATCATTGTAGACGTGGGTAAGACACAATTATAACGTTTTAAATGTTTATTTATTTTACAAATCTTTCTAACTATATAAAAGTTGAATTATGACAAATTTGTATGATCAAAGATTATCTCTGTTAAAGTACGTTTCGCATTATAAACTCCCAACATTGTATTCAATCTTTTTATTTGTCAAACATTTTTATTATCTAAAATGTCAATGTTCTGAATTACATATTATGAATGAATAGTTATTGGAACCTTTTGAAACATTGTGTTTTAAATTTTCGTTTCAATTCAACAATTTTACTCTATTTATATTTTTTAGACTTATGTAGACGATGTATATTATATGTGATATGATCTCGCTGCGTTTAACTCTTGTATAAATTACTTTTATTATTGAGGCTTCATGATAACTTTACATCAATACAATTTACTTTAAATGTAATATGCCGATCTACATCTGTTTCTGTTTTATATTTTCTTTAAGTATTAGATTGTATATCAGTATTTGTATAGGTATAGCATAATACATTTTATACATAACTTCAATATTTTTGAGGTTAAAATGGTTCACTTAAACCAATATTCATTTACTATTATGAACTAATTTAATATGTTTGCAACAATGTTACTGTAAAAACAAAATTTTTTTATTTTTTATTTTCTTTGCGGTTAATTTGATAGCATTTTCCGTTTTGTAGATTTTAAATTCACATATGCGTGTATTAATAAAAAAAAAATAAAAAAAAACAAAAAAACGAAAAGAAAAATTGCTTTACCGCAAATTTTTTTTTTTTTTTTTTATTTTCGCTTTATTTTCGCTTGTTTTTTTTTTTTAGGTTTCCTTCCCCCTTTTTAAGGATATTTCCGTCACAATGAGTACAATTTGAGATGTCATTTAATATTAAAGATTATAAAATGTAAATTTTATTTGACATGTCGTATTACAGTTTAAGAAATTTATATGTTTTATGTTTTTCTTATCACTGTTGTTGTTGTTATGTACTCTTCTTTTTATGACAACAACAAAAATTTTTATTTGTTTTTTTTTTGTATACTATTTAAATTATTTGGTGTTATAAATATCGTAATTCTTTGTGATAGAAGAAAAAAAAAACAAAACAAAAAATATAGTAAGTATATGTCAGATTTATTTTAAAATAGATTGACGGTTGGAATTAAAGAATAGATATTGTTGTTATGTAATTTTTATTATTATTATTTTATATTTATTTTCGTTGATCATGCCTTTAATAAAACACTGGCTAATCAAATATTGATTAAAAAAAAATACAAAGCAAAAAATTCCAATGGTGTCAGTATTTGCACTGACCTGACACTCATATTAAAATGTTATTCTGTTTATGATATGTGACAGTATTTAACAGACCCCTCCACATTTCTTAATGGATTTGATCTCTTTAAAGAAAATAATATAATATATGTATAAATACATACTGGAGTAATTCAGTGAAAATATTTAATTTTTTTGTAAAAATTTATAATGAAAAATAAAGTAAAGATGAGAGGTTTTCGTTTTGAAGTATGATTGTATATTAAAACTATCATTGCATTTTTATCCTATTGCTTCAATGAGTTGTTAATTACAGAAATCTAATAAATAATAATGTTGTTTTTGTCTGAAGCCTTTTTATAATAACAACAATAATAATTGAAAAACGGCTCATTATAAATGAAAGAATAAGAATTGAAGGAATAAATAATTTTTTTTAAATGTATTATGGAAGTATAGCTGTGTAGGTAGAAGTAAAATGTAGTGAGAAAATAATATTACTGCATTATGATGACAGATTTACTCCATTGTTTTTGGGTGTTTTAAGTTGTCATACTTTTTGAAACTGTACCAAAATTTTACTATATTGGCTATGGCATTATACTAGTATGTCCCAGCCAGCACAGAATGTATTCAAAATATATTCAGAATACACTCAGAGTAATGCATGAATGCATTCTACACATCACGTTTTATTAGTACATATCGATGACGATGTCCGCTTTCGTGATGTATTTATCCTTAAAATAAAATGTAAAGATATACTGAGAATGCATTTAAAATATATTCGATATTCGGAATATATTTTGCGAATGTATTCGGAATATATTTTGCGAATACATTCGGAGTATATTTTGCCAATGTATTCGGAATATATATTGCGGATATATTCAGAATACATTTTGCGTAATATAGTTAAATGCAATTTTAAAATACATACCTATATTTAAAATGTATTCATAATAGTGATAATAAAAGTAAAATTAATTTTTTTTCAAAATTTTTATTTACAGTTATGAAAAATTGTTACAAAAAACTTAAATTTAAATATTTACACATTTCTAAAAAGATTTTTAACATTTTTTGACATTTTTAAATTATAACTCAATATTATAAATTAATAAATTCACATTGTAACATGCCTAGTTACAATAATTTAGGGATTTGAAATATCACATTTTTTTTTGAATACATTGTATCTTTGATATAAAAATATTTAAGTAATTTTAGTTAGTGTTGAATTTAATAAAAATTAAATCTAAAAAAACTAGGATTTGGGTTCTTCTTGCATTTATATGTTAATTATTCTAAATCCAAATCTAAATGAAGAAAATTCGCGAAATAAGTCGCGAAATAAGTAAAAATAGAACTAATAAACTACGCATAACCAATGGATTGATTTCGCGAAATTAATTATTTAACTAACTATTAATTAATAATTTTTGTTCTACAGGCATATAATTCTAAAATAGAAAGAGTAAAAGCACATAATTTAGAGCGTAAGCCAATGCACACTAATTTTATAATAGAAACTTAAAAAAAAAGAAACAAGAAAAACAACGCAGAATAATTATTTATTTTATATATCACTTATCAAATTAAAAGGATTATCACTTTTATTAACTACTATTTTCACTTCAAAATACATACGTGAACTAAACATAAAATTATACACAAAAAAAAGAGAGAGCCGTAATCGATTACATTCGTGTACGATATAGAATCGATAGCGAATGCATTCTTTACATATTTTTGCGTGATCGATTGCGTTGGTGCTGGCTGGGGTATATAATAAAAAATTAATATGTCAAAGGTTTTTTTAACGAATTGCATTAGGGTTAAAGTAAGCTTTATCTTTGTGGATATGTTCTACTGACTATACTCTAATCTTCTATTTAATTTTTTTTAAATAAATTCATTAAAATAAACTGTTTACAATTTTATTCATCATACTACATCATAAATTTATCATTTTTCCAGGATATTTTTAGTTTTATTATTGTCTGTATTTTTGAATGAAAATGTAATTTAGTATTTTAACTTTATATTAGCTACGAAAATCCATAACAAGCTGCCGAAACAAGCTATGAAAATCAATAGACATTATATAGAATATGGATTTTCATTACTTGTTTTATGACATCTTAGAATTTCAACAATGTAAGGATTGAAATTCCACTATGACATGATTTTTGTCCATGATCTTCTTATACCATCTCAGGATTTAAACAATGTAAGTCTACCAAATTGCAAGATGACATAATTGAAACAAGTGTGAACTTATCTTGTTTCTCTTTAAAACTGTTTGAAGAGAATAAATAAAAATTTAAGCAGGAATATAGAAGAAGAAATAGAAATAGAATATTCTTTAATAATAATATTCATGTTTTCTCCTTTACTTTTTCAATGTTTGGAAAGTAAATCCAAAATGTTGTGATGTTTAAGATAATTTATTTTTGATAAGTTTGGATGACTTACTAGCCATTCTTGATGCTATTTCACACAATTTTTCGCCTTTTGTTTATTTATTTATTCATTAATTAAATTTCTCATAGCAAGAGGATGAAGTCTACATCCTTTGCTGATCACATTAAATTTTCAAAACAGTTATAATAAATTAATATAGATGTATAATAATTCCAAATACTTGTGACTGAAATTGAATATTCGGATTTCTTTTCACTAATATTATTTCAATATTATTAGTATTTTATTGCATTTCTGCTAAATTAGGTCGAAATCAAATATAAGGTTAAAGTTTCCTTATGAACTCGTAAATATTAGTGAATTAAACAAAAATGTAAAAAAAATGCCATAATGTAATATTTCAGTTGTGTAGATGTAAGAGCATCTGAACTTTGTATATAAATGTAATAAAACTCAAATTGAAAAAATTAGGTCGAAAGGATTGATGAAGGAGGTATGTGTCTTCCTCAATATCAATAATACAAAAAAGGCATATAAATCAAAGATATAAATTATCAATTTAAATTGTCAAAAAATGGTCCATTTTTTGTTCTGTCAACAGTTTTTAGCTTTTTTATTTTTTTTTAAAGAAGTTTTTCCCTTTGCTTGATTTTATTTTTTTCGGGTGCTTCTGTAATCACCAGACATCATTTTACGTTTTTTTTGTAAATGTTTTTTTGTTGAAATGACTGATTGTTGTTGAGTACTTGGTTGGGGAGGTATTCTTGAAATATTTGGTGATTCTAAATTGAGAGTGGTTGATTCATTATTTTGAATTGGTATGTTTTTTAAAGTAGCTTCAAGTCTATCCATGACATATGAAGAAAAAAATTCATCATTGGCAAATACATATTTGAATTTAATGGATATATTTCTGTTTTAGTAAAGTCTTGACCGATATTGTGTAGTGTGAAAGCAGTCATAATGCATCTTTCACAAACTGACGAACTTGATATGTCACTGTTTTTCCAGGATTTGAGAGCATATCCATCCATTCATAGCGATTTTATGCCTACTTTTAAATGGACCATATACAGCTGCATCCAAGGGCAGCAATCTGTGGCTGCAGTGTGAAAGGAAGGTTAAAATGATGATAGAATTTTCTCTGGAAAATTGAATAACTTTTAGATTTACATGAGAACTATATGATTGCCCATTAAGATTAGAGTTGAATTTTCTTTCGTAGGCTTTTTTAACATGGTTAACCAAATGATCAAGGGGCCTGGTTGAAAAAATCTTCATTTATTCATTCTGGTAAATTTTGCTAATCCTAAGACACATAGTGAACCGTAATATAACATAATTTCCTTATACGTATACTGTTAGAAAACCCAAAATTAGAGATATAGCGGTACCAGATGAATGAATAAAAAACGAAGTTGTAACTAGGACTTCTCGTTCAGTTGATGTTATTTGCCCGACTAATTTGATGTTATTTTCGGAGGGATTGTAACTGTATTCAATACTATTTCATACTGTTTTTCAAAGAATAAACTAATATTTGTTTTATTAAATCTGGTTGGTCTAGAAAAAGAAGTACATACTTTCAGGTTTTCTAACATATGACCTAAACATCATCTTAGAAAGTCTTAGGCTTTGCATATGTATGTATATATTTATATGCTAGTCCTCTACATTGATTTCTATCAATGTGGAGTGAAGTTTCTAGTTCGGTGATGAGTAATAAAATAAAATACAGAAATTGTGTATGAAATAAAGCTAACTTATGATCAAAATATTGCTTACCTGAAAAATATTTATAAGCACTGAAATGTAGTAATTAGAATTAAATACAAACCATTTTGGCACCAGAATATTGTCGACAATAAAATAGTATTGTCGACTTTTTATAGTGAGAGCTGTCAAACATTGCTGTATATACAATTTTCACCCTTCCTTTGATCGAAAAAAATAATTAAATGATAAAACACGTTAACTTAGAAATTATAACAAGTTTCTTTTTCATACCCAATATCCCTTTGATAGTTTTCAAATTATGAAAATTTGTTCAAAATTTAACTAATCCATGTCTTGATTTTGTATTAATATGATGAGCACACAAAACTAAAATATCAGTAGAGATAAAAATTATGTTAATAATTCAGTTTCTGTTAAAACTTTTGAAAATCTACAAAAAGTAATCATCAGCAAAAATTTTGATTCTGAAAATATATTTACTATCTAGGTGCCATATTAATCTCATATAATAGGTCGCCCAAAGAACACCTGACGGTGGATCATAATTTAAAAGTTAGCAAAAACGAACAGAACGTGGGAACAGCCAAAAATAACTGCTACCAATCGAATACGATGGAAGTGTCAAGTAGAAGCTCTACATGCTTCCAAGAAGAGTAAGACAAAAAAAAACAATAACCATATTAATATTTAAAGTCTAAGGCTTAGGTATATTAAATTATTTTTCTTCCATTGAAAAAAAAGAGTTTTTTAAATTACGAGTACATTAAATTAATTAAAATAAATTATTAAAATATGTATACAATTTCTAAATCGGAAAAATAAATATTTTAAATATTACTTTGTTGCTATTCAAATCCTCTTAAAAGCATTCTTTTCTTGTCTAGGCTTTCTAAATTCTATTAATTTTTTTTTTATTTAATTTAAACTACTTTTTGTTTATTAAATATAATTTCTCTACACATTTCTGTTATTCTTATTAAATTACATATATCATATTCAATATGTATTTTTATCAACAATTTATTAATTTCATTAATTTACTTTAAAAACCATTTCGTGATACATCCTTTTGGCCATCAATTTAATTCTGACATAACACGCATTTTTAAACTACACAATCACAACAAAAATATTCGTTTAAAAAAAAAATTATTAGAATCAGGTGAAGTGAATATTTTTAATATGATATTAACAAAATAAATTCCTCTAATCAGGATCAATCATTCCATTCTTTTGGAAGGTAAATGGTAAATAATTTTTTTTATTTAATTAAAAAACAAAAACATAAAAATATAACATAAAAAATTGGATCAATGTAAATTATGCAAATCAATCCACTTTAATTCTCTACAATATTCAAATGTAAAAAATGAATAAAATTCAAAAGATCTGTTATACTGGTCGATGTATACATATAATATAGTGATGTCCAGTATATACAAAAGAATGCATTTTGATCGATTAGTGCACTTTAATGCATCCAGACGACGGACATTCGTAATACAAAAAGGAAGTATGGAAAATTTTGTTTTTTGAAATATTTTATTTATTTATTTTTTTTTTTTTATATTTACAGTCATGTCAAATTTATTTTATATATATATATGTATATATATATATATATAAAAGAAAGAAAGAAAAGAAAAAGAGAATTTAGATAAATATCTTAAGAAAAAAAATATGCACTATTTAGTATAACCATAGTTCAATTATAGGATATACCTACATAGATTACAATATACTTGGTTAAAAGTGGTTGCACTACATTACTTATTATTACATTTCAATGCAGTGTGCGTTGATGATTTTCTGTTTTTTTTTGCTTTTCATATTTTATTTTTAGTTTTTATTTTTTTTTGCAATTTACTTAAAATAAATTTTTTCAAGTTCAGATATTTTTTTAAAGTGATTTTTACATTCTTAAAAATATAGAAATTTTTGTAATTCAATAATGTGAAAAACTTAATAATTTTATTTGTGTGTACCAAACTACCGTTTTATGGGTGATTGCAACATCAGTGATGCAAACGCAATATTTTTTAATATTCTGATTTGAATCAGTTTTGTGAGAGAGAGTCAATAACGAAAATCTATGACTAAAAAAATGTAATTTGATAATTTAGTGTTTGGTTTTCAATTCTTATTTAGGTACAATCTAAGGCATTGTCTGATTCCGTAACTAAGCCAGGATATACCATTTTTGTAGATTAAATAAATTTGGTCAAAATTTTAACAAAATGTATGACAACACTTCTGATTACACTTTTTTTATCTTCTTCTATTGTATAAAATTGTAGGTGGCTTTTGCCTAATTATAATAGAATTCTTTCAGTACCTATTTTAGCATTAAATATTAAAAAATTTTGCGGTTACTTTGAAGTCTCTTATTGCAGGATATTTGCCTTAAATGTTTCATCTTCATCCACAAAATTAACTACCCGTATATCCATGACAATTGCACAAAATCTAACTCGTCTAAACAGAGGTATAAACGTAGAAAACATAATTTTTTGCTGTGATTGTCAAGAAGCCATCAAAGCAACAAATAACGAAAGTAGTAACGATTATCTGCGGCAGAGAAGCATTAAACTATTTAGTAGTGTCGAATGAAGTTTTACTAGACTGGGTACCCGGCCACTCTGGTGTAGAGGTAAATATAAAAGCAGACAAACTTGCAAAAAAAGGTGCGAGTAACAGTGAGTCTGAGGAGTTACAGGTTGTACTAACAATGCAAGCCTTGAAAATAAATACGATAAAGTGTGAAAAAATCACACAACAGAGTGCTTGGAAGGGAAAACTTCTGGGGATTACCGGATGAGGAAAAGACGAAAAGCATTTTAGGCGCCGAGTAGAGCCGATTTAAAATTAAGATTTACACCGCATAAACATCCAAACTTGTTCCCCAAAGCAGTGTGTTGGGTCCAATATTGTTATTGCTGTATACATCTGACATGCCACTGATCAGCAGTCAGACCTTAACATCTACATTCGCTGATTATATAGCAATACTAAATAACCATTCTAAACCTAAAACAGCTATTAAATATCTACAGGATCACCTAAAACTGGTTGAAAAGTGAATTATGGGAAGATTAAGTTTAACGAATCTAAATGTGTTCAAGTAAAATATTTACTCTAAGAAAATCGCTCAGAGCAATCACGTTAAATACCTGGGTATTTACTTAGATCGTAGATTGACATGGAGTAAACACATCGCAACAAAAGTAACTCAAATAAAATTCAAAGCAAACAATTTGCACTGGTTACTTAATAAGTACTCAAAACTGAGTTTAGAATACGGTGTTCTTCTGTACAAAGCAGTCATTAAACCTATATGGATTTTAGGGTATTCAAATATGGGGCACTACTTCTTCATTCAATGTAGAAAAAGTTGTAGAAAAATTTCAAAGGAGGATCACAGGAGCCCTCTGGTTTATTAAAAGGTAAACATCCACAGAGAACTAAATAGTGGGATGATTAGCGAAGAATTCGTGAGATATAGTCGAAACTATCTATACGAAAACTGGAACATCATTCAAAACCATTAGCAAAAAAACACAATAGGGCTCATATATAAGACTTAAAAAAAGGACACAAAAGATCTAATCAGCCTATATTATTAATTACATTTACTATTTTTATCTTTTTATCTTTTATCACTGCTAAATAGAAAAATCAATGCATTTAGTAGGGTAGGGATATAAAAATTCTTTAGGTAAAGATTTAATCTAATTATTATGAGTTTCTAGATCAGAAAGATTTAATAAACACTACACAAACAAGAATCGGGATAAAATAATTGACAAAAAATAATTGAGAGTCTAATCTGGTAACAAATCAAATAAAATTAACCTACGCTGTTTCAGAAGGCTTACTTTCTGTATACAGTAGTCCACATTTAATGAATTTATAAAGCCATAATTTGACAAATAAATGCTCGAAAAACATTGTAGATATTGTAGTATAAACTTGCAGTCCCGTACTTAATTAAACACGAAAAATTGATTTCTACCTGTCAAGAACATAAAAAAAAAAACAAATCAAAAATTTTTCAAAATTTTAAGACTTTGTCTTATATTTTGTAGAATCAAATTTAGTTGTACACTGTGGTTCAAAATTTTCAAACTATCAGAATCATAAGCTTATCAAATAAGAATGATTCTGATGTGGATCCTCTCTAAACATTTTACAACAATAGAAAATCTAAAAGCTATAAACGAAGATGCTTTCTTATATTCTACAAAATTGCAAATTTTTTAAAAATTTTCTTCTCAAAAAAGCCATTTTTAGTTTGTACTGTTGTACAATTATTGTGAGTATAGTATTGGTATTGTGACAATTAATTGGTATAGTTCAAATTGCTTTTTTAGCGAGGAGTTGCAAAATATTTAAATGTCAAACATTTAGGCGTCCATTGTACTCAATATTTTTCATTTATTTTACTTTTCAGTTAAACACGAACAACAACAAATTTTGGGTACAGTATAATTCATGAATTTTAAAACCAAGATTACCCATAATATTAAATTTTTCTATTATAAACATGTTGTGATATAATAACTATTCTATTTACTACTACTACTACTAGTTACGCTATGACTACTATACTATCACTACTATATTAATTATTTCTTGTAATCTTGTAAAAAGATATGTTTTTCAGTACAAAAAAAAAAAAAAAAAACGAAAAAATACCCTGAATTCAAGTTTACATGCGTACTATTCTATACGTATTCTGATTTCTACACATGTGATGGGAGGAATAAATCTCAAATTCAGATAATATTTTTTTTTTTTTGTAAAATGAAAAAAGATTGGTGAAATGATTTGAAATCTATACATAATGATATATAGATGTGGAAATGTTGTATAAATATAGGTATATATTGATCAGTGGCGGGTCATAGACTTACTGATTCAAAAAAGAAAAAGTTTAAATAAAACAATAAAAATCCGTTAATTTGGGCCCGACAAAACACAGGATGTTGATGGGTCCATACATTCCGATAAAACTCTATAATTGGTGGGTCCATAAAGCACAATAAATTAATTTAAAAATTCTTTAAAACTTATATCTCTACATAAAAGACATAAGATCTTAAGTTAAAAAAGTGAATTGTTCAGGAGAAGCATTTTAGTAGTCGAAAATTTTAGATATAAGACTTAATTTTGAAATCAAAGATATTTTTAAAAGTAAAATAAGTAAAATTATGGTTAATACTTACCAAATGAATAAGTTAACATAAAAAGCAGGAAAATATCTTCATTACTTTGGTGAGTGACATTTAAAACATAAGATGATGTTATGTCTTATTTCAGCATTATAATAATGGACATCTTATGTCGACATAAGATGATTTTACACAAATTTTTGTGCTTATATGTCTTGCAGTAAAATATCTTATGTCGACATAAGTTAGTTTACATTGTGTAAAGTCTTATAATTGATAATCTCTAGTCTTCAAGAAAAACATCTTATGTCGACATAAGTTAGTATTTTCATTGTGTAAGGTCTCATGCAGTTGCAGTTAATATATTATTCTATAGCTCTTTTTTACTTCATAATTTTATAAATTCAAAATTTTTATTTCAGTCTGTGTAATATTTTCAGTACCTATAAATAATAAAATATCTAAATTAAAAAATTAAACTAGGTACATATTTGATAAAAATTAGGAAAAATAACAAACTTTTTTATTCTTCTTCATCGGATGAATCTACGCAAGATCGGGATGAATATCATGAATTTGTTGGCAGACTCAATTTTCTCTGATTATAGTACATGTTCATAAAATTTATTCTATTAATCAGTCCTTAATTAAATACAAAGAAATCTCTCTCAATTCTTTTGATGAATTTAATTCATTTTCATATATACATACAGTTATTTCTAGTACCTATTTACTATTATGTAAACAAAATTTTAGGTAGCTAAATTTTTAGCATTTATTTATTAATTATTATTACGATATTGAAAACTTTACAATATTTATGTAGAGCTTAGAGTTTAGATAAAATAAATAAGAAATCATTAGAAAAATCATCTACTTACCCATCTTTATTTATTTTATTTATTTATTTATTCATTTTATTTCGTACATATACATGAGACGGTAAGTCTCTATAGGAGTATATAAAGTATAATGTGTAGCAAATTCATAACAATTCTTAAATTAAATTAAATTAAATTAAACCTTAACCTAAGGAAATTAACAATAATGAAAATAAATTTATAAAAGAAAATTTATAAAAGAAAATTTATAAAGTAAAAGAAAGAAGAAAAAAAAAAAAAGGAAAAAGAAAACAAACAAGAACAAATTAAAGTTAAAACTATAAAATACCGAGATAAAGTAATAAAATAACAAAAGTCCAAAAACAACAAGTCTTTAAAGCAAGTTCTTTAAAAAAGAAATAATTCTCTTTTAAATTAACTTTTTTTTTCTAAAAATTAAGCTACTTTTTAATCCTAGATTAATACACTGACTAATTTAAATCAAGAGCAAATAATCTTATGTCGATGTATTATCATCTTACTTTTAAGGAATCAAAAATCACTTTATCTCATTTTTTGCTTAAGTCGACTTAAGATGTTATGCATTTTGGATAGAGAAATAATTCAGTGATTTATTAAGATTTAATATAGTTTATTAAAACTTTACAAATATATGAGGTAAATAAAGTAAAGTAAAGTTTTAATGAATAGAAAAACAATACCATTTTAAATTTCGCTGCAAAATGTTCAGTACAACAATGCAGCGCTAAATTCTACATTGATGCTATTTATTGTCAGCGCTGAATTCTATTGAACACACCCTATGCAGCTAAATATTCACTCTCATTTATTGTTTTCTATAAATTATAATTTTTTATTAATTTATACAAACAAAATATCTATAAGGCCTCTATACGTTTTTTCTTTTTTTCAAATTTTAACTTAAAAATTCAATGTTTTACAAACTGATTCAATGGATCAATTGAATCTTAAAACAAACCGCCACTAATTACAATCCACATTGTGGATATAGATAAATTACAGTAAAACTTGAAAGGATCAATCAGAAATATAACGAAAAGAAAAACAAAAAAAAACACAAAATGTCTTAAACGTATAGAAAATAATGTTAAATGGAGATGGCAACGATTTATTGTAGAGCTAAATATGGATTATATATAAATTATTACTATATGATATTATATTAATATCTACACATATTATTATATATAAATATTTAAATAAGAATATAATATGTATAAATAAGTGTTTGCATATCATCATTCTCACCCCAGGGTTTTTTTTGGCATTTCAGAATAATTCAAGACGATTTGTCGAACTTGTATAAACGATTTGTCGAACACAGGAAGATGTATATCTGGTATGTCAAAAAATAAAAAAAATAAAAAAAATTATAATAAAAAATCAAAAACGAGATATTGAAAATTGCCATCATGAACAGGTCATTGGTATGATAATCATTTTATTTTATTGTATTTTATTTTTTTTTTCATATAAATATAAATATAAATATTTTCTTCTATATATCTATACACTATATATTTCTCTATATATATTAATAATCTGAAAGAAGATATCAGTACTTTAAATACGATGGTACCTACACTTTTAACTAACCATTTCTTTTGAAAACTGATTGGGTTGGTTGAGATTTTTTTAGTGAAAAAAAAAACAAAACAAAACAAATAAAAATAAAATCAAAAATGTGATGGATAACAAATTTCAATGGAATTTATGCAATTTATTTAATAACTTTTTCAAAAAAAAAAAATAATAATAATAAAAAATTATATTTTTTTAATAATAATGACCTGTGTATTAAGGAACAAGAGAAAGATTTTAACTGATTATATCAAAAATAAAAAAAAAAAAAAAAAAAAACGAAGAAAAAAAAATTATGAAAGTGTTTTGTTGGTGTGATCATTTCAATAAATTATTTTACAACAACAACAAACCATAACAAAAATTCGAAAAATAGGACTTCTCCATTTAAAAACCCTTAAAATTCAAATTTTATTTTTGGTAATTATTTGAAGAGAAATTTTTTCCGTAATTTTTCAACTGAAAAAGTTCTTTTTTTTTTTATTGTTATTAATTTTTTTTTCTTTTACTTTTTTTTTTTTTGAAAAAACGTTCACTATTGATAATCTTCTCTTCTTTTTTGATATGAACATATAACAAATTGGTCACAGATTTCAGTAATGATGAAAAATTAAAATATTATTTTGAATTATGGTTTTAATCAACTTTGAAGAAGTCCTTAGAACTTATCTCTATAGAAAAGAAATTCCTATATAGACTATATGTATAAAGCTCGGTATTGTTCGTACGTGAACTCTCTTGAATTGCAAATGGATTAATATTTTTTATTTTTTACTTCAAGTCCTATATGTAAATCTGGACTATCGAATCTATTTTTAAACTTTTAACATAAAATTTATTTCTTTAGTTGTTATTATTGGTATTTGTTTGGTTATATTATAGAATAATTAATACCAGAGTGAAAATTATATAATCTATCTGAGCTACTAAACCTACTATCATTTATATAGCACCTATCTGTTATACAAATAACAATTAATTTACAGTTCATGAGCGTTACAGCTGGCTTTTTCCATGTAGCTGTGTTGATAGAAAAGGGTTTAACATCAAAATTTACAATATATATATATATATATGTATATAACATATATATATATATTTAAAGTTGTATTTTGTAATAATATATATTGTGGCTTAATATAAGAAAAATAACTGTTCCAAAAATTTATTGTTTTGCGAATTTTAAAATGAATTTAAATTATAGAAAATATGGATCGTAAATCAATTCCATTCCATTTTTTATCAATAAAATTTTATTTTTCGTTATTTTAGTCCTAATATCACTTTTTAAATTTTATTTTATTTTTATTAATTTTATACAAATTTAATACTTCAAAAACTCAGAGCTGTATTATATCCAGAAAAATGTCCATTTTTGATCTTGATCTTTTGTTTCACAGGAAGATAAACTTCAGCGGTCGGTTTGAAAGCTTTAATTAAACATTAATTAATAAAAATAAAACATATAGAGATACAAAAAATAAAATAATAACGAATGTAATATATAAAAATGTATTTTAATAGATAATACATGAATATATGCCTGTTGAACTGAAGTAATAAATTTGCATACCTTTAGTCATGATTTCTAAAATAATCTCTGCTGAGGTCAGTAAATGAATTAATATTGTTAATGCGCAAAATGGAGTTCGGCATTGAGTTCCAAAGAAGAGTAGTTCAAACATAATATGATAGGTGTCTGAATTGACGGACTCCTGTGACGAGGAACTATTAAATTCATATTTCTTATTGATCTTGCCAGTAGTGACTTTTTGAGAAAGGTATGATGGCATAAGATTTAAGACAGAATCTTTTTCATAATAACATTTTCAAAAAGTGACTTAGTGTAACACCTAATATTACATTGGAAACATCACTAATGATCATGCTTACGTCAGTTTGTGAAAAATCGAGTGCAAGCATCAAAAATTAGTTGCAGCGGTGAAATTCACTAGCAGACATACCCGAGTAAACAGTAACAGAGTATGTGAAATGGAGAATCAATAAAGCTAGAACGAGTTTACGTTTTAACTATTCAGCTAGACATAAGAAAATTTTCACAATTCTCTTAAAATAGAGTAAACATTTTTGAATATTCTATCAATGTGGTCATTCCACGTTAGGGTATTATTAAAAATCACTCCTAAATCTTTAGGTTTAGTGACATATTAAATTGTTAACTTATCCATTTGAATTTGCGATACTATAGATATATCATTTTACCTAGAACAAGCAATCATATTGCTTGCGATTTAGATGCATTAAACTTTAGCCTATTATTTTTAGTCCAAAATAATATATAGCATCAAGATCATCGTTAATTTTAGCAATGTAGGTAACGATATTAGTAATAGGTCAACTAATAAATATTGGAGTATCATCGGCATACAATCTGCACTTTGACTCAGACAAACAAAGTGGCATGTGACTTTGTCTGGATGTGTCTGAACAGATTCGTGTGGATTTTCAGCAATCCAAATTCTGCCATTATATTTTTTTACATCGATTTAAATAAAATCAGTGTCAGCAGCAGTCAGCTTCATCAGTGAATAAAATTTTCCGATTAAAATGTTCATCATTTTCAAGTTAACAATTTCTAAACGATGTTCAAGCGTGTATTTTTACATGGTGAAATGGTATAACCTACTGAACACAAAAGACATAATAAATGCCAAAAAATAATACGCAGTGTTGCCAGTTTAACCATTTTAAATTGGATCATCACTATTGTGAAAACTGTTTATATTCAATTCATTTTGCTGGTCTGAATAACATTATTTTATTTTTAGTCAATTAATCAGATTATTCGGATTCGAATTAGTCTTAAATAAATACTTTAAAAAGTGCCAAGCATTGCAGCAGCGTCATAATTTAATGAATTCAATACTAAAGTTTACTATTCACTCGGTTATTTATAAATATTAACACATAAGATAAATATAATCCAATGGTCCTCGAACTGTGAACCAACTCAATATAATCTAACTCATAAATTTTACCTTATTTTTAACTTTATTTAATTAAATTTTCAGTTGTGTAGATTAATTAGTTTAAGATCTGATCTCTTTAAAATTAAAAGTACTTGTATATAAATGTAAATATTTGGGTAAATAAATGAATTGAATTGAATGTTAATTAAATTTTTGAATTCATTAAATTAATTTTGTCAATAACTGTATAAATGAATATATATAACAATATTTTGAAAATCTCGTTTACCTAATAATTTTCAAATATCTCTAAAATCATAATTTCTAGTCGTTAAAAATGATCAATTACAATAAAGTGAAATTGTATCTACAAAAAAAAAAACTAAAAACTAAAAGAAAATATGGAGAATTTTTCTAATCCACCCATTTTAATTTTTATCAGTGGTATAAAAATATTCGAGTACATAATAATAATAATAATAACGGTAATAATAATAACAGTAACTGTCATTGTAATAAAAATGATAATTTAGGATGAAAATAACTAAGAGATTATCTTGACATAATAACGTTATTATTACTTAGCTTTTGTTGTTTTATTTATTAATCTCTTTGTCTTATAAAATTTTCTTTAAGATCCTTAGATTCACCAGTAATGGATTAGGGGGGCAAAAAAAATGTACATAAATAAAACTTTTTATAATCGTAGAAAGCTAAATTTAAAGAAATAAATTTGCAAGAAAGATGAAATAAATAGCCAAGCCTTACTTATATTTTGACATATGCATTTACATACATCGATTTCATATCTACCATGTTGAATATTTAATTTTTTATTGACTTTATAATTTTGCTATTGATTTTATAACCAGAATATCCTGAATGTGGAACGAAATTCCATCTTATGTGCTTAACCTAACATCCTAACTTTGATTTTTATGTGCATGGGCAAAGTATGAAAACAAAAACTAATTAATGAAGAGTATACAATGAAAACAAAATCTTATGCTGGAGTAGTATTATCAAAGAAGATATAATAATACTAATACCTAATTACCCATACCCAATAAATTCTAACGAAGCTAACTGGCTTAATTTTAATTCAAATTGCTTAAAAACAAATATATTGAATTAAAAAGTTACGTGATATCTCTCTAGACCCTACAAATCGGTAAGATGGCATAGAAATGTAATCTAACGATATGGAAAGTACAGCTTCAAATCCCCTGGGGAATGGAATTCGTGTTTATTATTAGATCATAGGTTTTTTGCGGAATTTAGTAGAATAGCAGTAAAGGAAATTAACAAGCTACTGTGTAAAAACTATAATTACCGATATTGCATCGCATTATCTGAACTATTTCTGTGAAAATAATGTCGTCACTTGATTATTAGGCCAGGACCAAAGTCTAATCGTTGTGCAAGCATGTATCTTTCCATGACTAAATGGCATAACCTACTGAATACAAATGACATAATAAATGTCAAAAAATAATACGCAGTGTTGCCAGTTTAACCATTTTAAATTGTATAACACTATTGGAAAACTCTTTATATTCCTAATATAAATCCATATGACAATTGGTTAGTTTTGAGAAAATCGATTTTTAAGGTTTACGAGTAAACTGGCCGAAAATGTTTCGTTTTTTTACACTTTATTTTACATTGTTAAGTTTTTTTAATTATATTAAAAAGTTAAAAAATTTTTATTAATAAATAAAGAAGTTATTAGGTACGTTTTTTGTACCTCACTTCTATAATTGTACTTTATTCCATACCATACATTAGATTACAAAAATATTTTGTTTAGAGGTATGAGACAAATTTTGGCAAATTTTGTATAAAATTTTTTTTCATTTTGGGAAAGTTAATTTTTAATAATAATAATAAACTAATTTTGCTTGAATATGTACCAAAATAGATAAATTTGGATATGGCACAAAATGCGATAAATTAAAAAAAAAGAATAAGGTTATGAAACGAAATTGACGTTACGTAAAAGGTTAAACCATGGCAGATAGAGCTTCCATAGTAAGCTCATTTAATATAACGGTCCCCAAAACACAAATCGTCTTTATTAGTCTGAAAACATAAACATTAGTGTGTGACACAAAATAATAATCAAGCGACGATATATAATCGCTTAAGTAGAAATTTAAAATTTTTCCGTGTGACCATTTAAAAAATATTCCGGAAACAAATATCTAAGGCACTATACCACTTCACAAGTATGCATATGTCTCTTTACCAGTTGATTGGTTGAATTAAAAAAATTTATTGATTCAGCATTTCTGACAGCAGATTATTATATAGACTTAAAAGTTGATGTAAGTTATTATATCATGCGCAATATACAGTGTAGCTGATTTAGACGAATAAATTAATGTGGTTTTCTCAAGTTTCCAAATTCATAAAAGCTTCGGGATTTTTGTGAAAGATAAGCTTTTGCACGTAGAATTCGATCAGTGGTAAGAATATCTCATTTTTTACTTATGTTGACTTAAGCGGTTATATCATTGCCACAGATTTAATATCTGAGCTGTGGAGAAGCTCTATATTATACCAGAGTGAATAAAAACGATAAGTGATTGATGATGAACTATTTCGTCACTGATTTAATGTTACTTTGATAATTACTTTATTTATTTCAATCTACTGGGTAGTCTCTTACAGACTTTGCTTATAAAATATTAAAAACTAAAATAAGATGAAATTAGAAATAGAAAACAAAAATTGTGCGTACATCAATATTTTTCGTTTTATTTTTTTTGGAAAACTACATCTATTGAAAACTTACTGCGCTTTTATATTAACATACTTTCATTTTATTTTAAGTGATAGAAAAATTGTATTTCCAAAATAAAAAATAACTGTAAACAAATTTTACAATAGTTACACCATGAGTGAAATTTCGAAAATCCGTGATCTACCGATTAGTTTAGTGGGTTAGCCATTACCTCGTCTTCATTGGAATAAGTTGGTTCTACTGTAGGTCAACATTTTGATTGATTTTATTCAATTATAACGAAAGAGAAGGGTTTCAACCAAACATACAATTTCGTAATTTTTAATGTTTGATTGAAAATACCGGTATTTCGGATGTAATATACTTCATATCAGTGGTTGTGACTAACTAATAAAATTTCGTGTATAGGTTTTATGTATAGGCGAGATTGTTTACATCTTTATATAATTGTTGCTTGATAAAATTTTATATCAATTATACTTCAAACTATATAGTACATTCAGTGATGATGATCATTATAATATTTACTAGGTATATGTATGATACTTTTTTAATAATATGAAAATATCCATCCATTCGACTCTGACTCAATATGCAATTATTGTGAAAATTCACTAATTTCATATGTTTTTATGCATCTGTTCTATCTATAAAATATAAATTTATCTATATGATATATCAAGCCTAACCTTGTTTTGTATAATAAATTACAACAGGTTGGTTTTAGTATATATATATATATATACACAAACACACATTCTCGTTTATGTAAATAATTTTTGGAAAATCATAAATTATAATTTAACTTAATTTATCATGTCATATGGAAAATATTATGAATAAAAAAAAGAAGAAAAAAAAATTTAATAACAGTAATTATAATTATCTAAAAATAATTGTTGAATATGACTTCTCCTATATATATATATACCTTAGTATATATATTGTGTGGGTTTCTCAATTGCGATCCCATATGAAATAGACTTTTATTTCCGTATAATGAAATTTATAATTAGAAAATTTGTATTTATTTAAAAATTTCTTTTTATAAATGTAGAAAGTTAAATTTACAAGAAAGACGAAATAAATAACCAAGCCTTACTTATATTTTGACTTACATACAAATTGTAAATATTTTCGAGATATTTACTTTTTTATATATTGCTGGAAATTAAATTAATTGAATAAATTTAAAACTTGCATTAAAATTTATTGACGCCTAAGTTAAGACGCCTTATAGTAATGAAAAGCGATTTCCACAAGGATATTATTCTAACAAAATACTATTCCACTTTGATGACGAGGAATATTTATTGAGAGGGATCTACCATAGTCGAGATTGTTATAAATATAACAACAAAGCGAAGAAATGTTTAAGATTTGAATAATTATTGAATGTGCAGTCTGGAATACACTTAGAGACATCAAAAATCTTGTCATATCTTGTTTTTTTTCTATATATTACAGCCAAAACTTAGGTTGTGAACCTTTGAGTACTTGCATACCTTTGACTATTTGAAAAAGGAAAGGACAGTTAAAGGAAAGAAAAGAAAAGGGAAGAAGAAAAGTTTTGTGGGAAAGAGCGAACAATGTTGTTCTTGTTGTTCTGTTGAATGTTGTTCGTCTTAAATCTCTGTAAATCATGAATAAAAAATCCTTCTCTCATTGGGAATGCTTCGATTGGGACCCGATTCCACAATTGAGATGTTCTTACTAGAAAAGAATTTCTATAACCTGACTTAAACCATCTCGGAATTTCCACTGTGAAAGGGTGGGCACTTGGTGTCTCTCATGTTATGAGATGGAATGGCTGAGAAGAGGAAGAAGTGAATTCTATAAAATCAATACACAGGGATGAGATCGCACTTATGTCACCTATAAGACGAATGGTGCGGTTTTGAACTTTGTCCAAAAAATGTAAAGCAATTTTTGGTGCACCTGCCCATAAATGTGAGTTATACTCCGACTTGGATCGTATATATGCCTTATAGATTATTTTAAGAGGTTTCGAGACGAAAAATAAGTTTTGCAGCGACTCAAGAAGCCTAAACATTTGGCGTCGCTTTTAGCAATATCGAAAATATGTTCATCATAGTTCATATTTTGATTCAATCGCATTCCGAGAATGTAAAGGTCTTTTCTCGCTGAATAACTTCATTTTGAAACCGAAGAGTTGGTTCGAATTCTGTTACTAACAAGACAGATTTGAGTTTTTGAAGTGTTAAACTCGACTCTATTTGCTCTACCCCCAGTCGACAATTTTGACAAGGTCGTGATTGAGTGCACTAATCATCATTGTTCTTTTGGAGTTGATTGCAGAAGCTGCAGCATTAGTTTTTTTTAAGAAAATGATGCTACTAGAGTGCTGTCAGTAGCAAAACTATGGATTGGATTGAAAGTTAACTTAAGAAGGTCATTAATGAAAATGAGAAATGGGGTGGGTGAAAGGACGGAGCCTTGTGAAACACCAGCATTGATTTGAAGTTGGTCGGAAAAAGAACCGTTAATAGATTGATTTAAAAGAAAGCTTTCAATCCATTTAGTAAAGATTTTACCAAGGCCTACAGCTTTGCATTTTGATATAGGAGCAGAATGCCAGTCACGATCAAAAGCCTTAGATATATCAAAAGCAGCTACAACAGCACCTTCACCAGATTATAATGAAGACTGGTGTTGAGCTTTTCGCAGAGGCATGTCGTGAGATCACATGTGGAACGCTGAGCTCGAAAGCCGTATTGATTGAATTTTACCCCTACTATCAAAATATTCCTTCAACTTTTGATTAATTAAGATTTCCATCGTTTTTGAAATAATGGAAGTAATAGCTATAACCCTATAGTTCGAAAAATTGCCTTTGTCACCTTTTTTAGGAATAGGATAAACTTGGGCAACTTTCCAATAGCACGGGTAACAAGTTGCTGAAGAAAAGGACAAATAGAATAAGTAAACCTAAAAAATAATAAAAAAAACCATAAAAAACCTAATACATTATATATATATATAATATGTATTTAATAGATCAACAGATATAGCGGTTTATATACAAAAACAACAAGGATACTTTCAAATGTGTTTTTTGTTCTGAAAGGATAAGATGATACATCAACGATATTTATTTTTGAGGAATACCTAAACTAGGTATACTTGGGATACAGTCATTAGGTCCTAAGCGAGTACAACATATATTTCAGAACAGCCGGATATCCGAATGAATATAATTTGCCTATGAAAATGCTACTAAACAATTAAAAGCTTTAAAAATTAATAATATTTCAGTCCTTGATTGGTAGTAGAATGTATCGAATCTCTGTTAAATGAAATGCTGAAATAAATATAATGTGGGTACAAATTAAATGTTTGGGTAAATTTAATTAAAATTAAATTACCAAAAACGAAACAAAAAATTGGATTGTTTTAAGACGTTTTTGTTTTCATTCAACATCATAGTAAAAAAGCTAGGACTTTTAAGTACATTAGTGATTTATGGGCAATGCGATTTTGTGTAGGAAATAGTTTCTTCAACTCAAATTTGTA
This sequence comes from Argyra leucocephala, assembly GCA_963942445.1. Classification (NCBI taxonomy): domain Eukaryota; kingdom Metazoa; phylum Arthropoda; class Insecta; order Diptera; family Dolichopodidae; genus Argyra; species Argyra leucocephala. Next base: position 161,428,031 of record OZ012678.1, read on the forward strand.
AACTTATTATATTTTTATTCTAAAAATTTCTACCTTATTTAGGTATTAATAAATTAAATTTCTATAATATTTTTCATTTTCAATATGAGCACGTAGGTCCAATAATTTTCTAAATTTTGCAATATTAATAAATTTCTGTAACTCTTATATTTTTGTTCTAAAACAAAAAAAAAAAAAAAAAATGGATGCAAAAAAGTAAAATAAAAATAATTAAAATTACTATATTTTATATTTGATTCACGACAAAAGCAGTAATCAAATTCTACTTCCATAAAAATTTTCTTAAAAAAAAAAACAATAAAAAAAAACCCTCTATCGCTTAAAGGCAGGAACAAAAACAAAAAAGTATTTATTTTTTTGTTCATTTTTAGCTTTTCTAAAGATTCTGTTTTTGTTTTTTTTTTAAAGCAGTTACAACAAGTTAGTTAGATTTTTATCGAAAACCAACCCGTACATAACTTTATCATAAATTCTAATTATTATTATTATTACTGAAATATCATACATATACCTATATATTTATGTATATGTATATAGAAAAAGAGAGAGATAATGTTTTCGTGTTTTTTCCGCAATATTATTTTATCCTCGAAAATTTCAGTTCTATTGAACTGAGAAAAAGAAATCCGGGTTTAATCTTTTGTAAAATACATGCCTATACATAATATATATATATATATATATATATATTATATAATATATACATATTTAATTTACAATATAATAATTTTTTATTATTATGCTTTACCATTTTTAAACTACAATACAAAATATTTTGTCCTTAAATAAAGTGCACAGCCCCATCGGAACAAAGTACATCAAAATGAAAATTGATAAGTGCATGTTGTATTCAAGATGTTAATTTTAAGTTTAAAATAACAAAAAAAAAAAACAAAAGAAAAAAAATATTGGCCCAAAGTCATAATAAAATTAAAGTAATTTTTTTTGCTTTAAACTTTTTTATGTTATTTTTTTTATTGGACAGATGGAAGATTTTTGGAAATAGAATTTTTATCAAGGAATATAATATTTCGAACCATTTATAATATAGTAAGTTATAAAAAAAATAGTGTTCTTATCAAAGTTCATATTCGACGATAAAGGTTGTATTTTCATTAATTTTTTTTTAACAGTACAAAGTCCAAGCTATAATTGTCCAGTTCAACATGTTGTTTAAAATCCAGCAATAGTTGAACTGATTTTGATATACATTGATGATAGTTGGAGACTTAGATATCAAAATTTTAAATCATTCAGAAATTTCAAGGTATAACTGGAGCTTTCAATATATTATATGTGTCTTAAATCTTTCAATATAACAATATGGCTTGGATAATAAATTATATTAAATAAATTTATTTTCGGCAAATGGGATTCATCAACAAAACATAAGCCTAAAAATAATTAGCAATTTAGTTATAAATAGAGTTAACAACAATTTTGTATTAGATTTTGTAATCAACATTATACTTGATATATAAAATATTGTTAAATATATTATAATATAGACTAGGGGCCCCTGTTGAGTAATTATCTTTCAAGTTGAAGTCAAATTTAAAGTTTTTAAAAAAACAGTAATTTACGTACTGACATAGACTTCGCACGATATAGCAGAAACCACTCGTGTTTAATAAAAAGTTTTGTGGTTAGTAAGTTTTAGTTAGGACACATAAATACACGTCCCTCATATACTGCTTCTTTTCCGATATATTCCCTATAGTAAGAAGCATTTAGTGATAAAATTACTAAAAATAAAAAGTGTTGTCATTAAAGAGGTACGTATATATATACCTACATAATACGTAATTTTAATAAAAACTATATTATTACTACAAATAAAAAAAATTTAGAAACAGTTACTTAAAAAGATAAAAATGAAGAATTCAAGTGACCTACTATATCAAAATAAATTTGCTAGTCATATGAACAATTCAACTGATTTTTTTTGTTTTTGCTTTTTTATATGTTTTATTTGAGATGAATTGGTTTCTTTGTTTTTTTTTTGGCATATGCACATAGATTCATTCGCAAGTACATAATATAAAATATAATAACTGATTTGTTTACTTTTGTTTATTATTTTCATAAGATCTCACATATACAATATAATGTATTTGCTGAATAATAAAATCGGATGTGTACAAAATGTTCAACTGTGTGCGCATTTTTGTTTTATATACAGTCTTATATATTATGTATATTAGAAATTCATTAAGGAGTAGGAGAATCGAAATAAAATAAAAAGGTGTCTACTGCGCAAGACCTTAAATGCTTGTCAATTATAATTATAGATTTGCTGAAGCTTGGAGATACATATACATACATTAAGATGCATATTAAATTATCTTGAGCATAATATTTCCACAATGAACTTTCATAGAAATTGTATTAGATTTAGAAATAATAACACCGGATGTAATCAGGTAAATAATTTCAATATAAAGTTCAAAAAGTACACTTCAATTATATATTTATTTACTTGTTCCGAGCTCAAATCAAGCAAGGCATAATATTATATATTTATTACAAGTTAAATGGTTCAATATGGGTGACAAAAATATCCAACAAATATTTGATATAAAAAATTTCGATACCATACACTTTTCGTTTCTTTAAATAATCAATAATATAATTAAAATAGAGATTTTAATGCTCGGACTTACGTATAATTCGGACTTACAAAATTTATAATATGAAAGCAAAAATTGAAAGTTGTGTAAAAAAATTGTTCACTATTGATTGTAAAAATGTTTCCACTTCCTACCGCAAACCTGTCTATACAAATTCATGATTGAGTTTTGGAATCGCTTTAATTTACTTTTTGTCCAAAAGTTGCAATATAATGAATTTATGTGATTATATCTATCTTGTATTGTACACGTTAGATATATCGATATATATACCGGATGTTCCAGATCATGCGTATCAGCTTTTTAAGAGGGGGAAGGAGCTGTTATTTTAAAATTTAGAAAAAAGTTTGTTAACTAAATCGAGGATGCTCTATCGATTGGTGGTATTTTCAACTTTCGGAAAGGACTGCAAATCGGTTTTTTAAGATCAAAAATCGCCGAAATTGGACGAAATCGAGATTTTTAAATGGGAAGGGTACTTTTTAATGCAAATTCGGATTCTACATAAAAAAAATAAGAAACTTGTAAAATAATTTTTTTGTTTTTTTTTTTTTGTTTAAACTTTGTAGGAACCCAAAACTGAGATAAAAATTATGATAAAATGAAAAGCAAATTAATTTATAAAAATGATCATTAATTTTAGTTTACCAAAGGAAAATATTGAGCATTTTTGCTTTATTGTTATTAATTTTGAAGAAAAATAATAAGAAAACAAAAAAAAAATCATTTAACATAATTTCCTTATTTTTTGTCGTAGAATCTGAATTTGCGTTAAAATATACCTCTTCTCATTTAAAAATCTCGATTTCGGCCAATTTCGGCGATTTTTCATCTTAAAAAATCGATTTGCAGTACTTTCCAAAAGTTTAAAATACGACCAATCCATAGAGCATCCTCGATTTAGTTAACAAACTTTTTTCTAAATTTTAAAATAACGGCTCCTTCCCGTCTTAAAAAGCTGATACGCTTGGTCTGGAACACCCGGTATATCTATACTGAGTATTTCGCGAATTCTACGATTTATTTTTTCTTCTAATCACATCTTCTTTGTTCAATTTTAGTTTGTATAATCAATTATAGAATATCATTATTTGCCACTGCGTGTTAGATCACTATCATTACGCCTATTTGTCATTACGCTTAATTGTTAACAACAATTGACTTAGTATCCATCCATTTATAACACTCCTAGTTTTAAACAAAATAAAAATATCATCAAAACAGAAAGGATGGCAATTTAAAAATTCCAAATATACGAAAACTAAAATAAACTCTCTCAAATCAATTATTTTAAAATTTAAAAGATTTTAAGTTCCATTGTAATAATTTTCCGAGCTCTCTTATCAAAAGACCATCAAAACAATAATAATTCATATGAATTTTTTTTTTGTTTTTGTTAAATAAATTTTTATAATTTTTTGATGTATTCATTTTTCGATATTGATCAACATGGCCGTGACATGACATTTTTTCTTATTGTTATTGTTATTGTTTTTTAAGGAAGTTTACAAGTAATCTGAATCAATCCCTTATTATTTTGTTTTTATTTTTGTTCTTATGATGTCAGTAGTTATAGAGACAAAATATTCACTTTTAGATGTATATGTATGTGTCTATGTATGTATTTTTTAATGTGTAACTATATTATTTTAATATTGGATATTTTATTATACTTGTACACTATTTTGTCCTGAAGGATCAATTCCCTTCTTTTGGTCATGTTATTTTATGAAGACAGATGCGAAAATTTGTTGTAAGAAAATTTGTGTTTATTATTTTTTTTTTGTTTTTTGTTTTTTTTTTTTATATTAATTTGCTTATACAACGTATTCGAACAAGAAGAAAAAAATTATCAAAAATTATTATGAAATCGATTTTAATATTCAAATCGTTATATTATCTAAAGGTGAATGGAGTAAGCTGATGGTAAAGGATACTTAAAATTACAGTGGTGGAGAAGTAATAAAAAAATTATGTCAAATTCTCAAAATTCAAATAATTCAGTTCAAATCAAAATTTTCAAATAATTGATATTATTAGTTTAAAAATGTCGAAGTTAAAATTAATGACAGGAAAATTTTATACGAAAGTAAATAACATTTAACCAAGTTAAGTATAGTATAAGTAAGTAAGCTTTAGTAAGTTCGGTAGTATTTTAGTTATTCACGGATGTCACAACGAACGTAATAATTGACATAAGGGCTTTTAAAAAATGTTATATCTCCAAGTTTGTTGAAATTTAGATTTAAATAAACCGTTATTATTAGTTTCAATAAAAAAAATGGTGGGAGGGAGAGGTTCAGATTTTATGTCACTGAATATATTTTTTCAACTTTGGCGTGTCAAATAAAGCAAACAACTGTTTTATTTGAAACATACAAGATACAAGGAGTAATGCTTTGATAGCTGACAAATATGTACAGCCGTACGGGGTGGTTTTATAACAAGATTAAGAGTAATATTGTTGTTCGTGTTATTACTGTACTCTTAAATTGATAAGTGGGATGTATTGAAGAGTATTTTTACTACTTGTATATGTCTACAATAAAGCTGACTACAGTTTTATTTTAGACAAGCTATATAAGATATAATGCTTTGATAAATGACAAATTTGTACAGGGTGATTTTATCTAACAAGATTAACAGTAACCATTGTTGTTACTGTTTCTAGTATATTCTTGAACCGAAAATGGGTGTGTTATAATTTAATATTGTATAAATTGTAAGTCATAAGCTAGTCTAAATGGTTTTTGGCTCAGAGTACATTTGTTATACTGCAAATAGTATCAAGAATCAGCATTAACTGTATATCATCACAAATGTCCAAATCATAGAAATGTTAGACGATTATTAATTATAATTATTATTTGGCTCACAAAACATTCCAATAACCAGCAGGTTAAAAAAAGTCGCTAGCAATAATGTAAGGCACAACTTTGGAATGGACGAGCAAATATGAAGGGTCAAATCAATGGACTAGACCTTCCAACATTTTTAGATGTTTAAGATTTGAATAAACCATTAAGGTCATATTTGTTAGAAATTATTGTCATTTTTTTTTTTTTTTTTTACAGATTCAATAAATACAGTTAAGAGAGAAAAAGAAATTACTTGGCTCACAATTATTTAAATTGGTACTCCACCTACAGCATATGCTTCACACCTGTGAAAAATCTTATAAATACTCCAGATAAAATTTGCATCAGAATTTTTTGATCGACTCCTTTTTTGATTTGATTTTTATATTATTTTTGTTCTTTATAAAATTTATATTTTATTGCAGTTAGTAAATCATAAAGTGTTTGCCATAATTTTGTTAATAATTTTTAAAAATATATATATATATATTTTTTTTTTGTTATTATTTTTTACTGTTTCCTCATATATTCCATTCCTTCTTATGAAATTTTTGACAGGAAGAAAAGTAAGTAAATTTTATACAAACAATAAAAATAACAACATAAAATAATAAAATTATCAATACTTATCGAAAGCCCGCTAGCTTAAAATTACTTAGAATTATTAGGATAATAAAAGATTATAATATAAGAGAAAATAAAAAAAAAAAAAAACAAACAAAAAATAACAATAAAAAAGGAATAATTTTTAATAATTTTGGTTGTATTCTGAATACATTCTTCTTTTCATTGGACATAAATTTGATGAAAGTTTGATGATTGGTATATTGGCAGCAGAACTATACAATTAGAGTAATATTACAGTTAAGAAAAAAAGATTTAAATTATTGTTTTTATATAAAAAAAAAAATGGTTTTTCTTTTCAATGATTGCTTTCTATTTTATTTTATTTTATTTAATTTGTATTCTTGGGTAATCGAATACAGTAAAAATTAATCTTGTCTTATAATCATTAAACAATTTATCTCACTCCATTATAATTTATTTAAAAGAATATTTTTTATTTTATAGATATATTATAGTAATAATAATAATTTATGAATTGAAAAGAAATGTTATTAAATTTTATGTGATACTGTTTTGTAAGTAATTTTATGAAATTATTTTACAGAAATATGAATATTATATTTAATAGAAATGCAATCTATGTACATATAGAAATATAACCTTGAATATTTAATAAAAACTAAAGAATTAAAAAAATGTTGATAAAAATTAATAAGTAATAAAATTAAAAAAAATATCTAGGAGTTATGAAATTATATTATAAGCAAATACAGACAGACGTTCAATCATATTTTACAATAAAATTGATGGTATATGGTTAGTTTTAAGATCATGTCGGCTTACATGTATTTTGGTTCCACTATCTCCACTGAAACTTGCTGTGTAGAAATAAATGAAACAATCAAGGCACTAATTTGATGTTTGTTTGGCGTAAAATATATTCTGTTATCCTATTTAATATTATACATATATATATTTCATAACCACTTAAATTACGGTGTAAATAAAATATTCAAGAATTTTCATATTTTTAATATAAATTAAATAAAATTAAATAATGAATTTAATCCACTTTCCACTCGTAGATTGTTTTGAATTTAATGACTATACTCGTATTTCAACGACATTTTTTTTTTATTTTTAATAAAATTGTTCCAAAAGAAAAACATTTTTAAACAAATTATTTAAAATTTGATTATTTATTTTATTTCTTAATTAGTGAGTTTTCGTAGGGAAATTTCCCCAGTTATAGACTTCGTTTTCGAATACTGTAAATATTTATTCAACTGCATTAGCTAAATTTTGAATCCAAAAAATTTTATGTTTATATATTTTTTCTTTATACAACATATTCATATAGCTTCAAAACCCAAGCACGACACGGTTTGTTGTCCTTTTTCTTGAAATTGTATCTCTTAATTGCCTTTCACTGTTGTTTTAAGAATAAACCTAAGTTGTGTTTTTTTATCAATTATTATCCTAATTTTAAGCAGGTATAGCTAAAGAGAGTATAAATTCATAATGTTAAATGTTGAATGGAGTACATTATCCTTGAGTAGGTAAATCGACATTTATTCCTAAAATGCTTATCAGACATTTTGTTTTTCTTGCTTAGACTATATCTGAATATGTTGGCAAACGTATTTTGGAATCAAGCTCGTCTTTGTACACTTCAACGATTTATATAGAAAAAAAATGTTTTGTATTTGGAATTTAGAATAAATTTTAATTGGTCTAAAATATGTACTTCAAAAAATCACTTTCAACTTGTTAGAATTTACCAAAGGATTTATTACAAAGTAGAAGGTTTAGTTGTAGACTAATGAAAACTAATTATACATATTTACATGATATTAATTCATACAATGTCTACTCTCACGCGAAAGAACATAGATAGTGCCAACACAAAAAGTAAAAATTATTTCCACCTATAAAAAATAAAATAATATATTGTTTCAAAACTAACTATTATCTAAGGTTTAAAAATCAATTAATAGAATCGTTTATAAATAGCTATAACTATCCTATCATCAATATATCATTTTTTGGTAATACATAATCTTGCTAAATTCATATACGATAGACATTAAACATAACCAACTAATTGTTATAATTTTTCTTTATCATTTTTTATTTTTCACTTTTCTTTTTTTATATTTTTTACAAATTTGAATTTTCGTAAATGTTTTACAATTTTTACATTATGTTTTTTACATTAATTTTAAATTTTTTTTTTTTATTCTTTTATTATTTAAATAAAGTTCATAATTTTAATTTTTCATTATATTATTGTATAATTATCGTATTGTTGTATTATAAAAGCCAAAATATAATCATGTATATATGAGAAACTCTCTTTAGACATTTTTTTGAAATAAATAAATAGATAAATAAATAACACGTATAAATCTAAAGTTAGTACACAAATTAAATATTATAAAATAGGTTGCTATTTAAATTTAAAAATTAAAAATTAAAAATTAAAAATTAAAAATTAAAAATTAAAAATTAAAAATTAAAAATTAAAAATTAAAAATTAAAAATTAAAAATTAAAAATTAAAAATTAAAAATTAAAAATTAAAAATTAAAAAAATTTTAAAAGACTCAACGTGTTCTATTCTAGCAACTTAAGTAGCAATTGCCTGTACGCGCAGAAAAATGTTTGGCAACCGCCTTTTAAAAATTTGTCAAAATATTTGAATGGAATGAATAACGAATTATTATTATTATTAAACTATTAATTAAATTGAATTTGTATGTAAAAATAAAATAATTGATAAAAAAAATACCTAATTAAGATTAAGAAAAGCTATAATGAAAAATAATAATTTAAAAAAATATGAACTAACGTAAAATCAAAAATAAAAATTTCAGATTTTTCGTATACCAACAGGTGTCTGTATTGTGTTTTTGCTCTACAGACGAATACTATCTGAAGACAACTCAAGGAAATTTTAATATTGAACACTTGGTGGCGTCACCAAGTATCTCCGTCTCTAGGTAGAAGAGAATCAAGCTATAAGAGTTAGTTTGCATTTTAAATCTAAGTCTTTTAAAATCATGTTTATAAGACACAAAAATGAGACAGATAGAAAATAGTGTTAAAGTCTTTTTCATAGTTCACGTCTTTACTATCTATATCTTTTTTGCATAATCTAATTAATTAAAAATTACAAATCGATAGCATTTAAAATAACATTTACTTATAAATAACATATTTAAAATTGGAAATTGACTACATAATTGTTCACATCAACATAAAAAATCAATTATTTTTAAAATATTAGAATTTAATTCAATTTTTGGTTCTGAACTTGACTCATACAAAAAAAAAACAATATGTAATGACAGAAAGAAATTAACATAATTTAATATATTCAGAAATTTCTTATTTTAAAATCTCCATTGTTTGCCAATTATTTATTATTTCGTTTGTTTATTTGTTTATTTTTCTTGGTTAAATTTTTCAACTTGATTTCAATTTTTTATATAGGTATCACTTCTTGTTGCTTCCTTTTTTATTATTGTAATATTTTTTTCTTCATTTTCTCTTTTCTTATTTTTTATTTTGTATTCTTTTACTTTTCACATCAGATAAAAGTACGAAAAGATTTAAAGATAAATAGCAAGGTGTAGGCAATATGCCAACTTTAAAGAAACAATTTGTAAATTGAAGAGGAAGATTGACATTTTGGACCACAGTTTCTCTTTGTTTTTTTTTTTTTTTTTATTTCATGTACCATTTGTTTACTTCTATCTCTTTCATATTATATTTTTGTTTTTATTATTGTTTATTTTTGAATAAATTGATTGAATTGACTTCGCGTTTGATTTCGCGTTTTATTGTTTTTTTTTTTGTTCTTGCTGGTTTTTTGTTTATTGTTATTTTTTTTTTGTTATGTTGTTTTCTTGGATTTTGTGGTGAAGTCTTTTGTTTTGATCTCCATAAACATATTAGGAATAAGATTACACGTCTTGTACATATGTTCAATCTGAAGTAATCGGTTTAAAGATGGAGAAATAAAATTACAATAAAAAAAAAAACAATAATAAACAACAGAGAAAACATAGAACGACAGAGAATTATACAAAAACAAAAAAAAAAAAAACAATCAGTTAAGAAAAAAAGAAATGGGACAAGTATCCATGATCCGTGATATTTCAATTGAAATAAAAGTCCTGTCGTATTTTTCTGTTACTGTATATATTGAAGCATGTCACGATTATCGATTGTTATTTTGGTATTAAATTTTTTGTGTTTTTATTAGTTTTTTTTATTATTATTTTTTTTTTTGTAGTTATTAATTTTATTTTATTGTTCATTTCGTAATGGGTTTTAAATTTTCAAATCAAGGACGGTGGTAATAAAAGGATATCTAAAAATTGTTGTAAATATATTAATTAAAATGTTAAATACCAAAAGGAATGTGATGTTAATCGGACAGATCGTTTTTTTTGTTGTTTTATTTTTAGCTTCTTATGGAGAATAATAACAATAGTGTAGGTATAATAAAAAAAATTAATGTAAAGTTGTCATTTTTAAAAGTTGGAATAAAAATACTCTAATAAGGCTACTGACCTTTAATTAATTTTGATTAAATGGTTGTTGGGAAAGTATTATAACTCTTGAGTGGATTTAAAAGTTAATGAAAAGTAGACCATGCTGGTATTCAAATTTTAAATTTTTTAATAATACTTTGCTCAAAAATGTTTTACAATTACTACAATTAGGTACAAGTTGGTTGATATATAATTTCAAGTTGAGATAATATAACACAGTAAATATAATATATTTGGTTCAGGAAATTACCAACCATTACAGCAGTTTTAATATCCCGAATGATATTATGTTATATTGAAGTAGACCATATTACAGTATCTATTTTGGTTTCAAAACTTCTGTTTTTACACCTAAACACTAGTACTTCCAAACATTTTTTTATTACTTGTTGTTTATTTACAATCTATCATAAGATTTTGAGAATTAACAAAATAGGTACAGTGTGCATACAATTTTGAATAATGTATTCGTTTGTAAGGGTACATTTTAACAAATTTATTCCTAAGATTTACATTATATATAACAATATTAAGTTGAAAACTTGAGGACAGACTTATTTCCTAGACTTATTTCCTAGTAGTGAAAGTAATGTGGATAGATTTGCCTTTTAAACCAGTTTTTTATGTCATCTGAATTTCTCTAAAGCTTAAGGGATGTCATTTGCATGAAAATACTTGAAGTTAAAATTTTCCGAATTCCAGCCGGATCCCAGCTTCCAACAAACTAAAAATGATATCTTATACGGATGCCAAATTTGGAAAAATATGTCTAAAAGTAACCTGGAGATAATCCAACGGTTCCAGTCAAAAACGATGGTATATTAAAAAATCCAAACTTCATATGTACCTAAAATTTACTTTACCTTCGTAAGTACTTTTAAATTTATTTACTTGTTGAAGAAGTAATTGACCATCCCAACATACTAGTAAGAAATTTGACAAATTTACCATCATAACAGTAGACGAAAAACCAAAAAAAAATTACTCAATTTAGCTAAATCAATAAATTGTTCTGTCCATTGGGGCTGATTCAATTCAATAAAATAAAATTATACCTAAAACAGAAAAAATAGTTTTTGGAATTGACTCGGTATTGCTTTCTATTTCTGTCTATAGCTCGGTTCGGTCTCGTGTGTCGATATTTTATCAACTTATTTATTAAATTTTGTACCTTCTATACAAAAGCTCTAAGTTTCCAACTCACTGGAATCGGTTAATCTTTATTGTTTATTTGTGTAAAATCGAATGCGGGTGATGTTCAGAAGTAAGTAATGTATATATTTGATGGAGTCCATTGATCGATTGCTTTAAGTTTATTTTTAAAAGCTTATGTATAAGTAATATGATTCAGTTGATAATATTCAAATATTTGATGGATTTGTGGTATGCTTCGGTTAATAAGTTAATAATAGCTGTGTTCTTTTCATCCGATTCAAGATCTAAGTCAATCGTTTAATATAAACATACAATAACAACTCAAAACCTAATTATTTATCTGGTTTTTATACAGGTCTCAAATATTTATTAATTATATTTGTCACGATTGGCGCTTTAGTAGTGTTTTTTTTGTTGATAAGTTGGTGGCCATGTCATTTGAGTACGATTTGTTATTTGAAAAATAATGTCAGTTGAAAATTAAATATATGTGAAAATGAAATAGAAATGAATATACCTACACAGTACACAGTTTTGAATTAATTTGAAATAATGGATAGTCAAAGGTAAAATAAAATCTATAATTATAATTGACAAGCATTTAAGGACCTGCGCAGTAGACACCTTTTCATTTTATTTCTTTAATGAACTCCTCATATATAAATAAGTGGTATATAAAACAATAATGCGCACACAGTTGAAAAGTTTTTACTCATATGGTTTTATTATTCAGCAAATACATTATATTGTATATGTGAGTTTTTATTAAAATAAAAAACAGAAGCAAACAAATCAGTTATTATAATTACATACTTTCAAATTAATCTATGTACATTATGTCAAATAAAAACAAAAAAAAAAAAATTCATCTGAAATTATGTACATCTATAAAATAAAAACAAAACAACAAATACATACATAAAATAAAAAATATAAAAACAACAAAAAAACAAATCACTTGAATTCTTCATTTTTTATTTTTTTAAGTAGCTAACTGTTTCTAAATTTTGGTTATTTGTAGTAATAATATAGTTTTTATTAAAATTATGTATAATATGTAGGTATATACCTCTTTAATGACAATTTTTTTTATTTTTAGTAATCTGGACTTGTATTTATATGTCCTAAATTTAACTTACTAACCACAAAACTTTTTATTAAACACAAGTAGTTTTTGCTATATCGTGAGAGGTCTATGTCAGTACGTAAACTACTGTTAAAACTTTAAATTTGGCTTCAACTTGAAATATAATTACTCAACAGGGGCCCCTAGTAATTAAATATTTGCAAAAATCTCTAGAAATGTTTATTTCAGTTTATCAAAGTTAAGACATGTATGGACTAATAATGAAACAATAGCTTTTCTAGCTTCAGCTTGTGTATTTAGCTAGAAAATATAAATTTTTGAAATATCTTACTGCAAATTCTTGTATAATATTCATTTTTTTATTTAATAAAATCTGTATTCAATTTTATTTATCCACAGTCTACTACATAGTATAATTAATATATTGAAATATTAGTGTGAAATTAGAATCAATTTTTGACAATTCAACTAAGAAGTTTGCCAACTTAAAAAAATCATTAACCTATATCGTTCTTCTCAATTTAACAAAATTTAGACCTTGAACCGAATGGAAAGAACACAGGTAATATCCAAATTATATTATATGTAATATGGTAATAATTTTTTTTTATTTTGTTAACCCTTTCAGTAAAATTGTGTACAATTGAACACATGATATTCACTGCTATTTTTTTAACTGACGTAAAACAGTAACATTTGAATTTTTGAATTTAATATTTTCCACTATACCTTTGCCTTTCACTTTAAAGATAAATTAGCAGAATTTTGAATTTAGGTTCGTTGTAGCAATCAATTTAATTGCGGCTCAATTTGTAAAAAAGTATTTGTTGAAAAATAGTTATAAAAAAGTCAACTTAAATAGTTTACAATTAATATGGATAACAATCAGTAAGTGATTTTTTAATTATTAAAGATGCAGTTATTTAGCATAAATGATGTTTGAAACAAATTATAACTTTAGCTTTTGAAAAATTATAAGCAAAAATTTATGTGTACAATTGTACACTAAAAAAGTGAAGTCCTGCAAAAATTTTTTAATTGGTACACAATTGTACACAAAAATTTATATAAAAAATTGTTTTCAAAGATGAAGTAAAAAATTTGAAACGCAAAAGTTTTCTTTTTTAACTTTACTTCGATAATTTCTTCTCCACTTTTAATTTTTTTGAAATTTCAACCTAAACGAAAATTAATTCAGTTGGAACAATCCGTGTTAATAATTTTGCTAAGCCACCATTTTGCCAGATAGGAATATGAAAGATAGAGGCTCTTCAGATGAACTTATTTTTATTAATGAAAAAATAACTGTAGTTAAATGGATATATGATAAATCTGTTTATCTGCATCCAATTACGTCGGCAAAAGTTCAGAAGAAAAGGTTAAACGTTGTAGCAAGATAACAAAAACAAATGATGAAATAGGTGGACCAAAAGTTATAAATGAATACAATCAGTCATTGGATGGAGTTAATAAATTTGACCAATCACTTTTTAGATTTTGTGATTACAGCTGCTTGGCTTGAATACCGTGAAAAAATGCTAACATCAAAGGTACTTCTTAAGCAAATAAAATTAAATACAACAGAACCAAAAAGACTAGGAATACTTCTTTCATATGGTTACTCTGAGGAGTTTAAAATAAGGCTTACGTATGAACATCGACCGATGAAGGCAATCAGGTATAATGACATAGAACATTGGTCGATGCAAAATAAAATTAAAATACCAGATAAATGAAAAATTAAAATTACAAATCGAAGTCTAGAACTCGCTGCTGCAAGTAGAATGTGCATCTAAGATTCACAGTAGAGAAAAATTCCTTCATAGCTTTTCACTCAAAACATTAATATGTTTTATTTATCTTTATTTCCTTTTATAATTAACTTTATTTCTAAAATGAATTTTATCAATATGTTTTTTTTTTACGTCAATATAAAAAATATTTTGATAATAAAGCAGTTATATATTTAATTATTTAGTACTTATGTTACACACGATATAAAATTTAAAAGTTTTTCCACTCTTATTTCATTCACAATTAGGTAAAAACATCAAAAAGTTGATTTTTTAGTTAAAATTTCGTACAATATTTATGGAGTAATTATTACAATTTTTACAACCTTTCACTATATTTGTGTAAAATTGTACACATTCTCTCAGTGATGCCCTAGGCATGGGGCCGACTTAAAAGACGTATTTTCTTGTTCCTTAAACTCTTCTAACACAAAAACAATCGCGAAAATATTTTTTTTTTCGTTATTTCAATAGATCAACTGAAAGGGTTAAGATATGTTCTGTAGTGGTAATTAAGGAGGTATACGGTTTTAATAATACAAGTCGAAAATTTATTACCTTACTTTATAATATTCTATGGGGGTATGGCTATGTATTATAAATTTTTCTCTGTGGAATGACATTTTTGATTAGGTATTTGCTATTACAATTCATATTCAATATTGAATAACTACTGGTTTTCACTTCTAGTAGGTACATCAGTTTTTTTCATTTCAATTTATTGAAAAATATAGAGTAAAGATTAGAGATGAATTCCATCAAGACAAAACTAGCATCATGTTAAAATTGAAATTTTTCAGTAAGTAAAGAACAAAATAAAATTAAATGAAATTACAAAATGAAAAATAACTGAATGACCTTCAATTAATCAACCACCCCCGCCATCTTTACTACTAAACTAATAATACTGGATTATTTTCAATTTTATCGTTATTAATTTTGCTTTATTTTGTTTTTTTTTTGTGATATTTTTTATTAAATATTTTGAACTCAATAAATAAAACCAGCTACGACAGGATTATAAATCTAAAGGAATTAAATATCTATATTTAATTTTCTTGTGCAACAAAAAAAAAAAAAAAAAAAACAAAAAAAAAAGTAATAATAAAAAATGGATGAGAATGCATAAAAATCACCATAAATGTTGGTCATAAATTCATCAGATTCATTGAGAGTATTGGTATTAAAATATTTTAATCTGCGGTTAAATTTTTTTTTTTTACTCTGAAGTGTTTTTTAATGTCCTGCCAAACAAAGTTTTTAACATCTTAATCCTTCTTAACAGAAATTAATTTTGAACTCATTTCATTATTTTTTTTTTTTTTTTTTGTTTTTGTATAGTTACTTTTATTAAATTTAGTTTAAAATATTAAATTGGTGTAAGAAGAAAAAAATTTTCAATTTAATTTTTTTTTTTTTATGAGAGAATCGAGAACCTAGGAATATTTAATAAAATAATGAAAATTAAAAAAAAAAAAATATTTTGTTTTTTTTTTTTAATATTTAAACTACGAAAGAGTAATAAATTTGTATTTTCATTCGTTTCTTTGTTTTTTTTTTTTTAAATTTAATTTAGACAAAAAAAAAACAAAAGGAAAAAAACAGCTATAAAAATTAATAAAACAAAAAAAAAATCTTATGCGAAACCATAATCTATGATGCCATATCCGCCGTCATAAAATACGTTATACGATCATGGTTTATGAACACATAACCTAAGTTTTATATTCACGAGGATGAGTTTTCTTAACATTTTGTACCTAATGAAAAATGTCTGACCTGACTAATTTTATGGTATCCTTCTTTTTCAAAAAAAAAAAAAAATAAATAAATAAAAATAAAAAAAATACTATACGTATTGCATGCCAACATAAATTTGTATGTATGTTGATATGTGTAAATGGAAAAACCACGGAGAAAACATCAATCAAACTGGTAACTCAACACCTAATGTTCTACGAAAAAATCAAAAAAAAAAAAATAAACAAGAAAGAAATTTAACATTTTTTTTTTCTTTTACAAAATCTATGCAAAATGTCCAGAACAAGCCTGAACTAGAGTAAAATAAAATATTGAGAGAAGAAACATCCACCAACTTTTTTGATCTATAAATATTTTTTTTTGTAAAAAGAGATACTTTTTTATGTACCTACCTATATGCATATGTATATAAATATATATATATATATGTAAAAATAATAGTGTGTATCACTTGAAATCGTACAGTTGCTTTAACAATGTTGAGCTTATCAGTAAATTAATTAAATTCGAGGTCGGAAAATTGTTATCCGAATTGTTGTAAATTGGCGCAGAGCTAATCGATGTAGTTTATACGGTGGTTTGCTGGTTGCGAGAGAGGGCTATTCTTTGCTGCTAAAAATGAAGATGTCAACGAAATAAATAATCAAGTATTGGCCATGTTATCAAACACAAAACTGTAGTAGATATCGATCAGGTTACAAATTTCCCACCTGAGTTATTTGCTTGATCTGGCTGGATTACCTGCTTAGCATTGTCTTTTAGTTAAAGTGGGATCGCCAACCATTTTTTTCGTACAAATTCATTCCTACAGATTTGCATTTTAACCAAGGTTGAAATTTCTAGTGAGACTTGTGTTCTGGATCACAATCAACAGAGTACAGAAACAGTCTATTAACTACTGCAGTGCATTTGAGATCGCAATGTTTCTCCCATGGACAACATTATATTAGTTACTAAGTCAGAAATATTAATTTTATATTTGAATGTTATGGAACAAGAGTTGATTAATTAAATAATTAAAAGATTAATTAAAAATTAAAATGTTAACTACTTACATCTAGATTCAGAATGTAATGTATTCAATGTAATCAATTAGTTTGCGACACCGAATTCTTAGGGTGGAAATTAACTTCACCGTGGGGAAATGTTATCAAATTATATTTTACTTTCAAATTCAAAACAAAGAATATTTCAAGCTTTCTCATGCAACTTCGGGTTATTTTGATATAGTTATAAAGATATTTCAGAGGTTCAGTATTGAGTTAAGTCATTCAACAAAATGTATAACGTTCAATTTCATACTATAGCTAAGCTTTCATTTGTTGAAAACGGAATGTTTTATGTGAAGTAATTTTGTGCATACACTGGACTATATAAAATACAATTAGGTGCTCCCCAAGGTAGGATGTTAGGGCCTATATTATATCTGCTATTTACAACTAATATTGCAACAATACCAGAGATTAAAATCGGTATTGGTGTCATGATTCGACATCAGGACGCTAAAATAACATCATACAAGCAAACTTAAAAAAATATTCAACTATATGACTACAAAAATGGAACGTAAAAGTAAATGAATCGAAGTACACATATGAATTTTACTTTAAAGAAAGGTACCTGTAATCCTCAAGTAGTTTTAAATAATAAAATCATCCCACAAAAAATGATGTAAAGTACTTAGGAAAAAGCTAGCTTGATATCAAATTTTTACTGGCTTGAGTAAATTTTGTTATTAAGCTGTTACTGGCAATGTTTACACGAGCTTAGCCTATCTTCAAAAATGATGTAAAGTACTAAGGCATATACATTTAGAAAAAAGGTTAAGGTGGCGTAAACATATTGACTGCAACAGCTTGATATCAAATTTAGGGGTATGTACTGGCTAATGGGAAATCACACACAGTCAGATACTAATTTATAAAACTATTATAAAACCAATTTGGATATAGGAATACAACTTTGGGGTTCCGAAGCGTAATACAAAGATTCC
Organism: Argyra leucocephala; assembly: GCA_963942445.1. Lineage (NCBI taxonomy): Eukaryota > Metazoa > Arthropoda > Insecta > Diptera > Dolichopodidae > Argyra > Argyra leucocephala. The sequence goes on from OZ012678.1 coordinate 161,446,436, forward strand.
AAAATAAGGTGTTAAGGTTATTTGTAAATTTGCCTCTTAGTTTGCGCCAAAAAAGTTCATCGAATATGACTTGAACATTGAATCCGTCACCATTGCAATAGCTAAATATAGCACCCAGCTACAGACTGAAACTTCAACTTCATTCAAACAATTTAGCCTGCAACTTAATAACAACTGGAGGTAAACTTAAAAAAAAAACTTAACTTAAAAACATTATTGCAGAAGGGAAACAATAATTATTATATCAAATGTTCGTTTAAAGTGCATGACATTTCTTACAAAACAAAATAAATTAGATTCAAGTGGGAGAGACAATTATACTGTGAGGTTGTGCCTTAAATACACTGAAATTGAAAGAGAGATATTTAATTTTCATTTCGTGGTTTTTTGACTTGCTTTATTGAAAAATTAAGCGTCATTGATCATTACCAGTATATACTAAAATCCATTGAAAAACGTAAACTTCCTCTTACATTCTTAATTTCAAATTTAATTGTTTTGTATAGAATATAACAAATTTCTAGTTATTCGTTTTTATTTTGGTTCTTCATCTGGTTTGGTATTTGGCGACTGCGAGAGAGAAATATAAAGCAGTGAATATAATTTTACTATATATGAATTTTAAGTTCTCACTAACCGAGTAAGCTCCGGTTACATCAATAAATAGTTTTGTTTGATTCTGAAGATTTAATGACGGATTGTTTTCTATTTTATCGGAGCGGATCTATTAAAAATTTTTTATAATTATTTAGTTTGAACGTCTATTAAAACTATGTATATTTAAAATTTTTATTTAGTATAGTATTTTTAAGCTGATCGGACTATTCCGAATAATTTAATAATTTTCAAGGGATTTAATAATTTCCATATATTTTTCCCAGCAAAGAAGAATTAAAGAGGTTAGCCGCAGATAGAAGTCGATGAAAAGATTTTATTTCCGCCCTATGCCCTGCCGATGTGGTTACAGAACATTGATGATTGATGATGATATATTTTACACCAAAATTTTAAATCTATTTCCTCCTTTTGTATTAATAACACAGCATACGGGTGCACACACCAAGTGCTCGACAAGAATTATAATCTTAGAATATTTATTCTATATGTTCTACGTTAAGTGAATTTTACTGTGCATGTCTATATTAATGTCCATTTTAACCAAAAAAAAAAAAAAACAAAAACAAAAAAAACATAATATGAACAGTATGAATTTGTAAACACTTGGACACGAGCAATTCTCATATAATCTAATGTAGTTGGGCACTTTTCAGTTAATTTTTTAGTCAATTTTTTAATTCTTTTTTTGTTTCTTGTCTAAATGGAAATAATCTCAGTTATTTATAAACAACATATATGTATAAATATTGTATGTATATGTTTTATTTTTAAAAATATTCATTTTAGTAGAAAAGGACACCCACTACATTTTTATAGGTTTTTTTTTTTGTTTTTTCTCTTATTTTTTTTTGTACATTACAATCCATCTCATGTCGCATAGATAACTTTGTGATTTTATTTATAGGGAAAAATAAAAAAAAAAAATATTGCAGTGGTTCTCAGTATTAACAGTTTGTATTATCATATTTTATATAGGTATCGAATCCGGTAGCTCTATAAGCTAAAATAATTTAAATATACTGTTGACTATAAGAAGGATACAGTGCCTAAAGTGATTCGGACACCTAGAACGAATTAATGAAAATGCTGCAGATAAATTCGACAGTAATGAATATGCTTCAGCCTATTTTCCAATCCGGACCCGAAGGTACAAGATGTTGTGGTAGACCAAGTCTAACTCGCAGAGACGAAATATCTTCAGCTGCAGAGAAGCCATCCGTGACGGCGATAAAAATGAAGAACGTTGATGAGTCACCCTCAGGACCTACATGGTCTGTTGATGGTCCCCTAGTAAGTATAAATATATAAGAAGATAAGAATAAATGAAATAAAAATTAATTATTATGTTTACTCCATTCACTCTGATTCTCCACTTCTTTAGCCATTACTCATGGATAGCATGTACTCTGGGCTATTATGTGGCCCCAATATGGCCGTATCATCAGCGAAAGTGACGGTGGTTTTCTTCATTTGCTGGTGGTAAGTCCACAGTATAGATGAGGTATGAAACAAGGCCTGAGACGCTGCCCTGTGGTACGTCTGACATAATTTCATTGATTTGTGAACCTTATGTTACTTTGAAGCTTTACTAAAAAGTGCCTTTCAATGAGATATGACCGCAGTAACAAATAATAGTTCTGTATAAGAATTTTTTTGAGTTGGTGCAATCCTTTATGCCATAACTTATGAAATGCGCGACTAATATTCAGAAAACCGCTGAACAGTATATATTTTTATAATAACTGCTATTTTGTGTATTTGCTCAATTGCTGACATGTTCATTTCTGAAGCCGAATTAATGCTCTGGATTTATCCAAAATAACCGAAAATGACAGCTTAAAATCAACACTTAAATTTTTACTAAAAAACTTAATTTTTCTTAACTAAAGTTTAAGTGTCGAATGTAGCTTAAATGTGCTTGAATGTGGTTAAGTTTTCAACTGAAAATTGGCCCTTAGTATTACAAAGTACACCATCGATAGGCTTTCAGTTCATATACATTTTTGTCACATTTATTGTCAGCTTTCTAGAAAGATTGATTCATTACTACAGCTCATGGTATGAAGCAAAGTAATTTTATACATTTTTACATTTGGGTTAAATCCGATTTTTCTTTTGTATTCTCTTGATTTTTTAAGAAAACAAAATAAACTTTTTTTATCTTTACCCCACTTGGGAGCAGAATTATAACTTCCATTTGACACTTTCATAGTACTGGATTCCTAGCTGCTGTTTTCACGTTATTGTTTGTTTTTTCTAGTTCTTGTTTTATGTTTCTTTGGACAAAACCGGGTCTTCTTGTATAGTGTGGGTTCCATTCTAAGATCATTTGGTTTTCTGAGGGTATGATCTATCCATCTCATTTTCTTTTTCTGATGTGTTTCGATATGGGTTCTTCGCCGATTAGTAAGGTTCTTGTTGTTTATTGTGTTTGGCCAGAATATTCGCAAGAATATGTTATCTTTGAAGACTTGTTACTTCTGGTTGACGATTTTTGATGTTGATGAAAGTTAATTTTCGATTGTTTCACTTCGTATGTTAGGATACATTTTACCCAAGACCGGAATATTCAATGTTTAGTTTCTCTGGATATTTTACTGCTCCTCCACATCTGTTGAAAACTTTCAAATGCTGCTCTTGTTGTCTTTAATCTGTTTTCTAGATCTTCTAAGACCCACCACTAGTTGCTATTATACTTTTCAAGTAGCAGAAGTTGTTCAAAAATTCTGTTTGCTCTCCTTTCAACCTTAGATGTCCTGGTGTTGTAGTCATTTTATTCTCATAGCCTTTCTCGGTTCTAAATCCAATTATTCTTAGTCCAGTTTGGTTCAAGTTTTCTATACTTATAAATCATGTCTATTGATAACATTTAAAGTTTGAGAACCATTCTTTAACATAACATTTTGTAGCTATGAAAATGAAAACCAAGAATAAGGGAAAAACAACAAAACAAAAAACCAAAAAATATAGTTGTAGATTTTCATATGATGCATGCAAATTTTCAATAAAGATTTTGTGAATTATGAACCGTAGATTGGTTTTATCTTTCGCGATATCATCATACTTTATAAAATAAACTATATAAAGAACCTTAAAAATTGCACTTAACAAACAAAAATATCTAGAAAATAAAAAAGAAACATCACTTCTTCTTCTTCTTCTACTTCTTCTGCTTTTTCATCTACATTCTTCACTTTTCAATTACTTTTAACAGTCACCAACATTTAAACTACATATTCTTTATTTGAGAGAACCTATATACTATTTTAAAAACAAAGGTATATATGTATATATATACATTCAAAATGTATATATATATATATGTTTATATCGTATTTTTAAATTTTATTTGAATAAATACAAAAAAAGAACAAAGTGTGCTAGAATGAGAAATAGACTTAAGGTTCAAAGTAATGAACTACAAATTGAAAATCAAGACGAATGTCATGAATTTTCTCAGGGTCAATTTGAATCAATCATTTTTGGATTTTTTTAGTTTTTTACTATTTTGTTATTTTACTTTAAATTTTGTTTTCTTCTACTATTTCTATTTTAATGTTTTTAAAGTTTGTACAAATTTTCTGCAACAATAATAAGAAAAAAAAAATGATTTTAAATGAATCTTACCGATTTTTGAGGCGTTGTATTTGTGCTAAATTTTAACATCTTTGTTAATTAATTATGGTAATTTGTATTATTTTTCTTTTTGAGCCTTCAAGCTTTATTTTTTAATATTTTCCTTTTTCATTTTTGAATTGAAAAATAAAAACATTTAAATTTTATTTGATTGCTTTTTTTTTTTTTTTAATATTTTTGCTTCTTTAATTCTATCACAATAACGACATTAATGTGACGAAAGAGTTAATAGTTTTGAAAAACATTAAAATGGCATAATTATTGTGCAATATGTTCAAATACATTCAGGTCTGTTTTTGTATTCTAGAATTATGAAAATTACCTAACGCCAACGACATGTTTTTTAAACACCAAAATTTTATCAAATTAATTATTTTGAAAATGACAATGAGGTGGATGAGACTGGGCCTTAATGTGGTAAACACAAACTCAATCGAAACGCGAAACGTGGTGAATTGGTATTGTGGTAAAGGTGCGACAAAATTGAAGTGACAGATGTCAACCGTCATTTTCGAAAATAAACGTGAATATATTTTTAGTATTGTTCAAAACATACGGCGATAATTTAAAACAGTTTAGAACAGTAAATGTAAGTGATATATATTGTCAAGCTCACGCATGCATGCTTTACCAGCAATCTCAATACTTATTAATTGTCTATTTGAAATGATAGATGGTAGAAACAGTCAATGGTGGGAACAGTTACCGTGTGGCCCATTTGATACTACGTGGAGCTTAATCAACCCACGTAGTACTACATACGGTAACCATATCCGGTTGCTTGTTTCCGCCATTGATTGGGAAATACCATCATATAAACGGTTCTAAAAGAAATTCTTCTTCTCTTGCATTTCAACAGTCGAACAACACACAACGTATTAGTAAAAGGAGTTATACACACATTTAAATAAAATAATAAAAGTGATATAATTAATAAATTGTTAAATTATAATATAAGATTTGAAATAAAGAAAATCAATAATAATTTAATAAAAATTAAAATGACAAATTTAAAATTAAAACAAAATTCCGTCTTTCATTTCTCGCTCGATGAACTTAACTAGGTATATATATATATTTTTTTCATGTTCTTGTTTATTTAAATTAAACAAATGTAATTCATAATGATAATTTTATGCATCTACATTCAGCATTGATGACAATATTTGTGAAAAGGTCGGTTTAGCTATGTTTATATGATTATAATTTGCCACAGAATACTGATACAATTACTTTGTGTAACAAACAAGCAGCAAGTTTTAATTTAGGTGTTAAAGATGATGGTTTATAGTTGGTGTAGGCATATTTGCCTCAATTTGTTTTAATACAATATATTCAAAAGAAGATTTATTTAGACGAAATGTTGTAGTAAAACTAAAAGTACACTATGTATATATGTATGTATAAAAATATTTAAAATGTTCCATTTTTACCTCTTATCGTCCATTTCAAAATTATCAATGCAAATATTGCTTAAATTTTGCCTAAAAAATCTTCTAAATATTATTTCGATTTTCAATTTCAATTTTATTCAATTTAATTTTTACATTTACATTTGAGTTTTATTATATTTATATACAGAGTTCAGATGTACTTACATTTATACAACAGAAATATTACATTATTATGGCTTTTTTTTTATATTTTTGTTCTGTTCACTAATATTTACGAGTTCATAAGGAAACCTTAAAAAACCTTATATTTGATTTTAGTTTTTATTAAAACTTTGGTGATATCGTAAATGTCTTAAAAAAACCTGATACAATATGAAAAAAACTAAGTTGTCGATTTTATCCGTAAAATAAGTTGGCAACATTGTGTAATAAGAGCTTTCTGAGACATGCTGTTTTAATTCATTTGTGATCAAGCAGAATGAACATACAGTTTTTATTGACACTGATATTGACAATATTGGGTTTTTAAAAAATTTTGTTAACCTAAATACCTGTCAAACCAGTCGTGGAGACATCGTCAACAACAATTGTGATCATGTAGACAATATCTCAAGTTCTTGTAAACTTTTGTATACATTTAAGATCATGTGGACGTTGTATTCAACTTTGTGTCGAAACATTTACTATGTCAAGGCTTGTACCTAATTAGTAACTAACCTAGTCTAACTTTCTATTATTAATTTGCTATTCATATATTTCTCTTTAATTACTGTTATCAAAATTTTGTACTAGTTTTTGATACCAATAATTTTTTTATTTTAATTAATTTTATTATTTCTTTATCTATCCCTCGTTTAGACATTCGATTATTTGTTTTATATTTAATATTTTTCGTAGACGAGCATCATTTAATGTGTTTGTTAGTAAACATATTAATTGTTTCGTTAACTGTGACATCATAGTTAATATTAAATATTTTTTCGTCTTTTAGAATTTCTCTCATTTTATCATAACTCACTCTCTTACTTCTATTGGATCACCTGGCTTTCATGTTTATTTTCTCTTTAAATTTATCCGTTTTGATAAAAAGGACTTATTGATGGTCTGAGTGAGATATTATAATTCAGTTGATTAATGGGTCGGATTGTTTGTCAATATGTAATCTAAACATGTCGTATTTGAGATTGTTCGTGTTACTAATTTATCACAAATAAAATAGCGATAAGAATTTTTTTTTTGTTTATACGTAGGCTGGTGGGAATCTTCAAAAGGTACAATGAGGATTCTTACGCACTAAACCACACCCTTCTCATATTTCGATCTAGTCCTACAGTACAAAGGAGCTATTTTTTCTTGGCGTGATTTTAATTTTAAATGTAGACTACATCCAGCAATGTATATCTAACTTTTCCATTGATATATTCACCATACTCTTGAAGACCCTTCGCATCAGCGACGAAAAACCGACCAAACAAATTTGTAATTCTGGAATTCTCTCCAAACAAATTTGTAATTCTATAGGACTTGTGAAGAACCGCGTTTCGTTGGTAGTCAACATAACGAAATTCTTTAAAAATCCCGGAAAAACAAATCTATCTAAACCTGGGAGCGAGCCAACCTCCGTTCGCGACGAGTTGAGTTCTCAAGACGCGACGAGTTCTCAAGAATGTGCGTAATTATTGCTGCAGTAACTCAAAAGGTTTTACTCTTTTGAGTCATCTGGCTATATTTCTATTGTTCAGGAGCTGGACTACCTCGACATTTACGTGGAGCTGGAGCCTTTTTTCGTGACTTCTTGCAAATTTCTGTATTTCTTTATAGACAGATTCTATTTGTTAATCTCTATGCAGGTCATAGTTTCTGATGAGGTAGGGCGCGTTCAGTGCACTCTATTCGGGAACCTGTGAATAATATCTCCCTACCTTTTTTTGGATGCCATATGGCCATATTGGTTTCAGTATTTGTTTATAGAGCAGAATTTTGTTTTGTATTGTACAAGGTAGAATTCTTACCCATGAGCCAGTACATTTTTCTATAGCGGATTAGAATTTATGATGTTATTGTATTCTTTGATTATTTCGCTTTGTTTCAATAAGTCAAAATTAAAATTCCAATTATAAAAGAGTTTTTATTTACATTTAATTCCTTATCAAAAACTTCAAAAAAGTTTGAATGTGATTTATATTTTGTATTGGAAGACGATATAATACGTTTGTACTAATATCGATATTAGTTTGGAGAATTATTTCAATTCTAATGAAATTTGTGTTATTGTTATAGTGTATATTATTTTTATTGTGATATTTTATAGTTTTATAAAGAAATATAGCAGCTCCGTCACCTTTTTTATCCGTTCTACATTATAGAATTTAATTATTAAATTAAAAATTATATAATTTGAAATATTTATTATTTCTTCATCATTTTCAGTAAGCCAGGTTTCAGTAGGTACAATAAATTGTACTAAATTTGGGGAATTATCCAGTATGTACATTCATCTGTTTTGCTAGTTAAACTACGTATATATTTATATTTTATATATAATATTTTTAGTGCATTTCTTTCAAATTTTAATATTCCTAGACGACCTAGACTATTAATTAATTTGTTTTTTGGGTAAAATGGTACTGAATAATTATTAATATTTTGACATTCTAAAGACATTTTGTCTGTATGTTAACTCGCAAATTTATATAAATTTATCCAACTAAATGTTAACTTTTTTATTTGCACGCTCATTACAAATTTTTGAGAAATTTAAGAAAATTTTATGTTTAAAACGTGACGTCAGAGCTCTCTCTTAAATAAATTTTTGTGTTTAAATGAAATTTCTATTGGCAAAAATTTGTAAAAATTTACTGCCAAATTTTTGTTGTTGTTTTAAATGTCAATACAATATTTTTCATATAAAAAGTAGTATACCTAAAATAAATTAAAAGGTGTATACCTAACCTGAAAACTTATTTATATAACTTTTTACCGACAAAAAGTCCAAAACCGCGAAAAATTATTTAATATAATTTTTTTCAACAAAAATATTCAATAACTTTACAAAAACTTTCAGAAAATTACTGAATTAATTCAAATTTAAAAAAATCTCATAACTTAAAAATCAATTATTTTTAACATGAAAAAGTTTGGATAAATTTATGCAAATCTTGCGTATGTCTACTTTTGTTTGCAAAAGAGAACATTTTAACTAGTCTCGCAGAATTTTATGATCACGGGATTTTTCCTCTCTTTTGCAAATAAAAGTAAACATACAGACCTATTATGACAAATGTTTTCAAATCAAAATTAATATCGTAAATATATTCTGACAACTATTGTGTTGTCTCTTTTCTTACAAAAGTTTTGCCGTCCTTTACCCACCCAAATTTAGTTTTTCTTTCTCTTTTCAAATTACTTGATTTTTTTTAGTAAAAAGCTCCAGTATTTTGTTAATTTTTCATCATTTATAAAAATAGAATTATCGTTCATGATTGGTGGTATGTTATCAATTACGGATGACATTTTGATTTAACTTTTCACTTTATTATTTTTAAATTTTATTATTATGTTTTTAGATTGACCAGAATTTTTTGAGTTATTTCCTTGTTCGAAGGAGACATTTTCAATTTGATCATCTTCCACTTTTACATTAATAAATTCAAAAATGTTTCTTATTTCGATCTCCTCTGTCATATTTTCTGGTATTCCACAGATTTCGATGTTATTGTCTAATCTTTCTTGCCTCAGTTCTTCAATTTGATTTGTGTTTCTTTGTAGTTTTCTTGATAAAATTTCATTTTCGTTTTTCAAATTTATATTTTGCCTCATACAAAGTCAATTAACCTAATTTATTTTGATAAACTATTCAGTAGCGTCTGAAAAACCTACACCAAGAATGAAGTTTTAGCTAAATTTCACCAATTTTGTCAGAGATGTGTAAATCTTCTGTAGATTTTTCTTTTACTAAATTTTTATCAGACATCATACTCGGTGTTTTTGGTGGTCCAAATAATGTTGTACGACGATTCTGACTTTGCTTTGATTTTTGACAAAACCAAAATATTTCATCATCGTCTCTTTGCAGGTCCTTTAAATCTTGCAGAAGCCACAAATTTTCTTGTTTGCTATTGTCGCCATTTTACTTTATATTTTGACAATTTTAAAAATCACAAATTTAAATCCCTTGATTGGTATGATATTTTCAATAATAATTTTGGAGACCAAGAAGAAGAGAAAGTAGTTTTTTTCTAAATTTCTTTGCAAGTGAAGTTCAATGAATTCCTACTAATAATATTTCACTTATGAATCTCTCTTTCTCTCAATGCACACATATTTTGTAATTAAAATTTTATTTTCAGCCAATTAAACTCTCATAAAGCTAGAAAATTTATTTTTTTTTTGTTTTTTAAAAAAAACGCATCTAAAAAAACACCATTATAAATGTCAAATGTCAATTGAATTGCATTTACAAAAAAAAAAAAAAAAAAAAATATAAATAAATAAATTTTATTTTAAATAGGTTTTTTTCTTGTATTTGATTTTATTCAATATACATGTAAGTGTGTATTTTAAACACCATTTTTAATTTATAATAATAATAATAGCAACAAAAACAACAAAAATAATAAAAATTAAAATCCATTATTAAAAATTGAATCAATTTCCGAAGAAATTGCATCTTTATTTATAGGAGATTTAAATAGCATCAAATCGACCGGATCGGTAAATTGACATCTCACCTGTACATATTATAATGTTTGTATGTGTGCAGGGACGGCATATTATATTTAATTATTTAATGGTAAAGTTAGATAGTGTATAAGGCATGGTTTGGATTATGAATTATCAGACATTGCCTGGTTTGCATACTGATATCAGCTGCTTATAACCTAATTACATTATGTTGCTGATAAATCAGTAGCTGGTAATCAGCATTAACAAAAAAAATATTTATAAATTTGTACATTGCATAAATTGTACGATTAACAGATTTCATAATGGACAATTTCAATAAAAAAATATCTCTCGTAGCCGGGCATAGTTTTTCAACTGAAGCAATTATTTTTTTTCTGAAGTTTTCATATAAGCTTTGGTAGGATAATCGAATATAAAATAATTAATCCGGTTCGGTTATGTGATTTTTCACTTAAACTAAATGTTTATTTATTATAATCATACTTAAAATTAGGTAATATTATAAAAGTACCAAGGTACAGAGTTTTATTAACAATTTTTGTTCTTGTTTTTTTCATTAAGTAATCTTTAAGCATCTTAATTTATTGTGCGTTAACTATAATAACATTTTTATGCGCTAACTAACTATATAATATTCCGTATATGAAAATGTCCACAAAATATTGGATTAGATTTCATCAATGTGTAATGCTTTCATACACCATATAGTAGAATAGGCCATACTGGACATTTAATACGTCGTATTTTGATGCGATTGACAAAGTATCAACTAAGATATATGATATACAAATGACCATTCCAATTCAATTTCATTTGAAATTTCACAAACAGTGGTGCTAATTAAAATAGTAGTAGGTAATTCTAGTAGAGTGGTGCCAAATATACAAATGATTAGTCAATATATTCAGGCTGAAATGCCATAATATCAGCAGAGTGAAGTTTATTCATACGAGGAAGTTTAAATGATGCAACAAAGAATGCTATACATGTGGAACAATATTATGATATTAATTATCCACCAAACAAGCTTAAGTTCATCTGGAGTAAGAGATACTAGTTTAGGTTCAGTAACATATTTAGCTATGACTGATGTTAGATTTGCACGAGCTGATAATAAGTCAAGTCATGTCCTGTTGGTAATGTATCTAGCACAATGTATTAAGCTTCTGGACTAAATGGTAAATGTAAACGTTCATTTTTATTATCATTATGGTGCAAATGTAATGTCGACCGGATTTCAGGCTGCCATTTATCATCAATTCTTACTGTAAATAAATTTGAATCTAATCCGTATTCATGACCAAAACTATTTTTGTATTCAGTTTTACAGTTCGATAGTATAAAGATGGTTCCTTTTTCCGAATAATTGTTTTATTCCATCATTTGTATTTTTACTTTAAGTACTGAGCTCAAAAGAGCATGTTAGAATGTAAAATAACTAACATCATAGTATGCTACTGATTTGTTTTTTCATACTTTTCCAGTCTTTGTAAGAATTAGTAGTATCGAATGTTCTGTACTTATTATGTAATTTGAATAATATTGATGCTTGATTTAGATTTGTCGTATCTCAAAAAACACCACATAAGCTTTTGTGTACAATTCAATACAGCAGAGATAGTGTAATTCGTTTTGCTACTACTACAAACAACCTAATTATTGGCCTAGGCGCTTATGTTCAACTGATGACAAACTAGCTGTTCAATAAGTAGTGCATACTCCGCAACCTGATACAATATAAAAATTGTATCGAAACATTATATCGAAAACACAAAGTGTTTTATTTACAATTCTGATCAATTTGAAAACAATGTATCTGAAATAATTGTCAAAAACATATGCTTTTTGACATTTGAAATATGATTATATGTTTTTTACTTTTTATTAATGCAAAATAAATATGGAAAAATTTTGAAAACACATTGTCAAATGAATTTCCGATCATGAGATAATGTCGAACCTATATTTTTACATTTCAGATCATGACACATTGTCGTGGTGACGTTGTCTACACATTTCCGATGTCAAGGAGAGTCAGTTTATAACAAGTATAAAAAAATGTCCAAAATTTTTTGTTTTGCTTCAAATAATAAACTGAAAAATAGCCTTTAACAGACCCTGTTTGTTTTAAATGCAATATAATATTTTCAAATTCAAATATAATAATATTATTTATATTATTATTTTTATTATAATAACAACCACTTTATATAACTAGTATATGAACTCGTTATAATGATCGTATATATGTAAAACTAATGTACAACATTTCTATAAATGAATTTGCACCTTACCCCATCACGGGGATTATAATGGTATTGCAAATGTCCGATCTTAAAAGATAGCAGATAATAAATATTATGAAGTGAAATTATTTTTTTTTTTACTTTTTATTTTTTTTTTAGTATTTTAATTCCGAATTTATATTCTCATTTCCTTTTTTAATTTTTTCTTGTTTAGCTATTTTTTTTTTTTTTGCTATTTTAAATGAGTTTGGGATCAATCGTCATTGCTATGCAAGGAGATCGTTTTCATATTACTTATATCTATTTATTTATATATGCATACACCATAAGATGAGATAGATGTAAATTTTTGTTGCGCCTTACGACAAAAAAAAATATATATGTATGTATTTTTAAGTAAATATATATATATATATATATATATAATATAATAGAGCCACCAACTAAGCAAACATTAATATTTCATTTTGTAATACCCAAACACATATGTACATATACTTGTATTACATATATGCCTATTGATTAAGTGAATGTCTTTATGGTGGACACATCGTATATTTGAGATACAAATCTTTGCATTTATCAATGATATTCTATCGCTTGTAAAAGTTAAAAAAAAAAAAATATATAAACTAAAAAAATAAAAAATAAAACTAAAATAAAATAAATAAAATTAAAAATTAATTTATAGTTATATTAAATGAGAATATAAGATACCATAGGAATTGTAGTTTGTTGATTCCGGTTCATCATCCAGGAATTTAAATTTTTAATATACATTCTTGTATAATGATCTAAAGAGGATGAATGAGTTTGATCATTCTTGAACGTTTTTTTCAAAGAGTTAAAAAACTTTACGGGATTGGTTTAATGGCAGTATTAGTAATAGTGTTGAGCGAGCTGCTACAGTCGATAAAAGTAAAATGGATATCATAGTAGTTAACTGTCGTTGTTGCTGTAACTAGGATTTATAAATATTCGCTTTTTAAAGATCTGTCGAATCCGAATAAAAAACTGCATGTAAGCCGAGCCTGTATCCTATATCCACTTATTCAAGTATTCGTCAAATCCGATTCAAACCCGAAGCCGAAGCCGAAAAATGCAATAAAAACAAATTTATTCTATTTAAATATTTACTTTAAACATATTTTATTTTTTATTGTTTAAATAAAAATATTTTAAAAATACTAGGGAAAAGTAGATTTGTCTAAAAACCTTGAACGTATATTTGTACAAAAATTAGCAGATACGGAAAAGCTCTTTCCGTATCAGTCGAAGTAGGTTTGATGACTAATAAAGGTTTTAGAAATTAGGTGTAATTTTTCCCGTATTTCTGAATAACATAAGCTCCTACTTGAATTTGTTGAAAGTATTTTTTACGCTCAGCTTCATTCAATGATCAAAATTTTTAATATGTTTTCAAGCTTTTTTTTTCCATTGGAACTGGGAAATAAAGATTTTCAGATTGAATTAAAACATAATTTTAAACAACGTCCCTATTATCTTCATATCGATGTTTATTACAAATATCAACAAAAATCTGACAAATTTATGGTCAACAACGTTGAATTTAAGCTATATGAAATGCTACTATGAAATAAAATTTAAAAATAACTATAATAAAAACATGATTTCGAATATTCGTTATTCGACATTAACAATTTGAATGTCCAATCGAATATTTTAGCGAAGACTCGAACCCGAATCCGAATTATGTTTCAGAAACCTTAGTCGCAACTGATCAAACACACGAAAAAGATGAAGAAAAAGTTCTGGGAGAACTTTTTATATAAGTATATAGAGTTCGGTAAACTGTTCTGTAATTTGATGCAATCAGCCATAGAAATTCGGAAGAAGTAAATTAACTTTTACAGTAATTGACCTATGCTAAATCTATGGCATATTAAAGAAGATGCATATTATCATCATTTTATAGTACTACAGACCTATGTGTTAACTTTAGCTTTCATGAAAATTGCTCAAATGAGTCGATCTTGCGTCGCTTGTCTCCAATTTGTGATTTGTAGGGCTTGGGCATCATTTTGAACATTACATTCCCATCTTCTCCTTCCCGTTTGTCTCTATCACGATTACTTCCGCGGTTTTTATTTGACACCAATTCCTGTTTCGAATTTCATGCATTCTAATTACGTGGCCAGGTTAGTCTTTGGCCCTTTGCAAACATTACAATGTCTTCATTATATTATTAATCTCGCTGTTATTTCTATATATTCTCAATTTTCCAATATTTTTGGTAAATTTAAAATTACAAATTATTTATGGAAAACAATTTAAGTTTACATGGTTTTTGTGAATTAAAAAAAAATTAAAAATTTTCTTTTTTCATTTGTTTGCAGAATGCATGAATCTTGTTGTCAAGTATTTTTCGAAGAAATTTTCTTTTAAATATACGTAGGCTGTTTTACACGGTTACATTCATGGTCCATACCTCACATCCATACGTATTAGAGTGTTATATATCGTCATCTTTTCTTTTCTTGATATACTTTGATTATAGCAAATTTCTATTTGCATAGTGGCATCTGTTTCCGGTCTAAATTCTGTTGTTAATGGAATACTGCATACTATTCATCGCTTTTTATTGTTATTCTGAGGTATGTGAAGCTTGTTACTCCTTCAAAGTAGTTAATTGTTATATTCTGATAACTTCTCTTTTCTCAACATTTTTAGATATATTGTTTTGCGTTGGTTGATTTTTAATCCTACTTTTTTTATCTCTAATCTGTAATTTTTTGCCATTATTACTATTTATATTTCAATCCTATGTCCCCGGATGGGTTTACAGCACAATTATGATGATATTATCCGCATATTGTACTATTTGGGTTGTCAAGAAAATACTACCCTTATTTTATATTTTTTCTATGCCGTAAATTAGCATTAACGTGAAAAAAGAGTTGCATAGCAATGAAGAAAAAGAAACAAAATCAGTTCAATTATTCAAAAAAGTTATTATTAGTCAATCTAAAATCAACGATATTGATATTGACAGGACAGCACTGTATTTAAAATGCACTTCAATCAATATGTAAATTTAAATTAAATGACAACTCAGTGTACAAAATCTAAACAAACAAAATCAAAAAAAAAAATAAATAAATCTCTGTTCAAAGAAACAAAAAAGATAAAAAAAAAATTTGCGATCGGATATTGATTTAAAACTGGAATAACATGGTGCAATAAAATGCACATTTAGATATTATTATATGTATATAAATAATTATATAATACCATTTCATACATGACGGTGGGAAGATGTGTTATAAGCGTGCTCAAAAATAAACAATAAAAATAAAAAAATAAATAAAAATTTTATTAGAATAGGAAGGAATATAGAATAGAAATAGAAAACATTGAACAGTGACAACAAATTAAAAGACTTATATCAAAGAATCTTATATTAAATCTTAATATGTTTTCTCTAATAAATTCGAGGACATTATAGATATAAATATAGAATTAAAAAAAATTTTTTTTTTTTTGCTATTTTTGATCCTACGCAAATCATAATATTGATATTATATGTTTTTACTTAAGAAGGATGAAGTTCTTAATTTGTTTGATTTTTTCTATTTTAATTCTTAATTAATTATATTATTTTTTTTTTGTTTATTTATTTATTGCCATGATACATATTCATAATATGTTTTTTAACAATATTAAATTTTTTAGAGCTTATACTATTGTATTTACACCTATGACTATTCTTAATTATTACTTAGGCTAGCTGAATTTCTGGTGAGATATACTCTAATAGTTAAAGACCGTAAACATAAATGTTTTTTATAAGTATAAATAAAATAATTAATTAAAGTTTTTTACTTGCCATTTTGTCCTTTGCAAATTAAATTTATTCTAAATATTTAAGTCAGGTTAGATAGATTTTATTTATAAAAAATAATGGTTAAAAATCTGAATAAGTTATTTTCACATTCAGATTTCTTTTTTTTATGTTCTTGACAATAACTTAGATAGAATCCGATAGAATTAAGCACGGTAAGGTATAACGCACTTGATATACAAATCCCAGATTAAATTACTATATTACAAAAAACTAGAGTTAAAACTGAAATACAATCAATTAAATTCTGGCTTAATGAGAAAATGGCTTAATCTGGCTTAACAAAATCATTTAATCAAATATTAAAGCCAATCGAAAAAAAATATTTAATTGAGCAAGCCAATAATGAAATTATCCAAATGTACCAAAACAAAATATTGCCAAACATTTTCAGTGTTAAATGGTTTGTTCGCAATATTGACATTCACTACGATAAAGAACAAAATAAGAAATTTGACTGTACATCACAAATGTCCAACATGTCAAATGTATATGTTTTATTTTTTGATGACAAGAAAAACTGTGTTAGAGAACTTAAGCGAACTGATGGAGGTTCAAAATTGAATTCAAAGTTAGTCTTATAGAGTATGGTTTCAATTTTAACAAACTGATAGAAGGTTTTTAGTACATTCTAGTCGGTATAACAGTTGTTATTTTCTGTCCTGGAAAAATAGTACTGCAACGGAATTATTTTTTGATGATTTTGTCTATGTTGGAATAATCAAAAAAATATATATGTATATTTTTGTGGTTATTAATTTACAGGATGTGCTCTGTTTGTTGTTTTTGTTCTTCAATACTACGCTGGAAACATTTTAAATACCTTGATTAAAATGTAATTTCTATTTCAATTGAAATGTTATGGAAGTGTCTTCTTCTAATAATTATTTTATTTTATATTTAGCTTTTCAGTAATATTAAAAAATTTTTAAAGGACCAATTACATCATATTGATAACACAATAATATCAAAACTGATTTTTCTTTACCAATCTCTTCAACACCGTAAAGAACAATATAATTTTTTGTCAACAGTAGACAGTATGCTGCATGTTAAATAATATGATGGCGTTAGAGGGGGGTATGTTTATATTAAATTGCGTGTGATAATACTGCAAATATTTTACATAACTTTCAACTTTCTACATAAAATTTCTATCGATTAAAAGTTAGTCTTGAATCTGTAAGATCTTGTAAGACATACCGCTTTTGTCTTACATAATCTAAATATATGAGTAATTTATAATGTTACATAGTATACGTTCAACGAATGACATTTATTTGATAACATAGACAATTTTTATTTAGTCCTATCCTAAGTCTGTCCTGAACGTATGTTCATTACCTCTTGTCTAATTTGACTCATTATTGAATGAATTTATTAAAAACGTTTGAAATATTTTAGTTTGCCAAACATGTTTATTTTTGTTTTTTGTTACTTCAAATAACATTTTGTAATGCTACTGAACTAATTTTAATGGATCCCATTTATAATCAATATACATTTAATTATATTATATTTTAATACTTCATTTATATTCGTTTTAAATTTATCCTATATTTTAAATGTACATAATATATAATTTTCATGTCACGTTGCTATAATTTAAAAATTCACTTCTAAAATACGTTGCAACCTAAAATCTTTAATTTTTTTCTTTACTAAATTCCGGTACAATTTTAATGAATTTCGCATTAATAATGAAAATATAAAAAACTAGAAATTCATTTGAGATTTTGCATTTAAAGATCTTCAGACTAATTTGCATACATTTAAACATGCATTTTTCATTGTTTTTGTGTTCTTTTTAACCCTCAATACAAAGTATGAGCACTTAAATACCTAGGCTGCACATAATATTGAAATTATATATTATTTAAAATAAACTATTAAATTAAATTAAAGCCTTCTTGAATATAGCATAGTTTCTACTTTGGTTAACCCATTCCATGCAATGGTACCATATGGTACCAGCTATATAGCCTATCTCAAAAATATGATTTCTCATGATTTCCAGGGCGAATTCGTAAAGTATCGTTTAAGAATTAATTTTTGGAATACTTTTCCTTTAATTTAATATGTGTAATTAGTGAGTAGCATTTTATCTGCTTAGTGATATCAAGTTAAAAAGTAATGTTTTTTTATGTGTTAAAAAAATGCTAAATATGAGCACGAGGAAATTGTAAGTATTATTATTAGCAAATCTCTTTAAAAAAAATTCTAATTAAATAAGAAGTATATTAAAGGTACACACTTTATTCTATATTTTAATATACTCCGTTAATCAAATGATTCCAATTAATATATTAAATTTTAGACTGCATCATAATCAACTACACCAAATAGCTGAAAATATAATTTGCTGGAAGAATTAACGATAGTGAAATAGATGAACTTCAAATTGAAAAATTCCCTGAAATCGGTCAAATCGTAGAAATAGAATCTTGCTCTTACAACGGACCTGATATAAATGTTCCATCATCTGCACCAAACTTGAAAGATAAATTTGAATGGTCGAGAGCTTAATTCTATAGTTTAAAATCATTTTTTCCAGATCCAACTTATTTAGATTGTTCAGCAGAAACTATTTGAAAGATTCTTTTCTGATGAATCATTACAAATGATTTGCAATGAAACCAATAATTATGGCGTTTAACAACACAAAAAAAACCCTAATGCAACCAAAACTGAATTAAATGTTTTTATTGCTATTGTGATTATTTCCAGGTACAATAATATACCAAATAAATATTCATATTAGAGCCGTGATATAGATATGCACAATGCAATGATTGCATAAAGTATGTCTAGACATCGTTATGGTAAGATTGAACGTTATATTCACTTTGTTCAAACAACTGCTACCAATTCAAACCACAAAATGTGGAAATTGTGTCCCTTAAGTGACAAATTGATGTAAAACTTCCAAAAAAAAATTTCATTGTGAATAACATTTCTCTTATGATGATAAAATATTTCGGCCGCCATGGCTGTAAACAATTCATACAAGGCAAACCTTCGCGTTTTGGCTATAAGGTATGATGTTTGAATTCACCACAGGCCTACTTAATTAATTTTTAAATTTACTTTTAGTATCATAGCTTAAACTTTTGAATAAAACTTAACCAAAACAGTAGCTTATTGTTAATTTGTGTTTTTCATGTATTTCACATATTCTAAAATAACATTACGATGGTACCATATGGTACCCGATGATTTCAGCAAAAGTACTTATTGTGGAAAAAAACCAAGGACTGATTTGGATTCTAAGAATTGATTCTAAATCTAACCATTGGTTTGCTATAACTACCCAAATAGTTGTTCTAATCGGTTCTAGCAACTATTATATATACAGAAATAATTATTTACCCAAATGTGTTCATTGAACAAGAAATGTGTTCTGGCACAAAGAAACTACACAGCCATAAGGCATTTGTTGCTGCACCAATAATAGTTCTATTGCGTCAATCAAAAGTTGGCAATAAGAACCAACATTATAGTTACTTTCATAAACAAGCAATATTGCCAATATTGACAAGTACTTTGTTCATAAACAAAATGTTGCAAATTAAATTTGTTCATCAACATTTCTAACTTAACAGGGAAATTGAAAAATTATAATAAATAGCGCATGACAATCATTTGTGTTTTTATATACAAGACAAAACTGCAAATGTGGAAAATTCAAATTTTAATAACTGTGTCAAAAAAAAAAAAATTTCTGCAACATTTTCTTTTTGCAGTACATGTTTATGAAAATCCATTATATAGTACTGCAACTGAATATAGTATTTCCGGAAACCTCATACCAACAAATTATTTTTATAAGTGGTGATATACTTGGCTAATAACTTCAAAAGACTAATTTGATCATTTTAATCCTGTCTCTTACTAAAACTATACTCTGTAATACTCAGTTCAATAAAAAAAATTTCATATGTAATATGTCCAAGCACCTATAGTACTAGTGTGCTAATACACCATAGCTATAAAAGGTTAAAAAATTAAAGGTAAAAAACAGGTCACAATATCCTCTCCAAAAAAAAAAAATAGTTAATTTCAAAATGATTTTTAAAATAAATACGCGCAATTTGAATTTGCATTTTAATTCCGAAAAAAAAAAATGACTCGATTTCTTGTAAATTAAAAATTTTTCAGTGAGATTTTAATTCACCTGTATTTAAAGGAGCACCTATCTTTTTATAGGTTCTAATTACAATAATGATTATTTTTTCACGATCGTTTATTGTTTTTTGTGAATTTTCTGTTTTTCCTTGTTCTTGGTCCAGATGTTGCTTTCTGATTTAGGTTAAATATATATATATATATATACATATATATTATATATATCGATTTATGTGTACATTTTATAGGTATATCATTAATGTGTAACGACGAAAATTGTTTCGGTAAATTTTTAAATTTATTTGCATTTGAATTGGGTCACTGGTTTGTGCTGTTTTTTTTTTTTTTTTTTTTTTTGTAAATGAGGAAACTCTGGTGTTGTTGAATAGTAATTAAAGTATAATTTTTTATATAAAAGTTAAGTTTGAAAAATTTCATTATTATACTTTTTAAATTTAGTTAAAGTTTAGATTTATATAATTAACTTTAAATATTACTCTTAATTAATACTGTATTATTTTTTTTTATTATTATTTTTGTTAAGGAAAAATGTTTTTTTTTATTAAGCAATTAATCACATTTTCTTTTTATTAGTCTCGCAAAAATATTTTGAACCGATCAGAATTTGCAGATACATCGGTAGGTATTATTGAAAGTGAAATGTGAAGCGGCTATGTTTGTGTTATAAATGTTTCGTCCCGTTACAGTAGGTACCACAATATGTGCTCTAGTACTGGCCTTATATCAGGCATATTTGTGATCTACGAAGATGCAGTTTAAGACCGCATTCATCAATAAAAAATAATTTTTCTTTTTCATTCCACTCAGGTGTTCACTCAGTAAATTCTGTTGCATAAATTTTTCTGAATTATAATGTTTCTATTTATTCTGTATAATCTTAGCTGCAATAGTGTTATTTGCAATTCCCTTAACCTATTAAAAATTTTATGGTGGGCGTGCAAAGGAGTATAAGTCAAAATAATCAATTGTTCAGAAGAAAGAAAAAACTGAATTAAGTTTTATATATTGCATGTAGATGACCAGCTAAGACTGAAAATTAATGTTTTTTTACATTTTTTTAGGATGCCATAATGGTTTTTGTCAAATATCTAGAAAGTCAAAGAAAAAATGACTTATACTCTTTTGTTTGTTAGAATCTTACTATAAATGGAATGAATCTAACTTATACTGTTATGACCAAACTTTAAGACAAAAGATAATTTTTAATTCAAATAACTTTTACAATACAAATTTTTTCATTAACTTTAATAGTTATTTCAAAAATATATTTTTTTAAATTTATTTTAAATTTCCAATTTGTTAGCAAAAATAAAACAGTCTTCACTTATATAAAAATAATTTTTTTTGACAAAAATAAAACAGTCTTCAGTTATACAAAAACAAAATTTTTAAACAAAGAAAAATAATCAAATACTTTCCTAAAAATTATTCCCAACCTTAAATTAAATTTAGACCTTAGATTTACTGTTAAGTAAAACAGGAACGTCCCTAGAACTAAAGATTTACAGCAAACCTACGGATACTGACAGGGTCCTCCCGAATACCTCCAACCACTCCTACCAACATAAGATGGCATCGTTCAACCATATGATCCATCGAATGTTAACACTTCCCATCTCCCAAAAAGGTTTAGTAAAAGAAACTAAACACATATTTGAAATTGCGAGAATAAACGGATATCCGGAAAAAACCATCACGGCCTTACTTAGTAAACGGAAAATATGTTTACAACGGAATTCCCTCCCCTCCCTAACCTACTCACTGATCAATAACCCAAAAGAAGAGTAGCATTGGAGTTTAGCAAGATTTCTCTCCCACTCAGAACGAAATTAAGAAAACACGGCTTAGATATCGTATATATCAGCAGAACCAACCAACTTAAGTCTGTTATAGGTGCAACTAAAGACTTAATCGAACAAATGGAAAAATCAGGTGTATATAAGGTAACTTGCAGTCATTGCAACAAAGTTTATATTGGGCAAACTAGGAGAAACATGCAAACACGACTCAATGAACACCTGAAAGAAGCAAAACTGGCTAAAAAGAAGAACTCAACAGAGTTCCGATCCAAAGTAGCAGAACACATCATCCAGGAGAATCATAGTATTTCGAAAGAAGACATTGAAATGGTAAATTACATTAGAGATTCTAGGAAACTAGATTCAGCTAAAAGCATCGAAATCTACAAAACTAAAAATGACTCATTCCTAAATAAAGACCAATGCAACGGATATTCTTCTTTATTTAAATTTTTAGTGAAACTTCGGAAATATTATTTCAAATACCAACAATAAAATAAATAAAAATATTTTTATTCAACCCTACTGGTTCTATTTCATTGGATACTAAACAACTATGCAGTTGCGAAAAACATCAAATTGTTTATTTAAATTTAGTTTTTTGTTTGTAGTAAAATTCTTAAATTAAAAAGAAAGAAAAACGCATAATTCCTTTTATTTTACTAAATTCTTTATTTGTCTACTTTACAAATATCGATACTTCGGCAATAATATGTTGTCTTGTTCAGTGTATTGGCGTAATTCGTAAAAAAGTCAGTGTATTAGCGGAATTCGTAAAAATTACGCCAATACACTGAAGAAGGCAACATATTATTGCCGAAATATCGATATTTGTAAAGTAGACAAATAAAGAATTTAGTAAAATAAAAGGAATTATTCGTTTTTCTTTCCTTTTAAATCAAATTGTTACCTGTGCGAATAGAATAAATAAGACGATTTTAGATTTCTTTTCAGTTTTAAATGGTTGATCTGGATTTAAATTTGTTTTGAAAGAAATATGTCCGAGTGTTTTTGTGTACCGCAAAAATTTTACTGTCTGCCATTTAAAGATTTCGCCTTCCGAATCCTTTTTTCTTAAAACTACTTCAGTTTTAAGTAATGAAGCATAATCAATAAATTCATTATGTTCCATTTCATTAACAATAAACTTATTTCTTTTTCCAACTGTACTCCCTAGTTGGTACCAATCATATGGATGTGATATAGGATATTCTGTTTTTTCTTTTTCTATTAGACCATGGTCTATTTACACTCCATATGACTGTGTACACTAATCATAAATTTGTGATCAATGATTTCCAATGTGGATTTGTGTTGCATGAGGCACAAAAACATAGCAGCCGCATGCGAATTTTTAATAATTCGTTCTTTTCAATAATTCAATGCTGCTAAAATAAGTATAAGTCAGTGATAAAAATAATGTGACTTGTTATCAAAAATAATACTAGTTTGATCATTACAGTATAAGTCGACTTATACTTTTTTGATAGGCTAACTTTATAGAGGGTTTAGTTATACTGTTATTACCAATGCTTTTTATAATGATTTATAGATGGAATTGATTTCTAATATTTTTACAGAAGAAGGAACACCAGTTCTATATTCCATTTTTTGTGTCTCATCTCGTTTTTGCCAAAAAAATTACTTGTACTCCTTTGAACGCGGATAGAATTGTTCTCTGCTATATAACTACACTTTTTTCTTCGTAAAATTTTTTTTTTTATATTTAGAAGTGTAATGTTCTGATTTTGCTCTACACTTGTTTTCACTTAATACTTCGCTATTGTTTTAGTACAGTTTGCATCACGTTTTTTTTCCACAAGAACTTCATAATTTTTTTTTAACTATAGTTTTGACATAATTTACATTTGTGCATGTCAGTGCAGCAAATTCGGTAATTGTTTTACCTTCTTGATACAATTTCAGGAAAAGTAGATTTATTTTTATCTTTTGTTAAAGTATTTTCCTACTTTTTTTCGTCCTTGTGGCCTTTGCCTTGCTAAATTTGCATCATTTAAATACTTTTGGTTAGGTTGTAGCAAACTTTTTTTTTCGAAAATAGAAATCGGAAATTCTAGAACATAAAAACTTATAAATTGACAAAAAAATGTTGGTATTATACCTACCCAACCCATCTCTGTGGCCCTTGTATTTTATTCGATCAAAAAGTAACACTTTATAAAATTTGTAATTCTAATTGTACTTAAATCAGCTTTGCGATGTCTAATATACTGTTTGATTGGGCTTCTGGAACCAGAAAAATGCTAATTGCAAAAAAGTTCACACGGAAAAATTCCCACAAGAATATTACCTCCATCCAGAATATATCAGTAAAATAATTTTTTTCAATTTCAAAGATTGAGAGTATTTAATAACTAACAATGAGATAAGAAAAATAAAATATTAAATTATTCAAATTAATTTAGAAAAACCGTGAACTTTAATTTTAGTTGAAATTACTTAAGAAATTAATTTGTGTTTCTTTGAATGTGAATCAAAATTTTTAGTCACCACATTTCCATTTCAAAGTTTTTCACTTCGTTAAATTTGCTGTGAAATTCAACTGCCTACGAATTTCTTATGATAGCCATAATTAAGTTATATTTCTACACTAATTTTGTAAGTCGTATTTTCTCGTAAAATCTCTTAATTATATTTTTATCTCATTTGAAAATGAATTCTTCTAAGGAAAATTTCAATGATTAGAACCAAAACAATAACAATAAAAATAATAATAACAATAACACAAGCAAAAAAAATATATAAATAATGTAAAAACGATAAGAAAAAAACAAAATTTCAGGGAAACGTAATAAAATTTCATCGTACATATGTTATTGCCACGCATATTCAATTCTATTTAGCATACAACAAAATAACAGAAAATAAAAATATATTATATATATATATATATATATTTTGCGGAGGAAAAATAATAAGAATAAAAATTTAAAGTCATAAAAAATAAAGTTTCACGGTTTTGGAATTTTCCGTTGTTTTGTTGTTGTATTTTCATTTTTTTCTTTTTATTTTTGTTTTTATTTAGATACACAAATATTCAGTTCGCGTTATAAATTCGCTCTTTGGTAGACATATTGAAATAATATTAGAAATTTTTAGTATTGCCACATTATGAAATAATTATAAATTTTTAATTAACTTCAAGAAAGAATTCAACATAGTTTGATTGAATGATGTGAGTTACATGAATATATAAAATATAGATTGGCAGTTAGAATAAAAATTTTCAGCCACTTTTGTGTGGTCAGCTGTTTTTAAAAAAACTGAGTTCAACCAATTTAGTTTCTACTGCAAATAATTCCCTTGAAAATGTAAACTTCGCACCAATGTAATATGAAAATTTTTCGAGTAAAAAAATATAAAATTACAATAATTTTAGTAATTGGATTATTTTTAATTAATCTAGTATTAATTAAGATAATTCTTTTTAAATTTTCTTTTAAAAACATGTATATGTGTATATTCATACAAAATTGACAATAATATATAATTAATAAATCAAAAAGTAAAGTTAAAACAATATATTTTGATGCATATACACATATTTATATTCTTGATAAGAATTATTTAAACAAAATTAATTGAATTGATACATGGGCTGATACAGTTTGATGTTAAACTAAATAAAATGACCAAGAGTGGGAAAAAATTCTTTTACTTTATCGTATGCCTTGTATATTACTTTATAAAACTAAATTCACCTAGATTCTATTATTTATTCCCGTGAAATTTTATGTCTACATACATATATATTGATAGTATTAAAACATATTAGATTATAATTATACAAATTTATATTATTCATAAGTATTATTATTATTATTATTATTTAATAATCAATGTATATCTAATCACTTGTATTATATGCATGTATATAATATTTATCATTCACATCAAATTTAAAGTTTTCCTCTCTATTTTTCTTTGAAAATGTTTTCCAATGCTCTAAAATTGCAATTAATAAAATGAAATGAAATGATTTTCAAATTATAGTATTAGCGTAAATAATATATTTAAAACTATAAAAACTATAAAAAATAAATAGTTAGTAAATATGTGTAGATAAAAATGTTAAAAAACAAAACTAATTTTAAATTCAATAAGAAAAAATTGAAAATAATCTATTCTATTAAAATATTAAGAAATGGCTGTTAAATTTATAAAATCAAATCAGCTAAGTTGAAATATTGAAAAACATATGCTCATTTTTGGCTGAATCTGACCTTTAATAATTAATATGATAATGTATTAGAGAGAAAGAGAAAACAATACCAAGCTGCCAATCTATATTTTATATATCTATGTGTGAGTTATCATGTGTTTTTTGGAATAACAATTTGAATTATTTTTTTTTTTAGTTTTTTACAATATTTATTTTCTCTTGAGAAAATGCAATCTTAATGTAGAATTTTACTTGTATACTATATTTCTATCCTTTGAGCCATGTTTTAATTTATTGAAATTAAACTATATAGTATATACCTGTGATTATTAATAAGAATTAGAGCATATTACAAAACTAGCCTTGTAACCTGTCTAAATGACGGAAGCAAAATAAATTCTAGCTTTTTATTCGAATGTAGTTTTCGTTTCGAATTTACGAAATATACGAATTTACTTCCTTATCGTAATGTACCTTAATTTTTTCATTTGATTAGAACGCTTTTAATTACTCGTAGTAAAGTGCAAAATTTTTTATTCTCCAAGGATCATTTACACGATCAATTGAGTGACATCTTATTTATCATCATTGAAAATTTACAGTATAATAAAGAATCATGTTAACATTCCATACATCACATATACATTACATTATCAATATGGACCATTTGTGGTTTGTCATATGCAAATAAAATTTTATATACACTTTAACAATAAAAATTTATATACACTTTTTTCAGTCAAATTCAACATTATTGTCCAAACAAATTAAACATTTTTTCAAATTAAACAATTTTTTTAAATCAATTTCAACATTTTTTCAAACAAATTAAACATTTTTTTATAAATTTTAAGTTAAAAATAATAATTTGAAAACAATATATGTATTATACATAATTCACTAATACTAGTATGTAACAAAAGTCTAAAAACATTATAATTTTAAAAAGGTTTTTTTAAACGAACTAAATTTTGCTATCCAAAAAAATTATTTATTTTTTATGAAAACAAATCTCTGTTAAATTTACACCTTAATTTATTAAATGTATCATTTTACAAAAATAAAAAAACTTATAAAAAATTGTTGAATTTGTTTGGAAAAATGTTGAATTTGACGGCAAAAAAGTATAATATACAATATTTACATTAATGCCAAATAATTAATGTATATAAAAAAGGCTTACATTTCGATAGGGAAAAGGACCTGTAGTTGGATTGCAGATTTATCAGCAGATCTCACTTTTATAAATAAAATAAATAAATAAATAAAAACAGACAACAATCAATTTTTCATAGATTGTTTGTTTATATATTATGAGATATGTTATTGATGTATTGATATTTATATATGATTGATAAATAAAAACAGACAAAATTAACAAAATCAAAAAATATATTCTTTGCTGAAAACTTATAAAATATATACCAACTTTTCAATACAAATAAAAATTTACATCAAGCAATAATGCATAAAATTCTTTGGAGATCCCCCATTTGTTTAATTTTTTAATTTTTCTTGTTTTAAACCTTGATGTGAAAAAATATATATTATCTACATGAATGGACTATGGCGACTGTATTTATTTTTTTGTTTTTTTTTCTTAAGAAAATTATAATTACAATTTTTTTTGGTTTCATTTTCTTTAAGATTTAAAAAATTAGTAGGTACGGATTTTGCCCGTATGTACCTTTAGTCATTGAAAAATTAGAAAGATATTCAAATTAGGCGCTTCTTGTTATTATAATTAAACAATTTGTCATTCAAATTAAACATTTTGTCGAACAATTTGTTTGTTCGGTTGTTGAATTTGATTAAAAAAATGTTGAATTTATTTGAAAAAATGTTGAATTAGAATAAAAAAAAATATATTAAACAAATCATACACATGTATTATATTGTATATAACTTTAAGTAATAAGAATAATCTTTAAGTGAATTATGTTTTTTTTTTGTTATAATACACTGTTTGATTTTTGATTATTATACCTGATATGAAAACTATAGATCAAATTTAAAAAAAAAATTGTTTGTATTTGCGAAGAAGACTATAACATTAAAATTAAAATAGGTATATTTTTCAGTTTTTTTTCAGCGTTCCGTCTAATTTACAGATATCTGATGAAAACTATAGATGATGGTGATGTGAATTAAAATTGAGTGAGTAGTCCAAGCAAAATTTCTTGCGTAGCGTAGAGTGAGCACTTAAACTGGTGTGAATAAAGATTTTACTAATAGTTATTCCTGTCCCTCAGTTTTTAAAATTACAGTTTAGAAACGTCAAATAGAATTATTCGCAGTAATAAATTTTGTATGTTAGTTACTATAGAAGGGTGAATAATAATTTCAAAATATAAATACATACTTATGAAAATTACAAATACAACTGAAATAAAACTGGAATGTAAATTTTTAATAAAAATTAATTTAATGATTTTAAACAGAAAAATTATTTTTAATAATAAGTAGCAGATAAAAAAATTCGGATCGATGTGTTTTCGCAATGCAAACGATTTGAAAATATTGTATATCAATAGTTAATTGATATGTTATTTTTCATTAACATATCAATTAACTTTTAATTCAGCTGGCAACACTATAATATCTTTAATATTATATGGGAAATTTTACCATTTAAATAAAAACTTACTGCAAAAAATAAATAAAATAAAATAAAATAAAAAAAGGAAAAAAGAGGAAATGCGTGCATAAATCTTTATAATAAAAATTTTTAAATAATTTATACAAATAAATATCTAATACACCTATGAACTAACACCTACATACATATCCCTGCATTTTACAATGTATTATTATAAAAATAAAGGGTGTCCCTGGAAATTGAAGTTATCAAAAATTTAAGATCTTGTTGTTGAGAAATACTTTTGTTAGTTATACTATATTACACCATACATGCACTGACACTGTACAAACCAACCATTTAGTCGATTACAGTTTTTATTTTGCCAAATTTATTGCTCTGTAATACTATAGAAATAGATGGCAGTGGCGTTGAATGACAATTTTTTTTATTTATTTTAATTTCATTTATTAATATTAACATATATTACAATTATTATTAAAATTCTAATAAATTACGTTGTCATTAAGCTCTGATTACTTGGGCTATCGGCTTAATTGTTTTGCATTTTATTTGTATTTGTATGTTTAGGGAATTGGAATACTTTATAATGTTTTTTGATTCCGGTGTATGTTCGGTATAAACATCGACCTTTCAATACAAATTTGTTATTTTCTGAAACAAGAATTAAAATGGTAGTTTGAAAAGCATTTACATTTCAAACTAAGATTCAAATTAAATTTGTTTACAGTAAAACAAGAATAATGTGTACCTAAAGTAAATCTAAAATAGTATATTTTATTGGTTACATTTCATTATCAACTTATTTTATATTTGCGCTAATTGATTTCTTTTTAACGAGTATTAGATTTTATACATTTTTGCCAATTTTAAATAGAATTTGTTGTGACACTCTGTATTTGTAAATTCAGCATTCAAAATATTACATTAAATTTTGACGAAAGCTAACGGGGAAAAATAAAACATTCTGTTATCTTAAAATAATTGTTTTTATATTCTGCAAAAAAACATTTATGCTATTCTGTAATTGCTATATTCTTCGAAAACCCCCTGTAATACAATAATATACATTTAAATGATAAAAAGAAATTTTTTTTTTTTAGATTTTTAATTCTTTTTTATTTTCTATCTAAAATAAAATATTTTAGAGTGCGACATATTTGCAATGTCGTTGGGGTAATTTTTTGTCATATGTTATGGTCAAATGTCTATATTGAAAAACCAGAATGGATGTGATTGTGGTGTTGAAGAAAAATAAATTAAATGGTTAGAAAAAGAAAAAAAGAATATAAAAGAGGAAAATAAAATGTGAAAAATAACTGACAATAATATATAATGTAGAAAAAAAAATAACAAAAAAAAAAAATAGAAAAAAAATATCAAAATAAAAGAAAATAAATAAAATAAAATAAAATTGACTAGGATTGAGTTGGTATTGAAAGGATTTCAGCACATTTATTTAGACTACATGTATGTTCAAATTAAAGAAAAAAATAATAATAAAGAAAAAATCAACAAAAAAAAAATAACAAAAAGAAAATAAAAAAGTACATGGTGTTTTCTGGACCTCACCTTTATTTCTACGGTATTAGACAAGTTGTTTCAAAAGGTTTAATTTTTGAAATGTTTTTTTTTTTTTTGCGTTTTTTTGTTTTATTTACTTGGGCAGTTTGAAATGTTTTCTTTCAATTCAATCTGGATTTTTGATTTTGGTTTTTTTTTTTTTTTTTTTATTAGAAACTTGAAGTATAGAAAAAAATAATTTTATATATTTTTGTATTTTTGATTTGAATTCTTTTAAAAGAGTATATTTTATATATATATATACATATACATCACAATATAAAATGTAGATATTAAAAATATATAGAAAATATCTTTTATTGAAATCTCTAAGCTGGAAAACAATCAAAAAATGACAATATAATATTCAACAATAGAAATGAGGTCACCATCAAATATTTTATAATCAGGATTGAAATTATAGGGCTTAGAAAAAAATAATAAAAGGCGTTTTAATAAAAAAAAAATATATAATTGAAAAAACATTTTTTTTTCTCTTTTTTTTAGCAAAAATATTATGGTAAAATAACAACTAAATTTGCGTAACATATAATGTGACAAAATTAACATGAAAAATTTATGATTCGTTTTCTCTCTTCAACACAAAAAATAACCTAGCTACGTATTGTACAAAATTTATTTATAATATAAAATGATAAAAATCATAATACATAAGAATGTTTGTTTTAGAAAATGTTTTAGTAATTCAAATAAAAACAACAAACAACACATATTTTTATGCTAATGTTAACATAATTTTTTCAATTTTAAATAATAAAATTTTCTATATTTTTTTTTATAATTCTAACTTTGTTTTTTTTTATTTGATTTTATTTTGTTTAACAATTGAAAATAAAAAAATATTATTATAAAATATTGTTCAATACCGTAAATATTATACTACACTCGCTGGACACAATTCTATTATTTTTTTTATATTCAAAAATTTGTCAAGCCCATAAATTATATGCTCTTTTATTTAAATTTATAATGTTGAAAAATTTACAACATTGTTATTGAAATTATACATAAATATGTTATAAATTTTTTCACAAAAAAAAAAAAAACAAATATAAAAATAATAAGAATGTTAAAAAATATGTGTTGCAGTTACAAAATACAAATGCTGTATAAATACGGTTACATATGGTGTGCTGCAGTGACAAAATTAGCCAATTTAAGTTTCTACTGAGAATCAATGTTAATTTGAATTAATTATTACGTACAGGATTCCGGAACAAAACGTAAATAATATCAAAAATTATAAAATAGATTTTATTTTGGGACAAAATAAATTTTTTTCCAAATAATCAATGCCCTTTCGAATTGATAATCCAAATTGAGTTTTTAGGGTTAATTACAAAAAATGTTGAGAGATTAATTACAAAAAACTAAAAATAAAGTTTTTTTTTTTTAATTATTTTGGTTCAAGTGTCATAAAATTTCACATGATATGAGCATTTATCTCATCTAATGAAATTAAATTTTCTTTATTAATCCATTGTTTAAAATTATTTATTTATTCGCATGTATAACAGTAATGTTCTAAGAAGCTTCTTGATCTTTAAAAACTGTCTAAAAAACTGGTTATTTGGTTCTAAAATTACCACGACTTCTAAATTTGATGTGTTCATGAAAATAGATTTCTGCTCAAAAATAACCTTAAATAATTCAAATTCTCCATATAATTTAGACTATACATTTTTATATTGTCTAGATATCCAACCAACGTATGTAATATTTATATAGAAAAAAATAATCAAGAATATTTCCCAGGACATACCTACCGTAATTAAAAATCTCTATATTTGAAATTTAATTCTAATACAAGGAGGATAAGATACGAGATAAGGGGATAAGGATAAATACTACTAACTCCAACTTTACATTTTACGGTTTATTGCAACAACAAACAACTAAACATAGTTAATGTTCTATTATTCCTTTAAATTGGATCAGACAACCTTTATTGACGATATATGTTTCTTACATATTTTTTTTTATTTTTAAACCCCCACATGAAGACTTTTCAGATTATGCTAATCAAAAATTTAACTGAAATTGAATATTTTTAAAGTTTGAGGTTCATTTTCTTTATGAGCAAAGGTACAATGACATTTTAGAGTCAATATATTTATAACTTAATTATTCAATCCCTGAAACAGTATATTCCGTTACAGAGTACGGTTATAAAAATTCATAAATAGCGGTTTTTTTTGTGTTTTCATTATCGAAATTCGAAAATTTTTATTTTCTTTTAATTGCTTTATAATTACTTTTATTTTTTTTTCTTTATTCTTATTTATTCTTCAAGCATTTCTCTATTCTGAAATCTGTTTTGAGATTTTGTGACTTTTTTTGTATTGTTTTGAATGAGTTTTATTAAACAGGCCTTGTCAAAACCGAACTGAAACCTTAATTGACAAATCTTAGGAATCTCAGCTAGTTAAGTGGCTAGCTTTATAGCCACTAAGAAAGCTAATATAAGAACCTTTTAATGTAGAACAAGCATTTCCCATTAAGTCGTTATGGAACTGAATCAACTGCCACCGATTGGACATAAAAATAAACTTTAAACTTGACTATCACAAAGTAGTAAGTACAAATGTTTGGACATATCAAACGATGGTCTAAAAAATTATCGTTAATATTTTAAACAAGATGGCGTAGTAAAACTTTAAAATGTAAATGTTAAAAATAAAATGCGTAATAGTGCACGTATGAAATTTATATCGTTAAGAGTTTATCTTGAATTTTTTTTTAAAAAAAAAACTTTGGGCGCTTACAAAAAAATTCATTTTAAATTTATAATTTCGATGAAGAGCACTGTAGGGTTCTGCTTTTAAAATAAAACATCTGCTCCTCTTGACAGCTGAATTCAGAAGAATTTATTATTTACTTTTTTTATATTTACTTGTACTAGTTATTTATAATTTACTTACAGTTATAATCAACGCAAAATAACTTTTAATTATTGTTGTATCGTCAAAAATGATGGCGCGTCGGTGTCATGAATGTCAATTGAATCACTTAGAGTCGATTGCAATCATTTTGTTTTTAGAGTTTGCATTTTTTTGACGGACAACCATACTAAAATGTAAGCTAAATTTAGCCATTGAAGTATTTTTGTGCTTTCAATAATAATGTATGTATATTTTCAAAACAAAAATGTCTTTGAAGACGGGTTTTAAGAAAAACTAAATAATGTTTATAAAAATTTCTGTTGTTTTCTGTACAACCAATTCCACCTTCAATTGCAAATGTTTTAATTAATTTTAAATGTTTTTCGCTCTACTTTATAACTGCAATTAATTTATTTAAATTTCATTTTTTTTAAACTACATTTACATAGACCTACTTCACTTGTATACATTTAAAAGTATTCAACTTTCTATATGTCAAACCATATAAAATTACAAAAACATGAATCTAAGAACCACTTTTTTTTTTGGCAACACCGTTTTTCATAGTCGATTGTGATTTATGCTACCGATAGGCGATTTCAATCGTTACAGTTTCTCTGGAGCGTCAAAATTACGAATCATAGATCAGAAGAAGTGTAATATTTATATATATTTAGTATTTAATAAAGTATATATATATATTTTTTTTATAATTCCAAGTACATGTGGGATCATCATCCTAATTGCTTTTTTAACACAGAGATTTGGCATATACACACAATTACATGTTATAATTTTTGCTTTAATATCTACTAAATTAAATGTGGAAAATCATATCAATTGTAGAGTAACGTCGCATTCATAATATTATACTTCAATTTTATTTTTTAGTGTTAACCAAATTGTATTATCAAAGGAATAATTAAAAAGACATTTTTTTTTGGTTTAAAAACATTCATACTCTGAGCGGGATTCTAATCCCGAACTTCTTGACTAATTGTCAGATGGCATAAATACTACACCATATCGGTTGGTAATTATTAATTTTTGTTTTTATTATTTCCAATTAATTTTTTAATTTTTTTATTCAGAGATAACGGTTTTTAACTACAAACTAATATCTAATAACGTCACATCATCTTTTTGCGTCATGATATTCCAGGTGTTGGGTGTACATATCTGAAAATAATATTGCGAAATTATTTAATTATGTTAAATCACGAAGATTATTCGTAAATATAAAAATTTAACAATTGAATAAGTTTTTACTTACCAAATAAATTCATATAATATCAACGTGTATATCCGTAGATTATTTTAACATTCACTGAAGTTTATACCTACTTTAGCTACACATTTGCATCAAACATATATACATCGATTTACATTAACTATTTTGAATATCAACTACGTCTATATTAAACTATCACCAGTTAAGTTTGTTAGATATACTTTTTAAAATGTAACTGAAAATAAAATGGTATCGTTGATAGTTGAATGTTATTTTTCACTCTTCAATTTCATTCTGAATTTCTAAAATAATATGAAAATTTCATTCAAATCAGTAAAATATAACCAAACATAAAAACTGTCTAACGTTAGAGAATCAACTCAGATTATTGTTTGTATTTTTCATTCCCATAATATGTATAATCTGTGTATTTTTATACTCTCTCTATATATATATATATTAATATTGTACCATAGATTGAATAGGGAATCAATGATTCTCATAAATTTCACTTAATAACAATATTATTGTGGTGAAAAATGATGACATATCATAAAAAAAAAAAATCAAAATAAATTACTTACTCTCAATGAATGAATTCAATATTTTGATTCGAACAGAAATCAAAATGTACTCATGAATGCAAATTGAAGTAACATACCTACTAAGGAGGAAAAAATTAAATGTTGTCATTATATCTGACAATGCGATCATTTTATGACTAAATTTCATAAAATGATTTTTGTCTAGTTGTCATTCTATTTATTATGCAATATTATCCATGTGAGTTGGTTTCGATACCGATTTGATTAGGTGGTACAAAATTTTTTATTAAATAAATTATTGTATCGGAATTGTAGTGGAAGCTTTTAGATATTATACTTAACACTAGGACAAAAATATTATAGGTTTACTAATAATAATTGTTGATATTACCAGTTCCATTTATGATCCATGATTATGACCGAAAGGTTGAAACATGTGTCGGAATAAAATAAAATTGTGAAATTAACAATAGTCTTTTATTTTTTTAAAAATGTTTATAAAATATTTCAACAAGAGTGTAGAAGTGAAAGCATAAAAGCTTTAATATTACCAATTAATAATTATGGAGCTTATTTTAATAATTATTATGAATTTTTTATTAAATTTTATTTAAAATAAACTGGTCTCTAGTATAATTTAGAAAAATAAATACAATATTATAATAACAAATAGCACATAATAATGTTACGACATGTAGATAAGCTTCATCTTAAATTTTTTCGAAATTAAAAGTTCATATATAAATATCAGCTCTAGAACCATGCCAACACCATTATTTACTACAGAGTTTTCGGCAGTAGACAAATAAACTGATAAGATATACTCACTTATCGAAATGATATATCTTAGTTAATTGTATTTGGAATGGTTTTAGCATTTTGCATGGTATTGGCGACAACATCTGGTAATGAAATAAAATTTTGTGATACAAATACATTTGTATATAATGTAAACATTATTTTTTGTTAATAAAGAAACAAAAAAAAAAAAAATGAAGTGTAACAAATTAATTTAAAGCAGGTTACGGTCCTATACATTATTGTTTATTGTTCATCTCCTAAAAACGAAAATTCATGAAATATATTTTGGATAAACTTGAAAATAAATTATGAGAAATAAGTAATCTATTCAATCTATTCACAATATATTGACAATATTCCAAACAGATTTCAGCTTAAACTAAGACAATAACTAGAACTATACATCAGTACAACAATTATTATTAATTAAAAATTATGACTCTCTTGAAGAATTATCTACTATAATAAAAATTTATCATGGACGAACAGGTATTAAATAGACGTTGATAGTTAACTATAGGCTCAGAAAGGCCATAACTAGTTCTATGAAAGTCGAGATATAAAAATCTACGAGATCATATATGGCGCATTGGAGCATATAAATTATATTAATTACTAATAGATGAGCAATAATTTGTTCTAGGTGATAAAACATTACAGAAGCAATATTACGTCTTGATTTAAGAGTTTGAATATCAATAAGTTGCCATTTTGCAATATAGCCAGTGACACTAACCTGCCAATAAAATTTACGAAGACAAAACTAACAGAATTTTTCCGAATGAATTCAATTATTTTGATGTATTTAGTATCGCATTAGTATCCAGATCGGGGAAGCATATTCTAGATGAGGACGGACTATTGAAATGATTTCGATTAAACTAAATCAATATGCGAAATTAAAAGTGAGTTTATTGTCTATAAAGTGACTCCCAAATCTTCATTTAATTATAACAAAATCCATATCAGAGTTATTGATAGTCAAATTCAAAAAAGTTATATCAGTTCTGAAAAATCTTTACATTTATATTTAAAACAAACCCATTATTATAAGGCAACATTTATAAAATTTCTCAAGTCAAACTTGAAGTCTACGACATTCATCATTAGTGCTAATTTAAGTGCTCCGCAATTGCTCTATAAATACCTTATAGCACTAAAATGGAGAATCTTATAAGGCACCGAAGCAAGTGCTGTAATATTGTTATAGGATTAGTATACATGTATTAGTGTATATGTTTTTATTTTGAAATGATATTCATTTGAAATAATTTATGTTATGCGAGAGTGAGAAAGGTATTATTTTTTATTTTCAAATAATAATTTTATGGAGCTTCTATTTGTTTCCTGAGAAAGGGAGATAGATATTAGTTAATAATATAAAAATATCTTACTAATAAATAATATGTTTCGGTCAAAAATAACTGTATTAATATTTATAATTATTGTGACCAAAATGCAAAATTTGGCTGGGATTGAAATTTCATTGACATTTATTATAAAAATTCGAAAAAATACATTTCCCTTAAAAAATAACCAATTTTTAAATAAATAAAAGAAAATATATTTTTAAATTGCATCTTTAAAATATTTAATAATGTATGTTAATTAATGCATAACATCAAATTTTATATTTAAATAATTATTCTTTTAAGTAAAAATGATATTTTTGCAAAAATAATGCCAAATAAAACTTTTTAGTTTTTGGTTTATTTAAAGAAAATTGACCATGTTTGTAGAAAATAATGGCCGTCGCAAAATATTTATCTAAAAGCTACAGTAAGCTTATTAGTAACATTATAGGAATACAGTAAAATAATAACACCATTACTGCTATTCCAGCAATTCTATTCTTATAACAACACTTTAACTCTTAATATAGGATTACGCACTTTTAGATTTATAAAAACATTGCTGTATCACTTGCGGAAAATCCCATTATAACAACTCCCACAATTGCTATAAGAACATTCTTATAGCAATATTAATCACATTATTGCCATAAAAACATTATTATAACACCTTTAGTGCTTATCGGGAGTCATATAGAAGTCTTGTAGCACTAATTTTGTTTTTATAACAATAAAATGTTACGTGGGTTAGTTACCTTTTAGCGCTTTTTCTATAATGTTTATGATAGGGTGTATCTGGCCTATTTTTGAATGTTTTGCTCTAAAACGAAATTGATAGTTTGGTATTAAATTTTTACCAATAATATTGGTTTTAAACTGTTAAAAAAAAGCTTTTCAAATAATTTTGATATTACTGCTAATAACGGTATTTGTATTGATTCGTGCTTCTGGTTGATCAATATTTGCCGACTAATAAAAAAATTTTCAGTTTTAGTAAATAACTATCTAACATTTATGATTTTTATATGAAACAACTTATCAAAGTAGAATCTTATGGTATTTTCCAAATATAAAGTGATTTGCACAATTAAATTGTTGCTAATTTTCTTTAACTTTACGCAGCAGCTTAATTAGCTTAATTCAATTTTATTTCAAATGATTATAGAAATCTCAGCTTCATTTATCCACAATATTCATTCATATCTACTTAATTATTTATAAAATTAAAAACTTGTTCTTATGTTTTGTTATCCCCCCCCTACACTCCTATTCTCTTATTTTTATCAAATTCAAAATAATAAAATGGACTCACATCATTATAATATTGATTTAGTTTCTAAAATTCAACCATAATACTCTAATCAATAGATTAAAATATTAATGTAAAAATGATAATTTATTTGACTACTCACAGCTAATAATTTAACTAAAATATTATCCTAAATAACTCCTTACAAGAAAACCAGACTTAAACCAGATGGCAATTAAAAAAAGTTGGTAATTTTTTTTTTTTTTTTTTTTGTGTTTTGTTTTTTGCTTTAAATTAAAATGACATTTTTCTTGACGTGAAATCGTAATAATGAAAATGTCTTCATTTTATTGAACATCTTATCCGAGTCTTATTAAAAGCAATAACAAAGTAAAAAAGTTTAAATATAAAAAAATGAGTTTTAAAAAGCTGTTGGAGATAAATTTGTATTTAATTTAATTACAAAATTTTAAGATTCGTTTACATACAATTTTTTTCTAATTTGGGTGTATGAGTGAAAAATTGAAATTATTATTTTGAGTGATGATTGAATTGACTAAAAATGGTCTAGAATTAATGTTAAGGGCGTTCTGTCGGACATTCTACAGATAAGACTGAAAGCTTGGGTGGAGCAAAAACTGGAGAATTTATAGGCCAACGTTTTTGAAAATCTTCAAGCAAAAATGTTCATGGCCAAGCGCTTGTTCAAGAAAACTAAAACTCTTTCAAATATATCATAAGTTCGATCACAAAAGCAAGTATCTTCAAG
This sequence comes from Argyra leucocephala, assembly GCA_963942445.1. Classification (NCBI taxonomy): domain Eukaryota; kingdom Metazoa; phylum Arthropoda; class Insecta; order Diptera; family Dolichopodidae; genus Argyra; species Argyra leucocephala. Next base: position 161,486,018 of record OZ012678.1, read on the forward strand.
GTCTCAGATGACTAATAGCACCAATACCAGTAATCACAATACACCCATTTGCGGCTGAGGTGATATAGAGCCCAAATCCACTCCCAAAATTACTTTATATAATCTTTTCTAATTTATAAGGTAAAGAATTTATAAATTGATCGGTGGGGAAATTTTTTTAATTACATTTTATAACATTTTGAAGTCATAATACTTTTAATTATGATTATTTTTGATAAATCAAATTTGTTTTTTAGTGATATATTTCATTTATATTATATACCTGACAAAACCCAGTAGATAGGGTCATCATGAAACTCTATTTTTAATTTATTAATTAAAAGTCGAATTTCCTTTCATTAATAAACTAGTTTTATTTGAGCAAATATCGATATTTCGGGAGCAATTTACATCAGTGCTTTTGCAACATTCAAATATTGAAATATATATATATTTAGTTATAAATAGAATAAAAATTGCAATTTAACAACTGTAAATGAGCCATCATCAGCTACACATAAATTAGGCAATCCAATTGAATTTTATCAAAAAATTGTATTACTATTGTTCAATCTGTGGCATCAAGTTATAATCGCTTATTTCTGAAATTGACTTGTCAAATTGAATTGATTTCAAATAATATTTAAAATATTTTAAGTTAAAAAAGCGATTATACAAAAACATTTTTAGGACACAAGCGGATTGTGTACCCTAGCAAAAATATGACTAGTATATAGTTAGTTCATAATAGTTATAAGTATGTATCTATCTATCTCTTATCTATCAGTATGTATCTATCTATCTCTTATCTATCAGTATGTATTTATAACTAGTATATAAAAGTTATCAGAATCAAACCAATTTTTGACAGGAAATACTTATGAAAATTTTAAATGTAGTGATTATTTTATATCGATTTTGTCTTATGTTGACATAAGCGGTTTTTATTTGTTGGCACAAATTTAACAATAATAAATTTTTTGAGGAAGCTCAACTGGATCGCCTATTTCATTTGTACTTGGTGACAACTCAAAAAATTTATTGATAACATATAATATGCATTTTTGAACTGTATCATGGTTTAAAATCAACTTTTGAAGTATCACCGGTTGTATAACAATTTATACAAAAATTTACAATACTTCTTTACTCGATTAGCGTTGTGACTTTATGTTTCACTTTTTTTGTTTTGGAATCACTTACATTTTTACAAGGCAATTAATTAGTCTTCAGTTCTTAATATTTCCAAAAACTTAAGTTGTTTTAACTATTTTTTTTTGTTTTGTTTTTTCAACAAATTTAAAAAGTAATTTGAATTTATTCAGATTCATTGTACGATAATAAAATAACTGATTGTAAATTGATCCAAAGGCTCGATGGAAAACACTTCAACAAGTCAACAAATAAATAAATTACGTCATCATAAATAATTGCTTATTATATTTACACTGAATATAGATTAAGTAAATAAATTTTGGAAGTATAGTAAAAAAAAAAAATTCTACGATATTCAGTTCTAAACGAACCCCATTCTGATTGAATATCCGTAATTTGACTTTTGTAAATATTGTACAAAATTCTAGAATATATAAATTGTAAATTAACCTTAATAAAAATAAAACAAAAAAAAATTTTTTTGTCATTAGTTCCACCTTACAAATTTCAACGATAATTCGAAATTTTTAAAATAGTTTTTTTTTTTTTTTTTTAAATTCCATTTTACACCCTAAATAATTTTTTTTTGTTTTTTTTTTTTAAATGTATGCACGTATAATATTGTATACATGTTTATAATTATGCCTAAGATTTTAATAAGTTATTAATTTTGTTAAGTTATACGATTTTAATTTTATTTACATATTAAACACTTAAAATATTCACATTTGTATGTTTACTATACTTATTAGTGTACAATTTTTTTTTATTTATTTTTTTTTTGTTTTTATTTTTATAATTTTTATCCAAGTGAAAATATTATGTGGCGTTCATTAATAAATATTTTTCTTTATTATTATTATTAAAATGAACTCATGACAGTCTCATGCCATAATATTGTAATACAGTAAAAATTATAAAAAAAAATATATATTTGCATTTGGTTGTATCGTCGGTATAAGCATGATTGTACTGCGAATTCTAAAGATATTGCGGCCAGAAATGAGAGAACAAACTAGAACGAAAAGAGTTAGCAAAATGATTAAGTATTGGATATGAAGTTGGATTGGCCGAACACTTCTTAAAACTTGTATGAGATTTAGCAAAAAACATTAACTGAAATGATCGAAAATAACACTGACACCGAAGAATAATAAAATAATCAAAGAAAATGCATTTTAAAAAATAAAATTGGAATTAAATTGAAGTGTTGACTCAAATCAAGTTCGTTGGGGGACATTTTTGATGCCCTATAGACAGTTAAGGTCGATTTAAAATTGATAAGCATACCGTTGAAAAATATCCTGTGTGTGATCCAAAAATCAGGTATAAGAGGATTAATAAGACTAACTACCACGGATAATCACAATAAGTCCGTCTATTTGCGGCTGCGGAGATATAGCAGACAGATCTAATAATTACATTATTAAATCTAATCTAATCTAAAATTAAAAATAATAATTATTAAAAATAATTTCATATCTATAGTAAATGAATTCATTTTGTTATGGTATACTTAAACATGTAACATAAGAACCGTGTCATTTAACTTCAAATCACTTCAGTATAGGTATACAATGTAAGAAAAATAGAAACACATATTTTTAGACTATCAAAGTTTATTTAATAATTTTTTAATTTGTGAAAATTTCAATTGTCTTAAAATATCGTTATTGGATAGTATTAATGTTTAGTTGATGCTAGTTTATTTGATATCATATGTAACTTGACTTCTTCAAGACTGTTTTACCTAACTAAAAATCAAAATAAAACTAATCTAGGACTAGGCGATACGAACGATTCACATGAGTACAATTATAATTGTGTCACTTGAATATGAGATTAGTATCACAATAGACTTAAGATACGGTAAATAAAGTGAACCAGCAGCACTTTTTTGTTAATACTTTTTAGTACAAATTTTTAGATGTCAGTTTATTTATATTCGGTATCTTTTTATATTCTGAATTGGAAAGTATTTAATTTTTCAAGTTAATAAAATTAAAACATTAAAAAATTAAATAAGATAAAAAAGTGCAACACGTTAAAAAATTTAACAATACCTAACTGTATTCATTTATTTATAAAGGTCCAAGTTTATTATTAAAATTTTTTTTTTTATTTTTGGCTACAACAACAAACAACAATTTTAATATTTTAATTTTTATTTACAAAACTTATTTACAATAATTTACTTTTAATAATACTTTTATTTTTTAAAACTAGCACAAAATTATATAACAACTTTAACTGTCAATACAATACGATAATTTTCTCATGTCAAAATTTTGTTCCTAGATTTTTGCCTAGGCAGAATTACAAAGCTTAATATGATACCAAAATGTTGTATTTATCGCCACAACAGTCACGTGTTTTGGTCTATTAGAGGTGATAATATAATTTATAGATTCGATATTGAAGATAAAACAAATTAAACAGGTAAAAAGACAATGAGTTTGAATATCGCTTGTGTCACAATTTCGTTATCATTAAAATGAAAATGGAGAATGTTATTAACTTTGATTGTTTTAGAATTGATGCAGTTTTTTGATACAACTGAATATACATTTAGCTATATTATAGCAAATTGCCCGACCGATGGAAACTGCAAAATGAAAACTATATATCCGGCCGATTGTATGACAAGACTATATTATGCGATCACCCGTTAGCGTGTTCCTCCCATCGACCGGAAAATGGTATTAGTTACTACATATATAGTAGATTTTGAAAAATAAAACTATATCCGGCCGATTGTATGACTGAACTATATGCGATCACCAGTTAGGGTGTTCATCCAATCGACCGGAAAATGGTATATGAAACAAAAAAAATTATTTTCATTTCAATCGGAAGTGATTTGGATCATGTAATTGTTATAAAGACTACATAGATTATATTTTGAAAACATTTCGATTAAGTATAAAGCTTACACTTGAAGTTTAAAACCTATCACTACATTATGGTAGAAGACCGCAATCATGTTCTAAACTCACATGTCAATTATCATCATACAATCAGTTAATCATAATTCATAACTCTTAAAATTATTAAGTAACTCTCATGTCTTATATTTTTAGGCAAGTCCTGTAAATATAGTTATATGCTTATTCCATTATTATTTCTTTGTGCAAAATTATGACTATTTATGTTTGCTTTTTTTTTTTTTTGTTTTTCTTAATTATTTGTTTTTTTTTTTATTATTATTTTGCGTAAAACTTATTTGTAATTTACTGTTTGAGTTGCACTAATATATTTATGCATTTTTTTTTTTTGTTTTTTTATTATTGTTTTTATATGTTCTTTTCAGTATATACGTTGGCGTATTATTTAGAGAAGAAGAATCTTAATCCTTGTTTAGAAATGAAGGGTACAAAAAAAAAATAATAAAAAAAAGTAAATAGTAATAAAATAAAGTAAAAAATTAACAATAAATGGTGTGACTTTTATGTATTTTAGCTTGTAACTTCTATGCCATACACAAAAGAATTTGTTCATGTGTGAAAGTATGTGTCATAGAAAATCTTTTGATAAGAGCTAAATTCTCAAAATATGCGTGTATATTATAAGAAAAAAAACATAACATTTTTTTTTTTTAATTCTGAATGAGGTTTAAAATATATTCACAATAATAACTTTAAAAATTTATGATGATTGCAAAATTTGCATGGCTTCAATTCATTCAAATGAATATTTTAGTTATTTAGTTAGGAGTTTAAAAAGAAAAATACCATTTTTTTTTTTTTTACTACAAAACAATAAGAATAGTTTTTGTATTGTGCTTTAAGAATAATTTACATACTTAAAATGCTGGTTGGATTTTATCGTACTAAAAAAAATTATATATAAAAAAAAAATTTGTACATACATTTTTAATACATACAACAATTGTCACCTTCCTGGGAAATATGAATAAATTAATATTAAAAAGCAAAAATTAAAAGCAAAAACAAAAAAATAAAAACATTTTTTCCAGAAATGCTGTTGATGAAGTTGCAAAAAAAAAAATAATGTAAAATTATTACCGGATATTTTCTACAAAAATAGTCTTCGCCGAACATAGAAAATGAGAATTTGAAATTGTTATTGCATTTTTCTATGTGTGGCACCGCCCATTAAGAAAAATAGGTTTTCATATTTTCTAAGAGAGAATTTTTCTCATCCAATCCTATCGTTAGAAACATTAGAATTTATTTTTAATAATTTTTAATAGAAAATAGATATCGCAATTGAAAGTTGTATGTAAAATGGGATAATTGTAAATTTTGTATAAAATATACACCATTTTATAAATTTTTTCTATCTATTTCAATTCGATTTTGTTTGAAAAAGTTTTAGTTTAGTTGAAAAAATTAAGTGAAACATAGTCAAAGTATACTGCTAATTAAAATTTCTGCACAAAAAAATCGATATATCGTCGGCTGAGTGCTTTTTTATACCATGCGGCATTTAGTTAGGACGGAGAAAATCAAGTTTAAAGCTTCACAACATTTATATCAAAACTGTGTGATAGAATTTATTAAAATTTCCTTCCAAAATTTCCAAACTTTCTTTCGTATAGATTTGCTTTCCAAAATTTCATATAAGTTTTGAGTTTAGATATAAATTTTGGTCCATATCCACTTTTTTCTACTATTTTGTAACATTTGAATGACATGGATCAAAATGTTTTGGTTATGGATTAAATAAGCATAAATAAAAGAAAAGTATCTTGGGTAGGATAATCTTAAGTACAAAATACATAATTTCGTTTGTTTATTTTTAATAAAAATATATTATTTAATTAACCAAATAATAAACAGTAAAATTAATAAGAATTCAAATTCAATTTACGATTATTTTTCTCGGTTTAAGAGATATTTAATATTCAGTTTGATCTACATATATCCGTTTTTTGAGCAATTTGAAATGCATTTTGATTCATATCCAAAATCAGTAGCGTATTGATCGAAATACCATATTATTTTATGAAACTTTTATGAAACTACTAATTTAATTCAAAAACATTCTCATGCGACATGGGTCATAATATAAAAAAATATTTTAAATGCTCTATTGAGCCATATTCTTGCAATTGCTCTATTGACCCACATTCTTGAGATTTCTAACGACATAATACATTCTTGTAATGGAGGTAGATAAATAAAAATTTAATTTTATTTCATTTTAGTGCTTTGATCCATATAAATTTATCGTATGCATTGTAGTATTAGTATACACTATATATGGGAAATTTTAATTAATTATTTTTGAGCACTGAAGCATTACCATTATTTTTGAGCATATCATTGAGCGTTATTTTTGAGCATAGTCAATTAGTCTAAAATTTTTTCGTCTAACAAAAGGTAATGCATCACGCTTTAATTACAATATTACTGCCAGATTTACTTACAACATTACTTAATCTGGCAGTAAAATTACTTAATCTGGCATCCTCACTGATGGAAAAATAATTACTTACTGTGCAATTTGATCAGAAGCCCATAGCAATAAGTCTGGATATTGTAAGTGCACTGATTTGTATTTTGAGTTAACTAATCAATGATTTCTAATCATGAATTGAATAAATTGACATTGTAGAGTTATTCATGCATTCTACAAAATAATGACAAAGTGAACTCAACCCGAGTTATGATATTTCCGAAGTCACAAGTAAATATTTTAGAAATTAGCAAACATTTTCATAATCCATCCGAATATCCAACAGTTGGATTGCGTTCAATCATTTATTGATAACATTTTAAAAAATGTGTAAGTTTTATTTGTTTTCGGAAGCTAGTTTTAAAGCATGTTATCTAATAAAGTCTCTAAATAAAAACACTCTAGCTACTCCTTAGAATTTGTTGATCTACCCAGTATCAATATTGTCTCAACTTTTGTTCTGTAAAGAGAATACATATGATGTAAGGGATTTACTTAATTATCTTCCAACGTAACATCAAAATTATAGAGTGCTGTACTAAGCCTAGCTAATAAATTATTACTGGTTATTAGATATAATCACAACCTTAAATGTAAAAAAAAAAATATGAAAGTGGATATATGAACCAAAATGATCATTTTCATTTTTGGTGAAAATATTTATAGCTTCGCATACTCTAACTCAAACTATATGAATATTTTAAAAATAAAATCTATAAACACATATCACCTATTAAAGTTAGGTTGATAGATTTGAAAACATATCCTTATTTGAACATTATTTAATTAAATTGTTTAGTTTCTGGCAAATTTGTCATAATTTAAAAATAATTTTTATTCTATAAACAACATTATGAAATTGTATATCACGTCATTCAATTGTTGCTTCTTTTTCTTCGAAGTCTTTATTTAATGGATTTAAACAATTATTTTAGTTGTAAATTATTTTGAATAGTTGTTTAGTAATTAATTTATAACAGCTAGCCAGCTTCCAAATCCATATATACATATGTGTAGAATGAATTGGGGACTTATCGTCAGACCATATTCCAATATTAATAACACTAAGTGCCAGTACCAGAAAAGGATAAATTTAACGAACAAGCATACTGGTTAGAATATATTTAGAAATATTTTGGAAAATTTGATTAACTTGAAAATAAAATTAAAAACTTCAAATTAACTTGAATTATACTTACATATAAAATAATTTATAAATTCTATTGTGAAAAACATCTGGTAGAGCTACTAAAGAAACACAGAAAAATTAAAGTTATCATATAAAAGAAATTTTAAAACACACATGGGTATAGAGCTAAATAAACAAAATTAAATTCAACAGAATAAACCGAAAATTAAATTGTGCAAATAAAAAACAAACATTAATCCTTAATAGACAAGCTTTTCCAAATAGACGAGCTTTTGTTATGATTTACCCTGATTTAAATATAAATGTTAAGTTGATAATAAGTATGGGAAACCGGATGTTTTTCAAATCAGTAATGGTTAAATTTATGTCAAAATAATTGGTGGGAAATAACGTTTGTTTAAGTGGTCGTTAAATAATAATTTGTTCTAAAAAGGATATTCAATTTTTTGGTGATTAAAAGAATTGGATAAGAAATAATAAGTACATACTTTTGTATTGTCTAAAGACTCTAAAGTGTGCGTTTTGTAAATATTTAAAAATATAAGTTAAAAAAGCGTTTTAAAACATCAAAAAATACATGCTTATATTGTGATATCATATATGACACCCTATATAGCAATATAATGCTCATTGAGGCTCATTTTAGCTCACATAGTATTTATGGTACTTTCTGATCAAAATATTAAAGCAATTGTGGATTTATTATTTCAACTGTAAATAAATGTCAATACAGTCAAAATTTAGGACCCTTTTCAGATATGATGTGGGCCAACTTTATAACAAATCTTATATCTATTTGTAGTACTAATTGAAATTAATGCGATTTCAATCTAAATCTGATATAATCTAAAATTGTGTACAGTTGGGATCAAAGTGAAAATGAATTTGGGAAATTAAGTGATGATGATGAAATAGAATAAAAATGTAATGACTAAAAATATATGATTTACAATGTAATTTTGTATGTGCATAACCTTTTCGAAAAAATTACTTAGAAAAAAAAGCATTTGAAACACTTGATTGTCTTGAATTCAAAGGAAATACTTCATTACCTAGCAATATTATGGAACTTAATAGCTAATACACCATATTTTTTTTCAAATTTCTTTTTTAATGATGACGTCATCAATTACATCGTTTTAGTAACGAATTTATATTTTAACCAAAAAAATATACGTACCTGGATCGTTTTTGGTAGAAAAAATAGACATAAGAATTTGTTTGCTAAGTTCGGTTATTGAAATACCGAACATTGGAACAGCGTTTTAGATAATTTATTAATGTAAAAACTATACCAATAAGACTAAGATAATAAGAAAATTTTGTAATAGAAAAAATAGAGAAATCAAATATTTAGGTACAATGCTAGATTATAAGTTCGACTTTAAAGATCATATTAATTATATGCAAGAAAATTTTTTCAAAAATTAGGAAAGAGTTATCGTTTTCAACTGCAATAATAATATTTAATAGTATTATTTATTTATTTCATTATATACATATACATGAGACGGTAAGTCTCTACAAGAGTATACGATATAAAAAAAAAGTCTCATTTTAAATATTGTCCAACAATTTTAGTTATGTCGAATGTAGCAAACAAATTTAGTCTTCAAAAATTACAAAATAAAGCTATGAGAGTAATTGTTAAAGTAAATCGATAGACACCAATTAAATTTATGTTAAGTGCATTGAAATGTTAATCAAAAAAATATAATTAATGCTTTGATAATAGTGCATAAAATGAAAAATAATCTATATATCCAAAATATTTATATGATAGACTAGTTTACGTAGGAGAGGTTCATAGCTATATAGCTATACTTTAAGAAATATATTTAATTTCAGGTTAAACTTTTTTAGATATAAAAGAACTTTTTTATTATTTTATTTATTATTTTTCATTTCATATTTTTCGCTTAACAATAAAAATAAATTACATTAAATTTGAAAATTACATGCTTAAGAGAAAAATATAGGAAGACTCTTTATTTAATTTAAAAAATATAATCGAGTCACCTTGTTGTTTTTTTAAAAGTTAATTTTGCTTACAAACAACGAATTCAAATTATAATTAAAAATGATTGCACATAGTCCATATTGTAAAATGAAGTGGAATATGGCCTCTTGAGGAAACGACTTTAAAAAAACGCTCCTATTTCTTTACTTCAATAGTGGTGTGGAAAAAAGAAATTGGTTTGATACAAATATATTAATAACATATTATTTACATATTTATAAATATAGAATAGGCAATAGGCAATAATAAGTTTCTATAATTTTATATAATAAATATCAAATATGTAAAAATTTTTATAATCTATGTATATATAATTGAAAAAACTTATAGAAAATAAATTAATATCTAAAAAAAAAGAATAAATATTTTAAAATACAAAACTAGAAAGCGCTATATTTCTCATATTTTTTTTATATATGTATTAATAATAAATTTTGATTAATTTATCCATTATTGTTAGATATTCTTACTCATCATATTTAAAAAAAATTTAAGTCAAAATACATACAAATTGAGGCATATTAAATTCTGAGCACTATCCTGTTAATTTATCAAAATAATTTCCATTAAAAAGAAAGAAAATATATTCAACGAATATATACGTCTATTTCTGTTTTTTGACATAAAAAATACCAAAGAAAGAGAGGAATATACCAAAACATTGGACACTTTTTTGTATGGATAGTCACTTCCATTTAATTCTAATTCGTTGCTTACAAATAAAATACTATTTTCTATTATGTGAGGTAATTACTAATATATACTACATTAAAAAAAAAATAATTTAAATTTATATTACAAAACAAAGTAATTTTTTTTAATAATAAACAATTTTAACAAATCCAAAATTAGGTAAAAAATTAAAAAAAAAGAGAGAAAAAAACATCTTGATCTGAGCTTGGTAAATAATGCAGGCAAAGGGAAATTAAGAAGATAGGAGCAAAGTATATATAGATAAATAAAGTATAATAACAGGAATTGAGAACTTTAACTAAATACATCAAAAAGGGATTCAACGCTAGAATATTCTAAACATAATAAGTTTTCTGAGTTTTCTTATGTTAAGCGGCAATTTATTAAACAAATGACATGAAAATATAAAATAAAAATTACGCAAAGAGATAGTTCTAAACTGTGGTACAATGCACATTGTATTGTTGTTATTGCGTATATTGTATTGGTCTAGGTTTCTAAAACTTAAATAACCGGATATAATAAAAAAAGTTTTGAGAACTTTTTAACAATACAAGTGCCTTAACGGAACGATATGTAAATCGATAAATAATGGAAGAATGCTTTCAAATCTATTTTTTTTGCATAAAATACGAAGTATGTGTTTCTGAACAGTAAGTATAGGGTGTAATTTATTATATGTACTACTACCCCAACAACTTAACCCGTATTGAATTTTGGATTGAAATAGGCCATAGTATATTGTTTTAATAATTTGTACAGACATAGCTTTTTCAATTCATAAATTACGCTCAGAGTAGACCTACAATAGTTTCCTACATTTACACAGTGATCACTCCAGTTAAGCTGGGAGTCTAAGTTAAACCTTAAGTATTTAAAATTACCGACTTGTACAATATTAAAACATTTAGAACTACATTTTTCCAAAAAAACAGAACGTTTTTTTATCATTGACAAACAAACAAGATTTATCAAAAATTTTAACAGCTTTGCACTCAGGAGATGGATATATAAGGTTTACTTGATGCAGACTTTTCTTATTAAGATCATAAAACATGACCTTTGTTTTGTCACTAATAATAAGCTCATGCTGGTTAAACCATTTCCTAAGCATGTCTAGATCATAATTAAGATCAGAAATAAGATTTAAAAAGCTATCAGTACCATAAGCAAAGTCAATGTCATCGGCAAAAGCTGTAGGTTGCCCCTTAACAGGAAGTTTGAGCAAAGAATTTATGTATACAAGGAAGAGAATTGGCCCTAACACACTGCCTTGTTGTACACCTGTGGTAATAAAATCTGGCATACTGATTGTACTTCCAATTTTAACAAATTGCACTCTATTATTAAGGTAAGACGAAAACCACTTTAATATACAACCTCTGATACCTGAATTTTCTAATTTTTTTAGTAAAATTTTATGGTTACTTAAAATATGTTACTCTTATAATGGATTAAAAATATTCGTAGAGAAAACAATGTAAAATAAATCAAAAAACAAATCGTGGAATATGTAAAAATTAATTTTAATTAGTAGCAAATTGTTAAATTTATTTATCTAAGATAATTTTATTAAATGGTTATCACAACCAAATGAATAAATAAAAAAAAATTCATTATTTCAAAAACCAAAAAAATTATGTAATTGATTCCGTAAATCATCTTCAATCCTGGTCTGGACTTTAAAAAATGTTAAGTGACCAGAAACATAACTCAAATTCTCTATAGTAAAATATTCCAAAGAAAAACAACTTTATCTGAATGATAATTGTATCTAATCTAATACAAATTGTTATTACTTTTAAGAAATAATTTATGAAAAATAATAAATTAAGAAGTAAAACAAAAAAAAAAAATAAAAATAAAAAAAAAAGAATTAAAAATTTCGTAATTTAATAAAAAAATTTGCGATTCTGGTCTGTTTTAGGTACCAAAAAATATTTTCTTTGTTTCCTTTAAAAAAAAGTTTAGTTTTTTTGGTTTTTGCAAAAAATTTAATTTTAATTTTTTTTTTTTGTTTAAAAGTTCGTTGGTTTTACTTACTCACCTAGGTGACTAAGATAACTAAAGGCAATCACGAAAATATTTAACCGTGAGAAATATTTCAACAGTATTTTATTATTCTGCCCTGTTTGTTGTTATCATAATAATATTTAAGGTAATTTTTTTTTTTTTTGTTTTTTAGCTTTAAATTTATGCAACAGTAGAATCACTGTTGCCATAATATTTTTAGGGAGTGGTGAATTTTGAAATATTGTTATAATATAGTTTTTGTTTTTGATTTAAAATTAAAATTTTCTGTTTTAATTAGATGTAGAGGAAATTATGATGATGTTAAAAATAGAGATAGCTAGGTAGATATTTATAAATACATATTGTATAAATTAATAGAATAGAAATCTGTTTTGTAAAAGATAAAAAATTTTAATTATCTCAGAAATTTACGTCAAAATTGTTTGTCAAATTATTATAAGAAGATTTTCAAGTATGTTAAAAAATATGCGATAGAAAATTAATTTGAAAGTGAAATTGAAATTGTATAATAATTATAAATTCCGTCATGCAAGATTGCAAGTTTTGATTAAAATTTGATTCTTATGTAATTTATCAATTAAAAGAGCAAGAAATATTAGTTAACAATTTATAAAATAAAACAAACCTATGTAGGTAGGATAAAATAAAAGTAGAATAAGATTGTAGGACTACAGAAGGAAAAGTTAGAAATTCGAAAAAGGTATGTATGTAAGTATTTAATATAAACACAAATTGTTTATATTCGGTACATTTAACAACATAAAACAAAAATGGAATTTTGTAAGGTGTATATATAATATACTAATATTTTCTGTATTTTGTAAGGTAATCGTTTTTAAAACAATAGCAACATTAAGTAACATCTAAAATAATGTATATTAAAATCCAAGCAAAATATATAATTATAACAAAAAAAAAAATAAACACAAGTAGTTTTATACTAAATATATCATACTTATTAAATTATATAGGTATAGTTGTATAAGAAGAGACAAAATAATATTTCGTAAAGCGTTGACAACGAATCACTCTCAATTTAACAAAAACTGTCATAATCACAGTGTTAAAAACTTTACAAAATGCCAAAAAAAAATTGTGCATTTGTCACTATCACCTTAGAAAATGCCACTCCAGGGCTTAACAATGTCTAACAGTTTCCCCTATTCCCCTATAAGACCCCTATTACACATCAATCAATGATCAATCAATGATCAAACAATGGTCAATATTGTTGTAAAAAATTCTCATCAATATTTCTGTCAAAATCAGCGGAGGTAAAAAAATGGCTTGTTAGGGAATGTTCAGCTTTTATTTTTTGGGAAGGTTCAGATAAGGTTATAATGTTAATTTATAATGTAATTCTAGAAAGAATAATTTTTATATTAATTTTAATATTTAGCAGTTATTGTAGGAAAACAATTAAAATGTGCACAACAATAATTTGGTGTTTTTTATACACAATATTTACTTTAAAAATTCAATTTAAACTGAAGTCAAAAATATTCCTCTAGAAATTATATTTTCAATATTCATATATGTTTAGAAATTATCAATATATTCAGAACACTTCCACAATATGTCCTTGCAAAACGTCAAAATATGAATAAAAAGATTGATGAGTCCATGATTGATGTGTAACCGCTCATCATTCTGTTCATCAATATATTGTCAATATATGGACAAGAAGATTGATGAAAGCACCTAACAACTTATTGGGCAGACGTGTTTTTTCGAAATTAGGACTACGAAAATAATAAATTTCGTACATGACAATTTCTAATGGCTCTCTAATTTCAACTAGAAAATATAAATTCTTAAAAATTAACTTTTTGGCACACCCTGTACAATAGCAATTAATAATTATCAAATATCTAATTTTACAATTTTATTTATAATAGTGTAGTATTTCACCACTATGACACCTGATTCAATTTTTTTATTTTTTTTTTATCTCATCAGACCTCCTTTTTTAGTGGTGGTATTAAAACTAAAAAAATAAAATTTTTGTTTTCTAAAACTCTTAAATTTAAAATTCTTATCATTTCTAATCTAAGTGTTTGTAAATAGAGATTTTTTTTGCAATTTTACATTACATATGGATATATCTATGTATTTTAGTATAGCTTTATTACATATGTAACAAAAAAATGTTATTTGAACTTAAATCCATTTTGAATTATTACATTTCTATCAATGCTACCAATAAATTTTGTGATGACAACAACCAATTCTATTTGTAAAAATCAAAAAAAAAAAAATCTAATATTATTATAGGTCTAGCTAGTATAACATAAAAATACAACAACACTACAATAATAATATAATAATAATATAGCCGTTGATTTCAATTTTGAAATATTTTATTTTGATAAAATTTTTGTAAATGAAGCAAACATATTTAGAATCGTAATCAACAACATAAGCAACATCAATAATATAATAACAAAAAAATAGTAATAATAATAGCAAATATATTGACTACTCGTTAATACTTACTTAGCGTCAAAATGGAATAAACACGCAACATTTCACTGTCATTTTGCAATCTAAAAATAATTTTTGAAAATTTTAATATGGCTGCTGGGTTTGTTGAAATTCATGCACGTACGTAGGTATGTATATATATTAACTCTCTACACCACTCTCATGGGTAATATCTAATACCGTAAAAGTAAATTAATTTGGATCGGATTAATTTTTTTTTTTTTTTTCTTGATTAAAATCGAATCTTTATACGTACAAATACATATATATAGTATATTTTAATACCTATGGTATGTATAAAATTTAATAATTTCTAATATTAAATCTATAAACGGACGTTATCACAGTTCGAATGTATTTGTATATATATATATAATAAGCTATAGATATTAATGGTTTTAAATTGATCAAGTCCAAAAATTTAAATTTTGAACAGAACATAAATCAAAATTATTTGGTGGAAATGTATCGAAAAAAAAAAATAAAAAAAAATAAGGAAAATCAAAAGAAAATTAGAAAAACAAAAATCAAATCAACATGTTTAAGAAACGTAATTAACTCGAGTACTCAATACTGACTGCTGTTTACATTATAGGATATACAGTTTCTTTTTTGTTTTTTTGGTTAAAAAATATTTTAAAATTGAAATTGAAAAATTGTAATGAAATTATTTTAGATTTTTACCTGTGATTTTACAGAAATTAATTTGAGTTAAAGGTAGGTTGAATAAAATGCTGTATATTTGTATGTGTTCAAAGAAAATCAGAAATAAGGAGTACCAACTAAATTTTATTAATTTATTGATTTAGATAAGCTTTTTGGTTTCATTCTATTAAAACTTTCTCAGCAGATTTTCTCACCTTAAATATTTTCACTTAAATGATTTTAATACGTATATGGTTTAAGTCTTTGATAAATGGAAAATCATGGAGTTGTATAGTAGATCTAGGTATATATTGTTCAACACTGCTGTATTTGCATATATGTTTTCTATTTACAAAAAAAAAGCTGAAATTCATATTAAAGACTATAAATATAGCTCAACTGCAAAGCTTTCTTGGTTTTGTGAGAGTATATTCCGATATAACTAATTCTAAGTTACGCTATTATAAGTAATTATTCATACTCTGCTATTCATTATTCATATTATAAATATTTATCATTATTTTTACATTTTTTTAACAGAGTTTTCAAATGTCTGATAAATAATTTAGGCATTCTTAACTAAGCTGAACAAATGTATGTTTATAAACAAAGTAGGTATTATTTAATGAATTAAACAAGGCTTATACCATTGTTGTAACCATTCATAATTTACCAATATCATTATTCCTCTGGTAATTAGTTCAATCTCTAGTTTAAGGCATAGTTTAAATATGATAAGGTGAATCATTATCACACTGTCAAAAAGCTAGATATGGCGGGACCAATTTAAAAATAATTTTATACATAAAGAATTTAAGAACGCATTTTCAAATGAAGTTAATATGTTCATTAGCCATGATAGGTTTTTACGATAGAAAGACTATGCCAAGAATACGAACCGTACCCACATATGAAATAACTGAATCATCAATTTTAATTTGCAGTAGTATTTCAGTGTCAATGTTTTTAGAGTGGACAACCATAGCTTGTGATTTAGATGCATCAAGCTCGAGTCCATTGATGTTTTTAGATCAAAACGAAATTTCATAAACATCGTCATTAATTTTAGCTATACAGTCATTTTTATTTAAGAATGGACTACTAATATAAATTTAAGCATCATTAGAATTATAACCTGCAGTTGAAATCAGATAAGCATTAATAAAGAAACTAAAGAGAAGAGGTCCTAAAAGTGAACCCCACATTTAATATTTAAAAAGTTTATACTAATATACCTTTTGCATAGACCAATTGTTTACTGTCAGTTAAGTAATTGTGTGGAAGCGAAAAAGCAGACATGTCGAAATTAAAGTTAAATCTCAGTTCACTTCTACAGAGAGTTGATGATTAACACAATCAAAAGCTTTAGAAAAATCTAATAATAGTAAAATTATGACTTTTTTTATCAATTTCAATATACATGTTGTCATTAATTTCAAACAACAGTTGATGTCCTATGTTGCTTTCTGAATCCGGACTGAAATTTATTTAAAGGCTTGTACTTATCAACTTATTTATTAATTTAGCTGTATGATATGTATTCACAACATATGATATGTATTGTAGGTTTAGATCTGGAACCACTTTAGCATACTTCTAATCCATAGGAATTGAATTGACAACTAGAAAGCTAATGGACAAGTGCCTATACGAGTAGTAAATGTAAGACATAGTTTAAATAACAACAATTAGCGTCAATAGTCGTAAGTAGCCGTGTAAGTATAGTGTAAGATAAGAATATTAAATTTAAGTTTTACCAAAACAAATAAGTTAAATACTTTATACACAAACTGAGAGGCTTTTCTCATTTTCTTCTCACAATCTGAATATTAAAAAAATAAAATCATAGAACTTAGAAACAAATAAATTAAACTTCAGTTAATATATAAGATATGATATCTGTAAAATTAAATGTACTTGTATACAAATGTGAATACGTGGGTATATAAATAAGTTAATTGAATTAAATTAATAAATCGTTGGCTGGGCTTCTATGAGTCCAACAGATAATTTTTTATTACTAAATGTCCAAACACATATGAAGCTTTACACTATACAGTAAATTTCTATATAGCTATCTACCCACTTTTTTTTAACTATATTAATTATTTTGATATTTCAAAATGTTAAAATTATAAAACTAATTATGATAGATGTTGAAAAAATTGTTCACATTTTTATTGAATTAAAATTTTTAAATTTTTCCATTAAAAATTTCTATTAAACTTAAAAATCCATTTTCTCAACATTTTGCTTTTGGTAGAATGAATACATAGGCATTCGGCCGGTAATAATCTGTAATAATGAAACTTACATGATCTCTTAAACGAAAATTGTCCAAATTGAAAAAAAAAAATAGTATGCAAAGTTTAAATTCCAATTTTATTTACATACAAGTATACTGAGCGTAATATAACTTCTGTTTAGCTCCTCGTTTCAACAATTTTATCAACTAAATTATTCAAAGGCTCCAAAAAAAACTTTTTTAATATTTTTTTTGTTTTTATTTTTCTCTTTAATTTTTATTATTGTTTTTGTTTTTTTTTTTTTTAAATAATAAATGGATCTCGATTATATTCATGAAATTAATTTGGTGATAAAACGCATTTATTTTGCAATTAATAAAATCTAACAATGTTTTATTTTGGTCACCACAACATGAGTTTTTGCTCTTTGGTGACATGTATTTTTTTTTTTTTTTATTATATTCTTATTTTTTGAAGTTAATTAATTAATTTGGAAAGAAAAAAATACAACAAAAAATTAATTGATAAAACGAAAACAAAATAAATTCACATTTTAATGTGCAAATTAAAATATAATTGATTTGTAGAAAAGGATGAAGAGGGTTAGAGTTTTGACATAAAAATTCTAAAAATTTTGAAATCTTATTTGCGTACTGGCTCTAAAAATAATTATAATTTTACATTTATCATCATTTATTATACTGTTTTCTGTTGTGTAATTCTTGACAATTACTGATTATTAACTAGTTTCTTTGATTTTTAAATTTAATGTGAATAATAAATTGTTTAAGCAAATAATCTTTACGTTATTGATTTATTATTTATTTTGTTTTATTTTGTAAATCTATGCTTATCGATGATTGTGAAAAGTTTGTTTGAAAATGTGGTTAAGCAAGTAGGTACGACAATATAGGTTAATCAAAGAGCTATTTTGAAGTTAATATTTTAGTGTAATATTTTGAATGGTGCATCAAATTTCTGAAAAATGTTCCTTCTTTTATACAATAATGAAAATGTTGTGATATCGATTAGGTTGAAAATATTAAAAAAAATTTTATCGTTAATTTAAATTGAATAATTTTGCACTTAAATTGAAATATTGAAGATAATTAGCATATTTTAAAAAAATATTATAGTCATTTTAATAAACTTATAATTATTAACTTTATACCACCTCATACATATTTTTTCTTATTTGTTCCTAATATATGACATGGTACGAAATTTTTTGAATTGTTAAAATAAAATCTAAGAAGTTGTGGTTTTTGTTTTTTGCCTGTATTAAAATGAATTTTTACAATTATTATTTTAATCTTAATCTTAAACATTTATTTACAGTTTTAAAATTCAGTTCTTAATTAAATTTTTTAATTTTATAATTAAATTATATTAAGCATTATTTGAACATTATAATACAACATTAAATATTATATAACAAAATAATAATATTTCATTTAATAAAAAAAAAATACGAAAAAATTAGATTAGAGTGAGAACCGAAAAATTTTTCAAATGGTGAAAATTACAGGAAAAAGTAATTTTCAATAAAACCACATCGGTTCAAATATAATTTAATAATTAATAAAGATATAATATAACTAATAAAAAAAAAATATAAATATGTAATATACAAAAATATATGCCAAATTTATAATTATAATTGACAAGCATTTAGGGACCTGCGCAGTAGACACCTTTTCATTTTATTTCGATTCTCCTACTCCTTAATGAACTTCTAATATAATATATAAGTTGTATATAAAACAGTAATGCGCACACAGTTGAAAATTTTTTACTCATATGATTTTATTATTCAGCAAATACATTATGCACATGTGAGAACTTATTAACTAATAAACAAAAGCAAACAAATCAGTTATTATAATTTACATATGTACTTGCAAATGAATCTATGTACATATGCCAAATAAAAACAAAGAAACAAATTCATTCACTTGAATTCTTCATTTTTATCTTTTTAAGTAACTGTTTCTAAATTTTGGTTATTTGTAGTAATAATATAGTTTTTATTAGAATTATGTATTATGTAGGTATATATATACATACCTCTTTAATGACAAAAATTTTTAATTTTAGTAATTTTATCCACCAAATGCCACTTACTATAGGGAATATATCGGTAACGAAGCAGTATATGAGGGACGTGTATTTATGTGTCCTAAATAAAACTTACTAACCACAAAACTTTTTATTAAACACGAGTGGTTTCTGCTATATCGTGCGAAGTAGGATATCTGTAGAATCAACTGTTAAAATAAATAAATAAATTTACACGCTGGGTGGCGCAGTAGGTAGAGCGACTGCCTTTCAACCGAAAGGTCCCAGGTTCGATTCCCGATGAAGCAAAAAATTATTTATCGGTTTTTCGACCTGGTCCAGTACCCTGTGTCATTGGGATAAAATAAATGACAAAAATTAATTGAGAGTATTACCTGGTAACAACTTAAATGCTATTCTATTTAAGAAGGCTTAGTTCCTGGCAATAGTAGTAGATTTCCACATTTAATGAGTTGATAAGCCAGTAATTTGATAAATAAATACTCGAAATATTGTAGATATTGAAGTGTAAAATTGCAGTACCGTGCTTAATTAAGCACGAAAAGGTGATTCTACCTAAGTTACTGTCAAGAACATAAAAAAAAAAAAAAAAAAAAAAAATAAGTTTAACATTAATTATATACATACTAGCTAATTTAAAATATAAAAATAGAGGTTTAAGTCCTAGCCAGTGTTGGCAAAATAAATTACTCTAGTTTTTTACACAGCTATTTACATGTAAATACGTTAACAATTTACTAGGATGTTTTCTTGTTGTAAGTGTGTATATCCAATGTAAATAGCATAAACAACTCAAAATAGATAATTTAGCTGCAACATTTGTGTATGAATAAATGAAAATCAACGAATATGAAGTGAGTATGTTCAAAAAATAATTAAAATCACAATTTGTTAAGAACCTACTTTACAATTTATTAAGATATCTAATATATAGGCATAGGTATAATAAATATAGATTGGCAGCTTTGTATAGCTTTCTCTTTCTCTTTAACATATTATTAACTTATTAATTTTTATGTTATTTTCAGCCAAAAATGAACATATGTAAGATTTGAAATCAGTATGTACATATTTTTTTGAAACTTACGTCTTGTTAATTATAATTATTATTGTTTTAAATATTTTTAAATCGATATTATTAACAAGCTTTTGAAATGAAAATTAAATCCACCTAAAGAAAGCGGTGAATTCGAAAAAGGTCTACTAAAAGCTTTGGAAATGTTAGAAACTAAGTCTGATGTTTTAACATGTATCGGCTTATTTTGATTTAATGTTGGAATACAATACCATAAAAAAAAATAATTAAAGAAAGTAAAGCTTATGTAGATGTAGATAACAGAAACTGAACAAATGAAAAGAGAAGGGTGCAGAGTCACTTGAACGTAACTTTTTACGTAAATATAATAAGAAAATTCATTGTATTAACAAAATATTAATTAATTTTCAGTCGTTAAGTCCCCTTTTCTTTTTATAACCCATTAGAACTAGAATAGAATTTTTATAATAGATTAAAATGAAAAACTTTCAAAATTGGTGTCGAACTGTCAAAAACAAATAATTTTACAGTAATTTACAGTTGTTTACAGTTGTTTTGTTGTATTTTACATTTCTTTACGTCAAATATGTAGAGAATCATAAGAAACGTTAATTAACGCGTAAAATGCCAACACTGCCAACACAAATGTCCTAGCCTAAGGTGTCTGGTCGAATTTTAATTTTAATTACAAAACAATTTTCATTTTCCTAATACTTATTTCGGCAATTTTACATGTGAATATTTACAAAACTATTAAACAATGAATTTTATTTACATACATACTTTATTTAAATTTTCCTACATTTAAATTTTCATAACTCTATTACTTTATTTTTACTTTACCATTTATATTATATTTGTTAACTTTTGATATTTTTGAATTTTTATAATTAAAAAAAACAGTCAAGAAGAAGAGAATTCAGAATTTAGGAGAAAATAATAAAACAAAAAAACAAAAAATATAGATGTTCTTAAAATAATGGTTACGAAGTGATATAATGCAAAAAAGTGTTTTATATGGATTTTTAATATATCTTTTTTTGATAATGAATCGACACAATTCGGGAAAATTTACTTAATTATACATATAAAAAAAATTAAAATGGTAGTTTTATAATATAAAATATAAAATATAAGTTTTTAAATAAGAGCCAACCCCAACCCTTAGTATATTTCGATAATTTATAATCAAAATAATTTTAAAAAGATTAGTGTTATGATTTGTATAAGCTTGTCCTGGTTGAAGTATTTTTTTTTATTAATGTTTGCTTTCTATGTATCAGAATTTTTTTGACGTTTTCGAACAACACTACCTGGTGATGTATCTAAAATGTACAGTTTAATTATTGCTAGATTTAATTGAACTAATATATTTTTAAATCAAATTTGAAGA
Source organism: Argyra leucocephala (assembly GCA_963942445.1). Lineage (NCBI taxonomy): Eukaryota > Metazoa > Arthropoda > Insecta > Diptera > Dolichopodidae > Argyra > Argyra leucocephala. The sequence continues at coordinate 161,508,353 of OZ012678.1, forward strand.
GTTGGCAGAACTAAATGGTGAACTTGTTAATGTCTCATCCTCATAATTTGGCATTTTTTATTATTTTATTTATTTGTAATTTTAAAACTCATATACATTCAGAGTATTAATGCAATGCTTAATTCTATAAATGTATTTATATTTGTATTATAAATTTTGTTTTAAGGCTGTCTGGTCTTATATTTTTAAAATTGGTTTTTTTTTTTTTTTTTTTTTTTTTTGTTTGTCTTGCATATGTTTCAAATGTATTAATTTATTATATAAAATAAGTTTTTTAGATTGTAAAATAATGAATATATTTCTAAGCATTTTTATTTTCCATTTATTTTATCATAATTTTTGTTTTTTTTTTTGTTATTTAATTTCGATTCTATCTCTATAATTATATTTAAAATATCAAAAATCAAAGCAATCCTAAGTTATGTTTAACATTAACTTTAATTTTGCTATATATGAGATTATAAAAATGAAAAAGAGTAAAAACAAAAATAAGAAACTAAAAACAAACCATATCAATTTTCCAACCGGAACACCATTCGATAAAGAACTTTTCCTTTAAAAATTTTATTGTGTATTTATATAGGATATACTCACATTACAATTACCAAACTTTATATTTATTTTTACCTGTATTTTTTATAAAATCAACATTTTCATTTTTGTTCGGCAGTACAAAATTCGGATAGAAAATATTTTGTTAAATTATAATATGCAAATTAAGCTGCACACATATGTATTAATAAGACCGATTGTTTTTGTTCAACTGGACACACATCATATTTAATACGTTTAAATGCACACAGTTTAATTTGTTTATTAAATTTTCAACAAATTCGACATTATTTTTTATTCCATATCTGTGTAATTAAATTTTCTTTTGCATAATGACAAAATCATGTTAACATTATTTTGTATATTCATTATCATTTCAAATCCGTATGATAAATCGAATTTGTTGAAAATCCTACTAACAAAATAAATTTATTTTTTATATAAGTAGGATAAAATTTACATTTTTTATGGCTTATGGGGTAAAAATTTGTTACATACTTGTAAAATAGGAGGATATTGGACAATTTCATTACTCGTTATTTCGGAAACTAAATAAGATAAATAAAAATGGACCAGAAAATCAGAAAGGTTATACCTTAAAAATTCTAAATTAATCGTTAGGTCAACTAATCGTTAGGTCAATTTACCGTTACCCCAAATTTGGCGTATAGTATATAAAATAATCATGAAAATCGATTATAATCAAATATTTGTACCGTCCTTTTTTTAATTAATAGATTAAATACAATGATTTACGATTAAACTATACTAAGTTTATCCAGATATAATAATGGACCCACTCATTCATATTTTAACGGACATAGCAATTTCATATATTAATATTTTTGATGAAGATAAATTTTATTTAGAAATTTTCCTATCATCGTCTCATTAATGGTTTAAATTTCAAATTCATTGTTTTTTAGGTTAAAAGTTATTATTAACATTTTTATTCATATAGTAATGTATAGCTATTGTTATTATTAATTTGTTTGAATTAAACGAAATAAATAAATAAATTTACTAAAGTCTAAAAAATTAAATGGAACAAATTTCATGGAATATAGTTATTATTAAAAATAGAAACAAAATCTATATATATTGAAAATTCATTTGAAAAACTAAGCAATAAATTACAAAATCTTAATTGTGGTAAATTTTAATGGACCCTTAAGTTTATATGGATGGACGTTTATTAGGATGGACGTATTAATTTTTGTATTCTTTTTAATTAAACTGATCTATTTTGTACTGACTTTCAAAATGTAATTTTTATTTTTATACCACTTACTATTAATTATAATTTACTATTACACATTTCACTTTATTTTAAATTTTAATTTATAAACAAATTGATCCTATATTTTTTTTTATTTTTTTAATAATTATTTTCTGTATTAAATTTCTTAATAGTTTTCATATTACACTATGTTCATAGAACTCGTCATTCATCAGCTTAATACTTTTATACTAATTTTAATAAAATAATATACATAGCCTGTATATTGAGGTATATGGTTCGAAATAATGAAGCAATTAATCTCTCCATATACGAGTAAGCTTGCATAAAATTATATCCCATGAAATACTAATAAAAAAGAAGTTATAAATTTTATTTTGTTTTTTTTTTTTCTTGTTTTGCAAATATCATCTTTCAAGTTTATTTGTAATTAAATTTAAAGATTCTTTTTCTAAAATTTTAATCTATATTTTTATAATTTAATTCTTTTCTTTTTTATATAATTTTTTTTTTCTAGGCGAGCTTCATTTTGTTCTTTATTATTCAGTCAGCCTTACTTATTATACAATTAATTCAAAAATATTGTGTTTGAAAAAGTCTATAAAATTGATTTGTAAATTTAATGTTGTAAAAAAAAACTATTTCAATTTCACACTGGAAATTTTGTTTTGTGTATAAATTATTATAATGGGTCTCTATAGAGTCTAGACGACACAGTAAAATAACCTTGACGTTGAATTAATTTCATATTTTATTATTATTATCTTAAAATTTATAAAAAAAAAAATTATTTTTAAAATTTTTCACGATAAGCTAAAATAAAATTTAAAAATTTTCCAAACAACCTAAATAACCTAATTTCAATATCATTACTCTGCTATCAATAGAACGTTATCAAATGAGTTGGACAGCTCCCTTTTAATTGATTATTACTAAAATTACAAGTATCAGCAGTAATTTTTAACCCATTTACATATATTTTTAAAATTAATGAAAATTTTGTGATGGTATTATAGGATATATTGTTAGTTTATAATGATTGAAAGTGTTTGATATTGAATTGGAGAAAATGAGAAAACTACCGTTTTATTTTTTATATCATATTTAATACGCCATTTACAAGTTTGTATTTATAACTTTAATTCAATAGAAACTTTGCTATAACATACAACTGCACAAAAGCAGGTTTTTAAACAGAAGCTGCGGTTATTAAACTGCTTTCCACCAAAAATTATAAAATTATCGATTTCAAAGTTTTTTTTAGTTCGTTTATTTGTTAAGTTAGGATCCACAATCTCCGTTTACTCCGTTTTTGGTATTTATTAATCTTCTTCAATCAACTTTAAATTCTATCCATATTTTTGCAAACGATAGCAATCTAGTAGAATTCTTCGATCTTCTTCGAAAATCAAATTCTACAATACCTTTTACTGATACTAAACGTAACATGCTGGTCAGCCCGCTTAACCATGAATTAGACATTATATTTACCTGGGGAAATAGAAATAAAGTTGAGGTTAACATCGCCAAGACTCAATGATACCTAATTATCCGCCAAACCTATCAATTTAATCCTACCCTATTATTTGGCTTATTTGGGGGTGTGCGTATTCATTGAACTGAACACTGGAATATCCTGGGCATGCAGGTTAACAAGAAATTGATATGGTATGACCATATATTTGACATTGTCGAAAATACTACGAGATATTTTTGGGTTTTTTGAGTCGCGGCAAAGCGTATTTTTCTCCCCAGGACATGCCAAATATCTATAAATCAGACATATGACTCAAGTTGGAATACAATTCACATATATGGGCTGGTGCATGACAAATAGTATTAAATTTTCTTGAAAAAGTTCAATCGTTTTATCGACAATCCTAGACATCCTCATTCCCATATAATAGGGGGAAAGTGCTCTAACAATACGATGATTTTCAAGTGATACAGAAAATTGTCGTATTGTTGGAGCACTTTCCCTATTTCATAGATATCTCGGAGGTTTAGGTACATTTGTTCAGACCAAATAAAAACCCTAACACCACCGTTTGAAAATTCATTCGACTTCGAGCGATAAGAGAGGCATTAATTGTTAGGTGGCGTAGAACTGGCTAGATATTGGAATTTGTTTGTAGCCAAACTTTCTCGAATGTGGAACGATATTGCAACAAAAGTGTTTCCCCAGTGCTAAAATCTACTTACGTACAATCTACAAAAGTTCAAGAGTAATATTAATAAATTTATTCAAAATGGTCAAAGTGGTCAAAGCGATATTTTTCTTTCTACAATCCTCAATTAGTCCAAATAACACATTCGTGTATCAAGGTACCGTTTGAAACCTAGTGTTTGGCTTAACTTAAAAAAAAAAATACAAAAATTCAAGAGTTATTTCAAGAGCGGACATTAAAATGTAACTATTCCTGTAATTTTCATTGAATCAACCTTCAGTCAGACTTTGTAACCATATGGATGAAATAAATTGATCATTTATTTGCTTTTTTTACTCGAAAAGCGCTCTACAAGTTAAAACTAGTTTGGCTTTACTATATGAACTTTCCAGGCATTAAGTTCTTATTCAAACATAGGCATCGCTAATTAGTATATAATGGCTCAACATTTAAAATTTTAACTATTGCAAATAACGGTTGCTTAAAGAATGATTGGTTGGATGGTCATATCCCATTTAATAAATACTTCGCAAGTACGAGTATCTGAATTTAAATTTCAATTGTTTTTATACTTTGATGGATAAACAAAAATATTGTAATGCAAGTCATGTTATTTGTTCCAATATTTGTGAAGAAGGGAACTTGACTTTATTATACTTATACTAAAATTAAACTTATATACTACATTACTAATTATATAAATTAATACTATTTCCACCGACCCACAACCACGGATGGGGTTGCAATAGAATGATGATGATGACTTATACCAATACTAATTTACTTATGAGGGTATTCATTTCATATTCACTACTGCGTGCTCTAAATGATAACCTCTAACTACAGTGTGCTCAGTGTTACGATATTCCTAGTTCTAGTTCCATTTTAGACGATATTTAAATGATTTGTTTCTTCATGCATACGAATATTGGAGGTAGAGACTTACAGAGTAAAGATTGATAGCTATATTAGTAAAGCGAAATCTCTACGTTTTTTTTTTCAAATTTCAAAACACAAGAACGAAATCGGCGATTGTAAAACGAATTATGAAAATTTTTGGGATACGAAGCCAACGTATTCGATAGAATTTTTATCGATATATGATGATTGTGTTCTAACGTTTTGTTTTGAATTAAAAAAAAAAATAAATCTGTCCTGTATAGTATTTTTTGAAATGCATTCAATAGAAAAATTTGTGTCCTTGATATTAAAAATTGTTAAATTTCGGAATGAAAGCATGTTGGGTCCATAACCTATTAAATTTAGTATATTTTTATTCAACAAAATCAACTTAAAAACTAACTATAAAAATAAAACAATGTGCTAATAAGAGCAAAATATTATTAATAACTACTGTCATTAACTATGACATAAATTTCATTGATTATTCCCATAGTATAGCAAAATAGAGCACATTTTTCTAGCAGATATAATAAATATTAAAATTAAAGAAGTGTTTTGCTCGCCAGCACTCATCAGTATGTTGGAATAGTAGTGTAGAGTCCAACCTATATACACCTACTAGTCTGAATTTGATAAAACTGAATAAATGAACATTATATAGATTTCATACAAACCAATATAATATGTGAGTTATAAAAACCAAATCAAATTCCTATACTTGGTAAAATAAAAATTAAATGTCATTAATTTCTAAATTAAATATAATTTTTCAATATAATTTGATTAAAAATAATATTAAAACTTAGATGAGAGCTTTTATGTTGATTGTTACTAACGCATGTCAATAAAGAATTTTAACTGCCCAACCAAAATTAGAGTATACAGCGTACGACGTGTGTAAAAATTAGCTCATAATAATAAACTTTATGTTAAGGTGTCTGAAACATGCTTCGCCGATACGCTGCATATTATAATTTTCAGTTTTGGGTAGCATAATTTTGCTTTCATGACATTTTTTTTTGTTTATTTACATAATGTTTAAGTGATGTACAAAGCTACTTGCAATTTTGAACTGCTTATTTAATTTTTGGTAAGATTTGTTATTGATTTTCATCATTAATTTCTTAATTTTCATTAAATAATGACATAAATGTGGGCTTAATTGCGGGTGAAGACAGGGTGTAAGCTATTGATGTATTAAACGTCGTTCACTCTAATTTAGGTTGGACAATAAGTGTATCGAACATGTGTAAGACATTATGGGTAGTGTGTAGTAAAATTTTTACTAATATTTGTATCGAAACAGTAATAGGTACGAGCAACAAACAATAATATACGACCTATTCATCTTCTAATTATTATTATTTCTATATTTTTAAATTTATGTCACATGATTAAAGAATGGGTAGTTGAATTAATCTATACCGTTACACCATCACCTTCTGTATTATCTTTATATCATCCTAAATTACTTTATTATTTAATACTAATTACACCATTAATCCTTTTCTCACGAATATCCTTCAGTTGTCTAATTCTACTGTATTTCCTTTTATTTGAATTAAAGTTAACCACTTAATTATTTCAATTAACGGAAATAAAATGTAATCTATCAAAAAAAAAAAAAAATAAAAACCAAAAACAAAACAAAAAAGTTGATCTTTATCAGTCCTTGAATATTTTCTTATTTTCTCAATATCCCTTATTCAACATATTATATTAAAATGATTTCATTCTGGGTTAAAGATATTCCAATTACAATTCGGCAACAAGCTGCTGTTGCTACTGACGGGTTTTTCATTATTTTTTCTTACTTTTATTATTGTTGTTGTTGTTGTTGTACTTGTTTAGGTTTCATTTTTGTGATAAAAAGTGAACGCAAAAATATTTTTGTTTGTTTGTTTTTATTTACCTTGCATCAGTGACCTCAGAAGCTCAGTGATTCAAGCAAGCTTGACCAGTGTTGCCACTACAGTTTAAAAACAACAAAAATGAAGAAAAAAAAGTAAATAAAATAAAAGTAAAAAAAAAATGAAGCAAAACACAAAAAAAAAGAAGACTATGGTATGAAAAAAGGCGAGCAGGCGACTACAGATAACATCAGCATGACTGCCATCGTACTAATTGATTTTTTATGTCCTTTTTTTATATCAGTGATTGTGTTTTTTTATTTGTTTGTTTTTATTATTTATTTTTGTTTTGTTTGTTTTAGATATCCATGCATATTCAAAATGTTGCATTTTAAAGTGGAGTAAAGTGATGAAATCAGATTTTAGAATTTCGTGCCAAATTTTTTATTTTTGAATTTAATTTGCTTTTTGTTTTTTTTTTTATGAAATTTCGGCAAGTTTGTTGACATTACCGTGAAATTAATTATTTTGTAAGAATTCATCTTCTGTTTTAATTAATTTGAATAAGATTAAGTTTTTTTTTTTTAATTTTATATTAATTTGAGATTTCAAGTTGAATTCCATTCACATTTTAGTTTTGTTGCTTTTCAACGTTATTGTTTTCGAGGAAAAACTTGAAATTAATTGAAGATGTGAAATTTGTAAATAAGAAATTGCTTTCAAAGTTGAACAATGTTGCAAATTTTAAAAATGCTCTGATAGAATGGTAAATATTTTAGTAAATTTACATTATAGTTAATAAGTAATTATTATTAGGGTATAGTAAGTTAGTTTTTAGTCATTTTATTGTAAAATATATTTCGACCTATCCAAAGTAAAGTATGACAACTCTTGCAATTTAAAATTTTGTCATATTTGGAATCTATCTTAAAAGCATTAACTCCAAATTTTTGTCAGCATATTATTTTAAGGAATATTATTAATTTTTGCATTAGGTTTAATTTCAAAATTAGTTAAGTTCGAGATATTTGAATTGTACTAGTTTTATTTTTACCCTTGTTTTTTATTAACATAATAAAATCTTGAGATGTAATATTTGAACATGGAATAATTGGAAAACAAAAGTTCGATAAAGCGTAGATGTCATAGTCTTGCTGGGAAAAATAATTCCGTACTATGTTATATCTCTCAAAGTAGTAAAGTTACATGGATAATTATACGGGATTTTTATTATATCTCTTAATATAATAGTTCTAGCTACCTGGTTTTACATTAATAATTCAACAAAATGCTATAAAATAATATATAAAAGTTTTAAATTGTAGTGTTATTTTTAAGTCAGTATAAAGAAGTTCAGGTACATTTTAAGAAAAATAAATTTTATTATATTAGCAAAAAAAATTAATAACATTAAGTTAACAGAAATCCATTTCTTGGAGAAGCAAAACTAAAAATATCTATTTCAATCCTACTTAAAGTTTGCATACTTTTATACGAACTTTGATTTTTTTTTGGTCACATATAGGTAGTTAATTTTAATTTTATGTTACATACAATAGATCACATTATTAACTTTGACACAAAATTTAGTTTCATCAATTTAATTTTCACATTTTCAATTTCCTTTTCTGTTTCTGAATAATGTAGGTCCTCGAATTTAACTTTACTAATTGGTAAAACTGATGTATATAATTTTTTCATTACAAATGTTTTCTTTTTTTTGGCTCGTTTTTTATTGTTTAAATTTATAGCGTTGTATTCATCTTTTAAATCATATTTGCTTACTTGGCTCCATAAAACTTTTTTTGAATTGATGTCCTTATCTAAATGTAAACATTGAGTTAAATCCTTAAAATTATAAATTTCGTCTTGGACCATTTCTACAACCATGTATGGTTTTCCAGTTTTTTTTAACATTGTATTAAACATAAGCCATTGACTAGGTTCATATATTTGCTCCCCCTTTTTCTCATTCTATATTGGCATGAGCAGTATCAGCTTCGTTTTATGTATGGCCTTACTCTAAAAAACGGTGTGTTATATTTATAGTATATACGGTTTTGCAATCTCATTGATCTCATTTAGAGTTCTTTTATGTCTTCCTCTTGAATCAGGTAATAAAATTCCAAGATGATTCCTTTCAAGTTTCTTGAAAGCTGTTGTTATACAATGCTTATTAGTATTCAAAGTATTCATAAACATTAACTGGCAAACTCGAATCTCCTCTATGTTTTCACTGTTTCTGTTTTTTAAAAAATAGTTTCTTATAAATTTTCTATTTATCTTTCGATTTAGTGTGCCGGTCTTTTTGTCAAATGTTTTTGTACGCTCTAAAATAAATTGCCACTGCATCATCTTACTACCTAATTTCCAAAAACTATTAAAAATCTTAAGACATTGATCCAAATACAAATTTTTTATAGCATTTCAATTGGCAAGAACAGCATTCTTTTAACAGTCGAGCAGCTCTAATTTTTTCTTCAGCTCCTTTATATTCAAAACCAAAATTTAACGCTTTTCTAGACTTTTTTCTTTCTCATTAATCTGGAAAAGCTTTATTTACTTATGAGAATTGTTTATGACAAGTAGCAATTCGCGCCAAAATATCCATGTAAGAAAGAAACAACCCGAATTTGACGTAAAAAAAAATTTCTTCACAATCAGTTAAAAAAATACAAACGGTAAATATTATAAGATGAAGTGAAACATGTACCCTTACCTCATCAGAGACCCTTAGCGGGATAACAATATAATAATAAAAACTGAAGAACAAGAGAAAAAGCATAATTATTGGCTTTACCCGTAACTATAATAGTCATAAGGCGTCATATGATGTCATATGATACTTCGTTAAATGGCCTATATGATTCGATATAATTTAACAAAGCCATAACCAATCATAACCTTCACTATAATGGTCATACCTAATCATACCAAAACGTCAAAACCAAAATTTAAAAGAAGTGAAATAAAAATATAAATTCTATAAATAAATGCTTTTGTTTTTTTATTTTGAGTTTTGAAATAGTTAGGGCTATTATGATACTAAAAAAAAAACACAAAAAACGTGTCTATGACTATTTTAATGTGTTTTTAATGTGAGTGTGGTATGTATTTAGTTTAAATGCATTCAATTTCATATCTATACTGCCAGCGACATCTCTGTTCACCACAATTTATTTTATTTGTTTATTTTCTTTATTTTCTTATAAAAAATCAATGTTTTACAATTATTGCTTTAAGTTTTTCAATTTAACTTATTTATTAAAAATTATTTATAAAAAAATATGTAAAACATTGATTTTTTTAAAGAAAATAAATAAATAAAATAAATTGTTTCATTTATAATGCTAATGCTAGACCGGCGAATGTTACGCCGGGAATAGCTACTTTCCTATGAAAATTCGTAATATACAGGAAGAAATCTTTATTACAAAAGTTAACTTTAATTTAATTATTTCAAAAAATTCTATATACCATATGAATTTAAATAAAAAGGTTATATAGGTAAGGTGTTATATTCAAGTTGACATTTGAATATAAAAAAAATTACTATAATATTAGTTGATGAAAAGATTAGTATTAACTCGCGGCAGATGTTCCTTTCACCAGTATATCCCACCTAAGCCAGGCAAGTATGGACATTTTTTTTGGATTTGGGATGCGACAAACTCGTACAAGTTCAAGTGATTATGCATTGAATTTAGTTCATCGTTTATCTGAGCCATACGTCAACAAAAGGCGAACTATAACCATGGATAACTTCTTCACAAGTTGTATATTGGTTGAACAGCTATTAAGAAAAACAACAATATATTCGTTCAAATAACACTAACCTGCCAAAAGAATTTATGAGCAAAGCAGAAATAAAAAAGATATGATTTCTTCAGAGTTTTGTTTCAACGAGAATCTTACGTTGATAAGCTACCTTCCAAAGCCAAATAAGAACGTCTTGTTACTATCAATTTTGCATAATAATGAATATGTTGACTCTTGTTCATATAAACCCAACATCATATTGAATTACAGTTTAACTGAGGCAGATTTTATACACTGGACAAATTGTAATAACATACACGTGCAAAATGAAGACTAAACGATGGCCAATGGTTTTATTTTTTAATATGATCGACATCGCTGGTGTTGCAGCGTTTAATTTTTATAAAATTGCAAACCGTCAACTATTCAACCAGCCCAAATCGTCTAAATGTAAATTGTTCTTAAAGGAGTTGGCTATGCAACTGGTGCAAAAAATATATAAGTCGTCTATCCAACCCTAGAACAATGAAAAAAAATGTTAAAATCGCTATGGAGAATATAGGGTATAAAGTAGTGAACCGACGAAGAAATAGCTTTGAATACAGCCAGTAAACGTCAACGATGTCATATTTGTCATCGATCTGCTGATGTTCAAACGCGAACATTATATTGTATTTGTAAAGAAGCATCTTGTGCAGCACATTAAAAAATTATCTACATAAACTGCATCAACGAAGAAATGAGAGATTCCTCCCAAGACGAAATCTAGGTTCCAACATCGGACCATGTTTAAGAGTAGGATATTTTTCTTGATGTTTGTTGTGATTAAATTGAATTTTGTTTGGTTTTATCTTAATTATATTTCATTTGCTTCATTTTGTAAATAAAATCGAGATAAAAAAAAATTAATTCAAAATTTTTTATATAAAATATATGAAAATACATATGGGGTCAAATGGACCCCAGTGCACAAACTACAATAAAAAACTATTCACAGAGGAAAGGTTAAAAAAGTTAATAAAAAAATATAATCAATAAAATACTCTTATATTTGAAAATTAGTAGTTATGGGTTAAAGATAGTGTTTTAAAGCAAACTAAGCAACTACAAGAATATTAAAGATAGAGAGATGAGATTAGAATGGATATCGATTATTTCATAGTTGGTTCGTTGAAATGTAACGATAAATAGCTTAGAAGAGCAGAAGCGATTATAAGTATTAATCTGAGCTGAGTTTAAAATATAAGTTAAAATTAAAAGTAAAGCTGATTAGCGTATATATAAAATTATCGTATACATAATTTTGAAGAGTACTAGAAGCTTTCTTGGAGCTATCGTGTATAGACTAGAAAATTATTTAGCAATAATAAAATTCAAACTTATTTCTTTTTAAATAATATAAGCAGTAAAACTTGTTAGATTTAAAACTTCTTGACGGCGTAATGAACTCGGAATGATATTCTGAAGTGATTCTTCTAAAGGAAGAAAGCAATTATTTTTGTAGGGCATAGGTGAAAAGTGTAAACCTATTATACATATATATAGGGATATAAGTATGTATAACATATCATTTTGTTCTGTTTCGTTTTTGTAATTTAAGTAATTTAATTAAATTTAAATTTTCAACACTTTTATAATCATCAATAACTTGGTTTAAAATAAAAATAAATAAAAGCTTTTTGTATATTTTTCTTGATCCCAATAATTGTATTACAATGTTTCACAAAGCTCCCATTATAAAATGTTGTTAATTTATTTTTACACATATAGTTGGCAACTCAATTTTTCGACATTGTATCAGGTTTCAGATTTTTTTTAAGACATTTAAGGTCACCGTTAACAATCCGATAAATTATTTAAGATGTATAAAATCGTCTCTAAAGTTGTATGAAATTTTACATCGATAAACCATAATCTTGTCAGGCTCAGTAATCGATACCCAAGTCAGATGAATCCAATAAATTAAATTACATCAACCTGATTACTATTTAGCTATATATATATAACTTATTGTCAACACCATGAATTTGCTACAGGTCTTGAATTTTCTAAACCAATTTTTTTTTTTTTACTAATTTTTCACTCTGATTTTCAAACTTTCTAATTAAACGAAAACCAATTTATCTTATAATCAATTAAGATATACGAACTCAATATCTCAATAATATAAAAATACAAAAACAAAAAAAAAAAACAAAAATTTATATCTAAAAATTTCATAAATTTTCGTTTTGAATTGAGATGGAATTTATTATATTTTTCTTTTTATTTTTATTTATTTTTTGTTTGCTGTAATACAATGCAAGCTATAAATTTGCCTATTGAAATAATTATCACCTTCTCAATATCGTTCTCTCCCACGAAAATTAAACTTTTTCTTTCTTTTCATAATACATATATATGATTAATATTTATGTTATGAAAATTTCACAATAAAAGAGTTAGAATAAAATAATATAGAAGAAAAATGGAAACAAAAAAATTTAAAGCGTTTTAATATATTTGAATATATTGGAATACAACCCGCACCACCATTTGGTATTCCACCCAATAAAATGGTTTTATTTTGAATACAGTAATGTAATGTATTTCAAAATAAAATATTTTTGTTTTTTTAAATTTACGATACGATACGATGGATGTAATGTTAAAGCTTCTAATCGCATGTAGATCCAGACCATGGCCCTTGAATAGATATTGTAAAACCGGCCATTGTCGGCTACGACCATGGCCTTTGAATAAATATATTGATTATTATAAATAAATAATAATATATTGAATATTATAAATAAACAAGTAGACCTAATCTTTAACTAACACGATGAAGGAGAAGAAAATAATATATTTGTTTTTGTACAGTTAAAACATGTATATTTATACTTATATGACTCGAAATTTTCACACACAAAACTTATTCCGTTTGAATGATCCATGCATGAATCCACAAATTAAATCTGAAAACTAGCTATAAGTGCTTTTGTCTAATTTATACGGTATTTCTTCTTCAATTTGCATATTCGAAATAAATCGTTTAGAACTGCTAAAAAATAAGAAGCTTCATTCCATGCAATTGGGACTAAAAGACAAAATCTCAATTAAGAATGTAACCTGTCAATCTAAAAATGTAATCTAAATCTAATGCAATCTAAAACAGTGTGCTGATGGACAAAACAGAATGAACGATGTTTGAATGGATTTCAACTAAAATTTTAGATCTCCAATTTTTTTTTACAGCAAAAGCGGAAAAGTAGGAAAAAACGTTTGGCACTTACGTAGCGCTTGGTTGACCTAGGATAAATTAGGAAGAAAAAAGTGGGATAGATTAGTATTAGGAAGTTGAAGAATAAAGGTATTAATATTTTCTTTAAATATTTTCAAATTAGAAGTTGAACGTGGAAACCTATCAGAAGCAATATAATTGCACATTTTTGAAGTGCGAACTATGAACGAATTTCCAAAATCTATTTTGTACTATCTTGGGATTTCCCCAGTGTACTTCCGGCTTCTCTTGTTTCGCGTTAGAATTGTTTAAGAGGAGGAAGCAGAACTTTGATTTCTGCTGAGCATGTGCTCACACCTACGAAGTATCTATAAGACCAGGAAAGTACTTCGACTACACCGTCGATGTCCAAGAGAAGTTAGGGGTGAAGTTACATTTGGGTCGTCAATTAGACGAATAGCACGATTTTGATTGCGGTTAAGGTAGTCTAAGGCTGTAAGGGAACCGTCAACTAAGTTTGAATGATATTAGATCTTGGGACCTATAAATGATTTATATATTAAGGAGTTCCAAAGGTGAAAGGACCGCTTTACATCCGTAAAGATAGCCTAAACACTTGGTCTTTCTCACTTGGTCTTGGTCTTGGTCACTTATTCCGACTAAGATAGCCTAAACACTTGGTCTTTCTAAATAGTTTTTTGATTCATGCGCATGCCTAAAATATTTAGACAATCCGTATTTTGTAAAGTTCTTTACTAGGGTATTTCAATGCGAAAATAATCTTGTTTGGTATTTGTAGCCTACACTTCCGATTTCCTCCTTTATGGCTTTCATCTGCGCGGGCTATTAGTCTGACTGACTGAAATCGCTATAATATTTCAATATTTAAATTGCTTTCTACTTCCCAAAGTTAGATTTCGAATTTTTATATCGATTTTAAAATAACTTTATAAATCAGGAACTTGTTCTCCAGCGACATTGGTGAGTTGCGGCCTTATCATTTAATACATTTTATGTAATTTCAGGCACAGTTGTTTTCTTTTGCTTCAATAAACTTAGAGCTCGAAAAATTAAGTAAATTTGAAATTGAAAAGTAACCGAAATTAATCGAAATAGGAAAACTGAAGTGAATTTTATAGGTCTTCACAGTAGAATCGACAGTAGAAATCTTATAAAGAAGCATGTTTGTATGTTTGTATTTATATATATGTTTGTTCCAGAACTCCTCCCAAACGCATCAAGCTATATTTCAACCAATTTGTACACGAAGACATTCGGTTCTACAGAAAGACATCCCAAAATTCTGACTGCTTCGGGTAAATGCCATACAACTTTTGGCACCCATCAACTACATTTCAAAAACCAAAATGTTACAAACTAGAAAATATGTATTCTGGTATTCTATAGAAATTAAAATTATATTTATTGTACCGTTTTCTAAAATTAGGACTGGTTCAGATAGCTGTCCTACACCTTTTAGCACCCTCCCAGAATTTTTAAAAAACTGGAGGTGTTACAGACAAGTAAATTTAAGCTCATGCACTCAATTAAAAACAAAAAAGCATAATAAATAATTAAATAAAAAAAAAGAGTTTTCAGAGTCTACCGTTTCCAGACACTGAACCTGGACAACCGTTTACTTATGTTAATAAATCTCCTATTCACTAACATTAAAAAAATTAAAAAGAAAAATTATGGAAAAACAACAATAATGTCAAATATGACACGTTTTAACAGCATTGAACTTATCAGAATTAATAAAATTCGAGGTCGGAGAAGATAGATTAGCAGTCGAGTCATCTGGCAAGACAAAATTGTTATCCGATGATTGTAATTTGGTGTCATCTGTCGCAGTGTTAATAGATGCAGTTTATCCGGAGATTTAAAAACAAAGAAATAAATAATCAAATACTTGCCATGTTACCATTATTAGGTCACAAATTTTCCACCGGAGTTGTTATACTCACTTGATCTAGCTGGATAACCACGACTTCACCTTTTACTTAAAGTGGGATCACCAACAATTTTTTTCAAACATATTCATTCCTATAGATTTGCCTGTGAGGGGTTGTTTGGGTTCTCTATCACGATCAACAACGCACAGGCACAGTATATTAAATAATGCGTAATGGATTTGAGATCGCGCTGTTTCGGATAACCTTATATTAGCTTTACACTAAGACAGAATCATTAATTTTCAATTTGAATGTTATGGAACAAGAGTTGATTAATAATTAAATAATTAAAAGTACCAAAAATTAAAATGTTAACTACTTACAATTAGCTAAATTTTGATGGTAAGATTAGAAAGTAAAAATTTAGTATTTTAATGTAGTATCGATTCAATGTAATCAATTAGTCTTTAATGCCAAATTCTTGTGGCAGAAATTACTTAAAATTAATAAAGTTAAAAATAAATTAGAGCAAACATACCCTATTGCCGTTTTTTATATTATACATTCAGAACAGAATTATCCAGACCCTACTGTAAAATTCAATTCAATCGTATAAAAAAATATTTTACTGTTGAACTTTTTTAATTTATTTACATCACTTGTAATTCTCTTTTAATCTTGAAATATGATACAGGAAAAATGTATACAAAAACAAAAACAAAAAAAAAAAAATAAAAAAATAAAAAAAGTAAACAAAACAAAAAGGTGTTAATATTTTAACAGTTATTTTCATTTACAAGTATCTAGTATATTTTTGTTTGAATATAAAAATCCTAGGCGCTAAATAAACTTTTAGTGATTTCTTTCAAAATATTTTTGTTGTTGTTGAGAATACCGGGTTAGTTATTTTTGTTACAAAATTTGTATTTTTTATTTTATTGTTATTCTGTTGTTGTTATTATTTGCAACCAAATTAAAAATGAATTGCGTAATTTTGAAAATACATATAGCTTGCATTTTAAGCTGTATATCAATAATGCACACATATTTTTCGATTGAAGGCTTTATTTGTCATATATGCTATTTTGGTACCATAACTCGAGTAAATAAAAACAACAAAAAGTTTATGAGTCTAAAAAGTGAATTGATTCATACAAATTGAGTACTACAAAAGACGGAAGAAAATTTCAAATTTAAAAAGAGAGAGAGTATAAAATATTATTTTTTTTTTAGTTTAAAATTGGTAAAAAAAACTGGCTGGTTGAAGTGTTATAGAAGTCAGCAAAACGATGAGATATCAACATATTAAATGTGTTACTAAACAATTTAATTCATTCATCATTTCATTTATTAAAATTGTAGGTTATGTTACCACCAGTTGGAATTGCTTTTTGTATTGTTGAAATTATATTATTTTTTTTTTTTCATTTCATTTCGTTTTGTTATTGTGGTTGATGTTGATGTTGTATATTGATGATGAAAGTGCAAGTCATATACAATTAATTAAACAGGGTAATGATTGTAGATCTATTTTGAATTGTGTAATACAATTGTGCCTAGTGAATGCATGCCTAGAAAATAATATTCATTCGTAAAATGATATATATATATCAACATATATATATTATACTTGATTTGTTGAATAGTATGGAGTATTTCAAATTGAAGCATTAATAATCAACAACGAAAGAACCCCTAAAGCGTTTTGTAAAATATATTTTTGCTACTGTAAATTATCGAAGCTTAAAATTAAAAGTGTTTATTTTTGTTTCTGTTTTAATTAATATTTGTGCGTAGGGGTTTTTTCATTTTTATTTTTTTTATTTTTGTCTACTCCTTCGCTACAATTGATAAAAGAATATTGATAGGAAATGTATATATAGGGGGAAATAATAATGAAATTAAATGTGAAAAAAAAATAATATGCATTAGGAAAAGATGTGAGAAATTAGGGATTTTTTTATCCGTTTTTATTTTGTTTATTTTTTTTTTTGTTATTTTCGAATGACGCAGCCTGAAGATATTTGGGTTTGTATAAATGGTTTAATACGATTGTAGGTATATATTTTATAATAAAAAAGAAAAACAAATGTTTATTGAGAAGACGGTAAGAAAATTAATATTGTGATGGTTTATTTAAGAAACAAAAAAAAAAAGCGGAATATAAATTTAACACCTTTATTAAGCGAATTGATGTAATTTCATAGTTGAAGGATGCAATTATGAACAAATTAACAAAATTAATTTTAAATGTTCACTACTTATACAGTTAAAATGAATCTATTTTAACTTTTAATTTTATATTATCATCCTGCTTGAATGAAAAACTTTTAATAGGAACTGTGATATGTTAAGATATTATATTATTGGGACTTACAAAGTTTGAGGGTTCTTGTTAGTACATAATATTGTCCTTTATTAACTGGTACAGGTACAACTGTATTATCTTCAATTATTTCCATATCGATACTTTATTTCTTCAATGATGTTGTGTTCTTCTTCCTAGAAGTGGTCATAGGGTTTGGAGTCACAACATTGTTACTATTCGTTACTGAATTCAATATTTAATATATGAATGAGTCTCCTTTGTAAGACATTAATATTTTGGCTTTGAATATCACTCCAAATATAGTATGTAGTTTGTATCATGGTTATTAGCTATATATATATTTCTAACTCCAGAGAGATTATCTCTTTGATTTTTGCATCAAAAGTTTAGTTTGATCTTATGGTAGGCAATTATGCTAAATTAATGAACTAAGGACTCAACCTCACTCTTCCCACAATACACCACAAATGATACACAACAAAATATACTAAAATATATACCACATACCATAAAAGGTACCACAACACATGACAACCTGAAAACAGCTCGTAAAAAGCCGTTAAATTATTGTCCTTACACCATGAAGACGGTAAATGGAAGCAGCAGAAAAATGAACGAGTAGAAAATATTAGACTAATAATGTGATGTGATTTTAATGTATTTAGGACTATGTCAGCCTTAAATTTTTTGTTTATTCGCAAAAAAGTTTGTACGAAGTCTAACATTAAGCTAATTATTTTTAAAATATTTTTACTTGTATTACCTATGGCTAACATCATTGTGAATTAAACAATGTGATAATATTATTTTTTCAAAAACTTGTATACAAATAAAAAAGTGTAATTAAAATAAAACTACTAGTATTAATACTAATTTATGTCTATACAGAATGAGATATTAAAATACTACTTAAACTAATATTGCAGAAGCTTAGTAGCAAATGATTAAATGCTTAGAGCAAGCACATTAGACGTTTACAAAAAGACGAAAGCTGGTTGCATTTTGATTATCTAACATATATCATTATCCAGGTCGGCTAGTAAAATACCACGACCTTTAAATAAAAAAATGTTAAATATAAACTAAACAAGATACATGCTGTTAGTAGAGAAGTAAAAATCATAAGTTAATATTCATTTGTCAATAATTATATACACACTTAAATTAAAATAATTTAAAAAGCTATGCCAAACTAGTAAAATCCAAAGCTAAAAAAAGAAAGTTGTTCTTAATATCGGAAATGTATCGATAACAATGCTAACGTAAGTAAATTAAAATACAAAAAAACAATTTTAAATTTATTGTTAAAACACGCCTCAAGCTTTTTTATTTATTGTTTGCTTAATGAAACAACTCAACATAACTATACCTAACTGTGTATCAACAAATTTTGGGATACATAATTTAACAACCCATGTCGTGAAAATGAGTTGCGGGTATACACTACTGTCAAATTAATTAACCGATCATGAGACAATGCAAAAATAAATTTTTTGCGACGTTGGCAATACATTTATGACATTTACGATGTCACGGACACAATAGTATGCACGCATATAAATGTCAGCAGAAAATTTTGTTTCTTAGTTTGTTCTTTAGTACATGTTGTTGTTTTATAAAAGAAAGGGTACTTTTTTTTGCTTTCTTTTATTCAACTTTCAAAATCTTTTTCTTTTTTTACCTTAATAAGAAAGTAAAAGAAATCTTTCAAATACCAAAAAACATATGATTTGACAATTATTTCATATACATTGTTTTGAAAATGATCAGAATTGTAAACAAAATACTTTGTATTTTCGATACAATGTAGTTGAACTCATAAATTTTACATTCGTGTAATTTTTATATTGTATCGAGTTGAAATATTTTTAACGACATGTCATAGTTAGTCTCAGCTATACGTATATTATAACGTAATCGTTTTTTAACAGTTAAAACACTTATATGACGATCAAAAGAGTTAGAATTAGAATTTACGAAGAATGCTAGCGATTTATTCGAATCTGCCATATTAAGTAGGGTCGAACGGAATGTGAAACAACTCAACAGTTCTCAGATTATTCCGATTTCAACCAAATAATTTGAAATTTCAAAGGCTAAAGTTTTACCCGAAGGGATCTGCTGAATAAGAGATATATCTGCAATTACTCGAAGATTAAACAATGATTGTAAGTCAATTAAGCTTAAGGCAGGTGGGATCATGTCATAAAAAATTACTTAAAGCAAAGTGTACATGATTTCGTTGAACCGATTCAATACGATTAATATCAGTCAAGTAATGTGGGGACAATACTTGGCTGCTATATTCAAGGTTAGGTGGCTTCACATATATGTAACATAAAGATGAAGGCACACTTTTCGTGGTTTTTCGTGTGCTTCGTTTTTTTTTTCATTCAATCAACTTTTTTTTGTCGATTCTCTTTTCAGTCAAATTCTTTTTATTTTTTTAAATTATATTTAATTATATTTATATTAAATTTGTTTTTTAAATGTAAAAAACTTTGAAAAAGTTATTAAAATATCTTATTTTAAAAGAAATTTATTTAAAAAAAAAACTAGGAGCAAAATTATATATTTATTAATATCTACATAAAAAACCATCTGCTGGCCAAAAATCGAACTAAAATTTAAAGTACATACTTCAATTGAAAAATAGTAAAATATTATGTTTATTCAGTAACCGTTCCAGATAGTTCTATATGAATATCAATAGTCATGCGTTGAATAATTTCTTTAATAAAATAGTCATTTGAAAATACATCATTTATGTTTAATTTATAGATTGAAAAAGTACGGTTCAAATCTGAACCATCTAACAACCGATGTTCATTATTATTCTTTAAATTGATAGATATTTAAAAGGAGACTAAGCAAAATTATATATTTTTTAAATTTTTTTAATTATTAATTAGAAATCCCCATTTATAATTTCACCCCATGTAAGACATTTTAACATACCTACAAACATTTTTTTTTAAATAAATTATTATTTACGTATATGGTTGTTTTCTAAGTAGAGTCAATTAAAAAATAAAATATGGTATTTACCTACCAAGGATAAATTGAAATGATGGATACAATTCATAATGAAGCTGATTTTCCATTAAACCGTATAGCAAATCTGAGGTATATCTACACATATAATTTCATTAGTTGTATTCCTTTTTCAATTTCAAATTATTTCGAAGTAATTTGAAGTACTTCGAAAATGGAATGATTGAATTTTTTGAAAACAATTATTTTTTTTATAAGAACAAAAATATTTATTAATATCTACATAAAAATCCATCTGTCGGCAAATAACATACTAAAATTTAAAGTACCTCAATAAAAATTTAAAATATATTCATTCGTTAAATTGTTAATATTTCAGTAAAATATTAGGTTTATTCAATAAACTGTTGAATAAACTGAAAGAACGATCTAGAACGATCTAGAGTAAAAAAATTTGTTGTGTTCAGTAGTTTCTGTTAATTTAACTTTTTTACCCCAAAGGTGCTCTGATCGTTGTTGAGCAGATTGTTTAAAATATGTAGTTCTAAATTGATCTGTTTTGTTCCAAATTTTTTTGAGCGAAAATTTTGTAAGTATATCTTTTTTAATTTCAGCACCTGAATAGTCAAGTCAAGAAAATTTTAAGCATTTGACATGTTTAAAGTACCTGAAAACAATGTATAGAATAATAATATTAATAGCAAACCATAAAAAAATAAAAATTGCTCAAAGTTTTAAGTTAATCTTTATAAAATTAACTCTTTTATTTATAAAATAAAAAAAATATCAGATATAGAATGAAACTTTTTTTTATAAGAATTTCGTAGACATCAATTTCCAGTAAGTCTTGCATATGCAATACCAATCAATAAATCACAAGGTCAAACATTACAAAGAGTCGGAATTTATCTCCCTCAACCTTCCTTCACCCATGGTCAGCTCTACACAATCCACTGTTCTAAAAATTAAAATTCTAGCAGGACCAAGACAGGGGAAAATTACTGACAACGACATTGTAACTGACAATGTTGCATACCAGGTCTAGAATACTTCATTTTATCCAACTGTTTCCTATATGATGAATTTTAAAACTCACTGATAATAATTGGGAAACGGTACTAACCCATAGGTATGATTAATGGTTTAATAAAATTATCGGAAACTATTTTTTAATAACATTCCGGCACATGTTTTCCCAATTAACACGAACAATCAATTAATTGGTTATGGTAAAGGGTTTCGGTGGCTTTAGTGGGTTAGAATTCCACATACCTAAGTACCTACGTGCGCGATCTGCTTAGTATTTTTCGAGGCTTTCTCCTTCTCTCGAGAAATAAAAAAATAATAAAAACAAATTAAATCTTACAAAAAAATTAATTCTATCTGATAGTTTTGATATTTTATTTTAAAATTAATATAAACTTAAAATTTTAAACATTTTTTATTTTTGTGTGGTTTGCTATTAATATTACTATTCTATATATTGTTGTCAGATACTTTCAACGTGTAAATTATATTTATATTAAAAATAATTTTATTGTTTCACAGAAAAATTCCTTTCTTTTGGTCGGCCGGGTATGTACCCGGGGGTTTCTTCTAGTTTTTTATATTACAGTTTTACCAATATTAAGTAATCTTGATTTGTTCTTTGAACATTTATTTATATGGGATAATTTGAATAATTTTTTGATGATCTTCAAGTATTTCGAGACGAAATTCACTACCTCCATATTTTAATAATATTTTTACTTAAAACTAGTATTCTCAAAGGATCGTAACTCATATTGTCATCCTTGATTATTCCTTTCAAATTTATTTCTTCCTTTTTCATTTTGTTGTTTTTTTTTTATATTTTATTTTAATCTAACTTTTGTGATGCATCAATCCCTAATGAACTTCAAAAAAAAAAAATAAAAAAAAATAAAATATGAAAAGAATTCTTTTGTAATCCTTTTTTTAAGACCATGAAAAAATTAATTTAAAAAATAAATATATTTTTTTAAGATTCTTATAATTTTTTTTTATTGTGTTCCATTGAAAAGGATCTAATTTTACTGTTATAGCTACCCAGCTATCATAGTTTACCTAAAAGAATAGATTTTTTTTTTTATTATTTTTATAAAATTAAATTTGATGAGGATTGAGCAATAGAAACCATAACCATATATTTTTTTATTTTTACTTGATTGATGTGTATTGTAATGATCCCGATATATTTAAATATGGGTATGTGTGTGTGTGTAAATTATGTTGGAATTCCTAGATTTTAATCTTTTGTCTAGTAATTTGAGAATGTTAAAAAAAAATGTGTTTTTGTTTTGTATTTTTAATTTTTTTTTGTAACTTCATTGAAATATTGTTGCAAAGGTGTACAGAAGGTATTAAATATCTTTAAAAGGACACATTTATTTTGTTTATGAAATGAATTGTTTAAGTTTGTAAAATGGTTGGGTTGTAAGTTTTGTTAAAACAAAATTGTTGAATATGTACCTTATTTCATATAGATAATAAATATTTATTATTAGTGTAATAATTCATTTTTACGGTATGAAGCACCTCAGGCTTAATTAATATTGTGGTAATTTTAATTTTTGTATTTCATCATCATCTATCATGTTCTGTTGTTTGTGTATATAGTTCTCGACAAATTGAAACGATTCGGCAAGCCTATTTGGTTTGGTCTATCAACATTTTTGTGATGTGTTTCATGAGACTTTGTTGAATCATTGAGCAATTTTTACAGTATTTATTTCAGGTTTTTGATGCAGTGAGATATTTCCGTAGTGTTCTAAGTAATACATCATCTGTTTATAGGTTCGTTTTATCCGTAAATATGTGTTTTCTACTAAATATTAATTGTTTCGTGTATGCCTAAAGTACCTAGACTAAGCTTAACATTATTAATTAGATATTGTGCATCAAACTGATTTTTTTTGTTGCGCCAAGCACGACCACTATGAACACTCTTTAAGGCTTATTTGAGTTTGTAATGTCAATGGAGGATTTTGTTGAAGGCGCATATAATAAACAGAGTCTACATTTTTGTAATACATTTTTTTATTAGTTTGTTTTTTGTTGTGATTTGATTTAAAACAAAATTTTATAATTAAATGCAAATATTTAGTTCCATGAGTTAGATTTGAAATGAAATTAGATCTCGAAGGTAAAAATAAGTTTTTATAGCAATATGAATCATAATATCTCCCGTTGCTTATTTAATGAGATTCGCTAAGAACCTGGCTAAAACATATATATCAAAAGAAAATCAAGAAAACAAAAATAATTTATTAAAATATAACAACGATGACAACAGAGAGATCCTTTTTTTTTTTAGAACAATTTAAATAAATATTTTAAAATAATTTAAAAGTGATCCTAAGGACTTTGGGTTTTTAAAAAAATTATTTTTCATTTTTTTTTTTATCAAATGAGTTATAAAACATAAAAACAAATAAACAACATAAACTCAGAAGACTTCCGTTTCATTTATGGTTCGTTAGACATTTAAATAACAAGCAACAACGCCAAAATAAAATAAAAAGCAAAGCAAAAAAAAAAACAAATAAAAAATAAACATGAAAACTGAAATTCAACTCTCATCCGTTAAGATTTCACACCTCAATTGTAAAATGATGAAATGAACTTTATTTTTTTTTCCCCCCTTCATCATCAGCCATTATTTAAAATACCCTTAGCATTTGCAATTTAACACTCTAAGAAAGAACAGAAAAAAAAATAAAATAAAACAATAAAAGAACCAAAGCAACTCATATTCCATATACACTGATGATGTGCAGTATTAATTATTGTATCTGATGTCCGTAAATATTAAAGGTATAATACCAGAAGCTGAAAGCGCAAAATAAAAACTGAAAAAAAAAAAAAAAAAAAAAATTATTTATAAAGTAAATAAATCTTTGAATATGAGAATCTCTGGTCGTGTTCATTTTGCGTTAATGATTTTTAATAATATTTTAATAATAACCCCACTATTCAAAAATAGTCTAAAAGTGTACCTTCGTTTAAGAATATAGATAGTGTTATAGTTTATATAGAGTTGATGCATGCATTTCGGAGTTATTTCAATTAAAATACTTTAGGAAACTAAAATTTAAATAAATTGGTACTTAGCAGCCACAGAATCATTGGTAAAATGTCTTAACTGGTCTTTTATTGCCTATCGATAATTGGATGTCAGCGTTCATATGATATTGGCAACAATCTGCTGATAGATGTTTCGATCCGCTGTTGAATGCATTAGACCGCCAATGTTTCTGATGCCGGTCCAGTGTCTAATGTTGCGCAACCATGTTAATTGTTTTGTTGCTATACTTTTTTACCTTAAGTTTTTTCTTGAACTATTAACTGAATCAGTTTAAGGTCCAAGAGGTAAAACACCGCCTTTTCATAACCCACAAAACATAAGACAATATTTTTATGAACATCACTGAGGATAAACTATTAACGGATTAATTTTAAGGTCCAGGTTTCTACTTGCTATAGGAGTATAGTCAGTACAGGATATAGTATATATTTGATGTTGCAAAAAAATGCCTTTGTAAGGCTTACTTCTCCTCCTGTGACCTCTTGAAAATCTATAACAACGCTTTCATATGACCCAAAATAGAGTTCATATGACCCAAAAATTCCTACATATGGGCTGGCGTTTGCAGTAATACGTTAAAGCATTTGTCTAATCAATGACCCAAATGTCATTGATCATCTCTTGGACATAATGACAGAAGACAAGGTATGGAAATTCGTTTATAACCTCAACATCCCGAATGTGGAACCAAATTCCATCTTATGTTTTCCCCAAACATGATAAGTTCTATTGATCTACAAAAATTCAAGACGAAAATTAACACCTTTTTCGTACGTGATTGTCTTCCTTCCCTTCTACCTTCCTCTGTTCCTAATTTTTCCAGTGAAGCATTCCATCGCTATAAAAAAAAAAAAAATTTAAAACATAGCGTTTAACGAATGATAAGCGCGAAGGCCTAGTTTCATTTCACAGTATCAAAAATATTTGTTATGATTAGGAAATGCATTTCTTCTTGCTAATTCAATTTGGCATCTAATTTGCTGTTCGCAGCTCAAATCTTCATGTAACCAGCAACAGCATGGATATATTTGTATGAGTATCTCTCAATTGAACGGTTGGTATTCTTATTTTTTTTAATTGTTACTGCAGTGTAAAGAATGTTCTTTTCCTACTTACGATATTTATTTTTAAGTTTAACAAATGGCTACGATGGTTAAATTTACCGAATATAATATGTTGTAAATCCCTTAGGTTGTCTGTTATAAGAACTGTATCATCTGCATATCTGATGTTATTTATGTGCCATTCAATTTTATACAAAAATCTCTAAATCGTTCATTTCTTCTGGAAAAATGGTTTCAGCATAGAAATTGACATTAAGTCAATAATAGCCTTTATCAAAGACATAAACCTACAATTCTGAGATAAATGGGGAAGTACAATATATCTTAAGAGGTTGCGCTTACATAGGAATTATAAAAAAAAAAATATTGAACAGTAAAGAGGAGAGAATACACATTATTTATTTTTACATGGGCTGTTGGTTGCCAATATAAGTCAGTTATGCACATTGGGATATTTTTATCTATGCCAATTTTATTTAATACCTTCATAAATAGATCTTTGATTTGATGAGGTAAAAAACCGCCTTTTCATAACCCACAAAACATAAGACAACATTTTTATGAACATCAGTGAGGATAATTACAATAATACTTCACCTTTGGTAGATGGTAGCGTTTACCAAACTGGTACATTTAGATTATAAAAATTGATTGTGGTACAATGGAATCCAAGCTTTCGTAGTGCAGATTCTATTCTAAAAAATAATAAAATCAAATATGATAAATTTTTCCTTGGAAAAATATAATCGTTTTTTATTTCTGTTCCCTTTACCCTATTGATAGCGTAGTGACAATACATAAAATGTTTTTCTCATAATCATTGACAAAATCGGTTTTGTATCACATTTTATAAGATCCTATTGAAACATGATGTATTCTTGTGCGACTATAATTAAATAGAAAAAAAAACTATTCAAACAATTTTGAACTGAAAGAGAAATAAGTAAAATTTAAATTTGGTAGTGGATAGTGGGACTATATTTAATGGCATCGATATGGTAGTAGAAAAACTGAGAGAATTATTAAGCTCTGCGATACACAAAGATAACGATAGGATCTTATTTAGCGTAAGTTAGCTGTTAGGAATATCTGTTAATTATAAATTCCACCAACATTCCAACATTAGTATAACCTCTTCATCTATACTATTTAAGACCTGTAAAAAGCCCGATTTCGAATAAAAGAATTAGTACTCTAATAAATACTTGTATAAGGAGGCAAACATAATTAGAATGGTAATATAAAATATAAGAAGGTCTAATAATAAAATATAAGAAAGCCTAAAACTAAAATTACAATACAAAATACTGTTATATAAAAGTATAATAAAACCAATTTGAATGTATTGATTACAACTATGGGGAACGATCATGCCTTCTAATATTGACAAAATAAAAATAGCTCAATCCAAAATATTACGACCCATAACCGCTACATCAAGGTATGTAAAAAAATGCTAACATGTGTAAAAATTTAAATATCCCTACGATCGAAGAGGAGAATTGGAAGAAAATACATAACAAAGCTGGGAATTCATACCAACTCACTAGCAAGAAATCAAGTACTTGACATAAATCACCATCGATAATAGAAAAAAATGGGCTAAATAATCAAATAAAATTACAAAACTGTAATAAAAAAAAACTAATAATCTAGCAGTGGCAGAGACCATTAAATAAAGTTAGACTAGAAGATTTGAAAACAAGTTGTTAGCTTCTATACAACGATAAATAAATAAAGAAAAAAATTTGAAAAAAAGTTAATTCAGAGATTTTTCAGGTCAGATTTATAGATCAAAATTCAATAGAAAAAATACAAAAAATAATATACTCTTAGTACCATTTCATCTTGTAAAGGGTTAAAATTAAATCACAAAATTTTGGAAAATTGAATTGGAAAAATAAAAACAATTTACTTTATTCAAACACTTTGAGGCTATTTTCTAACCTATAGGCCATATTCACAAGCTGAAAATTCATAATGTGCAATTTGTTTTTGTTTTTGTTTTTTTGCCATCATTTTACTGTACATTGAAATAAAACGATACCGACAGCTCAGATTTGTGGACTAACAGACAAAACAAAATTTTTAACCAAAAAATATCAAAAAAAAAAAAAAATATATAAAAAAACATGGAGACGATTTCTTCAGCTTGATTTGTTTTTCAAGTCCTTTGCCAGCAAAGAAAAAATAATAATAATAATAAAAAGAAAAACAGGAGATTTCCAAAAAATAAAAAATAAACTAAATTTTCAACGGCTATCATATGTGCCAACATTTTACTAAGTAGAGCGGAGTGTTTTATGTTTTATGTTTTGAAATAAATTTTTTGGCTCGGTGCTCGAATTCACTTTTATTATATTATTCATCCATATTTTTTTTTTCATTTATTTTTTATATATTTTGTTTTTTTATTATTTTTGACTGAAAAGCGCTAAAAATCATCATTTGGAAATAATTTTGTTATGGTATATGAAGCGTTTTGTTTTTATTTTCTTATTATTGAAATTAAAGTGTCGTTTGTTTTTATTTTATTTTTATATTTTTTATTTAAGGTAAGAAAAAAAAATTGTTTTAAGGCTCGTTACTGCAGAAAAAAAAGCAAAATAAAAAAAAAAATAAAAAACGCGGCAATACTTTAGATTCTTCTTGTTTCCTGATTTACTGGATATCTTTTTGGAGAGTCTTTAATCCATAAAAAAAAAAATTCAATATTCGCCTGATTGGTATAATGAATTCCATTTGCAAGATTTGACTATTGAATAAATTGTAATGTTGAAGAATTTCATAATATATCCGAAGAGAAAAAAATGTTGCCTAGTTTTTATGTTTCTGGCAACTCTTATCAACATTGAATTTGTTTTTGCTCGTAAGTGAAAAATACCTAAATATATAAACAGAATGAACACATGTATATTTTGATCGATTTTTATAACTCACAGATGTATTAATAACAGCTGTAAATAAGTTATAAAATCAATCACACCACAAGTACCTATTGACAAGTACCTATTGTGATGAACGACATAACTCCTAAAACTTATTGTTAGAAAAACTCTGTTTAGTAAATAAGTAGGTACAGGCAGATTAGTAAATAACCAAACGCTGACGAGTTAATATAAAAGTATATAAATAACAGTAAATGTATTGTGACAGTTTGACCATTTTATGTGATTGAATACCATTTATAGGGTACAAACATTCAAAGAAAAGGTAGTCGCAAGCGCTGATGAAGGAAGTGAGTTGCTTCCGAAATATCGATATTTGCAAAATAAATATAAATGATTAGTGAAAGGAAACTCGACTTTTATTTCATAATTTAGATACTTATTTAAAAGAAAAAATGTGAAGATTTAACTGCAAGCCTATTTAGTGGAATAAGTTGATATAACCACTCATATTAAATCAAGCCAAAAAGAAAAGAAAAAAAAAATATGGGCTTTTTTGAAAGTGCAGTTCTAACTTTAACTAATATGAGGTATGCTATGTTTATTTAGAATTGACAAAAACTACAAAAAAAGTATGTTTGAAAATACAAAGCTGCCATTGCAGTGCATTTAAAAATGACAACTGTAGAGAAATTTGGAAAAAATTTTAGTAAATTTTGCAATGTCAATTTTTTTACTTTTATTGCTGAGTTGGATAATTTATAAGTAAACAACATGACTGATTGTAATATGTTATTCAATATATTAGAAAACTAAACTATTAGTAAATTCTAGACAAGGGGATGAAAAAAATTTGTTTGTGCATGATGTATAGTAAACATTAAGTCTGTGGGATATTTCTTTATAATCATCTCTTTGGCTTAAAAATCCAATATTGATTAGAACCTCTAATTTGAATGTAATTCGACGCCTTCCCAATTTATATTATTTCCAATGACGAGTCAGTTCATCAATTAGTTTCTGCAATACCCAAATATAATAACTTTAAAAAATTTGTATAACAAAAAAATGTGTACTTTTAATAATTTGATGCTTTAGATATAAAATTTGTATCAAACTTTTTAATATAAGATAGCTTTAATGCTTTACGTATTTCCATTTTTGAATAAAATTTCTTCCACTTCATTAATTAATTTCAAGAATTGACTTTTAAATAAAAAAATTCTTAAAATTTTTAAAAACAATGTTTCGCTTTTGGAAAAATTTATTAATCACACAAAATGTGCACATATGACAGAATGACCTGTCAAATTATTTACTTCAATTATTTTATTCAACTTTTTTACTTTTATTCCTTTATTTACTTCAAATTTTATTTTTTTTTTCGCATTTCGGCAAATGCTTGTAAATAAAATAGGTATTAGTTTTAACTTGGAAATGCGTGTGTATTCTGCATTTTCAAAAATAGAAATTTGTATATGTCAAGTTTCTGCGTATAAACTGTCAGGGTGTTAATATCATAGTCTTGCAAAAAAAACAAATGAATTTTCATTATAAAATGAAATGTTTAGTTAGTTATGATATCATAAAGATTTGGTTTCAAATAAAGAAATTTGATGTAGATTGTAACGTCTTTCAAATAAAGAAGTCTGAAATAGATAGTCACAAAATTTTCGCCTGTTAATATCTATATAAAATAGGCCACATATGCCATTAGAAAAATTATTGTTTTAAAATGGTGTACAAACGAAAGCTTGCACAAAATTGATTGGTCCACTTCAGAAATTTCTGTTCTGTTTAAATCTGTTGTTTGTTTTAATAAGAGGTCGAGTCGGTGATGATGATTATGCAATATTATTTATGGAGGTAAAATTTTTAGTGTTTTGAAATCTTCCTGGCTGTTTTTGTCGTATCATATTCTGTACGAATTCATTTCAATAATTCTGTAAGAGTTGAATTTGTAATTAAGTTATTTATTTTTGCTTGCGTTCAGTAGAATCTAGCGCTGAAATAAATAGCAGCGATGTAGTAATAAGCGTCGCAATTTATTTTGTAGTGAAATTAAAAATTACAATTTTTTCCTATTCATTAAAACTTTACTTTAATTACTTCACTAAATTGATTTCATATCTAAAATATTTATTACTAATATGTATTTAATAATTATAATAAAATTTACGGTAAAAATTAATAAATCATTATATTATTTCATTATGTTTATTTATTATTATTATTTATTTGATTATTTAGTAATTTTGCAGCGCTAGATTCTACTTGCGCTTTGTGTCTCATATTTCTATCACTGCATTAGCACTTAAATATACAATTTTTATAGTTATTGATTTTACTGATTTAATTTTTTAAATTTGTTTTTTCAAAGTTTCTGTGTACTTTAAAATCTTGAAGTCAGGTTAGGCAATTTTAGTACTGTAAAATCTATGATTTTAAAATCGAATAAAATGTTTAAATATCCTATTGTTGAGCATAATAACTATTTTTGTTTACTTCAAATTTTAAATTGTTTTTTTTTTTTGTTTTTATTTTTTATTTTATTTATTTTAACAAGGACATGTCAGATAATGTTCAGTTTTATTTTGTTTAAAGTTTTATATTATTCAACACAGTGTGTGCCTGCATTATTGTTATTTTTATTATTATTATTATTTTTATTATTATTATTATTATTATAATTATTATTATTATTATTATTACTATTATTATTATTATTATTATTATTATTATTATTATTATTATTATTATTATTATTATTATTATTATTATTATTATTATTATTATTATTATTATTATTATTATTATTATTATTATTATTATTATTATTAGAATTATTATTATTATTAGAATTATTATTATTATTATTATAATTATTATTATTTTTATTATTATTATTATTATTTTTATTATTATTATTCTAATAATAATAATAATTATTATTATTACTATTATTATTATTATTATTATTATCATTATTATTATTATTATTATTATTATTATTATTTTTCCCGTTCTTATTTTTATTACATATTATTATTATTTTTGCTGTTCTTATTTTAGTTATTATTATAATTATTATTATTAATTTTTATTTATACAATTGAGTTAAATAGAATATTATTCAAAAGGATGTTTATTTATTTCTTTTTTTTTTTTACTCGAAAACAATTTATGAATTTTTTGACAGTTTATGTCGTTTCATCGCTTTTGTTCATAAAATGGTGTTGCTGATGCAAATAAAAACTATAAAAACAATTCAAAATTTAATTGAAACTGATGGGAAAGTGTGAGAAAAATTATGATATATATATATTTAAAAAAAATTTAGGTTTTAAAATACAACGTATAAGAATTATTTTGTAAAATTGAAAATATGAAAATTCAATGAATTAAAATTTACAATGTAGTTTTCTTTGTTTTGGGTTTTCTGTAATATTAGAGGTGAAGAATTCTATTGTTAAAAATGACTTGTCATAAACTTGTCAAATTTAAAAATGCAAGTTAGTTGTTCATTAAACGTCCTCTTCTTAAATAACATAAATTTTCATATTACTTTGTAATTCTGTTGATATGAAGACTATTTTATCATTTATTATTATTATTATTATTGTTGATATTTTTTTCGCTGCTTTGATTCGAAAATTTGTTTTTAGTAAGATTTATAAATTTTGTATTTTTAGAAATTAATATTAATATTCATCTGTTAAATTGCTTATATTTTTTATTCTACAGTTGAGTTAATATTCATTCAAGAGTAGTGAAGAGTTGTACGGTTTGATTGCAACTTTTTTTAGGAGGTATTAACGGTATTAAGTTTATAGTCATGTATATTTTACAGTATTTTTAATTCAATTACCTTATCGTCATATTATTAAAGATTTATTGCTTTCTAAATTTTATATATTTACATAAAAAATTTAAATTAACTTACAAAATAAACTATTTATCAAATTTTTAGTTATTCCCCAATTTGATATGAATAAGTTGTATTCCCTTAACTAACAATAATGAATTAAAGTGTATATGTATTGAATATGGTGTGTGTATGTATTGAATACCGTGTATTGAATATAAGTGTGTATGTATTGAATACCGTTAGTATATTTATGTCTATATTTGCATAATTGTGGGGTTTTAATTCAATTTATAATCGAATAATTGGTAGTCCATGTAGGTTGCAGTAATGTCACAGAACTATTTTTACAATAGGGTATACTGTGTATTGGATTTGTATTTGCTTTCTTCACAAGCAACTATTTTAATATCAAAATTGAACATTTTTTAGGGTATATTTTCATATTGTCAATTTTTAAAATTTGTAACGATGATCACAAAAAAAACAAAAACTTTCAAATGAAATTGAGTACGTATTTTTATCAAACTTTCAGGATCAGGCAAATACTATTAATATTTTATTTAAATACATTTAAAAATTATAGAAATTTCTCTAAATTTGAGTTTGTTTCAATTTTCTAAATCTGCCACTTCTGTCGGAATTAATAAAAAATATTATTTTCATAATAAGTAGAGCAGATTGGAATTAAAATATTTTTTTTTCAATTAATAGGTTTTTTTTTTGTTGGCTAACTTTATATTAATCTATTTTTCTACTCAATTTAAAGGTTTTAAAATTTGAAAAATTTCCTCAAAGATTAATGATTATTGTCTATAATGAAAGATTTTTAAATGTATTAACTTAAAAATGGTCAGTAAAATTGTAATGTTGAAATTTAAATCAAAAAATTAATTTTAATTCACTATATTTTAATACATTACTAGTCTTACGTCAACCTAAGTAGAGTAGGTTTTAAATTTTGAATTTTCCAAAAAATTATTAATTTAAATTTAAATCATTATTATCTTAGATTTATTTTGAGAAACCAATTGCCAACTTTATGTCTTAAATAAATTAATCATTTTTAATTTTAAAATTTTTAAATCATTATAAATTTATGTCTTCATAAATCTTTATTAGTCTAAATAACTCAATTGGTCAGTATTTCATTCATGAATACTACAAAAAATTAAATATCCGTTCATTTAAAATCAAAATTTAAAAATTGCAAAAAAAAAAAACAAAAAACGAAAATCAATTTGAAGTAAAAGAAACCTACATAGAAAATAGTCACAAAAATACATTAAAAAAAATTTGTTTTTTTTTTCTATTTAAATAAAAATTAATGAAAAAACTAATTTTTAATAACAAGTTGGAAAAATAAAAGAAACATAGTCATTGAAAACTGTTATTACATTGTACAAATATTTTATTTTCAAATTTTTAAATTGAAAGTGAAGTGGTCCGTCTAAAATTTGGTTTTAAATTGTTTCTGTTTTTTTTTTTTTTTTTTGGGATTGTCAACTTTATTCAATGTTTGCTGCAAAATTGAAATATTTTCACAGTTAAGAAAATGTTTTATTTTTTTATTATTAATTTTTATTAAAAAATGAACTTTTATTTTGTAGTTAATCAATAAAAATTATTTGGCGTAGGAATTGTTCAGTTTTTTTTTTTATATTTTTATTTGTTTTTCTTCTAACGACCATGACACTTTAATAGAAAATCAAAAATAGAAAAAAATAATGTTTACAATAAAAAATAATTTGTCAAAGTGCAATAATGTACATAAATTGAATTGGGCCTGGTGACAGTGGTGAATTTTAAAATTTTTTGGTATAAAAATTTTAAATTTCTGCTTACTAAAATGTTTAAATTACATTTTTCACACAAAACGAAATGTGGCCAGTTTAAGTTGGGCCAAAATAAAAATCTATATGTGACAAATATAATTGTTATGACAACTTCTTATCATTGCCGCCAAGTAACAGGCATTACGCGCCCTCTCCTACTCAGTGCGAATTTATAGGTGGGTTAAAACTGGCTATGGAAATTCATTTGTAGTAAAAATTTGCCGAATGTGGAACCATATTCCAATATAAAAATATCTACATACAATCTACAAAAGTTCAAGAGTAATATTAAGAAATTTCTTGAAAATGTTTTTACCGATCAAAGGGGCATTTTTCTTTTTCCAATCCTCAATAATTAGTCTAAGCTTCTGTATTCGTGTACAAACCTATATGGTTTGTAACCTAAGATCTGGCTTAACTAAAAAAAAAAAATACAGTATTGAAAAATATATATTGTAGAGTCAGTTTTTCTCTTAATTTGTTTAATCATAATCAACTTAGAGAGTAAGGAATGAATAAAAAAAAAAAAAATATCAGGTCAAAAACAGCTCATAACGTATATTTTCTGTATAACTTAAATTCATAGATATTAATATTTGATTTGATTTTAAATTTTAACTTATTGTAATTATCTCGTTTTTATTTATTATTATTTTTTGTATTGAAATTCAAATTTTTATTCTCTTTTATTATATTAAATTAAGTAAAAAATTTTAAACTCTGTACGACCTTAGCTAACTTGCTCAGATATACTAAATTCAATTAAATAAATAAATAAATTAATAAATAATGACTACGGTACTATAGTCGGACCGATTATTAAAATTTTTAGTATTGTATATAGATAATGAACAATTTAGTATCTGTATTCGATGGCTCAGAACACACTTATGCTAAGTCGCAAAATCATAATTTGAAAATTTGATAGCTTACCAATATTGTAATATATATAAGTTAAAAAACTGGAATAACATTTTTTTTGTATAATCTGTTCTCAAATAATAACTAACAATAATTTTACAAAAAAATTATTTTTTTTCTTAATTTTGTATTTTCTGTAACACGTTTTGTACATAGCATTATAGAAAATTTGTCAGTTAGCATATTCATTAGCTCTAATATCTAAATAAGCATTTGGCATATTTATGTTAGACTCATACAAAAATTTGGTTAATGGTTAATATTCTAAGTGAGCACTTAGCATAGTATTTGTGTTGGATTACAGTAAGCACCTATTTTTAGGTCTATAATGTTCAGAGTAAGTTCTTATACTAAAATGACACTAACATTAGTTAGTAATAAATATAAGAATAGTATAAGATTTTTCAATATCTTTATGACGAAAATTATATGAAATTAATTGAATATTTTGTTAACTTGACCTTTTTAATTTATATTAAAAAAATAATATTACTATTTTTGTCTTTTTGAATGTACACTAAGTTAGTTTAATTGTATTTTAATTAATATATGAAATGTAATACTAAATTGTAAACTGTTTGAGCTAAATAATATAAATAAATAAATAAACATTTCCACTTAACCTATTTTAACACTCTATATCTCGAAAACTACGTATTGAATGTCTTAGATATTTGTACGATGGGAAACAGGCAATTTTAAATAGTATATGTGGTATAATCAGAACATTGAACAATTTCACTTTGCATAAGTGTGCACTATGCCATCGAATATAACCTATTCGGTATGATGACAAAAAAGGGAAATCTAAATATGTGGTAAATACGTATTCAAATCCACTATGGAATTAAATTATTGTCTTCTGCGAAATGATAAGTACAACAGCTGATACTAAGTATATAGAATAGCATCAGTAGAACAATTATCATCTTTGTGTATAAATATAACCATTTAATAAACCGGCTTATGTACTTCCAAGTGAAGTATGTAGAACAAAAAACTTATTACAATTAGTGTTTAATTTCATTGTAAGCCATCTGAAAAATTTGATTTGATTTAAAATAAGATTATGTTTCTTGGGACTTGCTTCTTAAGTCATTTATTTGCATTATCTGCAGTGTCTATAATTTATCAAATATTTTCTTTACATTATCATATTGTAACCAACTATATAATGTAATAATTGACTGTTGAACACCCAAACAATGACTCTTGTTAGTTTTATTTCATTTGTAATATTTGACCATGAATTAACTGTCAAAATATTATCGACCCCAGAATAAAAATGAAATAAAAAACTAACAATAGTAAAAATTTAACTAATTTAATCGTAAAAATTATTATATTCTTTTAGTGTACAATATTGTTTGGGATATTAATTCACCGAATTGCAATAACTTGATCAATATTTCAACTTGATAAATTTAATATATATTTATTTTGTCCACGCCACTGTGAATAATTTTTACCATGACATCTCTGATCTTTTCAACAAAATAACTAACATATTTATTTTATTTTATTATTGTCTATATCAATATATTTTTAGACATCATCATCTAATCATAAAATAATTTGTTGCAACTGAATCAATGTTTATTTTATGTGATCCAGACAATCTTATATCATTGAATCGTTTATTTTGTACAAAAAAAAAAAAAAAAAAAAAAAAAAACAAACAAATTGTATTAATGTTTGTATTGAATACTAACAGCAGCAGCAGCTGTAATACAAAATTTAACAATTTTTTTGTATATAATGACAATATTGCTTGCAACATTAAGATCCATGTTTAAAAATAAAAATAGTTTTTTTTTTGTCTTTTTTTTTTACTACGTACTTAATTCAAATAAAATTTTATATTTTAAAAATAATTTAAAGCTAAAAAACGACTAATTTTAAATATTCAGTAATTCAATTTAGAAAAAATTTACAAATTTTATATTGCATTACAACATTGTTGTGTACTGTAAATGCATATATTTCCAAGAATTTTTACATTATAATAAACAAAAATTTTCATCAACATTTTATTGAAAAATTTTATATATTTTTTTTTTGTTTTGTTTGTTTTCTATTCTCTTTAGACTATGTTAAGTGCACTAAAAAATAAAAATTTGAAATTTCTCATAATATTAAAATGTTGTAGGTACACTTTTGTGACTTTTTGATTTTGATGTCGACGTAATGAGCTATAAAAATATTGATTAAAATTTTGATTGGTACTCTTATACTTTAGGCTCAATAAAATAATGTCAGAGGTGTCTCATGACTAAAATAAACTCTAAGTTTACCAAAAATAAAGTAAAAAATTAGAAATTTAAAATTGTTATTTGTATTGCGTGAATCAATGAAATTATATTGATAATCTTTTATATAGAAAACAACAAAAAACACATTTCTAATTTCCCATGACAACATAAAATGAACAATAACAAAAACAACAACAACAACAACAACATTGTATATTATTTTAATGCAGTGGCGTGAATATAAAAATTTTCTATTTAAAATTTATTTGATCAAAAATTTTCATTTTATATGTAGTTGATATCAGCGTCATTTAATTCGTAAAAAATGCGGAATTTATTTTTTTTTGTTTTTGATTTTCATATTAGAATAATAAACGAGTGGTTATTGATTGAATTCAAATTTGTTAAAGACAACATCAACGATCTGTAAAGTCAACTTTATAAAATTTTATTGGTAATTTTTTTTTTTTTTATTTATTTTAAATTTAAAATTTTCATCTCTGTCTAAATTTGAAATGCTTAAATAATTGTGAAAACTGGGTGTGTATTTAAGTCAAGTGAGGAAAATTAATCAAAACAAAAAGAAAAAAACGAAATGAAAAAAAAAATAAAGAGTTTTCATCAGCTTTTGGCGCCGGAAAGTTTCAATTTAATTTTGAAGTTTAGTAAAAAGAAAAATTACCCTCTTAACATTATAAATTATTATTTAGATAAGTTGTAATCAA
Organism: Argyra leucocephala; assembly: GCA_963942445.1. Lineage (NCBI taxonomy): Eukaryota > Metazoa > Arthropoda > Insecta > Diptera > Dolichopodidae > Argyra > Argyra leucocephala. Next base: position 161,546,918 of record OZ012678.1, read on the forward strand.
TTTTAATGAATAGTTTTAAAATAAAAATTAAATATTTAAAAATGTTAAAAATATTTAAGTGATTGACTATGTACGAGTAATGTTGTGTTTTTAGTTGGAAGCAAACTTTCTAAAAAATAATGCCCATACAGTTTTATAATAAAATTAATGTTACCATAGAAAATTTGTTTATTTTCATTTTTAATATAATTTTTTCTCTAATTATTTATTATTAATTATAATAATTTGCGTTTTAAAAACAGAATTTCTATTATGATTTATTTTCATCATATATGATGAAAGTGAATTGTTTAAAAAAAAAAAAAAATATATATATATATATATACAATTATATATTTTAAATTGAGAAAGGTGTTTGAATAAATTTTAACAAAACAAAAATGAAGTTAATAAGTTAAGTTTTAACCTTCTTCACAATTTCCCTCCAATTATCTCTTTTCTATTGCAGTCGTCTTTCAATTACTTTTTCCAGATTTGTCTCGTGTGATGCTTCAATATTGTCTTCCCATCTATTTCTTGGTCTGTATCTACCTCTTGTCCTCATGGAATTTATTGAAAATATTCTAAGCTGATCTCTGCCATTCTTATTATATGCCCAACCCATTTTAGTCTTTGGCTTTTCTATTATATTATGGCCATTCGTCAACTAATATAGTTCGTCATTATGAACCTTCTCATTTTGTGCATTAATGCAAAGTTAAAATATTTTATCATATTTTGCATAAAAGAAACCCAGCTATTTTACACCTAAAAATGTTCTTGTAAACGTCCATTTCATAGAATTGAATGAGTAAAACTTAAATAAAAAAACACAATTTTTTTAAATTACTTTTAAATTTCTAATTGGAAAATGTCTAGTTCAAAAATAAATATTTTGGCGATAAGTAATTTAATCATGCAAAATATGCAGATCGATAGTTAAACTTTTCATGTATTTAAAAATATCATGAACATGGATTGTGAACATAATGCTTTTGCACTATTTGCATGAAATTAATCTAAAAGCATCGCAGATTTACCTGAACATTTTTATTTCGAATCTTTTTCGTCATTTAGGGTTAATGTCCAAACTTCACATCCGTATGTGATTACCGGATGAATCAATGTTTCATATATTTTATATTCCTAGATACAAGTTTGCAACTCATTAATTTTGTATGTGCATAATAACATCTATTTCCCGTTTGCAGTCATTCTTGTATGCTGCTTTGAAATAAAGTTAATAGAATGAATAAAATTGAGAATAAATAATAATATTTCAGTTCAGAAAAGAATTCAAATAGTCGATAACAAATCATTTTAGCAAATCATTTAAAAAAATTAGAAAATTCAACTAAGTTGAAAAATCGTAAAGTTTCTTCATATTCATGATGAAATTATTCATTAGAAGATTTAATAATTTCTTATGGTTTTATATAATTCAAACGTTTTACCGGTTCAATGCTCATATCTAAACAAAAAACGCCCCCCATTGGAAATAAATTATTAAATTGAAATAATTACTTTCAATGTTACTTGAAGTTTGTGGTATCTTAATGGACCTTACTGGTCTATGTGTGTCAGCAGCTACTACTACCTAGTTAGCTACCTACTTGAACCTTGCAATCAAATATTAAAAAAATTATTAGAAACCTGACAACAATTAATTTATTGAATTTACCTACTTGAAGCTTACTAATGGTGGTGTATATAGGTCTCATCAATTTACCAGATATTTGACTAAATAAATTGGTATTTCTGGAAGGCTTGTGAAAAATTCCGTTATATTCGTATATCAATTTTTCATAGCGTCAATGTTGAGTTTTCAAGAATATGTGTGATAATTGTTTTTTAACTGTAATTTGATTTTAATTCTTATTTAAGGAGTGGGAGTTCTGCACATTAAAATTTTTTGTATATCTGTAATAAGCATAGTAAATATTATTTGTTTGCACAACAGATATTCTGGGTTTACTAGAAATCTACATCCAAAAATTTAATGAAATTTTTATACTGTTCCAATTTGCATTTATTGGTTTTGATATTTTTGACAATTTTTTATTTTGAATCATGTTTTTAGTTTTCTTTTCATTGATTCAATTTTAACCACTCAAAACGAACATACCACATCCATCGCACCTCTGTGCAAAAACATTCAAAAAATTTATTTTCGCATCAAACCGTAAGAAAATATATTTATTTTTTAGTTATATTATCACTAATTTATTTTAAGTTAAAATTTATATCAACAATTAGTAAAATTAAATAAAAAAAAAAACAAAAACAAAAAGTATAGTACAAGTACAGTAATATTAAGTGCAAAACTTAAGCACCCCTCTGTAAAAATATTATAAAAATATTTAAAACACCGTTATTTTTACAGAATTAATTAACTGATAATATTTTTAGAACGATTTTAAAATATCCTTCAATGCCTTCGAGATATATATTTAATTTGGAAATCAACGACAGCACAATTACAGAAGGGAAGAACTTAACTTACGCAGTTATAGTGCAGCGAAAAAACCTTATATTTCTGAAAAAAATCGAAAAGATAAAAGCTTAGTGCTAGAGGGCAGCTGAATTTAACTATTTAGAAATGAAACACAGTACTTTTTTCAAATGAATCTAAATATAAGATGAAATCGGATGGTATAAGGTACATACGAAGATTAAAAGAGCAAAGATTAAACCCTAAATATTGTATCCCAAATGGTAAAATTCGGTGGACAAAGCATTATGGTCTGAGGGTGTTTTTCTGGATTTGCTATTGCACCAATTGATCATATAAAACAAATAATGGATCGTTTTGAAGTAATATCACGGAAATGGCGATACCAGCAAGATAATGAACCTAAACACACAAGTTACGTATCGAATAACTGATTACAAGAAAATAAAATTGAGATCTTAGAAACGCACAATCACATGACTTCAAGCCGATAGAAAATTTACGTGAAGTAGTAAATCAGAGCTTAAATCGAAGATACTATATACTAATAACATTGTTATTTAACGAAATAAAAGATAAATGGCAAAACGTACCACAAACTGTTATTAGTAATTTGATTTTTTCAAAGTCGAAAAGAATGGTTGCGAAATGGAATAGTAAATTATTATTCTTTTAAATGGTAAATATTTAAAAGGAGACGTAGCGAATTCAAATATTTTTTGAAATTTTTTTAATTTAAAAATTCGCTCCATATATTGCAACACATACATTTACCGAATTCAACAAAATACAGAGAGTTTATTAGTAGCATTCACCGGTTATTTTACAGTTATTTTACAGTTTCTTCTGTTCCGCCCCAGAATTAAATTTAATTTAATTTTTTCTTAATAAATTATTACGTATGCGGTTGTTGTTTAAGATAAATCAATAAAAAAATATAGTGTCCACGATAAATTGAAATGATGGAAAACAATATATTCATAATGAAATTGAGTACGATTTTGTGTCAAACTTCGTCGAGTTTCTGGCAGCTAGCGAATACTAGTATATCATTAATTTTGATATTTATGATTATTATATTATAGAGATATCAATTGAATCTAAAGTAAACTAAAATATACATCAGCCTTGACTTGATAATATTATATTAACCTGTTTCACTATAGAATATTATATTCTAATTATATAAATTCCATTTTATTTACCACTTACAAGATCTATGGACATATTAAAGAAATAGAGAAAATAAGTGAATTCAAATATAAAATTAAAGAATTGTTTTTAGAACAAATTTGAGTAGATAATATATAAGATTGTTTTTCTTTTTATTGTTTATGAATTCTGTGATTTTTCTTATTATTAATTTGCTTTTGTTAAATTAATTTTTTGTATATTATATTGAATTATATGTAGTTTGTTTGTATCTTATATTTTTTAATTATTTTGTTGTAAAAATATATGAACTTGAATTAAGAATTATGAAACATTCTATACGAGCCTTATGGCTCTTTTGAGTTGAAAATAAAAGAAAATAAAAAATAAATAAAAATTTTTTTCTTATTAGTTCATCAAAAATTTAAATTGATTATTAATATTAAGCAAAACACTTCAAAATGATTGTTATTCAAAATATGAACTCGATTATACAACTTGACATGCAAATTATATTGTTATGTATTAATTAATTTATCTACTATTCATGTATCGACATTTAAGGTAGATTATATTAAATTTCAAAGTGAGTGTGAAATTTCAAATTAAAACCTCAAAATAAACGTTGTGTTGGGAGATAAAGCTATACTTGGAGAAAATATATAATTTTATCCGAAGTAAATATCCAACAAAAATATTGATCGCAATTGGAAGACTATGAAAAAAATTATTAAGTTAAATTATTAAATAAATTATGTAAGTTAACACTGCATTTCTATACCAATCAATTACATGGACAATAATATTACAAAACAATGATGATGATGAAATTCTGATCATTTGAAAATATAAATTAATAATAATGTATGTCCTCATCATCATCGTTTAGAATCCGAACAATCTTTTTTGGACTTTTACCTTACTGATAATATTCCTTGAAATTTCTTTTTATCCTGTATTCGTACGATATTTCAATTTATTATTTCTAGATTTCGTAACATATACATTGAATACCATCCATCCATTTATTTCGCGGTTTACTTCCAGCTAGTTTTAAAATTAGTAATAAATATACCAGAAAAATTTTAAAGATAAGAAAGCTATTGTATGTGATTGTGTATTAAAAATTTCTGTGTAAAAGCAGTTAGAATATTCATCCCATAGACTTGGAATTATAAAAAAAAAATGTCTTACAAGATTTTCTTTAAAATTTGATACATTTTCTATTTTCAAATTCATCGCGTAATCTTTTTCATATAATTTCTACTACTTATACTCATACTTGAATATTTAACTGCCATCACAACAACAACTATTATTTTCAAGGTAGTTAATTCAATTTCAAATTCCTACTGTTCCAAGTAACACAAATAAATTTTAAACAATCAATATGATTTATTTTCTTTATACAAATATATATATATATATATATATATACTCATATTATTTATTGTTATATTTGTACCTAATATAAAAGAAAAACAGCATCCTTCCAATTTTCATAAAAAAAAATATTTTAATTTACCATAAATTAAATTTTTACAAAATTGAATATAAACTACATACCCTTTTTCCAAAAAAAAAAAACAAAAAAAGAAAATTAAATTTTCTCATCGAATTATTTTTCTAAACATAATAATATTCAAATACTAACTAGTTACGTATATACATAAAATGTGTATAAACATTTATTCAAAAAAAAAAAAAAATAATTTTTTCACCCAAAAAAAATAACATTGGGAAAACCTTTTTTATTTTTTTTAAAGGTCAAATTAAAAAAAAAAAAAAAACTAAATAAAAATTTAACACAAAATATTAACAAAACTTAACCGGCATTTTTCAGTTTTTTCCTTTTTGTAAGTTAACACTGCATTTCCATACCAATCAATTATTATGTTTTTTGGTTGTTTTTTTATTTTTTCAAATTTTTATTTTCAGGTCATTTCTATTTAAAAGAAGAAAAACAAAAAAAAAAAAAAACATTCAGTTTCAGTTGTTGCCAAGATTACTCTGTAATTACCATATCAGGCTACACATAAATAAATTTCAATTTTGATTCATAAATATTCTCTTTTGCTATATAGCAACATACATATTATACGAGTATATTATAATGTTTATAAACATATATCTAATATTTGCAATAGATATTTGTATAAAAAAAAAAAAAAAAATAGATAGATAGATAGATTTGCAATATGCCAAGGATTTTGTGATAGGTGGTGGTGCGCGTATATTTTAAATAAAATTTAAGAAAATATAGGTAGGTATGGTTAGGTTTTATTTTTTTTTTTTATTTTTTGACTAACCAAAGCTATATTTTTGTAGAGTTGTAAAGTGGCAACAAGAACATTTTTATTTTGTTATATTATGCCTATATAGTCATATTATTTTTATTTTTTTATTTTTTTTTTTTCGAAATAAATAATCATTGTAAGTATATTGTGATTCTGATCTTTCCCCTCAGATAACAATAATTTACCTATGGTTATATTCAACTATTTAATATCTTTTTAGGTTTTCAATATAGGCATCAAAAATATTTTTATTTTTTTTTTATTTTATTTTGATTATCTTTCTCTTTCTTTCTATGCATAAATGAAATAATATTTATATTATTATATAGAAGATACCTCTATATTTGAACATTTTTATTTCATCAGATGAAATCAATAACATACTGTTCACAACAACTAAACTCAAGATGATCAGCGTTATGTCTAACTTCCATAAATTCTTAATAGAGTTATACCCACCAATATGCCAAAAGATAGCTTTAAAATAAAAAATAAATATTTTTTTGTTGTTATTTTTTTTTTTTTCTTTTTTTTTTGTAAATGTTGTGCTCTCTGTTAATATTTGAACTGTTCAGCATATTAAAATACCCTGAAAAATGATAATACAACAAACAAGAAAAATAACAACAACAACAACTGAAAAACAAAAAATAGAGCTCTCAAGATTTTAAACTCATATACTTTAGTTTTCAATGTTGCTAAGCATAACACAACATGAATCTTATAAAGATTATAACATTATAAATTTTTTTTTTTTTTTTTTTTTTATGTTGCATTCAGCATGCATCATTATTCGTATTTGCATTCGCGGATTCTCTTACTCTTTTCTTTTAATTTTTTTTTTCTCTTCATTTCTATATATATTTTTATATATATATATCTTGACATAATATATGTATATACTTGCAATCCAATTGAAATTAGATAACATCTGTGGCACTCTGTGGAACAAATATTTCAACTTTGGTACTAAATCTGTTTTCTTAGTGGTTTCTATACATTTTATACATATGTTGCTATACAAAATGTTTCTCGTCGTATGCAAATAAAAAACTTAAAAAAAAAAAAACAAGAAAAAAGACAACTCTATAATATAGAACAACAACGAAACAACAACATAACAAGCAAGTGTTTAACATTTTCTATACAAATGTATATATGCATGACTCCATTTCAAGCTAATAATTCCATATATGTATGTTTATATATGTTATATATATATATACATAGATATATGTATATAGCAAATCTGTAATAGTTAATGTATGCAGAATTTTATCGATTTCAAATAAAAACCAATCTGGTGAAGATCAATAATAAAACACCAACCGTTTGCACCTAAAGTGTTTTTGAAGTTTTTAAATTTTTATTTCAATTTTTATTGAAGAAAAACAAAAAAAAAAAAAAAATAATAACAACAAAAAATTATGTTTTTCTTTGCAATCTCCATATGGTTAACAAAAAAAAAAAAAAAGGAACATAGTACATATAAAGATTAGGAACTGTTGTTATGGGTATTTTGATGCTGCTGTTGTTGCTGCTGCTGCTCTTGATGTTTTTTCTATATATATATATATATATATATATATGTACATATATTTAAATATCTATGTACATACATCGATAATGATGATGATATTTTTGATGTTGATGATGATGATTAAAATGATAATGATGATTTTGAAGACGGTACCCTCTGTGTATCTAAAAGCCATCAATAAGTACGAAGCAATTGCATTTCATATTAAAACAATTTTTTTTTTATATTTTAAAGATCTATCCAGCATTTTTTTTGTTTTATTTTTATTATTTTACTTGTTTTTTTTTTTTTTTATTATTATTATTTTAGAGTTTTAAATTTTTATATATTATACATACATATATCTACATAGTAAAATTTGTATATACTTATTTCTGTTTATAGAAAATTAAATGTAGGTGAAGTGCGCACTATTTCATCTTTTGAATCCTTTATTGAATAAAATAACACAAAAAAAAGAAAAATAAAAACAAGAAAAATAAAAAAGAAAATTAACCAAAATATGTAGAATACCAACACTCGTATTACCGGCAGCAGCTTGTCGCGACATCACCTTTTTTAGTTTTTTAATTTACTTTTTTATTTAGTTTTTTTTCTGTTTTTGCTCCTATCCAACAATTGTATGGATTGCAATTTTCAGATTGTGCAAGAGTAAAAAGAAAAATTATAAGAACGTATCTGTTGTTTTTGTTTTTTTTCGATATGGAAATATTGATTTTTGTTTAAGTATGGTTGTATCTAAGTATATATGAAAATGCTAGGATAAATAATAATATAATAATGTAGATAGTTATATATATATATAATAAAATTTGTTGATAAAAAAAAATTGTAAATTGTAAAATGTAATTTTTATGTGAAAATCTATTTAAGACAAAAATATTACCTTAAAAAAAATTTAATATCGTGGGTGGATATAAATGTCCATTGAATAGATTAATCAGTTGTTTAGAGTTGTCTATAATATGAATTCGATTATATTCTATAATATAAAAATTAAATATTTTTTTCAATATAATATTTTTGCAAACAATAACAGATATCTATAGTAATATTTTTAAAATGTCAAATGTATGTAGGTATGTATGTTATTTAATAAAAAAAATATATAAATTTAAAAATTTGTTAATGCTCATAACATAAATTCAAAATTTGATATTTAAAATCGAACTGATCGCAAAAAGCTTTGTTGAAATACAATTAAATTATAATACAATAAGAAAAAATTTATTTTAAATTCAAAAACTTTAATAATTCAATGTGAATGAAAATCTAAGATTGATATTAAATTATCATATTCGATAAAGCTATATTATGCTATACAAATTAATTGAATACTGTCCTATGCCTATCAATATATTTCGTTATTTACAACTTCATTATGTAAGTAAGTATATATTATTTTTTTTTCAACTTATTAATGATATGTTAAATCTAAATGTCATATATTAAGACATCTACATTGGAATTAATTTGATTAATTATATTTTCTTTATTTGAATTATATATGAATATTGTTGCATCACTATTTTATCACAATAATTGTATATACACAACATCACTATTAATGAATTTTTCACAAATTTAATGGAATCAATGAAGAATAAACATTAAAAAAAGTATTTCTAAGATTATGATAGAGCTTTAATTCAACATTTTGGGCTGCAACCACCTTTTCATATTATAGTTAATAATACAACTATGAAAAAAAAATTGAAAAGTAAATGGAAGTAAGTAAATCCTTTTTACGAAAGGTTATTTAATAAAAATAATAAATTATCAAATTTGTGTTGAAGGAATGAACTAACCGTTTATATGAAAAAATTTTTGGGATACACTTTGGAAAAGGGGGCCGATCCAAATGAAAAGAAATTTTACATAACGATACCTTACAAATATTTCATAGAAGACCATTTTTGACGACAAGGTCATTTAAAGGTCAAATTGACCTATTGAAAAATTTTCAAAAATTTTATAGTGTTATATTTAAACTCTGATATATTTTCTCTACAAGAATATAGAGAATCTGCTTTACAACAGAGATATTAGAGATTATAGAGATTTTTCCAGCCTTTAATATGCAACTTATTTGGTCTGGATCAGTGTTACCGTTTCAGAGATATTAGAGATCAAAATGAAAATTTTAGAATAAAAAAAAAAGACCCATAGTTTTCAGAAACTGCCATATTTTGAAATTTTTTAAAGATACCCTATATCTATTTTTATACCATTGGAAAGGTCCGTGAAGACGTGCTTTTGCAACGGTATGTAATAAACGTTTTATAGGATGATAAATAACCCTACAAAATGCCAAACTTCTGAATTTTAATTCGAAAAAAGATAATTTTAATAATAAAAGCCATTTCATACTTTATGTAAGTAGATAATGCATTTGTTATATTATATTTGTAATATACACTTAATAATGCATATAAATTGATTTTGTTATATTTTATTTAAACTTATTATTTTAAAAAAAATATAAGCCTTTTTCCGAAGCTAAAATTTTTATTACTTATTCTTTATAAAAATCAAATTTATTCTCTATAATATTTTAATTCCAGAATACTTACCTTAATTATTTATATTCGTAAAGACGCTGTTGGATTAAAAAGGGGGTATCTCCTTTTTCCATGATCCTTACATTAATTATTTTTATACGTAGCCGCTGTTGGATATAACTGACCTTTAAATGACCTTGTCAACAAAAATTGTCTCACTGAAATATTTGTTACATTGTCAGGCACCGTTATGTATGTAAAATTTCGTTTTATTCGGACGTGCCCATTATTCCAAAGTTTATCCAATTTTTGAATTTTTAAATAAGAAAAGCACAGTCAGTGGAGGACAATATGATACCCTACTTCTTTATGAGAATTAGCTATATGCTAATATAGCTGCTCTAAACATTATTCAATGTCGAGCACAAAACACTGAAGAATTCTGCAAGTAATAGACGATATACGCGTATATATATTTATTTATTTATTAGCATGCACATATGAATAGATAAAACTAATTTTTGAGCACTTGATCTTATGATGTATGGGCCATCTTCGCCTATCTACATGATAAACATATTTAGTAAAATTGAAAGGAAATATTTTCGACAATTTTTAACAATTATAAACATTTAACTCTAACTCTAAAAAAACAAAATTTTATTAATTAAAAAAATTATAAAATTAATTTAATTATATTTAATAATCAAAAATGGAATCCATTGATACTTTCACGATTCATAATATTTTACAGGACAACATATCTTCTTTTCTCTAATGCTGCTAATTACAATTCTGAAATTCTGGAGTATTCTGACAGACCACATAAAATAACCATTAACCAGACAGATAACCAAAACGATTGAGTGACTGTTGAGCCTTTATATTTCAGGACATATTCAAAAATTGTGGCAAACAAAATCGGGCCTAGTACGTGATGGAAAAAAAAACATTTTGAGTTTATACTGTAATTGTGAGGGCAAGAACGTATTGAGGTAAATATATGTCAGAATAAATAAAAAATAAAATTTAGTTAGTAAAAATTGATTGACTTTATTCTAAATAATAGTAATAAGAGGTACAAATGAAGTGATTAAAAAACAAATCAATAAAAATTGTGTTATAAATCCATATGTCATAATCCATATGTCATTGAAGCTATATGTCATTGCTTAGTAAATAGTATTAACGCTCTCTCTCTCTCTACCATTCATTAGCAGTTTAGCAGTATTTAATACTACTTTCATTCACAAAAATCATTCTAAAAATGGTAAACTTTGTTTTCAAACATTTGTTTCCCATGCCACGAAAGTGTTTTAAATTTGAGGGATATCTCATCTTGTGTATTAAGAGATAACGTTATAAACTAAGAATAATTCCTTGTGCAAGGTAAGGTAGGTAGGTAGAATTGGTCTCTATAGTTGCTTCTGGAAAATCAATTAGCACTGCATTGAGCCTTTTTGATGCCCCAACTCGATTTTTTGTTATTGGTTGTTTACTCTACCAAAGAACTCAGTACTAGAGCCACTCTGTCCTATTGAGAAGGTTGATCAAATCGTCCATTTTGCTTTCCGCAATAATACTTATTTTGTTGGGGGAAGCCTCATCTAACAGCAGCGACAATGGAGGTTGAATGAAATACACATTGACAGCGTGACTTCTTGTGCGCCAATGACCCGTACTTATGGCTACTAAACTTGATATTTCAGAACAGAACCTGGGTAAGAGTTTTTAGGTTTTGTTTATGTTATACGAGGGCCATGGTTTTCTAGAGATCGCGCAGGTATTTACTTCATGTCACCTTTCATTCGTTCTGCCTAGAGAGTATGAATGATTGCGCTCCTTGACGAAATTCAACAGATAATAACTCTTTTATTTCTGAATATTCTTTGGCATAACATACACACACGAAAGCATCTACTGGTCATGTACGATTCATATTTCATAAAGTTACCTTTGTAAATCAGTATGTATCTTAAATGCAATAACTTTGTGCCATATACTTTGTCGAATAACTGAGTAATATTTAAAAAAAATGTTCTTCGAACACTTTTTGCACTATCTTTGTAATCCGATGCACTTGTTCATTTGTAGAATGTTTGTTTCTGAATCCAAATTCATAGTCCGATTTCAGATCTTTTTCTTCAATAATCAAGGAAATATTTTAAGGAGTAGTTTTTAAAAGATTTTTGAAATAGGCAATAGTGATATTGATCGATATGATGTCACCTCTTTAAGCGGTTTTCCTTGCTTCGATATTACTATTTTTTCTGCAATTTTCTATTGTCTCGGAAAATATGTGAACTTACCGATTAACATTTTGTATAACTCATATCAGTCACAAATTTTTTTTGTACATTTACAAATCGTTTACTGTAGACAAAAGTAGTAAATTTATACTTAAAAAAAATTATATGCATACAGAATGCATACAGTAAATATAAAATTTAAACTTAATCGTACGGTTGTAATTTTACTGCATGTATACGTTGTGACTGTATATACTTACAGATACAAAATGTTTACGTTTTTGTTAATTTAGTTAATTTAGGTCTTTGTCAATATAGCTACAATATACTTTTACTTATCATGTTCTAATAAATATATGTTTACAAATATAAAAGGTTTACATTTTTGTACACTTATAGCTACAATATACTTTTATTTATAGTGTACTAAGTAAATGTATGTTTACAGATAAAAAATGTTTATATCTTTGTAAACCTATAGCTAGAATGTAACTTTACTAATCGTGTACTAAGTAAATGTATGTTTACATATACAAAATGTTTAGGTAAACTTATAGCTACAATGTACCTTTTACTAATCGTTAGTGTAAATGTATATTCACAGTAACAAAATTTTGACATACATATGTATAAAAGCATGTATTAAATAATATGTGTTGTAATTTTAACAAAGCCAGCATAATTTCCAGCATAATTTACCCATTGATGACATCGAAATGTGATGCTTTTTTGACGCTGTGGCTATGTCTAGATATTTATTTAATTTCACTTAGAGTGACATGTGAATTTTCACTTCATCTATTTTACCTTCGAAAGCTATGTGTTTTCATTAGCAAATTTTTGTAGTTAGGAAGTAAATGGTATAGCATTTTCTTTGGAGTTTCCGACTCAAGAACCACATTATGTTTTTAATTGTAGATCTTACACCTTTATTAATCTTTTTTATTCGTTTAGGTGCTTTCCAAAGCGGGTAATCAGTATAAGCATCAACTGATAAATTTGGATTGGAAAAATTGTTGGAATAATTTTTTTTTTTCAGATACGTTTTTTTTGGTTGAATACAGGATTAAAGATAACTTTATCACTATTGATGAGTATCTTAGTGATTGCCAATTTTCTTTGTGTGGACGATGGCTTATTGGGGAATAGTTCAGCGATTCGAAAGCTTTTTTTGGTTTGTTTAAATTTTTTATTATTTGCAATTTGCATGTTTTAATTTATACAATAATCGAATAATAAATTGATATTAATAATATCTATAATATTAATAAATTGACTTTATAAGACATGTGAGTTTAATCTTGCTATTGTAAATTTGCTGCCGTTATACGCTGCTATATGTTATGCATGCAATCCGTCATCAGCACACTTGTCCTATTATTTGTATGATTCTCCAATCACTAATAAGTAACGACAGTTTTTGATATACTTTAGAGCCTCTTCATGAACCTTCATAATTGTTAAATCCTTACCTATTTATTAAGTCATTTGTCACAAACCATGGAGCATCTACTATTGTTCGTACTGCTTTATTTTGTATTTAATAATTCCAATATTTTTCTTTTTCACCATTCCCCAATGTTAGATGCCATAAGTCCTAACAGGTTTATGTATGGCCTTATATATTAACAATTTGTTTTTTTAGATCCTTATGAACTTGCCAACAAGTTAATATAATTTTCTGCGCAGTATATAATATGGAGTGCTCTCCTTTTCTACCTACGCTGTACATCTGTAATGAATGACTCGACTTCTGCATCAATTTTGTATGATGACTCCACTCAATCGCTCAAGTTTTTTGCCTAAATATACTGCAATTATAATTTTCTAGTTTTATCTCAATCTAATGATGTGATCGCTACACTGAATTCAGAATTTTATTATCAAGATATAAGATAAAAATCATACTTACCTACTCCCAAACCAAAATGTTTCAATTTTTCTAACATTATAATTATTTTCCTAAATTTCTTTATTAAATGTTTTAATTGTAGGAAACTAAACAGTAAAAAAGAAAAACAACACAATTTCAGTATTTCGCTCGAATTATTCTGGTATAGTAAAATAAAAAAATCAACAAAAAAACGAAAAAAAGGAGATCCACGATAAGAATCAGTTATTTTTCTTTGCATCCTTTTTTAGTTTATTTTTCATTTTATTATTATTATTTGTTTTTTTTTTTATTTTAAATTTTTATTTTAGACGACTTCATGCACAATTTAAATAATTTTTTTTTTTCTTCTTTCCATCTATAAAAAGATATTCACTGAATATTTGTAATGCTTTAAAACCAACAAGTATGTGCCAAGTGGTTAATTGCTTAATTAATTGCCACAATTTTGATACTTTACAAATGTCGTTTATAGTTAAAAAAAAAAAAAAACAAAAAAAACAAAATAACAGGATTAAAACGATTTAAGATGAGAAATACACATTCATTGCATACAATACTATATATTTTCGATATTTTACTTGTGTTCGATCTTTGCAAATTCAAATCCAATTTTTTTATAGGTAAATTTTATTTTTTTTTGTTATTTTTATTATTTGTATTTTTAAATGAATGTTGTGACTTTGTATTGCGATGTCGTGACGATGATGGTAAAGTGAATATTTTTATTTGTTGCACTCTGAAATTTCTTCTATATGGATGACGATTTTTACTTGTGAAAGTTTTAATTAAATGCAATCAATAAATTATTGAAAATGAGTTTTTCCTTCTATATTCCTCTCTCTTTCTCTCTCTGCTTTTTCTACTTCTACTAATATTTCAAAACATAAAAAACAAAAAAAAAAATTATATTAAAGGTTGTAAAATAAACAAAAATATAAAATGAGAAAAACACTATGTTGACAAATTGTAAGAAAAGTTTTGCAACAAAAATAAAAAAAAAAAATTGGTGAAAGAAAAATGAATGGGAAAAACAAAAAATAACTTTGAAAAAGGTTAATTTTTAAGTTATATACAAGTTTAGGTGTTTTGCTTGTACGAGCCCAACCGCAACTGTATTAATCCAACTTAATTTTGTATGTTCCAGCAATACAAGAAAATTTCGGTGGAGGACAATTCCACATTTATTGAGTATAAGCCAGTAAAATTTAAAAAATATGTTCGAAATATTGCATAGATATAGTGGTATAAGCTTGTAGTATCGTACCGTAAGGTTCTGAATATAATACGCCTCCTAATAAAGTACGCCGGATAAACTAATCGAAGCATTTTTCCATTTACAGAACCCTGCATACAGTAATTAGATTTTATATTTTTCGAAAATTAATTTCGAACTATTTCGATATTGGATGTTATCTAATACTAAAGTCATTTTCATGTTATCTATACAAAAAATTGTGTTAATTGATTTTATTTTAATATTACTACCTGTGCAGCATCTATCATATGTATGCATAGGTAACGATCTAATCTATATGTTGCTTTCCGAATATTGTACCCGGGAGTAAAAATCCAATTAGAGTTCCTGGGTATTATATTCAGAACTTTACGGTACTTAATTAAGCACGAAAAGGTGATTCTATCCAAATTACTGTCAAGAGCATAAAAAAAAATATTATTTTATTCATGACCTTAGCATAGTTGTATGGTCTTAAAATTTATATTCAAATAATTACAACAAGAATCTAGTATTAATTTTAATTCTCATAGCAAACCATTATCAGCTTTTAAGCAAATTATGTAGACAATTATTGATTTGATGACTCGTTCTAAAGAGAGACTGATAAAGTCTATGTTATATTATATCTAGTATTGTGATTATGATTTACACTTCTATTTAATAGGAAACTGTGCTTAACCTTTAACTTAGGAGGTGAAATTTTGTAACACAGTACTGGACGTGGTTTTTAAAAAATTGGCACTTTATTTCACGCCTTTTCTAAATTCAAGCCTTTTCTAAATTCATAAAATAGTAATAGTCATTATACTTACATAACAAAATAAAATAAAGTTAAACAAAAAATAAAATGGTATTTTTTCACAACTTAATATACATATTTAAAAAAAATAAATAGAACATTTAAAAAAGTTTTATATCTTAGAAAATAACAACCAGTCTTTTCCTGCAATAATTTCATTCGTCAAAATCAGTATTTGCACAGTTTATACACATACGCTTGCTACAACCCATACACATTGGTTTTTGACAAATCATCTGTGTGGTGTTTTTCGTTTTAATCTGTTTGGACAAATATAACACAATTTTTTTGATGTGGACGTAGAGGGAAGCTGCATTACAGGTTGTGAGAGAAAATCTGAACCCAATATTCTTCGAACAATATCAGTTTATCAAATATATCAGTTTTCAATTATTTTGTTAAATATTTCTAAAATAGCCGCTAATGGATCATTTATTAATATCTGCGGTCTATCAAAAGTGTTATCAAATCGTAAACAAGAAAGTATAGTAAGAAATCAAAGCTCAGACATAACAGCTCTGAAAATGTCTCTTCCTGTTCCGCTGTTACAAATATTAATTTTGTAAACTCTCGATTTGTCTTGAAAACTGATGTATAAATTTTAATATTCCTAGAAATGCTCTAAATTCAATTTTATCTAAAGGTTTTGTTTCTACTTTTACTGTTGAATTAAATTTCAGCTTTCATTTTGTGTTGGTATGTTCAATGATTTTATCTTCAATAGAATCATCAAAAATTTGGGACCAATATTTATACATTTTATTTTCTGTTTCATCGTTACTAGCTGCGTTTACTGAAGTTTGTAATATTAAAATATTATGAAGTGGAGTTCTAAAGTGGAGTTCTAAAGTGGAGACTAAATATCTGTGGTTCATTTGCTGCCCAATTTAAACGGTTTTTTCAATAAAAACAATTCGTCATCAACTTCGCTTATATCACAATTATTTTCTCATCAGAAATTTCATCATCATTTTTCAAAATCAGTCTTATTCTAGATTCGTTAATTTTTTTTGATCGTACAATATTCTCTATAATCGGAAAATTGGTTGAAAAATTGTATAAAACTTCAAAATGGATGATTTTAAAAGATTTTTTTTCTTCAAATTTTAATATAGATGTGTAGTAAAAAATTTCTATTAAAAACCAACATTAAACTGGAGGTGTAGTAAAATACTTTCTATTAATTGCTTACGTTAACTTAAAAAATCCCACAATTAATGACGAGTGGTGGTTTTTACACCTCTTGGCGAATTTCTCTTCACCTGCATTACTTACAACATGACAAATAACACTGTGGATAAAAGTATAATATAACTAGAGGGTACTGAGAATATCACCTTGTGAGAGAGCAATGGACAGAAATAATAAAGAGAAAAAAAAATTAGTGTAAAATTTACCACCACGTCATAAGTTAAAGGTTAATTTTATGTTTATAATTTTGAATGTAGTGTTGTTAGCAGTTCAAATTTAATAATGTTTAATAAGCTGACGTACTTGTCAGTCTCAGTATAGAAACTGTTAGTAGAATGTAATATAGGAAAGATCTGACTGAGCTATTTTTATGAATTTTTTATCTACTATGTGTACTATGTGCTATATATATATTATGTACTATTTAGTATGTACTGTGTAGAATATACAATGAGCTATATATATTATATACTATATAGTATGTAATATATATTATGCATAATATCAAGCTTGTTTAGACAAATTTGTAGAGCCCTGGTCCATATCGGGTTAATGTAACAAATGGGGGATTTGATGAATGAAAATAGTAAAAATCGCACTATCGGTTAAGAACTTACGCAATCTTCTAAGTATGTATGTATGGAGTGTAATACATTTTATCATTCGGGCTATGTGAAAGCTCCAGTTAAACTTATTGTCTATAGTTTATGCAGAGACTATTACAAGTTTTATCAATTTCTAAGTACTAATTTTTGAACGAATAGGTATTTGTTGTATTAAACGGTTTATTTTTAAAATAAAAATTATTGTCTTGTATATTTAATACAAGCTGATAATGATTAGTGAGTCATTGATCAATGTAGATCATATTAAATTGGATGAAAAAGTGTCTTCTTCTCATTTATCAAGGGTATCAATTTAAAATATTATTAATATGTACAAAAAGATAGATTTTAGGAAAATAAAAGTTGTAGCTCAGTGTAATAACAGACGATTATATAGTGATAGACGAGCATTAAGAAAAATAAAAACTGAAGAAAATCATGCTAGTGCAGCATGTGCTGATAACAGTGAAGTGGAAAAATTTAAATAAAAACAACATTATATTAACACGTCATGTAAAATAAATATGACACTATATAAAAATGTTATATGCTGTCATTCAGGAGTTAATTAAGCTAACCATATTTTGATTAAAAAAATTAATTTACTAAAATGCTAAGGTAAAGACCTATAGCTATATCAAAAAAAAAAAAAACAAACAAACAAATAAGATTGTCATGGGCTAGATTTCACAAAGTCTGAACTTTGCTGAGCCAATGCAAAACAGTCATATGGAGTGATGAGTCAAAGTAATGCACAAAATCTATTTTTGATTATTAAATCAGATATTCAGTTAGGTCTTGATAAACAAAAAAATATAGCAATAGTATTCTTTGATCTAAAAAAGCTGTTCTACTCCGTGGACAGAAAAATTTAGCTAAAAATACTATTTGAATGTGGGGTTGAAGGAACTGAATATTAGGTATGTAGTTTGATAGCTATCTAACAAATCGTAAACAATATTCTGTTTCCGATGGTATACGAAATAACCAAAAGGATTATATTATTCGAATTAAGTTTGACAGTTAATTGAAAAAATTTCGAAATATAAATACTTAGCAGTGATTTTAGATACAGACTTCACATGAACTGTACAAATAAATGATTAAATGAAAGACGAGAAGTGTAGCTCGAATTTTGAAAATGATAGAAATGAGAATATCCCAATGGTTAACAAGGAAAATGTAATTTAGCTTATTCCATAGCAAAATTCCATATTGTGCATTAGGGAATACTTTCGACAACAATATAAACTCACTACCACGATTGCAAAATAAAGCAATAAAATATTTATTTTACTTCCATCATAGAACTCCACAACGGTATAGATATTAATAAAAAGAAACAAGATACTTCCAATTAAGTTATTGATAGAAAAAATTCAAATAATTCGGGCTCTAGCTTCTTCGGTCCGAACTGAGTTGAACCTTAGCTTTTTTACCATTTCGTGCAAAATGATTTCTCTATTGGGGACAAATTTGGACTGCGGGAAGACCATGCATTGTTAAAATTTTATGAACGGCTATCCAGGTCTTAAGGGTGACTTACACAATAAAAAGTTTTAATATAGTTTAAAATATCGCCCTACAACAGTTTAAAGGTTTTAAATATAATAAAAGTTTGTTAAATTTTGGAATACCATTTTGACAATATAAATATATATATTTTGGCGTTTAAATTATATTTTTGTGTTTTTGTAATAAAAATCGATAATACTCTGACTTTTGGTTTATCTTTCGATAAATTTACTTTTGGTTTATCCCTCGTTTTATGAAAATTAATATTGCTAGATATTTAAGTTATCGGAAAAATATATTTTATTAACATAGGTTGCTACAACTTGACAATAAACTTATTTTTCGCCGAAAATATTACCTAACCTATATTTAAATTAATTCTGGTGACTTTATCTATGACATGTTACACAAAATGTGGTCTAAATTTTTTCGCTACACACTCTGCTCCTATTTTACGTTTCCATTATGTATTTTAAACATTTTGGAATAGTTAACAAAGTCACGAACTTTTAATATACATTTTGGAAGATGCTACATTGTAAATTTTACGGTTTCACTACATTTTGGAAGTCAACGCGAAGTAAGATAAATAGAGTAATTTTTGCAAAAAGTGATGTTACTAAATGGTAGATCAATATCTTATCAATATTTGTTGCTGTTACTGAGGATTAATTTTTGTTGTTATTTTTGGTATTTAATAAATGTTGTTATTTTTGGTATTTAATATATTTTTTTTCTTTTTGTGAAATTATATTTTTAAATTTTTTTTTATTATTTGTTAAATTTTTTTTTTAATGAGGAGTAAATCAGTATTTTACTTCATCAGAAATCACTATGGATCAATACATTTGCATTTGGGCTAGTACATATACAAAATTAATTGCTGGAAGCAGTAAGAAATTTTCTCTCTTAGAATAATGATGAAATTTAAAATAAAAAAAAAAAATTAGTTATTTTTTTTTTATTTTACTCATCGAATTACAAAACAATTGACTGATTTTTTAAAAAAAAAATTTTTATATTTATTATGCAATAAGAGAACGTATTTATTTTACGATGGTATTTTTTGTGAAATTTGGACAATTTGAAAACTATTCGTTTAACCTATGATTAGTATGTCAACTTGAGAATTTGATTGTTCACTAAAATACATAATGTAGTTGTAACAGTCGTTACAGTCATGACATATATAAATAGCTATGTATACGAAATAAATAGATTGCATGAAACCAGTAAAATCTCTTAGATACAATTTTACATTGGGGGTTTTAATGTGTGATAAGCTTAGGTTAAAAATTGTTAACAAGGAATAGGTTAAGTTTTTATCATTTCAATAATACTGTGCTTACAATAATGGTAAAAATTTATTCTTTCAGAGAGATAATTCATTATGTTTTTGACTGAAGCTAAATGTGTTATGTTCTATTTGCTACTGTAGAATTGAATAATTTTTTCCAAAATTATAATCTGTCTTTAGTTTCAGTTAAAAGGCAGCTTAAGCTTCGGTGCCCCGTTGGTAAATTATTTGCTTAAGGTTCACTTTGAATCTGAATTTTCAATTCAAACCTTGTTTAAGGTTTCACTATAAAAATTTGCCTTGAAGAAGTTTCAAAACTACTACATATAAAATATAATTTGATAAATCCAAATATGAAATAATTTTTTTCAATTTTTTTATTCATTTATATACTTATATTTTTCGCTTAACTAATAAATTAACTTTATCTGGAAACTATATTAAAAATAATCTTCTTTTTAAATGAAATCATACATTTTTTTTCTTTTTATTAACTATTAGTGGTATGTTCTTCCTACTTAATTCATCTGTTTTTTAAAATTAAAATTAAACAAACAATTAAAAAAAAAATAATTTCTAAAATATTCGATTGATATCAGATAAATTTTTCAATTCTTTACATAAATTATTTTATAGAAAGAAATTTTTAAAATATTTTCGTATTATTCAAAAAAAGAAAAAAAACAAACAAACAAAACATGTATTTTTAAATTCATTCTTTATACTCACGGATATTTATCTATAAATACCATTAAAAACAACAACGCCCACACTACAAAAGATTTTATTTCGATCATTTAATAGAATAATTATAAGGTGTTCATGTTATTGAGGCCATTATTAAAAAATACTATTTACAGTAGGTATAAAAAATTTGAATTCATTTAAATTAAAATGTTAAGAAATTAATTTATATATTTTTTAGATTGCTTTAGAATAATTTATTTAAAAAAAATCATTTAAAAAACATTAAAAAAATTATAAATATTAGATTTAGTAAATAAATTTTGTATGTTATACTTGTCATGCTTAAGTTTATTTGA
Source organism: Argyra leucocephala (assembly GCA_963942445.1). NCBI lineage: Eukaryota > Metazoa > Arthropoda > Insecta > Diptera > Dolichopodidae > Argyra > Argyra leucocephala. The sequence continues at coordinate 161,568,669 of OZ012678.1, forward strand.
ATGTATAAAGGTGAAATTATTCAAGAACGAAATAGGAAAACATATGTTGGGTATAGGCAGGCAGAATATGATATAGACAGAATGGTTAAATGAATTATAATATTTGGACATTTACTTTGTTTTGCTACTTTTTTAGCAATACCTGATATGTTAACTAGATTTCCTCTAGCATGAAGATTAATGAGTATGTACAATATAGTTCGCTAAGATATTAGTATTTTTTTTTTCAAATCAATATTCAGTATTTTCTTAATCTATGATATAATATAATTTGATATAGTAGGTATATACTGGTATTTATCAATAACATTAGGTATTTATCAATAACATTCTGTAGGTATTTACCAATAACATTAAAATACTCAAAAATTTGTTATGCTTTTAATATTTGTATTAACATTTTTAATACAAACTTATAACACAGTTATACTGAAAAAAAAAAATAAGTAGTAGATTTGATAAAAAAGCATGTTCAAATGACGAAACAGTGGCCCGGTAGCCGAAATAGTTGATAAATTAAACAAAAATATTTTATTCAATACGAATATACTTTTTTTCGTTTTTCCAAATCAACATAATTTTGTCAGATTAACAAAATGACAAATTCACAAATTCTGTCTTCAAGATGAAATTTTTTTGTCAATTTTACTCACAGTTTTTAGTTCAGTGTATAGGTCAAAATAGCAATCTATCAAACATATTTTTTTGAAATCAGTCCATATAAATATTGTCTTGTAGATGATTATAAAAATAATATAATATAATAACTTATTATATAATAATCTTTATATATTTTCAAAATATCATAAAGGTCGTACATAATTTGTCCACAATGTTTTTACAAAATAAAATATAATAGGCACATTCTGGTAGATAATTAAACTTGAAAAGTAACGTCCAAAATAAATGAAAATAAAATTCAAAGAAAAAAAATATATATAAATTAATTAAATTTCATTAATTAAAGTAAAAAATTGAAGTAACAATTTTGATTTTTTAAAATTAATAAGAGAAACAGTACAACTAAAGGACAACATTATTATTAATACATTCTAGGAATTAAAATCTTTTTACGTTGAAATATAACTACATTTGCATATATTAGCTGTCTTTTTCTGATTAAATGGTCGTTTTTAACGTTATCTTAAAGTTATTTCAACATCATGTAGCCGACTAGTAGTCATGTAGCCAATTATAGTACGACGCCATTACAACCTATCCATACTACTTGGATACAACCATAACCTACCTAGAATGGTTTCCAAATGGGAAACTAATACCAAATTCAATAGCTAAAAAGTATTTCTTCAGTTAAAAGATGTTTTCAAAATTAATATTAACTCATTAAATCATCTAATCAGAGGGAATAGTTCCAATCTCAAAACAAAAACTTAGTTCATCATCACAGGATACAGTACTTTCATATAAATATTTTTTCAAGTTTGGCAAGTTCAACACAGACAGATGTAGATTACAAGAAGACAAATTCTTCTATAACCTTCTATTTCAATGTGATGCAATAAATCGCAAATGATTTGAACATTTCCAGATAATGTTAAATATATGCGAATACTTACAGCATGATACCCAAATAGACATTACGGGCGCAATGGGGTTGACTATAAGAACATAGACCTACAACACTCAATTTTCTGTTCGTAAACTGTTTGTTCAGTAAACTTTTCTAGAACAATCTGGAACGGAGAACATTTCTTGACAACCATTTTTGATTTTATTTTTTCTTTAAATTTTGACAGTTAAATAAAAAAAATTGACAGTAAATTAAAACAAAAAAAATCAAAAAACATCAAAAACAAAAATTGTTCAGTAGATTTTTCTGTTCTAAGTAATTCTATAGTGTTTGACATTTAATTGTAATTATCCAAAAACATTCTGTCCGATGCTGTTCTAAATCTACTGAGTAAATTTAATAATAGCTATATTTTAAATTTTTCTCAAAATTTTTAAATCAAAATTAAATTGCAAATTTTATATGATTTAATTTTCATATTTAAAACGAAAGACTTAAGAGAGAAACTTTGTAAATTAATTTAATAAAATAATAAATACTCTACTTATTTATCTATCGATTTATCTAATCCTAAAAGCCTTATTGATTAATTTTAAGTTATTATTTTTGTTTTTAGTATGAATTGTTGAGAATGTAAGATGCGATTTTTAAAGAAAAACCCTTATACCCTTCAAAAGTCTAAAATAATATAACATTATAAATTTTTGAAAATCCACCATACAATAAATCACATGTCAGAGTACGGCTTTGAAAAGTTTTTAAAAAAATATATATCTATTCGTAAAAATATTTACAGATCGCTAAGTAAGTAAATTATAATACTTATCCACTTCTATTTTATGCATACCTATAAGCTAAACAAAGCAGTTACTAATAAAATATTTTTTAAACTGTATATAAACTATTTGTTCGTAGTGTATTTAGTATATTGTAACAGTCTTATCATTTATATTTATACATTATATTCAAGTAATTATGCTCAATTTTGATTTATTGCTTATAATTAACAGTAAGATCTAAAATAACGAAAAAAAAATTTTTTTTAAAGTTCAAAATTTTAATCATTTGAAAATAATTGCGAATTCTTTTGTTATGTTCAAATATTCTGCTATTGCTGGTGCCTTTTGCCACCGATTATATTCATGCGATTCATCTAGGTATTCAATTTAATAAGAAAAATAATAAATTATAGATTGTACTGTTAGTATTGTTATAAATTGAATTATTTATAAATAATGAAGGTAATTATAATTTTATGGCGCCACATAAAATATTAATAAGATTATATTTTGTTGTGAACCAACCATTTTTGTTTTATTTAATTTTTTACTATTGATTAATTTGAATTGTTCTATTAATGAAATATTTAATAATAATTTTATTAATAATTATGTGCACACTATTATAGAAATAATAAATTATTGTAGAACTGGAATTGAAAAAGTATGACCTAAATTTAAAAATTAAGAGGTAAATGTGGGATTAGTGTTCCGGGATTATTAATGTTAAATTAGATAAATGTAATGTTACAGTTTTTATAGTTCGTTAAGGTATTTATAGAGCTAAATTTAAAATTGTTGATTGAAGTGAAAGTAGATAAAGATTTGAATATACCAATGGTTACAGAAGAACTGGCAAAATGTAAAAATATGGATATGCAATCATAGTGATTCAAACACCATAACACTTTAGAGAGAGCTCTACAAAACATTCCAATACCTATAGCAGGTTAAAAAAAATTGGAACGAACGGGCAAAGATAAAGTGTCAAATCAATGAACTAGAAGTTAGAACTTTTTAAATTTTGAGATTTGAATAAATAATAAACGTCATTATTGTTAAAAATTATTGTCATTTTCGTTTAGAAAGATTCAATAAGTTCAGTTAAGATGAAAATAAATGAAAATGTCATTCTTAGCTTATACACGTTAAATGTTTTTTAATTGTCCTGAGATGAAAAATCACATTGACTTAGTTTGAAAAATGTACCGGTCGATATTGTTATGCCCTCTAACTATACTTATCACTTACTGCTGTTACAGATTCAAATCCCACCCTGATGCGCGGATGTTGCAGATATATTTCTTACTTTCATTATTCTGTAAGTATAGTTTAAATGTATAATTTGACAATTACTAGGAATAAAACTGGAAGTTAATGCCATATCGAATGAGTCCGTAGAACAAAGCAGTTATAGAACAACATATTGAATATATTCTACGGACTATATGCATAATAGCATATATTTATAAAAGTCACAGTAATTGTTAATAAATCCGTTTTTTATATTGTTTAATAAAAATGTTGATTGCAAATGAAGCTTTATTTAATTAGATATTCCGATATTGGGTAAGGAATTTTGCTAATTTTCTAATAATTTAAATCTTTTATTCTTCAATATTCATTTTAAATAAGTATAATGGTATTAAAATTATTCCAAAATCTTAACAATTAAATTCATTTTTCAAAAACAGTCTAGTTTGTTTTGAACAGAAATAGAATTGTTTTTTCTTTATGTTCTTGACGGTAACTGAGATAGAATTACATATTCGTGCTTAATTTAAATACGGTACTGCAATTTTTTACTATATATATTGTAAGAATTGTAATTTTATAACACTTAAAAAAATTAAATTAATTATATTCTTCGGATTAAAATTTATAAATGAATGAATCAGGATTAAATAAACCAAAACTAATAAACCTCATAATAGTAATAAATAATAATAACACGTTTTTTAATCATATTTTCCTCCATATAAATATCTGTGATTTATTAATTTTTGCTCTTTATTATTAAATTTTTTTGTATTTAAAATTAGTTAGACAAAAAAAGAACAAAAATAAGAACAAAATATAATATAAATAAATTTCCATTCAAGTGCACTACCTTAAATGTAACCTTTTAACCTTAACACTGCCAACATCGCTCTTAATTACGATTGTGCTCTAGTAACCACACCCGTGCCAACATTTTCAATATAATATTTGTGCGATTCTATACAATAAGAAAAAAAAAATAAACCAAAAAAGAAATAATAACAAAAAAAAAAAAAATACAATTGTCGTGTGAGCATGCATTCCTATTCTTTACACCAATTTGCTCATCTATTTAACCAAGTAAGCAAGCAAGCTGGTAAGCCAGCAAATTTCAAGTGTTATAAGGAGAACGAACAAGAAATTTGTGTTTTTATTTGTAGGTACAAATAATAACAAAATAATAAACAAAAAAAAATGTTTTTTTAACAAAAATAAAATTAAACAAAACTACTAAATAAAAAAAAAACAAAAACAACAATAATAAAAAAAAACTAACACTGAACTCACCTGAAATTCAGCCTTCAATTTTGATTAAAACGAAATAAACATACAAATTCACAGCAGATTGGGCACATATTACATACCATATTCACACGTATAATTTCAATATATATATATATATATATAATATAAATATATACAAATATGAATAGTTAGTATGTCGCGCTTCTATACACACATCCAAACAACACACTTACAACATCCCAGAAATAAAAACATCTGAAGAAAAGAAAAACTAGAATGTTATCACGTTTAGATGCTTATGTTAACAAGTATCTTACAATGTTAAATGAATTAAAAATTAACAAAAAAAACAAAAAAACGAAAACAAAAACAACAAAAAAGAGGAAAAATTTTACAAATATTTTTCAGCATCAATAAACACCCAAAGCGCGGCTAAGTGGTGGTGATTTTCGCGGCAAATTTTTAATTTTTGTTAAATTAAGAGAAAAAATAACATCAATATCAACAAAATCAAAATAAAACCAACAAAAAAAAACAACAACAACAAAACAAAAAAACAACAAAAAGCAAAATAAAAAATAACTAAAAAGTCTAATTGCGAACCCGCGAAAAAAAATAAGCTGTTAAACTCATTTTTTACCAGGTAAATTTTGTTTTTGTTTTGAATCAATATGGATATATCGCGTTATACATTATTAGGGGGGCGTTAAGAAATTACAATAAATATTCTGATATAAAAACAAAAAAAAAAAACAAAATTAAAAATCAATTTAATTGCAACGCCGATATGTTAACGAGCAATAATCAGAGTGTGTAAATAATATGTTGTGAATATTTTTATACCTACATCGAATTTGGAGGGTGGTCGGTTATAATAATAACTAATAACTCAAATTGTTAATTATGCTCATTGTAACTGAATATGTTTCTAGTTAGCTTAAAACAACTAATTTAAGACATTATTGATCATGAGACATTGTCATCAGACATTTTCATAAAATAAAAATTGTGACAAGGTCTTATAAAAAATAATTGAATTCGTCTGGCAGATTATAATAGAAGGGAAATGAAATTATACTAGATTTTAGTTATTTTTTGTGATACAATTTTGGGTCTTCATATTGAAATAAATCAATCAGTAGAATTGCAGTCCACTAGAACAACTATAGAAAAACAAGACAATATACAAATTATGTGAGTGAAAGTGTAAAATACATGTTGTATTGTTAAGAATGTGGTAAGGCACAATTGAGTATTATTTACTTGATAGTGTAGTGAAACTAAAGAATTTAACTAACTAATATGTCTATGTACATAAATATAACAAGGGGCATTTAACAAAACACATATTTTTGGTTAGAATTCAGTATTTTTCATATTGAAATGGGATTTAGTATACTTCAAAATTAATCAATGGATTTTTCAAAGTCAGTTAATCTAATTGATATTTTTTCTAATATACACATTCTCTTTGAAATCGCTTTCCCTTCTCGGATACATTACACATTTTCATGTAGTTCAGAGTACCAAGGTTCCTGCAGAGTCATTCAATACAAATTATGCCAATAATTAAAATACAATATTTTCATTCTAGTAAATTTTCAACGTATTCCAGTTGTCCAAGTGAACGTTGATAAATATCTCTTTGAATGAATATGTTCCACTTCAATAAATCCGTGAAAGTTAAAAGATTTTGATAATTTTGAAGTAGAAGAAAATAAGAAATATTGTATTAACATATATCTACCTAAAATACATACCAATCTAAAATATACCGAATAGCCCTTTTTAAAAGTAGGTATAATTAAATAAAATCATTCCTGTGGGTATTTCATTTCCGTTAATATAATTTCATCCCCTTATAAGGCAAATCATAACGAAAATATAATCTTGCTCTAATCAGAACCAATTTGTTTCATTGATTATGACACATAAGTTCACGTAAATCTTCAAGAAAATAAGAACTTGAATTCTGCCCTTAATTCTTTAATTTCCTCAGTCTTCTGATGATGGTATAATAAACCAAATCAGTTACGATGTTTAATAAAATTAGTGAAACATACCTAGGGTTTTAATCTTTATTTAATTTTAATAATATTTCACCTTGAATTCATCTCTTGTCAATAGATATATATGGCAAAGAGATGATATCCAGAACTACAATCAGGTTTAAAGCCAATTCACAATGGAAACTATAATTAAATCGCCACTCTTCTATTACCTATATAACACAAAAAATTTATTCCTGAAACCCATCATCTGACTCTAATAGGATTACTTCTTTGAGAGGTCGTATCAGACCAATATATTATCCAGGAAACTCATGGTATCCAGTTGCTCATGGTTCTGACCAAAGAGCAGTGATAGTCGAAAACTGAATGACGCTCCGTCTCATATAAGTCTATCCTTCAACCTACCAAAACATTGCAGTATGTTTCAGATGAAGGTGATGGCAATAAAGAAAGCCACAGACTGGCTGAGGTCCACCGTATTATCTGTTAGAAATATCTGTATGCTCAAAGACAGTCAAGCTGCAATTAAAGCACTGGAGTTGGTAACGAAGTTCAAGTTTAAATCAAGCACTTACAAAAAGACTTTTATTGCCTAAGTGCCCATTTGTCATTTACCAACAATAATTTACTCTTTTTAGTTCCTCATAAGTGTGAGTGAAGCTTTAATGGGTTAGCGTTACACATTATTTTTTAGACCCTGATGCCTTGAATTCAAAAGTGTAGCTTTTGTTTCTCTTTATATGTTTTTAGTCAAATTCAAACACAAAATATATATGTACATATAATATGAAAATAAAAATAATAAAAACAAAACAAAAATACCCACGAAATTTAGAAAGTGAATTTTATGCAATAACCCTCGTCAAAAACTAACGAAAATAAATTATCAAATATTTCTTTGTTTATTTTTATTTTTATTTCTGTTTTTTTTTTTTCATTATATTTTTAAAAATGTATTTTCCTTTCAATATAATATACTTTGATAATATGGCGCTTGTCACATATGTGTAATTTGTATAATTGAGAAATGCATATTATTTTAGTAACGCCTTATTTCAATCAAATTAATTAAACTGAAAACAACAACATAACCTATAAAAATCTAAATAAATAAAAAATTAAAATAATAACAAACAAGCAAAAAAAAAAAAAAATAGAATAAAAACTAAATAATTTTATTAAACAAATCAGCATATTTGAATGGAAAATAGATAAATAAATAAATAAATCCTACAATTCTAAAACTAATTAAAAATTTGCATTTTCAATTAGTTTTTTTTTCTCCTTTTTTTTTGTTTTGTTTTTTTTTTTTTTTTACCTTTTCTATCACTTAATAAAGTTGCGCTGCAACGCTCGTTACCACAAAATAAACTGAATTAGAAAAAAATAAAGAAATAAAAAAATAAAAGTCACGATAAATCTTAGGTATAATTTTTTTGACTTAAAAAAAAAACAAAAAAAAAAAAATTATACTATATTTTAACCATTGAAGGTCAAAAAATGCTAACCATTCTAAATAAAATATCTGTAGTAACATATTGAAAAACAAAAATAATAATAATAGTTTCAGGTGAATTATGTATACTTTGAAATCATTATGCTTAGATACATTTTAAGTATAATTTAAAAAGTAAAAAAAAAAAAAAACTTACCTGTGTAATAAGATACTAACTTAAGAATTAAATTTTATTCTTTTAGTAGATAGTTAGATACCTATGTTAATATATTTTGCTTGTTTATTAAATTCTGAAAGTATATTTTTTACGTAATAAGAATTCATTTTTTAATAATATTCAACTAAAACTATGCATACTTATTATAGATAGAGTTTGTCTGTTTTATGTTGCTCAACATTAATTGCTAAACATTTTAGTCATATAGTTTTAGATATCAGTATTTTGTACCTATATAACTGTAGTAAACAGTAATTAATTATTGTTTCTGTTGTTATTTTGTTGTTTGTTATTGTTTTTGTTTTAAGAGGTGTTTTAATTTTTTTTTGTTTTTTAGTATATTTTACAGTGACGGAATGGGTGTTAAATATTGCGGGGCTGTTAATTTGAATACTGAATTTTTTTTTTTTTTTTCTTTATTTCAATCATACTAATTTAATATAAAATTTCATTAACTTAAAACTAAATTGTAAGTTGTAGATCTTAGCCTATGCTGTCTGGTCTTAAAATTTAAAAAAAATTAAAGTGCAAATAAAAGTTACTATACAAAGAAAAGCTATGGAACTGTCAATAATATGAAATAAAATAATTATTTGATATAAATTTCGACTTCAAAACTTGGACAAACAAATTCACTACGAGCAATTTTTTTTTTTTTTGTTTTTAATTATTATTTTTTCTATTTACAGTATCTAGAAAAAAGTTTACAAACCTAGATTAAATTCTAATACATTGGTTTACATATAAAAAAATATATATATTATTTTTTTTTGTTAATTTTGTTATCATTTTTGGTTTTGTGTGATAATTAATAGATAATAATTTTAACAGTTAAGCTGTAAATTCTATTTTCTACTATTTAAAAAATTTATAAAAATCAATACAATTTTGTTTTAGTTTGTGAGATAAAAACTTAAATTCACTGCAAACAAAATACTACTTGAAAGTCACCTAAAGTCCCAAACGATATTAGAATAATATTGATGCAAAAGAAATTAAAACACGTAAGGTTATCAAGTTATTCATATTTTTATTAATGTCTGCCGCAGCATTAACAAAATAATTATTATTTAAACATTCTGCAATCGACTTTAGATCGATCTAATTTTAAACATTTATGTTTTATCAACTCTAATTTAAAGTAAAAGACTTTAAATACTTTAGAAGTATGTTAAATATAAATTAGAAAAAGGCTCAGGGTGGATTGCACCCAGTAACAGTATGGTGTTATAATATATTAGAGGCCCCTATTGGGTAATCATAATTCAAATTAACTCCAAATTTAAAGTTTAAAAAAAAAAACCATCATTTACGTACTGTACTCGTTTCACGATAGCTTACAATTTATTTAGAAAACATAAATACCTCATATACTGTTTCGTTTCGATATATTCCCTATAGTAAGTGGCATTTAATGGATAAAATTACTAAAAATAAAATATTTTTGTAATTAAAGAAATTTAGAAAAGAAAAGAAATTATACATATTTTAACCAAAAAAAAAATCATATATAGATTACTACAAAGTATAGAAAACAATAATTTGAGACAGTTATAGTTAAAAAAATAAATAGAAATAAAAATTTTGTTATTATAAAAAATAAAATCAATGTATGGATATGTCATATTTATATTGTTTACTTCTTGTATCTTTATTAAAAATAATACTGTTATTTAAAAGTTTGAATATGAAACTATAAATAGAAATTTTTTCAACCGTATCCACATTTCTGTTGTATATACAACTTATTTACATATTAAAAATTCATTAAGTAGAAGAAAGGTAAAATGAGAAGGTGTTTACTGCGCAGGTCCTTGAATGCTTTTCTATTATAATTATAGATTCAATGTCAGTGGGTGATACAGTAATATTGGGACAGTAGCTAAAAAACTTTAAACAAAGGGATAAAAGTTAATGCTAATGCGTTTACTCGATAATTTTCATAAGATTTAATTTCAATTATATAATCCACAGATATTTTTTATAATTTTAATTATATAAGTTTTCTCGAGTCCATTTTATATAATAAATTAATAAATTTGAAACATATGAATGTCAAACAAAAAAACCAATTTTAAAAATCATAAGACCAAACAGCCTATGCTACGATTACACTTAAAACAAAATTTATAACACAAATATAAATACATTTACAGAATTAAGCATTGCATTAATACTCTGAATTGTATATGAATTTTAAAATTACAAATAAAGAAAAAAAAGTCAATAATCAAAAGTATCTATATAATATAAATATGTGGTAAGTAAATAAATATTGTGTTAATAACAAATTTTTAATAATATATGATTTCGAAGCAGAACAGGTCAGCTTTAATAGACGATGTTATAAGTGATGATGAGGAATTTATTGATGGTAACATAAGGGAAAATGATTACAAAGATATTGAATTAGTGAGTGAACATGACCAAGATGGTGAAACTAATTTTGAAACTCACGGAAATGTGGATTTAATTTTTTTTTTTTGGAAAAGACGAATCTGTATGTCGACAGACTACATTTGAAAAACAAGGCCAAGTTCTAAAAATATATTTAACCATGTTCCCAAGTCAAGCGAAAGTTCTAAACATGTAACAACTAACCTTATATGATTTATCATTTCAACCATACTAACCTTATATGATTTATCATTTCAGCCATTTTAAATTGATACTATAATTGTAATACCGGCTGTTAAAGAGCATCAAATGAATAAAAAGCTATTAAACTGATTAATAGTTAATTTATCACTAAATATTAGTAGATTAAAAGAAGAGATAAGATTAGTAGGTGGACTAAGGGAGCAAATGATCAAGGTCTTCTTTAAGCTGATGGTCTTGTTAAAAGAAAATTCAACACTATTTTTGTATTATTTAACTGCCGTTAACATTCTTGTAATTGGATTAAATTTTACATTTCAAAATTAGTACTATAGAAAAGAAGATTAAAACGATTTTCTATACGAAAACGCGTGCTACTATTAATGTACGAGTTAATCTTGGCTTTCGTAATTTAGAATCAATTCACTGTTGTATACTTCAGATATGAATAAAATATCCGCAACTACCCAGTTTTCTTGAAATGTTGTATTTATTTGGAAGAAGCTTAAGGCGATTTATTAAGGTAGGATTATTAGGTTAGACAGGCGGCGGTAAGATAACGTACAGCAAATTGAAGATAGTTTTTTTAATAGATTCAATTCTATTAATATGAGTGAAGTACTGGGATAACCATCTGGCAGGGCTTCCATACTCGAGGTGGGGCGAACAAGGATATAGAATAAAAATTTGTCTCTAAAATCATCAAACTCTTTAGACCATCTTTGTATTATACCTAATATAGAAAAATGGCCTTGTTAATTATAATATTAAAGTGAAGTTTAAAACTCTTGTAAAGTTATAGTAGTTTAGTAGAAAGTCTTTTACAACCCCAGAAATAACAATAAATTGTCATTAAAATAGTTAAAGGTTTTTAGAAAAACATTATCCATACTAACCTTATATGATTTATCATTTCAGCCATTTTAAATTGATACTACAATTGTAATACCGGCTGTTAAAGAGCATGCGTATCAGGTTTTTAAAGGGGAGGAAGGAATCGCTACATTAAATTTTAAAAAAAATATTAACTAAATCGAGGGTCGATTGGTGATATTTTTAACTTCCGGGAAGCACCATAACAGTGTTCTATTACTAATAATTGTAGAATCCGAATTTCCAAAAAAAAATTACCTATTCCCATATTTTCGGTCGATTTAGGTGAATTTCCGGTTTAAAAAACCTTTTCCGGTTCTTTCCGGAATCACCAATCGATTAAGTTGATATGTTTTTTTTTTAATTTTGAAATAGCGGCTCCTTCTCTCCCTCTTAAAAACCTGATACGCATACTTTAGAGCCTTCGGTATAGTTATCTGTTATAAGTTATAATATTTTTTGTTTTCGTTCGTTTTAAAAATTCAAAAATTACTATAATGTCGTTTTCACTGACCTTTTATAATTTATAGTATTTTAAAAAAGACATTAACTATCATCTAGAATTTAAAACAAAGTAAATATTTCAGAAAAATATTTAATAATTTAGTACTTGGTACAATTTATAAAATAAAATAAAAATACTACAAATACAATTAGATCATTTGACTTTTTTTTATTTCAAAAGTTATAATAGCCTAAGTGGCATTGTAGAAACATACATACTATAAAACTTCATAAGATGTTAACTATATTTGGCTTGTATTTGATACCTTGTTAATCCAAAAGGGTTTCGATAGGTAAAAAAAATTGTGTTATTAATTTTTGTGTACCTACTTCTAGTTATGAAATTTAAATTTGTTTTTAATTCATATTTGTATAATATAATATTTTTTAACTGTTGAAACTATAGCATTTTAGCACCTTTTGCAAATTAATTTGATCAGTCCGGCACTGTGTATATTTACTTACATAAATAGAAATATTAAAAATTAATTTTGAAAAGCTGTCAGCGCTTCGTTAAAAATTATGCCAACATAATATTTAACAATTAAAGTATATAAGTTTTGTTATTATTGTTATAGATGTTGTTCCGGGAATTGAAGCTGGCGCTAAGAAATTTTTTTTTTTATTTTTTAAAACTTGTTAATGAATAATTATTGTTTAAGATTTATAATTTTTTTGCTTTTTTGATTCAACTCATTTATAATTTTCTTAAGAATTAAATTGTAATTTACTGTTGATAATAATAAATTTGTTGATAATTTTAATCAAGTCAAATTTTTGTTGTATTTGAAATTCGCTTCTGGATTTAATTTATGTAATATTTGATATTATAATTTTGTATATGTATAATAAATAAAATTAATTTTTTAAAAAATTATATTTAATAATGTTAGGTGTTAGAATTTCAAATTATTGTAGTGGTTTGTTAAAAAATTTGATTAAGTTCAAAAACCAAATTTAATTTAAAATTTAAAATTATTTGTTTTAATGATTATTTATTTATTTAAACATAGTTAATTTTTTTTGTTTTTCTACTATTTTGTTTTGATTTTGGTGTGTTCTCTAGTAGTAAATAACTCTTGAAAATTATACTAGAATTATGCAGAAAATTAGTTAATATAATTTATAATGAAGTCTTTGGAAAAAAGTTGGTTTATTATAATGTTGTTATTAAGTGTTGTGATTACATTACTGTGAAAATAATACTCAAAATCAGTTATAGAGCATTTTTTAATTTATTAATAGGATTTTTATTTTTTGAGTTATAATTTAAATTAAATAATTTAATTGTTGTCATGTTTCCGTTCACTAATGATTATTTTAATATTATTGATTGCAGATATCGATATTTCGGTAAAAAAAATACTTCCTTCGCCAGGATGAAGTTGTGCTTGTGACGCTTGTTGATGGATAGATGTAACGAACAGTAAGATTGTGACGAACAGTCAGGTCAACTTTAAAATCGTATACTATTGATAGTTATAATAGCATGTCATTGTAACTGATAAAATAGTTAAATAATTAAATAATTAAATTAAATATTTTAATAAAGTAAAACATTTGTCTTTGATAAATATGGCAACAGAATGTATTTAACCATTTCATTCAGAACTTTAAGCTTAAAATTGACTATTTCAAAGATATATGTACACATTTTTGGATTTTTTATATTTAGTATGGTACTTTTAGTTTATAATATTTTTATTAATATTTTATTATATTATGTTATATACTTGACATTCGTGAATAATTCTTGCAAATATTTTTTTATTATTATATAATTTAATTGTTATTGTATAAGATCAAAGTGTAATGTGAATTATTTTAAATACAACATATTTGATATGAATTAATTAATCATTGGATTTAAGCATACAATAAATCGTAAAAAAAATTTTTTTTAATTAATTTGTATGTATCAAAATATTTGTTATACTGGCTTTGTAATTCTGTTGAAATAAGGACTATATTATTTTTATTATTTCTAATGGCATGTATAAGGGACATTCACTATTTACTATTGCAATTATTTTAACCACCACAATTTTTAATCGAAAAAATAATATTTTTGGATTGTAACTAATTATACTCATTTTAGAGAAAGAACAGCTTACCGTAATTAATAATAATACTTATTTAGCGGTTAATAAACATTTTGATTCAATTTGGTTCTCTAAAAAACTAAATTTAATATAGTTGTTGGGTTTTGGTCTAAGTTCAGTAATTGTTTTTTGTTGGTCTCTAAGAAATAATGAACATTGTCAAAATTTTTGCTTCATCAAAGACACTGCGAAATAACAATTTTAACTCTATAAAAGCTTTTGAGCTGCACTAGTTATTAGCTCCAACTTTATCCGTCCACTATATTCTTAGAGCTTTTATACAGCTCCTAATATTAGTAAGGACTTTTATAGATCCCTTATAACAATAAACATATAGCTTATAGAGCTAGAGCTATAGCTAGCTAACTTTATTTGTAATTTTAGCTCTATACAATTATTTTCCTTTGCTTTTTTTGAATCACTTAGCATTTTAAGCACTTTATACTAACACACTAAATAAATTAACTTTTGGAGCATGTGTAAATATGCCGATATACAAACCGAATTATAATGTATGTTGTTATAATATAGCTACCCACGTAACAATTTTATTGCTATAAGAGTCTTGCGCACTCTTATAACACTATTATAAAAAGTCTTATAGCAGTAATAGTGTTAATTTGAGTGCTCCGCAATTGCTACGAAAGGTTATAAATACGTTATAGCACTAAAATGTGGAATCCGATAAGGCACCGGAGCAAGTGCTGTAATATTGTTATAGGATTAGTATACATGTATTTGTGTATAGATTTTTATTTTGAAATGTTATTCATTTGAAATAATTTATGTTATGCGAGAGTGAGAAAGGTATTATTTTTTATTTTCGAATAATAATTTTATGGAGTTTATATTTATTTCCTGAGAAAGGGGGATAGATATTAGTTAATAATATAAAAAATGTCTTACTAATAAATAATATTTTTCGGTTAAAAATAATTGTATTAATATTTATAATTATTGTGACCAAAATGCAAAATTTGGCTGGGAATGAAATTTCATTGACATTTATTATAAAAATAATTCGAAAAAATACAATGCCCTCCAAAAATAACCAATTATATTAATTTTTAAATAAATAAAAGAAAATATATTTTTAAATTGCATCTTTAAAACATTTAATAATGTATGTTAATTTATGCTTTATTAATAACATTGTAGGAATACAGTAAAACAATAACACCACTACTGCTATTTCAGCAATTCTATTCTTATAACAACACTTTAACTCTTAATATAAGATTACGCACTTTTAGATTTATAAAAACATTGCTGTATCACTTGCGGAAAATCCCGTTATAACAACTCCCGCAATTATCACAATATTCCCATAAAAACATCATTATAACACCTTTGGTGCTTATCGGGAGTCGTATAGAAGTCTTGTAGCGCTTATTTTGTTTTTATAACAATAAAATGTTACGTGGGTATATTATGTTTATTACACTTATTATTTTTATTGTGATACATATACATACATATTAATATATTTTTATTCGTATTGATTCGCATCTAATTTAATTTATAGATTAATATTATTAAATTTTTTTATTACAATAAAACAATATGAAAATGTGATATTGCAAGTTAATATTTTTCAAGCTTAATCAAATATTAAATTTCGCTGTCATTAAACTTAACTAATGTTATTTATAAAATGATTATTATATCCAAAATATTTATTCCAATTAATTTATTTCGAAATTTTGCAATGTTTACAAATTGAAGACATGATGAATTAAATTTTTTGAAATTTAAAAGCGCTTTAAAATAATAGCACCATTTTTGATACGAATTAGAAAGCTAAAAACCATAATATCTATCAATGTGTCTTAAATAATTTTTTGTCGTTTTAATATGATACAATTAGCTATATTGTCAATAGCTTTTTAGCTATTATTGTCCAATAATATTTTATCTATTATTTCAAATAGAAATGAAAAATATAATTATTTATTTATTTAATAAAAATTAAATAAATAAATAATTATATTTTAGAATATAATAATTCTTCCAGCTCTTTATCATAATAAAATGTAGCAAATAGTTTTATATCACTAAAAAAATGTTGATTTGGCTCTGAAAGAGCGTAACAAATTAATTAATAGGGCAGTGAAAAGTAAATGCTATATTTCAGAGTACTATGACGCTGATGATAGCTTTTAATGAGCATATATATATTATAAAAGAATATAATTATTCCAACAGCTTCATCAAAATGCCACATAAAGTTATACATTATTAAAGCTAAATTTTCTATTATAAGAAAGAAATTATTATTTTAGCTCTTAAGTAGAATAAATTAATTCTACAGACCTAATAATACTAATTATTGCATTGTCGAGTTTATATATATTTTTATTTCAATTTAGAAGTCATTTAGAGCTAATTATGATTTGTTTATTTTTTTTACATTTAGGGCTCTAGAAATTGTTACTTGGGATATGCTGATAAAACTTGCTTTCAGTTTATAAAAATTATGCATTCATATGTGTATTCATAGATAATCTGGTAAAACAATTTATCGGTTATATTTTTACTTTTTTATTCTCATTTTGTTTTAAATGTGTGTAATGGAATTATGGACCCTTACATACCCGTGTATGTTGATTATGGCATCAAAAACGCTTTTCAAACACTTCAAAGAAGCACTTAGACCCATTTGTAAATTGAGAGTAGCGAAAATTTCAATGAATTTGGATGCTTAAATTAGAAATTATTTTCAATCAAATTTAAATACATACTCGGGTATGTGGTTATAGACATAAGGGTTAATAAATTATCTTAGGAAGCAGTTGCATTTACTATTAATTGATTATTAGTTTCTACTTATTTCTACTTACAAATATTTTCTAGTCTATAAATTAACATAATAATTGTTTTAAATGGCTTTACATTTTTTGGAATTATTAGAACTAAAATTATTTAAATCTTGTTTTTAATTTTATTTTTCTGATTTAAGTGTTAGTAACTATTCACATTTGTTGTATACAATTATTGTAGAGACTTATTGTATCATGTATATGAACAAATTAATGAATTAATAAATAAATAAATTAACATTGAACAAAACATAGAAAAAATTGTTTTGAATCTTTATTTACTGTTATTTATTCGACATTTATATCCATCTTTGTTTTCCAATTATTTATTATTCATTTGATGAACTACATTTTTAATAATAGTTATATCGTTACCGATTTCAACATTCTATATGGTAATCTAGTTCCCAAAGAAAAGTAATAAATTAACGTTAATTTAAATACAATTCTAAATATATTCTTAATTACATAACTGTTTAAAAAAATTATCAAATTTAAGAAGTATCAAATTTGGAGCATAACATAAAAAAAAGAAAAGCTATAAATAAAAAAAAAAATCATTTTTTTTTGTTCTAAAAAATTGACATGACAGTGAACGTGCGCACAGCGCGACATTACTCTTTGACTGACATCATAAAAATTGCATAAATTGTTTATTTTTCTTCTTCTTTTTTTTTGTTTTTGCTTTTCTTTTGTTAAATACAATTTGAAATCAATGAGAAAATTATTTGAAAAAAATCAAAAAACAAAGAATTTTTTTGTTTTTCTTTTTTTTATTAATAATTTTTAAAATCAGTTAAGGTTGAACTATATTGTCGTATTTATGAAGAGAATTCATAATAAATAATTAAATTTTCATAGTTGTTTTTTTTTTGTTTTTCTTAAATTACGTTCCAACATCATTCATGACTTATATGACCTCGATGAATTTATTTTAAATAAAAAAAATAGCAATGACTTTTTTAGTACTAACAAAAAAAAAAACAAAAAAATAAAAAGTGAAAAAAAAAAAAAATAAAAAACAAAACAAACTTTTCACAGCATGGGATCTATAAAGAAATAACAATAACAATAATAATAATACTAAATAACCAAAAACTTAATTTAATTCATCAATAAAATTAAAAAATTGAAAAATTTGATTAATTTCAAAATTTCTTTATTCAGAGGTATTTAATAATAAAACGAATTATACCTGTCACTTATTTTTTTTTTTTTTTCCAAAACGCACGTTCTACTCAATAAACAAAAACAAAACAAAAAAAAAAAACACAAGAAAGAGAAAAAAAAAAATTTGCAACCTTAGTTTTCTACATTGTTGCAATAAAAAATTCTTTTACTTTAATAGCCTGGGGTGATTTAAATTTTTACAAATCTGGATAGTTGTCCATTCTAAAATTAAAAAAGAATGTTCGTCTGAGAATAAATTTATATTTATTACAAATTTTAGAGAATAATATTTATAAAAGCTTTCATTGAATGGATTCAATTAACTCTAACACCACCTTTATTACACAATAAATAATTTATTGTTAAAATAACAAGGATATGAATTTGACAGTCACACATCCAATAAAAATTTAACAATATTATGTTAATCAGAATTTAAATCGAATATGTTTATCACATAATATAAATAGAAAATATTGAAGCTGTTTCAATCGATTATTCTAGCTGGAAAAAAAAAGAAAAACAAGCACTGATATAAACGGAAAGCCTAAACATGATACGAACAATTAAAAACATAGATAACATAGAAAACATCATATTAACGATTATAAAGACATAATAATTAAGAACAGAAGCAAAATCAAAATCAAATGGTTACTGGGACACGCAGGGATAGAGGGTAATTAACTAGATGACAAGGAAATAAAACAATCAACTAAAAGACCACTACTAACACCACAAACATGTGATGGACAGGCAAAACAAGACCTGGTAAATTGATCACACAACAATCGGTAAGATCAATAAATTAAATTTGTTTTAATAAATGCTATACAATTCCAAATGTAATATTCCAAATGTATAATTTATACAATTCCAAATGTAAAATTTATAATTAAAATTAATAAAGAAAAAAAAATACAAAGGACATAAAAAACTTTGACCACAAAAGAAAAAAACAAGCATGGGACAAATTAAACTCATTTAGACGATTAAATAAAATATATACGCCAACACAAAAACCATACAAGCGACTAGAATAAGACAGCTAAGTGTGAAGTTTACTTGAGTTCAGTTGCGCTGCCCAAATGTATCCGGTACCTGCTACCTAGACCAATATGTAGATATTACAACGATAACTATAACAATACAACATACACTACTGGACTGTCACAATACACACACGCACCAATCGAATGACCTCAGAAACACTAAAACTAACTAATGAAAAAGACATAAGACACAGAAAATTAAACTTTCAATCCACAGCATATGGAACGCCATCTAGCAATAAAAAATACAAAAATAAATTAACAGAATAAAATTAAAAAATAATATACGAAGAGAAGAACACAATGCCTTCTTCCGGTTACAAAAAACAAATAACAAAATAAATAAAGTAAAGTAAGCAAAGGGAAAAAGCTTAAATAAAAACAAATTATTTAATATGTATATTTTTATATGTATATAGTTAATATTTCTTCTTCGAAATATTTTTTATTAACTTGTTTTAGAAAATAATTATTAAAACTTTTGTTAATTCATTTTTCACAAGGTTTATTTATAAATTAATTTTAAAATGTTTTATTGATTTTTATTTACACAGATTAAATTTATTTATTTTTATTTTATAACTATTAAGAATTTACACAACTATAGATTTTAAGATTTTAATTCCGTTTTCCTCAATGGTCCATCTGAGACTTTGTTAATAAAATCAATCTAACAACGGTGTCTTTCATTTTCGTGCGTGCACAGTAACCGGAAATAGTAACCGGCTGAAATATATCTTTGAAAGGCACCATCTATTAGATCTATTACATAACTATATAATTAGATTAGATTAGTTTTTAGATTAGATTAGATTTAGATTGAATCGTTTGTATTTCATTTCTATTAGTATTAAATAAGTAGATATAAGATTTGTAATCAAGATGGCTTACATTCTACCCGGGAAAGGGATTTCAATTTTTTGTTGTATATTTATGTGAAGTTGAAATAATAAAATTATATTAAATTAAATGAAAGTATTTAAACCGTTTCAATTATTACTCTTTACTTGACAATATTTGCAAAGTGAAGAGCAATTTGTTTACTAAATTATGAGTCATTCAAGTAAAATTGTAAAAAAACAAGTGTGGTGTATTAAAAAGCTAACTAATAGCTAACGCATTTTTAATATTAATTATTTTAATTTATTAATTTTTCTAATCGAAATTAACCCAAATATTAGAATTTAGATTAGGAATATAATAACACAATATAATGGTTTTATTAATCTGAACTTTTTTTTTCTTTATAAGAAAATAATATCCCTTTAATTAAATTTCATAACTGAAATTGATAATTTCGAACAATGACAATATTTTGAAAAATAGTAAAAATTAAATAGGTACGTGCATATATATATATACTAGCAAAGTCCTGGCGTGTGCTGTCTCGCCCATGTTGACCAAATGAAATGTTCATTAAATATTTACCAAACAATCGGCACCGTGGTGTCGATAAAGTAAATATACCTGCTATAGTAAAGCTAATGAGATCTATTTGATTAAGTCACCTACTTGGTCAAATCACAAAAATTAGTTCGTAATGTATATAAATATCACCATCCGTGTACTTTGCACCTTGTAATTACTGTTGCTTCAATGATTTAGTTAAATTAAAGCTTCTTTATACCGATATTTTTAGTTTTATTTCCTAAAGTTAAAATAAAGATATTATTTTTGTTACTTACTCCCGAGCAAAAAATGCACATAAAATTGAGCATGATTGAAGCATATGGTTCTTTTAACTCAATTACTGCTACACGTAAAGTTTGCCTTTGAACTTTATTTATAATAATAATAGCAAGGCATAGTTTTATAGGAAATTGAAAACGTTTATATTGAAAAGGTAGTCATATGGATTTAATGGTATTCTAGTATTTATATAGATATATATATATTCAGGAAAAAAGTGACAACTTCAATTTTGATTGACATAATTTAATTTTTTTTATACAATGTTTACTTGCTAATGACTCTGATTTATTAATCATATGCATATCTTAAGCTTTTATTATATATTTTTATTCCATATACATATTTCAACAACAACAACAAAATCATTTAAAATAATGGAAGCTGGTACCCCAGAAAAAAATTATTAAAAAGCCTGATACTGCAACCAATACTAAAATCAACAGTTTGTCAACTCTACGCTTCTAGACTTTGGCCATTACCTATATATATTTTTGTAGTTTTGGAAATAGATTTTATTTATCAAGACATCGCCGTACACTGCAATAAAACACCCAATTTCGTATCAATTGGATTTTGACAAGTTTGCTTTATAGATACATTTATGTTTAGAGGATGAAAAGTGATGATAAACGGAATACGATCTATTCACTATTGGAAGACGGATTATTTTTATTAAAATTTTTCTACTGGATACGGAATCAAATTGATGGGATTGTAACTAAATATCGTTTATTAAAATGTCGTATTTTAAAAATATCGTTTTGGGTTGGTGCTAAGTCCACAAAAAATAAATCCACAAAAAAAATATTATTTAACTAAGACAGAATTACCAAACTGTATTAAAAGAAATATATTACCCTTTTCCGGAAATAAATATAAAAATTTAAATAAATTAATTCCGTTATTATTTATTAACATTCTGGAAAAGGGTAATATAATTTTCCTCCTCCTTATTTCAGCGATTTTTGTGTTTTTCGATCGTTCTTTGTGGATTTTTTTTTTGTGACAAAAGTCATTATTGATTTTGTTTTTTGTGGATTTACTCATTAACCCATTGTTTTTCTTAAAATATTGTTTTTTTCAAGATATCGTTTTAGTTCCAGAATATATACCTTAATTATTTGTAAGTGTAATATTCATTGGATTTATGAATATTTACAAAATTTAGATTAAAAAAGCAGTAAAACAGTATTTTGAAAAAAAAACGATAAATATATTGTAAAACGATATTTCAAAAAGCAAAATTTTGATCAAACAACATTTTAAAAAGCTAAAAATTTTGTTTGTTAATTTTTCATCATTCTAATTTTCTTTTTATTTGTCTTTGCTAAAGTTTGACTTTGCTAAAGCAATTTGCTGCCTTATACAAATACATTTGGCTTTTATACAGCATTTGAGATTTTCTGTTGCTAAATCAGACTCTTCATGTTAGCTATTATGTTGATTTTTTTTAAAAATATTATATACCTTACCTGTTATATTGCCTTTCTGACTTTTCTTTACAATAATAACTCGTTTATTCTCTGATAATAGTATAAATTTAACCCTGGACAAATTAATGTTAATAGAAATAAATTTAAAGTTAAATGTACATCAAAAAATACTACATATCGTACGCTGGGTGGTGCAGTAACACTTTTCAGCTTTGATTTCCGATCCTTCAAGTTTGATTTCCGATGAAGCAAAAAAAATGCTTTATGAGTTTTTGACCTAGTTCAGTTACCTTTTGTTATTGGGATAAATTAAATAATAAAAATTAATTGAAACTATACTCTGGTAACAATTTAAGTAAAAATGGAGCTATTCTATTTAAGAAGGCTTAATTGCTGACAATATCAGTAGTTTTCTACATTTAATGAATTAATAAAACCAGTAATTTGATAAATAAATGCTCGAAATGCTGCCATTGTAGTTAAAAATTGTAATAGTATAAACTTGCAGTACCATACTTAATTTAGCATGAAAATGTAATTCTACCCAAGTTACTGTCAAGAACATAAAAAAGAAAATCACAAATTTTTCACATTCATATTTTTTTTACTAGAGAATACAAATTAATGTAATTCAGAGAATATCAAAAACTTTATACAATTAGTACAATTTAATTTATATAATTTTCCGAAAATAATTTCATCATTAAAAATAACCATGTGTTTCAAATCGATTTTTATTCATTAAACATACTTAAAATATCAAAAATTCAATTATTAATGATTACCCTTGAAATTGAATTTAATCGCGTATTTGTAAATTTTTTTCTTTTTTTTACAATAAATATTCAATTTCTTATAAAAAAAAAATTAATATCTAACAAATCTAGCATTCCATAAGAATTACAATAATCAAATAAATAATAACAACAACAAGAAAAAAAATAAAAACAAAAACAAAAACAAAAACGGAACTAATCGAAAATATTGGAAATATTTCAATTGATTTCAATTGAAAATTTTCAATATTATATATATATGTATATGTATATTTCCATTTAAAATTTATTAAATCACCATTACATTTTAATATTGCAGGTATATATTGATATTGTGTACATTATGAGCTCATCAAAATTCTGTTTGAATCCTAATATCGTGCATTTGCAATTCTTTAAAAATAAAAACTAAAGAGAAAAATTAAAAAAAATACAAAAGAAAAAGACGACAACGACATTTTGAGCTCATTGAACTAAGAGTTGTCAGCGATAACAGCAAAAAAAATATTTTTGCTTCTATTTAAGTTGACTAAAGTCATAAAGTTCAATTCGAAAAACAACAATAACAAAAAACAAAATAAACAACAACAATAATAATAGAAATAAAAATTTTCATTCATTTTCCCTTTTTTTTTTTTTATGAAGTGTTAATTCAATAATTTTTTTTTATTTTTTTTTTTTTTTTTAATATTAAATAAAATCAGTAAGAGTAAGCAAATAGAATTCGTGTTTAAAATACACAAAAAGTATGTGTAGTTTCAGTGTTTCAGTTAAGAATTTCAATAAATATTTTATATAAAATAAAATTACAGTAGGTGACAGTAGTTTAGAGATCCTCAACATTAACTTTATATGTAAATACTGTTGTGACAGTGTTTATGTTTAACTAGTGATATTTTCATTGATTAAAAATAATATTCTAAAATGGAAAACAAATCGCAATAAATCTAATTAGGATCGTGAATTCAAAGTGGACTAGCAAAGTATTAATTGTTTAGGATAAAATATAGAGGAGCAGAAATATTGAATCCTGAAACCCACACAGGTCTTGCAAGCACTTTTTGAATTTAGTAATAATTTATATAATAATAATAATATTCTTTATTTCATTAACTATACTTTAGTCAACTTACATACTCAATTTACAAAATTATATAACAAATTATTTCAGATTTCTTAGCCTAGTATTTTAATGAATTTATTCAAATATGTAATAAGGTCGTACTATGATAATCTAAAGCTTGTCAAAAATAATATATATTTAATTTAAGTGGTTTTTGACACAATATAGGTTTTTTCAGGCCAGGTCTTTACATTATTTTTTTTTTTATTTTCTAATTACATATTCTATTATTCATATGATACAATTTTAATTTTTGTTTCTATATAAAATAATTTAATAGTTCAATTTTTCTTTTACATATTAATTTATTATATGAAGTGTTAATGTAACTAAATATTTTCTATTTTATTTCATTTTTTTTTCACATTTAATATTTTTTTTAACATATTTTATTGATTTTGTTTAATTTTTTGTCTTAAATTGTTTTGTATAGTTCAATACCTTTTATCTTTCTATAATTGGTTTCATCATCACTCTTTAAAATATCTAGACTATTCGTTTCTAAATTTCTACTAAATTTTTGTATATTTAAAGACCTGTCAAAATTGAAATTAAATTCAAGATCCCACCAACTTTAGCTACTGAAAAACTCTTGGCAATACTATGTTATGTTGAAATTCATTTAACATAGAATAAAAACATAACATAAAAACAATTATACATAATAAATAATATATAAAGCAGGAAAAAAAAATCGAAAGTGTTTCTAAATTAATGTTGAGTACTGTTCATCAAAGGATTGAATTTAAATAATTATTTTTCAATTTTATTTATTTTTTTTTCACGATTGCTTACTGTTCATTGCGCTGACAATAACTGATTTTATTTTTTGAATTTTTATATACAAAATTTTTGATATGGTATTGCTTGTTTAGACAGATATCATTTGTTGTGGGTGGCGACGGGATACTTATTTTTATTCAAAGCACTCCTTTAATTGTCCTACAGTTTCTTAGTATATAGTTGTTAGTAAGCGCAATCATTTGAGAAAAATAAGAAAAAAATGAAAACATTAAAATGAAAAAAAGTACCTTTTATTGTAACACAAAATTATCTGGAAATTTCAAAATTAAATATAAATCTAGAAATTTTTTTTTTTCTTTATTCTTGTTAATAATAATAATGAGGTACTATTATTATAGATTTATTAAAAATTTTATTAAAAAAAAAATAATGTTGAGCACTGAACAGTACAACTATATTTAAACTCACCTTCTATAATTTTATGGAATTATAAAATTGATTTTTAAATTAATTTTAACTAGGTATATATTATACCAGTTATTTTTTATTCGTCTTTCTTTATTTCTACACATCTTGTGTTTATACTCATTTTATCTTAAAGCGCCCGGAAATACTGATATGTCACGTTTTCTTAATTGACATTTCCAAAACATCCCTATATGAATTTTTTATTTATGTGACTTATTGTACTCTTTTATATACACTTAGTCTCTTTGTCATCTACTCATGGAATTCTAAATATTATTTTTTAAGTTAGATCCACTATTTATGTTGGAATTGATGTATTTTTTTTTAAATCGGTGCAATTGCACTATATTTACTGAACTGAGAATCATTGAATGCCATACTTCAAATATAATACGACAAATTCAGATTTAAGCTGGATGGCTTACTAAAGAAAGATAAGAGAAGTAAAATAGAGTATATCTTACTAGATTCTAACGACTGAGCTCATTTGAGACAATTCAGATTTAAATCTGATGTCTTACATTCAAGAAGGACAAGAGAGGTAAAACAGAGTATATCTTACTAGATTCTAGCGACTGAGCTCATTTGAGAAAAAGAAAATAAAAATAAAAAAAAATAAATAATTGCAATAATGTTTTTGGCTAAATGAGCCATAATAAGCAATAATGAGCTTCTGTATGGCTGATACTGTAAAAGTTACAAGCTGTGGACTAATTTGAAGGTGATTTTATAATTTAGCACAGCAAATTGAAGATTTCATTAAAGATAATTTTAGCAAAAAAAAATTTAGAGAAATATGTTCAATTGTATACTTTTATGTGAACTAGAAAGTAAGAGTAGTCTGATTATTATTACTGCCCATCCACTCATTTAATCAACTATAGCTATAATATCATTGAAATTAGTAACTAATTATGTTCTAGAAAAATTACTCTTGTTTATGTTTAAAATTAATAAATTCTATAAATGTAGATTACAAGTTATTTTCCGATTATTATCATTATTGTCCATGCATGTGTCTGTATTAGTTTAAATTTTTTTTTCATAGTTTGCTTTTATGGATATGTGATTAGTAAAAGAAAACAAAAATTAGAAGTACTATACAGTAAAATTTAGAATCGTAATGGGGTTAGTCCTTAAATCCACAAAAAAACAAAATTCATAATGGCTTTTTTCACAAAAAAAAAAATCCGCAGTAAACCTTGTTATTGCTTTTACGCATTTTATTATGTACGGCACTTTAAGCGAAATTCTGAAGCAGGAGAGATTTTTTCAAAGTTCTACACCTTTTACAGAATAATTATTGATTTTGAGTTTGTGGATTTTGACTTTTAAATTTTTTTTTGTGGATTTCGGTTTGGGGATTTAGTTACCAACCCTTGTAATGTATAATATAATCCCTCAATAAGCAAGCATAACGGCTTGAGGCTTGTCAATTCGGATGATTTTTGATATATCATTCAAATATATTATTCGGAATAGCCCGGGTCTGACTTAAATAGGCTGAAATGGTTAAAGCAACATTATATGTTTGAGAACTGGGAGTAAGTATTTTGATAATGGCAAATGACTGTATAGTTTACACATTTTTAAATTAACTATAAACTCTCGATATCTTAGATTATCTATCCTACGACCACTTATATAGATTTAGAAAATTAATTAAGGTATTTTTTTTATATTTTAAACTGAATTTATTTTTTTAAATATTTCTATTTGTATATTTAGTGACATTATCTGTAAACGATCTGTAAAGTTACGTTCGAGTTTACATAAATGCAAACATTATGCGTATGTAGAAATACATTTTTACTTATTAAACAATCAGTAAAGGTACATTGTAGCTATGAGTTTATAAAAACGTAAGCATTTTGTATCTGTAAACATACATTTTTACTTAGTAAATGTTCAAAAACTATGTTGTAGCTATAAGTTTACAAAAACGTAAACACTTTGTGTCTGCAAACATACATTTTACTTGGTAAATGATCACTAAAGGTACATTGTACCTATAAGCTTACATAAACGGAAACATTTTTTATCCGTAAGTTTATAGTAACAACGTATATACAAACAATAAAATTACAAACGTAATAATGAGTTTACGTTTATAATTTATCTTTACTGTACCTATGCATTCTGTGACATAATTTTGTTTAAGCATATATACATTTACAATTTTTGTATGTATACAGTAATGTGTACAGTAAACGATTTGTAAATGTATAACAAAAATTTGTGACTATGAGTTATATACATTGTTCCTTGGGTTATACGTGACATAACGTCAATTATTTCTCGTACAGAATTATATTCTTCAAACACAAAATTATATAAATTTATAGCTATAAGGGCTAAATGTCTAAATGTTGTAAAGGAGAAAAACGACCAAAGGATGCGTAAAAGAAAAATAGATGCTGAGAGCTATATTGGAATTTCAAAAATTGTGACTTTCACAGAGTACTGTTTTCAAAAACAAAACAATATGGAGGAAGATTGTCCAACATTTTTAAGACTTAATTCGAGCTGTCGAGACTCAAGATGAATAGGTTATGATGATGCTAGCATTTTAATATTCCATGTTTTAAAAAGTATATTATGCTATTACCACAATGGACCATAATGATCTAAGTGTGTCGACATACTGTTCGGCAGCCACTACTACATACATCTTATGCTATTTGGTTGACACGTCCCCAAAACTTATAATCAAATATTATTATATTATAAATTAACTCATATATCATTCTTATAAATATATTCATGTTTTATTTACAAAATATTCAAAATACCACCGATTCATCTTGACAGGTTTCCATCTTAACCACTTTACTACAATTTATTATTATTATATTAGCTTCCAATTTCGACCTAGGCTCTATCTATTTATTATATGTAGAATTTAATATGAGCATATAAAAATATAATTTGTAAATCTCACTCTTTATGTTTTCCTATCAGGTTTACATGGTGCAAAAAAAAAAATATTCACTTTATTCTCTTCTCTCTTAACCATTATAATCTTAAATACCGAGACCGTGACTTGTCTAAGCAATAATTATGTCAAAAAAAAAAAAATTAAATATATTAGAAAAAAAAAATTTAAGTAATTTTTAACGATAAAATTTTCTGATTAAAATACAAAAAAAAAAAAATTAAAAATTGGAAAATTATCAATTCTGAAAAAGCAAAAACAAAAAAAAAACAAAAATAAAAAATTAAGACATTAAAATAAGGAGAACACAAAATTTTTGCCATTGTCTGTTCACTAAATGAATGCGCGCAGCTCCAATTGAGATCATAAGAAACGTGGGCATGAAAATTATCTATTTTGAGAGTTAACAACAATAGAATTTAAAGTTAAGGGAAATATAATCGTGAATTAAATTTTTTCCAATTTGTTTTTTTTTTTTTTTGTTTTTTAGTAATTTTAGAGAATTACAAAATTTCCAGGTGCGACGGAAGTGTGATGAAAAACTTGAATTGTCTAGCCATTTAACTTTAATGTCATGTACTCGTGTTTGAATGTAGATATATGCACATATATATACATATATATATATATATATATATATATATAAGTTGTGGGATTAATTTTTAACTGTAAAATACAATTTTAACTATTTATTGTTGTTGTCATGAAATAAGGGTTAGTAATTATTTTTGAACTTTTATCTATTAGTTATGTAACACTTTTAAAATGTTGCGTTGGAAGATTTAACAACTTAATTTTAAAACTTTGAAAATAACGAATTGAAATGAGATCAAAGTGTAAAGATAAATTTTTGACACAGTTTTCTATTGAATCAGTTTTAGTTTTTTTTTTGTTAAATTCACGAATAAAATAAGTGAAGATAAATAAATTTGAAAGATACATCTTGTGTTAATCTATATATATAAACAAATTTAGATAGATATAAAATTTTAAATAAAAAAACGAGTGAATTGAAATTGATTACATTATTTTGTAGAAAATGCAAAATATAATTTTTGATTTAATTAATTTTGAAGGAAATCAAATTGAACAAAATAAATAATTAAATATTCAGGGAATGAATAAATGTTTTAACTCATTCCGAGCTGTCGAGCCTCAAGATGAGTAGGTTATGATTTTAATATTCCATCTGACTAAAGGCTTTAATAAAAAAACTCTATGAAATTGGGCCATGTTAATTATTTAGAAGAATGTCTCATGTTCTGTCAATGTCAATGTCTCTTTGCACACTTAGGAGTACATTGTCTATCTTAAGCTATTGTAACTAGAGTATCGACGTATGAATAACTATTTTTGATAACGAATTGTTATATAATATACCGAAGATTGTATCCAATGAAAAAAATATTGTATCAGTACCACCTGGTATACTTGAAACTCTTGATAATCAAATTGTACAATGTTCACTAAATGAATAAATTATGGTTCAGGTACGACATAATGTCCTTAAAGATTTTGTAATATTCTATTTTAATCAAGAAAATTTCTTACATTTTCTCAAAAATATTTGTAACGAGCTAAATAATAAAATAAATTTGATCAGAAATTTGATCAGAGATTGAAGATCAAAACCTTATATAAAATTAATAGGTATACTATTTGGAAGATTTGAATAAAAATTATTAAAAAATTTCGTTATTCTTTTTTGCGCCGACTACCAGAGCCTACGATAATCAGTTAATTCAGACAATCGCTTTGAAATTCAGAAAAATTATTTTGATATTTTTTTTTGGTTAAGTTAAGCGAAACATTACTGTTTTTTTCAATATTTATTATCCTCAATTTTGTGATGATAATATCCAGTTTCCATACCATCTTTTTGGAAGTCTTCATCCTGGTAGAAGTTTGATATTCATTAGGCCATTCATTACTACCTACCCCAGTCGACTTTCTGCCATTCTGTTTACACTTTCTTCGTTTATTTTGACTTGAACGGATAATCGGCTAAAAAACAGATAATCGGACGGATAATCGGATAACTGGATAAAAGCCAACTATATATATTCTAAATAATTCGCAATACTACCTAACCATAGCTTTTTTGATTTTCTTCTAACTTTATCGGGTTCAATTGGTAATCGGTTCTCATACTAAATCATGTTGTAATTCTGCAATATACTTACGATATTGTTTTAACCGGATTACCAAATAATTTCTAATTATATTCTACGACAATAATTTAATTTTAATTATAGGTATATTTTTTGCAAATCGCTGGGAAATAAAAAAGAAATAAATTATACTTAAAATATTTTTTTCAATTCAAATATGTCACTTTCAATTTCAAACATTTTCAATGTTCACTCAAAATTCTTACTTTCGATTTTCTAAAAAAAAAACAACCCAAAAAAACATGAACTTTTTTTTTTGTTGTTACTGTTCAAATTCACCTCCTCTTTTCACTCTTTCATTATGTAACCACAATTTAAACGGTGATAATTTAAGTATAACTCCTTTTAATATCAAATAACACAAAAAAAAAAAAAAACAAAACAAACAAACAATAATAATAAAAAAAACAATAAAAAAAAATGTTAACGCGAAAAAAAGACACCATCAATTCAAGTAAATTTTAATGCGCCTAAATGAAAACGAAAACAGTGAAATGAGCATGAAAATAACAAAAGAAATAAATTTCAGTTGTTATTTTCTATACATATATACATATTTTCATTATATATATATATATATTTTGAAATAACAAAAAAATTAATATCAAATCTTACCCTGTCATCATGTAATTTGGGTGCATTTAAAAAATTAAATTAAATTCGTTAACATTTTAATATGATATTTCCGTTTTTCATTTTCATTTTTCTTCCGTATCATCCATTTAACATCATGATTATCATTATGATGATGATGATGATGATGTTGATGATAATAATCAATATCATCTTTAAATCAAATCTATTTGAATATTTCAACAAATGGGATAATTATAATGTTTGAATATTTTTTAAATTGTTCTTGGTTTGTTCCTTGTTTTTAAATTTCCATGATATTGAAACCATCTATTAGTGTCACCACAAAACTACAAACTAACAAAAGATATGACCTAAAAACCCGAAAAAAATTATACAAAAAAAAAAAATAATAATATTTCATTTCAAAAATTTAATTGAAGACTATTCCAAATCATTAAAATATATATATATATACATATATACATATTTTTATATATATATAACAAATCCATGAAAAATCTAAAGAAAGTAGTTTACATTAAGAGAATTTCTTAAAGAACAACACTAAAATGTAACAACAACAGTAGTAATACCAAAAACAGCAATTCTGAATAAAACTGAGAAACAAAAATATTATAAGAAAACTAATAACTATGCAGAGTTTACAAGGAAAGTGTATTTCCAGTGGCGAAGACTTGAATTATTTGTCTACGAAAAATATGTATAATATGTATATGTATATATATATATATATATATATATATAATATTTATAATAAAATAGGTACATTAAATTCATACGGTTGACTAATAATAGAAATTTATTTTGAAAATCTTCTTTATGGACAAAATTTATAATACTTATAGGCTAGTTAACTCGCTAACTATAAAAGTTTAGTTAAAGAACTCCAAATATTTTTACCTTTAAACCCACATGGGTGTATAAATTTTTTAAGAAAATATTTTCATATAAAATATGTCTTTTTTATTTTGTATTTTTAATTTTATTTTTTTTTTTTTTTGTTCTTCTTTTAATAAAATACTAGGTTAATTGAAGAAGTTTATAGAATTTTTTAAAATGTTAAAAATAGAGAAAAGAAGGATTGTATGAAGGATTTCTGCACTTTGTTTGAGACAATAAAGTTTAATATAATATAAAATTAATTTTTTTTCTCTAGTTATAAATGAACAGTGTTGCCAGATTGGGCTCTTTGTTGCAGCTTTATCGGGCTATTCTTCAAAAATTTCTGCCGGTAAAAAATTCAAGAAAGAACCCAACGCCCAACGCCGTTTTTTGCTCCATCAAACTTTTAATTACATCGTAGTTATGCTCAGGGAAATCCCATAAAACGGAGTTGACCCTAATGAAAGGCGTATTCAATGCTTTTCTTGCTAGATAATCTGTAACTTCGTTTTCAGCAATTCTAAAATAACCTGCTTTATTTGTTTTTGCCGTGGTTTTTAAGTATTTCAAGTAAGCAATTACAATATGGGTCACTTAATTACTTATATATCGCTATGGTGCTTAGGATTAAGTTAAACAAAAATATAAAATTAAAATATAAGTACTACAATTACTACTACTACTACTACTACTACTAATACTAGTACTACTACTAGTACTACTGTTACTACTACTACTACTACGACTACTACTACTATAGCCTTTGTCAAATTTTCATTTCATCAGGGTTGATCTTATTCTTTCACTGATGAACTACTCTTGTCAACGATGGCCTATGTAAGAAAATATAGCTCAAGACAAATTCCATGCATTAGAAATAGCCAAATCAATGTAGTTGCTGAAAAACGGCCAACACCATTTCTTCTTCTCACTGCCAATTCTTGATATGGATTCGATATTGAGACATGAATCTGCTCAACAAATAAACACTTCCAGCTTCTTGTAACGTTGAATGAGTTGTGGATAATCTTTATATTAATGGGGTTGCGATATTTTCTTCGGAATATTTTAACCTGCTTTACTTTAACTTGAATTATCGTTGCATTTTATGCCCAGAATTTAATTGTTTGTATCAAATTTAAATTCCAAAGTTCCACTTTCTTCTTTTTTAAATTGTTTGTTTGCCATTCTGGGACAATATTTGTCTTTCTATTTTCTTTAACAGTTCCTGTCGCATGTATTTTTATCTGTTTGAGACTATAACCGTAAGAGAATGAAACGTGAACAAATTATTGAAATATAATTTATGACTTTGTGGTATTTTAAGTGAGCTCAAAAATTTCCAAATCACATACTGGCCAAGTCTTTGTTCTATGTTATATTTGGAGAAAGCCCCTGAGTATGGGAAAAAATTTAAAAACATATCCATTACTGCAAAATAGTGCATTTGAATGGTTTTGAAGTCTGGTAAAATATAATACTGCAATTTCGTTGTGAGTTGTGACTGTTTCTTTGAAATATGGAATGTATAGATCTAGTTCGTACATTTCTCACAAGCATTTACAATAGATCGTAACACTTTTGAAACGAATTCAAAACGTTCAACTATTTCTATATCTGAATTGCTTGTAATACCCGATAGCTCAATATCGTATGCCTAAATCCAAACTGGTTTTAACACGCCTTTGTATATCGTCACTTTGTTATAAAGTGACAGTTTAGCAGAACGCCCTACAAGCCAGTATAGTTGGTTGAATTTTATTCTGAATTGTTTGTTTGAATTGCTGAATTGCTTTTGGATAATGTGAGTTATACAATTAATTCGGCAGTCTAAATTCATTCCCAATACCTTCTCTGATTCCACACCTGTAACAGTAGTGCATCGTTTAATTTTACTGCAGGACACATATCTGTACGATATTCGAAATTAAATTTTTTTTTTACAATTCTTTGCTAGAATCCCCCTCGTCATTGTACTAGAGAATATCATAAAACTTCCCAAATCTATAAATTATATATATTTATAAATAAAAATACAAAAAAAAAAATTTTTTTTTATCAGAGTGGAATATAGACCGATAAATTTTTTATTAACGAAAAAAAAAACAAAAACAAACAAAAAATATAAATAAAAAAAAAAAACCTTAAAAGAAACCCAGAGAGTAGAACCTTTTTATATTTTTATTATTATTATTTTTTTTTTTCAAATTCCTAAATGTCCTTTTGTAATGACTCATATACTTTTAAAGTTATATATAACTCACCTGATGTGTTTATAATATAGGAAGAATCTGAAGGTTCTTTCTCCTTTTTCCATTTATATTTTATTTTATTTTTTTGTTTTTTTTTTTGTTACTGAAATAAATTATAAGAAAAAAGAAAAAAAACAATAAAAAAATACTAAATTCTTCTTATCAAACGTTATTGGAAACATTGAGAAACAGGTTTCCCGCTTAAGTCTTTTATATTTTTTTTTAAATTTATAATTCTCTTCCCAATATAAATACTTTGGTTTTTGTTATTGTATTTGTATAAAATAATATAAAGTAAATTTTTATTGTATTTGTTGTTATCTCTTTTTATTTTTTACTGTCTTTTGGTTTTTATTTATTTTTATTTTCTTTTTTTAAAACCTAACCATATAGTGTTTACTTCTACTTGTTGGTTGTGTTCAGTTCTGGTGCTTCGGAGTTTTTTTTTTTTTTTTTATGCAATTATATTTGTTATGATTTTTAGTACCTATCAAATGTAATTCGAAAAATGTGATGATTCCTGTGAAGGTATTCTGGAATACATTTGTATTCAATTTTTTGATATTTTAAGATTGTAGTCTTTTAAAAAGTAATATTTTATTAATTACTTAAAATTATTAAATTAAATTTTCAGTAAAATATTTATTGTATGTTTTACATTCAGAATATTAAATGTGTGTTGTAAAATTTTAAATTGAAAAAAAACCAGTCAATAATATTTAGAAATGAAATTCATTGTAATGTTTAAATATTTTAATTGTCTTTATAGAAACATTTGGTGGATATTGGTACGAATAGATTAGAATAGTCAATCTACAACAAATAATTCCGAATTTTGAATTTCAAAAATCACTTTAATATTATTCTCTCCTTGATAATCTAATGAATATATATTTTCTGATATATATACAATTTACCGTGACATCGAAAATTGCAGTGAAAAAAATTTCGTTGCGGTTTTTATACTGTATATTAACATTGTTTAGATACTTAACCACTGCAATGTAAAAAACAAAAATACATTGTATGATTTTGACATTTTTTATCATAATTTTAACTGCATTACGTTTTGTGTTTAAAAGGATTGTGTGAACTAAAAATTTAAATATTTTTGGTAATATTATTTTAAATGCTATAATTGATTTGCA
This sequence comes from Argyra leucocephala, assembly GCA_963942445.1. Taxonomy (NCBI): domain Eukaryota; kingdom Metazoa; phylum Arthropoda; class Insecta; order Diptera; family Dolichopodidae; genus Argyra; species Argyra leucocephala. Next base: position 161,604,508 of record OZ012678.1, read on the forward strand.
AAGTTCATCTTTCGATGATAAAAATATAAAAATAAAAAATTAATATGAAATTTTTTTACTTTGTTCACTTTCACACTGATGTTTATATACCTACTTAATTTATTGACATATTAAATTGTTACCAAAACTTAATAAAAAACAATTTTTCACCAAAATTTTAACTAAAAATGACTAAAATATTCTTAAATATACGCCCTTTGACATTCGTTTTTTTTATTTCACTGTATTGGGAAGCATCGCTGAGTATTCTGCTGCTTCACAGCGGTATTAAAACCGATATCAAACATTTCTGATCCCAAAACATTGTAAATTTTTTTTTAAACATTTTTTATCACAGTCCATTAAATTTAAATTTGACATTTCTACTGATGTCATGGTTATTTACATTTTTCGAGGCATATCCTAGTAGTAAACATTTGTAGGTCTATATAATGCTTTAAACAACCTTAATGTTTTTTTTTATTTTGTAAAAATGCTAGCGAAATTTTCTATTTTTAATGGGTTATATATAAGCTATATGTCCTGTTTCAGAACATTGTTTTTTTGTTAATAGTGTACTGAAATAGAAAATTAACCGTACATAACGATTCTAATACAACATTGGCATTGATTTTTTTCTGTTCTGAAATAAATCCGTATTGAAAGTAAGTAAACACTGTGAAATTACATAAAATATAAGAATATTTTCAATATTGGTCCTACCTCGCTCAGAACCAAGAAAGAAATTTCACTTCGATTGATTGAATACAACTAAAATTTATTACATCATCAGTGTACTTTTGATTTTTTTTTACAAAACTAACCAAGAATTATATATCAATGCTTTTATCGCATCTTCCAATCGCTTAACCTTCTTAAGATGGGTCTGAAATGATTAAACTATTTTTTATTTCCCTTGTAAATTTTCTAGTCAAACTATTAATTATCCAGCACAAATTTTCTAATTTATTTATTTATTTATTTAACAATGGACCTACAGATTAATCTGCAAGCCAACTACATTTTCTAATTTTCTTTAATATTTTATAATAACTCTATATTTTTTTTCTAAATCTTCCAATACCTCTTCTACGCATGCTCTCTACAGATATGAAGAAGACTGAAACAACTTATCAATTTATAACATAAATTTGTATTTTTGCAATAACTGTTTAAATAAACTGCGAACTGTAGCTTATGTATAATTTCGAGACATATATAGGGTGACTTCCATAATGCAGTATAAAAAAATTTAATACAGTTGAAATATCATTATATTACTGTTTAAAGCTTTTCTAACCACTTTGTTGTAAAATATATTATAAAATATTTACTGCATTTTGGAATACCATTTTGACAATATAAATACACACTTACATTTGACGTTTATAAATTATAATTTTATCTTTTTGTAATATAAATCGGTAATAATTTGACTTTTAATTTATCTTGCGATATGTTTACTTTCAGTTTATCTTTTGTTGCATAATAATTAATATTGCCAGATTTTCATAGGTCAGCAAATATTTTCGGTGGAAAAATCTATTTTATTAACATATTTTGCTACAATTTGGCAATTAACTTATTTTTTCGCCAAAAATATAACCTAACCTATAATTTAATTAATACTGATGACTTTATTTATGACATGTTATACAAAATGTAATCTAAGTTTCTTCGCTACACACTCTGCTATTAATTTACGTTTCTACTACGTATTTTAAACATTTTGTAATGGTATACAAAGTCACAAAATATTTTTATATAAATTATGGAAAATGCTACATAGTAAATTTTACAGTTTTATTGCATTTTGGAAGTCACGAATAACAATAAAAACAAATTATAGAAATATCTAAATATATAAACAGAACAAAAAAATAAACAATTAGATTAGTGAATAAACAGATGCTGACGAGTTAATATAAAAGTATATAAAATAAATATTATAATTCTATTTATGTTATATTTGTTACAAAATCTATATTTAAGCAAAGCGTTGACATTCAATTTTTAGTTTTGCAACTGTTTATTGCACATTGCTGTTCCATTAGTTTATATGAAAGTACGCAGATGCAACTGGCTTTCATATATAACTAAACTAATGGAACACAAATGTGCAATCAAACAGTTTGCAAAATTCAAAATTGCATTTCAGCGCCTAGCCTATACTACTAGTTCTCACATACACATCTGTCTATTAGTCTTCCGATTATGTATGGTTTTAAACCGAAATTGATCAAAATATAAAAGCTTAAAGCAAAACTAAGTATATCTTTAAATTATTAATTAAAATAGTTTTATCTAGAGCGCCCACAGTACATTTGGTAAAGAAGATAATTTTCTATATTATTATGGCAGTCATACTTTGAGGAATCAAAAGTATGGTTTTCTTTGATTGACCGCCGTGTTTTTGCCAATTTTTATATTTAAATTTTTTAAATTGCCAAACTTTTTACTTACTGTGAAATTCTTATATTAATGTATTTCTTCTTATTTTTATCAGTATATTTGTTTTTTGCTTGTTTTTTGTTTTTTTTTTATTGATTTTTAGGGAAGATCATAATGCACAAAAATTCCTTAATTCAGAGATTTTGAATTGCGGAATTTTCTCGAAAAACGATGACACAACAGAGTGGTGTATAAAGTGTTGCTTTCTGTCCTTTATTTTATTATTTTTATTTATTTTTTTTTTCGTTTCCTGGCTTTATCAAAGGTATTCTTTGTACGAGTTTTATTTTTTTTTTTTGTTTTTTTTTTTGTTATTTTTGTTATTATAGTCTTGGAGTTGCGCTTTTACTTTTCTCGCGTTAATTTTTTTTTTATTTTTTATCGTATTTTTTATTTTTGTGTTAATGTTAGGTTTCATATCTTTTTAAACACATTTAGTGGGTTGTTGTTTATTTTTATTATTTATAAATATATATATATATATAGATATTGTATATATATAGATTTTAACATTTTTTATATATTTTTATTATTTTTTGTTTAATTCTTAGTCACATTCTCCATAAAAATAAATTTAGAATTATTTTTAAGTTTATTTTTGTTTGTTGAGAGAGCAAACGAAGAGATATGAAAGAATTGATGATGAAGTTTTATATTGCCGCACGCCATTCGCTCCTTTTATAATAAAAAACTAAATATGTATATATATTTGTTTTTATAGATACATATATATATAATATATATATATTTATATATTATGTATACTAAAAGTATTTTAAAAAGATATCTGTAACCTGTCTGCCCTTGTTTCATTCTTACCTTTTAAAAGAAAAGATTTGACCAGGCGCGTTGATCATTTAAGTGACGTTAGAGGGCTTCATTTTTCTTATTCATTCCTTTCATTCCATAATGAAAAATTTACAGATTCACATGTATATACATACATAATATATTTAAATTATATATATATATATATATATGCTTATATATATATATATATATATGTTTATATATATATATATGTATGTATATATATATATGCACATATTGTTATTTTGTAAATTATTTTCGTAGGAATCCGTGAAAGAGATGTTTTTCCTTTTTATGTATTAAAATTAATTAATATTTATTAAATGTTTGCATTGCAATAGAAGACAAGTGAAACGGTAAAGCTCTTCCTGTGAGAAATTCACGATCATCAAAGAGAAAAAAAAAAACATTTTTTTATTTCGTTGTTTTGTTTTGATTTTGATTTTCTATTATTATTATGATTATTTGTATTATTATTATTTTTTTTCCTTTTGTCTGTATATAGAAAAACCGGTTTCAGTTAAAAAATTTAAAATATAATATATATTGATTTTTGTTTTTTATTGATTTTAAAATTAGAAATTTATGTCTTTATTAGTTAGGAGGACTAATATACAAGAGAAATTGAATTCAATTGATCGGTTTAAGTTTGAATGATATTTTTGAAGGATACTAAAGGGTACAATAACAATAGTTTAAGATGAAATTTTTACTATAACAAATCGAGACAAATTTTATTATTTTAATTTAACAGTTATTACACCCTATATAAATTCAGTAATTAAATCGGGATTTCGGGATTAAACGTTTTATTTTTATGTTGTATCAACTATCAATATTCTTCTTCTTCTTCTTCTTTAACCCTAAACCTCATAGCATATTTTGTCACGTAAATTCATAACATGAGCCTGGCAGGGTCACCTTGTTAGATTTGAAGGACCTGTAATTGCATTTTGCGGCAAATGGTTTCCAGTGCAAAATGTTAATTTGGTCAAAGCGTTTGAGCCCATTTGTTACCACCTTTTGCAATAAATTCTCCATGAGAAATTATAAATTCCGCTGCGTCTGAAGCTTCAGATAAATGATCCTCTTCAGAGTCAATTGCCACATCATCGAATTATATGTCATCAGTCACTTCGTCATTACTTATTCATGTCAATGCATTATTAAGAAATTATTATGAAATATGAGTTCTCATATAATTATATGAGAGCCTCTCAGGCTCATGTTATGAATTTACGTAGTAGTTTTTTTAAGCAAAAATAAAAAAAAAAAAATTGTATTTTTGTGATTGTAACATGTAATTATTGACCTAAATGAAGATTAGAAAGAAAAATCGTTACAATATTACGAAAAATTTAGAAAACACGTAGTTTTGAAAAAAAAAATGAGCCTGATACGCTTTTGTTATGAACTTTAGGGTTAAATAGGCATTTAGTGCCTGTTTTTTCAATAGGAATATTTCTTCAATTTTGTGATGATGTCGTCCAGTATTCATACACCATCTTTTTGTAGGTCTTCCTGGTAGACGTTTGACATTGATTTGACCATTCATTAATATACCTTCACAAGTCGATCTTCTGCCATTCTATTTAGATGGTCTTTTCAGTTTCTTCGTCTATTTCGACTCCAACCGACAATATATCTTGTATGTCGCATGCTGTTTGTTGCATGAAACGCTGCATGTTTCTGATGTCATTGCTACGCTGCTTATCTCTTAATGATTGTGTATCCACATATTTGCCTCAGAGTTCGTATCAATATTCGAAAATAAAATTAGTTATATGCAATTTGAATAATCATTGAATTCAAAATATTTGAATAAATTATACACCCATATTGGTGAACATTCATCGCGTCAGTGATGAAAAATTGACCCGCGCCCACGTTTAAATAAATTTGTTACATTTCTGGAGGACTTAAAATTTCGTTATGTTGCCTACCATCAATATCAAATTTATTTAGACGTGTGGACACGGGTTGATTTTTATTACTGGCGGAGTCTTCAAAAATATGAGTGATAATATGGAGTATGTATTATTTATAGGACAGAATGATCAGATATGAGAGAAGATTTGATCGAGTCAAATTGAGCGAAAATTATACTTGTAAAGGTGATCTAAGTTCATTATTGTGATCGTAACTAATGATTTATAATAATCGAACAACTCATCAAGCATGCTTTATTTATCAAATATAACTGAATTTAAATGGCTAAATAAAATTTTTCAATACTGATTTTAAATGGTTCACATGCTCGCCAACATTACGCAAAAAAATTGTAAATTTTCGAACGAAAAATTTTAAGGAATCGTCTGAATAGATATTATGAATCGGACTGTCGTAGATATTCTAACAAATACCTATATATGAAAATTTCAAAATAATACCTTTAGTGCAATCAATGCTAAATAATTACAAAAAAAAATGTACAAAAAATGAAAAGCCACACCAACATAACGGTCATGTATGACGAAATTAATATTAATCCTAATTATTACCATTCACCTTTAGTTATAGGTAATATAAATAGTGGAAATCTTTTTAAGAAAAGTCAATCTAGCTTACCACAATTTTATGTATATAATGTCAGAACAAAAAAATCACCATAGAAGCCATAGTTTTAGTATAACTTTACCTAAATATATTATTTCATACACTTTTTCATTTTTAATATTATCATTGGATTCACCACTGATAATTATTCATTTTGTTAACTTGCATTAACTATTTTTTCCATTATTAATGCCTCTATTGTAATTGTGTTGATCGGTCTGAATTCTGTAGCCTTATTAGTAGATACCTTTCCTTTTTCCAATTGGTATAATTATTGCTTCTTTCTACATTTTTGGAAACAGCTCACTTCTTAAGGAGCAATATTAAAAATATTACTGAAATACAAAATTATTATTTCTCATTTTATTTTCAAGATAGAAAGAAATGAAAATGGTTTTTTCTATCTTCTGTAAAATTTATTTTATATGTCTGTCAGGGCTTGTGTAGCCATCACCAATATATAATAATAACTAGACCTGCCATATTTAGAACAAATTTTCTGAAAAAGAATCAAACTCAAAACAAAGACTTACAATTCCAATCACTTCAAACTAAATTTGCAAAGAGTGTTGAGCTTAAATGTATACTTTATTTCTTTAACATTCTATTTGGTCTTTGATTTGAAATGAAATTTTAGTTGTAAATTGTTATTATTTGTTATTTCATTAAATAAACTGCTCAACAATACAGTATATAGTACCAATCAAAAATATATAAATGAGTTCAATGGAGTTTAGTATTGCAGCCTCGTTCGAAATGTCGCTCCCAATATTAATACATTTTTATTTTGAATTTTATAACACAAATTATTATAAGCTTATTATTAAAGCTAACCGTTAGGTGGCGATGTAGACATAGCTTCTCTGTCTTTCAACCGAATTCGACGAAGCGAAAAAATGCTTTATGGGTTCATCGACCTGGTCAAGAACCCCATTAGTCATTGGGATAAAATAAATGGAACAAATTAAATTATTTTTTTGATTCAAATCTGTAGTAAGAAAACCAAAGGTTTTTTAGAAATTTTTTTCGATGCTAATCCGAATTTTAATAGATTGATCTAAATGAGCTTAAGCTCTTTTTCAGTTTAATTGAATAATTAAGTAAATAAAATACGTCCTGAAAAATCTACTTCTACGCAAGATTTAATTATTATTACAATTTATATTTTAAACATCACTTGCTCTTTGGGAGGCTCTTTAAACCAAAAAATATAAAAGCAATATAAATATTCAAGACTATTCTTACTTACTTAGGTATGTCCAATAGATCATGTAGATCCTGAGCCTGACCCATCAACGTCCTCCATTTGTGTCGCTCAAGGTTGAACTCCTACATTTGAAGATGGGAAATTGTTTTAAATCTACCAGTACTTTATCTCTACAACGAAGGTTGGGTCTTGTAACCTTCAGATCTGAATTCGAATATTCTCTTGGCTGGAGCATTTTCGTCCATTCGCTCTAAGGTATTCCTGTAGTCTCATGAGGTTGCCACTGTAGTCTCATAATTTTAATTTACATTCACCTTATTATAAAGCTCATAGAGCTTGTCATTATATCTTCTCCTGCAGACATTTCAGGGCCATATCGAATATATTTCTATCTTCATTTTCAGGCCCAAATAGACTATATTAGACTAAATTCTGGACTATATTGGACCATAAAAATTGATGTCTCAGGGAAAAATATTTATACCGTTATAAACAATTTAGACTATTCATTATTTTAATAATCATCATCAGTAATTTCTATAAAACCTAATGATTCAAAAACAAAACATCCTTCAAAAACTGAATTATTTGCAGAAATTTAGATAATAACAATAACAACAACAACAACTTTTATCGTAGGTTTTAATGTCAGAAAATAAAATTTTTTGCCCATAAAAAATATTCTAAATTTTTTAAATTTTTTAGAATCTTCAATTTAAAATAAAAAAATTTAATTCAATTTGAAATAGTATCCTCTCTATAACAACAATCTGCAGCTTAGAAGAGTGAAAAAATAAAATTGATTTCATACACTTTAATAAATTCTACCTAAGCCCGCTGCTGCGTACGAATTTACACTGAAATAATTGCTGTATAACGACCTAAGAAATAGAAAATACGAAAATATCATAAATTGTTTCAAATCTACTAATTTATTTTAGATATACAAAGATTGTATACAGACATGACCTGATTAAAATATAATTTAGATTAAAAACTATAAAAATAAAAAATTAATTTACAAATGAGGTACACTCCAAAAGTCAATACAGCGTGTGCTTTAGATAATTTTGATTTAAAAGAAAAAATGATTTTCCTTTGGAAAGTACAAAAAGTTTCAATAAATTTTTTAGAATACAGAATTGTTTATGAAATAGAACAAAATCGCACACCTTCTGTACAATTTGATCGGTTAAAACTGAACTGTACTAACTAGATCAATTATTATTGATATTAAAATTACCAAAATGGACAATAATTCATTTGCCGATTTCTGAATGCTTCAGATTAAATTTAATATTTACTACTTTACTTAGGTGGCTAATAGACCATGTAGATCCTGAGCTTGACTCATCAACGCCCTCCATTTGCGTAGGTCACGGGCGGATTTTCTCCAGTTGAAGATCTGGAAGTTTGGTCTGCTCCGACAGCTTGTACCTTCGGGTCTGGATTCGAAGATTCTCTTGGCTGGGACATTTTCGTTTATCCGCTCTAGGATTCCGAGCCATTGTATATTTACAAAAACTAAAATGTTGTACGTGGTAAGTTTAATAGATTATAATTCCTCGTAGATCAATATGTATACACGAATGAACATTACATTATAAAAAATTTCTATTATGTTCCCATTTTATAAAACTTGCAATATTATCAGAACTTAAAATCGTTCTTGCATGGACATAAGATGCATCTACATAAAAATATAATCCGCGCACAGCCGGGCCTTTAACTTTTTATTTATGGGATAAATCATAATATCACACCCACTATATCAATTATTCAAATAGTATTCTAAGCAACATGTACATTGTTCACCTGATATGTCTCTTATACCATATATCTGATTTACCTCAAATATTATTTACCTTAAAATTGCTTTGTTAGCAGTTTGATAAAATAAAGAGATGCTCACATGCAAATTAAAACAAGCTAACAGAAATTGTGTGAGTTGAATAAAAAAATGGAAAATCAAATTGAATGAACCGAACTCCATTCTAGTCAATTCAACAAATAAGCAAGAATACAAATATCTAGGTATGACTCATTGTACTTTTTTTGATTCACCACCCTACCGTCAAAACAAAATAAAAAAACATACATGTTGTGAAACTGGATTCGTTGTATTGAGTAGAATTATTACAACATTATCTTGAAGTAATTAAATCTGTAAACATGATGAAAGTTGACTCAATATTGATTATTTATATAAATCGAAATGTCTAAATGTATTCAATCAAAATGTCACAATAAAATAGCTTCGCTGGTTAAATCAAGACTAACCATTATACAATTGGTTCGGTTTTACCTCAATCTCCTCGTCTCTCATCTAATATACTTCTTTTTACACATCATATTTTCTGCGTTGCACTTGCTTCTGCAACAATCTTCACACACACCAGATGACTAAACATACTTTAATAATTATCTAATGTTTTGTTTTTGTTTATGGATGGTGAGTTCTATGTAGACACGACCTTTTCAGATCTGTTGTATACTTTCCAGTTTTTTTTATCATAATTGACCATTTCCAGTGATGAACCATGGTAGTGTGTTTTGTCATTGAATATAATCTATTTGATTACATAATTTAGTCTGTTAATGTAAAGGTTAAAAAAAGCTGCGTAAGTCCTTGGTAAATATTCTATATGTTCCATATGTGAATACAATTCTTTGCAGCAGACGTGTGAACGAGCATTGTTCTGGCCCTAGGAATTGACTTTTCGCTTCTGCTTTTAGTTAAACAGATAGATTGGGTATTTCGGGAAGGAATACGCCCCCTATATTACCGCTGCGGCAAATGTTCTTCGTCTGTTTTTGCAAGGCCAACTGCTTCCTCATTATGCTGTATATTCCTTCATATGCAGGAGTCGACATAAAAGTAGCTCTTTTCCGCTATTTTTCAATTTTATTAACTCTTTGTAACAGCTATAGATAAGTTTTGACTTAAAACTTGGGGCAACTAGAGCTTTCAAATCAGCTTGGTTACCTGAGATTATGTTGGCATGAATATATAATGTTGGCACATTTGTGCCCTCTTTTACAGCATGATAATGCCGATGCCTCGACGACATAGCTTGGAAGGCAGTGGCTTTAGACGTTAGTTGCAACAATTGCTCGATTTGAGCTCGGGTATACTTCATTTATGATAATGATGGTTGAAAACATCCCAAATAAATGTCTTCCCGGTAATTTTAATTTTAATAACAAGTTCCATAAAATCCTATTTGTGATAAAAACAAGAACGTTGTAGGTAGTCATTATTTGTTATATTTACTTTTTTGACGCACCACTTTTAGTTACACATTCAAATTTCTATATTCAATAAATATTCAATTAAATATGAGACTTTATTTTTCATAAATAATAATTTAAATGTGTTAAAAAAAAACTTTAAAATTGTCCCATTCATAATTTTTATTTTTTTTTCTTTTTTTTTTACAGCACAAATCATTATATTTCGTCCAATCAATTTTCAACACATTTTAATGGATTTAATTGTACAGTATTTTCCAATTAAAATGTAATTTAAAAAAAAAAAAACAACAACAAAATAAAAACAAATAAAAATGAAAATTCATATTGTCATTTGGTTGAACTCCAGTAAAATTTTCTATTCATTAAACATAACCGGCAAATAGACATAATTTAAAACTATAAAAAAAAAATTCTATATATAAATATTTCCACTATCCAAGTATCAGTACCAGTATATATTTATGGGTCTGAGAATATTATAATGTATTAAAATATAAAAAATAAATTTTCAATTATTAGAAGAAAATAAAAATAAAAAAATAATAAAATTTTTTTTTTTTTTAAATGAATATGCCATGCCATGTACAATCAATTTTCTAACCATTTGCAGTTATCATTCATTAGCGCGGCTAGCTAAATTTTTACAAGATTTTCATACATACAATCATCATCATAACAAAAACAACTACAATATTATAGTATGTATCAATATCATCAGCATTCTCATCAGTAATATAGCAACACTATCAAAAAAAAAACAACAAAAATAACAAAAAAGAAAAAAAAATCATTACTGGACCTCTCGGACCAACTTAACTTTAAAACATCTCAAAAAATAACAAAATAAAAAATATAAAAATAACAACAAAAATTGTTGCATATGAATTCAAATATTATAATAAACTGCGCGCATGTGCATTACATTAACATATAGAATTATTTTACCGATGCCGACATTTAGTGCATCGTTTATGAATTCCTTGCATTTAAGCAACAAAAATGCAACAAAATAAAAAATTTTAAAAAGTCAGATTTACAGACTATCAACCCTATCACAGACTACAAAAAAAAAAGAGAAAAGAAATTAAGCTACGTTATCACATTGCAATGTGAATTGCCGCTAAACAATTGAACTGAATCCAAGTCTAATCCATTGGAATTGAAACTGAGTCGATTTGTTCTCAACATAAAAAAAAAGTATCCCAAAAAAAAAGCAAAAATTCCAAATCCCTTTTCTAAATATAGTCTATCTATATATACATATATATATATATAAATATAAATATATATATATATATACTCCTGAGTTTGTATTTTAGTATGTTCAACTCAAAATAGAAATCTACACTTTACAACATTTTTCTTATTCTGTTCTCGTTTTTTTTTTTTGTTTTTTGCATGTTTGTTTACCTGTTGCACTTACCTAACCTTACTTGCATTAATAACTTACCATACCATTTCTCTGATGATGTACGCTCCAAAAAAATTAAAAAAAAAAAAAAATTACAATATGAACAACAACAACAACAACAAATGCAACCTAGAATCATTATCATGGTTTTTGACTGAGTTGGTTATAACCAAAAGATGCTTCTGATGCTCCTGCTGCTGCTGTTCCTGCTTTTGCAGTGTTGTTGTATTTACTCTCATAAAATTTTATATATTAAAAGGTTTTGTTTTGCTATTACTGTTGTTGTTGTTGTTGTTGCTGTTTTTTATATTCCTCTTTATCTTCTTCCTGAAATACACTTCAATACAATACCAATAAAAAATTAAAATGTGTATCAGAAAACAAAAAAATATTATCCCTTTAACACAACAACATTCAACCATAGACACTACAAAATATTTGATACTACTATTACTTTGCTCTTAATAATAAAAATGATTACAATGATGATGATGATGATGATGATGATGATGATGATAGAGGAGAATGAGAATTGCGTTTTTCATTGTGCTCCATCCATTGCATCATTTTAATATCGTCGTCGTGTAAAGAAGGTATACATATACTCGTACAGTACATATACTGAAGATATGAAATGTTAAAGAAAAAGGAGAAAATAATAAAACGGGAATTATTATAAACGACGATATGAAGAGAAAAGACGTTGTGTGGTGTTTTGCCGACGGCAGTCATTCAAAAGTGAATATCGCGACCAAAAATTCATTCGTCTTTATTTTTTTTTTGGTTGCTTGCAAAATTTTATTTTTGCTATTTTTGTTGCTTTTTTTTTTGATTTTCCTTACTTACTTACGAGAAAGATACGAATTATGTGATTCAAACAAAAAAAAAAATACGATTTTTCGAACCCTTTAAATGATTTCGCCCTGCGGATTAATGTGCTCTGTGCTCATTGTATTCTGCTTAAATGCTGGAAAAATACTGATGTAACAACCATACTGATAATAATAATGATGCCCACAATGAGGACTATACCATGATAATGATGATGATGATGATGATGTTGATAGTTGGTCTGTGCAATGTAGTGTTTGCCTCATATTATCTCTCTATATACCTACCTTCATTACAATTATATTGAATTTTCTGTATATTGGTTGGTCTTTAACTCCTGCAACATACATAGCGCTTTACTATACACTATATCTACCATTTTTTACTTTAGATATCCGAATAAAATGATAGTGATGGTTAATTTTTGGTTAGTTAGTTAGTTATAGTTTTTTGGTCAATAGTGAATTGGGGGACCATTTACTTAAAAAAAAAAAATAAAACTAAAAATTAGAGAACTTACAATCTTTAATTTTTTGGTTTTCTTGAAAAAAAAAATTTTTTTTTTTTTGTGTGTTAACTACAAAGATTACATGCAACCTTTAATTTGGAATAATAGAAAGACAGTGTATAGAATGAAACAGAACATAAAAGAGAGTAAAAAAAAAAAAACGCAATAACAGAAAAAATAAAATACCGAATTAAGCAAGTTTAAAAAAAAAAAAAATTTCTTTTCCAAAGTGTTTCTCTTTACGTTTTTACTTATTTTGTTTACACATTTGAGCCTGCGACTTTGTTGCAAAAGTTTAAATTTTAAGGAAACCGAACATGAAATAAAAACAAAAAAAATAAAAAAAATCGATAGTTTAAATTTAAAGCAGAATTTATCAGAAAAACATAATTCTGTAAATTTTCCCTTTGAGCACATTTTGATTCGATCACATTGAAGTTCACCACCGTAATAATGATGGTGGTGGTGCTATAAAGGAAATATTGAACTTTTGTAAAAATTGAAGAATGGAAATTTTTGCTTGTTTGATGGATAATGCGACAATTTAAAATGGAACAATCATAAATTGCAATTTGGTTTTATTTTGAGAATTATTTTTGGTTAGATTTAAAGAGAAAAATAATAAAGCGAATACTATTAGTAATTTGTTAGGTTTAAGCTAAGTTATGTTTACTGTGTATTTTTTTTTAATAAAGAAAATATATGAAGAATACAATATAGTAGGATATAATAAGACATAATAATATAATCTAACAGTGTCAGTACACTGAAATATCTAACAGCATAAATGAAATTTAATAATATGACAGGAAAATTTAAAGGTTAATAGAAAACAAAAAAGGGTCTTGTTGTAATTTCTAAGATCGGATTTTATAAGGTAATAATCACAAATTCTTTTTTGGCATTTTGCAAGGTTTTTGTCACTGAGATAGTGACAATTTTTGTTAAATTGAGAGTGACAACAAATTCGTTGTCACCGCCATACAAAATATGGCTTGTCGAATTTACATGCGTTTGTGTGTATTACGTATAGAGATTTTCTTAATTTTCACGTGTTTGTGTGTCAATATCTATATGCCATACGTTGTACGCTCTTATTTAAGTTAAGCAGTAACTCACAAATTTATATAAATTTGCGCAAAATTTATCCGAATTTATGTATTTATTTACTTTTTTATTTTCATGGTCTTTAAAAAATGTTGCAGTAATTAAAGAGAATTTAGAATTTAAAATGTGACGTCAGAACTCGTCAGACTCTCTCTTAACTGCATTTTTGCAAATAACATTTCTATTTGTAAAAATTTGCTCTCAATTTTTGTTATTGTTTTAAATATCAAGTCAATTTTTTTCAATTAAATAAAAAGTAGTCTACCTAAGCTAAAAAATTTATTTCTATAGTTTTTACTGGTTAAAAAATACCAAAAACCGAAAAAAATTATTTAATTAAGAATAAAGAGAAGTAAAAAAAAAACAAAAAAAAAAAATTTTATTTTCCACAACAAAAACATTCAATAATCCTTACAAAATATTATTCAAAATATTACTAAGCAATTCTAATTAAAAAAAAATTCCTAACCTAAAAATCAGTAATTTTTGACTTAAAAACATTTTGTAAAAATTTTTGAAAATTTGGCTTATGTTCACTTTTTTCTTGTAAAAGAGAATATTTTGTAACCATATTATTTTTTCTCTCAATTGTAAATCTTTTTAAATAAAAGTAAACATACAGACCTATTATTTTCTTCTTACACAACTATATAATTTCATGGGTTTACAAGTATACCTGTATATTTGTCATAAAATTATTTGTGTTTTTTTTTTGTTATCTATCTATCTATATTATAATGCAGTTATTCATTAACAATCGGTCTGTATGTTTACTTGCAAATTTATATAAATTTATATAAATTTATCCAAATTCCTGTATTTTAGCTTTTTTATTTGCACCCTCTTTACAAATTTTTGAGAAATTTAATAGAATTTTATGTTTAAAACGTGACGTCAGAGCTCTCTTTTAAATAAATTTTTGCAAATGAAATTTCTATTTGCAAAAATTTGTAGAAATTTACTGTAAATTTTTTGTTGTTGTTTTAAATGTCAATAGAATATTTTGCATATAAAAAGTAGTATACCTAAAATAAATAAAAAGTTATATACCTAACCTGAAAACTTATTTATATAACTTTTTACCGACAAAAAGACCAAAACCACGAAAAATTATTCAATTTAATTTTTTTCAACAAAAACATTCAATAATTTTACAAAATTACTAAATTAATTCAAATTTAAAAAATCTCATAACCTTAAAATCATTTATTTTTGACATGAAAAAATTTGAATAAATTTATGCAAATTTTGTGTATGTCTACTTTTGTTTGCAAAAGAGAACATTTTAACTAATCTCGTAAAATATTATGATCATGTGATTTTTCGTCTCACTTGAAAATTTTTGCAAATAAAAGTAAACATACAGACCTAATTATTCACCACTCTTTTAGATTATTGTAATAATACAAATTCTATTCACCACAAATGAGAGAAAATAAAAAAGTTAAAAAAAATAAATCACCATCCCATTTACAAAGAATATCAGAGAGTGAATATGACCTTTATTTTCTTCATTGCAAATCCAAATTTATCAATTCAGGTCGTCAGTCGCAGGAATTTAAAATATTTTGCGCTAATATATTGGTCATATAAGATCCAGCTGGTGCAGTAATTAAAGCTACGAGCCGTCATAAACGTCGTTTTTTCCCGATTCGGCTATATAGAACAATTTGAAACTGACCCGTTGTTTTATCGTAAAGTTGTGTTCAGAGATGAGGGTAATTTATAGTTAAACGTTAACAAACTAAAGACTAACTCATAATAGACCCCGCAGAACATTCAGAAATATACAATTTTGTACACGCTGGTGGCATTATCGGACTTTATTTCTTTAAAAATGAGGCAAGAGCTCACATTTTGCTGTCAATTGAGTTCGTCACTATGATTTTGTCTCGATGGTTTTTTGTTTGAAAATATATCGATCACATTAATTCGGACGAAATGTGATTTCAGTATAATGACGCGGCCATACGGCGACCTTAACTATAGACTTATTGATATCAAAATTTGGCGATAAGTAATAGAGAATGAATAATGTATAGTTATTTTTATATAAGGTGATTTAACAATTTTCTTTTTTTTCTGTGTAGATTTCGAAAAATGGACAAATAGACTTGCATTTGCATTACTAAATATAATAATCTTTTATGTTAAACATATTATATTAATTTATAAGAGCTTATGATGTTTTACTGGGTTATGTTTTCTGAATGGGTTTAGAACTTGGATTTTTTTTTCTAAAAAATGATTTATAGAACTAGGCACACAAATTATTATTTTATTTTTTTTTTTTTTATTTCTCAATCGGTCATTTTTTGCCATAATATTTTGAAAGAGATTCACATTTAAATGTTTTGGTACTTATCACTGCTTTTTGCTTTGATTCACCGAGATGGAAAGTTTTACAGTCATTATTAGAATACTAATATATTATATCCATAATAACCAACTTCCTGCTAACTCTCATTAGAACTGACTGCAGGAAGATGGTGGGCATACTTAAGGGTCAAGGTGAGTGCCCAGCTCTTTCAAGACTCTAACTTCAGACAACTTCTGCAGGGCAAATGCCCCAAACATATAAGCTTCAAAATTATCAAAAGGGTCGACTAAGTTGAGGGGTGGAGGAGGGCATTAAGGACGAAAACCCTACATGCCGGCTCTGACGTGTAAGGGGAAAAAAATGTATTATATGGTTAAAATATTTTATTATAATACCGTTATTTATTACCGTTTTAATACCGTTATTAAACTTAAAAGGACGTATATTGCATAAGTCAGCACATGATGAACATTTCTTTGAAAAAAAATTCCACATACACCTTTCCCGTGTACATTTCCTTCAAATCAAATTCACTGATGGTTGAATGTAATTGACAAGTTTGATACAAATTTTTATTTTTGATGAACAAAAGCTGTCACTTTAATATTAAAATTGGTTCATTCATTCACCTCTGTTGTATGTTAAATATTTTCTGATATACATTATTATTTGATTTGATGTGCACACAAGGGTTAACATTTTTTCAACAATTTAACACTCTCACAACTAAAATATCTCATCACTATAGTATTGAAATAAGTTAACTTATAAAGTACTACATCACTGTTTTAATTCCTATTTAACATCAATTTAATTTTTTGTTCATTTAATACTATTTATTTGCAACACAAAACAACAAAAATATAATTAATTTTTATTAATTTATATTTATTGAATATAACTACTCTAAGATAAAATAAATTTTATAGTATTTTTTAACTAATTTTTTTAAATTAGTATTTTCAATTGAATTTATGTTATTGTATTTAAAAAAAAAAAAAATAAAATAAAAGAATAAACTCTCGACCTACATAAAATTACCTACATAAAATTATCGTTGTTGTTAACTACCATAAAATAATAGTTCCTGCAAATAATAAGAAAATGACCATCGCTTTTAATGTACCTATATACAAAAGAATGAGTATAGATAAAAAAAAAAATTAAAACTTTTTTTAATGTTATGTTTAGCCACAGGCTAATTCCTTATTTATAATCGTTTAGTTGTTTTTAAAAAAAAATTAACAAAAATAAAATTAATTATATAAGTATTTTCTTAACAAACATTTTTATCGAATATATGGGTGAGTAGAACACATTCTGATTTTAGTGTCGCCGCTCAAAATCGCCGGCATCATTTGAAAAGAAAAAGAAAAAATTTTCTTTATTTTAAATTAATTTTTTTTCTTTTTACGTTTTTGTTATTTAATTGATTTTCTTAAAGGTTTTTATTGTATATGACACTGTGTTTTTTGAAATTTAGAAAAATAAATTTCTTTGTTATTAAAATTTGTTTAATTGGCAATTATAGTTACGAAAACTGTTTCACATTCAATTTTTACCAAATTTTTCAGAATTCAGCTATTGATGATATAATGAAAACTTGTGCAGGTCCGAATAGTAACATTAATTGTGGTAAATACACTATGTTTGTAAATTTTATAGATATACATTGAATTAATAATGTTGTCCAACTAAGCAAAATAAACTGCTGCGTTTTTGATCAAAAATTCAAAAAATGCTATGATTATAAATGGAATTTCAGTAAATAATGTAATGGTTGTCAGCTACAGGTACGCCACTTGAAGAAGTAGTTGAAAATAAATATTTGATCCTAAGTATATAAATGACAAATTGTACTTTAAAACCTATTTGACCCTTCTGCACAAATTTAAATATCTCCCCCCGTATATACAAATTGTGGGTTAAAATGACTAATATACACCCAGAGAAATGAAAAATCATTATTCATGATTATTAAAGGAACAATTTTAAGTTTCTTTAAATTTTACAGAGATATTCCTAGGTTTCATTCGATATGTCTTTTGTGATTAATTCATTCAAAAATTTGGAATAGATTATTATTAAAACATTTTCCAAAGCAGAGGGTATGAATCTGAATCCTAAGCTTTTAAAAATTAACAATTAAAAAAAATCAGCAACAACTTTAGTATGCACCCGCATAAAGCATAACTTATACCATAATAATCACAGTGTAAGTATAACGGACATTTTAAAGTATAATCATACCGTATGATTATGATTTCATATTATAATTATGTAAAACGTTTTGGTCAGCGTCAAAATTAAATTCAGTTTATAAAATTGTTGTGAAGAGAACATAATAAGTAATTAATTTTTATATTCTAAAAGAATAAACATATTTAAGTATATAAAACAAATAAAAGTGAGCTACATAAATTAAAAAATTAGTACAATAAAAAGTAGACTTATAACTAGTTTTTATAAAGCTAACTCAAGGTAACATACAAAAAATACTAATTATAAACTATTATTTAAAATTAAACTTCCACTATTTTTATAATTTGCCTAATATATTATGTGTAATATACTTTTACGTAAAGAACTCCTATTTTTAACATTTTGTGATTTCTTTAGTACATTTAGTAAATTCAGTTACATCCGAGGATGATTCAAAAGCAACTGAAATATTAGAAAAAGTTCTAACTGATAAAACGTGACTTTCTTTGCATTCAACTCTTTTTGAAGTAATCAAATTAAAATGGAAGAAAACATTTGATTTGCGCAGAACTCAATTTATTTTGGGTACTGAACCCTTCACTACTGAAATTTTTGAGAAATGGTCACTTTATAAAAGCAGTTTTGGACATCGTTTAGTAAGTTTTTTTTATTGCCCTGAGTAAAAATTATAATTCTTGTTCAATTTTTATATACTTGTTTTTTTTCTAGATCGATATACAGATTTTGAGTGGCTTTTTCCTACAAAATTAAATCTATTACTTAGTAACTGGAACAATTACGCTTGGAAACTTTTAAAATATTTCAAACTAAAATTAAATTTATTTCTGCATCAAATATTTTAAAAGATCTATCTTCGAATTCAGGTACGTACACATAATACCATAAAAATTCTCACAAAATTAAAATGTCTCTATAAGAAATAAATTTAAAAAATAAATATCCATTTTTATTAGAATCTAAGGTACTTAATAAATTAGTTTTCATTTTTGTTTTTTTTTTTGTTTTTGTTTCTTTCTTTTTTTTTTCTTTATATTCATTTATTTATTCATTTCAAAGCCTTAGCGGTAGCTGTCTGGCTAATTATTTTCTTTCTATGACTCCATCAGTTTTGCAAACTAATTAAGCCTACTGCACGGAAAAAAATTGATAATCAAATTTGGAAGGTAACAATTGCTGAGTTACAATTATTTTACTTGGAATAAAATACATATTATCACAAATCAATAATAATAATTTGTAACAACTGATATGTTAATTCCAAATAAAAATTAAAAAAGTAATAAAAAATATAAAAAAATTATGTATTTTTTTTATTTGAAGAAATATGGGTTATAGAAATACTTGTATAATATATGAAAATAATTTGTACTTTATGCAGAAGAGTCATAAGAACTGATTTTTATTTTCATTTAGTCATTAATCATTATTTAGGAAAAGTAATCATAACATTTTGTGATTTAAAATCATAATAATTGACTTTTTCAGGATTAAATTATGTTTATTAGTTACAAAATATGATTTAGCTATACATTTTAAGTTTATACATATGCGCATAATTTGTGAATCATATTCATAAATTGTGACAAAGAAATCATAACTGTCTATTCTTTTTAGTAAAAATGGTTTTGTCGTTAAGATTAGTTTATGATTTAAAATCACACTTTTATAAATAAGCGATCATAGTACGCATTTATGACTAATTTATACATAGGATATGCATTTTAGGGTTACGGAATGATATGATTTCTCTGAGTGTAGTAAATATTTAAAAAAAAGTTGACAACACTTTAGTTTTCTTGGTTATTGTGAAGTTCTGTAGTATTCTAACTATATTCTAAGAAGCATTACCATATACGTCAATCTTTTGCGACATAAGATATGAGGCTCTATTGGTCTATTCGATATCCTAGTTGAGACAACTAAAACCTTCTTTTGAATAATTTATTATTGTTACAAATTGTTTTATTTACGTCCACATGATGAATGCAGAAATATACAACATATTGGAAAATAACGCAACTGATCATCGTTTAGTTTGACGATTATATAACATAGTTGGCAACTAATTCATCTAATGCACCATTTTTAGTAAAATGGTGAAGCGTGCTCAATCAAATAACCAATTTATATTTTTTGGGAACGTATATACATATGATACAATTGTTGGGTCTTGAGTAAATACAAATTCAGAAGGGTACACCTTTTTTTTTTCTTCAGTTATATTTGCAGAGAAAAATTTTTATTCTTACTACCGTTCCTACTAAGGTCTTGCCGAAGTAATTTAACACCAAAATTACAAGTAATTAAAAATTTATCACACGTAATTAGGTTATACCTCCAGGAAGGGGTACTGACAATGACAGAGCACGTCTTTATACCTTCAAATATTAAAATTTAAAAATTTAAATTAATTACGTAACGCTTATTTAACAATCGTTTCAAGTTTCGTTGGGACTGAGTATTCATACCATGTATTCCAGAGCATGCGTATTAGTTTTTTAAGAGGGAAAGGAGCTGTTATTTTTAAATTAAAAAAAAATGTTATTAAGTAAACCGAGAGTGCTCTATCAATTTTTTTTTTTTTTTAATGGCCAAAATAATGGGATAAACACCCTAGCTGCTTTCGCAGAATTTTAACCAGTTAGTATAGAATAAAAGAAAGTATAAAGGAAATAAATAAATAACATAAACGGAAAATAAGAAGAGAATAGATGAGAATTAGAAATAGATAAGAAATAGTAACACAGGCTTACAGACAACTTAACATAAATTGATTCACTCGTTTTTTGAAAACTTCCAAGTTGTATTTTTGGGGGAACACATGAGGTGGTAGAGTGTTCAATAGTTTAGAGGTTCGGTTAACGAAAGAATTTTTGTATTTCACAGTTCTGGTTCGAAGAGGCTCGACTACAAATTTGTGGGAAAGGGCTGCTCTGCGAGTATTTCGTTGGAATGGCTTTATTTTTGGCATAATACTTTTAATTTCGTCAGAACAATTACCCAATAGATATTTATAAAACAGAGTGGCTTTTCCTACATTTCGACGGTGACTCAGCGATGTTAGGTGCTGTGTAACATCTCCATCATTAATAATTTTGATGGCTCGCTTTTGTACTTTATCTAAGTACTGGAGGGTACTGTTGGGTGCACCGCCCCAAATATGTGAGTTATACTCATGTCGTGGTCGAATGTATGCCTTATATATTAGAAGAAGGTTGGATGGTGTAAAATATTTTTTACTTCTGCTTAAGAATCCCAAACATTTCGCGGCATCTTTTGCAATTGCAAAAATTGTGGTCTTGCCACGAAAGTTTATTGTTTATCTCCATTCCAAGAATTCTTAAGGTTTCGGAATTTTCAATATTTACATTATCGAAAAGGATATTTGGTAATGAAGGCCTTTGATTTGTTGATATTAGGCAGCTCTGGGTTTTTGAAGCGTTAAATTTTACCCTATTACACTTCCCCACGCTTGAATTTTTTGGAGATCTTTTACCGTGAGTTTTTTTTTTGGTTGAATTTTATAACTCACAGAGGTCTTATTGATTTATTGTAATAAGTTATAAAATCAATCAAAATGAAAATAGGAGTTGTATAGGTAGTCTAACACTATAAATACCTACTGATGAGTTCTAGTAGTGTTATGATGAACGAAACAATTCCTGAAAATAATTTTGTTAATTATTTTGATAATTTGCATGTTATATGATTTTAAAATTTAGGTTCGAAATGTCTCACCGCTGACTCATCGGGCCCTGGGAGTAGAAAATAATTTGATACATATTGTGTGATAATTGGTGATACATATTGGAGTTTGAGAAAGAAAATTTGATATGCATCACCAGTCTACTTATTGATGGCAGTTAACGTGTTAAATACTTCTTGCAGAACTATAATTAAATAAAAAAAAACATGTTTTACACAGTTTTCATTATTTTCTAATTACATTTACAATTTCCTTATTGTTTGTCGAATAGAATTATATTTTAGAATAAACTTGTCAAAAATTGAAAAATATTCAACCTTTCAAATTTAGTTCAAAATCTTACAAAATTCAATTTCTGAAATACAAAAGTAGAAAAACAAAATAAAAAAAAAAAAAAAATAGAAAAACCAAAACAAAACACTTACAAAATTTTGATTTAAAAAACTAACAAATCCAAAAAAAAAAATATCTAAAAAATTCTATTTTGTAAATTGTTTGTGTGCATAGCCTACGCCTCGAGGCGCTTTCTAATACCAATTATACCATTAACATAGAAAATACTATAAAATAAAAATATCCAGAAAAGGATATTTGTGTTTTTTTTCAAATTCACAAAATAATAAAAAAAGGAGACAACATTATAAAACATCACTTCAACAAAATCTAAAAACAACAGAACTTTACAGCTTCTTTTTAAACAACAAAAAAAAAATAATAATAATAATTTTTCAATATAAGTTTTTCCCGCGTGTTAACCTTTTATATTGATTTCTTTTAATACTTTGAAATGAACCCATTATGGGTTTATGTGAAATTCCAGAGCTTCGTAAAATCAACAACAATAACAACACCACAACTCTATAATAAAATCAACAAAACAACAACAACAACAGCAACAAAAAAACGTTAAACACACCAATGTGACGTGATGATGGTAGTTTGTTTAACATTCGCGAGCAACAATAAAAAAATTTAAAAAATACTAAAGAAAGGCACACACAACAAAATCAACTTAGCAAAAAAAAAAAAAGATCTTTGACATCGTTTCAAGAAAAATATGAAATTTTGTTCAGAAAAAAAAAATAAAACACAAACCATTTTTGTTTTATTTTGAACATCATAAAAATTCGCCTGTTCTCATCATAATCATCATCATCATCAATATAATCAACACTATATAAATATTATCATTTCATACCATAGAATTTCAATACTATATTAACATACATACAAACATAGATATTATTGATATTTGGATATCAACATAGATATTGTGGATTGTAAAAGCAGCACCAGCAGCTTTCATCCAACAACACATATAGAAAAATACTAAAAACAGTAAAAACAACAACCATAACAACAACAAAAACTAATATAATAAAAAGGAATCCGTGAGAGACGGTGGTGTTAAAAGCAAAGGTACCAAAAGGATCAAGGTTAGACACAGACAATACCTTTGTTTGAAAAAAAAAATAAAAAAAAAAAAATTATTACGACGAATATGCTTTGTAGATAGAAAAATTTTTCAAATTTGAAAATTAAAATATTATATTTAGACATACATACAAACATACATCCATACGTATAGGAAAAATATTTGGTATGAATGAAATTTTTAGGAAAGGACTTTGACACCATCATACAATATATAAAAAATGATGGTAACGAATATTTTTTAGAATATATAAATACACACCTAATATTACACATCACTCATTTATTCACTTGCTTTATTTTTATTTCAATATTCAATTTTAATCAATGTTTGATGTTTACGATATAATTACAATGATGATCAAATTATTGATATTGATGATGATGATAATTATGAAGGTCATTAGTAGGCATACCATCTTTAAATTTGAATTGAAAAAATATAAAAAACAAAAAATTAATATCATTTAACAATAATAATTACAGTAAGTATATATCTATCTTCAATCTATCTATCACTTCTACAGTTCATTCTATGTATATCACTTCTATCCATGTTTTCAACCTAATTAAAAAAAAACAGATGAGAATAGAAGTAAATGTAATTAAACATAAAATTTGTAATAATCTCGAAAATAAATATGCAAATGTGGTGTCAAAAGTACAAAATAAGCTACTTTAATTAATTTCGCTACGTCTCCTTTTAAATATCTATCATTTGAAAGAATAATAATGAAAATCGATAGTAAAATGGTTCACATATTTGTAATACCATAAAAAATATATTACCAAAAATCATCTACAAGAGAGTTAACTCAACTTTAAAATAAACAGTGTTTAGGAGTTATATTGTAATCTGATTTAATAGTTATAACAGTTTGACACAGTTAATTACAGTTAATAAGATAGTAGAATAATAAATATCTTAAAGCATTCATAATTTTGTTTTAATTATAAAATTGTGATGGACCCAACTACATACTTGGAAGAAGAAACCTTCCATATTTTTTCTAATTCTTTAAAATGCTTTTATAATAATGAATTAGCCAGAGAGGAGGCTGTAAACAATAAATAAGATTTTTACTTACCAAAAAATGCATGAATTTACGTATTAAAATGATATTTTACTTACCAAAAAATACGCCTTTGGACGACATACAACACAACGAAGTTATATTTATTTGACGAATCAGGTAAATTGTTTCCCTTGAAATTGCTAATTTTAAATGATAATTGTTGTTTTTTCTTATCATCATTATTGCTCTGTAACTGATGGGTTTATTTGTTTCAGTAGTAGGATTATGTCCTACATTCACCTACATTGTCCTGTAACTGATGGGTTTATTGATTCCATACCAATTGTGCGTTTTTGTACCATAATATATTATTGTGACAACATTTTATATTAAAACCAACAACAAAACGAAATCACCGATTTTACATGATTATTACTTCTATTTTATTTTGTTGCTTTCTGCAAAAGAAATTGTGACATAATCTGAAATTTGATGACGATCTTTGGTTCATACCTTGAAAACAGACACATTTTACTAAAATGGTATTATATTCACATATTTACCTGTAATTTAAATTAAGCCAAATATTTTAGATTCAAATAACTTACTAGTATTCGCCTACTTCTCGAAATTCGAGGAAGTTTGATTAAAAATCGTACTCAATTTGATTATGAATTGCTTGCCATCATTTTAATTTATGGCACCATATAATTTGTTCTATTGATTTATCTAAGACAAAAACCGCATACGTAATAATTTATTTACAAAACAAAATTCAGTTTAAATTTAATTCTGGCGATAGGTGAGTTGCGGCAATTTGATAAATTAAAATTTTTGTATGCTAAAATGACGCGTATATTGGATATGGTGAAATTTTAAATTAATCGCCGCAAAAGCTTAGAAATTTGTACTAAGTGATCAATCCTACAAAAATTGTTAGAGTTGACAGTTGTATGAGGGTACTGTGAAGGCTTTATTCCCATAATAAAATAGCAGTGTAAATCAAGACGGCTTTATTGAACCAAAACAAATAGGAGAAAAAAATTAAATGGTGAAATTTTAAATTAAAATTTTTTTTTCGCTACGTCTCCTTTTAAATATCTATTCGTTGAAAGAATAAGAATGAAAATCGATTGTAAAATGGTTCAAATATTTATACCATACTTTTTTTTTATTTATATCATACTTTTTATTAATATAATGATTACCATAAAATATTAGATATGTCGTATATAATATAATTTAATAAGTTGAAAGTTATGGTCCCATCAAGCTCTAAAATGTACTTTTAAGTATTTGGTATATTGAAATACGTTCAACAATCAATTAACATTATCAATGACTATGTAATAATTATTGTTTAAAGTTTGTTAATTTGTATTTGATTATTTAAGTTAAGCACTCAAATATTAAACGAAATAATAAGTAATGTCTCCTACTATAAGATATTTTTAATACGCACAACGTTTTCATAATAAGTCGTCTATTAGCTATTCTTCTGTTGCAGAATAAATGTTAATATTTCAGTATTTGAAAACTGCGTTATATATAGAAAATTATTTTTACCTAGTCAATGTTAAATTAGTTTAAAACAAACAAAATAATTTCAGAAAATGAAAATGTGAATGTCCCAATGTTCAAAATTGGAGTAATATAGAAAAGGGGAACAATACCAAATAAAAACGTGTTCGTTTTTGGACATTATTTTTTCCATCTTTGGCATTTTTTCTTCAGCCAGTTCAAACAAAAGATTAGAGATATTTAATATTATACCTACTCAAATTTTATACAGCTGGCAAGCTTTATATCTTAAAATTGCAATGATTGCAATCATGTTGATCATCATAATGTAGATTTTATTTGTAGTACTGTTTTTAGTGAATTTTATTTTTTTTTTGTTTTAGTTATGGGGGAGACAGTAAACAATATTAAATTAATAAAAAGAAAAGCAAAAATATAATAAAAATAAAGTGAATCTCAAATCTAGAATTCAATATAATAGTTTTCAATGTTGATATTAAGATTTATCTAAAAACTGAAATCACAAAAAAAAAAAAAAAATAATAATAAAAAGAAAATAGAAAGAATCCTTTAGTAAGATGAAATTTTTTTTTTTTTTTCAGCTATCTTTAGATGAATCTATTGTGCATATTATGGTATATATCTTACCTACACCCTATTTGTTTTTTGTTTTCTTTATTATTATTTTTTTTTTTATAATTTCAACTATAAAATTGATCATTTATCACATTTATAATGATTTAATAAGTGTTAAAATTATTATTATGTATATATATATATACAATGTAGATTTACCTTCTTCCTTTATTAAAAAAACTTTGTTTTTTTTTAATTGAATTCAAATCTTGTAGATATACTAGTACTTTATCTAACTTACACTAAATCAAAAAATTGTATGTCTAACATAACAAATTGTAAACAATATCATGCAGTTGGAAGTAATTTAATAACATAAAGGTAGGTCTATTATAGGGTACTAGGTTTATAGATTTGATAATCTGTTTTTGGATTTACTGAACCTTTTGCAGTGCTGTCTTTTGCAATTTAGATTATTCTTTTGCAGAAAAAAAATTATTAACTAGAATTTAAAATTTATAGAGCACTCTTACTTTCATCAAGAAATTTAGGAATGTTGTCAAATTGATTTTTTAACATTTGAATATTTGAACATGAATACCTAAAATATTTTTGAGTCGAAAGTAAATCTGTTTTGATGGTTCTATATACACCTACATGCATTTTGATGAATATATCAACTTCGGATAAAGAAATTTATTGTAGTAATAGTATAATGCAATTGCTAATCTAGTAATCTTTAGGCGCAGTTTAAAAAAGTTTGCTCATTACAACTCAACACACCAACAACAAAGTAGATATAGTAAATTTGTATTATCTCTCATATCATAACGCATTCATTTTATTTTCTCACCACATTCTACTTCTACCTACACTTACTTCTACAATATATTAAAAAAGCATATTTATTCTCTCAATTCTCATTCTTTTATTCATATAATTTAACTGTTTTTTCATTATAATTGTCGTTGATAAAAAAAGGCTTCAGACAAAAATAAAATTAGTATATATAAGATATGTTTGATTACAGCGCTGACCACTATCGACTAAGTTTGTTGCTTCAAGTAAAACAGTTTTTGTTTTTATTAATATTAATAATTTATATTCAATAAATTTAGCAAAATTAAGATTCAACTGAAATAAATTTTTCGAAAAATGTTTCCAATTCTGTTGCTATCCATAAACGTAGTTATGTAAAAATGTCGTTTTTTGAGGACGTATTCTTTTAGAAATAATTTCAGAAAAATTTTCACAAACCAATTGACCACAATTCAAGAAAACCATTGTTAAGTGTTAGAAATGTTGAAGTACTCTTACTTAGTGCTCAAATCGTTTAAATTAATAATATAACAGTGTGCCTTATAATGGCATCAGTGGGATCATATAGCTTTAATTTATTTTATATATATCTGTTGTAATTATGCGTTAGTCGACGGAATTGCTTAAGAGGCCGAAGTACTGAGTTTAGTTCTTCCGAGCATGTGCTTATACTTCCACAAGACATTTATAAAATAAAGTTAGTGCTCCAACGATACAACGATGACCAAGTGGAGCAAAAGTTGATAAGAAATTTACATCTATGAGAATATATGCCATATTTTTTTACACTGTCAAGAAAGCTTAGAGCAGTCTTTGAAGCGTATGTAGGCTTTATAGATATTAAGAAAATCTTTGGGTGAAAAGATGGTGGCCTTACGCCAACTTAGAAAACCCAAAAATTTTGCGGCGCATTTCCGATAAAGCAAAAAAAAAATTGCTTTATTAGTTTTTCGACCTGTTCTATTACCCTTTGTCATTGAGATATAATAAATGACAAAAAATAATGGAGAATTTGATTTCCTCGCATTCCGACCAATTATTTAAGTTTTCTAGTTGCTGTAAGTTCATCTTGAAATTTAAAAATAGGTTGGGATGGCGTTAGTTTTTGTCTAACTAGTGAGCTTTTTGAGTTTTGTAGGAAATTTTGACTAAGTCATGATTTACCATGCCGCCCGTTATTGTTAAAGTGAAGATAAAAGTGAATTTAGATACCATAAATATAAAATTAATCGCCGCAAAAGCTTAGAAATTTGTACTAAGTGATCAATCCTACAAAAATTGTTAGAGTTGACAGTTGTATGAGGGTACTGTGAAGGCTTTATTCCCATAATAAAATAGCAGTGTAAATCAAGACGGCTTTATTGAACCAAAACAAATAGGAGAAAAAAATTAAATGTCAATTAATTTAAAATTTAAATAAAATTAAAATTTTCTCCCGAGTTAAGCTTTAATAATAACTTTTAAACCAACCCTTCTTTAATTCAAAGTACATGTAATATTGTGATATTTCATAAGTCCTGGGGTAAATTGCCCTTTAGGGCGTTTTTGGGATAGTTGCGGATGGCTTCAGCGGACGATTGCGATTGCGTTCGGGTTTGTTTAAAATATTCGGAATTTACAATCGGTAACAAAATCAGTTTTGTTATACAATCTTAATTTTGTAATTGACTATAAATATTTAAATTCTGACCAAAAAGTTAAAGTCATAAAGGTGTAAAATTGTAAGACGATAATTTGTGGTGTATAAATTTGCTGAGCCGCATAGATAGCACACGGTGGCTGGCGCAGTAAGTGGAGTGCTTGCCTTTCAACCGAAAGGTCCCAGGTTCGATATCCGATGAAGTAAAAAAACAAAATCCTTAATGGGTTTTTCGACCTGGTCCAGTACCCTTTGTCATTGAGATAAAATAAATGACAAAAAATAATTGAGAGTATTATCTGGTAACAGGTTAAATAAAATAAAGCTATTCTATTTAAGCCTTCTTTCCCTTCCTGACAATAGTAGTACTTTTCCACATTTAATGAGTTGATAAGCCAGTAATTTGTTAAATAAATACTCGAAATATTTGTATATATTGTAGTGTAAACTTGCAGTACCGTACTTAATTAAACACGAAAAAGTGATTCTACCTAAGTTACTGTCAAGAAGATAATAAAAAAAAAATAGGATAAAATCTTCTGATGATATTTTTTTTATTAAAAATTTACCGTTTTAGGTCCAAAGAGAAAAATGAATGCATTATTTCTATTAAATGATAGTTGAAATATTTAAAAATATGTTTCATTATTTATTTTTAAAATTATTACGTGGCAATACATACGAGATTTTGACAGTTTGAATGTAGAGTGACTTATGACTCAGTTGATGTGGGTCATCATAATTCACTATATGAAATATGACTCTTTTTTTTAAAGGGCTTTATATATTACCAAAATATGTTAATATGAGTCTCTTACGGAGTTATGAGCCACAACATGAGTTACAAGCCTCTTAGGGACATGTGACCGTAATATTATTCATTTTTATTAAAAACAATAATAATTTAAATTCATACAGCAAAATATTCCTGAATTAAATTATTCCAAAATTATATTACCCTGGACGAATAATTTCATCATAGAGTGTATTTACATATATACATAAAAGTACCTTAAAATTAAGAGGCTGAAACAGAGTGTTAAAAATATAAAAATTAATGTACTGCACAGTACACCTTTTGAGTATGCGCACAATTTTTTTTTTTTTTTTTTTTTTTTTTGTTTTGTTTCTTACATATTATCATTTTTATAACTTAACCTTAACTTACCTTTACACATCATCATAGTTGGAGGAGAATTTAATGGAATTTTTTTTCCTTTTTGTAGGCGTTGGAATTTCTTTTAATTTTTTTTTTTTATGTATTTAATTTTTTTGTTTTTATTTTTGTTATTTTCGTTTTTTTTTTCTTTTCGTTTGTTATCCTGTCCTAAATGTCACTGTTAATAGCGTGATGACGAGAAAAGAAACGTGGTCATGCAGTTGCAGTTTAGAAGCAGCTGTAAATCCTTACCTTGTTAGATTGTTTGTTTTGTTAGAGTAATTGAATAAGAAAGAGAAAAAATAAAATTTAAAAAGAAGAAAATGTTGGGGCTTATTGTTATTTTGGTTTTTTTTTTTTTTTTTTTGACATATGATTAAAGAATTTGACATAAATTGTTTTATTACAATTATTGTTGACGACGTACACATTATTAAAATGTGGTTATGTACTTTATCAAACATTTTAATTTCAGCATTGATTTTATATGATGAGTAAAATGAATTATTTTGGTTTTAATGAATATGGATGTTAAGTCGGGATGGATTTTTTCGTCGTAGCTTAATTAATTTTATTTACTATATGTGTGATCTGCCTAAATTACCGGAATACATCAATAGCTACATTTTGCAGATAACATTGCAATTCTGACTGTAGGGAAAGATATAAACGAAGTGTCAAACAATCTTCAAAGAGAAACCGATGGAGTCGATAAATTAACAGAGGACTGGCATATAAAGTTAAATGAAGAAAGTCAGTTCACATTAATTTTACTTACAAAAATACTGCAAGATGAGCCATTAATGGTAAAGCTATAAGAATAGTGGACACAGTATCTAGGTATGATGCTTAACAATAAACTTAAGTGGAAAGCTCCTGGCAAAATGAAGAAAATGGAATTAAATATGAAATATTGGGTTATAGGAACAACTTCACGTTTATTAATATAAAACAAAATATTGATTTATAATTAAGTACTAAAATCGATTTAGGAATATAGTCAATGCTTCTAGATAGAACCACATGCACCGAGATCTACACATCGACCAGCTATCTGAAATAATTAATAGATAATTCATGAAGCAAGATTGCGTCAATAAATTAATGGTTGGTCCACAACACCAGTTTTAATATAATAATATAGAGAGAAAAAGGAAAATTAATTTTAATTGAAATTTATATTAATCGCTTTGATTATCGATTTTGAATATTCATTGATCATATTTTGCAAAAATGAACCTATGGAACAAAAAAAATGTATAATAATGCTTAACAAATAACTCACCTCAATTTGGTAGCTCATTATATGACTTCGAACCAGTTTCTCTTTGATTTGGTGAATAGTAAAGTAATGGTAAATAAGACTGCTGCTATATACTCATATTTTATTTAATCCGATATGTATACTAATTTTATCGGTAAAGTAGGGTGTTCAGATCGATTCGGAATTATTACTCTTAAGTCGATCCGGTTGTATATAGGTATTTATTTTAATTCTTCGAATTTTTCTGTAACCATCAGTAACTTTGCTGATTTTTGACACAAATATGAAACCTGATCTTAGTGAATTTACTTAGATTTATTTAGAGTTTTTGATGGTATCATTACAGGATTATCTCGATGTTATTATTAAAAATATTTATCCATAACTGGCGTGAATATGACCAAAATGTTTTCAGAACTATTATATAATATTACTTTGCATCTTAATAAAGAAATAAATGTGTGTAATATACCTACCTCCTGCATGTGACATCGGAAATGTATCCAAATAAACAACCCAATGCAATCTGTGCATAAATATAATGTATCAAATTTTCTTAACTAACTATATTGTGTTACCAACGCAATGTAGTTAATTTACAATTCCGATCACTATAAGCACTTTGTATCTGAAATCAATGTCAAATCATTTATGTCAAAAAATTATACTTATCCGCATACCTATAGTTTAAAATTAAAATTGAATATTTTTGTGTGAAATGAAAATTAAAAGGTATGGAATTACAAATCATTTTTTGGAATCTTGCAATTTTACTTATCATTTAATATGATTGCTTGAGTTATCAACATTTGTACGTATCACCAAATTTTTAAATACACCCGTGTTGTAAAAATATGTATCGAATACATTGTCAAATGAATTTCCGATCATGATACAATGATTATTTTATTTTTTGACATTTCAGATCTCGCAACTTTGTATCAGCAACGTTGTCGATATATTTAATATTTCTCTTAAGTATTTAATATTTCTAGTTTGCAGAATTCTGCTCAGTTAATAATGTGAACAGTAGAAAATTAATTTTCCCATTATAGATAAAATAAACGCACTGTAAATGCTGCTAAAAACCGACTGTAAAACCGACTTTTATATATTGGAAAATGGGAATATCGATTAATACCATATCGCATTTATTTTACATAAACCTTCTGGAATATAATATTGCCTTTTTCAGAAATTTTACAAACCAGCACCAAATTGGTGCTAATACTTCTAAAAAACTGGATATACCCCTTTTCCAAAAGTGTTAGAAAATGGTTAAACATTTTTGTTACACCTTCTGGAGAAACCGGATATTATCTGTCTTTCCTAGAATTGTAGAAAATCATTCCAAATTTGTGTTAAATCTTCTGGAAAACGGGGATACCCACTACGAGCAATATTGATTTAAGTAGCGTTATGCCACAAACTTTAAAAATTAATTCTAAGGCCTTTTGAAGTCATTGCAAAATTAATTTCGTCTAAATCAGCAGTGCCGAAACCACGGCCACGGGCCTCTTACCCATTTCATTTTTTAATGTGGCCCGTTGCATGATATTTACTCTCTGTAAAAAAAATTGTTTACAGAATCTATCACAAAAAAAATGTCACTAAAAAAATATATTTATCGCTCGGTTTGAAAAATAAAAAACCGTTGTCTCTCTGTTCGCAAAAAAAATCTTTTATCCCTTTTCTTTCATATGTGGAAAATTTAAATACATAATTAAAAAATACTACTAGAGTAGAAGTGAAGAAAGAATTTCAATTTCAAATTTAAATGATGAAATGTGGTTCCTACCTGTGTTTCTTAGTAGATATAACCGAAAAGATTAACCAGCTAAATGAGGAGTTATACAGAGCCAAGATAATTTAATTATTGATGCTTATAATCGCATCAAAGCATTCCAACTCCAGCTAATTTTATTTGAGAGCCAACTTAGAAATAGTAATCTTCACCATTTTCCGTCATTAAAATAATTTACCAGCAGTCAAACTCCTAATTTTGCGAAGTACGCTGATAAAATTGGGAAACTTTCAGCTAGTCAAATTCGTCGTTTTTCAGAACTTACAAAATATGATAAAACGTTTGAGATATTTTCTTCTCTAAATTTCAAATGGACGTTTCCATCGTTCCAGAAGCTTTACAGATGGAAATAAGTAATTTGCAATGTAACAATGAGTTGAAGCAGATTCATACAACTACATCAAAAATTGACTTTTACAACACGTATAAAACAGCGGAAAAATATCCTAACTCAAAATTTTCTGCTCATAAAATTGTAAGCACCCTCGGATCTACATTATGTTTGTGAAGTTTTTTTTTTTTTCAAAAATGAAATTAAATAAAACTAAATTTCGCGCTTCATTAACAGACAAAAATCTTGAAAATCAATATAGATGTGCAACCACCAAAATTGATGTAGATTTAAAAACAATGAGTGATCGCAAGGAAAAACAAATATCACATTAATAAATATTATATTTAAATTTAAGTATGTACTGAAATAAAAAATGTTTTTGAATATAACATATAGCCCCGCACACAATTTTAGATAAGAAAGTTGGCTCGCAGAGGGATTTGGGTTGGCCAGGCCTGGTCTAAACTTACTGTGTCTGTGCTGCAGATTTATTTACCATTAATTAAACCGAATCCCAATCCCTTTGTGTTTTTATTCTTTTACTTTAATTTTAATTTATTTACAGTGATTTTTTTTTTATTTATCTACTGTGAACTAAATTTATTTTCTGAGCATTTATTTTTTTACTGTGAATTTAAATTGTTCACTAAGAGGGTGGATTTTTTTGTATTGCGTTTAATATTGCATACTGAGCAAAAATATATTTAACTGTGAATTTGAATTAATAACTGTGCAACATTTTTATTTAACTGAATTTTAAGTACTGTGTTTTTAATTTTCAACATTTTTATAGTACCTGTTGAACACACTGTATCTGAAGCCAGGTAATAGATGTTATGGTAAATACATTTCATCTTACC
Organism: Argyra leucocephala; assembly: GCA_963942445.1. NCBI lineage: Eukaryota > Metazoa > Arthropoda > Insecta > Diptera > Dolichopodidae > Argyra > Argyra leucocephala. The sequence continues at coordinate 161,639,298 of OZ012678.1, forward strand.
CTGTACATAAACAAATTAAACTATATAGGCCTATTGGAAAACGTTTAATACTAAAATCTATGCATTCATTTCATTTTAAACCATCATCATATAAAATCATAAATTATTGCCAAGTTCACTGACAATTTTAACTTCAGTTCTCATATTATAAAATATCTAAATTAATTTTGAATCATAATATGATTATACAAATGTATAGGTGAATTTATTCAATGGCTATTCATTTTCCAAAAAAAAACATTCTAAGAGATGAATGTATTGCATCTTATTTTAATCATCATTATTGTAACCAGTTATGTATAGTATATATCTTACAAAGCAGATGATAAATTAAAGGATATTTTATAATAGGCCTGAATTAATTCTTTTATAACCTATTATAATCCTTTTAGAACTTTCAGTTTACTATTTTATTTTATCTTTTTATATTTTTTCTATTTTTATAATTCTTCAATGTCTTGGAACTCCTTAGAGCTAGATTATTTTACCGTGTTATTTATTTTTTTTTTTTTGGCTTTTTTTTTTTGATATGGTGCGTTAGTGCGTTCTGTACTTTTTGAGAAAAACCTAAAATAAAAAAAAAAATAAAATATTAATTTCTATCAATTTATTTAAACTACACCATATCTTAATGTTATAAAATCTGAAGAAAAACAAAAAAAAAAAAAAGCAATAATAAAAACAGTTTTGGATGAGTAAAAAAGTAACAGGGGAGAAAAACTTCATCTATCGGATTAAAGACATATGATACTAAAATTGGCTGTCATAAATTTTACTATTTTCATTTAATTTTTTTTTTCTTTTTCTTATCTTTTTTTTTTGGATTTTAATTTTTTTTTTTAGTGCTTTTTATTATTATTTTGAAACCATTTAAAAATTGTGGATGGATAGTTATAAAATTAAGAGACAAATAGAAATGAATTTGATTGGGTCAACTCTAGGAAAAAAAAATCTGAGCTCGACAGTTACTTGTCGAACCAGAACCTGACTAATGTGCATGACCATTAGTATGTAAGTCATAGACGTTATAGAGACGTACCAAACTTACAATATTTATTAATCTATTTAAAGCTCAGTAGCCACTTACGGTTGTGATGTTTGGTCAATGACAATGGCTGATGAAAAGGCGCTGATGGTGATGATGATGATGATGATGATATTTTAATACACCTAGCATTCTGTACTAAATTATATAGCGCCATAACTATGAATATAAGATAACTTTTCTGTATGTTATGCTTTAGAGCCGTAGCTGTCGAGTAAGTAGCACTCCATAACTCAAATAAATAACTTGTGTTGTATCAACACTATTTGCAGCTGCTTTAGTGTATCTGACTAATTAATTAAATACTGAGTACATTTTCTTAGAATCTATTTATGAACTTTCTGCAAAATATTATACCGCAGTTGCACTGGGGCACTGGCATTAGGTAGAGTTTGATATATCTTCTGGAAAATTTTAAAGGTTAATTTGAATTTATAGAAATTAATACTCTCATTCTATAAGTAAAATAAAATTAATTCATCTGATATTTACGTATAGTGTGATGAGCGGAAATAAATGCGGTTGGCACTATATTTTTCAGATCTGTTCAACTACTAGGGCATGCGACATGACGACATTGACATCATCGCCATATCACAACGGTTGGTTGTCGAAATCTTGACCCAGATTGAAAAAAGAAAAAAATATATGTTGCCAACAAATAGAAAGGCCTTCCAACATCATATTGGTCAAAACATCATTGTCCGCACAACACATATTATTTCGAAGTGGTTCGGCAGTTTACGTACCTTGTAATCAGCGTTAATCCCACAAACGACATCAATGTGGAGGTATGACGAAGAAAAAAGCTTGAAAACCGTCGCTGCTTCGGTTTCCTCCTTTCACGAAACACCAAAGTACAAATATACAAAAATATCCACCTCCCGTTTTTGCTCTACAGATCAGAATTATGGACACTGCCGATGGCAAGTGAGCATGTACTTGGTGTCTTCAAGAAGCATATTCTTCACCGGATATTCGGTCTTGAAAACGATGATGGGGTCTGGAGGAAAATACGTAATTCTGAACTCTATGAGCTGTATAATGAGGTAATAGAACGTAGTCAAGAAAATTAAAGTCTAGAACAAATAAGTGAAAATGATTGAACTCGACCGTATTCATTTAATTAATTCTGTGACTTGATTTTGTACTAGAATTTTTATTTTACATATTTTGTTAATTATCTATGAAAGCTACAATAGCTAAAGTCTTAAAAGTATAGTTTAAAAAAAGTTTTTAGAATTCGTCAACTCATGGTATTCAGAACGGAGAACATATTTTTGAAATCATTCAGAAACAAATATGTACCTATTTTGATTTTAAATAAAAGATGTGTCGTAACTAACTAGAAACATAAAGGTATAAAATCAGGTAACATATAGCTGGAACGAAAGACACAAAACATTATCTTTTTGTTATTTTTTTTTCTATTTTTGTTTTTTATTCTTCCAATTAGGAAATATTGAATAGTAGGCATGGAGCTTGATTCAATATGGTGAACTTTAATTTTAATATAGTTTGTAAGAGAAAATGTTATTTTTATAATTATTACTACCTAGTATAGGTACTTAAATTTAACAATATAGGCATTTTTATTATCATAACGACATATCGATATTATTTGTTTACACTTTAATAGTTTGAGTAGCATGTAAAAATGCTGACAATCAATATTTTTTTGACAAGTTATATTGTCTTGTTATTAGCAGTAAGAGATGTGTACAAATTTTATTGGTCTATATTAAAATAGAACAACATTTGAATATATTCAAAAAACTATTAAATGTTAGGTAAAACCAAACTTAGTATATTTAACTGCTACGTGTGGGCTACAAGAAATAGAAATTAAATCAATTTAACTTCTGTTGTCATCATAACTAGTCTATGCATTACAATATTTTGTTAACCATTTTGTTTGGAAACATATACCACTACAGCTAACTTAATAGCTTCAAGAGAGCTTCGAGTACGTTTCAACATCATGTATACCGGTAAACGCTAATTTCTTGAAATCACTTTCACTCAAGTAAATCCCAAAAATGTACTTACTTTACTTGAAAATTTATCAAATACGCAGCTTGAAAGCTTGAGAGCTTAAATAGACATTTAATGTCAAATATTAATGAAGTTTTGTTTAATATTTAGATTGAAAGTCAAATAGAAAATTAAAGTCGTCAAAATTTATGTCACCTAAAATAGATTTGGTAAACTCATGCTATAATTTCGAGCTACTCAAGCTGGATGATCGAATACACATCTTGAAATAGCGTCAAGAATAATTCAAGTCAAGCTATCATGCATACGTAGTAATAGACAGTTAATAATAAAGTAAATCAGAAAAAATAAATTCATATGTTTAGTACTATAATTAGCAAATATCTTAAAAGCTTTAGGAGAGAGTCGTTGAATTACAATCCAGAGCAAAACCGAATAACTATCTTAAATACCAGTTGTGGAATACGTATTTTCACAAAGCTACGAAACAGCCTCTCCCTCCTGTATTGACTATTTCTTTTGTTATTTTGTTTCATCATTCATGATCAATCGCTGGTCATGGGTCAACGGTCAATCTCTGGCCAATCACTGGTCAATCGTTATTTAATTTTACAAAAATTTACTATTACATCTAATACTATAAATAATATGATTATTATAGAATAAAAAATTAAAAACATACAAAACACCAACAACGACACCTATAAAAACAAAAAAAAAACCAATTCATATGAGAGAACTAGGGAGAACAGACAAAAACAAAAAGAAAAAATAAATAAAAAAGAAAATTCAACCGGATAATAGATAGTTTAAAAATCAAATTGGAAAAAATAGACAAACATTAGACATTCACGTACATATATATAAATACTTGTGTAAATGTATATATATATATATATATATATATATATATGAATATTGTAATGTCCTATGCTGACCATGACATATCATGTCTCTGACCACCTCACTACTCCTCATCCATTTATTTAATATTGTATTTATAGTCAAATATTAAAGTTCTCATACAATAAATAGGATTCAATTTACAGTCATTGCAAAAATTATTTGAACAAAATAATAAATATATATTAATATGTAAGAATTTTGTTATTTTTTACCGAAAAGTAAAGATTAATGTTCGAATGTAGCCTCTATACAAAAGTTTTTAAAAGTACATTTTCATAATATCAATTTTTCAAAAAAATGAATTGAATTATGACTATGAGCAAATTTTATTCTCTCTGTGTTTTTTTTTTTAAATATTTTAGTTTAACGTTCGCTTCAAAATTGATAGCTTAGTCCAAAGATACACTATAATAAAGTTGACTATATCTACTATTTATTGACTTTTTTCCATTGTACTTTTAAAAATTAAAAAAAAATTTAAAATCGATAAGAATAGGACATTAAATTTAAAAAAACAAATCAGTTTTGAACTTTTACCATCAGTATCAAACGTTAAAGCTTCCATTGAAAGTGAACGTTAATTTTTTTTTTTTTTATTAGTTAACGTTATCAAAATATTTAATTATTTTAATCAAAATTAATTATTAAAAGGTTAATTGAATTAAATGAATTGAATTTATATGTTTTTTTTGTGAAAGTAAGTTCAATTCAGACAACATACAAAAGACGCTCATTTTCACTGATAATTTTGAATTCCAATATTTTAATTGTTTATCTAAAGTTTGAGCCACAGCCAAATTACACAAAGCTCACACTTAAATATTTTTCCTGCATTTGAGTTATAACAATTTTCTACTTAATAGTTTCAAATCAGATCTATAGGTATAATTCGTAAATTATTTGCTTTGAAATACATATAATCTGGTGGGACTATAAGAACAAAATTTTAGAAAAAGTTAAGTCAGTTGTTTAAAACCGACGTTAATAATCATGGTTAATTTATATATAAAAATATATAAGAACTTATATCTGTATCTAATTTTGGAGCAAATACATTAATGCTTAGAGCAAGCACATCTAATGAGACATCTAATACTAGACAAAAGCTTGTTACAATTGAATGCGCAATATAATATCATATCGAGTAGGAGGGTTAGGTAAAACATAGCCACCATTGATTAGAAAGGTTTTAGTAAAATATGTTAAAGCAAATTTATGCTATAATATAAATGTTTAATATGGCTTTTGGCAAAAATGGTTATACTTAAAATAAATTTAAATAAAGTTGAAAAATTTTACAATAAAATACCCTGATAATCATTATACTAATCTACACAACAAGAAAATGGTAAAATAACGTTAGTTCTAGTCTAATGGAAAAAATTAGAAAGAAAAAATATTAGATTTTTGTATAAATAAATGTTGTAAACCTTATTCAGTGTACTTGCAGTATTATTCAAATAAATAATATTGATAATAATTCAAAAATAAATAGATTTGTAATAAATAATAATAATATAATATATATATATATATATATATATAAATATAATAATAATAATCAAATTAATCAGAAATCACTACAATAGAACCTTGAATACCTCAGAAAATGGTCTAATATCCAAAATATTCTACGACAATGAGAAATACATATAGAAAAAAATTAAAACAGGGTGTATAGCCCTCGAACATTTCATATATGCCTAGATTTAAAAAGCAATATATTCAGAATATATGCAGAGTACTATAGCTTGAAAAATGATATGTTTGTGCCAATTCCAAAGAAACAAATTAAAGAAATTATTAGTGGTTGGAAAACATAAATTAATAGGAATAATTTCGTATTATGCAATAGATTTAGTTAGTTTAAGCTATGATTAACGACTAAGATTAGCTAGAATATAGGATTTATAAAATAAAATATAATTCATTTTGATTATTATATTACCATTCCAAAAGAAAAAATAAATAAAAACTATATATTGTAATAACAAAAAACAATCAATTGTGTACGAAATGATACGAAAATATACGAAATAAACAAAATTCATAAATTTGTAAGGTAATATCAGTTGAAACCTAGGTAATGCTATTTTTATTAAATTTTTTATGGCTTATTAAAATGTAGAAATTAAATGAAATAAATAAAAAGTGTAAACTTTTCGAAGGTATCGAAAACATCGAAATAACAAGGATCCTGGCATATATCCTTTATGTCTTTAAAAGATAAGAAAGCTAGAAACACCAGGTATCAGTGGGATATAGTTATTTGATCCAACGCTATCTCCTTCTGGAACCTCAAAATTTGTCAGCTCTTATAAAGATTTGCCAACAATAATAAATACACTTAACTTAAAATACTCTAAAAAGCCGAATCAGTAAATATCAAAGCTAACAAAACAACAAAAGTTATTAGTTATCTTGTTTCATTACTTTAGAAATAGACTGTTTTACATTTATATAATATATAATTTCATATGGTCAGATACACATAGATAAATTTTTTATTATTAAATATTGTCAGTGTTGTTAGTAATGTTGTTATTGGTGTTGTAATTGGTGTTGTTGTTGTTGTTGTTTTTATTATTGTTATTATTATATTCGTCTATAAAATTATCAAACTCTTTTCTACTTTTATAGATATTATTATATAGTTAGGTAGGCATCATAGGTATTATAGTTGTCATGACTCTGAACAAAAATTTTATTTAACATCTTTTAATTTTAATAAATAAATATAAAAAGATTTTCATTGATCGTTATTTTTATATTTAATTTTTTTTGTTTCAAAAAATAATATTTTTTTTGTTTTTCTTATAATATTAGGTTACTATAAATGTTTGCATGTATCTACATTTATATATATATTATATTATTATGTAAGTATGTTTTCTCTAGCTTTACTCCCTTTTCAATCGTTTATTTTAAATAAAAAAAGAGAAAAAAAAAGTAAAAAAAAAAAAACAGCGCATCACATTATTTATGCTTAAAAGACTGTCATAAATGTTGATGAAACATGTTTAAAAAAAAAAAAACAAAAAACAAAAAACAAATTTTTTTTTTGTTCTTTTCTTATAAAAAAAAAACCAACTCATTTTGGTATTAAGAAAGAAAACTTTTTGTTTTTTTTTTGTTTCATTTAGATCACGATTAAATTATGAAAGAAAGAGATGGATATAAATGTATATATAGGTAAAATAATTTACAAAATGGAAGTTTCTTATAATTCCATTTAGAAATTTCAAATTCGAATATTGACCGGTTCAGTTCTATATTAAAAAAAAAATGTGTAAGATCAAAATGAAAATAGTTACTGTAAATTTGAATGAAAATGAACTGAAGGGGAGAGTATAACAGTGGTACGGAAAATAATGATATAATGATGTGACAGTAAATGTTATAATAGTATTGTTAATAAATGAACAGTGAACAAAAAAAAAAACTTATTTAAAAATAGTTTTCAAATTTATTTAACATTTGTTGTCCTGGTATTACAAATATGCATTTACATTATTTAAGCTGAAATAAGGTAATTAATATTTAAAATATTTGCAATGAAAGTATAGGTGTTGTATTCCGATCGATTAATGATGAAATTCGTTTTGGGTTTTGGCTCTCAAAATATTTTTATTTCGTCTGCCTAAGTGAAATATGCTCCTTCTATTCTATATCTAATTCCTGAATGATGATTAACCTAGTCTCTACCGTAATATATTTCTTGAAATCGAAGTGCAGTATCCTTGACATCGGAAATTGCAACCCGATACAACATAAAAATAACACAAATGTAAAATTTATGAGTTCAATCACATTGTAGACAAACTGTGTGTTTCAACCACATTGTAGACACATTGTACATAAAGTGTTTTGTTTACAATTCTTATCACTTTCAACACAATGTATCTGAAATAACTCTCGCACCATATGGTTTTTGACATTTGAAATATGATCATATGTTTTTACTGTCTTATTAATGCAAAATAAATATGGACAATTTTCAGCAATTTTTTTTTAATCATTGAAGCTTGCTGTGCCATCTCACCGTGAGAAGTAGTATTTTTTTTGCATATGTCCATTTCTTATCGGTTAAACCACCAACACGTACTGAAGAACAAATTTCAAAACAAAAATTTTTTAATGACATTTGCGTGTATCGAGATTTTTTTGAATACAAAATTTAACAATATGTAAAAAATATGTCGCGAATACATTGTAAAATGAAATTCCGATCATGATACAATGTCGAATCTTTTTTTAGAATTCAGATCATGACACATTGTCTTGGTGACGTTGTCGATTACGAAGCGTTATTTGTTTAATAAGAAATAAAAACAATGAATTCTATTTTTAAAAAATTGTGTTAAAGACAAATCCTAACTATTTTCATTAAATAAAATTATTTTTTGTTTTTTTACTTTGTTTTTAATTACAAAAAAAGGGTAATTCCTACCGTAATTTTGAAGATGATTATCCAGCTAAAGTACTGCATTACGAGATGTACCGCTCCAACCCGTCGGATATACATTTATCACGGTAGGAATTACCCTAATTTTGAAGATGATTATCCAGCTAAAGTACTGCATTAAGAGATGTACCGCTCCAACCCGTCGGATATACATTTATTCCAGGAGTGGAATTTTGTAAGGTGATTATTTTGAAAACAAGCAACATTAACAAAAAATGTCACACACACAGTGACGAAAACCTTACAATATGCCAAAAAAGAATTTGTGATTATTTTTTTGTCACTGTCACCTTACAAAATGCCACTACAGGTTTCGATGATTTAAATATGATGTCATTTATTCTCACACCTTTACAATGACGAGTTTTACAATGATAAGAAATCAACTTCTCGCTACCGCATTTTAAGATTTGTATTTAAAGTGTTGAGAGTAAAATATTTATTTTATTTATTTATTTATTGACATTATCATCATTGTCCTGTAACCCCATCCGTGGGGCATAGGACGGACAAAAATAAATACTGACATATTTTTGAAATGTTATATTTGATTATATTAATAAGACATATGGGTACAAAGGAAGAGAAGCACTAACATCTTGATCTTTGGGTCGAAAAATATTTTATTTAAAAAAATATGCCTATATCTCTAATTATAAGACCTTCTTACAATTATTGTATTTTCTATTCAGAGCAGTATTTTAAAATGTAAATTTTGCCATTTATTTTCGAAGTCAATTTAGATCACCACTTACACAAAACATTGAAGAAATAGAACGTAAAATTTATATGTGTATGTATACATTCTGCTTCTCAGGGAAACAAAATTTAATACGCCAGTTTTAATCGTTCTTTTTATGTTGCTAATCCACTAATGGATGTTAAGCGATCACTAAACTCATCACTCTAAGCTTGCTATAATACTGGCTTACTTTTCTTTACATCATACGTTGTAAACCAGTTTTCCTACGGTTCTGATATCAGTTCAATTTTGAATGTTTCTAAGCCATGACATTTGTTTTCTTCCTATATTCGTATTGTTTTTAATCTTGCCTTATATAATCAATTAAAGTAGTTCGTACTTCGGACAGTCATCAAAGTAGCTTACTTTTTACGTTTTTTTGTTTTTGCGTGGATTGGTGGGAATCTTCATAGACACAATGAAACCCGTAGCTTACATTTCGTGTCATAGATTTTTACTGACCAAAACACACCCCTCCCATTAAAAATAGTCTGACAGACTAAAAATTAATTTATTGCTAGTGGTATTTTGTTAAAGAGAAAGTTTACGATGGTATAAAATTAAGTCAGTATCTAGTAAATCTAATAAAATCTATCGCTAACTTCTTTCAAGCCTTCTGGTACCATGTTGACCATTTTGGTTTTCTAGCATTTGAATGACCGTTAATATAGCCCTCCAGACGAGCCAAATGCTTTGCTACCTATCTTTTTTACGTTTCATATTTAGAAGTAGTTTTCTGTTTATTTTCAATCCTCTAAGAACTTCGAGGTTCGTGACAATGTCGGTCCAAGTTCATTTATAAGTTTGTATATTGATTAAATTATATTGAAAAATTATTGAAAATAGAATATGGCGGAATTTAAGAGTGTAACAGTCACTCAAAAAATAGTGATAATGACAATTTATATACAATACATATTATGCCTACATACAAAACATATCGAAATTGTGATAATGTATTGGTAGCAAGCGCTACTGAATTTTTAATTTGAACTGATTTGTTTTTTAAGGCGTTTTATTATTATTGATTTTTATTTATAATATTTATTTATAATTTTATTAACACACCAACTGAAATCATTATTAATAATTTTGTTTTTTTTTTTTTTTTTGGGAGGAATAGAAGAGCCGCTCCTCAAAAACCTGTATTTTGGACAAAAACAAAACAAAAATTATTTTGTTTTGTTTGTAACCATGATTACTAAAAAAATCGAAATTTTTTTTTCTACTTTTTTCTTTTATGTTAATTTTTTTTTTTTTTTTTTTAATTTTCATATACGTTGTTTTCAACCTACTCTAACATTGTTAAGAGTGATAAGACAAAATTTTAAGTAGCGTAGCCGGCATCTATTAAAAAGAATCCAAAAAATCTGTAATGAATTCTTGAAGTTTTCTGTTTTTTTTTTTTTTTTAGTTTTTGTTGATCTTATGGTGGTTATTTTTTTTTTTTTCTATAATTCAATAACATGAATCCTCTGTCAAATTACAATGTTCATTATATTATGTTGATATATTATTTTACCACAAAAAAAAAAAAAAAAAAGTAAATTTTAGCATGCTGTGAAAAGTGATTCCTGTGAACGAACGTGTAATATGTGCGTATACACATTACATTACAACAATAATTGTTTTTATTATTGATTTAAAAAAAAAAAAATAGAATATGAATTATGAATTGTTTAATGGTACAATATTGAAAATAATGATGATAAATCAATCAAAATTTGATACTTGGATTGTATATATAGTGATGTTCATGACATTCTCTGGGTCAGATTTTTATAAAAAAAAAAAAAAAAAAATAAAGTAAACTAATGATAGCAGTGAATCAAAACACTTGCATTTGATGTGATCATGTTATATTTACTAAAATATTGACATGGCACCTACAAAATATTATGTATACAAGTGATTATAAAATAGTTCTCATCAAGATTTATTAAAGAAAATATTTAAGTGAATAAAAATTTAAGTTGAGAAATATTAATTCAATTTTTGTTTTATTTTTAATTTTTGTTACATATTATCTCTTACAATATTGTTTAAAGACGAAAAATGTAGAAAAACAAAAACAAGAACAAGAAATTAAAAAATAAAAACATTAACATTTTTGCACAAAATTATTTGTGTCCTCTTTGAATTATTTGTGCAAGAATTGTGGTATAAATTTTTTTCTATAAGGGTTCTACCCTCAAAATAGTTCTATAAAAAAAATCTTTGAACAACAAAAATTTATGAAGAATACAACAAAACGTCAGCTATATTTACGCTGACCATTCATCCTGTATTTTACAAGACTATTCTGATTTTTAGCAAATTAACTCTCTTACGATTATTTTCCAAATAACAGACTGAATAATATCCCTTATTTTCTAATTTTATGTATAAGCCGTCGGTTTTTTTTTTTTTTTTTTTTTTTTTTTTTATATTGTGCTTTATTTTTTATTAGTTACATATTTTAATTATTTTTTTGACAAAAACACTTAAACAAAAATTATAATTATTTCATCTTCTTATCTTACTGACCCTTCTTTAGGGGGCTCTAAGTTATTTAATTTTTTTGCACTTATATGCATCATTTTCTTAGTTTTTAATTTATTTCTTTTACATGTTATTTGATTATGTTTAATCATTTATTTTTATTCTAATATTAATTGGGAAAATTTTAATTCTAAAAAAAACCAATTTTTCTTTAAACTTTTTTTTTAAAAAAACCCTAATCCTACTTAACACTAATACTAAAAACTACTTAATCTAACTTACAACTAAATTTATTGATACAATCAATATTTGATTTTATTCTTGCCACCAATATTTTTTTGTATCTTTTGAGTCTATTTTTGTTATGTACCTATCGTATCTAAATATTTCCGGATCATTTTCGTATTTTTTGTTTGATTCATATTCTATTTTTTTGTTAGTTGATCTCCTAAATACATGGTATATTATGGGTAGTTTGTCATCGTTTTGTATAAATTTATTTTTATCTAGGTATATCCACGATTCAGGTGGTATATAACCCGTGCTCATTGTTTTTATTATGTACCTATTATCAGGGTAAATTGCGTGAGCAATCAAACTATTTTCTGTTACTAAATCTACTCTAGAGTAATGTTGTCTTGTTAATTTTACTATAAATTGGTCTATTTTGCTTATTTTGCTATATTCATACAGGGATTTGTTAGATATGTAGTGTTTATATTCTGTTTCAGGTTTTCTAAATTTGCTTGTACAATGCCTTATGCACCTCCTTTCAAACTTTCTTAATAATTCCATACATGACGGACTAACATTGTACCATATTGGGCAGACATATGTAAGAATTGGTCTTATCAATGCCTGGTACCCTATGATTTTTACTCTATTTGTAATTCCTTTAGCATAAAATAACTGTTTTGATGCCATAAAGGCTTTACGTGCATTTTCTAGTCGTTTTATTATGTGGAATCTATAATTTAAATTATTTGTTAAATATACTCCTAAATATTTTACCGATTTTTGATTTGTCAGTTTTATGTTGTCTCTTGTTTTAATGTGGAACTTTCTCCAATTTTTTCTAACATCTTTGTTAGCTTTATCTAGAGATGTTCTAAATAAAATAACTTCACATTTGCTATAGTTTATTCTTAGTTTCCAAGAATCAACATAACTTTGTATAACGTTAAATTTTTTTTGAAGTTTATTTTGAATTTCTGATACATATTTATTTACATTGTAAATAATAAGATCATCTGCAAAAGCTAAACTTGTTGTACGAGACTGATTTTGATTTATCTTTTGTAATAGCTCACTGATATAAATATTAAATAACAGTGGTGCGTTTACAGTTCCTTGTTGTAAACCATTTATTACTTTAAAGACTTTTTTAGTGCTTAAATTTCTATCTTCTACTATAAATTGTTTTCCACATAACATTTCTTTAATCATTTTTACTAAGTGTGTAGGGAAATTATATTTTAATAGTTTATATAGTAAAACACTAATCCAAACAGAATTAAAGGCTTCTTTTAAATCTATGAGGCATGCCCCAACAGATTCCTTTTCATTCATCGCCCAACATATGTCCGAAGTTAATTTATTAATCGCGTGTATTGCTGAGTGTTTTGCCCTGAACCCAAATTGGTTTTCTGGGATAACATCATTTTGTTTTACAATTATCAATACATTCTTATTAACTATTGTTTCGAATATTTTGCTTATGTTGGGCAATAAGTTTATAGGTCTGAAGCTTTTTGGGTCTGTTTTATCCTTTCCCGGTTTTAATATTGGAATGACTTTAGCTATTTTCCACATTTCTGGAAAATAGCAATTGTTTAACAGGTTATTAAATATTGTACAATAACCCTGAATTATACTGTCTGGCAAATTTTTTAACACGATGTTTGGAATTCCATCTATTCCCGTTGATGTTTTACTTTTCAAATTTGTGAAGACTTCTTTTAGGTCCTCAAATTTGACCAAGTAACTATTAAAGGTTTGGTTACCTACCAGTTGGTTTGCCTTACATAATTCATTGAATTTTATTAACCTAATATTGTTTCTCTTATCTATATTTATTTGTGTACTAAACTCTAAATATTTTTCTTCGACTTCTATAGAGTGATCATCTAGACTACCTGAGACTATCTGATTGTGCGATTGTTCAACATAGTGTCCTATGATGTTTAGTGTATCTTCATGGTTCCTAATTATGTATCTGCCCTGCTCATCTCTTTGTAATTGGTTAATGTTTATCATAGCGTTTGTTAGCAAGTTTTTGTCACTTTCTTTTACTCTCAGTTCGTTAATATTTATGTTATTTTTTTTCCTAAATATTTTGTTAATAGTGGGAAACATGTTTCTAGAATTTGACGGATGAATATTTTTTAACGTTTTTTCCCATTGCTTATTTCGTTCTATATTTATATTTTGTGTAATGAGTGAGTTTATATTATTTAATAATGATTTTAATCTATTTATCTTATTAACGTTATGTTGGACATTTCTTTTGTATGCGTTTTTTATTGCAGTTAGTATTGTGGATTTATATTTTTGTAATTTTTTTATTTTATAGTTCATATATTTGTCAATAGAATTTCCCAATCTGATTTTGGGTACACATGTCTCTCTTGTCTGTTTAATTAAATTTTCTATTTGATTCAAATAACTAATTATCTCTTGATTTTCGAGATTACGATTGTTGGGTATTAGCATTCCAACATTAGCTTCTATCCCTATTACCTTATCATCTAATTTTTTTTTGAATATTTCCCAGTTAGCCGCCTTATAATTGAATTTTATGTTAATATTATTTGGTTCTTCTCTTAAATAAACATTATTCTCTAGTTCTAAATTGATAACGATAGCATTGTGGTCACTGTCGTATGGTATTGTTTCTAGTTTGTTTTGTACGCCCATACTAAGGCTGATTCTAATATCTATAATTCCTAAATCTAAAAATGAGTTGGTTCGTGGATATGTAGGATTTTTGGAGCTATAAAGTTTGGCTTTGTATAATATCTCATTGTTGTTTAACCATTTTTTTAAAATATTTCCTCTAGTATTGCCCGTAGTGTTTGACCAGTCTGAATGTTTGGCGTTGAAGTCGCCTGCCATTACATAGTAATTATCCAATTTGTTTAGTTTTAGTACCCTAAAAGTATTATTTAATTCGTTTTCAAATTCTTCGCTATATTTGTGACCTGCGTAAAGTGCTATTATTTTTAAATTTTTATTTTGATTCAACTTGATTTCTATTATACTCATTTCTAGGCACTTAAAACTTTCTTTATATTATTATTAACTTTTAAATATTTTAAATTTTTCTTATTAAAATTGCTGTACCCCCCCCCCCCCCCCTTGTACGGCAAGTTGTCTGTCATTTCTAATAAAGTTATAATTTTTAAATTCCAGTTTATGTTTCGGATTTAGTTTTGTTTCTGTCAATAATACTATATCTGGGCTAACTTTTTCAAGAAAATAAACTAGGTATGCTCTTTTATTGAGTGATATAATTGAATTTACGTTAATAGCAATTATTTTTAATTTAGTTAACCTATTATTTATACTAGTCATAGTAAGAATTTGTTGGAAGCATTTCGAATAAAAAGTCTATTTTTTTGGCGTGGTCATTTAATTTACTTTCTATGTTATTTACCTGATTACTAATGATTTCTAGTGTTTTGTTTAGTTGTGATAGAATGTTGTAATTTTCATTATTTTGCCCTGTCTTTGATGAATTATTATGTGGCCTATTATTATTGTTGATATTGTTATGGTTAGTATTATTACTAAATAAGTTAGCGTAAGATAATTGCGGTTGTACATAGTTGTTGATCATTTCAAATTTTTCTTGGAATTTCCTATTGTTTGCTTTTCTTCTGTTTTCGATTATCTTCAGTTTATTTAAATATTCGGGGCATCCTCTGTAATTTGCAGGATGCCCATTGCTGTTACATAATGCACAGTATAATAAATTTTTGTCCTCTTGATATGTTAGGTTGCATTTTCCAATTTCATGGTTTTCATTGCACTTCACACATCTGTAGTTCATGTTGCAGTTGCTGGCTGCATGACCCAATCGTTAACAACGTTTACATTGTGCAATTTCCTTTTTTATCAATTTTTCCCATTGGATACATTGGTGATTTAATCTTTGGATTTTATATATATTTGAAATATCGCTATCGGGGGTTAGTTGTACCAGAAATAGTGGAAGTTTAAAATTTTCTTTTATAGATTTCTTTGTAACTAATCTGACCACTTTTACTATTTTTATATCCTTTATATTCAGGGCTTCTAGCTCCTCCTTTATTTGGTCCGGCTCGTCTTGTGTATTTAAACCCTTCAATATTAGGGTTTTGTTTTTTAATTCCCTAGGAGTGTATGAGGAGTAGTTTGAATTTATTTCCTGTAATACTTCTTTAACTTTGGTGTAGTCATTGATGGATTCTAGTAATATTAGATGTTTATTATTATTTATTTTTTTAAACACAAAGTCTTTCATTTTTAGTTTTTCTTTGAATATTTTTTTTAAATCATGGATATCTTGGTCCTGTATGGTAATAGGAGGTATTTTATATTTCCTTCCTTCTTTTCTTATATTATTATTGTTAATATTATTATTATCATTATTAATAATATTGTTGTTGTTATTATTATTTTGATTATTATTATTATTATTTTTATTATTGTTATTATTATTGTTTTTATTGATTTCTTTCTCCAAAAAAACCACATTTTTGTTTTGTAAATCTTTTTGCATATTTTTTTTGTTATTATTTTTATTTCTCGCCACTTCAATAAAGTCGTCAAGTACATTATTATTATCTATTGTTGTATCTTCTTCATCCATTTCCACGTGGTGTGTCGTATTTGCAGTTTCGTCATAATTTAATATTTCAAACTGGTTTTGATTTTTATTTTCGACCATCTGGCTTGTAATCTTTGATAATTGTTGCTTTAGAGTTTTATTTTCTTTTTTCAATTTTTCTAATTCTTTTAGAATATTATTATTTTTTCTATTGCTATTCATTTTTAATTTTTTTGTTTTTGTTTTTTGAACGCTATAGAGGTATCATTATTTTTAATTATGTCATATTGGACCTTCGTATCAACGACAGAGTTTAATTAAGTCATAAATCACTAAGATTTTTTTGTTTTTTTTTTTTTTTTTTTGTTTTTGTTTTTCACTCTTGAGTAATAATTATTTTTAATTAAATTTATTTATTAATATAATATGCTAACTATAATTTTATTATTCTATTTTTAAGTTTTATTAATTATCAATCAATATTACTTTTAAAATCAGTATAACACGTCCGATCGCTATGCCGGTTGTATCAAAACTCCGTATAAGCCGTCGGTTGAGTATTGTTTTGTCGTATACGTCATTTTTCACTTTTATGACTTGATAATGTAACTATTTAAAGATTTTTGTGAGCTCTGGATCCGAATCTGAAAAACAAAAATTTGCAATTAGTTGCAATAATGTGAACCATTTGTTTTAACACGGTTTGGTTAGGTGGGCTAATATATAAACTTTTCAAGTTTAAAGTACCAAAATACCTTGTAGCAATTGTAATTGATAAGATTTACAAAAATAGTTTTAACCCAAATGATAATAACAAAAAAATTTTCACGATAGATAATGGCCTGTTACAAGGTACAGTTAATGCACCAATACTGTTTTCAATATATTTATCAGAATTATTGTCCTCACTAGACCGGGTTAGAGGAAATAATTATGCATTGGCCTTTGCCGATGACATCATATTCTATTATTTACATTAAAGGCAAACTACAAAAAATGTTTATTATTACTCGGCGCTACCGCAAAGTTTGGCTGCTGAAAATCAACATCAACAAATGCGAGACAGTTTTGTTTCGTAACACTTATGTGGATAAAACTTGTGTAGATATCAAAAAACACTGAAAAGAATTTGAAATAAAATCCGCAGGAAATATTATCTTAACTAATAAAAAAGTAGTTAAATAACTGGGAGTACAATTACATCGTAACTTAAATTATATTGAACAAGTCAAATCTAGTACATTAAAAGGTAACAAAGCTTTCATGGCTTCAAAAAAACTTTTTTACCACAAAACTATTAGATAAGTTTATAAGACCATTAATAAGACCAACACTTGTATATGGTGCACCAATATGATACAACATCAGTGCGACCTTAATGGAAACTCTCCAAAATTTTGATAGAAAGTGCATAACTAATATATATAGAAAGCCCAATTCCGAATACAAGCATTACTACTCTAATAAATAATTGTACAAGGAAGCAAACATAATTAGAATCGATAATTTTGTTATAAAATTAATTCGAAGACATTATGATAAAGCACAAAACACTCCGGAAAATGGTTTAATATCGCATATATTCTACCACAATGAGGAGTACATCAAAAAGCCCTTAATCACGGGCTTCATAGCTCCAGAGCATTTTATCTATTCAGATAAAAACAGTTATATTCAAAATCGTAATCATGTCCCTCTATTATATACAATTATAATAGACGGGCTACATGTAAAGCTATTTATTATAACCCGGGCAATATTAACGGAGAGAATTTAAAATTTGAAATGTCCATACCAGATATGGACAAATTATTGGGGGTTAGAAAACTCTAATCATAATTAGCACATAGTATAATATACATTATTTTTTTAATTAGATTAAGCAGTTTGAGTTAGATTAAGATAGACTAAGTTAGGCTAGGTTTTTAATAAATAACTATTGGTTTTTACGTCCTACTTTTCCAATAATATAATTCAAATACAAAAAAAAACTTTGTGAAGTTGTACATAGTATAAAAAATTCATAAAATTTTGCGTAAAACTATCATAAAAACGGAAAAACTGTTTAGATGTTAATAAAATTAGAAATAAGTAGTTGTTTTTGTAAATTTTTGTAGGCTAGATTAGTAGAATTTAAAAATAGTGGGAAAAATAAAATTTATATTAAAAAAAAAAAAAAAAGAAAATGTGAACCATTTGCAAAATTAATATTATTTGTGTTTCAAGTTTCAATAATCATCTTGCTTTTAATTTTTTCATAAAAATAATGTTTGAATTAATTATTATCTGATAAAATGATTTAAAAATAGGATAAATTAATTGAAATTAAACAAAAGAAATGTTTTTTGCACTTTTCTCTTAATTGAATTTAACGCAAATGTATCGGTTTTGATTCTACTATACTCAAATGATAATAAGTTAATTTTAAATTAATTGAAAAATATCGAAAAGGATAAAAATGTTTTATATGTTTTTATAAGATTGTATATAAAATAAATTTTTTTATAAATTTTATTAATGGTTTTATGTTCATAAGTTAGTTATAAGTAATAAAACTAAAATTATGCAATACAGGCTTAATAATTGTCTCCTCGAGAATTTTAGTAATTGGTATCATTCTCCTGATTGTCCTAAATTTCCTTTATTTCCAATACAGTTTCTAAACTCTTTTGTCCTCTCTTCAGTTTGTAGTATTTCTTGTTTTAACATTGAAAGTGTAGATACGCTTAGGTACTTGGGTGTTTTACTTGATAATAAACTGAATTGGTCTGCACATACTTGCTATTTAAATAATTATTTTAAAAATGTTTTGCGAAACATTTACCACTTAAATCTGTATTATTCATTAAAAGTTATGCTAATGGTGTATTTTGCTCTATTCAGTTCTAAACTGCAATATAGAATTAGTTGCTAGGGTGGTTTTTATTTTAATAAAATTCAACCTATTCTCATGACTCAAAAACACTGTATAAGGATAATATTTAAAAAAAATAGACTAATGCCGAGTTTTTCTTTATTTAAAAAGTTGGATATTCTACCACTCAGACATTTATATTTGTTCAAAACTCTGAAATTTTTTTTTAATAGGTCGCGCTATCTCGCTCACCGATTTATAATTAGATATCGTCTAACAATTAATAATTTATATCTTCTAAATGTTCCAAGAGCCTGTACCTCTCATTTTTGTCACTTTTATAGTCTTTTTAGTCTTTTAATAAGTCTTTTTAGTTGTTCCATATTTAGCTTTAATTTTCTACTTTACTATGTATGTACCCAAAAATATTTTATATTTTTATGCCTGTATTTTTGCTTGCAGATTCATCACATATTCTAATGAATATCTATATTTATTCTTATTATTTTTTATTTAGTAAATGTATATTTTTAAGTATTGTATTTTACTATAATAGGAATAAATGAATTAAAAAAAAAATACTTATAACTTATATTAATATTTTTATTATATTATATCAGATTAAATTATATTTATAACTTCCTATATAATGTCAAATAGGCAAGGCAACATATTATTGTTATTTTTAACGTAATATTATATTCTGAGATAAAAAAAATATATATATATAATTTATAGAGCATACTGTACGCTCTAGGTGAAACATTGTTAAAATTAAATAAATATTAAAACTCTAGGTATATGTTTCACAATTTTATTAAATATCTTAATCGATGATGGTGTAATAACCGAAATCGATTAAGATATTTAATAAAATTGTGAAACATATACCTAGAGTTTTAATATTTATTTAAAAAAAAAACTAGTTACAAATCAGTTAAATCTGTACATACATCACGTACAAACATCTAGTTAAATCTAAGTACATACCCAGTAAAAGTTTTAAATTTAAATTAATTTTCTTTATCAAAATTATGACTCAAAAAAACCACCTGTGCCTTACAATAAAATTAAAAAAATAAATATATTAATTAAATAGAGTTTTTTTTTATGAAATATGTATTAAAAAACTAAAAATCAATAAAAAAAATAATTAAATTTAAATCACCAGTTAATTCATCGATTTCTGTTGCTTTCAATTAACTACCTTTCAAATATATATAAAAATAAAATGTGTCAAAAAACTTTATCTATAATAAACAAAAATTTTCAAGAATTTTCTTCTTGTCATTTTATTAGTTTTGACTTTAAACCTTACATAACTATAAATCATCCATATTGCTATGCTGACAAAATAATTGGAATTCAAAATAAACTTACCAACCTTCAGAATTAGTAACATTTAATATAATCAATTAAATTAATCAAAAGTGTCATAAATGATTTGAAATTTCCTCTTGGAAAATTGCCCCCATTAAATTGCTATATAGTAATTATTAAAACCACATAGCTACATATTTTTTTTTTTATTTTAGTTTAATTATCCTATTTTTAAAGTTATTAGTGGCAGTAAAATTATAATTACAAAATATTTTTTAATTGAAATTATTAAAAAAAAAAATATATATTAATTTGTGTATATAGAGTGTTTCAGTAAGTGAGCGTTCAGAAAATTTATTTTTCTATTAGATTTATAATGTTGAATAGAATGTTGGTATTAAGTACTGTTTTGTCTTTGTTTTATTATCATTTTGTATAAAAGTGAATACATCAACAATACGTGTATCATCATAACATTGGTTAAATTGATCTAAGTAGGATGATTTGAAACATACTATAATATATGTTATAGAAAGTTTTTCATGAAAATTGATAACAGTATAGACTGAGATGTATTTGATATAATCTTTGGTTTACTATCGCATGCGTGTATGCCGATTTCCTGTATTTCATTTACCAGTATTTTCATTTGGCTGTGTGTTTTTGCATGGATTTATATGAACAATTTATGCGTTGACCATCAAATTTCAAATACCAAATACAAAACCCCAAAAAACTACAGTTCAAAATCCGAATTTAATCCATTTATTGTTTTCGAACTCAGTCATTTTGTTTGTATCCAACAGTGGCTACGTATAAAAAAAATGTATATAAATATTCTGTAAAAGGAATAGAACTTTGATTTTGAATCCTTTACAATATCTCCTAACTTAGATTGTCGCGTCTATATATATATATATATGTATAGATACGTATTATGAACAATTTTTATCATATTGAGTATCATATCCAGTCAAAAATGAAATAAAAGAAAGTGGAATACAGACAAATAACATTTAGGTAAATGAAAAACAGGCATATTACAAGAAATACAGACAAATTATACTATAGGTAAATTAAATACAAACATATAACATGCTCCCATAATCTTTGATAACGTAGTAGACCATTAAGACTGTATCGTTGACCAAAAAATTTAATTTATTTATTTTTAATACTTTCAGTTAATTTCCTGTTCGCTATTATGTTTAAGATAGATTTTTGTAACATCTGCGGTGTCTCAGCGAATTCCCATGAAAATATACGTCAATAAACGGAACAAATCAGAAGAACGAAATATTTAAAACAAATAATAAATAACTATTTTTTTCGAAACATTTGTAATTATAATTGACAAGCATTTAAGGACCTTCGCAGTAGACACCTTTTCATTTTATTTCGCTTCTCTTTAGTGAACTTCTAATATATAAATAAGTTGTATAAAAAACAATAATGTGCACATACATTATACATTATGCATAAATGTGAGATCTTATGAAAATAATAAACAAAAGCAAACAAATCAGTTATTATAATTTACCTATTATGTACTTGCAAATGAATCTATGTACATATGCCAAATAAAAACAAAAAGAACAAATTCATCTCAAATAAAAATATAAAAACAACAAAAACAAAAAAAAATCAGTTGAATTGTTCATATGACTGGCAAATTCATTTTTATATAGTAGAGTTTATATTTATATTTGACAAGCATTTAAGGACCTGCGCAGTAGACACATTTTCATTTTATTTCGCTTCTCTTTAATTTTCAGTAATTTTATCCACTAAATGCCACTTATTACAGGGAATATATCGGAAACGAATCACTATATGAAAGTATATGACGTGTACACAGTATATGTGTCCAAAATAAACTTACTAACCAAAAAACTTTTTATTAAGGACAAGTGGTTTCTGCTAAATCGTGATTTAATCGTGATTTTTTTAAAACTTTAAACTTGAATTATAATTACTCAAGAGGCGCCCCTAGTGTAATTATAAGGTAATAACAATAATTTAACAATAATAATTAAACCACATTTTAGAGTAAGCAATTGATAATAGAATAAGTAAATTGTTTAAAAATAGCAAATACATTTCAAATAAAAATTATTACGAGAGTTGAAACTGCAGTTTTAACGGCTTTTAACAAACGCATAATGAAATACATTAATCCATGTGTTCATAAATGATTTATAAATTTGTTCATAAATTACATTGGAACAATCATATGACACAAAATTCATTAGCAAAAGAAAGTCAGCTACGCATTATGAAATTTCATACTGCGCAAAATTTGTTCTCTTACCAGTTTTGTTTTTAGAGGGTGATGTCACACTATTACTTACCAAAATAAATTGCTCCATTTTTATTGTATTTATTTATTTGAAATTTGAAACCAAATTGGTTTTTAAATTGTAAATTAAAGTAATTAAGTCCAATGGAAACTACATTTTAAAATGCATTTTAAATTTTAAAAGTGGGGCCGTCATAAACTAAAATCATATGATTGTAGATCAGCCATGTATAACGCTATTATCACGTCATACTGCGTTTATGACAAAGCCTATATATTTATTGATAAGACACAAGTATAATATTTAGTTTTTATTTTTTCTTTATTTATTTATACTGCTTAGCACAAACAGTTTCCAATAAAAAGTTATTACATATTTGCTACAAATCACATTAAAAATTGAAAATGAAAGCTAAAATTTAAATTGAATAAACAATTACATACACTCTAATAAAACAACAAAACATAAAAAAAGAATAGCAATATTCTAGCAATAGTGATTGTACAATTTTTGCTTTTGGGTAATGTTTTGATAGTGTAAAATCAATGTTAAATTTGTATTTGTTATCTATAATAAGTATTCTATTAATAGGTTCATATTTGCCATAATTAGGTAGTCCTATGATTACTGATATTAAATAAATTGAATGAGCGAAGACGGTGCAGATTTCTAATAGTGATATTACTGGAAATGAAAGTTGATTTGACATTGCCTTTTTCAATATCTGTAATAAAAATAACAGCAGAAACCTCACGTCTAAAGTTCAATGTACACAAATCAATTAATTTTAACCTTTGCTCATATGGTGGTAAGATAATAGGATTAGACCATGACAAGTGGCGTAAAGCGAATCTAAGAAAGTTTTTTTTTACTGCCTCAATCCTATCAACTATACACCGTTTGGTCACCGTGTACTATACAAAACGGTGACCAAACTTGACTTGCATATTCAAGATTTGGTCTTACAAGGCAGGTGTGTACAACGACTTAAGAACATATGGATCTGAAAATTCCTTTGACCAACGTTTAACAAAACCCAGTATTGAATTAGCTTTATTTATAATGTTATTATAGTGAGTTTTAAAGCTAAGATGTCCTAAGTCTTTTATTGAGGTAACTTTAGGTATTTTAAGAATTATGTAAAATTATAATTAACAATAAATGAAACATTTTAAAAAAAATATACATACATACCTTCAAAATATTTATTTGTTTGTTTAATTAATTGTATACGAATTTGATTCATTTTGGACATGTACCACTTGGTTTGTATAGTTCTAATTTATAAATTAAATAGAAAGATTTTCTATTTCAGACACCCACACTGTATTTCTATGATTATTTTGAAACAAGTTTATACACCTATATGTATAATTACAGGTGTTTTTATTTTATTTATTAATACTACTATTATTGTTCTATTTTAATACATCACTATAATAAATTCAATAAGAAAAAAAAAACAAATACTTAACTAATATGTCAATTTTTGAAAATAATTCAATAACAAAGTAATTTAATTATTATATTACTAAATTGATATAGGAGTATCTATAATAATAAAAATAAAATATTAGATACATTTTATTGCAATAACTTTTCATTTTACCGTTTAATCAATAAACCAGATTCGTTTGAAAAAAAAAAAAAGAAATTATTACCGGAGATAGCCTTACAGAATTTTGTACTAAAAATGGAAAGAGAACCAATATACAATGTTGTATAGCAAAACAAAAAAAAAAACAAACAAACAAACAATGTTAATAATCAATAATTTTCCTATTTAGGAAATTTTCAAATGTTGGTTGTTGGAATTTAAACTAAGAATTTTGAACTGTAACAAAATTGTTTGTGAAATTTTTGGTGTTGTTTAAATTAAATATGTTTTTCTCTATTCGTCAAATGTAATAATATAAAAAAATATTAATATTATTAAATTCGTTATAAAATAGAAAATGAAAAATAGAAAATAGAAATTCTGATTTTATCCAGATAATCACAAAAATATCAAGTCATTATATTTTATATAAAATCCTGTCTGCAATATTCTATTTTCTTGATTCTGTGGTAATGACAAGAGTGAATTATTATTAGAGAAGTTAATCACTCTCATTAAACCATATTATATTCATATACCCACATATTCTACATAAACGTTGATATGTTAGCAAAAAATAATTTTGAAATAAAACTATACGTTCATTAATTTAACTGAATATCCACTAGTTTTTTTATATTAAGATTGACAGTTGATTGTCCTGGGTCAATTTAGATATTGCAATATAAATCAAATATATAAGTAAACTAATCAAACTATACATATATATATATATATATGTATATTCCAACATAATATAATAATTAAAAACTAATAAAAAAATAATGTATAATAAGCACAAATATATATGTACCAAATAATTACTAAAATTTAATAAAAAAAGAAGCCCACATAGGAAAAGGTCTCATAAGTTGGCCCGCAGATTTAGTTAAAATAAATAAATAAATAAAAATAAAAACAATCAGGTGACAACCTTTATTATTATGATGACACTATACAATAGTTGGTGTTGTGATAACACCACAAAACACACCACAGTTGGTATTGTGATAACATCACAATAAATAAAAATTTAGAAATAAATAAATAAAAAAAATTACCACATTTAAATAAGACAAGAAAATTCCAAAAAATATTTGTACATATATATGAAATGTAACACAATTTTCAGTATAATTTTATTAAAATTGATTTATTATGCTTATTTGTATATATTTTCTATGTCATACTAAATCTATTGTTGCCATTTTAATTTCTTTTGTTATTTTCTATATTTATAACTTTTAAACTTTAATTAATAAATTTTTCAGAATAACAAAAAAACAATTTTTTTCTTTTTAAAAAGCTGTGAAAAATTTCATCTTTTTACACTCATGTCTAAACATTGAAATTTTTCAACTTTTATAGAAAAATATTTTACGCTTGTTATAAATTAGGAGTGACTTGAAACACCATCATTTCATAATTTGGTAATAATGATAGAAACTGATTTGCATTAATTTATTATTCCAATATTTTTAATATTTTCTTTTATTTTATTTTTTTTTTTATTTCTAATTTTTAGATTTCTATCATTTTTTATCGTTAATAAAAATTATATAAAAAAAAAAAAAATTCCTCAACGCCATACGTTTTATAGAAATTAAAAACTCACCTACCAATAAAGTGTTTCTATTAATGTTATTTTGACCGTTTTTGTTTATTATTTTTGTTTTTCGTTTTTTTTTTTTTTAATTTAAATTTTTTTTTTTAATCTATTGAAAAAAAAAATTATAAATTAATTCCAAACATTAAGAAGCACAAAAGAAAAGCAACAAAAAATAGCAAAAATGGAAATGAAATATTCTAAAATACGGATTTTTGGAAAAAAGAAAAAATCAATTCATTAAAAAATAAAATTTTGAAACCTGTTCTTACCTCGAAATAGAGTTATTTATAAAAATTATAATGTAGAAATAAAAATAAGTTCTAAGTACATTTTCTGCAAGTTATATTAAAGTATATTGAAAGTGTTTTTGCGTAATCTAAAGATACTCCATCATTGTCCTGCAACCCCATCCGTGGGGCATGGCGCGGATTAAAATACTTTAGTTAATACAAAATATTTTTTGCCAGTCTAAAAAGAATAGCTATGTGGACTTAAGTTTTATCTTTTATTAATTTTCATGATTCCTAGACTATGGGTTAATACTCTACTGCTTCAGAAGATTTTGTTCCGAACAATTTTTTTTTAAAGAAAATTCTTACTCTTACGATTCATTGCTCCAGAACATTGTATTCCGAACAAATAAAAATTTAAACAACTGAAATTATTGACATTTTTGTTTATTTGAATCTGATTCATTTTTTAGATTCAAAATTTTTTAATTGTACTATACTATAGTATAATGTTACTGCTAACTAGGTGTAGTAAAGTTTGAGTGCTATTTAAAAAAGTATACACCTCTGTATTGTAGAGTTCATTATATACTATTCAAAAATGGTTCCACCCTAATTCAGATATGATTATTTACTACAAATAAAAACAATAATAAATAAAATAAATTTATAACTTTGCTAATAAATAGGTTTTAGCTTTCTGAGAATAAGTACATTTAGATTGTTAAATAAAATGTCTACCTAACTTCAAGTAATTTCGACAAAGAGGGTATTACAAAACTGCCAGTGTAAAAAATTCAAATTTTAATAACTCTGTTAAAAAAAAAAAAATGTCTGCAGTATTTTGTTTTTAAAGTATGTGCTTATGAAAAGCCCTATTACTATCATGATTAATTGGTTTAAATTCATTTCCATCTTTTGTACTTTTTATCTGTCCTAATTACTGGTAAGTTTAATTATTATTGTTTGATATTTCATAATTTCCACTTTTTATGATTATAATTTTAATTAAAATGTTTTTTATTCAATGCTTTTTTACTTTCTGTCTACTTTTATATATTTTTGACAATATAGTAAATAAAGTAAAGAGTGACTGGATGTATTATTTTTAATCTACAACTAGTGCATATAGAATACATTCTATTTAGCTGGTCTAAACATTTTAGAAACTTTTTGTTTTAAAGATAATTATTGTTATTCACATTACTAATGAAATTACCCGATTTTCTAAAATGACGTCAAAATTATGACAAATGAGTGATCAAAGCAGTTATTTTTCCATTTGAATATTTTCTGAAACGAAAAAATTTGTCCATATTTTGTCAAGAACAAAAATAAAAATAGAAGGAAATCCATATTCAACTAAATTTATATAAACAGACATTAAAACATATGATAATATTCTATCTGACATTATAAAAGTTTAAACAACTTCGTAATATATAATCAATTATTAAAATTTATAAATATAAGTTGTGTGTTGTTTATACGCGCACTTATAATGGTGTTGATGAGGATGATGGTGATAGCGAAAATTTGTATTCATAAACCGCCTACTCTTTTTTAATTTTTTATTCATCTTCATCGACAACAGCATAAAATTAATTCTAGCACTTAAAAATTTCCGATCGTAAGTTTAATTTAATTTAATTTTTTTATTTCCATTTTTTTTATTATAAATTTATTTAAAAATTGTATGGATTTTTGTTAAAACTGTGTTAATCTGTTAATCAGTTGTTCACCCAAATTTTAATAAAATTAAAAATATAAATGAAAATAATTAAAGTATATATACACTATAATATATATATATGTATATTAATTTTTTATAAATATTCATAATGAATAAATATTCATAGAAAATATACATACATATCTATAATGTGTATTTTGTAATTCTAGTCAAATTAAAAAAACCAATCGATTTTTAACGCACGATTTTTTAGATCACTTTTTTTTGTAATAATGGTCCCAGTCGTTTGTTTTATTTTTTTTTTATTGTTTTTGTTTTTTTTTTTCTATATATATTTAGGTTGTTATTAATTATTAATATTTGAGGTGAAAATTATTTTGATTATTCTGAATTAATCAAATTATTGAGCTTAGAGTTAAATGCAAATTAAAATTATGAAAGGGAAGGTAAGTTAGTATTTTCTCAGGGTCTTGTAATATTATGTGCCGTGAGCATTAGTGAAAGTTTTATAAATCATTTGGTAAAATTTAGAAAATTTAATGATTTTTTAAGATTTATTATGATACATTTGTTCGCTTTAATATTCCAGCACTCTACTTATAAATGACCTATATTTTATTAAAACAATAATCATTTCGACATACAAGCAGAGTGTTTCGTTAATATACAGCTACAGTATTATTTTTAATCGGATTTTTATTCTCGGCAAATTAAAACAGAAGAACGATTAAAAATTATGGTATAGAATTGAAATAACTATTTTTATATAAATTTACATTTATTGTACTTTCTTATAGGATGAAGTGTTGGAAATGGCTTAATATATTTCGTCAACAAACAATAGGTTTAATATAATTTTTTATTCAAACTGTATAGAACTGCAATCCATTTCACTGAAAAATATCTTCAGATGCATTAAAAGATTGACTAGATCTATGGAATGAAGTTGCACTATGCTTAAATTAAAGACTTTGGTGATATTGAAACTCTATAAAGGTCCAACCTTCAGCTAACAATCTAATCTAATCAAATCTGACTTACATACCTTCAGATTCTTCGAACAAACCATAATTTTTTAATAGATTTACAGAAATGATAATATGTTTTTATTTATTATATCATTAGTGGTAAAGTTGGTGTTTTTAAAAATTATAAGTGCAGTATAGTTATATGCTAACAAAACATTAGTTGTTGCAAGAGGATTTAGAGTGCTGCCCTACTTCTTAACCTATAAAATATATTTCGAGTTGTTTTTTATGTTTTACTTTTTGGCTAAATAATTTAAAATAATATACGACAAATCAAATATAGTGCAATTAAGAAAAAATTAAGAAAGGTAGAGCGAGAATTATAGTGTTATAGTATTAATTCCATAGAGTTTTATGATAGGCCCATTAACCTCCTGATGGGTTTTGTCATACTGTTATAAGTACATAGCATATATATATACACTATAACAGTCTGACAAAACCCATCAGGAGGTTAATGAACCCATCATAAAACACTATAACAGTCTGACAAAACCCATCAGGAGGTTAATGGGCCCATCATAAAACTCTAAAAATCAAATAATATATATATACGAAAATATAAGATTTCAATGAGAAGACTTAGACTTCGACTTGATGTTTTAACCATATTGAGTCAAATCACTCAATTTTTCGTTAAATTATACTAAACTAAGCAAATAATCAAAACTTTATCCCATTTATAACCAAAGTGTCGAAAAATTGAATTACTATACAAATTGGCGATATAATGTAATATATTGTATATACTAATTTTGTTTTTGTCTGAAGCCTTTTATTTACAACAACAGTAATAATGAAAAAACTGTTTACTATTTCGAGAATAAATCAATTTTTTTTAAATGTATTATCGAAGTAGGTTTAGGGTAGGTATATAAGTAAAATGTAGTGAGAAAATAATATTAATGCATTATGATAAGAAATGATACATATTTACTTTATATTGTTGTTGTTGTTTTAGTTGTAATATGCACACTTTTTTAAACTGCACCAAACCTTACTAGATTAGCAATAGTGCATCATTATACTATTAATATCAGTACAATATTATGTCTTGCTAATCAAAATTTTGTATTTCTAAAGCTGTTGAATATGGATTATATATATATATATATATATATATATATATATATATATATATATATATATATATATATATAATCCATATTCAACAGCTTTAGAAATACAAAATTTTGATTAGCAAGACATAATATTGTACTGATATTAATAGTATAATGATGCACTATTGCTAATCTAGTAAGGTTTGGTGCAGTTTAAAAAAGTGTGCATATTACAACTAAAACAACAACAACAATATAAAGTAAATATGTATCATTTCTTATCATAATGCATTAATATTATTTTCTCACTACATTTTACTTATATACCTACCCTAAACCTACTTCGATAATACATTTAAAAAAAATTGATTTATTCTCGAAATAGTAAACAGTTTTTTCATTATTACTGTTGTTGTAAATAAAAGGCTTCAGACAAAAACAAAATTAGTATATACAATATATTACATTATATCGCCAATTTGTATAGTAATTCAATTTTTCGACACTTTGGTTATAAATGGGATAAAGTTTTGATTATTTGCTTAGTTTAGTATAATTTAACGAAAAATTGAGTGATTTGACTCAATATGGTTAAAACATCAAGTCGAAGTCTAAGTCTTCTCATTGAAATCTTATATTTTCGTATATATATATTATTTGATTTTTAGAGTTTTATGATGGGCCCATTAACCTCCTGATGGGTTTTGTCAGACTGTTATAGTGTTTTATGATGGGTTCATTAACCTCCTGATGGGTTTTGTCAGACTGTTATAGTGTATATATATATGCTATGTACTTATAACAGTATGACAAAACCCATCAGGAGGTTAATGGGCCTATCATAAAACTCTATGGAATTAATACTATAACACTATAATTCTCGCTCTACCTTTCTTAATTTTTTCTTAATTGCACTATATTTGATTTGTCGTATATTATTTTAAATTATTTAGCCAAAAAGTAAAACATAAAAAACAACTCGAAATATATTTTATAGGTTAAGAAGTAGGGCAGCACTCTAAATCCTCTTGCAACAACTAATGTTTTGTTAGCATATAACTATACTGCACTTATAATTTTTAAAAACACCAACTTTACCACTAATGATATAATAAATAAAAACATATTATCATTTCTGTAAATCTATTAAAAAATTATGGTTTGTTCGAAGAATCTGAAGGTATGTAAGTCAGATTTGATTAGATTAGATTGTTAGCTGAAGGTTGGACCTTTATAGAGTTTCAATATCACCAAAGTCTTTAATTTAAGCATAGTGCAACTTCATTCCATAGATCTAGTCAATCTTTTAATGCATCTGAAGATATTTTTCAGTGAAATGGATTGCAGTTCTATACAGTTTGAATAAAAAATTATATTAAACCTATTGTTTGTTGACGAAATATATTAAGCCATTTCCAACACTTCATCCTATAAGAAAGTACAATAAATGTAAATTTATATAAAAATAGTTATTTCAATTCTATACCATAATTTTTAATCGTTCTTCTGTTTTAATTTGCCGAGAATAAAAATCCGATTAAAAATAATACTGTAGCTGTATATTAACGAAACACTCTGCTTGTATGTCGAAATGATTATTGTTTTAATAAAATATAGGTCATTTATAAGTAGTAAAGTTGGTGTTTTTAAAAATTATAAGTGCAGTATAGTTATATGCTAACAAAACATTAGTTGTTGCAAGAGGATTTAGAGTGCTGCCCTACTTCTTAACCTATAAAATATATTTCGAGTTGTTTTTTATGTTTTACTTTTTGGCTAAATAATTTAAAATAATATACGACAAATCAAATATAGTGCAATTAAGAAAAAATTAAGAAAGGTAGAGCGAGAATTATAGTGTTATAGTATTAATTCCATAGAGTTTTATGATAGGCCCATTAACCTCCTGATGGGTTTTGTCATACTGTTATAAGTACATAGCATATATATATACACTATAACAGTCTGACAAAACCCATCAGGAGGTTAATGAACCCATCATAAAACACTATAACAGTCTGACAAAACCCATCAGGAGGTTAATGGGCCCATCATAAAACTCTAAAAATCAAATAATATATATATACGAAAATATAAGATTTCAATGAGAAGACTTAGACTTCGACTTGATGTTTTAACCATATTGAGTCAAATCACTCAATTTTTCGTTAAATTATACTAAACTAAGCAAATAATCAAAACTTTATCCCATTTATAACCAAAGTGTCGAAAAATTGAATTACTATACAAATTGGCGATATAATGTAATATATTGTATATACTAATTTTGTTTTTGTCTGAAGCCTTTTATTTACAACAACAGTAATAATGAAAAAACTGTTTACTATTTCGAGAATAAATCAATTTTTTTTAAATGTATTATCGAAGTAGGTTTAGGGTAGGTATATAAGTAAAATGTAGTGAGAAAATAATATTAATGCATTATGATAAGAAATGATACATATTTACTTTATATTGTTGTTGTTGTTTTAGTTGTAATATGCACACTTTTTTAAACTGCACCAAACCTTACTAGATTAGCAATAGTGCATCATTATACTATTAATATCAGTACAATATTATGTCTTGCTAATCAAAATTTTGTATTTCTAAAGCTGTTGAATATGGATTATATATATATATATATATATATATATATATATATATATATATATATATCTATATAAATTATAAAATATGGGTTAATATAATAAATAAATTTACTGACTTTGATAAATTATATTAAACTCATAATACGAACATGGAAACTATATTTAATAGATTTAATGAATTATAAATTATTCCATATTATAAATATATATATATATATATACATATATATATATTTCATTTAATTTATAACTTAAAATTGAAAAAATCATTTTTGATCATTAACATTTTTTTTAAATTTATATCTATTTTCTTTTTATCTCTCTCTCTCTCTCTCTATCCCGTGAATATTAGGTGTCATTTAGAATATATAAAAAAAATTTAAATAAAAAACTCATTTAATTAGTCCCATATTTTTGAACTCATAAATAAAAATTAAAGAAATTATACATTAAAGAATTGCTCAAATCATCAATTCTATATTTTATATTTAAGTCTATTAAAATACAAGCCTACATTTTAAAATTTAGTAGCCAATTTAACTACTATTTCATAATTATGTAAATTTTAAGATAAATATATGTTCTACACGTTGAAATTAGATCTCATTTAATTAATTAAAAATTTAATTTTTGATTTCGTATAAAATATACAAAAAGAAATAATTTTAATTCGTCACCAAATGATTGATCGCGCAGCTAGGGTTACAGCAATGACAGTATAGTATACATGGAAAAATATTAAAAACTATTATCAGAGAAGCTGCAGTTTTCTATTGGTCTTAATGTACTTTAATTTTTTGAGGATTAGTTATATCGTTATAGAGTCGAAATTTACTTGCATGTCCATTTCATGAATATGACCTTTTTAATCGACTTGAGGTTTTTCTGATAAGCCTGCATATTCCTAATACATGAAAAGTGTTTCGGTAAGTTTTATTTTGGTATTTCATATAATTTAATTACTTTTAAATTTTTAAATTGAGACAAGAGCTTTTGTTGTAGTGTATTTTAAGTTCGATAATAGTTGTGTCCAGTAGTTCAACTCTAAAGGTTCAAATAATGATTTTAAGTAACTTTTAACGTAGTTAAAAGTAACATGTAAGAAAATTATTTTTAATAATCTGGGAAATTTTAAAATTGATTTTATCGCTGGAAGCAGCTAAGTAACTTTAAGAGTAAACAAAACCTTAACAATATTTTCATCTGTTCTATACCAACAGTACGATATAACTTCTCTACTAACATCATGTTCATTATTTTATTGTCCAACTACAGTGTAATTGTTTTATTATTATTATTAACTGAATTTTATTGTCCAACAGTGTATAATTGTTTTACTAGCCCCACTGGTTAATATGATATTGCAGAAAAATGAAGCAAGCTTTCCTCTGTAGCAGACATCTGATGTACCACAATAAGAACAATAATATTGTTACGTAACAAATATATTGACACGTACTTATGGTAAGGCTAAAAATTTACATGAATAATTTTGGCATCATGAAATAATGCCGTAAATTTAATTTTTTTTGGCATTATTTCATTTTATTGCGACTTTTATTCATAATATTGTGGCGTTATTTCATGAAATTAATAAATTTTATATTTTTATTATTTTAAGAGTACACTAGCATTGTATCATTAACTTTTGTTCAGCAATATAGAAAGTCAATGAATGATAAATTTTCAGATATAGCTTGAGCTTCTGAAGATACAATGCATTTATTACAACACTTGAAATGTTTGCATGGTGATAATAAAATATTTCAGGATCGATATTTCGACATATAACACGGATTGATGGATTTTCTTTATCTGAATCAGAATATTCACATTGAGTTAGTTTGTTCTTCTGCTTCATCAGGGAAAAATGGTGTGTCATCAAAAATATCTTCTTCAGGTTCCATATTTTTTCAAATGTCATAAGTTATTCGATTCAAAAACTCCATACATGTAAAAAAAATTGTTCCTAAGTTGGTCTTAGATACCATACATGACATTCATATCGGATGTCAAGGGTTGCTGTCACAATTCTAAATTGTCGAACCTTCAACAACAACAATTCTTTTTAATTTTTCAATACAAAAAAATTAATTAATTAATTCGATATTTATAATTTTTGTAAGGAAAGTTAAAATTATATTTAAATATTAAAATGTTTATTTTATTTTTGGTTAGGGGTGAGCTCCGCCGCATATCATTGAAATCCTGATTTTTCTGACGGCAGAACCAAAAAAAAAAGAATTTGGATATCAATTAATTTTTTACTTGCAACTGTGCGAATGGTATTGGTTTTTTGAATACCTAGCTTAACCTAATGATTCCTACCAAAATATGTAAATGGAAATAACATCGCAAAAAAATGAAATAACGCTTTAATTTTTGCGGCCTTATTCACATGCAAAAATTTGTGGCGTTATTTCATTCTGCCAATAATTTTCATTGTGTTACAAATTTTAAAATTTTTCACTTTAAGCTGAAAAGAAATTTCTGAAATTTAAAAAAAAAATATATATTTTCGAAATTATAATGAAAGAAAGTGATAAAATGAATGAAAAGACAATAATTTCAATATTTTTAAAAATTTATGTGTATTTTTTTAAAGATTTTTTTCATATTTTTTTTTTGTATTTTTTTTTTTGTTTTTTTGATTTTTTGTTTTTATAATTTTACATTATATTATTTAACATATTATATAATTATATATCACAAGATTTACACATATTTACATAATTAAAATTTATTTATACAAATTAATTTATAATTTAATTTTTTTTTGTTTTTTTTTTTTTTTTTTTAATATAATAAAATTTATAATTTTTGCCTATTTTATTTAATTTTAATATTTACTTTTTATTGTTTTATTTTTTTGTTTTTATATAATTATTTATACAATAATTTATTTGATAATGCATGCATACATTTCTAATTTTTTAACAAACTTTCATTCATACAAGCTTGTAAAGTTTATTTGTTTTTGTGTTGTTAAGACAATAATTTTTAAGTAATTCATTCCTTTGGAACAAATCATTAATTTCGAATAATTGATTTACAATATTATTGAATTATTATATTTTTTGTTTACAGGGTTTTTCATTTAAATTTACAATAGTAATGGCATTAGAATATAAAATAGTTTTTTTTAAATTTGAATATAAGAAGATTTCAGTTTGATGATAAGAATTATCTTTTTAGATCTGTTCTTTGTAATCGTCACAAATCCCATTTAATTAATATAATTTCCCGCTAAATTATTATAATATATTGTTTTTGAATCTACTTCGACTACTGGAATTCACTAAGAAAATTGAACTGTCAGAACATTTGGGATGTTCAATAAACCTAGATTGATGGCAATTGCAATATAATAAATATAAATTGAATATAAGTAGACCTAGACTGGTGACAATTACAATATAATAAAGATATATAAAATATAGACCTAGATTTGATGACAATTGCAATACAATAAAAAAATATGTTGAGTATAGACCTAGGTTTATGACAATTGCAATACAATAAAAAAATATATTGAGTATAGACCTAGATTGATAACAATTGCAATACAATAAAAATATATTGAGTATAGACCTAGACTGATGACAATTACAATATAATAAAGATATTATATTGAATATAGACCTAGATTGATGATAATTGCAATACAATAAAAATATATTGAATATAAACCTACATTGATGACAATTGCAATACAATAAAAATATATTGAATATAGACCTAGATTGATAACAATTGCAATACAATAAAGATTTATACATTGAATATTTAATAAAATCTAAATCAAATAAATGCCATTTTTTTTAAAAAGAAAATTTAATAATTAGCAAAAATTTACTGCACCTCTTTTTTGTACAATTTTATTAGATTATTCTAGTAAATTAAATTCTGATTTATTTAATTAATTATAAAATATTTCAATATTTTTTGAGTAAATTTCTTTAAATTTATTATTTTTATATTAAATTAAATTGCGACTCAATTTTGTCTGTTTTATTTATTGTATTTATAATAATAACTATGTATATTTTTTTAAATATTTATATCTTATACTTATTATACTATTAATAAAACAATTTTATTATTAATTTAATAATTACAAATTATTTTTTTTGACTTTTTTTTTAATTGACTTTTTTATTTATTCTTTTTAATTTTTCTTTTTGTGATATTTTTGAAGAATTTTGCCATTATTTTAATTAATCGAATCAAATCGATTATTTTTATTTTTTAATAAAATTATTTTGGGTAAGGAAAGTTTTATGTATAATTGGACGAAAGGGAAACAATTAGAAATGGATAATTGAAGTAAACTAGAAAATTTTAAAATTGGCAGAAATATGTACTTAAGTTTTTTTTTAAATACATAGATAATGAATAATTTATTAAAACTCGTGTTAATTATTTTGTTTGTAAAATTTAACATAATTTGGCTTATTTCGCTCATCCCTAAATTTCTCCTATATATAAATCCTATCAAGCCAAATAATACTCCGATAAAATACATGTATTACGTGAGCGTATTATCTATTTGAAAAACATACAAAAATAGCTCTCACCTCGAAATATTATAAATCCAATTACATAGATTTAGATCCATGTTATGAATTTATAATATTTCGAGGTGAGAGCTATTTTTGTATGTTTTTCAAATAGATAATACGCTCACGTAATACATGTATTTTATCGGATTAATTTTAAAGTTTGTAAGTTCATGATTTTTGGCTGGAACGAATATAGAATGTGTATTGAACGAATAACAGTAACCCTTGTAAAGAGACATATTTCGCTTCAATACATTTAATTATGAGTTATGACACCCGAAGAGATATTTAACTGAATTGACCTGAATTGGGTATATTAAAGGGACACATCTGGTACAATTTTAATATTTTCATAAAGAAGAGACTTTTACTGGTCAGCGGAGTTGTGAATTAACACAAATTGACATCTTGTTGTAGCGTAATTTTCAAAAAAAGGTTTATCAAACTATCTAAAAGGTTTAAAACCCTATTATTGTGTGAATTTAATCAAATTATATTTTCTCACTGTTTTAAATTACGCCATTTCAACGAGCATTCGAATTTTATAAAATATATGGATTAGTGATTTGCGATATGTATCAATTTCTCTATATAATCGATATTTTGCTTCCATTATATAGATTTTCATATTTGAGTACATCGATATTATTTGACTGCGTCAATTTTTTAATATAGGAAATTTTTTTATTGAAGTTGGCAACGCTAAAATATTATGTCAATGATTGTCAATCATATTAGTTATACACTTTATACTTTGTTGTATATTTCCGGTTTATAAGTATATTGTTTTTGTAGTTTTAAATTGTTTATTTCAGACAGTTTTTGAAATATAAATAATTTAAAATTAAAACAATGTTTTAATATTTTAATAGGTTATGGGCTCAGCACACTTGCGTTGCGAAATATAAAAATCAATTTAAGTTAGTTAAGTTGGTTGATTTTATTTCAATATTGGCTTTTTCAGGAAATCTATATCTTAAGCCTAAACTCAAAATCTATTTTAGAAATATATGTCGATTCTAATCGAATATATCGATACCAAATATATCGATTTTAATCGAGAATTTCAATTTTCTCGATTTAAATCGATATATTTGCTTTCGATTTTTGTATGCATCGATATATTTTCTTTTGATACGTATCGATCGATATATCGAATTGTTTTTGTATATATTTCACATCACTAATGTTGATACATATATTTAAAATTCTTAAATATTAATATTTAGGTTTTATTCCGAGTAGAGAGAATAAAAATAAGGATTAAAAAAAAATTTGTGTTTAAGAAGAAAGTTGATATTTGTATAAATTATGTGTTGTGTATAAGAAAAAAATATTAGTGACGAACAATAACGACTTTTGATATAGTCGATTTAGCTATAAGCCAAATTAACACATGTTTTGAGCTAAGAATGATAATAGTTTAGAATTAGTTATATTATTACCCATATAATATAATTAATAAAAGTAAATTGGTCTGAGTTGAAATTGGAATATTAGAATGAAATAAAATTTGAAAATTCAGTATGTTGGGAATAAAAAAATTGATTATTTGAATATTTTTGAATTTTTCTAATATAACATAATTTTTGTAATTCAGAAAGTTAAACTGTTAGAGAAATATT
The DNA here is from genome assembly GCA_963942445.1 of Argyra leucocephala. Classification (NCBI taxonomy): domain Eukaryota; kingdom Metazoa; phylum Arthropoda; class Insecta; order Diptera; family Dolichopodidae; genus Argyra; species Argyra leucocephala. The sequence goes on from OZ012678.1 coordinate 161,678,233, forward strand.
AGTTTAATTAATTATTAGAAGGAATTGACAAATTATAAAACAAGTAAAAATATAATTTAATTGCAAATTTAAATTTAAAGTAATACAATTTTTTTGTGTGGTTCAAATTTGTCAATAAATTAGTGTTATTAAAAAAACTGAGCAAAATTCTTTCATAAATTATGAAATTTTACTTTCAAATACTGAATTTTGAAAGTGTTTTTCATTTTTATTTTTCATTTTATTTTTCCTTTTAATTAACTACTGGCAATTCTATTTAAATTGACAATTAATTTATTAAGTTATTTATATTATATAAAACTAAAATAATTTTTTTGTTCGTTATTGTTTTAGAAAACAAAAATATATTTTTAAAATAATTTTATTTATTTTATTTTACATAATATATATATATATATATATATATATATTTATTATTTTATTTAGTTTTTTTTTTTCATTTGTACAAAACAAAAAAATTTAATTAATAAAATAAACTTAAATTATTAATCAAATTAAGAACATAAATTAAGAAACAATAACCGGCTTTATTCGTAAAGTAAGAATAAAAAAAATATATATATATATATAATTAATATAAAATTAAATTAAAAAAGAAAAAATTAAATGATAATTTGTATTCAAAAATACTTTTTGGTACAAAACAAAATAATTCCAATATTATCCACCTGTTTGCATATTCTTAAATACAATAATTAAATTAATTACATTTTTTTTTTATTTCTATAAAAATATATATATATCTATATATATTAATAATCTTAAATATATAGTTAATAATAATAATAAAAAAAAAAATTAATATAAAATAAATCATCAGTCAAAATTTTATAATTTCTGAAAACAAATAAAATTCATTTTTTTATTTTTATTTCATTTAGTTTTTTTATTTTATTTATATATTGTATAAGTTTTATTTTTTAATGTTGTTTTACTTTTTCGTTTATTTATTCCAAAAATAAATTTAAATAATTTTAATAAATTAACAATTTTAAATCTTATTAAAATTTTCTTATATTAAAATCACATTTTATTAATTTTTTCTGTTTTTTTTTTTTTTTTTTATCATATTATTGTTTTAATTTTGTCATTTCAACATGTACACATATTAAAATTTATATTTGATTGTACTTTAAAAAAGTAAATAAAAAAAAAAAATGTATTCAAAAATTAAACGTTAATTGAAAAAAAAATGATACCCAGTAATGATTGGTATTAATAATCTTATACACGGACTCCATACAAAGTAGAAATATTAATATATACTGTTAGCTTTAAGTAATATGAACATTAAAAAAATAACATCTCCTGAAATGGTTACATAAGGCATCGATACAATTTAAACTTTCATTGAAAAGATGAAATATCAGTCAAATCGAAATCATTGCGAATGTTCAACTTGAGGAAGCCGATCGTCATCGGAAAACTAGAATGAAATGTTAAATCAAGCATAATACTAGTACATATATGATTTACAGATCATACCTATCATATCAACGCTCATCAAGTAAATAAAAAAATGAATATATTTGAATTCAACTAAAATTTGGGTTAAAATAAATGAAATTAAAATTACAGAAAAACCAATTAAATTTACAGTTAAGTTAAATACAAAATTCAATGTTCTAAGATCAACTAACTTCAATTGTAACCAATTTTGTAATATTTTTACTGGTGTAAATGTAAAATTATAATTGAATAGATATTTGAACAAAAAAAATAATCTCTGTCATTTAACAGCAAAGCTAATTAGTAGAAGCTAGTCGTCAAATATGTAACCAATTAGTACTAAATGAATACTTAGTCAATGAAAAAAGAGGAACCGACATTGAACAATTTGAACCAACTATAACTTTGATCACCAGAAAAAATGGTGTCAGAATAAGGACATCTTTGAAGAGAGAATTATTATTCAACAAAAAAGAGAGAGAGAGAGAATTATAATTATTTTGCAACTGATTGATTTTAATACCTCTCTCTCTCTCTCTCTCTCTCTCTCTCTGAAATGATCAATTCATTCATATTGATATTTGAAGATAATGAACAAATTTGTGAAAAAATTTAATTCTCATATTTAAATCCTAATAAATACTACAATATTATTATCATAAGAAATTGCTGTTATTTGCATTCATTTAAAATTTTACTAAATTAGTATACCTCAATTAACCAATTTAAATCAAAATATTAATATAACAAAATTTGTTAACATCAAGACCTTTAGAAATATTAATTAAATATTATGGGATTTCCTGTATGGGTACGTCAGTAACAAATTCTTATCTCAAAACCTAGAATAACTTGTTAATGATAAAATCATCGACTATCAGTGTCCAAATTATTGTTATTGATAAAATGTTTGAAACTGCTTGAATTTACTAGTTCTAATGGTTTTAAAGTTACATACGTATGATCTACTTTTGTTTTGACTGTTCTTTTTGATTCTGTGTTTAACCTTATAATTTCGTAATTAATTAGTTCCATCTCTGTATCTTCCACTTCATTAACTGTATGAGTTTTGCTCAACTCGTGATATTGATACTATTTTTACTTATAAAATTAAAATGTCGCGATTAATATTCATTGTATTTGAATTGTCCCACTATTTATTAACCCCTGAAAATTCAAATAACTACAAGCATGTGATTGTCTTTAGTGGCTAATAGTTCACTTTTTGTTTTTCAATTTTCAACAATTTGAAAATAATTTTCATCATTATGTTAGCTGCAGCTTTTGAAAATAGGAAAATACTAATCATTATTATAAGATTGTTTATTTTACTGTACCAGATAATTTATTGACAATAGTCTGGGGTAGGTACATAAAAACAAACCAAATTTAAATAGCAACAATATTTAACAATAATATTTAAATAACGTTCTAGCATTAAATATTATTAAATTATATACAATATTGTAATTTGTTATATTTAAATATTAGTTTCAATTTAACTTTGTACCATTACTAAACCACTTTAAAGAAGAGAATATAATAATAATTAATATTGAAATTTAATAGCTGTGTGGTAATTCAAATCTCTCAAATATGATAAATTGTTATACTAATACAAATAGTACTTAATATCGAAATAGTATAACAATGTTGTATGGACAATAATTAATAACTATTAATATCATATCTTTTTTTGCAATAACTTATGTCGTAATATTGTCGTATAATATCACTTTAGTTTATTGCTATAAATATTATGTTAATTACTTATTTATACTTCAATGTATCTTATCTGAACTGACACCATTTTCTAATCAATCTTTAAATGTCATTTTTAATAAATTTTATTAAAAAAAAAACAATTATATTACTGTTACGTTCTCTGCATATTTTATTTTATTTTGTAATTCAAATATAATATGGTAAAAGATTTATCTATAAATTTAAAATGCATGTATTTTAATATTAAATATTTGACTTTCTTTTCTAAATTCTTTTTACTACAAATATTATTCTTTTTTTTTCATTTTTTGTTTTTACATTTTTATTATTGTCGTTCCATACATTTCACGTATCACCATTTATCAAATTATATTTGCTTTTACAAATTAAGAGCAGTATTTATTTTATTTTTGTTTTTTTTCTGTTGTTGTTGTTTTTTAATGTTACTATAAAAAATATTCTTTTATTGCTACACCTTCTTTCCATTTATAAATTAAATCCACGATTATCTCTGCTGCTTTTTTAATTTAATTTTAATTTACTTTTTGCTAATTGAAATAAATTTTATATGCCTGTCATAATGAAGATGTCATTAAAAATTGTTTGAAATTAAATTTAACAAAAATGAAGAAAAAAAAAAACAGATACAAAACAAAAAATTATATGACGATAAAAATAAAAATATAATAATTTAAGTAGTAGTAGCAGTAGTAGTAGTAGTAGTGTTGTTATAAAAAATAGTAATAAAAAATTAAAATTAGTATTGGATATAATAGGTAGCACAGTAGTTGTTTACATAGGTACAATTTATATTATTTAGTAGTTTTCAGAATTCAAAAGTAAACGAATATTTCATTTTATAACTTTCAATTATATTTTTTTTATATTTTCAATTTGTAAATATTTTTTTTGTAAATATTTCAATTTTAATATTTTATAAAAATTACTATTTTAATGTTCTAAGATTAAAATAATATAAATTTTAGATATTATGTACCTATATAGATATTCTATGGAACGAAATTAGTTTTAATCAAAGAATATATTCGATGTAAATTTATTAGGATTGCCAGAGCTGAGGATTAAAATTATAATATTGTTTTACAGTACTTTATTTGTTGTTACAGTTGAATTGAAGATTTTTATTAGAAGATACATACTTAAGTGGCATTAAAGATGGTCTTTTAAAATTTTTTTTTTTTATGTAAATACTATTCACATTTCAAAGGAACACTTCTGCTCGTAAAGATTATACAGTATTCATATCAGAACTAATGAATGGTATTGAAATTTGGATTATTGTTAATAATACAATCAAATAAAGTATAATATCAAAGTAAGGAATTAACATTTTTTATTCTAATCAACGCAAATTTACTCTTGATTTTGGTACAGTTGAAATATGAGCACAATGAGGAATCATGAGCACCTATTATAAATCTTAGAATCGATTTTAATCGATTGCATTTACTTGATCGTTAGCCCTTGGAAAATTTAAAATTAAGGTTTCAAATTAAATGTTTTAAGTGATGCTTAAATTTCCAAATTTCAAAACATTTAATTTTAAATGGCACAATCTATTTTCTTATATAATCTCAAGTTGATTAGAATCGCTATACTTTTCGTGCAGCGTCAGAATGAAAAATCGTTATTTGAAATAAGAGGTATATACTATTACTGTATACTACTAATTATTACTGTATACATACTACTAATTTATGTATAGCTGTTTGTAAAACAAATAGCCTGAATGAAATTAAACTGAGTGAATCCTGTCCAATGATTTAATTTTTTATCTTTCTAAATTTCGAATCTAATGTTCTTATCCTATATCCTATTTGTTTGTGCCTAGTTGAAGAAAATGTTTTTATAGCCTAGCTCTGAATAATTTTGTCTTAAATAGGTGTCAATAAAAAATTAGTTTTTAAGGAGATAAGTTAGTTGATAAGATGGTTGATTATATATATTATACAAAGTAATAAAATACTTAATTTATTGATTTATATGGTAATTATACAATCAAAATCAATTCATTTTTAGATAGATTCGATAATAATCTATTATATTTTATTTTACAGTTTGAAATTAAAATTGTAAATTGAAATCAAATTAAAAAATAATTATGAAATAAGATTTAATACTTAACAAGAAAAATACATATTTAAATCTCACAGTTTATACGTATGATAAATGATGTACATACAAAACTAATTAGTGAAAATTGAAAAATTAACTCTAAGGAGGCACCGTTGACATCAAAATTCTCAAAAACGTTTTTAATGTTATTATACCAATGTACATCATTATTAGTCTTGTTTTAATTATTTATTTAATTAATTTAATTATTTAGAATTATATAATTCAGTATTGTACAATATAATACAAATTCCTAAGATGATGACGCATAGGCCTACAAAATTTTCATTTCCTATACATTAAAATCCTATATGCATAATAATTGCAAACAATATCAATGACATATTAGTTGTGAAAACCATTTATTGTATTATTCTAAATCGTAAACATTACCACATTAAGTTCAAAATAATATCAAATATTATAAACCTAGACCAGGTCGGTCAATCCAAGTGTTCAGCTTTATAAAAATAAATCAAATTTTATTTCATATAAATTGTTGAGAACAATATCGACATATTGATTATTTTAAATACTTAATCTATCATTAGAAGCTGTAAATTAGACAATTAAAAACACTGAAGCAAAAAGTAGATTTATGTTGTGACATACAAATGTAGCTATTATATAAAACTTTTAAATTTTATATGAATATGTTAGTTAAACTACTGCTAGTTATTGCATTAATATAATATTATTCTCTTCACTAAGCTCTAACTTTAAAATAAAGAAAAAACGTTAGGAAAAATAAATGTAAGTCGAATTTCATTTGTATATATATAGTATAATCGGAAATATATAAACATTGCTAAATATGAATTTTAAATAGATTCATCGTTACATGAAAGTTCTAAACAATTCTGACTGATATAATTTTTGTTTGTTTAATTAATCGCATATTTCAGTACATCATACGCTTAGTTTAATGCTCTTTTGGTTTGGTTTGTTTTTGATTTTTTTTTTTTTAAATTAAAAAATCGAAAAGATAATTATTAATACTGATTACTTAAATACATGATAAGTGGTGATCTTATATATGATAAGTAGCAGCTATATGTATCTACTAACCAACCTCTTAATATATTTTCTGTTATGTCATACTTTTCAACTTTTACACTTGAACACTTGAAAGAAAGCAAAGCAAAAGAGCCTTAAACTAAATATATTTTTTATTTTATTTTCAATTTTGTCCATACAATTTTGTATATGCCAAAAACGAAATACATTAAAAATGGCAATTTAAATATAAATTATTAATATGTAAATTAAATTTATTAATATATTATATTCGAAAGCCTAATTCAGTTAATAAATATTCGAAACATTGCTCAGCTCAGCAAACTATTGTTATTACTGAATAATAAATTATAGCAAGTGGCCTCTGAATGACCAAGATACTGACTTTTATATCATACCAAACACGTTGAAATCCTAATGATTGCAATTCACATTTTTATTTTAAGTATACAAAATTTTTAAACTTTTTGTTATTTTTATACAAAGCCACATTTCTAACACCTTACATCCTTCGCTTAGTATACAAGGGATAAAAAATATATCTGAGTTTTTGTAATAATCAATATTTTTATTTAAATATTTTTTTCATTAAATATCATCGTATGTAATAGAAATATTAGCACCCAATTTGAACTAAACGATGGCAACCTTAACTAGTAAATTTTTTAAGTAATAAAACAAACTGCAGATATTTTTCAAGATAATTCAATGATTATAAACTCAAAAATATGCTGTTCTTTAATATAATTAAATAAAATTGCATTACTACATCTAAATATTATAATTTAGTTGTAAAAGAATTATTTAAATTAATTTCACATACGCATGTATTTTTTCTAATTAAAATAAATTTATTATTTTTTTCATATTATATTATTATGAACTTTATTAGTTACTTTTAATGAGGTACCAAGTCATTTCAAATTTAAAAAAAAATCTATTCAATTACTCTTACAAAACTAATTAAATTTGCTAGAATAAAATTTAATCAAAATTCCATTTGCACTTTAACATTTTATACGATTCATTTGAAAATATAGTCATGTGCTAATAAAAATAGATATAAGTTGGAAATTTTGTATGTATAACTGTAATAATAAAATTTAAAAAAAATGTACGTGTTGAATTGCTAAAGGATTCACTTCAAATTTCAAATCTAATAAAAATATAAATAAACTTTTATGTAATGCAAAAGTATTTAAAATGCTAGTATAATCAAAATGGATAAAAGATTCCATTGCAAACAGTTGGGCTCATACCGAATATGCAAATATGAAAATATGAGCCCAATAATAAATTATAACGGGTTCATACCGAATAATTAAATATATTTTTATTACAGTATAATAATAAGTAGTTTTCCAAACTTATCTTATTTAAATAGATAAATTAGGTTAGTTTAAAAATGGATTGATAGATATATGCAACCGTTTTTTTAATATCACTGGGATCTTACTGAAACAAATATGAACAAAATGAATAATTATACCTAATCCATGAAAAAATTTGTGTTCGTATAATAAATTAATGAATAATAAAAACGAAAATTGTTCTAAGTTATCAAAAACATACTACACTCCTAATCACCAAAATCTAACTCTCGCCAGACTCAATAAATCACATAATATATTTCTATGTAACCAAAACGGCGTTACAGTATACTTTTACAGTATACAATATCCAGATTGCCCTTCGCACTAATTTACTAATTTATATGTAGAATATATTTTTCCAAGAACATGAATCCTATTCTAATTATACACTAAAATATCATGAAAAAGCAAATAAATTAATGTAGGATTTGCATAACTAAAACTAAATCGTCCAATCCCTGCTATTTTCGTGACTAAGTGTAAAAAGTTGAATTTCCAACATTCATTCTATTATAAAAGCATTTTAAAAATAAACAAGATATTATAATATTAAATTTATTATATTAAGATATTAAATTAAATCATTTTTTTATATTTTTGCAAAACGAAATATTTTTTATAATTCAGGGAAAGATGGAATGAATACACTAAAACTAATTAAGAATATAAAAACAAATAAAAATGAATAACTAATAGAATTTCACGATAAAACAAAATTTTAACATAAGTAGAAAGTTATTTGAAATTTTTTTATTTTAAATAATTAAACGTAAATAATTAATCAAATATAAAAAATTGGATACTTTAAATTTAATTTTAAGTGAAAAAAAAAAATTAAATAAGAAAACAAAGTTTCTCACTTGAGTCTTTCGAATTTTTATAATATAGGGTAACTCTATTTTTGCTACATTATATTGAATGGACCAAAAAATAGTTTTTTAACAGTTATCTTACTATTATAATTTATTTCACAATATTTAAGATTTAGGAATATTATATGTATGAAATAAATTGGTAAATTTTAAGATAAATTAATGTTAAATTTACAAGGAGCAAAACAATTTAATTATGTTTTTTTTTACTTGTAATTAAAGTGTTTATTATAATAATCAATTATAATGTTTTTTCATTCAAAAATATTAATAAAATAATTGTGAAATAAAGAATTAACATGTTGTATGCAATTTACTTGATTCATAACAACAACTGCCATGACAGTAATTTTTAATATAAATTTTTCAATATAAACTTCTCTCGCCTACTTAAAAACATTTTATTCTATGGAATTTTATATTAAATAAAATTATATTTAATAAATTTTCTTTCGTCTAACAAACAACTCGTTTAAAATATAACCTAAATATTATTATAATATTAAGTGTATATATCTATATATAAGTACATTATTTTATTATTTTTTTGTTAAAGTTTAAAGGAATTTTTTAGTTATATTGAAAAAAATATTTCTTGAAGTAAAATGCTATGCCATTTTAAAACTTATTTAAGGTAAAACTGGAGTGGGAATTAAATTTTAATAAAAATTAAAATTATTTTTCTAAACATTTATAATAAAAAAAAACCTTTCAAAATTTTGTAATGTATGACAATTGATTTATTAAAAATAATAATTCAATTTTTGAAATATAAAATTTATTAAAAATATTTCATTTAAAATAAATTAGTATTAAATTTATCATATATCTACATTTATATATATATATATATATATATATATATATATATATATATACATTTTTTAATCAGTTGGAATTCTTTTTTACGATATAACTGATATTTTTTATAACAACAGCATTATAGATATATATTTATATATATTGTTGTGTTATGTTTTATACTGAATGAAAAATTGGTAATAAAAACAAATTAATAAAAAATTGGTGTACCCAAGTTTTGGTATTCCATTTGATTTTCCTTTTTTGTACGTTTTTATTTTCGAATACTTTTTTTTGTTTCTTTTTTTGCTTTTTTAAAATCAATCAATATAAATTATATACATGTATGTATTATATTATTATAATATTAAAGTCTTTGTTTTAAAAATTACTAAAATTCTTTTGTTTTTTTTTTGTTATTTCTTTTACTTTTGTAATTTTTTTTTTTTAAATAACAATAAGAATTCAAAATAAAAAACAACCAAAAAACACAAGAACAAAAACTTAATTTTATACACAATTTACACACATATATACATGTATCTACATAATATATAAATTGAATTCAATACTATATTTTAATTTTAAATTAAATTAAATTTAAAATAAAAAACAGTAATAATAATAATACATTATTATGTGTGTTTTATATTATATATAAATAGTATAAAATTATAACACCAACAAATAACTTGACATACCTTTTGTTTCATTTACATACACATATAAGTGCCCTTGATATAATTCATAATTCATTTATGATTATTATTATTTTTATCGTTTTAGATCGAAATCGATCGAGTTTAAGAATTTCATTTAAATTTTTCGAGGTTTTTCTATTGAAAATCTAATTTTTTTAATCAAATAAACAAAAAAAAAATCTTCTAACAGAACAAGAAAAAATAAAATAAAAACACAAAAGAATACAAATAAAAAAAATTATTATTTTTTTTTTTTAATACAAAATTAAAATTAAAAAATTAAATAAATAAATTAAAAAAAAAAAAAATGAAAATATCATAATTAAAATATTTAATATTATCTATTTGAAAATAAATTTTGACATTTTTCCACTTGACCTAATACTCGATCGATACGATCATTTAAAATTTTTATTGATTTAACTGGTAATGATGGTAATACATCACGTAATTGATGACTAGTTGATTGCTCAAATATTTCTTGTAATAATTGTCCTGGTCCAATTTCTTTAATATGTTTTAATGCAATTATTGTCGGTTCACGAAATACACATAAATTATCTAACAATAAACTATGATATGCTTCATATTTTTTTAATAAACGATAACCATGTAATAATCCAGATTCATTATCTAAAAATATTAATAATTGTGAATCAATTTGTTGGGCTAAATTATGTGCTGGTGCTGCCATTATTTCTGAATTCCATTGATAATTATATAAATTATTAACAACACGATCTAAATTTGCAATTAAATAATCAAATATAATTAAATCAGACCATTGAGCTAATTCAATAAGACGTTTTGTTATTATAGTTTTTTGATTATTTATATTATTATTATTATTATCTTGTTTAATTGTAATTGATTTATTTGATTTTTTTAAATCAATTAAATCACTATAACTATTATTATTATTATTATTATTATTTTTTCTATTATTATTACTGCTGTGATTTATTAATGATTCAATATTAGTATCAAATGAAATTATTGTATCAGCTGATTTACTAGATGATTGATTATTGTTATTAAAATGATTGACCCCCAACAGTTCTAATAATCCTTTTTTATTTTCAATTTGTTCTTGTTCTTTTTCATCGTCTTCATTTTCTTGTTTTTGAATATTCTGCTGGTATTCATTTTTTTCTTGTTGTTGTTGTTGTTGTTGTTGTATATAATGATATTTATTTAAAATTTTGTTATTTAAATTTTCATGATATTTTTGTTGTTGTTGTGGTAGCTTCCGATCATCTTGATGATGATTATGTTCATTTTCTTCTTGTTGTTGTTTTTGAATATCTTTAATCTGTTTTTCATTTTCCTGTTCAAAATGTATTTTTTGTTGTTGTTGATGTTGTTGTTGTTGTTGCTGCTGTTCTTTTTCGTTAATCAACATTTTTTTTGATTCCATCATGGTGCTCAGCGTGATATTCCAAACATCATATTTATTTAAATGACGTTCAAGTGGCTGAAATGGTATTGGTATACCAGCCGGTTCTAAATCTGGGAGCCATTTTGTTAATACAACTGGTCTGGTTTGTTTCCATTGTGCATTTTGTAAATCTTGTTGTGAAAATGACCATGTATCAATTTTAAAATCAATAACTGATGCTGCTGATGGTGCCAAATTTGTTAAATTTAATAATTGCCCCAAATAGAAACTAAATAGTTCACCTTGTATTTGATCTGTATTTTGACGATATCTAGCACATGCACGTTTACCATCATTAAATATAACTAAACGATTTTGCATACGACCACAACCATTTTCTAATGTTTTAACAATACCAATATTTTGTACATAATAATTCCAATTATCAATATCATCATGATTATAACCTTTTGGTATTGCATTTTCAACTAAATCACCCCAATATATGTCATTTTTAATGAAATTATGCTTTTCATATTGATCACGTTCATCATTATTATTATGATGATCGTGATGATGATGATTATGTTGATTATGATGATTAAAATCATTACTATTACTATTCAATGAATGACTTGACTTTTTAATAGAATTCTTTAATTTAACTGTAACAAAATTTACTGAACCATCTGAATTTGTATTTTTTTGTTGTTGCAATTGATCTAATTTTTTATAATCATCATCATTATTATCATTATCAATTATTGATGATTTTTTATTATTATCAAATGATGAATTAACTTTATCGGCACTATTACCAATATTAATATTATCATCATCATCATCAATATTATCATCATTATCATTATCATTATCAATAATATCATGATTATTTAATAAAATTTCTTCAATAGATGATGTATGATGTTGATTTGATCTTTTACTATGTTTTATACCATTTTCAGTATGTTGTTGTTGTTTAAATAATTCTTTAATGCTACCATCATTCGCATCATTTAATTTTTTAAGAATCATAGTATCTATGGATGATTTATCTTGTTCTAAATGAAATGCATTACGAAACATTTCTTCAACTGGAAGTTTCTTTTCTTTAACAAAGGTCACAGAAAATCCATTCGAATTGGATGTTATATCAGAGGCGGCATTATTTAATAAAATTTCTTGCGTATCTCCATTTCTATTATTAAGATCTATTTGTTGTTGTTGTTTCAATTGTTGTTGTTGTTGTTGCTGTTTTAATTCATATATCGTTGGAAAATCAGATGCAGGATGTTTTGGTATATAACTATTGTATTGTCGACTATTTAAATCATCATTATTATAACTATTATTATTATCATTATTAATATTATTTAAACTAGTTTTATTTGCTTGAAGGGCAACATTATTTGAAATTACTATTCCTGTTGATTTTATTGTTGCAATTTTTAAATGTTTTGATATATTATCAATATTATCTTCATTGCTATTACTAATATCATTTTTATCATAATCATTAAATGAATGTATTCTAATATTATTATTATAATTATTATTATTGTTTTTACTATTACTATTGCTATTGATATTATTAATAGCCTGTGGTGATTTTGTTTGTGGTGACGGAACTAATTCAGTTGTAAATGCTGATGCTGTCATACTAACCATTGGTAAAAATACACCTAATGATAATCCAAATATAAATGCTGCCATAATACTTATTAAGCATGTTTGACGATTAAATATTCTTCGACGTCGAAATGTCAAAAACATTGTATTGTTCTCTGGTATTTGAGATGATATACTATTGCAGTTATTGTTATTAGTACCGTTATTACTATTATTATTATTACTACTATTACTAAGATTATTATTAGTAATATGCCGTTGCTTATAATTATTATTTAAATTCTCATAAAATGTACTTGTTACAAATTCTTTATGTTGATTTGTAGTATTACCAGCTTCAATTGATTTAATGTCGTACATGTTTTTAATAATTTATTTATTAAATATAATATTTTTTTTTTATATTATTTATAATTAATATAATAATTAATTGAGAAAAATTTCTTTATAATTGAAAATAAAGCAAATTATTTCAATATGCTTAAATTTTTTTTTTTGTATGTTATTAAATTCAAAACTTATACATTTTTTTTTAATGCGTATAGATTTTTTCACTCAAATTAAATTAAATTATTATTTTCAATTATGTTAAATCCATTGTAATCGATATTTACTTTTGTTTTTTATTTAATTAATTTAATTAAATTTAATTTTTTCTTTTTAAATATTTTTGTCAATATTGAAATTTTTTTTGTCATAATTTGTCGTGTGTGCACTTGCAAATTTATTTAATAAAAAATATTATTATTTTTTTTTTAAATAAGATATTTCAAATTTTTTATAATATCACTTTAAAATTATTATTTAACATTTTTCAATTCCATAGAAATACATAATATGTAATTTATTTATTTTTTATACACTTTATTTATATTTAATATAATATATTCCATTGCTTTAAATTATTTTTTATTTCACTAAATTCAATATATATTCAAATATTTTTTATAATACTTTTAATATAACCACTTTTTCTTATATTTATTTTTAATTTTATTTTTTCATATTATTATACATTTTTTTTTATTATTTTATATGATAAAATTTTATTTTAAAACATTTATTTTTTTTTGTGTTTCTTTTCTTTTTATCTTTTTCTTAATATTAAAAATAGAATTATAAAAAAAAAATCATAAAAATAAAATTAAGCAAGAAAAAAAATAAACACCACAAATTCGAAATCCGAATAAAATTCATTTAGTACCATACGATCCGACGTTTACCTGTAGACTGAAAATTTCTTTAATCGTACACTCTACTAGTATCTTTTGTCAGAAGAACTCTTTTTTAAAAAAATTACACCAACAACACAACAACACACATTAAAACAGCCAGAACAAGTAATTTTCAATTTAACTTTTCCATTAAATAAATATACATTTAAACAAATATACATTTAAATACATATATATATATATATACATTCAGAGTAATCATCGTAAACCATTTTATTATTCTTTATCTGAGTTAAGTTAACAGCGCTCCTCAACCACAATTCAAATATTCAACTTACATTTAACTTGGTTTAACATTAATGTAGTCAAGTCAGTCAGAGTTATCCAGGCAGCTAGCAGCAGATAAAAGACGACGAGAATTCCTCAACTTGTTTTGTTTTTTTTTGTTTTAGTCTTGTTATTATTCTTGTGTTTTGAGAATTATATTGAAATACAAAAGAAATAAAAATAAATAAAAACAAAAAAAAAAATGATATAATATACAATGTTCAGAAGAAAATTATTTTTTTTTTTTAAGATAAAAATATATACATACAAACAAATATGTATGCCTATAAGTCTATACAACACAACATATATGTTAATTCCTTTTTACTTTTTATACCTTTTAAATATTTTCTACCTTTGCTTAGACTATCAAAATTTTTTTTATTTTGATTTTCTTTTTTATTTTTATGACCACGTAAAACATAATATATTTTAATTTATTGGTATTTGTTTAACATAAAATTCATGCACCAATACAAAAATAACAAGCATTCATAAAAGTCAAAAAATTAAGGTGTGAAAAAAGAAACGCACTAATATTTTGATACAAATTGAATAATCATTAAACTAGACATAAAATATAAATGTGAGAGAGAAAACATGAAAATAAAAAGACCATTAAGCGAAAAAAAGACAATGATAATAATAATAATAAGAATTAAGAAAGCAAAACAAAACAAAGTTATTTTACTTAATTGAGAAAATGTATAAAGAGAGGAAAAAAAATAATACGTGAGAGAGAGAGTGAGTGCATTAAGTGAGAGATTAAACAAAGAGAAAAAAGAAAATGTTGTGTAATGTGTATTGTGCAATTGCGCAAACATAAGAATTTGCGATAGAGAATCTAAATGTAAAATGAATTTGAGTTAACAACACATTTATAATAATAACTAACTGTTGAATAAATGAGAAGAACGAGTAAGTCGAATTGAGTAGTATTTCCATAACTATTGAATTTTACATTGGCATAACTTCTCTTTCTCAATTTTCATTCATAATATTATAAAATATTTTTAAGAAATAAATAAAAAAAAAAAATAAAAAAAAAATAAAAAAAAATAATAATAATAATAAATAAACCGGTATTTTATAGACTTTTTTGTATTAAAAACTAGCTTTACTTTTTACTTAAAAAGGGTATCTATCTCTTATTTTGTTTTTTAAATATTTTTAAACATACAAATAAGTATATTAATTTTACTCTCATATGAAAATCTCTCAAAACCAACTAAAAAAAAAAAAAGAAATAACACAATGCAGATGACATAAATATAAAAAAAATATAAATATATATAAGTATATTATAAAAGTAAAAATGGAATTTTAGAACCGCAGGTTAAATATATTAGCCATACATTATTTTCATTATTATAAAACGAATATGCATTCAACCATTCACATATCTAGATGCCTACCTATATTATGTATATTGTAAATATGTATTGAATGAACATATTAAATTAAAAAACCTGAAAGGGTTAAACAAATAATATGTCAAACATATATTACTTGAAAAATTTATTGTATTTCACCATATTTTGAGGATATGTTATAATTTCTATAATGGCAATGTAAATTTGTATAAACATGATATATTTTCTATACAAAATCTACATATAGTTAGATTTATTATCATAATATGAGAGATAATTGAGCAATTGAGAAATTATAAATTCGGAGAAAATTATTTTTTACTCATCATGTATTAAATAGAATTACATGGGAATATGGGATGGATGGGAGTATAGTATAGAAGTTTAATGTTTCGATTAGAGAATTAAATTTAGAAAAAATCTATCTAAATATTGTATTGTAATTTGAATGAGAATAAAAAAAAAATGGTTGATTAAAAAAATGTTTTTTGTTGTGATGTGGTGATATATATATAGAGAGAGAGAGAGAGAGTTGGGCAGAGAGAGAATTAAATAATAATAAAAATAATTTAATTTTATAACATAAGAAAAAAAAATTAAATTTTTTTATTACATGTTATTTATGCGATATGGAGTAAACTATAAACATTTATACTCTTGCTATATTCTCTCTCAACACATAGAGGTATCCTCTCCTCTTCTCTTTTCTTATTCTTATTTCCTTTCCTACTAAATTTCTATTAACTACTTTATATTAACTTTGATAATTTTCTATGGTGTTTTCTTACTCTTCATCATCAGAGGTCTTTCAAAAGATGTTCAAAACAAAAAAGTATCGTAAAATAAGGAAGAAAAAAGACAAAAAAAATAGAAAAAAGAAAATAACAATAACAGAAAAAAAAAAGTGCAAGTCTACTGAAGCGATCGATGTGCAAGTAAAAAATTTTTATATTACTGTTTTATAATTTGTTTCGCAATGTAAACATATTGTCTGGAAAATAATTAAATTGTAAATAAAAATGTCTACAACAGTGATGTTTTATGTTTGAATTTTTATTATTGTTATATTTTTACTGATGTTCTTGTTTTTATTTTATTTATTTATTTTTTTTCTCATTTTTTTGTTATTACTATTATTGCTTACGTATATTTTGTATACTTATGATTTTCTAGGGTAATAAAAATAAGTTTATTATTTTATATTTTTAATATATTTATTTATATGTAGGTATTATAAATACTCACATATTACATTTCTATTTTATGTAATTAAATTTTTTTATTCATTATTTATTTAAATTCTATATTATTTTTTAATAATATTTCATTTGTTTATTTGTCATTTTAATGCAATTATTATATGCTACTATATTGCATAGTCGTTTTATGGTACTATAATTTTTTTAACAGTAGATTTTATTTAATTCTATTAAAATAATATTTATTTATTTAATATTTAGGTATTAAAAGTGAAAATGATGAATTGAATTTACATTTTTCTTGTATTAATCCTAGAAATTGCGTCTGAGGCCTTCGGCTAAGCATATCAAAATAGTACTAAGAAGTTAAATATATTTAACTCATATCAAAAATATATTTGAAATATTTCACACCGATTTTCCATAACATTTAATATAATGAAATTATTTGTAAAATTCTATATTATAATTTCAATTGACGATGAGTCAAACGATCAGTTATAGAATGTACAAACTGTGTGGAATTTGATCAGAGTTTTCTGCATAAAATTAATAAAATTTTGAATAATGACTAATTATTAGAGATTTTATGGATATAAATATTTGAAACAAGACTCAGTGTTAACGAGTCCTGCTTAAAGAAAGTGATTAGTAAATTAACTCTGAAAAAATATATATAGGAAAATATTTTGGGTAAATGTATGAATATAATAAGCATTATCAAAATATCTAAATATTCTGTAATAAGTTATTCAATTTTCCCATTGAAAGATAAAATTCGTCTCTTCTACTAGACTTCTACAAAATATTTCCTTTTATACACATTTGTATTTTACATGTGGGAATTTGACTTGATTCTTATTACTCACATGTTTGTTTTCGTTAAAATCTATACATGAGTTTTGAAACTATTTAAATTTAAATTAGGACTGTCTAGGTAAACTAGCACTATTTTAATTTGAAGGCATTTCATACTAGTCAATATAATTCTATCGCCATGTAATCTAATGATGGGTATTGTAATGCGCATGTTGATAATAATAATATTGAAGTGTTTTTAAGTGTTGTTTTATTTATTTGAAATCGAGACTTAGTGATGCACGCAACATACATTTTTTTAACATTTTTCAGCTATCAAAACTATAGCGAATAATCTAGGCAAAATAGAGATCATTTGAAAATATTTTCTTCAGTTGGGCTGTGATTTATGAATTTAAGTAATGGAAGTAAATTTCAAATTATATCTTATGATTCTGTTATTTTTCATAATTTTTTACAATATTAATATTACCTAAGTGGAGTTTGAAATTACAATTTTCAGAACAACAAACTGATTATGCATTTATATACATTATATATTATTCAGCTTAATAAATATATTTATTAAATAAAGTTATTTAAATATAAATCTAACATAAAATTAATACAATAATTTTAAAAATAAATCATTTTCAATTATAATATATTTTTTTACACTTAAAATATATTGTTAGTAATAAATTTTGTAATTAAACACCCTCAAATCAAATAATTTTTTTTTTATCTATATCATTAAATTGTAGATATTAAATAAAAAACATCCAATTATTAACTAATAAAAATTGAAATAAATTTTTAAAATCAATTCTAATAAATTACAATTTAAGAAACATTTATTGAACAAAAAAAATAACGAAAAAAAACAAAAATCAAAAACTTCCGGTTAAAATTGAATTTTACCAAACCAAACTACTACTCGTACATCATGATATATTTTAATAATTTAAATCATGCAATAAAATTAATAAATTTATATCAAGATAGAGAGAATGAATCTCTTTCATAAAATTATGATCTCATGAGATTAAATTTTTGAATGAATGCACATTGCACACACACACATAGAAAAAAAAGTGTTTTTCTTATTTTTTTTTTTTTGACTAACACATTTACATGTAGTTTAGTTAGTTCTCTTTCAGTGAGAGAAAATTTTTTTTATCCATCTCTCTCTGCAGTATTTTTGAGTGCGGCACAAAGTTATCTGTATTGTCTCTTGTTTTACGTTTTCTTCTTTAAATAAATTTAACTGTTTTAAAACTGTTAAGCATGCTCGATGTTTGTTAACTTTTTGTCTTGTTTTTATATTTTTATGTTTTTTTTTTTTGTGTTAAAAAATAAAAGATAATTAAAAAAATGAAACGACATTTTACGACTTAAGTATTTCGTTTTTATTTTTATTTTAATGCTGTTGCAGAGCATCATAATAAGATGTTTCACTTTTTTAAGAGATTCTGTTTAAATTTTTATGTCCGAAACTGATGGCGGAAAAAAAGTTGCAGTAATTTTTATTTGAATGTTTTGCACTTAATTATCATCATGAATGTGAATCGCCGCCTTTTTACCTATTGTATCATATAAAAATAAAGAAATTAATTTTTTTTTTTTTTTTTTTAGTTTTGAGTAGCTAATTTTTATTTAATTTTAACGGTTAAACTTACAGATATTGTAATGATCTAATTTGATTATTGTATAGTATTAGTAGTGAATTTTATTTAAATTAATTTAAATAAAAAAAAAAAATATTATTACTTAAAAATGTTTTTTTAATGTTTTGGTTTATTCAATTTTTTTTTATCATTTTGTATTAATATATGTAGGTATAAATATTTAAAATAATCTTGTGTATCTTCCATAAACAAAATAACTGTAAAATTGTTTATTTTTATATAATAAATTCTATTCTATTCTATTTGATGTGGCTGGTTGTGGTGGGTATAAAGGTGCTTTTTTAGCTGGTCAACATTTTAAGACTTTAAATATTTGGTTAGCTCTAAATATGGAAATGCATTATTGAATTTTTATGTAAGAAAAAAATAGATCGCTACAAAAAATTTCCCAAATTTCTATTTGGGAAATTTATTTTATACACAAAGAAACATCTTTAAACAGTCAAAATCATCTGTTGAAAAAAAAATATACATTTACATGCAAATTGTTAAAAAACGATATAAACCGGACAACAGGGCAGCACGGTATAAAGAACCTATGCCCGATATTTTAAAAATATACTTTATCAAAGTATAATATCCCTAATTTTTTTAAAATATCCCCAATTTTTGTGAAAATTTCCCTAGTAAATGATATTTACTGTTCTTTTCGTACGCATTGATTTTTCATCTAAAATAATGTAATTTCATGTTATCTCCCTTTTAAGAGCAAATCCAATATTTAAAATTTTATAATGTTGGCCAGATAAAATTCACCATACATTAGAGCCTGATTGTGTCCAGTTTGATTGTTATACAAATTTTCTTAACATCAAAACGTCTTAAATGTGATTAGTGTTTACTTATTCAGAACGCAGATGACTGTCACACTCATCTAATTTCTATGAAATTATTCAGTTTATAGTTTTTTTTTTTCAAAAATTTGTTATTCATTTCTAGTCACTTTTAATATGAAATTTTGGCTTAATTGCTTTGTAATTCTCACCTTTTTTTAACTATAAGATTTATTTTTAAGTCTTTTTCTCTTCAAAATTAGAAACGAGTATTATGTAGAATAGAAATCAAATATTATTTTGTAATAGTGATAATAAAAAAAAACCAAACATAGTAAGACCTAACTTGAGAGATAATCTTTATTATTAAAAATATATCACCTAAAAACTCTAGGTCTAGAACCTACAGCATATGTTCTATAAAATATATTTTGATATGCCAATGAGCGAGATCTGAGCCTGATACCTTCTGCTTGGTAGTCAGGTGACATAACCGCTATCGACTACACCATGTAGGTCAGCTGATTCATTTATAAGCTCGAAAAAATATAGCTTAAAAACACTTCAAGCAAAATACATATGGCAATATTATTTATAATAGTGGCTTCTGTATCTTAGTGATAAAAATATTTGATAATCGATTGAAGTTTAGAATCAAATCACATTGCTTAGAATCAAATCAAAATTGATTGTAAATCCATTTTTAAAAAAATATAAAATTAATGAAAAAAGTAGTTTGCGAATAACCACTTTACGTTATTTGTTTAAATTGTTTATTAAGTTACACGTTTTAACATTCTGATTGAAATAGAGGCTTGCATCACAATTCAGTAGTATTATATGTGAAATAAAGTAAAATAAATAAATAAATAATTTATAATAATGGTATTCTGAATAAAACCGATGTTTAAATAAATTTATTTGCCTCATATTAAACTTGAATTAAATACGAATATACACGTGAAGCACCATTCTACTTCTTGTACTTAAAGAGGGTATAGTTATTAACATTTTATTTTTTCATTAATTTTATTATTCAGAAGAGTTAAAATAAAAATATATTTGAAACGAAAATCAAAATATTGTAGACAATATATAATTGGAGCCATCAGGAACTTTAACTCAATCTGTTAAAATTAATAATTTTTCACATCGATTCACTTTTAGTTTAGTATATAGGTTTTTTAGATAATTAATAAAACACTTGCATTTTAAAATATTTTTTATTAATTATTTTAAAAATTTATAATTCTTTTAATTTTCAATAATTTTTTTTTTGCAAAAAAATTGAACATTCATTGAGAATACAGTACAGACGCATCAAGTATTGTACTTCAAATTGTGGGAAAAAAAAAATATATGAAAAAAAAATGATTCTTTAGAAAAATTGAAATTTCTTGTTTTTCTTGTTTTATAGTTTATTTTATTTTAAATTATATTTTATTTTGTTTTATTTTTTTTTTTCAGTATTTCATGGAAAAATTCAAGTCTAGACAAAAACATTTTAGCGCTAAATAATATCTCTTTGAATATTCTATAATAAAATAAACAGATTTCATAATTTTCCATTTTATTCTTTAATTCCAAATAACTGAAAAATTAATAAATAAATAAATAAATAAATAAAATATAAGAAGAATAATACAAAGAATTTAAACAAGCACCTAAAAGTAACTTAGGTAAGTATACTATCTATATAATATAGTCGGTAGCTGATATGATGGTCTCATAATATTCCAAAAATGGTGTACTTGTAATCTTTAATCTGTACTTATATAGAACAAAGAAAAAAAAAAACAAATTCCATCTGTAAAAACCCCTAAATATTTATAAAGTTTTTTATTTTTTTTCGAATATTGTAAATTTATTTTCTTGTCTTTAAACCACAAAATAAAAATATTGTATAGTCTAGACCAGTGCTCCTTAATTGGTATTTTTTAGAGGCTTTTTTATTGTTATTGTTAACAATGCTTATTTTTAAAGCTTATGATATCAGAATTATGCAGCCACGGCTTTGGCAATCGTTGACAAACAACAATTTAACAGATATAAAACCTTTTGTAGCTCTCAATTGTTAAATATGTGGACCAAATTTATTAAAATGATGATTTTTAAAACTAAGGGGGTTCTTATGTTAAATATTACATTCAATTAAACTAAATAGACAGATTGGCACATCAACAACAATGAATTAACAATTTAGTATGCTTTTACATACTCGTGATTCTTTATTGGATTTATTTGTGGTTTCAACTCAACATTACAGTAACGGTGTAAAATCTGGGCAAATATCAATAAGGTAAAATACCATGATCATGATGTCATTTATACTAACTTAACATTAAAACCAAAATCGTACAGCGTAAAATCACATATCGTGATTATAAATACCTAAATTTAAACTTTCTTCTAGAAACTGCAATGGCTACTTCCTGGTCCACCTTATATTATTTATATACTGTTAATTACATGGTTAAATTTTTCAATAGTTTAGTTCTAAAGTTGTTTGATGAGCATATATTGGTTCAGACATTTACGCCGAAAGACAACTTTATTCCTTACTATAATAATAGCTATCTCGGAATCTGATGAAATCCGGGACTACGCGATCGATATGACGCATATATGAAATAATCCTTAAGTTAGCATTCTTTCTGTAACATATGTTACAGACATAAGGATTAACGAATGCAAGAAGGAGCATATCAATATCATCCCCAGTTTTTTAGCTACACTAAAACTTTCTGGAAGATTTTTACTAAATTAAGAATAGGAAAATAAAATAAAATGCATGATGTGGTCAATTTTGATGACAATGAACTTAACGGTATATTTGTAACTTCTCCAATATATCTCTAATATTTTTTTTTATATCTGTTGAAGATAATACTTTTCTATAATACATCAAAATTTGACACTTCGTTGCGTACAGAAATATTACGTTTGAAGATGCTGAAATCGCTTTAAAACACATTAGATCGAATACTATTGGCCCCGATTTGGTTCATCTGAAATTTATTAAATTGATTTTTCCATTAATTATTGCTCTCTTAATAACGCATATTTTCAATCTCATACTTACCACTCGAATCTATCCTACGGATTAGAAATGTGCTAAAATGATGCCAGTAATCAAAAAGTGTGAACACAGGTACAATAAATGATTTTAGACTTATTAGCATCTTGCCAAGCCAGTGAAAACTGATTTTTTGTACAAATTATTGTGTTTTGGAACTCGTTACCGAACAATATTCGTAATGAAAATAAATATGAAATATTTATCAAGCTCTGCGGTGAATTTTTCATGGGTTGATTTAAATTTTGTTGTTGTTGTTGTTCTTTTCTAACTTTATATAAATATGCTGGCCAAATTTTTTTTTTAATAAAATTCTTTAAATTAACCGAATCTACTAAAAAAAATAATTATTGTTTACATCATTGTTGAATATGTTTTTATTGTATACAGCATAGTTTATATTATCTACTCATACTAGTCTATAGTAAATTGCATTTTTACACTAAAGTAGAGAAACGAAATAAATTTTTTGTTTTCAAGTACCTACCTCACAAGTACAGACTTCAACTTCATAGTGTTGTAGATAATAAAACATTACATGTAAAGGAACAATACTGATTGTGTTTGAAAGCTTCAAAGTTATGTTCAATAAAAATAAAAAAATAGATTTCAACAAAAAGTAAATTTATTGGTAATTTTCCAAAACTAAAGACATGCTTATTTAGCCCTTATACAATTTTTTGACTTTGCTGACAATCTAAAACTTGTCACAATTTTTGCAAATTGGATTAGAAAATTGAAGACCAGGCTTTTTGCAACAAGTGCATAACTGCATACATAGGTTTATTTTTCTTCTATTATCACGAGCGTATACATTTTGCCCTTGTGGATGCATATTTTGGCATATTATTTATGATTTTGTTTCTTCGATAATGTACGGAATTGTTATTCTTGATCGCATATGTGTGAAGTGCTTAAATGTTTTGCTAATGCTTCATAAAACTTAATCTTGATATAATCTGTACTTTGTAGAATTGTGGTTGAACAAAATAAAGGTATTTACGTTGCAAACATTCAGCAAACGAGAGAAGTTCGATAAAGACCGATACGTCGGCCATAAAAAAATTTGCACATTTTCGTCTAACGAATCGACACCTTCCATTGTGCTATTATAAAATGAGATAATTTTTGGGACATGAGTTTCATGAGGTATTGATGCATGGAAAAAACCATTGAAAATATAATCACGTATATACTGACTCTGAGATGTCTAAGAGACGTTTTAAAAACTATAAACACAAATAATTCGAAATTACACACCGCATTAAATTCTATACCATAATTTCATAAATTCCATTTATTTGAACAGTAGTCCAAACATATTAATATTGTAAATTTTATAAATTCTAATACTTTCAAGTTTAGGTCTTTTTTTTTAATTGTAAAAAATTACAAAAATCGTCTTTATACAAATTTATACATTCAATTATTATCAATAGTAGATAAATGAGCAGTTTAACAACTTTGTTTCTCTTCGTTTTTCTTCGCTTAATTTCTGTGGCAACAAGTCATAACCGCTTATGATTTAATTCTCGTTAGTATGCAAATAATTTGATGGTATAAAAAATTACAATATTATAAGCATTGAAAAAAAGGTAGATACTTGAAAACCAACAATTAATTTCGTTTCACAGACGCGTGTCAGTGCTTTAAGGGTTAAGTACCTACATCTCCGAAACCAATCAAATTGATTTATTGGTCTCAATTAAAAATCTTTAACTTCTAATAACGTATAATGACACATAAAATTGCACTCAGTGTTTTAAAACATTTTGGAGCACTGGTCTAAAACTCGAATGTAATATACTAGATTGCAAGCTCTCAGAAAATTATTTTAAATTATAAATTTTATAATAATAAAACCCTTACGGGTAAGGACAAAAATGCCAAAGAATATACCAACCAACCTATTTATGTTTAAAAATTTTGAAATGTTGTAATATTTTTTGATGTTTACAATAATTATTATTTTATACACAACAACAAAATAACATGATGATTGAAATTATAAAAAAATAAAAAAATAAATTTTCATTATAAAAATTCTATAATTATTTTTTTATTGTTATTGTTATTTATTAGAAAAATTCATCCAATTTAATTCAATTTTCTTAAACAACATTTGAAATTTTCCAAATTTTTTAACGTATCTACATACGAGTATGTTTACAAATCTAGTTTTATTATTGGGAATAAAATTATTATAATTGTTAATTACTTTACAATAATTATCTGTAATTATCTTATAATTAGTCTCTTATTAAGCTAACAAATAATTATAATGGTAGTTTCTTAAGAAAAAAAAAAAATAAAATTCTAAGAAAATTGAAAAAAGAAAAAAATAAAATAAAAGATTTTCTAAAGAAAAACAAAATTAAAAGAAATTATTTAAGATGACAAATAAGTCAACAACTTTACTAACTAACTAAAATTTACAAATTTAATTTTTTTTTATTCCTTTTTTTATTGTTGTTTTGTGATTTTAGAATAGGATCACGAATCATTTTATTTACTTTAACATTTTGTTTTGTTCTTTTTTTTGTTTTATTTTTTTTTTTTTTTTTTGTAAATTCACTTGTCCAATTCTAAAATAACTTTTGTTTAATTCATGTTTGTAATGTTGTTAACGAATTAATTTGAAGGATATGCATCGGTGCAATGCAATGTAATTTTGTCCGATTAATGACAATTTTCGAATATTTTTCTCTTTGATTTTTTTATTTTTTTTTTTTGCTGTTTTTGTATTTGAAAAAAGAAGAAATGCATTAAGACAACAAAACAAAAAAAAAAAACAGAAAAAAGAAGAGCGAATTATTTCTTTATTGGACATAGGAATGCCGAAAGATTTCACAGAATAACAATTTTTTTCCATGTAGTTGTACTGTGTGTTATGTTTTCAAACACAAGCTACGTCACCCTACAAAAAATGATACAAATATTGTAAAAGGTATATATATACATAGTTTTGTATTAATATTATATGTACAGTGGTGGATAATAATATTAAAGTTTAATGTTAGCAATAGTAGGGTGACAATTTTTCTCTAAATTTCAAGTCTTTAAAAATAGTGGAAGTTGTATTCATAATTGCTTACATTTAATATTACTTAGGCATAATTGGTTATTGTTTATATTAAATTGTAATTTACATGAATAAGTAGCCTAAGCAATAAGTAGCTATTCGAGAGCAATTTAACCCAAAAAATATATGAATCTAAGTCAGAATTCTTTTAAGAAATAGAAAAAGACGTCGTCAAGCCTGTGCCAACAAATAATAACTGCTTATGGCAACATTAGTACGGAAGTATTTCGTGTATGTTCTGTTCGGTTGGATTCTGACAACTATAATATCAAAAACAGAATTCACAACTGAAATAAATCGGGAATATTTGTTTTCATAAATCAAAAATTTAATAAAATCAAAGTTTCTCTATAGTAATGGCCTGAAAGAATTTTGGCAATTGGAAGTAAAGACTTGGCTGGTTAAATAATTAAATAAAAATATTGTTTTTGATAAAGTACCATATATTTTTTATCAACTTTATAAATGACACGCTAAAGCGGTAAGCACAATTGCGACCACCGACCACCGACCACCGACTACCAACGAAATTCGCTTCGCTCAACTATTTTTCGTTAAATGAAACACAATTGCAGCGAAACGAAAAATAAAAATAAACAAACAAAACAGAAAAGCATGGCGGAATTTCAAAATAAAAAAATATTTTATTAAAATATTTTGAAAAAAATTTTGAATAATTTATTAATTTATTTGTAGCTTCATCAGATCCACATAATATGTACATCGCTAATAAATCTAAATTTATATATGTATCTAAATAAAAAAATTAATAATTATATGAGTTGTAGAACATATAAAAGTTTTAAAAAACCAAAACAATTATATTATAATATCAGATTTAAGAATAATTGTTTTGTTTTTATTTTTTGATGTTTAAAAAGGTTCTCAGAAATGTGAAATCCGACTACCAGCGAAAAAAATAGAAAATAGTATTATTTCGACGACAATGAAAATGTGGTTGAGCGATTGTAGTTGGAATTGTGAGCATATACATAAGAGCGTATGTATTTTAATTTTTTCGTCGCGAATTTTTCGTCGGTAGTCGTAATTGTGTTTACCGTTTAAGGTTGGAAATTCATTTCCATCCTGAATAATTTACTTCCTTATACAAAAAAAAAAATTAAACATATTCTAATTTTCAATTTTTATTTTTTCAAGTTCTGGTTCTTAATTTCCTGTTTTTTCATGGAATCGTTTTTGTGTTATAACAGCTTATTTCACTTAATATTGACATTGAAGTTTAAACGACTCATTTTACAAAATTTTGTTTAATAATATTAACAACTTACCAACGCATACCAACGCAACGCAACGTTGTTTTTACAAAATATAAAGTTTTTGGATTTCAAATGCTTACATAAGTTAAGCGGTTTTAAAAATAAACAAAAACCGGTACAGTCCCGTTATTATATTACGTTATTATATACCTTCAAATTGATTTTACTCAAAAAAAATCAATTTAAAACATAAGCGGTTGCCACAGAAATAAGGCGAAGAAAAACGAAGAGAAACGAAGTTATTAAACGGCTCATTCATCTATGATTTATAATTGAATGTATGAATTTGTATTAATACGATTTTTATAATTTTTTACAATTAAAAAAATAAAAGAGCTAAACTTGAAAGTATTAGAATTTATAAAATTTGATATGTTTAGACTACTGTTCAAATAAATGGAATTTATGAAATTTGTTTTAAATCAAATTGGTATAGAATTTTTAAGGGTATTATTCATTGTTTGAACAAATAAAATAGCAAGGCTAGTTATCGTTATACAAATTCTACTTCTTGATCTTCGAGTTATAGAACCAACAAAGTGAAATGTATATTGTAAGACATAGCGATTACATGTATTAAAACATATGATTACATTATATAGGATGTTGAAATACGGTTATTTATATCTTTAAAAATATTGATGGAAATTACATTTAGAATGTTGAATGATTAGAAAAGATGCCAAAAAATAGCTGCATATAACATAAAATTAAGGTAAACTAGTTAACGAAAACATGATGTTTTTTTCGATATCGGGACGAAAAATTTGTCTTGTAATCGCTTTTCTCATCTATTTGACTTAATTTTGTATATCACATAACCAAAGCAATTTTAATATTGGAAAAACTAATTATAGGTCAAAAATCGGTTGTGGTCAATAGTCCTAGTAACTTTCTATAGTTCAAACAAAAAAAAATTTTTTTTTAAATTTATAATGACAAGCTTTCTAAAACTAGTTTTAATTTATATTTTAGGATGATTAATTAAGGATATTATTATAATGTATTTTGTTTTGTTTCATTTATTTTATTATTTTTAAATTAGTTCTTAAATTACAAAAATTAACAGAAACGATGTTATACAAAAAGTATATAATAATTATTAAAAATAAAAATCCAGTCAATATTATTCGTTTTATATAGAGCATATAAAACAGTGTGTTAAATATGTAATTATATGGATTCACCACTGTACTCAATATAAAACACAGCCATACATACATTGATACAGATTGATTATATTATGAGGCGACAACAACGAAATCGATGACAACAAAAACGACAAAAATTATAATGATGATGATGTTGATGTTGATGTTGTAATGAACATGTTGTCAAACATAACAGATTTCTTGATGTTTATTCAATCAATGAAAACAGGAAATACTGGGTGATTTTGTTGACATTAATTTATTCTATATAATGGAATGGAAGTGTGTTTATATTTAAATTTTCAGGAACCAAGATAACAATATGTTGTTTTTTAAGTTTTTCTTAGAGAATAGAGTAGAAAATTAATCACAATATTATATTCTATATAGTAGGTATAAATTTGGTTGTATATCCAATATAGTATAGTAATTTCATTTCATACTTTATAACTCGCAGTTATAGATTTAAATCTATGTTTCGGTTAATATATTATAATTCACAGACTTAATTACTAACTATGTATTATAAGTAGTTGAAATATAAATTAATGTATCAATAAATAAGTGAAATGAAAAAACAAAATATAATTTAACAAGTGTTAAAGTTAGTAGTTGAATACACAACAGATTTATTACACATTACATCTTTTAATTTTATTATTTACTTTTGCAATATTTCATTATTAAAAATTTTGGTCTATATGAAGACGTGTTGTATGTAGTTGTATGTCATCCAAAAGTTTATTATTTTGTCATAATTTGAACTAGCTATAGGAATAAAATTGTAAATAAATTATGAAAATATGTTATGTATAAAATATTGAACTCAAATAAAAATCAAATATCTTTAAAATTATACCAAAATACCTGTATTATATTTTGTTCTCACCTGATCTTATTTATCTTAAACTGTTCAATTTAAAATTACAATGTCTACAACTCTTACAAAAACAAAAAAAAAATGTTTGCCCAGCTACAATACACATTTTGTATAAAATAAAAAAAATAGTTTGATACAATTATGTCCATGTTTTATAATTGTAATCCATTTCTCTTGTTGATTTAAGTACAATCATTGGAGCACAGGGCGTAATAAGAACTCTTGTTCTAGTTAATTAATTAAAAAAATGGTAAAAACTAAACCAATAATGATTATTGAAAATTTTAATTCAAATTGTATATTTACCATTACCAAGTAAAAATAATAATAACAAAAAAATGGTTCAATACAAAGTGATTCAGAAAATTTATTAGATTTTCACAGAGGGGAGTACTTTTATTAATTTTAAGTATTAAAAAACACGAAAATTTTTAAACTTAAAATTATTTTTGATATTGTTTTTTTTTTGTTTTTTTGTTTTTTTTTTAAGGTATATCAGTAGCATTTTTAGCAACCGTTAAATATTTCACCTGACTTAAATTCAAAACTATTTTGATTTACGATATAAGTTTATAAATTCATTTTTGTATATAAAATTATATGCAAAGAAGTGTATCTCGCTCGATATATGATGTTTCGATGTATATCTATATTGGTATGATGATATTGTAGAATTTAATTTTTTTGAAAAAAATAAAAATAAAATAAAAAAACAATAAATTTTGAAAGTACAATATCTTTTTTTTAAATAAATTTGTTTAATTCAGGCTTAAACTTTTCAATTCAAAATTAAATTCAGTTTTAACAAAATTTTGGAATGTTTAGAATTATAAATTGTAATAAGCTATCAAGAGTTGAAAATAGATATTCTAATATATGTTTTTACAACATTTATTATTTAATTTCTCTTCAAAGTTCATTACTTTTTAAATTGCTACCGACATTTGCTACCGTTCATACAAAGCTTTTTGAAAACCGTTTTGGAAATCTATCATTTTGTTCAATTAAATCTAACTTGCGAAAGAAAATCTATTTTAAAAGTGTAGCTACTTAGATGAAAGTATTGGAAGGCAAAACAATTCTGGCGAGGAAAAAAAGAATATCTCAAAAAGACTGGTAAGTTACCGCAATTTGATAGATCAATTAAAATGTATGTATATTGTATTGTTAAAAAGTATGTTTATACTGACACATGTGGCGAAATTTTAAATTGAAATGCTAATTGAAAAATAAAGCAAAATAAAAAGAAAAATTATTAGCTTCGCTCCATCTCTTTTTTAATATCTTTCATTTAAAAGAATAATAATGAAAAACGGTTATGAAGTGATCGTTCAGATATTTGTGCTGGGTCAGATATTTTTTTTTTCAACAATTACAGATTAAATGTAATAATATAACTAAATAGTATGAAGCCATTCATGCTTTCCTAATGTTTGGTAGTGGATAAAAAAATAATATTGAATATTAGTATTCTAAATTTCAATATTATTACAGGTAAGTATATAAAATATTATTATTTTAATATGAAATTCTAAATTAAATTAAAATTTGCATATTGAAATAAATTCAAAATATAAACAGCAGGGGTGTACTACCACTAACCTAAATAACCTAGTTTCATAAAACTATTTCCAAAGTATAAAATTATCAATTTCAAAATATTATATCATATATCGAGACCTTACTGTATAAATAATCTTTTAATATCATTTTTTCATAATAATAATAATTGAATACATTTTGAATTTTATGTTGGTGTGTTTAAATATCATAAATTTTATAAAATCGTAAATCACTTTGTATTTTCAAAATAAATCACTTAAGTTGTGCAGATTTGTATTTGTTTTTTTTTTGTTTTTGATTTTTTAGTTTATTTCACGTGACGCATTTTTACATTTTAAAGGTCCCCTCCCCCCTCCCCATCCGTATTATGAACAACACAAAATGTGAACAATAAAAATAAAAAATAAAAAAATCAAGGAAACAAAATAATTTAAGTTCATGTCTGTTGTCGAATGAAACGTCGGTCGTCGTCGGTCGAATGAATGTTCCAAGAAAATGCCAACAAAATTCAATGTGTAGTACGAATGTTCAATTTTTCCACACTTTTTTTCGCTTTTAATATAAAAAAAGTATTTATATATTTTTTTTTTGTTGATAGAATTAAATTAAGTGAAAATTAAAATCAAATGTGGGCAAGTTTGGCGCGTACTTAAAAAAATAAATAATAATAAAATAAAAGAAAACAAAAAATAGCTTTTTTAAATGTTTATTTAAAAATTTTATAATCTGCGAGTAGAACAACTTTTAATTAAATTTACATTATTATAAAATTAAATCCTTTGAATTGAAATGTTGAGCTTAATCTTTTTTTTTAACTGATTTTATCAAATATTTTAAGTCAATTTCAGATTATGTAATATATTTATATAGAGACAATGATAAATCCTTTCTTAATATCACTTCTAGTAACGTCATATTAAGATTTAGTATCTAAACTATTGTTTTAAAAATTCTGTTTACGAAAAGAAAGATTTTTTTTAGATCTAATTAGGTGTAATCGGAAATGTCAAACTAAGATCAAATATGAATTTGCATTCATAAGTCATGTAATTTTAAATGTCAATCTTAGATGACTACTTTTGCAGTGTAGTCGATTGTTTAGTGAGACAAAAATCATGTAATCGAAAATGTCATCTGCACGTCATTTGCATATATTGTAAGCTTGCAATTTCGTCAAAACATTTTTTTAAATGTATGAAGGAAGTCCAGTTTTTTATTAGTTGGGTATTAAAATAGAAAATGAGTGAAACAGACTATGTTAGGTAAATAACAAAAAAACAATGTTTG
Source organism: Argyra leucocephala (assembly GCA_963942445.1). Lineage (NCBI taxonomy): Eukaryota > Metazoa > Arthropoda > Insecta > Diptera > Dolichopodidae > Argyra > Argyra leucocephala. The sequence continues at coordinate 161,710,963 of OZ012678.1, forward strand.
ATGCTGGAATAATTTTATTGAAGCTTTTTGTTTAAATAATTATATCAATACAAGGAATAATTAAATTAAAAAATGAGGAATAAGCTGCACAATTAGAGGGAATAAATTGATCAATACAACGAATAGCTAAATTAAAAAATTGGGAATAAACTGCACAATTATAGGGAATAAATTTATCAATACAAAGAATAGCTAAATTAAAAAATTGGGAATAAACTGCACAATTATAGGGAATAAATTTATCAATACAAAGAATAGCTAAATTAAAAAATTGGGAATAAACTTCATGATCATAGGGAATAAATTTATCAATACAAGGAATTAATTAAATTAAAAAATTAGGAACAAACTGCACAATTATAGGGAATAAATTGATCAATACAAAGAATAGCTAAATTAAAAAATTGGGAATAAACTGCACAGTTATAGGGAATAAATTGATCTATACAAAGAATAGCTAAATTAAAAAATTGGGAATAAACTTCATGATCATAGGGAATAAATTTATCAATACAAGGAATTAATTAAATTAAAAAATTAGGAACAAACTGCACAATTATAGGGAATAAATTGATCAATACAAAGAATAGTTAAATTAAAAAATTGGGAATGAACTGCAAAATTATAGGGAATAAATTTATCAATAAAAGGAATAGTTTCATTTTAGGAATAAACTGCAAAATTATAGGGAATAAATTGATCAGTACAAAGAATAGTTAAATTAAAAACTTAGGAATAAACTCCACAACTACAAGGAATAAATTTATTTTTTTTTGAAATTTATAATATGTAATAAAAATTAAATTAATTTTATTAATAAAATCAAAAATATTTATTTATTTATTTTATTTATATTTCTAATACAATTTTAGTTTTCATAATATTTTTGTTATTTTTATAATACTTTATATATTATGGCTTATCATAAAACATTTTCCCATATTTTATTTTGTTTTATAAACTATCTTATTTCATTATATATAAGTATAGTTCTTCTACCGGTAAAAACATTTAGCGTTTACCAGTAAATTTGACATTTTTTAAGTTACCGTTTACCGGTAAAATATTTACCACTTTACCGGTAATGTGGTTATTGTGCAAAATAAAAAAGAGCAAACAAACAAATAAAATGTGTAAACCAAAACACTGTGACGATGACAGGCAGTGATGAAATTTCGTATTTTTGAAATGTATTGAATTAGAATGAAAAATTGTACTAAATGCTATCTAATTGTGGTACCAAAATATTTATCAATTTACTCCCATGACATTATTGGTCAATACAGAAATGATTTCTATACTGAAAAGCTTAGAAGAAAAAAAATTGTCTTCTATTTCAATTTCTATTAAAATAATTGGAAAAAATAAAATAAAAACGTTTAATATAATAAAATTAACAAATTCCTTTTTCTCAAACATAAACACAAAACAATTTCTAAACTAAAATATATATTTTTTTATCAAAAAAATTATTAAAACCAACTAAAATATCACTAAATATAAAAAAAAAAGTTAACCAACAAAAAATAAATCCATGTTTTAAGTCAACCTTTAAATTTACATTTACATTTGTATAATACAAGCATTACAAAGCCTGATTAATCTGGTAGCATATTATTTTAACTCTATTGCTAATATTTGTAGGCACTGTAAAAGAGCTATTTCACTGCCATAAAAGATTTATTACCTTTTTCTATAGCTTATTTTACATCATGGTCAATGAAATTCAGATTTCAATGTAGTTGAATACCAAGATCGATAGATAAAGTAGGCAATTTGAAAATAAAATTGTTTCTACTAGTTTTATCCATCCTGTATGAAATATGAAAGTTTTACATTTACTGTAGTTCATTTTTAATATCCATATTTTGCAATTAATCAAGAACAATATTAAACATTTCTTGAACATTATACTGAATGCTATTTACGTTATCATGTGCGGAATAGATTATAATCTCTTCTGCAAAGGCTAGTGCACAATTGCTACCTTTTGCACGGTCTACTAAAAATAGTAAGTCTGCTATATAGATCGAAAATAGGATTGGCACGTTAACAATACCTTGTTGGAGACAATTTTCAATTACAAATGTTTCATTGGACATATTCTTCTTGCTATGTACTAGGAATTTGTTATTGTACCACATATTTTTAATAAGTACTAATAAGCTTATTGGTCTATAGTTGCTAAGGTTGGTTGGATCTTTGACAAGTTTATTTATCAAAATTGTTTTCCATATATAATAGGAAAATATGAGTTATAATGCAACAATTATTGAAAAGTATAAACATACTTTGAAATTATAAAGCTATTTAGATTCTTTAAAACTATACTTGGGGTATTGTCAATACCAGAAGAAACTTTATTTTTAAAAATTTTATTTTTGTATTATTTTAACGATTTAATTTTTATATGGGAATTATTTCGTATAGGATAACTTAACAAGTCGGAACAAGCCTTATTCATTTTAAGTAGTTTTACAATTTCTTCCGTTCTTATTTTATACAATTTAATTTTTATATTCTATACTTAATTTACTCAGTCTTTGTTTTTTGTTTTTTTTTTTTTTTTTTTGTAATTATGTATACACTTTTTAGATACAAATTAATTTTAAAGGACTTTAATTCTTTGAATATATATAAATGTATGTCTCGATTCAGTACACAACCCAATGGACATCATCAATGTGAGACTTTTTAAATATTTTCAATTTATATTTTAAAATTTAATTTTTGCTGTTTACTCTCCCAAATTTCAGTTTAATTGATGAATAAAACTGAACCGAATTATTTTTGTTTTGAATTCAAAAAATTCCATTTTAAATGGTTTTAATTATCGAAAGGAATTTAAAAACAAAAACAACAACAATAATAATAAAAATAATAAAAATTAAAAATTAAAAGTCAAGTTGTTTTACCATTTTATTTTTATAAAAATTTTAAAATTTTTCCAATATATGTATGTACGTAAGTACATTTTAGTATTTAGCATTTTTTTTTTTTTATACATATTTATTTTTTATATTTTAAACATCTATGCTTGAAGGAACCATATATATATGTACAATATATACTATATTTTAGTTATCAGCTCGAATATAAAAAATAAATTAATATACATATATTAATATATAATATATGTGTGTATAATAACCACGACAAATCAAGTGATTCTTTAAGTAGCTCCTTTAATTTTTCTGGAATCCTTTTAAGTCTGTCATCTTCATCATAATAATGATTACAATTTACTTACTAACTAAAGTAGCAAGCACCAACACCAGAAAGCACCATCAGTAATAACAAAAACAATAACAACAACAAAAATATTTATATATTATATTGAAGTAGCGCTTGAAGGGCATATAAAAAAAAATTAATTTTAAGTTAAAAAATGATGAAAAAATGCAGGCACTCTGAGAAAAACTAGAATTTAAACAAAAAAAAAAAAAAAGGAAAAACCAAAGATATTTAAAGGGACAAATTTGGAATGCATTTGGTAACGATGAAGCGTTGAACAATTTTGAAATTTATCTATAAAAATTAAAAATTCTAATTTTTGGATGTTGGGCTTCAAAATTAAATTTAATTTAGAAAAAAATTAAAAAAAAAATTAAAATTTCTATGTTTGTTTTATTAAATCTTTAAAATTACTTTGATCGATGGTAATTTTGTAGTCTTACAAACTTATTACACATCAATATTCCAACCAATTTAATTGTCCATATATTAACGATTTAAATTGATGAATGTTGACCTCATCAATTTGGTATCCATTTTTTGGCATATTGTAGAAGTGTTCTGAATATGTTAATAATTTCAAAACATATATGAATGACATTGATAATATAATTTTTGACTTATGAAAGCGATCCTCGCTGATCTCGATATCCTTGGAATATATCCAAAGGCTATGCAGGCTGTGAAAATTCATGAGAGCCATTTTGCTTATGCTGTTCTTGCACTTTTGAAGCATAATAGGCCAGATTTTATTCAGCCCAAGTTCATTATATGGTTTGAAAAAGTTTATTATCTTTCTTGCCATAGACCAATCCGAAGGGTTTGTTATGTTAACTTCCTGGATAGTATCCTCTAGCGGATGAATCTACTTCCCGGAAATTGTGTTCGAAAGAGGTGACTCTATATGTTTCGTCTTTTGATGCTGTGTAGGATCTTTCTGATGTTTATAGATTGTGTAACTGGATCTACTGGATCCCTTTTCAGGGTCTTAAGCGGCGCAATCTGTAATATCTTCAAACCCCTCGCAGAACTTTTCAAAGGAATTTTTTTTTGATTTCCGAAACAATCCTTTGTATTCTTTTCTAGATTCGCTATAGAATTTCCAATTCTCTTCTTCATCAGTTTTTAAAGCTCTATTCAGAAGTTTTTTGGATTTTCTTCTTAGCTTCCAAAGATCTTTGTTCCATCAAGCAGTTTTTGATTCTTTTGGTTTTCTGGTGACCGGGAAAGATGCTACGAAAGCCTCCGTTAAAACATTTTCCAGTTTTTCCACCGATTTGTCTATTGAATCTGCATCCTTAGCCAACAGGATTCTTGTCAGTTGGTTCTTTTAATATATCTAAAGACCGAAATCTAATCGGGATCAGCTTCTAAAGAGAAATCGATGTATTTATGATCGCTCATAGAGGGTTTCATAAACATTTTCTAGTCTTTGATCTCTGAAAGAAGATATCTATTGCATTTAGCGTTAATGCTATGGTTTCTTGTCGCCCGGGGTTTACAAATGTACGTATTCCTGCAGTGTTTCGGATTTCCAAGTTAGTAGCAAGTTACTCTAGGAGCGTCCCGCCCCGCCTTTAGTATTTGAATTGGTATTTCCCCAGTTCTCATGATGAACATTTGCATCGCAGCCAATTACTATTACAAAATTATTGTTTTTAGCATAGTTGACCACTTGCAAGAGCTCATTTGTTGTGGGGGTTTTGAAAAGTCGTTCATAGAAGTAACAAGAAACTATAAAAATTGTTTGTATTTCTCCCTAACTCTTGGATTTTATGGCAACCGCTGCTCCTGATAACAGTTGAATTATAAGCTGCATGTCAACATTTAAATGCGTAACTATGGATGCCTGGACTTTTCCAAGAAACACATTATACGGAGTGGTCCAGCCTTCCCATGAAAGACCGGCTACTTTGTTCTTGATAATGTAAAGTTCTTGAATTAGTATTAATTTTGTTTGTAACTTCTTAGCTAATGAGCCCATAAGAGTGTATGACCCACTTATACTAGACTAGACTGGCCATAGCTGAGAATATGAATCTATTAGCCACCTTAGTTTTCTCCTTTAGTCGTGACAAACTTTACGTTTATATGACCAAATTTGAAAATTATTTTGGCATTTCTATCTTCTATAGCTTTAGCGATATCGAGATCGATATAAACGTATAAAAGAGAACCAGAATCACCAGTATTAGTAGCCCCAGTTACTCTGCTATTCGACTGGATCCACTTCATAGTATCCATACCATACAACAACCTAATACTTAATAAATAAATGAATACTCGAAAAATACTAGACGTTCCACTTTATGTAGTAAAAATTGTAATACCGTAATCAATGTATGAAAAATAGGTAGACTTACTTTTGTTACTTTTCATACATTGATTATACCGTTAAGAACAAAAACACAAAAAAAAAAATTACATACAATTTAATTTTAATTAAGTTTCACTAAAATTTTACCCAACGTTAAAAATTCAAAAAATTTTCACCCAACATTCGTATTAAAAACAAAAATCACTTAAATGAACGTTTAGAAGGCCAACTTCACTACCATAACAGTAACAATAATTTTATATCCTAATATACAATCACTGGAGTAATTCTTCTTGGAAATGCACTTTTTTTTATTTTTTTTTTTTATTTTTTTTTTTTTTTTATTTCTTTTTGCCTGTTTACTTTTACCTAGTTCGATCAATAGTCGTGCCTATAAACAAAGAAAGAGAGAGCAAAAAAAAAAAAAATTAAAAAAATTGAAAATAAATAAAGCAAAAAAAAAAATAATAAATAACCAAACATAACTAAGAAAGTTTCTAAAAATATTTTCTGCTATGGGGAGAGAGAAACAGACAGTCACCAAACAACCAATTTTTCTGATAAAAAAAAAAAAATTAAAAAAACAAAAAAATCTGACTAAACATATTTTTGTAGTATCATTAAGATCTCATAATTGTAGTATTAGCAGCATATGGACAGGAGTAATGACACAACCAACAAAAACAACAACAACAATAATATTAAAACTAAAATAAAATAATTTTTTTAAATGGTAGCAAATGTCAAATTAAATATTTGTATTTAGAATTAGCCTCAGCGCAGCTATCTCTGATTAATTATTTTTCAATTTATTTAATGCCAATTTTTATTTAATTTAAAATAATAATTATGTTTCTACTAAACTGTTCGTAGGTCTAATTATGAAATATTTGGTTTTTTTTTATTTATTTTTTTTTTTTAAAGATTGTCAATGTCCATCCGTATTACTTGTCTAAGAATGAAAATAAAAAAAAAAAAAGACGAAAATTAAGTAAAATATTTCAAATACTACGAATTCGATCAATTGACTTATGTTACCTCTTTTGCTTTACTTGTGTGTGGTTTTTTAGTTTTTTTTTCATATTTATTTTCGTTTGAACACTTATTTTTTCCAGGTAATAACTAATACCTGTTAGACATATTATGTACATAGATGATGTATCTTCAAATGCTCTGATTCATTCAATTTTTTTTTTTTTTTTTTTTTTGGTCTTTCATGTATTCTCTCAAAAGGTATGAAATCTGAAATCACTGTCCCGATAGTGTTTTTTATTTTTTTTTTGTTAATTTTTGTTGCTGCTGTTCTTACTGCTGCCTTGTATTGTTGTTGTTTTTATTTCTTAAATTTTCAAATTCCTTTCAATCCTTACAGAAGAGACTGCGTATTCATAGAATTGAATAAATTTATATAAAAACATGTGAATATTATAACAGTCTTTGACATTCATTTAGTGTCATTTGAAGTTTTCGCAATTTAATGGATGAGGTTAAAATTTATTAAAGATAAAGATTGAGTTTCGATTGAGAGGCAATAATGGAAATAAATATAATATTTAAGAAATGATCATAATTAATTTTTGTTTTATTTCCACTTCGAGAAGTATATATAGATTTTTGTGACAGTTACTTAGAGTGGTTTACTTCGTTTGATAAGGTTTATCTAGCCGTTAATTTACCGAAGTAAGTTAACTTAAGTTAATGTCAAACTCATGTACGTCTTATGGGTTTACATATGATCAACTAATCGTACTTAAGTTGACTAAAGTTTCAGTTTCGTTAAAAAATTTACTTTTCATTCAACTAAGTTGGTATACGATTCAGTTCGTGGGATACTTGAGTTAAATGAAGTTTGAATGAAACGACATTCGATTTGTGGATAAAAATCAATATAAAAATTTAAAACGGTGTTTCTTCTTTGAAATTGTCAAATCAAATAAAATTTTACCATTAGGCGTATTTGAGGTCAATTATAGTTAATATTAAGTTTTCAGATAAACGAAAAATATTAAGTTAACTTAAGTACGGCTAGTCAGGCTTTTAGGCTTTTGAATTCTTGTTTTTCTATTAGCCCACCTCTTGCATATTTGATGCCTTGTGCAGATCTGTTGGTCCTTAGCCTGCAATGTCTTGCAATTTTAGGAATATTGCTTTGCTTTTTAAAAACATGTTTGGTTTAGAAATTATATTTCTAAGTCCGACCTACTGTTTTTTATCATGTATGATAATTTAGGCATAGATTACCATTTGAACAGCGAAATTTCCATGTGTTTACTTAGTTTGATCAAGTAAGCATTGCTGATGAATTCGTTTAATATCTCTTACTATATTATTTGACTATTACCATACAAGCCATGATTAATTCGGACATTTTTCTAATTTTAAAAATAATTTGATAGAATTTTTTAACATACTTACCGACTGTTTCAATGCAAGCTATTACACTTATTTGGAAGCTTGGCTTATTAGCATCACTTAATAAATTAAAATTTTATTCATATAACATAATAAAGCCTATTTTTCAGTTCAAAATTATTATTACCATCATTTTAAATTCGAACGACGTATTTGATATTACTTTAAGAAATCTCCTTTCACTTTTATCCTCGTGTCTACTTGTTTTTGTCATTGCATTGCGTCAATTATCTGACAATATTCAACAGCTTAATTAAATTTCACATTTACTGAATATTTTCACATGGATTATTACACAGAGTCCTTTTCATTGATCCCCACACAGATTGCATTTGGTTTAAGTCCGGGCTGCTTGATGGCCACTCTAAAACGGGGATATATTTATGTTGAAACTTTAAAATTTTTAGAAATTACACGAAGCAGCTTTACATTATTACTGGCAGATAATATTAAATTTTTAATATTAGCACGTACTGGCTTGTACGTCATTTTCAATATTATTCCAAATAAATTGCTTTATTATCATGAAAACATTCAATTTCAATCATTTTATATAGATAACGGTAATTATTATTCTCAAATCTATCTCATTTACAATTAATACAGTGGTGCCCGAATTTAAAATGGTTATAATTATTAACAGTATTTTTAAAAATTCTACCAAAACGAAAGATTTTTAAAATGTTCAGTGTCTGAATTAATAATTGTTAGGATTGTATAGTGGGCTGTATTCTGTGAACCGTATATTGTGATGTGTAGTAAAAAGTTTTATTTTTGGTATTCTGTGAAGTGAAATAGTGCAACTTTTATCTCTAAATTAAAAATCCTAGTAATGCATTATTAAAAACAAAAACTACTTTGCAGGTAGAGCATGAAGTCCAATGAAAACAACACGACAATATATGTCGACAAAATATGTCAAATTATCTTTTGAATAAATGTGTTTAAATGGCATAATGGCAAATGGTACAGCATGACGAAATCCGCGATAAAAATTTGATCAAAATTTGTCATTGTTGCAATTTGACAGTTCTAAATCATTAAATTAAAAATGTTTTTCTTCTTGTTTTTGAATTGTTGCTTTGAAAATGAAAATGCAACATTCTATGTCGACAATATACGACGACAATGTTGTGATACTAGACTTTGGACTTGGGCTTAAATAATCAAATGTCAGGCTTAAATAATTAAATCAATGGACTTTGTTTTTTTTTTTGATCGAATGAAAAGAAATTTTGGCAATTTTATAATTTTTTTTCAAATGGCAATATTATCTTCTACGTCTAGTTCAATGTTGATAAATATAACCTTCCTAATAACTCTTGATATAGAGTAAAGATCAATCATACATTTATGGATCTTCATCTAGAATCTATCCAACGTTTATGAACCTTTACCGCATGTTAAGACATTTAAAGGATCCAACAAATTTTGTTATATCTGTTTTTTGTTTTTATTATACACAATTTTTTCATTAGCTTCGTCGTTAGTTATTTTCTCCATTCAACTGAAATTTTCATTATCCTCCCAACATTTCGAAAGTCTATAAAATTTTTAGTGATATTTTCAAAAGTGTTCATGTTTCATCGCTAGATTCAGATTACTGTTATATATGAAAGTTCATATTTTTTTAACTTTAACTAACCAGTGAGTGAGTCTGAATTAGCACGTCATAAATCTAAATTGTTTAATTAGTCAACAAAACGGTCAAAATTGTTTAATTCTTATTTTATCGTGATGCTTCCCTAATAATTAATAATTTTTTGATAAATGAATTGGATTGGATTTATATCAATTTTATTTATTTTACAAGACCTATCAAGTGAGAAATTAATTTGTTAAATATATAGTTTGCACTATAATTTTAAAACGATTATAGTTTTAGTTAAAACTACAATTTTTAACACTAGTTTTAATTTTATAAATTAGGAATTTAATTAGGTTTTTATAACTCACATATTAGTTCCTGTATAAAACCTATATATATAAATTTTAAAACTATAAATATATACCTATATATATAAATTTTATACTATACCTACTGATGAAATCAAGTAGTGTTGATTAACGAAACACATGAATTTGATTTGGTTTTTATAACTCACATATTGGTTGCTATATGAAATCTGGATATATGAGTTTTAAAACTTTTCAAATTCAAATTAGGAACTGTAGTCCAACATTACTATACCTACTGATGAAATCAAGTATTATAGGTGAACGAAACATTTAGTTAAATTTTCTTGCATCCTGAAATTGATTTTTGAGCTTTGTAATGCCATATGCCTAGTTAAAATACCAAGAGTACAATTGCGCATCTTCATCATCTTCAGACAATCCGCCCGTGACCGAAAAAAATGGAGAACGTTTATAAGTCAGGTCCAGGACCTACATGGTCTGTTGCCACCTAATTAAGTAAGTAATCCCATATCCTGTTAGTCTGGAACTTTTCTTATCCCATTTTTGTTCTACGACTAAATTTGTATTATCCCTCCGAAAGTTCTAATTGTTTTTAGAATTGGTTTGAGCAGTATCTGTCAACAAAAAAATAATTTTTAGAATAAATTTTGATTAAAATTGCTTTAAACCCAAACTAAAAAGTGGTTCTAAATGACTGTAGCAAACTTTAAATCTATATAATATACCAAACATAATATTCATACCTGGAACACTATATACATATATGTATATATGTATGAATAATGGTGTAAATTTTATATTTCAGTGTACCAGAGTATATACCACAAATGAATCTCTTGTGAAATGAATTTTTGGCATATTAAACTCTCCTAAAAATTCCTTTGACAAGGAATGTCGTCTAACAAAAGATCTGAACATTGTTTTTTTTTTTTTGTCATTTCTTTATTGGAATATAATTTTGAATTCGGTCGGGTCGAATCTCAGAAAAACAAAAAAGATTTAATAAAATAAAAAGCAAAAAAAAAAAATAAAAATAAATTTTTTTTTTAAGAATTTGTCCTTCAAAATATTCAGTTTTATTATTATAGTTTTTTTTTTGTTTTGTTATTGAAGTATTAGTTGAGTATTGGTATTGCTATCGAAAACCTGTACCGTATATCCTTTTTGGTGTCATTTTGATTTGAGATATATATATATATATATATATATATGTTTTTTTTATAATAATTTTGGTCTTTTGTTATTTTAGCTCCTGTTTAGATCGTCGTTTCCTGTCTGTTTAACACATTCTTGTTTTCAATAAGTAATGTATATATATGCAGATATATATATAAATATAAATTTCATTGTTGTATTTATTTATTTCATAATTTTAGTTTTAATTTTTTTTTTGAAAAATATGGTATTTATACTCATGAATCAATTCTAAAATTGAATTTTCTTTGTATAATTTTAAATTTTGAATTTTTGTTTTTAGTAAAATTTGTTGTTCGACTTGATCTTGATTTAATAGAAATCCGCATTGAAAATTTTTGAATTATTATTTTTTGTTTTTTTTTTTTAATGAAAGAAGAGGTCGAATGAATGGATTTATTTTCAATAGACTGATGGGATGAATTTAATTGAAAAACATTTTTTTTTTTTTTTGTATTCTTTTAATGCTTTTTGTAATGATTTCTCACACCTGAGTTTTAAATTTTGGTTTTATTTTTTTTTTTTTTTTTTTTATTTTTTATTTGCTTAATTCTGAAAATGCAGCATTTCCGTAAATTTTTGTTGTATAGTTAAAAAGATTTTTGTTTTTTATATAAAAAGTGAAATTGATTTATTGTTAGCAAAATTTAAATAATAGAGAATTAAAATGGATTGAATTTTCAAAAATTTTAAAATTAATTTAAGTCACGTCTACGATTCTATTAATAAATGGAAAAATTGTAAGACTTAGAATTTTCAATAGGTTTTACAATGTGACGATTAAAGTACTTACAATATATTTTTCTTTTATTTTGTTTTACTTTTGTAAAATTGTATTTATTGAAGCACTTTGATCTTGTTTTACACTCTTTATAGATTTTTATATTTTGTGAAATTTTGATTAAAGGTCTTGAAATAGGAGATAAGAACACTTAGAAGATGTTAATCATATAGAATATGGTAGTTAGATGTTGGAAGTTATTTCTTTAGGAGTATAAGTTTAATCAGTAATCTGTCTTGTGCTGCTTCAATCTTGCAAAGACAATTGAGGAGCGTTGTTTTCAACTCAACTATAACATTTTTGGTAAAAATGAAATATGCGTATCAAACTTTGCTAAATTAAGAGCTCTATTCATCTATGATATCGTGTTTCTTCTAAATTCGATGTATGTAATATTATGGATGTCAATTTTTACAAAATTCGATAATTGTTTCAATTTTATTTCAAAATACGATATGTACTGAAATTCTAAATTATCAAAAATAATTCAATAGCAGAAATAAATGCTAGGTGTACACCAATATGTTGAAAAAGAAGAACAATGTGAATAATACCAAATCATAACACAATAATAAATTTCAAGTCGTTCGATTATTATACACTATCTATCACTGCTTGGATAAGGCAACTCTGATCTAATCTAAATAAAATCTTAACATTTTTTTGTCGCCAAATAGGAATACTTAAAATTTTATGTCAATTTTCAATGTTGACAATATTTTATGCAATCATCACAGGTACCTTGTTGGAAAGTAGCTATTTAGTAGACCCTAATAAATATCTTTTTTGTCCTTTATTTTCGTCATTAGGTCATAAAATCATAAAAATTTAGTTAATATAAAAATTTAAAAACTTTATTCTGTTATTTGTTTTTTTTCTATCTAAAAATATTTGCCACTTTTTTTTCCAAACTTTACCCTAAAATTGTCTAATTTACATAATATTCAAAATTCTTAATCCAAAGAGATGAATTCTAAAGTTCTTAATTAAAAATCAAACAAAAATTAATCAAAGCCATTCTAATTAGGTTCTAAAAAGAAAAAAAAAAAAAAACAAAAAAATAATGACACCATTGGCTGTGTAGAAATATTCATCAGTCATCACCTAATTTGGCAACTTAGAAAAAAAAAAACAGTTTTTCTAATCATTTTTTTTTTGTTATTGTTTTTGTTTTATTATTTTTTCTTTCTCCTAATCATTCTTCTATTTAATAAATTCCATCCCATCGAAGTGGAAGATACCGGTAGATATCAAATTAAAATTGCTTAAAAGGTGTGCCTACTTTAGAGCAACAAAAAAAAAAAAAATAGAAAAAGAAAAAAATAACTCGAATTTGAAATAAAAATTAGAATCTAAAAGAAAGACTGACTAATTTTTAATCTGAATTTATTAAATCGTAACATTTTCTTATTGAAAATATTAAAAAAATAAAATAAAAAAATTAAAATTAAATCAAATAAAAATATTTTGATTCGAATTTTATTTTATTTTTGGTCAATCCGGAATTTATAATAAAAAACTGAATTTTAACGAATACGAGTCTGTTGAAATTGTTGTTTTAAAAAATTAGACGGGGTATTAATAATCATTTTCTATTTATCTCTCCAGAAATGATTTTTTATTTGCTAAATATATTTAATTAAATTTGTATCTATAAATTAGAAGCTATAAGCAAGCAAGTGTTGGAAGGTATATTATAAGTTAGGATATGTAAGAAAATAGTTGCCCTGCTACATTTGTGATAGTGATGTCAAAAAATGGATACAAAATTGATGAGTTCAATGTTCATGTGTAAAAGCTCATCAGTTTAAATGGTCCATTAATTGACAATTAAATTGATAAGAATATTGAGGTATTAATAGTGGTTTTAGAGTTTTATATTATGAAAGTTTTGGTTGGAATAACACTATGGTTTTGTCAATATGAAAAAACTTGAAATCACCAACTCGAGAGATTCCGCTCGTGACCGAAATCAGTGCAGGACAATTTTTGTACAGACCTTCTTCAAAGTCAGTATCGGCCAGCAAGTAAGTAAGTAAGTAAGTTTTGTCAATATGTTTCTTTGCCGTCGGTAAAATAAAAATATGATTATAATTATAAGAAGGGTATCCTATGATAGCACTTCACTACCTATATTATATAATGTTACAATCTCCTTAGATCTGGATCTCAAATAATATTATTTGCTACGATTTTTGGATGTATTTCCAATATATTTTTCTAAGCTTGTGCAATTTTTTGATGTACAGAAGGAAACTGAAAATCGTTGTGGAATAATCTATTGGCACAAATGACGGTAATTCGATCTCCATTATTTGGACTTTGTTGTTAATTATTTGAATTACATCAATGTTGCAGCGCTCCAGAGTTGTATTCCGTATACGACCTTAAGTATATCTTTGTACAGAAGCAACTTTTTTTCGGTAGATCCAAGTTCAGATCTTTAAGCGATTAATTAATATAAGCTTTTCAACTTTTGTTTTCCAAAGACAATTCAGATTTGGTACCAATTAACCAATATAGGGTTTTTACCTTTTAACCCAATTGAGTGCGCTTACAAATTATGTGATTTTTCCATGTTAAACACGCCTATCAAGATGAATCCCCAGTGATATCTGATAAAATACTCCTGTGATATGACTGTACTTTTCAAAATTACTCTAGAACAGTTACCTTTCATAGTACAAATGCCATATGGGTTGAATTGTTTTCATTCACTTTTCTTTTCCAACTGTGAAGCTAACTTTGAATTTGAAGGTTATTTGAGACCCATAATTAATCGAAGTCTGAAGCCATAATTACTGCAGTATCATCAGCAAAAGTAATGATATTTTCACATCTGGTGTCGTTGGGATATATTCTGGCTGTATAGGTGGGGTAGAGTGTGAATCCAAGAAGTATTTTTATCTGAGTCAGATGGTTAATGACATTTGTGCTCATAAATTTAGTTCGGTTTGAAAAATTAATATGGAAAGACTTATACCGCAACATATTTTTGTTTATTCAAAATTGTTTTATAAAAATTAATTTTTATATTATAAAACAATTAAAATATTTAAGCTTATTTCACTTTTTATATCAAATTTGTATAAAGTATTTAACAAATATATTTATATATATTATTTATTTATATTTATATATTTATATTTATATTATTATTGAATTTGTATAAACTTGACTAAGCACTTTAAAGTTAATTGCAAACCCTCTAAATACGAGCTTCGTTAGCTTTTCGTGGGAAATTGAATTAATAAATAAATTAAATATACATTTTATACATTGGACTTACTCAAATCGCCTTTTTTGTATAAATATTTCCAGAATTATCAGACTGACTTACAAAAAAACTATTATTGACAAATCGCCGAATGAGTATTATTTTATCCCATACGCCAATTTTGGGTAAATTGACCTAACGATTAATCTATAGGTTTTGAAGTCTAATCTTTTAGAATTTCTGGTCCGTTTTGATATATCTTGTTTAGTTTCTGAGATAATGAGTATTGATATTGTCCCATATCCACCTATTTTACATGCATGTAACGAATTTTTATCCCATACGCCATAAAATGTAACATTTTGTTCTATATGCCATGTAAAAGAAAATTTATTTTGTTAGTACTATTTTCACCTACCTCCATTGCCCATGGATTTGGAATGAAATAATAACCAAAAAAATTTTAATATTATTTTGTCCCATACGCACAAGAAACTTTAATTATACGGATATGGAACAAAATAATGTTGATGTGAAAATATTTAATCAGTTTTGGAATTTACAAGATGAAAAAAAGTAAAATTTTATTTCAAATTTGTTAGGCAAATAAATATAAAACAGCGACTGACAGAACTGACTCTGATTTAAAACAAAATTCTTTTATGTTTTATTTACAAGTGGAAGAGTGAACCCATAGAGTTTGTAGAACGTTTTTTCTAAATAGTCTATCGATAACTCAGACACGAATTTACTATTGCTTTAAACACTGTTTGGATAAAAACTGTGATATACCTATACACAAACAAAAAAAGGGAAACATGCTAAGAGAGTAACTTCACCAGTGAAATTGAATGAAATTCGGGAGCATATTCAATCATTTCCTGTTATAGATTTACATTATTGTCGTGCGAATTCGCAAAGAAAATATCTCGAAAGTGAATTAAGTTTACCCAAAATGTATAACTTATATAAAGAAAAGGGTGCTGAACCACTTAAAATATCAATGTATAGGAAAGTATTCCACAGTGAATTCAACTTTTCTTTTTTTAAGCCCAAACAAGATTATTGTAACAAATGTTATTTACATAAAATGAATAAAGATCCATCTAGAACTCAATTGCTACAATTTGAATTGCATAAAAAAGAAAAAAATATGGCAAAAGCGGAACAGGATGCAGATTGTTCAAATATAGACAAAAATCACTGTATTTTATCATTTGAAAAGTGTTTTTAGTCTACCGAAAGCAGCAGCATCAATATTTTATTACCAACGAAATCTAAATACATTTGAAAAAAACCTGTTAGATTAAGGCAACTTCACAAATATATCAAACAAAAGCTTATTTTCTTTAAAATAAAAAAAAAATATTTGTTTACTTTGTATTAATTTTAAAATTACTTTGATTATAGATACTGGGGTTCGCTCTTATTGAAAAACTTACATTTTACTTCTTGAAGAAAAGCTTCTGCAATTTCTATTTTTTTATTATAGAACTACCATTTTAATTGTTCATTTTATCTAATAAATTTTCCCGACTTGTTTCGACTTATTCATTAATCACTATCAAAAAAAGGGTGTGTTAAAAATCCATATAAAATTACTTTATTCCATATCACTTCATAACCATTATTTTAAAAAAATTACTTCTTACTTTTTATGTTGTCACATATCCAAAAAAACTTTGTACTATGTCATATACATCAAGAACAAATAAGAAAAACTATGTATGAGGTGGTATAAAATTAATAATTTACTTTCAATAATTAAAATGACTATAACTTTTTTTAAAATGTACTAATTACCTTCAAAATTTAAATTTAAGTGCAAAATTGTTAAATTTAAATTAACAATGCAAATAGTTTAAATATTTTTCGGCTGGTTTTTTAGTATTTTCACGATTTACTCAAAATGTACCAAATATAATAAATATATAAATAATTCTCATGCAACGAAATTACAACAAAATGTGCGGAGACCATCGACATTCAAAACTTCATAAATGATTACCCCGAATATTCAAATCATTTTTTTCACACTAACACCATCACAATCAAATTAGTTTAGATATTAAAAACCAGAAAAGGAAATAAACCGAAAAAAGTATAATATTTAAAACTTTAAGAGTTCAAAACAATCGAAATAAACATCAATAAAGCAATTGTTTAAAACATTTTTAGAGCTTTTTTTTTTATTTTAACCTTAAAAATAGCGGACATCTTTTTTTTCAGTTAATATCAATAAAAATTAGAAAATATTATTTTTGATTTTATTATACTAATAAAAATCTATTATTAAACGCAAAAAATATATAAAAAATAAGAAATAATAAAAAAATTGTTTTGTTTTTGTTTTATTTTTTTTTTAAATGAATTAAAATAATATATTTATACTTTTTTTTTTAGTTTTGAATCAAAAAAAAAAAATACATTTCCATTCATCAGAAAAATTTTAAAATACTTAATAAAGAATCACACAAAAAAAAAAAAAAAAAAAAATTAGAAGAAAATGAAGTGTAAAAATGTGAAATTTAATATTCTGTTAAAAATTTTAGGTTTTCTTTTAAAATCACTTCTATTCGAAAAAATCAAACAAAAATTATATATTTTTTTTTTCATTTTTATTAATTTTAAGCAACAGCAGCTTTATAGTGTCGTAAACAACAACAATAACACAACACAAGACAACACAATATAATTTTTCCCATGAAATGTTAATTTTTCAAGTTTCTCGCCTGAATCTTTTGAAAATTGTTTTACTGTAAAGTAAATCTCTTAGTATATATATACACACATTAAACTTGTCAATAGAATAACAGCAATAATAACAACAACAGACAAGACGTAACAATCGATAGTAACAGTAACAAAACAAAAATAGAAAACAAAAATAAATAAATAAAATAAAGAATGCATTTTAAGTAGGTAAAGTAGGCAAACTAGGCATATATCTTTAATGAATTTTAAACGAATTTTTTAAGAAAATTTAAATTTTTTATTTGTTAATTTATTGAAAAATAATCTGTTCAGGTATAAAATTTGTCTGCCGGTTTGACTAGTTATTGATTTTGCATATGAAAATTTAACAAATGAATGTTATACCATTTTAATTAGCACAATTAAAAATACTATAGTTTATAAATTGTCTATAGTCTATATTGTATATAGTCTTGTGATGATGATATCAAATAATAGTTTCTGTAAAATGGGTAAGTCATCATTAGCATCATCATTGTTGGATTTAATATTGATTATTGTAAATTTTGAATTTTAGAATTACTAAGTTAATAAGGAAAAAAAATTATAGAATTCGGTGTTGTAGAATTCAAAATTAGACAATAAAAAAAAATATTCAAATTGACAGTGCCCATTACGATTTTATTATTTACCTGATTTTAATTTTTCTATATATATATATATATATATATTTATATTTTTTTTTAACAAAATAGGTGTTAGGTTATATCGGAAACCGTTGATATTGGAAATTTTTATTTTTTTATTTCTATTTTTCCATATTTTTTATAATTTTCATGCATACCAGCCAGCGCCATCATGAAATGCCATTTGACTATCAATTACTTTCTTTTGATAGTATATTTTAAATATTAAAATTTTAAAAATTCTACAAAAACAAAAATAAAAAAAAAAAACGTGTTAGAAAGTGTTAATCATCACCTTGTTTTATTTTAATTTTTTGTTTTTCATTAAATTTTTCTCTGTGGTTAGTTACAAATTCAGTATGGTGAATTTTTGTGTAAAAAAAAAAAATAAACAAAAAGGCTAGACCTGAACTATGTTGTTTGATATTGAATTAAGGGTAATGCGTAATGAAGCGCATCAGACATATTGACGTTTAAAATTAATATCATGAATTCTATATATACATATAACTATTTGAATTGTTTTATGAAATTAATATTTTAAAGAGAATTCACTAAACTTAAAAAAAAAGATGGGAAATTTTGTAAGAATTTAAAATAAATATATTTTTTTTGTTTTTATTTGAATTTTGAATTTTGAAATTAATTTGAATATTGAAGTCATAACACGATTTTATTTTCCATCATACAATTGTATTTTGTAATATCAGAAAATTTTATTATAAATATGTTAATTAAATAATTAAAAATTATATTTTATTTTTTAAATTAACTTACATAAAAATGAAAGTTAATGATTAAAATACGATTGGAGAGGTCATTGTTTTTGTTGATTTGAATATGAAAAAAAATTAAAAAAAAAAAAAAAAAAATTATGAGTTAATATCATGTTACATAATTTGGAAATTTGAAAATATGAAAAGTATATCAATTTTTAAGATTCAACGAAATCTATATACATAATATTATTTGTTTAGAACTTATTATTTGTTAAGATATTTATTGTGATAGAACTTCCGATAAAGACACCAACTAGATAGCTATTATATGAGTCAGATGGTGAATGACATTATTTGTGCTCATAAATTTAGTTAGGTTTGAAAAATTAATAATATGGCAAGACTTTACCGTACCATTTAGAAATTGTTCAAATTTATTTCCAAAGTCAATGTTTTGTTGCGCTAAAATTATAGAGCGCTATGTGAAATTTGTGGTATGCAGAATTGTTCATCGAAGCAGCTTATTGGCCGAAGAGTATTTCTTTTTTAATCAGACTTTATTTTAATCATTGTACAATCTTATAGTTACTTCCTAGATAAATTTTACAAAAAAAGCTTTTGTGATATTCTTATATTAACATGTAAAGTAATATGGGTCTTTTTATGTTGATTTTGTTATATTGTTATTATTAGTTTTATTAGTTAATTTGAATGCTTATATAATAATGTATACTGAAAAAAACCTGCCGTGTATAAAACATTGTATTTGCTAAAAATAAGACTTAACTTACCTAAACCTACTAACTTAACTAAAACTACTTAATCTAGTTAAAACGAGAAAGAAATATGTATTTGTAATACTTAATACTAATTATACATGTTTCCTAACTACCAATAGTCTCTTTTTATTAATATATTTTTGTCCGGTATAGACATGCTATATCTACTATAATGATATAGTGTAGGGACATGGTTTTGTTTTTGAATATAATCAGTTTTATCTAAGAAGATAAAGTCCTCAGGGGCTATAAATGGTCGAAGCGTATATTGATGAATGATTCGATAGTATTTTGATGATGAAATCATCACTGAGTATATCAGAGTATATCATATAAGAGTATATTTCTCATTTATTCATTTATACAGTACTCAAAAGAGCTAACAAGTTCGTATTGAGTTCGTATAGAGTTTTATATATTTTTAAAGTTATATCATAATCTTGCTGAATATCTAATGTACTTTCCAACCAACGATAATTAAATAGGTTTTTAATAGTTTTATTTTGAATTATTGCTTCAACATTTTTCTTACAAGAAGTACCCCACCACAACTTCATACCGTAATTTAGATGACTATGAAGCAGTTCATAACATTTTGTTTCTCTACTTTTTTTGGCAATAAATTTTAAGTCTTATAGAAAACATAATTGCAGGTGTTCGATAGTTTCTTGCTCACACGTGATATTTGATAGTTCCATTTAAACTGATCGTCAATCCAAATTCCAAGGTATTGGCGATACTAATGGCCCAAGTTGAGTTAACTAACATATATTTACTTTTTTTTGGGTTGATTGTTAATTTTTAACCACCATGTATTCTTCAAGTTTTTTTTATTCCTTTGTTCATGACATTTTCTAATTCGTTATGACTTGCCTCATTGAAAATGAGATAAACAGATGCAAAAAGGAATAATTCTGAATTTATATCTAATTTATGTAAGTCGTTTAAAAACATTTTGAAGAGCAGTCGTCCAAGAATACTACCCTAAGGTACACCATATCTAACATTTTGCAGATAACTTCTTTTTGATCCAATTTCTATCGACGTTTTGTTGTCGTTCACTAATATATGAATTGAACCAATTATATTCTATACCTTCTATCCCAAAACTTTGCATTTTTTTTAGTAAAATTAAATGATCAGCTGGGTCAAAAGCTTTTGTTAGGTGTACAAATAATAATAATACTAAATATCTTGAGCATTTCTATGACTGCTGACAGAATAAATATAGGTGATTTAAGTAAAAATGTTAACGAAAATGCAAATTTGACTATTGGTCGAAATTCAATCCAAAATCTTAATTATTGATGACTCCCATACAAAAAAAAAAAAAACAAAAAAAACGTACATACTTTCTAGATTTTGTAAATATGTGGAAAAATTATTTCCTAATATTTCTATCTCATTTTCAAAAAACAAAAAAACAAAAAATAATTTATCTATCTTCAGGCAATACTTATGAATACCAGAAATCTTATAGATTTTTTTTTTTTTCAAATTTTTACAACAACTTATACAATGTAGATCATTTAAATAAGAAAAGATCTATAATTTCATTTTTTTTCTCTTCTCAATACTTGAGATTAAAGTGATCACGTTATAAGCGATGCACTTAGAGAATTAAATTATGAACCTAAAAATGAAAAAAATAAAAATCAAAACCAAAAACAACAAAAAATTGTAAAAAAAAAGAAAATCCCAAAAATCTTAAGATAACAAACAGAATTTGAGCTGTGTGCATTGTGGACTACTTTCAAAAATTAAAAATTTTTTTTTAATTATATATTTTCAGTTCGGCGTCACTTTTTTTTTTTTATTCTAAAGTTGAAAAATTGCCGTTGTTTTGAGCGGTTTTTCAATCGTTACTTGTGTACTTTAATTTTTTTTTGTTTTGATTTTAATTTTTAACTATAAAATCTCTTGAATTTCCCTCTTTATACTGCGACGTCTATCGTACCATAATGTCTTCAATTGTCAAAAATTTAAATTTTTTTATTTTCATTTTTTTTATGCCTATATGTACGTGATGCACATATGTACGTCAAACTACACTCGATTCATATAAAGGAAAATTATTATTATGGTTTTTTTTTTTTTTTGTGAAATTCGTCAATTCATAAGATCAATACGCGAGTTCTATAGATACATTTTATTATATTGATTTGTATTCTGGGGGATATTATTTCAAACTGATACTTAATCCGTAGAATTTTTTTTTTGGAACATTAATAAAATCAAAAAGAAAATAAAAAAAAAAAAAAAATAATAATAAAAATAAATGAAATTCAGATTAAAATTTGAAATTGCCCAATCCAGCAGACCTATAGTAAAAAAGAAAAACTGGAAATTTATAACAATCAAAGAGAATTAGATGTTATTAAATTTATATAAAAAAAAAAACAATAAAAATTAAAATAAGGGAATATAAAAATATTGAATTTGGGGACTTGGAGACTTTTCTTCTATTTTCATACAAACAGTAAAATTCTTGTAAATAGAACAGTATTTTCCAGTATCAAAATTTTTGTATTACAAATTTGTGTGTCCGATTTTACACCACCGTTGTGAATTTTTTTTTCGCATCAGTGAAATAAAAAAGCAGCTTTTTTATTAAATGTTTAAAACAACCAACAACCTATTGACTAAATGGGAATTTTAAGTTAAAGGACATTCGTCCGAGTTAGCACTAAATTGGCCTATAGTAGAATGGCAAGAGATGATGAAAAACAAAAAAATAATATTTGAAGTTTTTCTAGATTTTCAGTAGGCTTTTGACACAGTGAATATAGGGACATATAAGTAAAAAAATTATGTAAATATGGTATAGTAGAAAAAAAATTAAAATTATTCAAAACATATCTCAGCAAGTAGACAAAAAGTAAAAATGGGAGATAGTAGTAATATAAGACTCAGAAGTAAATAATATTGAGCTAGGGATATCTCAGGTATCCGTTTTTGGAACACTTTTGTATTGAATTTATTTAAACGACATTGTGCAAATAGAACAGTTTTGTAAAATTAGGTTGTTTGCAGATGCTGAATTAATCTATGTTGAAGATAACAACTTGAATGACTGTAAAAATATGTAGAGGATTGTAAAAAAAGTAGAGGATGACCTAAACCGTTTAAATAATTGACTAAAAAGTAATAAATTTAAATTGAACATACGGAAAAACTAAATTTATGGTTATTAACAGCAATTCAAATTCATTCAACGGAAAAATAAGAGGTGACACAATTGAATGAATAAATGAAATTAAATACCTGATGGGACCTATAATTGATATTAAAATTAATTTTAAAAGGCTTGTGGAATATTTATTAGTAAACAAATAAAAGATATGTTACTTTAACAGAATTAGGAATAAATTAGATATATTGACTGCAGTAAAATTATATAAAGCCATACTTTGATTATTGTGCACAACAATATTGTACCTAAGCAATAAAGAAGAACTAGATAAATTGTAAAAGCTGTAAAATAGAGGAAAGCGGGCAATCTTGAAGCTAAATAGATAAGGTGGATGCTCTGAAATGGTTAAACGTAGAGTAGATTATTGAACTTAATGTTGTAATATTTATATTTCAAATAAAAAATGACAATGCGGCAAATTATTTGAAATAGAAACTAAAATTTGTAAACAACATCTAAGCATGCAGAAGTACGAATTACAACAGAGAACTACAGAAGAGGTAGTACTGCAAACTCACTAGTATACAAAATTTTTTATAAATTTCAATAGATTACCAATAATTGAAATAAAGAAAAAGGAGAGACTAGAATTATTTAAAATCTAGAAGGTGAATGGAAATACCTTTTTGTTTACATACAAATTTGGAACTGTGGAATTAATGTAAAATTGTGGTAATATGTTAAATATGAAACAATTTGCAATAATAAAAAATGTATATAATTAAAAGTATGTTTTGTAAAGGTAAAATTTGTAAAAAGTATAAGGCACTATTAATTATAATTTTAAACAGAATTAGTTTGTTAAAACATTTTTTAGCATTTCTATAACTTTTTGCTAAAATTTTCACCCATATTCTGTTAGACCCATCTCGCGAGATCGCGTGAAAATATCTCTGAAGAATCTAGTTTTGTATTCTGTTAGACACCACAGATGTGATAGTACCATATATATTGTTATGATGTTGAAATCATATCAACAAATGATTTTAACGGGAACAATCAGAATAACAGGATTCTCACTTTCAAATAAAAAAAGGCTAAATTATTATTCCTCAAAATGAAAATTCACATATAATAAAAAAAAAATAATTTATAATAATGTTAAAATGTTTTTCAAGATAATAACCTAGTTTGGTATATTTGTATTGACTCCATCTACAAAAAATATGTTATTATTAATAAAGCTGTTTTAAAAAATATTAATTTCAGCGTTTAAAATTATTTTTTGATGAAAAAATTATTCAATTTATAGTTATGTTTAAATTTGGAGACAAACGAAACTTATTATTATTGCAGTTAGCTCTGAATTTAGTATTTAATTTTAATTACAATATAAAAAATTATTATAGCAGTTAGGTCATAGTAGTATTGTGATAAATTATTAGTGTAGCACGTATATTTCCCTTGAATTTTTCTAAATGGGCTGGACACGTAATGAGGATGAATTAACAAAGGATGCCAAGAGAATATTAGACGTAGTACGGTACAATACTAGAGCAAGAGATAGACCAAGATCAAAATGGTTAGACGAAATCGAAGACAACTATCGAAAGATTGCAGTCAACAAATGGAGGACAGTTGCATAAGATAGAGCAGAATGGAGGACATTTGTAAACGAAGTTAAACCCTGAGCTATAGAACCAATGGATGATGATGATGAACTGAATATCTATAAAACACTGAAGATTTCTAAATTTCCATTGAAGAATCTATTAGTCATAATAGAATATAATTTGTCGTGACAGCACTGTAAATCTACAAAAAAAATTAAATTGAAATTATTATGAATAAGATTAGATAAATAGAAATAAAAAGAAAATAAAAGCTATAATATAAATATTATGTGATTAAAGTACAGTTAATTTCATATTGATATCAACGTTTTGGTACTGTATCTATTTGTTTTTCTGTCTTAAGGGACTCCGAAAAAAGAAATAAATTGATCTGATTTGTTTTTTTTTTTTGAAGAATAATAAAATTATCAACCCAAAAATAAAAAAATAAATAAAAAAATAAAAATTAATAAAAATAAGTATAAATAAATATAGAAGTACTTAATAATATGACCGGTTATACTGTTATTGGGATTAAGTATAATACTTATTATCTGGCTTAATTTATTATTTTTATGTTTTTGTTTTTTGTTGTTTTTTTGAAAGATATTTTTTATAATTTGAACTGATTGATTTGAATTAAGAAAAATGTAACTTGTAAATTGTTCCAAAAATTAAAAATTTCTGAAGTAAATTGAACAGTCATAAATTTTCAATATTTAAATTAAAGTTTTATAAAATTCAAATAAATGTGAATTTTTACTATAAAATAAATTTATGTAATTATGTATATAGCATTTTACTTTTAATAAAAAGAACAAGTTCGATTTATTAATATTCAATATTTGAACATTGATATATAGATATAAATTTATATGACCATTGTATCTATATAAATATTACTTACTTATAGTAAGAGTTTATAATAAACAAATTATTTTTAGGAATTGTTTCGTTCACCATAGCACTACTAGAACTCATTAGTATTAATCAATCAGTATTTATAGTGTTAGACTACCTATTCAACTCTTGATTTTTCTTTTTAATGATTTTATAGCTTATTATAAGATGTCATTAGTACATCTGTGAGTTATAAAAATCGACCATTGAATAAATATAAACTTTTGGGAAGAGCAGAAATTTATTATTCATAAAACCGCAATCATATATCTTTTTTTTTTAAATTTATTAATCGGAATTTTATTTTTGGTGATAATTTAATTTTTTAGTGATAATTATTTTTAGTGATAATCATATCTTTTATTTTCATTTATTTAATGTTATTATTTATTGATAAAAAAAATAATGATATCTCTTGGATGTTGTAAAACAAGTATTTTCTATTGTTTTTTTTAAATTAATTTGGAATACAATTTTATAATCATGTAAAATAAAATGCAACTAGGCTATTATGAAGCGGAATTTACTCTATAATAGATGCATAGTTTGCCACATTTAAATTATTTAGTTTATATGTCATTAATTCAAAAGAACAAAAATACTGTTGTATGTGAATGTATAGTATCTGCGTATAAACCAGTTACGGTATTCAATTCATTATAGAAATTATCGAAATTATAATAGAGCTAAAACGTAACATATGTAGAATAAATATCCTTATAATAGTCCATGATAGGCCATAATTTTTTATTTTAACAAATTAATGTAATACAATTCTATATTTCGCAAATGTCCAACTTCTTCCATCAACAGATATCTACACATATCTCTTTCCTTCCATTCAACAGATTTCTATACTATTTTTTTAATGACTTTAAAATTGCTTAACAATATAATAATAATTCTTATAGCAATTCCATCTTTTCCACATAAAATCTATCGAGTACAATTTCCAATATTTATCTCACACATTGATTACAATCGATAAAAAGTAGCTTAACTTAAATTTTTTTGTTTTAATATCATTAAGGAAATTTCAAGATTTTAGCATCATAGACACTGATTTCTATAGAATGGAGAAACCATAATAATTTATACTCTTAAATCATTTTGGCATACATTTTCTCCTAAAATAGACTATATAGTTATTTAAAACCATCACTGTTTATTTTCACTGATCAAATTTTAGCATATCAATAATAATAATCTATGTAAATCCATTTTTAAATTAAATATGTATTAAAATTCATAACCAGTTGTCTCTTTAATTGAACATTTTAACATATTTAATATATAATATACATAGGTACACACAGTAAAATGTAAGATAAATAAAAACAGCTTAATTTAACATTATTTAAAACTAATGAGCATAAATAATTAATTTATCACAATGTATACATGTATTATAATATATAATATATTATATATATTATATTTATATAAAATTGTTTTTATCTTGTCACCAATTCCAGAACAAAATTTATTATACCAATTCTATTGAAAAAAAAAACAAAAAAAAATGAATATATCCCATATACAATATAGCTAAGTACACTGATGTGCAAAATTTTTAATTTATATCTTTTGGTACTTACGTGTACAGTGAAACACCAAATTTATCGAACACATTTTTATATTTTTAGCTTGTTTATAAAAGTAATAAAGTTATGACGACTTTCACTGCCGAACTAGTAAGTATCAAAGCTAAAAAAAACAACGAAAAGAAAGGAGAACCTCAAATGACAAATAACGTTAAAAATTATTTGTCATTTGAGGTTCTTCTTTCTTTTCGTTGTTTTTTTTAGCTTTGATACTTACTAGTTCGGTCTTTGAATTTTTTGAAATATTTTTAATTAATGTATACAGTTGTTGACATAATGTTCATTTTTAAGTTCATTTTACATTCACATTAAATTAATTTTTCTAATCAAAGGTGCTTTACTAACTTTACTGGATTTTGATATATTGCATAATCGAATTTAGCAGCCTATTCTATAGTTATAGACGTCTGATGTGCTCTAAAATTTATTTTAAAATTAGTAAGTATAAGGAAGATTAAACTTTTAAAATTAGATTCAAACCTTATGTAATAGAAGAACATGAAACCATGTGTATTAGGACCACTTTTATACGTAGTATATATGTTTGATCTATCGGAAAACAGGAAAACAGTAACACATTAACACTCACCTTCGCAGACGATATTTCAACTTTAAGCCGCAATCCAAATTCAGATACAGCATCTACAAATCTACAAACACATTTGAGCAGATACAGGAATGGCTCTATAAGTAAAAAAAATAAAGGTTAATGAGAGTAAAAATGTACATGTAACTTTTCCGTTAAAAAAGGGATTATGATCACAAGTTGATATATATGTATGGGATATCTATTCCGCAAGCTAACGAGGTTAAATACCTGGGAGTACACCTAGACAAAAGACTAATTTGGAAGAAGTACATCTTCGCAGAAAAGAGCAAATAAAACTCAAGGCGAACAGCATTTATTGGCTTATTGGGAAAAATTTTACCCTAGACCTGGGACACAAAGTTCTGCTATATAAAGTCATTCTGAAAACGATCTGGTGTTATCGTATTTTCTGTTTGATTTGCTATGCTTTTTTTTAACATGTTTCAAGTTATGATGTGAGCCAAGTTCTAGTACAAGATACTTTACTGTTTCCGCTTTTGGTAGGTACCTAAATATTATTTTTATATATATAATGTTGTGGTGCTTTTCGCCTTAATGCGTAAGTAATGTTAACCGATTTTTGCTCGTTCAGTTTAATTTTCCAATTTTGGGTCCATTTGTTTACTTTAGCCAGCCGTTCCTGAAGTTGCTCTATTGCTTGTCTTTGCGAATCACTTATGGTCATTAATAGCCTTATAATCTAAAAGTATTGCAATTTCGACCTGTGGTGTTATCAAGATCTAGGCGGTATATAACAAGTATAGTCTAGGTCCTGAAATGCTACCTTGAAGAGCCCCTGCAATTGGAATAAGTTGGATCTTGCTTCTGCATGTGCTATTCTGAATTTTTAATTTGATATCTAAGATGCTATGATTTTACAGAAAATATTCCATGGTAAAGTTTTTGCATATTTTATGTATGAGACCTTCATATCAAACTCTATGGAATGCTAGTGAAGTATCAATAAATACTGCCGTACAGAATTGTTTTTCCTCAAAAACCCGTTCTATTAACGTAACCGTGTGATGCACCTGGTCTGTCGTTGAATGTTTTTTTCTGAATCCAAAATGAAAACCATGGTCTGTTTCCTAACGTTTAAGAATTAGTTTCTCGAACACCTTTGATATTGCTGACACTATAGTGATATGGGACGATAAAATGTTACTTCGTTTGCTGACTTTCCTGGTTTCAGCAGCATAATTATCTGCGCCACTTTAAAGCATTCTGGTACATATTTTAGCCTAATACAGGCATTAAATACCTGATATACTATCAGGAACAAGATGGCCCTTCGCGGTAGCTCCCTCAAAAGGAGAGATGTGGGTGTACAAGAAGATTATTATACATACCAGAAATTTCCGTAGAACAATAACAATAATACCATGTTAATATTTCAATGATTCATCAATAATAAAAAGCTTTATAAAGGACGTTGGTAGTGAAAGAGTTAATTAAAAACAATATTCTTAATTATTATTAAAATAAATAATGAAAAAATAACAAATACGATATTCGTAGTACCCAGTGCTGTTGTTGGTTAATAATTTTAATTTTAAGCTAAGAGATCTAGGTACCTATATAGATTAAATATATGTCTGAATTCACAATTGATAATTATAAGATAAATAACTAATATTTGTTTGCTTTGTAAGTACCCAAATTGGGAAGTCATATAAAAATATCCATCTTACTTCTAAAAAATGTAAATATTATGTTAACAAAACTATGAGTGCGTTCACAAAATCATTAAGTTCACTGTACTTAGACAGTTTTGGATTACAGTTTTTACAATTTATATTTTTATATGTATACTATTTATATGTATAACAATATATTGATCCTTGAAAATTTTAAATTAATTGACTTGTCATTCTGTTAAATATATTTTAACAAAAAAAAAAAAAAAACCAAAAAAATTCCATATTCAATAATATTGATGACAATTTGTTAAAACAGTAGTAATTTATGCTCATATCAACATAAGTTTTAATCACGATTTTGTAATATATAACATATATATATACAATAACATGTATGAATACAATATATTAATTATTTACAAAACAAACATAATCATAAATAACAATTATCAAAAGTTGAACTAAATATCAATTTTAATATTATAATTTCTTAAAGTTGGAAAATAAAAGCTTACGTGTACTTTTAACGATATTAAAGTTCTAGTTAAATTGTTGTTGTTTTGACAGCATACATGATTTTTATATGTATAGAGATGTAAGTATATGTAAGAATTTGATTTACGTATGTAAGATTTTAACTTTATATATTGCCGTGGGGGTGCACTATTTAATTTTTTTTTTTTTGTTTTTTTTTGTTTTTAGAACTAAAATAATTCATAAATAAATAAAATATATTTTTTAAATATTGATTTCAATCTATGATATTATGTTCATATATGACAACAATATAATAACTAACAATTTCTTAATAAGGTATTAAAAAAAAAATATAAAATTAAAAAATAACAACAGGTATCTATTTTTTGACTCCAGTAAGGAAATCTGACGATTTTTTGTTTTTATTAATTGAATACACAATTTTTTTTAATATAGACTTACACCAATATTTTAAATGCCACTGGTATATATTTTTTTACGTTTAATAATTCTCACGTTTAATAATTTAAAAATTACTATTATTATTATTATTTTGTTTTTTTGTTTTAAATACTACTGAATGGAATAAATTAATATGAATTATGATAATAAATTATTTAAATTTAAATATAATATGTTCTTCAATAAATAAATTTTATATTTAAAATAAAAAACAAAATATAACCCAGAGCAACAGAAATATATATTCTAATAATAATTATTATTATGATACTATTTTAAGAACTTAAGATACTTAATAACCGCCTAAACATTAAATTTGTTCATTACAGATTGCTAGATTGAAATTAAAAAAAAAATAACAATAATAATTAAATTTTCGACGTCTATTCGTATACATATTAATATTGTTACGTATATTTTTTGTTACATATCTAAGAGATAATATATTTTATTATAAAAGACTTGACATTGAAATGTAAATTAAAAACAAAACAAGATATACCTATCTGTATATTGTATTGGATGTATTTAAAAAAAAAAATTAATGCTGTCGGCCATAACCTTAGCAAAATATCGAACAAGAATGAAAATTGAATAAAAAATAATAATAAAAAAAAAATTTGTTATATTCAATATTTATGATTGTAAATTTTATGTATAAGATACAATTTCAAATATTATTGAATTAGAATTACTATTATAATTTAATGTATTTATTTGTTGTTGATTGTAATTTGTAATGTGATAATTTAGAGAGCTATAATTTTAATCCGATAAGTGTTAAGGAGTAAAAATAAAAAAAGGGGTTAGTATTACAATCTAGAATAGGCAAACTTTTTCATGAATTGTAATTTATAAAAATATTATATTTGAGAATGAAATTAAGGTTGAAAACTATCTTACTGCATGTTAACAGAGAGCTTCAGAATTAAGTTTTATGGTATCAATTAGTGTATTATGATAAAATGACAAATAGATTCTGTGAAGTTGAAAAACGAAGAATCAATTTGAACAGACTCTATATGGCATTCAAGAATCCTTCGAAACATGCTACTATACTTACGTTAAGTATACATTTTCTATATTATTAAAATGATTTTTTTTTATAATAATAATATCAGTTTTCTGATGATTGTGCTTTAATTAAAATCGGTTGAAATAATAAAAATATTATGAAATAAACTTGGAATTATTATTTTTATGATCATCAGTGCTCTGAAATCCAGTACAGTTGAAATCAATTAAGCATAAGGTGTCACACACAATAATGTGGTTAATAGCGTATTCTGGCATAACAGGAATCGAAGCCGATGATTATATATCAAGAAAAGCATCGGATACGCGTCTCATAGGATAAAGTCCGTTCTGTGAGATTCCATTAAACACAGATAAGATGCAATTAAAACTTTGGGTAAAAATAATAAGCTGAGGATGTAGGTCAATTAACGTTCCCGGAAATCGTCAAGCAAAAATGTTCATGCCTAAACACTCGCTCAAGAAAACCAAACCCCTTCTAAATCTCAATAGGAAATATATACGTATCTTGACAATGATAATAACAGGCCATTGCCTAATAAAAAAACTACTTTATAAAATGGGTCTAACCGAAAACAACTTATGCAGAATATGTGAAATAGTAGAAGAATCTATTAAACATACCTGTTTTTTGAAAGCGAATGGCTCACCCATAGCAAACTTTGCCACTTAGGAACAGCGTTTCCCGACCAATGGATGGCTTCTATTGAAGAATATTATGAGTGTGTAATCTAATCTAATCTAATATAAACCATAAAATATAAATTGTAGCAGTATTTACAGGGAAAATTTATATCAGACAAATATTCCATCCATCAGAGAAAGCATAATATGGTTGTGATGAAAGAATACTTCCACCACTACACTGTTGATTAAAATCGAATGACAGAGAAGAAGATGGAATCAACTATGAAAACTTAAATGTAAACCTATCCTTCAGCTTACGAAATCACAGCATCAGTGTATTTCAGGCGGAGATGATAGCCATAAAGAAAGCCTCAGACTCTGAGATCCATCAACGCAAAAACCGTAATGGACTGCAGTACTTCTTTCAAAGAGGTAGCGGATCGGTGCAACATACGGCTATGATGGGTGCCTGAACATCGATGTAACTGCATTGCAGATCAACTCGCTTGAGAGGATACTATCTTGGAAAACCCGCCGTAAAATAACAATCTAAGTACAGCTCGAGTACAACAAACTGCAATATAATCAAACTAATCTGACCTATACTGGAACCTAAAGTCCTTTCTGAATCTACTATCGCTTAAAAAGTGTGACATCAGCCCTATGGTAAGGGTCATTATGTATCATTGTCTTACTGGCAAACAAAAAGAGGCTTGGACTCTCCTTAAACGACTTTTTCCGAACCAGTCGAGAGAAGAAAGAGGATGGAACTGTTCAACAGCTTCCCTGTAAAAAGGGAAAATCTATCTTGAAGTCTTCTTTCTGAACTCACTGGGTGACTTAGAATGCGTTCAAATGCAAGACCTCAAGCGCTTTGTAAAACACCAAATCAGAGGAAAGTTATCACAACCCAAGATAAGCACCCAATTTGGCAACCCAAGATAAACACAATAAAGGCTTAGTCTTTTATTTTTACCAAAAATCTGTGTGTTTTTTGCCAACATTGGTAAAATTTAGTGTGTTGGCCTAAAATTTAGTTAATAAAGCGATAAATTTTTGTTGGTCATAACTTACTTTTCTATTTATTCACTTGTATTTCTCTGCGCGACACGCGCTTTCTTAATTTCTTCTATCTTAAGTATAATATTGCATATAAGCACTATCGAATCTTATAATAATTTTTTTGGATAATTTTAAAAGATCTTGATTGATTCTTTTCTTGATAAATTCTATTCTTTATAGCCCCATTCTGTTAATTTATCTATAGATGTTTTAAAATTCCGATATTCCTAAGAATTCAGTATTAACATACACAAATTAATAAGAATTTTTTTAGTGGGTTTATTAAACTGATTTCAACTAAAATTTCTTGCGCATTTCGCAACGAACATCTACATTAGTTTACACAACATAAGAACTTCAAACATTTTTTAGTGGGATTGAACTAAATACATTTTTTGTTATTTGATGTTTTACATTTTTTTTTTAAATATTTCATAAATCTAAGAATAATTTCAATACACACGATATGATATAATTTTATGTACGTATATTGATCAACTTAAATATGTCGTTATAAATTTATATAGAATAATTAATTTAAATTTTAAATTTTTTGTTCTAACCATTTTGTACAATAATTTATTTTAAAAATTTAAATTTTATGAATTAATATCGGACATCATCATCGTTGGTATACAACCTACCTGAAGTAGTTTTCAGTTAAATATGCAAATATGGGGTATAGCGCAGTTAACCTAGACTCACATTACAAAAACGTCATCATATTGCAAAACATCACTTGCCAAAAAAAACTTTGGGTAAAAACTCATTTGTCAAAAAGAGTGGATGTCAAATTTTTACTTAACAAAATATCCGTTTGGCAGATTTTAAAATAACATCAAATAACATAAATAAAATATATACATATACATATCTATATATATTCTGTCAAAGGTCAAGTATAGCTCTGATTTTGTAACCATAAAATTTCTCCCAATTTCAAATCTACATGAGATATTTCCTTTTTTGTAGCCAACAACAGCCATGGTAATAAAATATTTCTTCCCAGTTTTGGATAAAGGAGATATTTTGCATTTTGTATGCCACAGCCGATACGAATAAAATTGTCACCCCGTCACGCCAACCCCCTGCTACTCATTTACTAAAACCCCGTCCTTTGCTTGTTTTGTCTTTTTAAGTTGTCTCTTTGGTATGGATATTTACGAGTTAAATATTTTGATGAGTAGATTTAGATGAGGTAGATGTTTGCCAATCTAGTTTTGTCAAGTGTTATACCCCCTGAATTATGTTATGCTAATTGAGCTGTAAATTAATAAAATTATATTTAATTAGAAAATTCATCTCTCGTATTACACAAAGGACTCTGTTATTAAGCCGAGTCTTATTGTCAGGCCATGTACGAGACGAATATTTAAATTTAAAAGCAATTACGATTTGCCATTACAAAGACATTCCATATGAATATGGGTGCAATAAAGAAATTTGAATATTCTAGGTTCCTTAACCTATAAAAAAAACTACTAAATTCTGTTAAACAATTTTCGTTGTTCAATATAGACATGAACGCTTTGTAGCTTATTGAACTTTGGTGCTTGAAGATAGGACTTTGATCCGAGATGTTTTGACAAACCTAAACAACAACGGTTTGCAAGGGTTCTACTTTTTACCGTACCTTCACATTGATATCATTTGTGGGATTAACGCTACCTTCAAGGTCCAAGGTCAAACTCTAGAATTACCTCGAAATTATATGTACCGAGAGTGATATTTTGCACAATATCATGTTGTAAGGTTTTTTTATTTATCGACAACACAATATTTGGTTCTTACCTCATTTATACTTTCAAAAGCATTTATTCCGCCTTCACTTCAATCTAGGTAAAATCCTAGACAACCATTCATTTTTCTCTGGCAATAATGTCATTGTCGTCGAAATCGTCGGCATATCCTTTTAGTTAAACAGATCGGAAAATATAGTGCCAGCCGTGTTTACTTCCGCTTGTCGCATTATACTTTCCAATATTAGATTAAAGAAGTCGCGGGATAGTACATCTCTTTGTAGAAACCTGGTACACGTTAGAAATAAGCCATGAGTGTTATTTCCAAACACCTAATCACATCTTGAATTTTCAAGTATCATTTTTGACAATCGGATGATCTTGGCTGGTAATTCTGACAGCGTACAGTTAGCTGCGGTATTAAAATCGATGTATAGATATTGTGTATCGATTTGAAAGTCTTCACGGGTCTTTTATGGGTCTTGTCCAGCATTAGCCTAAGTGGAAACAAATTCAATATCATTATTAGTTATATTTTAGAATAGATTATCTTCAAAAAACGTTTTTACTTTCGTAATTACATTGCAAAAGAAGTGGTTTTAATGCAGTGTATTTGATCAATTAGTGTTAGTAGTCCTATTACGATATTACGATCATACGCAACTGACGTTAATGAATGACGTTATACTGAGTTAATGAAACCATTAATGTTAATTTATATCACTGTCCCAATAAAAATAATAATGGCAAATTGTTCTGCGGCAAAAAAAAAATACTGCTTACGTGCGCCAACTAAGAATACGATTTAATTTTAATAAGTTTATATTCATGATATAATATTTTATTACTTATTTTTACATTTTATGTCTTTGCTAATTTTTCAACTTGTATTTTACACTAAAATTAATATTTTTCAACATTTTTAATAATATGAGGTGTGAAAAAAGATAAATTTGATCATGTTATTAACAAAGTGGCTAAGATAATTTTTATTTTAAGAATATTTTTTTCTTTTTTGTTTTTGTTTTTTTTTTTAAGAATAAATTTTTGCAATTATATTCAGTACAATTTACAACTAACGTTATTTGTTTTTTTTTTCTAAAATGTATTGTTCTGATTTTTTTAATTATACCCATATTATTAGAAGAATGGCTCTATAAAAGCACTCTCAGTATACTTTACAATTGAATTAAATTTATTTAATTATTATTTTTTTTTGTTTTTAATTTAATTTTTAATTAATTCCAAATTCCAAGACAGAAGAAGGTGGTAGGTTGTTATATATGTAATAATAATATGTATTTGGAATTATATAGAGACATAAATTTTATTTAATGATGATTTACATTAAAAATAAATTACGTACATTAAAAATTATTTCGATGTTTTAATTTTATGTTAATGTCAAAATTAAATAATGAATTTTAATTAAAAAAAAAAGATATATTTTATTCGTTTTAAATTGCTGTGATTTTAAGTTAAACTTAGTTTTTAATGAATAATTTCAAAACTAGGTATGTTCATTTTAAATCATTTTCAAATAATAAGCAATTTATTGTGCTTTGAACATTATTTGTTTTGATTTAAAATTCAGTCACAAACAGTCAATTACCACAGAGACAAACATAGGTAGACCAATTTGAAGGTGATGACGAATGATAAACAAGGGAATTAGACCTAAAAAAGAGTATTAGACACAGTACTGCACAATACACTTACATTTCCCTTCTCACCTATACAGACATTAAGCACACAAATAAAGTAGAGAAAATAGAGTTGAATTGACTACATCATTAGAAGACCTACGAACAATATAGCAAGGCAGACATTGTATTGAATCAGTAGAGTAATAAAGAAAGAGGTAGACCTCGGGAAACATAGTCCATAAAGAACAATAGCTAATATGGAGTGAAATTAAACACTTATAGTACAGAATAGAGTAATGGAATAGCTTTGTGGAAGCCCTATGCTTGCAAAGAAAAACGAAGCAGAAAAAACAACTGTACAATACCAGAACAAGAGATAGACCAAACTCAATATGGCTAAAAAAAAGTCGAATGGAAGATTGTGTTTCCCAAGATAAAGAAGAATGAATGAAAGTTGTATGCAATGTTAAGGCTGGCTCTGACCCAAAGACATGATAATGATGTAGAAAATAATGAGGAAAAAATAATTATTTTTACCCAAAATAATCGCAAACAGGTCAATGCAATCAAATATTAAAAACTATTAGTGAACGGGAACCTGACAACAATTAAATTATTTAATCTGAAACAGTTTTGTAATATGTTTTTTTTATGTTCTTAACATTTCAGTGCATTAAGTACGGTATTGCAGTTTTTAAAACGTATGACGTCTAATGCTTTTCGAAGTAATAATTTATTAAATTTCCCTATTTCATTAAATATAAGAAAGTACTACTATTTTTGAGCTTCTTACATAGCGTAGTCCCATTATATTGAAGTTGTTATCAAATTATAATATCTCGTTTATTTTATTCCAATTACAAGAACAATGTGTCGGATAGAAAAACTTATAACGAAATTTTTTGCATTTTTCAGAGAGAATCCGAACCTGGGACCTTTAATTTGTAATACAACATATACTCGATTCAAAGGGCCAACTCCGTTGGGTGGGAAGTAAATAATATAATAAATTATTTATATAAAAATATATCAAAGAGCTAAACCTATATTGGAAAACTAGATATTTAATACAAGAACCAAATAATTTCATCTGAATAATAGCAAAGGAAAAAATATGTAATGCAAAAATGTTTTGCTCAAATTGGAGGGTATGCTAAAAATTGTTTTGCGGAAATAAAAAAACTTTTTTTTAACATAAATGGAAAGAAAAGAAATAATTTTGATACCAAAATTTAAAATCTCAATGTTTACAATAAATGGACTTAGGACCTTTTAAATTTACATTTCTTAATTACAATATTACAGAACAAAATAAATATATAAATTAGATTAATTTCTAAACAACAACTATTTAAAAATAAATTGTTTGTAATTATTTTTTCAATGTAGTTTTGGAATCACTGATTTTTTTTTTCTTGGGAAATGAATTTCATTCATACAAAAAAAAATTATAATTACATGTACATTATTTACTTTAAAGCTGTTTAATTTTAAAATCAGTGTTTTTAATAGTTCTATTAAAATTATCATAAAAAATGCTACATAGTAAAATTGTATTTAAAAATATAATTTAACTTTAATAGTTTCTCAATATATTCTCAAGGTTGTGAAATAC
This sequence comes from Argyra leucocephala, assembly GCA_963942445.1. Taxonomy (NCBI): domain Eukaryota; kingdom Metazoa; phylum Arthropoda; class Insecta; order Diptera; family Dolichopodidae; genus Argyra; species Argyra leucocephala. The sequence goes on from OZ012678.1 coordinate 161,749,058, forward strand.
TGTCAAACTAAAAATAAATCATTATTGTTAAAAGTCACATCGTACTATATTTGTTTTAAAAATTATTTACAAAAACAAAAACAAAAAAAAACAATCAAAAATCGTAAAAAAGAGCAAAAACAGCAAAAACAAAGAAATGTTATGTGAAACTTGTTAAAATCAATTTACCATTCTACATTAACTCTTAAAAATGTTTAATAATTATTTACTTAGCGTAATTTAGATAATATGAATAAAGCAAATGCCCGCCTGATCATTTCATCATATAAATTGTTAAATATAACAGTCAGAAGTGTTAAATTTTTTTTAACTATTTTTGACACATTATACTTCTGTTAGTACACATGTATATGTATAATATATTTATGCAAATTTATCAATTTGATTGCAGGATAACTCAAGTTTGTTATGTATTTTGAATTAAAAGAATAATATCACGCCATTATAATCATAACGCTAACAGATGTTCATTATGCTTGAGGCAAACTCGACGCCGTAGAAAATTCTTTAGGCGCAGAACGGCAAAAGTTAATTTAACCAGGAAACCTAAACGGCGTTAAATGACATTTAAATCTATATTTTTTAAGATGTCAAATGTCAATTGTAATTTTTTCACTTTATTGTGAGAATTTTCTGTGCGCTTCCTAAAATTAAATATTCTGCTTTTTTAAATTTTTGGATTTCTTTAAATAAATTGTGTTTTATAAATATTTTGTGGCTTAAATTGTGTTTTTTAAACATTCATAAACATTTTATTGTTTAAATTGTGTTTTAAAATTAAATATTTTGGATTTTTTAAAATAAATTTGTTTTTTTTTTTTTAAACTTTTATAAAGGTTTTGTGCTTAAATTTTTGTGTTCTAAAATTATATATTTTTGAGTTTTTTCAATTGCTTCTTAATGGACTATGAAAATGTAGTTACAATTTCATTTATAACCATTAGCACTCTATATTTAGCATATTTTTGGCTACATGAAGCAAACAGATCAAGAAGATTATACTGTAGACTGTAGCAATTTTTTTTTATTTAAATTAAATTTTGATAAATATTTATAAAAGTAATCATACAGTTTATTTAAAAAAAATTTCTAATAAATATTTACTTAATACATATTTTAATAAAATATTTTATATATGTATCAAAAACCAAACTACATAAACTATATTTATCTAATTTTAAATTGTTTCAAAACACTTATTCAAAACACTTATTTCCATTTTCCAAATACTTACTAATTTAATTTTCCAAACAGTTACTAGTTCTGTCAATTACATTTTTTACCATCAAATGTCATTTAACGCCGAAAAAGTTAAACTTGATTCAACTTTTATTTTCTTCGCCGAACAAACGCAGTAGAACGGCGTCAAGCTTGCCTACTTATATTATTTTCATATGATTTAACTTTTTTTTGACAGTTCGCAGATCATACGCCGTACAGACGCCGTGGAGATTACCTCGAGCTTTAGGCCAACTTTTTTTTCTCGTGATGCATAAGTAAAAGTAGCATACTTATACCCTTAGTAGCATACCCTTATCGTGATTGTCAAATCGAATATGAATCAAAACGAGTATATTATCACGATGCTCGAATAAATTTATTTGCTGTGAAAAAGTCGTTGCTAACCTAACACTTGCAAATTAAATGTTTTAAAAAGTAGATAAAAATGTTTTTTGTTTTTTGCTAACAAATTTTATAAACACATTTAATGATATATATTTTAAAATACAAATTAAAATAAACAATCAAAATACCAATTAATAAACAAATAAAAATGAATATAAACTGTGCTCTTCTTTATGATAACGGTTGGTATAGTAGGATTAGGTACACCAAAGCCGCCAATCGGACACATTTAAGCAGAATCCAGAAGACTATTAGAAACAACTTAAAACCATTAGAAGTACCAGATGTCGTGTAATACATAAGTTTTTTTTTTTTCCTTACTCCTCTTGGGAGCATAGGGCTTCCACTTGATATTTCATCGTACTCGATTTCTATCTCCTAATTTCACTTGTATTTCCAAAGCAATGTCTAATTTCATTTTTAATCTGTTTGTACTGTCTATGTAGGGGATTGGCCTACTGTAGAAGACCACTTTGATAACTCTATCTGCGCCTACGTGGTAAGACGACGTCATATTTTTTCTGCAAGTTGTCACTGTGATTTTATTCATCTTTGACATTAAGATACCTGACGTTACTATGTTTACTGGGTACGTCATGCCACATACTTTTGTCAGTTGTTGACAATTGTGTAATTATTCTTACTTAGTGTTTGTCCAATATTATTTATTGTGTTATTGTGTTGCGTGACTACCACATCGCAATTGAAACACATTGAAATAGGTACATAGGTAGTTAGTTATAAATAATTGTAAAATTTATCAAATATATTTTTAAATTTATAAAAAAAAATTCGGCTGAATAAAGATGCATTCTGAATTCTATAACAAATAAACTGAAGCCCCAAATTGTAATATTACCGATAGTAAAATTAGCGTGTGCAGTACGATTTTCCGCTAAAGCAAATTATCAGAGGAAATGATTCTAGTTAAGAATTCGATTCCTTGGGATACATTTACTAAGCATATACAGAGCATCTTGTTCCAATGAAGTCATCTAAATTTGTTGATAAAGTCCTACACCTGGTGGTTTTTATATTTTCTTGATTTTGCTGTTTTAACTTTAATTTAATGCCAAGCCAGAACAATTTAATTTTTGACAGGTGCCAGAAAAAAGTTGTATGACAACTAACCGAACCAGACAGAATTTTGAAAACCGGTACAAGATATTTTCATTTAATTTTGAGGAAGCACCTATGTACCAATTTTAAATCTTTAAAACTATTGCTGGGACTTATATGACATATATAGATTTTTGATACAATAGAGTGTTAGAACTTGTATGATAGTTACCAGAAACAGCCTGAATTTTTGAAAAGGGTAAAATTTATTTTTATTTATTTTTGAGGAAATACCTATAGATATAACAATTTTCCGATCTGCATGGCTATTGATTTTCAATATATAACCGATGAGTGCTAGGAATTGTATGACACCTACCCGAAGTTGTCCGATATTAAAAAATTTTTATTTATTTTTATAAAAATTAAAATTTATGCCAGAACGCTTCGCGGGAGTGTAGTGTGCGGATATGAATGGTGTAGTAATGCATAAAAGATATATTATATAGAAAATAGGAAGTAAGAAAACTTTTTTACACTTTAATTTTTTTCCCGAAAACGTTCTTTTGAATCGAGAAAACAGATATAAATTCAATGTAAAATTTTCTTACGGATATGCAATTTTTAAAAACATACTCGAATGTCAATATTATATTTCGAAACATTTTTGTACACATGACAACATCTTAAATAAATTTATAATTTATCGTTTTTATTTAATTTCACTAAAAAAAACTTCTCTCTTAAAATAAATTTTGCCCAAATTATTGAAATGTAATTAATATTGTAAACATAGTCAATAAAAAAAATAATTACAATTAATTAATTGACACCAAAAATATTAAATTTCCTATTTAAAATTATTTTTAAACACCAATTTAAAACACATTGACGTCAATATGAACGAGGCCAATTTAATTTATATAAAGTTGATATCTAAAATGAAGACCTGTTTTCGAAAGGTTTACGAATGCATTAAAAAAAAAAATATTTTATTAAATCAGTCTTATTATTTAAAACTATAATATAATATAGTACACTATTACATTTAGCGATCCCTGAATTTTGAGCAAAACATCTAGTCAATAATCTGAAATAGCAGACTTATTAATGTAAATAAGTTTTTATGTTGACTTTATTATAAATGCACTTAACTAAATAGTTTTGCACATTTCGTGTTAATGTGCTAAAAATGTCTGGAAACTAGTGATTATGAATTCTTTTTTTTTTTTTATTATTTCGTTCGCTTCTTTTTTTATATTTAACCTTAAAAGATAAAAATTGTTGGGTAACATAATGTAAGTAAGTATAGAAAATGCCGCCGAATCATTTTCATAAATGAAATTTTTTTTTTTTTTTTAAATTGGAAACAACAAATATGATTTAAATAAGTGTGAATTGAAATTATATTAAAAATTCTATGAAATGTTCAGAACTTTTTAAATGTGAGAAAAAAATATTTGATCTAAATATTAAGTCTGAATCTAACATTACGTGTTTTTTTTTTTAAATTCTATTGCCTTTGTGACTCAACTTATAAATAAATTTTATTTAGCTTCTTTAGTTTAAAGTTTAGTTAAAAAGGTTCCCTGCGGGAAATAAAATTAGCAATTTATTGTATCAATTTTTAATACTAGGGTATACAACTGAATTTTTCCAAATGTTTTAAAAATGATAGAAGTTATTCCTCCGAAGTCATGACTCACTGCTAAAAAAAATCTACAATGCCGGATTTAGGGGATTTATATTTAAATAATTTAAGCTTTATCTTAGTGATAGGAAACAAAGAGTGAAACTGAATGGAATTTTTGGTGATACTGAAAAGTAGTTGTCTCTCAGGGTTCTGTTTTAGGTCCAATCTTATTCCTAATTTTTATTAATTCCCTACTACAGCAATCTTTTAAAGGTATGTCTATACAGCCTTTACTGATGGCACTTGATGACATTCTCTTGCAGTAAAAATGATAACTTGGATCCTTTTTGTGATATAAATTATGACATGGACCTCATAAGTAAATGGTTTTATGTACACAGCTTAGTTATTAGTAAATAAAACAAAGATTATGCATTTTAGAAAATGTAACCATCCCAGTGGAAATTTAATAGTCAATTATCATTCTCCTGAATTATGTCTCAAGTTCTACCTGTAGTGAATCATGTTTTAAGATTGATAGTGTTATATCTTTTAAGTATCTTGGCCTGGTTCTTGATTGTAAATTAAACTGGACAGAGCGTACTTTTAACTTACATCAATATTTTAAAAAAGTATTTTAAGAAATGTCTTCCACCTAAACCTATATTGTTTCTTGAAAGTTGTGAAAATGGTGTACTTTGCCCTTTTCAGCTTTAAATTACAATATGGAATTAGCTGCTGGGGAGGGGGGGGGGCTCTTACTTCAAAAAAATTCGTCTCATCCTCATCATTGTTCAAAAGTATTCTATTTGATTGATTCTAAGGCAAAATAGACTTACATCTAGTTTTCCACTATTTAGAAAGCTGGATATTTATTCATTCGTTCATTTATTTACTCAAATGAGCTCCATTGTTCGTACATTGCTCGCTCGGTGTTTTTCGTTTTTCACAATTTTACTTATAATTATGTACTATACCAATTAGACAGCTATATTTATTCCAACAGCTGAAAATTTTATATATTAGATCAGGTTATCTTGCCACCGACTTAGCTTTCACTAGAATCCAAAATACAATAATCTAATAAAATGTTCGCATTTGCTACTTTTATAACTATTCAGCTTCCAAAATTTTCCACACGTTACCTTTCTCTTTAAGGTCGGATAGAATTTCTGTTATTTTTATTAGAAATCTTAGATCTCACTACTAATGAGTAGTCGTAACGCAAATAAAAAGTTTGCTGTAACTCTTCATGAAAAAAGTACTTAGTGCGGTTGCCACATCATTCGCTTGACCAAACTATTCGGTTGTAGTCCTTTAGAACAACCAAAACCAAATAGTTGACACGAGTAAATTCAATAAAGCACAACTACAAGTGCCAATTGGTTTTCCAGAAGCAATTGTAGCAATCCCATACATCTACCTTAAATAGGACACGCAATATCTTGAACGCAAATCAATAAAACTGAAATAATTTCTTAAATTGAATTATTTAATAAAATAGCCGATGGTCATAAGTTTTAATGAAATCACATGGAACTGTGCTAACTGCAAGTTGTGCAAAGTTATTTCTAGCTCTACTATGGTAAAATCCAAAAAAGAAAAAGAAAGTGAACTTCTTATAAAAAGTAACAAATTTCTGTTCTAAACGACGAGTCAAAAATCTCAAGATCATGAATGGACGGAGTAAGCCAAGCTAAAACGTAAATATCGTAATCTAGTGCAGTAGAGTTAATGAAAATATTACTTGTTTTAGTTATTAGACCTCGATTGCTTTGATAGTAAATGGAAAAATTTATTAAATTTAAATTGGAGGGGAATGGGGGTTCTTCGAGGATTTTGTCGTAATGAAATTGCTTTGTCAAGGTACGTAGTTATGAGTGCTAGTGGTTAAATTGTTAATTAAATTTACATTGCCATACTTATTTTGTAGTTAAATTTTCTACCTTAGAGCTAAATTTAGTAGTGTCATTTTGCGTTTTAGTAGTTATATTATGAATTTATTTTTTTACAGTTATTCTATTTTTTTTAAATTTAGATCCAATTTTTTTAGAGGATTTTAAATTAGGATTAAATGAATTAAAATTACTATTTAAAATTACTGAAGTATGTTCTACAGATATATTAGGATCAATTATTTATGTCATATTTTTTCGCTTCATTGACGCAATATTTTAAATTGGATGTTGGTAGGTTGAATATGGCACTTCAATATGGGAATCTTCGCAGTTCAAGATTGTGCCCACACAATTTGATACCGAATTGTAATAGCAAAATGTATGTTTTGGTTACGGAAACTAATTTGTTAATCCTAACTACCTGGAGTTAATTCTCTTACTATACACATTTCAGTATTCTTAATCCCAATGCAATTTTTGTATATTTACCACCAGGAGACTTGATGCTCTGTTAGCTACGTTTTTGAAAAATTAAAAAAAAAAATTCATCATTATCATAATACGGCTCTAAAGAATCGGGGTGAGCTTTGGCCATCTTCACAATGTTCTTCCATTGTAGTTTATCTCTGGCAGCCGTTTTCTAATTTTCAACCTTCTTATTTTTCATCAGCCATTGTCATTGACCAAACCTCACAGTCTTGTATGTACCTACTGCACGTATTGCAGTTTTGATTGCATAAATTTCTATTTGCAACTGTTGACCATTTGAATTTTATTTTGTATTCCATAGTGCATACTACTGTTGACATTTTGAATAAATGAATTATATTCTGCATTCTTAAATTTTGCGATTGCCTCATTCCGGTTTCTCTAGATGTTTTTAGATGATTTTAAAAAAAAATTAGTATTTTGAAATATTCGTGACTGCTGGAGCGATATAATTTGAAAATGTAGTTAATTAATTTTTTGTTATTAAAATTTATTACAGATAATTGTAGCCTAATAAGTCAAATAGCCATCAGGATAGTATAACAAATATGTTTACCCTGAACAGATAGCATGTAATTAAATTTTTCTTCCATACAATTCTTTCCAACAATATTCCAACATATTCGAAAATGATTTGAAATACCTACATAATATTAAATATAATTTTTAAATATACAAATATATTTATTTTAGTTAATATTTGATATTTGTTTATATACACAATAATACAAAAAAATATTAACAAAATATATGGACGCCACTCAGACGGTCACATAATTTAATTTCTTTCACGTTTTTTTGACATAAAAGACAATTCTAGTTTGCAAAAAAAAAATTGTGCTTATTTTTTCCTTAAACATTTAATAATTTATTAATTAATTGTCAATTAAAAATTAAATTAGAATTCTATTAAAAATTATATAAACACAATTTAAATGATTTTAAATTTGTAATAAAAAATATACTCGTATTTAACAGTATTTTATATTATTTATTTAAAAATCAAATAAAAAAATAATTAATTATTTATGTTAATTTTATCATAGGAATTCAATTATATAAAAATTAATTACAATATTTTTATTATTTATAAAAATATCATAAGAAAAAAAATACAAATTATAGAAATCTAAAATCTAAAAAAATTGAACGGAAATTAATGGCGACATAAAACTTGACTCCAATTCAATTATATAAAATAATTATAAGTATTATAAATGAAAATATTATATTTCTAAATATTAATTCCAATCCTATTCTTTTGGAATTCCTTTTATTAATTCATTTATTGTATATATATACTATGTATAGATATGTACATATAGAACATGCAAATTATTAAAACAATAATTTTTAATCTAAATATGTACTATATTTATATTTATTTTTAATAATAATTATTATTTTAATAATATTAAAATTGTTGTATATAATACACATTTTATGTGGTGTGTTATACGCCATCACGCCACCTACCTATCAGATACAACAATTTATCTATTTGAAAATATCTAAAATATCAATTTATCTATAATTTTGCAATAAGCAATTAAATTTAAATTTTATTACAAAATTATTTCTATCTCTTTTCCACAACTGAAATTATCATATTATTTAAAGAAATTCAAATTAACATAAAAAAAGAAAAAAAAATGAAAAAAAAAAAAAACAAAAGTTTAATATGCAAATATCAGCGCCATGCTATTGGAATGTAGAACCTAACTAAAATCTGAATGACTGAATCTAAAGATTCTAATTAGCAGTAAATTGTTACTTAAGTTAAGTGTTTATATTGAACCATTCAATTTAAATTAATATTAATAGAGGGTTGCCAACACTGTTAAAATTTTAATTATTATTTTTGTCTTTTTTAAAATTTTTTGTATCGAAATTATTTAAAAGTCTTTTTGTCTTTTTTATTACAAAGTATCAGTTAAAATTAACATAAATGTTATGTAAATGTTATTTTGTTTGTGTAAAAGTAATACAAATGTAATGTTAACTTTTATATTAAATGTAATATTATTTTTATATATATAGGAAATGTATTAGAATTGATAATCAAATGCTAATTATATAGATACTAGTATAATGCCCTTGCTGATCTAGTAAAGTTTGGCTGCACGCACGGATATTATGTATCAACCAAAAAAGTTTCAGTTCTACTTCAGACTCTATGAATGTTTATTAAAAGTAAAAACAGTAATAAAATAATTTAGAAGTTTGCTATGTAGTACAGTTTGTTAATGTTTAAAAAATACCTTCGTCTAATTTACTGAAAGTAGGGTATTGTACCATTGTCACACATTTCTAGTTTAGTTATTAACTAAAAACATCAACAAAAATGTAAAGTAAATCATGATGATACATCATTAAATCTTTCATAATCCATTAAAAAAATATTGATTTATTCTCTCAATTCACATTCTTTCCTTCATAATAATATATGAAAACTGTTTTTTCATTATTATTATTGTTCTTGTAAAAATGTGTTAGTTGATATTCTTTACTGTATACATTTTTATAACGTATATGAATACGAATATGAGACTATGTATATTGTGTAAAGAATTTGATGTTCTACGAATATTCATGCATAATATTTAGTACCTAAGGCTTCAGACAGCAAAACAAAATTTTTGAAATATATAAAATTTGTTAGAACTTTACTTTAATATTAGCCTCAAATTAATTTATTATAATTTTTTTTTTCAATTTTCGAGCCTACAGAGAGTTAGGAACTCACAGTCTAAACGAGACGATAATAATGGCATAAAACTACAGAAATATTTATTTTTCAAATCTGTAATTTCAATTCGCTCTTCGTTAATAATCTGTCCAATTTTTAAGATTACAAAAATCTATCTTGAAGTGTGTCAATTTTGGAAAAGTTTTGGATGTTTAACTGAAAAAATTAGAGGCTTTTTAAATGTGGGGCTCTCAGAGAATGTTACAAAACAGTTAGATGGAGGGAGCGTAACAGAAGTAAGAGAAAGAGAAAAAGTTTTTTATATACGAATAATATTCAGAAAACTGGAATATTTGAATACTACATAGGAATACTGGAATACTATATCCAAAAAACTGGAAGGGTTAAATATTACATTGGAATACTGGAACACTGGATTACTATATTCAGAAAACTGGAATACTTGAATACTACACTATAATAACTGGAATACTACAAAACTGGTTCGAAATACGAAGATATATAAGGTAAGAAAATAAAAAATAAGAAGGATATTGTGGTTAGAAAACTTGCATCAGTGTTTCAATAACTATATACAAAATCATAAATCTGCACAGTCATGAAAGTGAATATAGCGACTATGGTAGCTCATTCTGGTACAATTGACTAATCTGTTCCATTTACAATTGACTAATTATTATCTGTTCTAGATTTTATAATTGATTTAATGTTCGTTTTTAATTTCTGTTTTGAATGTGGAAATTGAATAAATGTTTGAGTAAGCACCGAAGTAAGAGAATTTTCGGTTTAACTAAAAACAGATTAAGAAATAAAAAAGCAAAATACGGTTAAAGCTTTTTAAGTCAATAAGTACACCTACATAAAGAAATAAAAGAAGAAAAAAAAATATTTGCAAAGTGTCATTACTTACAACATTCTATCTGAAAATAACAACTGCTTATTTTTATTATCTCTTAACTCTTTAGAATATTCATATCTGAAAATTATAATAAGTTGGCAACACTCTTATTAACCAAGTAATACAAGTATAGTATACAAATATTTTTATTTTTTATTCCATTTTATGTCCAAGAATTTGAATATGCAAAACTATTAAATAAGGTTCAATGTTTTGGATGCTGCTTCGTGTCCTATTAAAGATAATTTGCTTACGATAACACAAAAAAAAAAATAAGTAAATAAAAACTAAAAAAAAAAATTAATAACATTATAATTTCTTTTCTTTTAATTGATCCAATGTTCTGATAAGCTCTTAACACGACCATATAATAATTATTTTTTTTTTTTTATAAAATTATTTAATACAATATTCACCATATTATATAATACAACTATTTATAAGAGTACCCATACCCACCTCTAAGAACTTGTCTAGATGAACACACACATATTCACATAATTATATATTAATATAAATAAATATGATATTGATCATGGAAAATTATAATGTAGATATGTAAGTCACAGTTTATTATGTAAATTAATTGTACAATATTAATAATAATAATAATAATTTTTATTAGTTTAAATTTTGACGGGTGGCAGTAATTAAATGGCGACAAATTATTGTTTTATCTTTCTTTTTATTTTTAATTATTTTGATATTGTCATTTATTGGAATTTAATTAGTCATATATAAATTTTAATTTCTATTTAATGGTGATAAATATTAAAATCAAAATGTATGTATATAATATTATAATATTAAATATATATACATACAGTATTGGTCAGAAAAATAGTTTATTTTTTATAGAATGGCTTAGAATAGAATAAAATTTTCAAGCGTAAAATGAGTAGCCATAGAACCTAAAATATAAATTCAATTGTAAGCTATAAGATTTGAACAAAGGAAGTTAATTAATAATAGGTACTATGAAAAATGAAATTGTTTATAAGCAGTGAGTAGAAACCAAGAAAATTTAATTTTCAATATTGTGTATGTAGTGGACTCTAATCAGTAAATTATAGTTGAGTGACCTAACCATTGTTTCGTTATAAAATTTATTTACTGGAACAGTAGAATTTTTTCTTTTATTGTAAAATTCTATGAGATTGCTGTCATTAGTAAAATTAATATTTATAGAAATGAAAGTATAGTTACAACAAAATAGCGTTCATAAAAAATTGGAAATGCGATGAAGAAGAATAAATTGCAAAATTGTGAACTTTTTCACATCAGAAATTTTTAAAGTAGAATAGAAGAATAATATTGTAAACAGGTGGGTATGAAATAACCAATATTGTTTTTCTACATGAGTGCCTTATGTTTTTTTATTTTTTGGATTCTAATCTGAAATGAAAATCTGAAATTTATATGTATTTTGTTTGAAAGTTGTTTTTATTTGATTTAATTAATTTTTGTCCGACATTTCGAGTAGAATTTGTTAGATTTTCAATTCTTTTTTTCTTTTGTTACAATATCCAAAACTGTAATAGGGCATGGAATACTGTAACTGATATTTGCCGCAGAGCAAAGTTTTATCATACAACAATCAAACTATAACCATTTTAATTTTATTTTTACATTATAATTAATTGAGCGGTATATTAACAAAAGCCCACAAGTCCATGTAGAACGATTTTGCGTGAATTTCGTAAAAATTAATTCTAGCAGTTTTTGGGGCTGGCTTTTTATAATTTTTTATGATTTTCAAATAAAATCTTTGTTTATTCCACTTTCTGAAATGCTAATACGATATAATACGTAGAATAAGGGAGTTATTTAATTTTATGAAATTGGCTAGTTTTATTAGTGAACGATTTGGATTTGACGATTTTTGAAAGTAAGCTTGTACATATAGCTTAAACAATAATAGTATATTGTCACCATTATCACTAAAATCTGAATGAAAGCCACAATGAATAATAGAGACAAATCAATAGTGACAAATTAATGAACCTTTATCTTATTGTGAATAATACTGTCATTTGTTGTTGTATTTTTGTTTTGAATGATACTGGCAGTTAAATTTTTCAAAGTTTAACAATTAATAATACTGAAAAAAGTATTTCAAATATATTTTCCTACTGTCACTACTGTCATGTTACTACTGTCAATACATTAATTTTTTAAATTTTTATTTTATTAATTAACTCATTTTTATAAGCTTTCAAGTTACAAATTTTCAAAAAAATTGCTGAAACGACCTACCTATTTTATTTACGAACTTTTTTAACTTTCAATGTGCAAATATTCAAAACAAATTCGTTCCTATCTCGATATAAAAAATCAATGAATGATAAACAGCTGTATCTATCATTTTTTTTTATTCTTGACACCGATTCAATTTTCATATAAAAATACAAAACGAAATGGAAACATTTTTTGACATAGATATAATCTTTGAATCATGAAATCAAAAGTGAATAATTGTGATATTCATGACAGAGCCCTATAATGGCTACTGACCGTTTTCTAGGTTTTCTGATAACAACTACTCATGATATTATGATAACACAAAACTTATAAATAAAAATAATTAAACTGCGAAAAATGCAATATCACTCGTAGAATTCAAACTCACAACTGATTACTAACAATAATAAATTGCATTAAATAACATTTTTAAATTACTGTAAAAAGGTAAATAAGCTTATAACAGATTACAATATGGAGATGTCGGGTTTTGAAAGAAAATAAATTTAATGTGCCAAAACATGCATATGGGAGTTGGTGGTTTTTTATTGCAATTATGTCTGTTTTTAAATTCAATCGCTTTCAGAAATGACAAATCTTGAAACTAACCTATACATTTTTAACCACAATTTATTTGAAATTTTAGTGGATTTGGACTTATTTTATTGTCAAAATTGTACTTCAAATACAAAATATTATTAGGATAATATACTTATTCTATATTTCTAAAATATGCCGACAAGTGCATTAATATACTTAGGTTTAATTAATATACCAGTCAATTTAACTACTATTTCCCCACACCATTTTGGTAGACTGTAACATATTATGTTATAATATCGACTATTACTAGATTTTTATCTTTTCTACTTTTTTAGATCTTTAAAAAATTTGCTTACATAGTTAAAATCAAGAATAGATCAAATGTGATAGTTTTAGATAAATATTAACTTAAAAGATAAATTACAATGTTAACCCTTTACTTCATACAGTGCCATATACGACTTTTTGTAATAATGATCACTTTTTTCTTTGTAGTTCTAACATATTATTAAAACTTCATATTTTTTTCAAAAATACATATACAAATGGCTTTATATGAAGTAAAGGATTATGGAATATTTAATGTATATTATCAATTCACATAAAGATAGCGTATTGTATTGTCGTCTGAAATGTTTTTATTGATAAAAAAAATATATCACCGTTCTGTGATTTTCAAGTATTATATCAATAAGGGGGCCAAAAATCTCAACTGCAAAATACTATATTTGTCGAACTGATATTTATCTGACCATCACTGTAAGCAGATGAATTGCATGCTACCACACAATATATAAAACTTGTGTTCTCGTCTCGTCTTATGTGGTACATTTATGAAAAATGTTTACTCACTCGTTTGATGTAAAATAACTGACAAGATATGATTTAAATTATAGTTTAAACTTGAATTTGTAATGACATATTTTGCATGGTATGTCAAGGAAGTAAATATAATAATATTCAATTATTTTAGCATGCAATAATTTTAATGTTACCATTGTCAGATTGTCAATAACAATATGTCAAAATGTATAAAATTTGATATCAAAATTGCAATTACAAAAAAAAAAAAACTGATTTAATTGCATATAAAGCAAGGTGAAAAAATCAGTATTGTTGTTGATTTTGAGATGTGAAATTTATTTAAGAAAATCTATTTTGATATTTGTACATTCATTACACCAAAAACCATATTCGCTGAAATAATCGCAAACTATCGTAACTACATCGTCCAACAACTAAACTAACATCGCAAATAATATTGTCCAATAGCTAAACGGTCAAGTATACCAAAGATATTATGACTTATGATGTATGATGATAAATATAGTGAATATTCTTATCTACTTGTTCCTAATTAGCTTGGTTTTATGAAGGGAAGATCCACTGTAAACAAATCTAGTTGAATAAAATCGATGGAACCAATTCGATGGCTTCCAGACTTATGTCGTCTAATTAAAGTAATGTATTTGATATGTTGCCCCCTAGTGTTATTTTACTAAAATTTCACAAGCTATAAATTTCCCAATACATTCTTATTAAAATAGATAGAATTTTACCTATAGAAAATGTCTTACAATGTTCATTTTAGACATACAATTTACTGGTACGGTCTATGCTAATTGTAATGTCCCTCAAGGCAGCCATCTGGGTTCATTATTTTTTATTATTTCCATCAGTAGCGTTATTATTCTTTATGCGGATGACATGAAAATATCTAAAGAAGTTATCCCATAAAATTACACTTTTTTGCTCCAAGATGACTTAAATTCCTTTAAGCAATAGTGCAAAGTTAACTATTTTGCAAGAAATAAGCACAAATGTAAAGTCATCGTTTTTAATTAATTCGCTTAACACCAGTTGCTGCTAACTATACTTTCAGTGACAGTGTTATTAAAAGAGTACCCTACTTTAAGGACATGGGGACGATTTTTGACGAGAAACTGTTTTTCAATAAACACCTCAACGCAATCATTAATAAAGCGAATTCTATGTTGTATTTCATTAAAAGATGGTCTAGGGATTTCGATGATCCATACATGTTACCAGATCATTGCATATGTCTCTAATTCATCCCAATGTTGAGTACGCTAGTCGAGTGTGGTAACCACACTTAAAATTGCATGTTGGTAGAATTGAGTCAATTCATAAAAAATTCCTGAGGTATGCTTTACGTAATCTAAACTTGGCTGACCCTCTTGTTCTACCTCCACATAAAGATCACTTAAAGCTACTTAATTTAGCTTTGATATGCCCTTTACTTACTTACTTGTTGGGCACTCCAGTCCTTGAAAGTCCTCGGCCGGACTTAGAATTGTCCCCCAATGGCTTCGGTCACGAGCGAAATCTCTCCAGTTGGTCGATTAAAGTTTTTTCATATCTGTCAATACTTCGTCTCCCAAACGAAAGTGTGGCCTTCTCGACAACGCGTTTCCATGGGCTTCAATTCAAAGTGTATCCTAGATGGAGCATTTTCAATCAATACGCTCTACATGACCTAGCCAGTGGAAACGTCTTATTCTGTCTTTTTTTTTGTCTAGGTTCATGTCGTTGAATAGGCTGGGTTAGTTCGGCATTGTATCTTCTTCTCCAAACCCCTTCGTCAGACATAGGACTATAAATGCAATGAAGAATTTTCTCTCCAAGATACCAAGTAAAAAAAATACCACGAATCAGAACCATATAGCAACACTGGAAGGATGAGAGTTTTGTATAAGTGCCTTGGTATTTTAGGATAACAACCTTGACCAGTTGTTTGGACAAACTGAAATAGTAACGGTTTGCAAGAGTAATTCTTCGCGTTATTTTAAGATCGATAAATAAACTCCTGAACTACCTCAAAATTATATGAGACGACAGTGATGTTTTGTCCTATTCTTATATGATGTTGTGAGTACATTTTATTTGATAAACCCTTTATGCACATAAACATTGTCTATTTTATGAACATTTTCTTTCGTTATTGTAAGATATTATCCCGAATTATATTATATTTGCATCCATTTTGTTTTTACATTTATATACGAAAGATATTTAAGAGTTATTAACATTTTTTTAAATTCAACCAAATTTTCGATACTTCCTTCTCCAATCGCTTTTCCATTAAGTGAAAAATAATTGGATGAAAAAGAAGATTCAAAGAAATCTGAGTTATAATTGATGTGGATGTAAAAAAATATATAAAATTATTATCAGATCTTTAAACTGACACTAATTCATAATTACAATTAATTATACAATGGCGGAGTCATTTTTAAAATGGCGTAATATTTTTTTCTTCTTGAAATTAAATAAAGTCAAAACATTTTTGTTGTAAAATTTGAAAATAGCTTTAGAGAAATATTTTAAAATCAGAAAGAAATTTTTTTACTTTGATATAATTTTGAAGGCCGGTCAAATCACTTTTATATAATATATATATATTTATATATATACATACGAGTACTTTATATGAACAAAGAAATAATATTTTATCAGGAAATTTTATCTTTTGTTTTCTCATCAACCAAACTAAATTATTTTTACATACCGTTTTGTTATATATTATCACATGAACATACATTTATATACATACATATGTATATACATATTGTGTACATAAACATATTTAATTTTGTTTGTTGATGTGGCAAAAAAATTTTACAAGAAAATATATAATATATATATATATATATTTTATATAAAATGTATTTCACCATGTTTTCCGCTTGTTATTTTAATTTTCCCCTGAATCCATGATTTTTTACTTACATTGAATTTGAATGTAAGTTTTCAATTTTTTTTTTTTTACTTTAATTCATGCAAAAGAAATTCAAAATTATTTTGTTTTTTTTTTGTGATTTTAAGTTTTCTCATCATTTGCTCTGCTCTGATGGTCTCTATTTTAATAATTGATCTCAACATAAAATCAAGTGCTTATCAACCCCTATAAATCGCAATTTAAATGTCTTGAAAATAATTTACCTCATTTGTAGTTTATCTCTCATGAGAGAAAAATAATACATAAAAAAAAAAAACAAAAACGACACAAAAAAAAAATAGCGATCAACAAAAAGTAATCTGCACTTGAGAATGTGAAAAGCTCATAATTTTGTTCTAAAAATCAAAATTTGTTTTTTGATTTCTATAATTTTATTTTTATAAAATAAAATTTTCTGTCCATCCCATTTTTTGTTAGCATGGTTCAATAATTTAAATAAATTTGATCACAAAACTATATTTTAACTTATTTAAACCAACTCTCATTCATAGAAGAAATAATTGAATTATCATAGAGAATAAAGACATAATAAATCGTGCGATAAATGGATGTGTTCAGTTAACAAAATATGTAGTAAAAGCCAGCTCTCAGCGCTTATATTATGTCATCAATTGCCATTGCAATTATGCCATACGTGAGTGTAAATCTTATCGTTCCAATCCATTTCCATTGATTCATCATCGGTTTATCATCGGTTTGAACTCTATGCGCTAAGAACGTCAAAAACCAAATAAATACAAAAACAAAAAATATTTTCTATTTTGACAATTTAAAAAATTTATTTTGAAGTGTAGCAAAAAAATTATTTATTTTCGTAAATTATTGCTTCATATTTAAATTTAATATAGACATTTTGACAATTTTGTGAATTTTGAAAAAACTGTTCACTGTTTTTTTATTTTAATTCAGCATTATTTACTTTACCTGGAAATATTTTTGTATGGTGTAATAATTTGTGTTTTGCTGCCGTGCAATTCAATGTGAAAATCGTGTAACTGTTTTTACACGGGTTTCACTATTTTTCGTTTTTTAAATTCTACACACAAAATTCTATAAAATGCAAAAACCCGTTTCTATATCTGTACTCTTTTGCCGGCAAGGCAATTGAAACCTCGGTATCATGTAACTTTTAGAAAACGAAGAGATTCCAAAGTGAAAACCATGTATATAATAAACAAAATATTTTACATTATTTTTTATTTCGTGTTCATTGATATTTTTTCAAATTTGCTACAAAAGTGAACTTGTTGAAAACCAAGCAAAAACTATCTTGTTGTGACCGTTATTTCTCCGTTCGTCTCTCATATATTTGAATATTGAGTATAACGTTTTGTGTGCATAAACATTCACTTGCCTTGCTTAGAATATTATTACTCTCTTATTATAATTTGGTTGTATTTGACGATTTGATCGAACCATGTCGTCCCGTGGCAAATGTATGGTTGATTTAGTTTTAAGAACGTAAATATACAAACCGAAAATAATGTATAATAATTTGCATGACTTTTATTCAAAGTCAAGTATAAATTCAAAGTAAAAATCATGTAATTAGAGTTAAATATTTTTCTAATAATTTTTCAATTGCAAATATTTTTTATACTTGATTCGTACTTGATTCAGTTGCATATTTCGAAGAAGAAAATACCATTCTAGATATCTCAACAGATGATAAACTCATTATGAACCTCCAGCAGAAGATATTCGCAAAAAAAGCTTAGAAAAAAAAATATATTTAGTAGAACAGTAGCAGCTTCAAATAAAAGAAAATTTAACATCAAGCATTACTGATTATAGGCCAGAAAAAACTGAAAATGCATAAACTTAAAATTTTGCTTTTAAAAACTGAAAATTTTGTAAAAAACACGTTGATTATCTCGAAAAAATTCGCTATTGTTTTGGTTGATGCGCTACATCATTCCCTACAACTTTTTCATACACAACTTTCATATCAGACTTGCCGTTTTTCAGGTGTCAGGTTTCTAATCCGATTTTTTTTAACCCTCTGTAGCCCAGGTAAATTTAAAGATAGACCCCTCTGCATATTAAATTTTGATATTTTGTCAAGCTTATTCAATATTTACGGTTAAGTTTTTCTTACAATATTAAGTAGGCCAAGTACAAACGCTTAAGCTTCATTTTCTCAAAACAACAACCAAAACTGAGTTACACGATTTTCACTTTGCACGGCAATGATGATTGCTTGAATTTAAATTTTATTTTTAATAAATAAAATCTCATTACAGTCAATTAACAAAGACGATGTAATTTTTGTTCGTTATTTTATTAAAAAAAAAAATTGTATTTTCTTCAGTAACAAATTATTAACACCTGCGGCTGGGTTGAGAGTGACTGACTTACTATAAAGTACTAAAGAAGAATATTAACATGCATCAAAATTTTCCTAGTAAAGCTGTATGACGAAAATTTGTTTTAAAATTCTGGAATAAAACAGGTAAAACAAAAATTAATTCATGGAAAATTTGTTTTTTTTTTTTTTTTTGCTCTTGAAGATGTGATTTTTTTCGACATTCCTAACCAAAAAATTTTCTTTTTCTTTTGTAACATGATGTTATTTAAAATAATTCTGTTTTTCGTTTTTTATGTTAATTAAGACTTCTGGGTAATTTAAAAGAAGATCACACATCATAAAGTAAATTATCCTGTAATTTTATGACAAATTTTTTTTTTTAATTTTTATTTAAATATGCTTTAAAATTCGATGTGATCTTTTATTTATGATAGCGATTTAATTTTTCGACAGATATACCTCAAACTTTTATTTCATATAATGCAGAGAATTGAATTAAGCGGATGTTGTCGTTTAAATAATTATACTTTAAAAGTAAATATAAAATTAGATATTAAAAAAAACAGTATGACATTAATTTCATTATAATTAAATTAAATTTATATATTTATTTCCAGACTCGATCTCGATCAAACCAAATATCATGTCAAATAAAGTCATAAAGTTCTTGTTTTCATACAGAACATTTCTACGGTACATATGTGTGTCGTTTAAGTGCAAATTGCATTTGATACTGTCGATAGAAAGATATTGATGAAAGGAGTTACAGGTAGAAAACTTAAGTGGTTTCGCAGCTATCTTTTTAACAGAACTTAATATGTGGAATGTGCAACTGTGAAGAGCAACTTAATGGACATTAATTATGAAGTTATTCAGGGAAGTTCATTCGGCCCAACTTTTTTCTCATGTTACATAAGTAGCCTACTTAATGTTGATCTATGCGGGAGATGTTTGCAGAAGATTTAGCTATAACATATACAGAAGACAACAGTACAAATCTGCAAAACTCTATAAACCTCTATATGATGATTATAGAGTCATGGTTGAGTAAACATAAACTTACCCTAAACCTTAACAAAACCAAATATATGATCTTCACAGATAATACATATGATATGCTTCAGATTAAACTGAATGATTGTAATATTGAAATGGTTCATCAATACAAATATCTAGGAGTTATAGTGGATAGTAAATTGAGTTGGATTCCTCAAATTAAAGAACAAATATTGAAAGGAAGGAAAATTGCAGGAATATTTCAATTAATTGGCAGGCTAGTGCCAAACCAAGTAAAAATGTCGGTGTATTACAGTATGTTTTATAGCGTCATCACATATGCTATACAAGTTTGGGTAAGTAATTTTAATAAATATTTAAATGATGTGCAAGTAATTCAAAATAAAGCGATAAAAAACGTTTTTGGTCACAAGAGAATAATATGTCCTACCAAACATATATACATAGTACTCACAACATTTTGCCAATTTAGTTGATGATTGAATCCAAATTGGTTACTCATGTTTATATGATGGTAACAGAAAATATAAATTTAAACACCCTATAAGATCAGCAGGAAATATCAAAATAATATCTTCCAATATCAGATACAATGGACTAGATAACCTATATAATACAATTTGTATAATACAATTCCTAGTGCGATGAAAGATATTAATAGTTTAAAAAAATTCGAAAGAAAAATAGTAGTATATTATCGTTCCAAAATCTAGTATATAATAGAATATATGTTTAAGTAATTAGTAAG
Organism: Argyra leucocephala; assembly: GCA_963942445.1. Taxonomy (NCBI): domain Eukaryota; kingdom Metazoa; phylum Arthropoda; class Insecta; order Diptera; family Dolichopodidae; genus Argyra; species Argyra leucocephala. Next base: position 161,769,988 of record OZ012678.1, read on the forward strand.
TATGTACAGTAGGTTTAGTTATAGTGATATATCTTATCTTTGTTTTATTAATGTTCAATATTGAATTATTTTATAATAAGTGAATCTTGCTGGTACTGTTATTGTTTTGTTTTTCTATTATCCACTATTTACATACCACATTATATACCGCACTATTTACATTGAATTATATTTTGTATATTTCGAATTTTTGTTTACACTGATCTGTTTTATTAGAATATATTATACACTCTGTACTAGCAATTGGGCTCATTTGAGAATTCTTAACCTTCGCTTGGGCGGCAAATGAAATATACGTAAGCGGGCAAGATTAACATATGTTAATATTTTTGGTTTTTCCATATATTTTGTATGGAGAATTTTTTGAAAAAAATAAGTGATTTTTATGTTTTTATTATTATTTTTGTATTTGCATTACTGTTACTTTTATGTTTGCTTTTATTACCTACGAATATCTATCCGCTAAGATATTTTTTTGGAAATACCGGAATTTTAGAAAAAGAAAGTGCTACTGGGGACTTCCGTTTGTTCCAAGGTACTTATAACAGAGTTAGTAGTTCCGACAACAACAGTGTTAAATAAAATATATATATTTTGGAAAGATTATTTATTGAATTTTCAATATTTGCAATAATATGGAGGAATTCAAAATTTTATGTGCCATTCAGGTAGGTAGGTAGTAAATAATTTTGTAATGTTTAATAAAAGTGCAAAAAACACAAAAAATCAGTGTTTTTCTTCAAAAAAACCCATTTTTTAAATTTCCTATATTTTGGTGTAAATATTAATAAATTTTTTCGAAATCAAGCAAAACTATTCAAAATATATGAAATTTAAAAAAAAATGCCGTCACAGGTATATGACACTTTTTTTTATTGAGTTTTACTATTAGAAACACAAAAAATCCAAAAATAAAATTTAAAAAAAAAATGCACACAAGAGATACAAAAAACTTATTTTTACAGGTTATCGTTTGAGGAAGAACAAGCATATTTCGCTAGATTGGTGGAACATGTGCTAGACGATGAACATGCTGATGTAGAACCACCGGAAGAAATAGTATTTGAACCAGTTGCTGATCCCTCAAGAGTCGAAAGTGATAATAATGATGAAAATGAAGATTATTATCGCAAAATAAAAATGAAGAATCAGATGCTCAAAGAATGCATCTTAGACCTAAGTGATGGTCCTGATTCTGAGCGTGAGTCATTAGATGATGAATCAGAAGTATACAAGAAGAAAATAATCCCATTGTTGATTCAAATCAATATTTTAGGAAAGGATGGCACAAAGTGGAATAAAATTCCATAAATTTATCAAAGGCTAGACAACAAAATTATTTTTATATAACAAAAAAAATTTCACCCAATTATATTAAGCTAGAAGATAACCATGATTTGGACTCAGATCACTCTGCAGTCATACTAAATCTATATGAAAAGGTTATTAAGAAACAGTCGAAACCTCTGCTAGCGAACAAGACAACTGACTGGGCTAGCTTTAAACAAGTGATAGAAAACAAAATAAACATAAAAACAAAACTAAGATCTAAATGTGATATAGATTCTGAAGTTGAAAATTTTATTAAAATTATTCAAAATGCTGGATGGAATAATACAAAAAATTGTGAATATAAATCGGTAGGATTCAACTACCCTAGAGAAATATTAAATATGATAAAAATAAAAAGAAGAGCTAGACGCAGATGGCAACAATCGCGTGATCCGGCAGACAAAACTCTGCTAAATAGATTAAATCAGAATTTTAAAAGAAAAATTAAAGATCTTAAAAATGAAAATTTTGAAAAATATATAAAAAATTTATCAGCTAAAAGAGAAAATAACTACTCGTTGTGGAAAGCAACAAAGAGTACAAAACACTCGATCTCTCAAATCCCGCCAATCAGAATGAAAAATGGTGAATGGGCGAGATATAATAAAAATAAAGCTGAAACATTCGCAGATCATCTTTAAGAAATTTTATGTCCAGACGAGACAGATTCGGATGATCTCACTGAAGAAAATAATAATTGGCAAGAAAATGTCATATCACCATTTTCAGAAATAGTTGAACAAATTAAAAAACTCAGAGATAAAAAAGTTCCAGGTTTTGATCTAATTACATCGGAAGTCCTTAAAGAACTTCTAAGAAAAGCTATAACAATGCTAACACGCATTATAAACGCTGCTATAAGAATAAGGTATGTGCTGAATATGTGGAAAATAACAGAGATAATTATGATACCAAAGCCAGGTAAGCCCATAAATTAGGTCAAATCCTACAGACCAATATCATTACTACCAATAGTATCAAAATTATTTGAAAAACTATTATTGATTCGAATGAGAGCGATCATAGAAAATAGTAATCTGATTCCAAATTATCATTTGGCTTTAGATCTAAGCACTCGACAATCGATCAAATTCATAGAATAACAGACATAATAGAAAAAGCTTTAGAGGAAAAGAAAGTAGGTTCTACCATATTTCTAGATGTAGCCCAAGCTTTTGATAAAGCATGGCATCGAGGCTTAATAAATAAACTAAACAATATGTTACCTAAACAATACGTAGATATACTCTCATCATATCTAGAAAACAAACTATTCAGAATAAAACAAGACGAAGAGTATTCTACTATTAGAGATATTAAAACGTGTGTGCCTCAAGGTAGTATTCTGGGTCCCATATTGTATTTGCTCTACACCAATGATTTACCAGAAATGGAAAATATAACTGTAGCTACATTCGCTGACGATACTGCGTTGATGGCAGTAGGATCAAATATTGACGAGGCTACAAATAAATTGCGAAGAAAACCATGCTAAATAACTAGGAATGGCATTAGATGTCAAACTTAGATGGAAAGAGCACGTCAAAAAGAAAAAAATTGAGGTTGAAAATAAATATAGAGAAATGTACTGGCTCTTAGGTCGAAATTCTAAATCACCTATACATAACAATATTTTCTTATATTATCAGATAATCAAACCGATATGGTTGTGAGGATGTGTCAAACAAACACATGTACTTTGTAAAAAAAAAAAAAAAAAAAAAGACAACAAAATCTTTTCCGACACAAAAATCGATAGGTCCGATATCAATTAACAAAAAGTTTAACTGATTGTGAAACATTTGCCGCAATTTTCAATACATCAGTGGTTGACATAAATTTTTAATTTAACTTAAGAATTTTATTGAATATTTTTTATTTTGTTTTAAATTTTCAAATTAATTAGCGTCTGGGTATCAAAATATTTTTTTTATATTTATAGATTCCATATAATAGACACTCCAACTATTTTCATTATTTTATTTCTATTTATTTTTTTTATGTTTTTTTTGTCCGTATATTTGCAAAAATCTATTGATAAGCAGATGTACATGTAAACTGCTTCAATTTATTAAATTAAATTTCTTATAGCTTTCATTTGGCGTACCTTGCGTATCAGGGTTCATTAATTAAATATATAATTTGTAAAAACTAATGTCAAAATTCTAATGCGAGAAACATCAAACGTTAAAAGTCAAACTACAACGATCACTTGCAATACAATTGAAACAATAGCATTTTCATCGGATTGTCAAACATTTTGTTGATGATCATCAAATGTTTTTGCATTTAATCTTAGTTTGACATTCCCATTATACCCAGATAATAAAAATTTTTGAGTTTTTGTTGTTGCTTGTTTTGTCACATGGAAAAAAATGTTTTTTTTATTTTATTTCTGATCTCCTAGTAAATTTTTGTTCGTAACAAACAAACAACCCATCATTTGCCATTAAGACATAAAAATATGAATTAAATTCTAAATTGTTAAATAAATTTTCATCTCATTTTCATTTAGTACAATTTGTTGGTTCAGAATCTATAACTATCTCTATATATGTATAATAACTTATTGTTTCCACCTACCTTTATCTCGTATAACATTTTACAATTTGTATTTCTTTTGTTGTTTTTCTTTTTTTTTTTGTTTTTATACAAAATTCAAGATTCCAATAATAATATACACTTTTATTAACATTTGCAATTGCAAGCAAACAAGCAAGCATTCTAAAACATTCTAAAATGGCAACTAACTATTACAATAAATGAATTTTATTTGATTGCATTGTTTTTTTTTTTTATTTTTCAAATAAATTCCAAAACAATCTTGTTTTATATAATTTCAAATCCAGTTATAAAAAGACACAACCGTCAGAACGTTAACAAGATTAACAAATTACGTTGAAGAAAACTTCAACAAATGGTGACAAAAATTCACGACAATTGACACCCCTGTGTCACTTTAATAGCAAATAATTTCCATTAAGTTAACAACAAAAATAAAAATAACAAAAAATATAATGAGAAAAGTGAACTTATTTTAAGAGACTAGGTAGATATAAAAAAAAACATATTATAAAAGCTTTTTTAAATTGAAATGATAAAAAAAAACGAGTTAAAACGAGTTGTTTCCAATTTCTTTTACCATTGTGGTGATTATTGTGTTCAAATCAACATTTTTTTTTGTTTTCAGATTTGTTCAGATTTTCAATGTACAGAGTGGTATAAAAACTTACCGCCTTGTTAAAAATAATTGTGTAGCGGTCTAAGTTGGTAAACTTCCAAGATAATTTAAATTTTTGTAAAAATTTAAATTGAAAAAACATGTAAAATATGGATAAAATCAAAAAATAAACACTGCAACAGTGTTTAGCAATTCAGCTTATATTTATCATATGCTGAATTGTTAAATACTGCACCAGTGTTTATTTTTTGATTTCACCCTAAGTCATTGATTCTCTACAATATGAGTTTTACTATTGAGGTTAAACTAACTGATAAATTTATTGACAGCATTTTTTACGATTACGCACTCTTTTGAATAGCATGGGTCCCGAATGCGATCCCTGGAGTACTACCGATGCAACAGGAAAATTGTATGAGCAAAAATGGGTGATCTTTACATAAGTTTCTTATTTTTTGTTGTAGAATCCAAATTTGCATTAAAAAGTACTTCTTCCCATTTAAAAATCTCAATTTCATCCAATTTCGGCATAAAAAACCCTTTTTTCGTCCTTCCCGGATGTTGTAAATATCACCAATCGATAGATCACCCTCGATATAGTCAATCATTTTTTTTTTAAATTTGAAAATAACGGTTCCTTTCCTTCTAAAAAGCTGATACACATTCTCTGGAACATCCGGTATATATAATAGTATAAATATATATACCGGGTGGCCCGTATCAGTTTGTTAATAGGTTAAGGATGAGCCGTTATTTTAAAAATAACAATTTTTTCTTTTAAATTTTAAAATAACGGCTGTATAATACGTATAACCTGGGACATCCGGTATAATAGTATATTAGTCTAAATTACATTAATATTATTTCAAACAACAAAAACAACTAATTTATAAATTTACTTTTGAAGCACCTTGTTTATTCATAAATAAATATAATTATTTATTATTTAAAATTATAATTAGAAACACCGACGCGACATATAAATTATATTTACTCACCGATCGCACTATTGACTTCACCACAAAGCGCCTGAATAACAATAAAAAAACAAAATTAACTAAAAAAAAAAACAAAAAAAAACGTAAAAACAAAATTACTGCAATAATTTTAAATGATATCACAGCAAAATGAAATACAAGAGAATCTCGTCTCGACATCAGTTATGGAATGTTTTCCACATAGAAACAACTTAAAGCGAAATATTGTAAGAGTCGCATGATTCTACATAGTGATTTGTTTTTTATTTACTTATTTAAAATTTACATAGATCACTATGACATCCTAAAAGGTCTATCTCAGAAGATATCACGGATCGTGATTCCGAAACGTTTTTCAAATTATAATCAACGTAGACCAAAACGCGCCATGAAAAAACAGTTTTCAAATTGTAATCAACATACAGCAAGCTACTAAGATTTTATCTACAAAGATATCATGGAATTGTTTGATCGTAAACAGTTGTTCAGATTATAAGCATCGTACACCAAGCTGTAGATACAAAATGACTATTTGGGCAGATCCCACAGTAATTCAAAATCATACCAAAACCTGAAATTAAACTTGATTCAGTTAGAACAATTTATCTATTTATTCACCTAGTAACCTTTAAGACCTAGTGAATGGAAATAAATAATCCTAAATATTTTTAGACTGTTTTAGATTATTTTATGTTAATTCAATTTTATATCATAACTGTTATGTGATTGGAGTAAAAATGTTTACTACAACAGATGCTACCTAAAACTGCTAAAATACTGTTATGATGCGTATTTCGCATTATAGAAAAGCAAATAAATATTGGATATTCGACCCCTGTCATTGTTTTAAGATTTCTATATTATATCTTCACATAGCAAATAACGGAAGCTACATATTTTTTACTGAGGCAAAGACATAGCGCGTATATCAAAACACAACAGATCGAGATTCTTTGTTTTTTAATTTTCCTAAAATAATTTTCAGTTTAATCTAACCAAATTGACATAAAAAAAAATTATTTTTCACTGCTTTTTCAGTGACTCTAGTTCTCTTATTATTATGATCATTATTTTCTTGGAATTGAGTGATCAAAACAACAACAACAACAAAAACAAAATTAAGTTGACTGCTGCGGTAAGACTGCTTGACTATAAACCTGATGGATAATGAATCGTAACAAAAAATTTACCTGTTGATTACCGGCTTATTAAAAAATATTTTAATCCGTATGGCAAAAAAAAATAATAATAACAAAAAAACAAAAAATTACTTCTCACACAATGGGAGTGTTTTGATCAGAATTGAACAATACCAGAAATTTTAATGCAAAGAAGATAAGAGGAAAACAATTCAAAAACAAATCACAGCTACATTACTAAAGAATTCAAAATAAACAGAGTAAGGTAAATCAAAAGATAAAAAAAAAAAAGAAAAAAAAGAGGATTAAATTTAAAAAATTTTAAAAATTAAATTATTATTTTTTAATTTTTTTTTTTTTTTATTTTTTTTTTTTGTATATTTTGTTTACAAATTAACTTGCAAATTTATAAAAGTTTATGTCATTTTTGATTCATTTTAATGAATTCGTTAAGATAAATTTGCAAAGAAAAAAAAATTAAAACAAAAATAGAAAAACAAAATAAAAAAAAAAAAAAAATTTTATTAAAATTATGTTGATTTTAATTTTAAAGCACAGATCTTTACCATTAAATTGAAATTGTTTTTGTTGTTAATGTTGTTGCTGGTTAACCTTGATCGAATCGAAATTAAAAAAAAAAAAATCCAATTATTCAATAATGGAGTTACGATTTTGTACACTACCAAGTATCAATAATTGTTATCTGAATTGAATTCTATAAAAAAAAAAAATTAATTTAAATTTTACTAGATTTTTTATTTAAATTTTGAAATTTGACAATAATGACTATTTGAATATATATTTGGATTAAAATTGAATATTTGATTAAGAAGAAATTAATACCATACAAGAAATATAAATGGAAGAATTGTTTGAAAAATATATTGAGAGGAAGGTTCGATAATTTTTTTTAAGGTTAGTAAAAAGCTTAAATTTCAACACAACTCAAATTTTGATATAGGTTATTTAACTAAATCCTATTATTTAGATCTACGACTTATAGCTGATATTTGGAGCTTGTAGGTTTCGCTCGATTCTGAAAAATTGAGTTGAGCGTGAGTTTAGCTTGGCATTTGAGTTAGCTGTTTTATTACTCTACTATTTTTATACATTTTCTGTGGCAAATGATGTGAGACCTGAATACGATTATCGAACCACATAGTCAATAGTGCATATACGATATTCTAGAATGGTTTGAATCTTATTTAAAGTATGAAAGAACTCAAAGAACAAAAATCAATGGTTGCTTGTCAAATCCAATCGAGGTGTCATATGGTGTGGCTCAAGGAAGTGTCTTAGGTGTGTTATTGTTTCTGATTTTTATTAATGATATGGAGAAGGCGGTGAATTATGGTAAATTGATACAATTTGCGGATGATGCATTTTAATATATTGCTGGAGAATGTGTAAGTTAATGTGTTGATAAAATAAATGTAGATTTAAATAGTTTAGGTAGGTGGCTAAATATAAATAAACTTAAATTAAATATAGATAAAACTAAATGTTTAATTATAAATGAAACGGAAAATGAAAATATTAATATTATTATAGATAATAAAAACCTTGAAAGAATCGAAGATATAAAGTACTTAGGAATAATAATAAACTGTAAATTAAATTTTAAAAGTCATATTAATTATGTTTGTAAAAAGATCGCTAAAAAAGTAAATTTTTTTAATCAAATTAGAAATAAAATATCTATTAAGTTTGCAATCAATTTACATAATACAATGATCAAACCACACTTTAAATATTGTTCTTCTATATTATTCATGTGTAATTCTGAAATGATGGGTAGATTGCAAAGAATTCAGAACAAGTCTATGGGAGTTGTTCTAAGATTGAATCGCTATGCTTCTGTACATGCAATGTTGGACACGTTCAAATGGCTAAATATTGAACAACAAATTAAAATGAATGTTTTGATCATTGTATTTAAAATAAAAAACGGGCTTTACCCAAATTATCTATGTAATAAAATTGTATATAATGGAGACATCTATAATTATAATTGACAAGCATTTAAGGTCCTGCGCAGTAGACACCTTTTTATTTTATTTCGATTCTCCTACTCCTTAATGAATTTCTAATATATATAATATATAAGATTGTATATAAAACAAAAATGCGCACACAGTTGAAAATTTTGTACTCATATGATTTTATTATTCAGCAAATACATTATGCATAAGTGAGATATTATGAAAATAATAAACAAAAGTAAATAGATTTATGGAATAAAAGTCGAGTTTCCTTTCACTAATCATTTGTATTTATTTTGCAAATATCGATATTTCGGAAGCAACTTACTTCCTTCATCACAAAAGGTAAAAAAATCACAAAAAGTAAATAAATCAGTAATTATATTTTATATTATGTACTTGCGAATGAATCTATGTACATATGCCAAAAAAAAACAAAGAAACAAATTCATCTCAAATAAAAAATATAAAAAAGCAAAAACAAAAAAAATCAGTTGAATTGTTCATATGACGAGCAAATTTATTTTTATATAGTAGAGTTAGAGTACTTCATTTTGATATAGTAGGTCACTTGAATTCTTCATTTTTATCTTTTTAAGTAACTGTTTCTAATTTTTTGTTATTTGTAGTAATAATATAGTTTTTATTAAAATTATGTATTATGTAGGTATATATATATACATACCTCTTTAATAAGAAAACTTTTTATTTTTAGTAATTTTATCACTAAATGCTTCTTACAATAGGGAATATATCGGAAACGAAGCAGTATATGAGGGACGTGTATTTATGTGTCCTAAATAAAACTTACTAACCACAAAACTTTTTATTAAACACGAATCGTTTCTGCTATATCGTGCGAAGTCTATGTCAGTACGTAAATTACTGTTTTTTTAAAAACTTTAAATTTGACTTCAACTTGAAATATAATTACTCAACAGGGGCCCCTAGTACATGAATATAATTTAAGAAATAATGCTAACTTTAGATTAGATTTTTATAGAAATGAAAAAACAAAAAATATGATCATGTACAAAGGTTTGCAATTATATAACAATCTTCCTACAGAATTAAAAATGGAAAGACCGTTTGAGTAGATTTAAAAACCAAATTAAAATTCATGTAAAGGATAATTTTTAAATTAATTAAATTAGATTAACTCCATATTAAGTAAATTTATTTTGATTATTTATTAATGTATGAATATTATTGTAATTGTAAATAGTTTTATATGAACTAAATAAAAATAATAAATAAATAAAAAATAAATAAATTATTGAACATGGCCAGACAATCGATTAACTTTTAATATTGTGTGTATATTATTATTAAATTATATGTGCGTTCAAAAGTTAACTTATAATATTAAAAATACGATTAATGAATTGATTTACATTCCAAATATACCTTCTTATATTATTCTTCTTCTTTTAATACAACTATGTCCTGGTTATTAGTAATTAGTAATATAAAATAAATTTATATAATTATAAATTTTTTAATTAGAAAATATTAAAATATTATTTTACTTTTATTAAAAGGAACAAGCTCGATTTATTAATATTCGATCTTGATATCTTACAGTTCCGTACTTAATTAAGCACGAAAAGGTGATTCTATCTAAATTACTGTTATGAGCATAAAAAAAAATAGATATTTTATATCACTATTGTATCTATAATTATTATTATTATTTGTATTAACAACAAAATTATTTTAGGAATTGTTTCGTTCATCATAACATAACACTACTAGAACTTATCAGTAGGTATTTATAGTGTTAGAAGACTACCTATACAACTCTTGATTTTCATTTTGATTGATTTTATAACTTATTATACAACAATGTTGTAATAATGTTGAAATATAAACTTAAAAAATTGTAATATGTTGTATTTAGGGTTCCCAAATCGAACTTTGAATATAGTACATTTTCCGTATCAAAAAAAGAGTACAAAAGTGAACAAAATGAAATCAAATAAAATGATGTTAGTAAATCAAATTATTATTTATTTAAATTAATAAAAAAACATAATAAAACTAAATATTAACAAAAATAAACTTAAAAATAAACACAGAAATTAAAATATGAAACTTTAACAAAAAAATAAAAACAAAAATTAATGTATTTAATAAAATAAAAAAATTTCATATTACATTAGGTATTTTTTAGTAAGTTGTAAGTTCTTTATATAGACTTATTGACCAGTAGATATAGGTTATATATCCTTAAGTTAAATTATCGGTATTTTAAATAATTTTTAATTTTTAATAAAATCGTCTTATTCATTTTTATTAAGTCATGAAACTGAGAGCAATCCAATTTTTTAAAATTGTATTTGCAACTAATTAAGTTCTCTATTAAGAAAATAATAAACACAGCACACCACACATAATGACATTACAAACTCCAAATATGATACTGCTGAAACTTTTTCTAAAAGAGTACAAAAAGTGTAATTACTTTAAAAGTTTAAATTTTTGTAAAAAGAAAGTGTACAAAAGAGAAGCTTAAGAAAAACTGAACATTCTTGCTATAAAAAAGTACAATGGGCACCCTAGTTTTATTGTAATGTAATAATTCTAGTATATTGTATAATTATTGTAAAATTTCGTAAACTGCTTGACCTAAATATAGTATACATAAATAAATAAATAAAATTAGAATAGAATTGCAGTAATGGAATTAAAGCTTAAAATAGATTAGGTATCAATTCATTGCTAAAAAGTTAAAAATTAAATAAAACTATCAATTTAGAAGAAAATAAAGACTATATGATATTAGAAAATAGGAAGCAAAAACACAAAAATACGTATAAGTAAAATAGTAAAAAAAAAAACAATTTAAAAATGAAAAAAAAAATAAATCATAATTATAATATAAATTTTTTATTTGAATTATAAATATTACACCAACATTATACATTTTGTAAAAGTACGCTATCGGATTTATTATTTAAAATTTAAAAAAAAAATTATTGTTGCATTTCTGTTTTATAAACAATTAAAGTTTCTACACTTCGTAATTTATCACAGACAGACGATTTTGTAAAAGGCACTAAGACACAAGCGCTTATAAATGATTAGTCCCTAACTACTTCACCAACAATTTTTAATTTCGATCGAGCAGAAAATCCAAAAAGTTATGTTTTTTTTACTTGTTTTTCTTTAGCTTGCAATGCTTATTTATTTATTTATTCTATTGGGTGATGTAGGGGTCAAAATAAATTTTTATTTGATGCCTGTATTTTGGTGAATTAATTTAAATCGGTTTTATTAGCTCAGTGTGTTAAGGCGTCATGTTCATATCACAAGGTTTGTGAGTTCGTTTGAGGCAAATTACATTTTTTTTAAACTATTTTTTTTGTTATTTTATTATAAAATTTATAATATTAATTTTTACAATATAATATAATAAGTAAAAACAAATTTTTTTTAATAAAACAAAAGTCATTTTTAATTATTATTCTCTTAACAATTATTTCTACACACATGAAAACTTTAGTTTAGAATAAATCTAAGCATACAAATTATGTATACTCATTACTTGTACATCTATTGACAGTTCACTCCACAGTGCAGTTGACACTATATATACAATTTGCCATTACCTTACCCTACCTACATTATACTCAAACAGCTGAATTAAATAAATTATAATATGTACTGTATTTTGGTTAGGAAATGTTATTGGTATTATTGCAGAAATTGCTTAAAGCGTCGCGTCGCGCTTTATAAAATGTTTGATATTTATCAGAAATTTTGTGTTAGTTCGACTCTATTCTATTTTGAGTTAAATTTTTTTTTATTATTTTTGGATTATTGCATTTGGCTTTTTGGAATTTTAGACGCTCTAAATGCATACATTTTATCAAAATTTTATGACAACTGTGAACCCTCGAGAGAGTTCAAATTGGATATAATTCGGAATCTTATAAATACGCCACAAAATACTTAAAAGAGGACTACAATAAAAAAACACTCATCTGTACGAAACTGAATCATCTGTACATGAAGTTGATCTGGTCACTAACCAATAAAGACAAGTCTTCATCGGTGTGGTTATTGCAGCAAAAAAGGTAATCAAAGACGAATTGGATGTGCCCAACATGTAAAATTCCTCTGTGGTTCAGCAAGACTAACAGTTGCTTTAATGATTTTCATCCAGCAAATGCATCTTAATTTGGGCGGTGGTATGATATTTATACCACGTCCTTACACAGAACTTTTTAAGGATATATATATTATGTATATAGTTTTTGTTTTTAGTTTCAAATGAATGACTTAAATACCCACGTAACATTTTATTGTTATAAAAACAAAACTGGTGCTATAAGACTCTTATATGACTCCCGATGAGCGCTAAAGCTGTTATAATGATGTTTTTTATGCGAATAAAATGATTAGTATTGCTATAAGAATGTTCTTTGCAATTAAAAAGTATATTTTCTTTTATTTATTTAAAAATTGGTTATTTTTGAAGGGCAATGTATTTTTTTGAAGTATTATTATAATAAATGTCAATGAAAAGAATTCTTTCCCAGCCAAATTTTGCATTTTGGTCAAAATAATTATAAATATTAATACAATTATTTTTAATCGCAAAATATTATTTATTAGTAAGACAAATATAAAAATATGTAATTAATATCTAACTCTCTTTCTCATGAAATAAATGTAAACTCCATAAAACTATTATTTTAAAATAAAAAATTATACCTTTCTCACTCTTGCATAACATAAATTATTTCAAATGAATTTCATTTCAAAATAAAAACACATACACTAATATATATGTTTACTTATCCTATCCAAATGTTACAGTAATTGCTCTGGTGCTTTATAGGATTATAGAATAATGTTTCACAACAATTACTGATCACTCAAATTAAAACTAATACTGCTATAAGAGTGTTTATAATAGTGTTGTAAGAGTGCGCAACAGTCTTATAGCAATAAAATTGTTACGTGGGCAAAATGCAACCAAAAAATTGTTACTTTTCACTTTGCAATTCATCTATTTCAAGTTTCATTTACAAAATAAACATACTTTTAATTAATAATTTCCAGACAAGAGACAGAGTAATTAACAAATAACAAATTAGATGAGTACTAGATATTAGACTTTACAATTCATCTATTTCAAGTTTCATTTACAAAATAAACATACTTTTAATTAATAATTTCCAGACAAGAGACAGAGTAATTAACAAATAACAAATTAGATGTGGAATAAAAATTAAAATTACTTAAATGAGTAATTAACCCACCGCCACCCATCATTTAAATTATGTAATTATGTAATAATTTTGTAATGTAGGTAGCTAGTTAAAATTTAATAATTGTTTTGTATTGAAATAATTTATTTGATAGCTCCTCTCTATTTGTTAACTGTTATCCTTATAAGTTTGCTCTTATTTATATTGATTTTCAGCTCAACTTTTTATGCTGTAGTTCTCTAGTTCTATAAGTATTATTTTGGGTTGGTTTTTGTTATAATCAATAGGACCCAATGCCTTTCTTATAATGTAATTGAGTAAAACAGTCTTAAGAAGAAAGAGCACATTTGCTTCACTTTTTTCTTTAGAACTATGTGTTCGGATGCAATTGGTCTTATGAAAAACTTTAAACTATGTATTTATATTATATTTGTTATTCCGTGTCTTCCGTGTCTTCTGTCTTCTGTCTTCCTTGTCTTCTTAAATATGTTTATATTACTTCAGGTTAGATTGTATCAAATACTTTTTCGAAATCTATGAATACATAAATTCGAAATCTATGTTAAATAGATTTGATAATGACCATAAAAATGTTAATTTACTTTGCCAGAACTAGAACAAAATGTCTGTAAAATTCAAAATTCATTGTCTTCAAATAAATCGAGTACTACGAGTACTCTAGTTTACGGTATTGTATAAAAGTGCGTAAAAATAATTTTATACTTTTATAGAAAATTATCAAAACTTAAAAATAAAGTCAATCCAAACAAAAAATCTCTTAAACCAATTATAATAAAAAAAAAAACTCACCTTGAAATTATATTGGGCGGACATTGAGTAATTAAGATGATACCATTCTATATTGAAGCACTACTTATCTAAGGTGCTGTGTTTAAGCATAAAACAATCTATATAAACATTTTTTTTTATATTTTTTTTTTTTTTTTTTTCAATTCGATTTCCGACATTTTATAATGTATTTGTAATTTGTTGTATGGCAGCAGTAACAACAACAGCAGCAGCAGCAGCATACTAACCATCAAAATCAGTAAAAATAACAATAACAGAAGACGTATATTACGATGACGACGACAGCATTATCATAATAATTGTCTTAAGGCAACAAAAATAACAAAAACAACAATAGAAAAAACAAAAAAATATAAAACATTTTTTTTTGTTTTTTGTTTATTCGTGGAAAAATATTGCTTGCTACTCTCGTGCAATTGTTTTACTTACAATTATTTATAAGTCTACATTTTGTACATATATATTTGTATATGTACAAACATTAATGGATGACAGCGATAAGGTAAAGATTCATTCAGCCATTTCCAGAAAACTATTTCATATATTTTGTTTAGAGATCGCGCAAAATAAAAGCAAAAACATAAAAAATAAAAAATAAATTTCACTAAGTATGTTTGTTTGGAAGAAGAAAATATCTAAGTAGTTTATTTGAGAAGAATGTATTTGTGAAACGCACTATAAAACATGTGTATTTACTATATTGAATCTACTCAGAAAAGATTAAAAAAAAAATTGTTTTTTCAAATAAAAGTAAAAACAAAAACGAAAAAAAAGAAAATGCTACTTTAGTTATCCATCCATCCATTCGTACATACCATAGTCATAATTTTCTGTTCATTTTTTAATGGCATTTTTTTCGCTTGTTTTGCAATTTTTCCGTGTTTTTTTTTTTTGTTTTTTGTTTTTTTTTTTTTAGCAAGGAAAAATTCTTTCACATGTGATATTAAAAATGTTCTTGTTTTGTTTTCCATTTTGATGAACTTTTTACATCAAACAAGAAATTAAAAAAAAAGAAAAAGCAAAAAATAAATACGACTCACCCATTCTTGGAACGAATCAGATTGCTTAACTTTATCTAAGATCTCTAGCCTCAGTTAAAGAGGTTTTTAAATAATTACACAATTGATCAATGATGGCCGTCTTTTTTTTTATTTCTGTTTTTTTTTTTGCGTTATATGTTATCTTTTGTCAAACCTCCATCTATAATTTTTTTTTAATATATATATAAATGTATATATAAATGTATATATAAATGTATATATATATATATATATAAATGTATATATATATATATATATATGTATATATATATATAAAATAAAAGTAAGTGAAATTATTATTACACACATCATTATAATCAATATCATCAACATCATCATCATAATCGGAAACATTCATCTTAAAATAATATATATATGTATATATATGTATGTACACGTATATAATTTTTATTATCATCATTATCAATATTATCATTATTATTATTGTTATCATTGTGATCATCATCATTATCATCATCATCATCAGATGATGGAGTAACGTATATACAGATGTCAAGTTGAGGACAGTGGAATTTTAAAAATACCTAATTCCTATCATAAAACAGGGAAAATATTTTTGTATATGTATGTGTGTGTGTGTGTTCAGATTTTCTTAATCTTTTGATTTCCGTATAAGACAATAACAGTAGTGAATAAAATAATATTTGAATATCATAATAATATTGTAAGATAATTTTAATAAAGTAGAGTTGGTTAGTTTAAAATTCGAGTTTTTAATTCGTATAAATTTTGAATTTGATAAAAAATAAATAAATAAAAATAAAAGTAATGAAATGAAAATTGAAAATCATATGTAAAGAAAATTTGACAATAAAAAGTGTCGAAAAATTTCACACGTTCCGAATTATTTCGATACATTTTTCAAAATTATTCCTAAACATTTTTCTTTGTAATCCAAACTATACTTGACTATATTATGTACTTTCAAAAAATTTTACTTTCTAAATTTATATATTTTTCTAAGTCAGCTAGATTTTCTATTAGGTTGGTACAATAAAATTATTCGGAAATCTCAATATTTGTCCTTTTCTTTCGTGTTGGAAAAATTAACACGATGAACATAAAAATATACGTTAAATCCCAATTTAGTACCGGTGAACGTGACTCAACCGTACTCAAAATCCCGTTTTCATCCGTGAACATAAAAATAAACTTTCGTCTTAATGTATCACTGGTGAGCTTTTTTAAAGGTTTTCTAGACCCTGCCTTGCATAGCTAAGAAACAATTTTACAATAACAATTTTTACATTATTTATATAAAGTAATTTTATTTTTACACTTTTTTTCAAAACAAACATAAAAAATTCAATTTTTTTGACATAACCTAAATAGTACGCAATTTAGCAATGTTCATTAGTGGTACACGTAGTACTGTATGTAAGCTTATTTTAATGTTCACCAGTGAACACGGGATTTTAAATACGGTTTAGTGATGTTCAATGGTTATACACCGAGACTCAACGTGTTATGGTGTCAGTAATCATTATGAGTGCTATTATATATAATAGTATTATGATTATGTATAGTGCAATTATATAGTTAGTGTATAATTAGTACAGATTAGTAGTACAATATTAAAAATATTCAAAATATAAAAATTTAATTTATTTTTAGTTTCAATTTTATCACCTAAAGAAAAAAATTTTTCTGTGATATAAAATATATTGATGGTGATATTGATAGACGTCAACCTTCGTCAATTGTAGTCCACCGATTATGATTATAATGACTTAAAATTACCTTACATTATTGTACCTTAGATATTTCGGACATCATCAGAAGCGTTAATGTAAAACAAAAGTTGAATATGTATTGACTATAGAATAGAATTTGATCAAATTGAAGATAAAATAGAATAAAACAAAAAGTCAGTTAAAAAAAGTTAGATTTTAACACAATTAAATATCATTTGATCATATTTTTTTTGTTGTCAAATAATAATTTCAAAATTTGAAGAGAACCAAGTAGTTTAACAGACAAACCAAAATCATAATTCAATTAATTCAACGCGCATTAGCTGCGCACACGCAATCAATTCAATTTATTAATTTCCACATACCAAATTGTTTTCAATCAATTTCACTCACTTATAGAGAATAATTGATTTATTTCGATTTGTGATATACATTCTTCTATATCCTGTACTTCTGGCAAATCTTATATCCTATACGATATAAATGCTTGAACTTTGTAAATGATATTGTATAAAATAAATAAATAATTATTTATTATTACGCTAATCTAGTAAAGCTTGGGTGCAGTTTGAAAAAGTATGCCCATTGCAACTCAAAACACTAACAATAATGTAATAATATAAATTATGTATCATCTCTCATCATTCATCATAATGCATTAATTTTATTTTTTCACCATATTCTACTTCCACCTATACACCTACTTTCATAATACATTAAAAAAAATAATTGACTTATTCTCTCATTTCTCATTTTTTCATTCATAAATGAACTGTTTTTTTCATTATTATTATTGTTGTTATAAAAGGCTTCAGACAGCAAAATAAAATTATTTATTCTTTGACATTTTTTGTTTTAATTTTTTGTTTGAAAAGTGAAATTAAGTGAAGTTAAATTAAAACTTTATAGTTATTAAAAAATGTTTTTTCATTTATATTACGAAGTATAATAAAAAAATGTGTTCAATTATATTTGTTTTTTTTTAAATTCATTAGGCATTTTAGGCTCTCGAAAGAAGCCTTTGCAATGATGATAGATAAATTAGACAATAATTTAAATCCTGCAATTGGTTCAGATTCAGTAAAACTCATTATAAAATTTGTTGGAACATTGCGCTTCCTTGCTGAAGGAAGTTATCAAAAAGATGTGGGGAATGAGTTTTTTATAGATTCAGCTAAATCAACTATTTCTAAAATATTAGCTGAAACATTGTCAATATTAGAGACGGAATTGTGTCGAGAATATATAAAATTTCCTGAAACCGAAGAAGGAAAATCATCCATCAAATTGGGATTTTATAATAAATTTGGATTCCCAGGAATTATTGTATGTTGATGGAATACATATAAAAATCATTGCACCAACAAACATTCAAAATGCCTCATATTTGTAACTTTTCTATAATTAAAAATGTATATGAATAATGTATATAAATAATATTTAATAATCATTATTATTTTACAATCACAAAAATTAATTTACTTGAATTTTAAGTTAATTATATATTTACTTTTTCTCATTCGCCATCTTTCATTACCTTTTTCTATAATTATATATTTATCGTTTTTTCTGACAGCGAACAAAAACAATCGATTCTCGTAATATCATTAAAATCGAAACGTTGTGTTAAAAACCGATGAGTATCGCTATTTCGCTTCACAGAATACCAAAAATTAGATTTATCATATTTTTCTGTACGTACCGAAAATTTCGCTTCTCAGAATAAGGCCTTAAAAACTTGATATCTTAAAAACTTGAATCTTCAAAATATTAATCGCTTCGGTGAAGTAATACGTTGACTTGATCTCTTCACGAATTTTCAATCATGGCATCATATAATAAAACTACAAATTTTAATATTTGAGTTAATTAATTTAAATTGCAAAATAGATAAAAAATATTAATTTATGGTATGTATTTCAATTCAACACCTTATAAGAATTTTGTTTGTTTAAATGTGCTAATATATTTTTATCCATCACTGTGTATTGATTTAATATAAAAAGATAACAATAATAATAACAATAAAACATCAAAATATTATTTATTGCCGTAATTTGCTGACAGGGATAATTTTCTTTATTTAAAAAGGATGGCGTATTATTATTATACTGTATTTATTATTCTAGATTAAAAATGTATTGTAAGTATGTATGTATGTAGATTTAAACACTCAATTATTATTATTAATATAATTTTATTTATGCATTTAGATAGAAATTTACATGATATTCATAATACAGGGTGCTAAGCTAATAAATTGACTGCTGAATTTTTTTTTTAACAGTGTCCAGTGTGTCCAAGTTCAAGTCGCTTTTTATGAAAAAATAAAATTTGCAAATTTTTAATTAACTTTTGAATAACTTTGATAGAAAATAAAATAAAATTTAAAAAAAATTTCGGTCTAATTGTATTCCCAAGTTAAAGGATTTTTGAATTTTTCATAGTGACTGTTTTGAATAACAGTGTTTTCCTGAACAATCTAATATTGTGGAATTTTCTAATTTTTCAATGGTAATAACAATATAGGTTTTTCACTTCTAATTCAAGTTTATTTATTTCAAATTAAAATTTTTTTATTCAATAATCAATATAATTTTTGAATTCAATATTTTTTATTTCAAATTCAATATTTGTAAATTTTGTTATTTTTATTTTTAAATTTTTTAAAGAAAACAAACTAAATATGCAAACAAAAATAGAATTTTTAAACCAACAACCTTTAAATAAGTTTTAGCAATTGCAGTAGTCTTGTTAATCTAAAACATGAATAACCTTCGTCCACAGAATCGAGTCCTTTGATCAGTCGCAATGAACGAAATTATCGATTAATAATATCCTCAGATGATAGCACTGTAGAAACTACATTTAACTTGGTTGTACGTCGTGTAGGATACCATACGGAACCGTACAATAAAACTAGTTTAGACAAAAAGCAGACCCTAATAAAATGATATGAAAAAGGCCAAACCATAATTGAGTCAATCAATAAAAATACTGCCATGTCTATTATAAATCGTTACAAAAAACTGCTATAACTCATAATATTTCGTTACTGCTGCTCATATCATAGTACCAACTGTAAGACGGCGACATGTTTAAATAGCAGCTATGAATGTACATGGAATAATGTATAGGCAAATAATAGTAAACTCATCTGTTAATTTTAATAATATTTATTACATTCCTTGATGAGATATTTGTCAAACTGGCTGAAGCTAACATAACAGGAGTATGGCTGGTTTTGGACAATTGCACAATCCACAAAACTCTAAAAATGCGTGAAAAAGTTAGTTCGACAAGTCATACTTATTTTTCTTTCTCCATACTCACCGATGTTCAGTCCAATTGAAAAAGTATTTTAAAAAATTATCAGTGAGAAATTTTTTGGCGGATCGACAAACTAACATAAATTTGATAAATGTAATAGAAACATCCGTGGCAACTGTTACCTTGTTGGGCAACCACTCCATTAATTGTTACATTTATTTATTAAAAGTTTGTTTTTTAAAAAAATTATTTTGTTTGTTCACAAAAATTGATATACGCGACAGCGATAATTGAAATATTTCGATTTTAGTGGAAAGTCAAATCAAAATTGAATTTCGCGACACCCCCCTTTAGTATGTTTTCTTTCAAACATTTAAAAATAAAAATAACAAAATTTACAAATATTGAATTTGAAATGAAAAATATTGAATTTGAAATAAAAAAACTTGAATTAGAAGTGAAAAATCTATAACAGAGAAAGTGTAGGTACTAAAAAACAACTATTAATAAATTTGTTTCAGCTCATGCTGTATGGTAATCCTGACTTCATATAGACTTCCAACAACTCGATTGACAAAATGTTGACTTATTTTTCTCCAAAAATGTCATACTCAATGTCGTCCTTCCAAAATGTCGACAAAAACATCGATTTTTACAATTTTTAATTTTTTGTAGAAAATAGTGTGGTACATTCTTTATAGTTGAAGTATTAAATATTTAAATACTTAATAATATTCAATTATATATAAGGTAAATGTACGTATTGTGGAAAGTTGTCCCATTGATGGAGATAGTGGCCGTTTTTTTATACAAATAAGAAAACTAATGCATGCAACTAGAATTTAAAAAATCAAAATTTCCGTGGAAGCATTTATTTCTACCTATTTTTCTGTCATTTCAATTTATTTTGCTCATACATTAAGTAAAGTTTCAGTTTCATGTAAATCCAATTTTAATTTTATATCTAGAACTTTTTGTTTTTAAAGCAAAAAAACATATTTTTAATATGAAAAATTATGTTAAAAAATGTAGGAAAAGAGTATTTTTTTTTTGAATTAAACCTAGTCAAAATAATTAGCTAATAGTTTTTTTTTTGTAACATAAAACATTTTTTTTTATTATGTATGCAAGACAAATAATAAGAGTTTGTATATATACAAAACAAAAATAGGGTGGATTTGATCCAAAAATAGGATGGGTTTCAATTACTTTTTTGGTGAGAGTTTGCGAGCGGCAACTCATACTATATTAAGTATTTTGTTGTTGAAATCTTTATGTAAAAAAATAATTAGGAGATTTCATTTTTACTTGGCTATAAAAACATTCAAATATTGCCGTCTATGTTAGTCTGTCCACAACAAAAATATAGTTTCAATAAGTGGGTGCGTGGGGACAAGTAAAAATAAAATTGTTTTTTTTTTCTTTTTTAAACATTAGTATGAAGCTTATCGAGGGTCTAATGGGGCGGTGATACGTCTTATGGTCGTTGTATCCAGCCTACGCCACTTAGCCTCTCCCACCTTATTTTTCTACTCTAACCTTCACGTGGTGACCCCTGTTAACTCTAGCAACCTATACGAATGATCGGGTTCTAACCCCGGTGTAGTTGGATGGGTAGGGGACAGAAGATAGGGTAAGCATGGCGTGTATCGGACAACGGCGGAAGTAACAACCAAAGGCGGAAGATCCATGCCCGAAATTGAGCCACTTTCACTTTTTGAATTTAATGGTCTTTTCCGTAACCATACATGCAGCGTCTGCATCTCCTAGTTGGAGCGGCTGGAAAAGGCGTCTGTACTCACAATTAGCGGTCTATTAGAAAATGTATCTGACCATCCAACGGGCGGGTGTGCCTGTCAGGTTTGAGCTTATGGTTTTATCACCCATATCTCAGAAAATGCCAAAGGGTCAACCAACTGATAACATTTCATGAAACATGACAACGAAGGGTATGTCCCCAAGATGTAATCGCGATGAAGTCTCGGTGAATCCTCCTACAGCCTCGGTTGTAGTAAACATCCGCACATCGGATTTGTGGGTGCGGCATAATAAGAGATAAGACATAACAGAATCGGAAGTAAATTATCGAAGCCGCCCTATGCCCCACGGATGGGGTTGCAGGACAATGATGATGATGAAGCTTATAGTAGGCTACAAAATCAGAGCTTCAATAATTTATTAAGTACAAACCATATTGCTTATTTGCTTCGAAAATTCTTTGCTTATTGAAAGCCAGCATTTTGTACAAGTCAACACTTTAAAAATCCACATATTTTGTCCATATTGACATTTTAGAATCGACATTATTCGGGAATTGATAAATTGTACAAGTCAACATATTTGACGTCGAAATTTTTAATTGACATTTTATTAATCGACATTTTAAAATCGCTGCTGCATCATCCGTTCACTCAGCTGTTTTCTACAGTTGTTATTTTGTAGACATTATTTCTCCAAAGATATTATTTTTCAAACGGGAATTTTCCTCAGTTGATGTATGAAATACATTCATGGTGAGTGTATTTAGACAATAAATATGTACTCGAAAAATAAATCAATGTTTAGGATTTATTACATTTTCTTCTAGTATCGACTTTATTTTTAATTTTTATCTAAAATGAATTTATTTCATACCCTGTATATTAATATTATTATATTTATAATAAATATATATTTTAAATATAATTTTCTACTTGTCCTTGAGATGTTAATGTATGTAATATAAAGAAAGGGCTTAGCTATATATATTTTATATATTATGTCCCTTAAAGTTACTATACATCAGAAATTAATCCTTAGTTGGTTCTAAACTTATGATATAATTTAGCAAAAGTATAGCAGCTGTGTCAAAATTATTATAGTAAAATATCAACATCATCTCCTTAAATCTCCCATTATATCTGATAGTTTATCTACATATATGTTGTATAACTATTTTTTTTTTTTTGTTTTTGTACTTTTCTATAATAAAAACTCCTACTATCATGGAGTTTAGTTATTTAATTTTTTTTTTCGTTTTTGTATCCGGAGGGTGACAAATGCAGCTTGCAAAATAACAAAGTTAAAAAAAAAAAATAATAATTTAAAAAATTATCCTTACATAGAAGGATTTTTTTTATGACTGGGGATTTTCTTTTTAATATAAATTGACAATTAATGGCAGAAACTGGAAACTAATTTTCTTACAGTATTTTAGTAATTAATCTTATAACTGATATATTGTGGAGGATGAAATTATAGATTAAAATATTTAATTTTATATAATTATAAAAAATATTTTTAAATTAGCTACTGATGACGCCTAAAATGAAAAAAGAAATGTATTTAGATTTTGTATAAAATTTTATGTTTTTTTTTTTTTTTGTTTTTAAACAAATTGCAAGCTTATGAAGGAATTTATAATATCTTTGAAAATCTATTAAGTTAAATAAATATTCTGAATACATATATATTACAATGAGTTATATATGTTGTACGATCAAATTCTTAAATTTTCTTAAGTTTAAATTAATAAAATTTCGAATAATTCAAAAATATGAATACAACCTAAATTAAATAGAAGCCATATACGTTATATAATAAAGTACTAGAAAATGTTTGTGTTGTGAAATTCATGTGACATTTTTTTTTTTTTTTTGTCGTGGATTGGCTGTAATCTTCATAGACACAATGAGCCCCGAAGCTTCCATTGTGTGCCAGATTTTTATTGGTTCAACCACACTCCTCCCATTAAAACTAGTCCGACGGATTATTTCTATTGTTATTTTCTTAAACGTTCACGAAATTCTATCGTATTAAACCTAGTGGCTTAGTTCTTTTAAGCCTTCTGATATCATTTTGGTTATCTAGCATTCTAGGAGTTGAGTGGCCTCAACGATAACATGACCCTCCAGGCGAGCTATATGCTTTGTTGCATATACTTTTATGCAAATGAATTAATTGAGAACCTTTAATTAAATATTTTTATGCTAATAAAATCTATTAACTAAAGTTATATTAATACTAAACCTTAATCAGAAATTGTAACAATTTTCAAGAAAGGTCCTATTTTTTATATTCGTTCAAAAATAGTGTTAGTGTTTGCTAATAAGTTCAATCTGATTGTGGAGAAGTAGAAAGATTTCATTAGAATTAATTTAAGAACAGCGGTTTGTTTTATCTGGTTGGTTGGTTAAATCATTCAACGATTTAATTTCTGGTTATCACCAGACTCCGTCGTTAAGCAAACTAATTCTACTTTCATGAACCAAAGTACTTCATTTGGTTTACTATATCTTACCTCTGAGAAATTTTCTAAATAGTACGACGCTTCTAGGATTCTTAACCTCCTTGTTCTTTGCGTTGGATAAACGCAGAGTACATGGAGCATAGTTTCCTCTTCTTCTCCGTACCTCCTACAGACGTTACTCTCCACAAGCCCTAGTCTTGCAGTATGTTTTATGAGTGGCATGTGCCGCGTGCATATTCCTGTGTAGAATCGCTGGTCGGCAACTAGGAAATTGGCATTTCCCAAAATTTTAATGCATTGATAGCTCCCACGGAGTTTCCCCATCAACTAAATCCCGTCACATGCTCCCATTCTTCTGCGTAATCTTTTACGGCCTGAAGTGTTTTACCTACGGATAGCACTCCCTGCTGATCCCCATTTCTTTGCATACTCTTTGCGAATTTATCTGCTCTGCTATTACCCTCTATGCTTGCATGACCTGGGATCCATTGAAGTAATACTTCGTTGAATTCCCCTGGAGAGCTTAGCATTCGATTTTGTTACCGTACTGTTAAAGCACAATGCTTCTTTCGGTTACTAAACTTTATTTACAACTAACTCCGTTGTTGCTTTTATGGCTATGACTTCACATTGCAAAATAGTACACTTTTTTGGTTTCCCGATTCCTAGTTCATCGCAGAAAATTATTTGATCATAGTTTTCACCTTTTTTCGGTCCATCTGTGTAGATCATTAATTGGTCATTTTGATCCAGTTTTCATTTTGAGTTATTCTTGTCTTGAAGCTTTTACCCGGGTTTTGCTCTACAACATTGTAGTCCCAGTCTCTGCTCATCAAAATGATTAAATTTCGAACTGAATTGATTTGCTTGATAAATTTTTTGAAGTCACTTTATAATGATAGAAAAAATCAAAAATAGAGAAGTGTATCGGTTCATGTCAATTTAAAAATATATGAGATTGTCATGTAACGTGAAAAATTATAGTAACATCAAGCATATAACGGCATATTTGAGGTAGCGAAAAAGAAAATAGCATTCTGGGAGTACCTAACTCCTCTAATTCAACTGAAGTTAGAAACAGGGAGTTTCTATGAGAATTTCCATTATTCTAAGCAGACATTGATAATTTGAGACCTACCTATTATACAAAAGGACATTTGTTTTAGTAAACGTAAAAATCAAATTTATCAAAATTACAAAACTATAATAAAAAAAAAAAAACAAAAAAACAAATAAATAAATAAAAATGTTTTCCATTACCCACTTGGACATCATTGTAATTATTCATATTCATATGCATTCTTAAACATATATATATATATATATTTACAACTTTATAATGTATATTATATATATATATATACATATTATTATTATGTACTTGACACTAAGTTTGATTTTGAGAAATTGAAACTCCAACAGAGAAATTTAATAACAAAACGAAACCGTCCAATTCCATTCATATCAGTTGAAATTAATTTTGGCGTCATGGCGGATGATCACTGACCTAAATTTTACATATATATAAATATTATTATTAACTATATATAATTATGTATATTTTTATTTGGAATTCTTTTTATTATTCTCTCTGTCTTCATTTATTTTTTTTTATTTTTTTTTTATTGTTTCTTGTCTTCTATGTATGTTACTTACTTAACTCTTTATTTAAACAAAACGCCTTCATCTTTTGTTCATCTTGTTTTGTATGTTTTGATTCATAAATATTGCAAATATTTCATTTGTATTTTTAACATTTAATATAAATTAAATATAAAAAAAAAAAATAAAAAAAAAAAAAATTTAAAAATTGTTTGACATATTAAAGGAATTTCCTACACTCATGTGAAACGCTGCGATTTAAATTAAGTTTGAGAAAGATGGAAATGAAGGATTCAAAAAATAATTGAATAAATTTTTGAAGTCCTTGTTATAGTTAAAATAGGTGCATCATAATATTATATGCAGGGTGTTTCGATAATATACTACTTTTACCTTAATTAATATTAAATGTAATCTGAATATACTAAAAATTATTATCATGTATAACCTTAATCTTAGGTTATTGTGCAGTGCAATCTAAATATAGATTTAGTGTATTTTGAAAGCAGGCATTAAAAAAATTCTACCCCAAATTTCTATGCAACCTCTTTTGGTATATGTAACGTGTTTTATTTAATATAATAATAATGCCAAAAAACAACAAATGCAAGTATTTGTGCAACTAGAAATCGGGACAAAAAATTAGAATTAAAAAATCAACGAAGGCAAAACAAAATATCTAAAAATATAAAGAAAAGAGCAAATAAGAAGTTATTAGAAAATAACAATCGGAGAGTACAACTTTGAAGGAGTTGTAATATATATTTAACATAATGAAGACATTATAAGGTTTGCAAAGGCCAAAAGACTAAGATCCTGGCCACATAATTAAAATGCATTAAAATTCAAAAACAGGCAGTGGTGTTAAATAGAAACCCGAAATTGATTGTGGTAGAAGATGCGAAAACAATGTTCAAAATGATACCCAAGCCCTACAAATCCTAAATTGAAGACAAACCACGCAAGATCGACCTTCTGGGGTGGAGTATTGAAATGAAGGTCAAAGGCGCCCAAAGCTCACCCAGAGCTGTAGCGCTATAAGATGATGATAATGATGAACTGTTTCTCCACCTTCGGTTTTAACAATGTACAAGAATCCTTTCTTCGTAAATATTTTCGCTATCCAACCATCACTTATCATTTTGTTCGAATTGTTCGAAAAAAATAGAGTATGTGATGGAGCACTTTCATTAATGTATGTGACAGCTATCAAAAATTGTTACTCTAGTAAAACTTTAATAAGCAAAAACCAAAATCCACAAAAAAAAATCATAAAATTGTGGCAAATTGATCCTGGAAAAAGGAAATATCCTCTGCTTTGTACCCAAAGGCGGCTATGCATAAAAATAATTTTGGTAAATATTCTAGAAATTAGTTTACCAAAATATTTTTAAAAAAATGGTGACTACCACCCAAATCATTGCTGGCTGACTGGTGAAATCCCGCTAATATACCAGAATTTTGACAAAATAAGTTATTTGAAGGAAAATATTGCAGTAAAAACTTGCAGTGCCGTACATAATAAAGTGCAATGAATAAAAGAAATAACAATAATTATTTTTTGTAGATTTGTTTTTGTAGCAAACGTCATTATGGATTTTCTTTTTTGTGAATTTTGGGACTAACCACGGTGTATTTATTAGCAGGTGTTTATAATGTACATATTAAATTATGCTCTTCGACAATAATATATATCCAATTACCGAAACTAAAATTCCCAAGCACTAACAAAACGAAAAAAGTGGACGTGGGACGTGGACGTGGTATTCTGGTATGTGTTCCAAGTCCCTGCTTTAATTAGAAGGAGAAATATTAACTAAATAGAGTAATGTAGAACCAACATGGGAAAACTATAGTCAGAGAACTTTGTACTACAATGCCAATCACAAAAATTAAATGTGTAAACCTTCATCATCATCACTATACAGTACACTGTAACCCCATTCGTGTAGCATTGGGGGAAGTGGGTAAAGCTTGAGCGAAATATATTAGCAAAACCGTAAAGACATAATGCAAAGTATTTGCGGAGTCCAGTCGTTCCAAAGAGCAAATAAACTGATATTTAGCAGATTCAATAATTATGAATTACATATACGTGAAAAACTGAAATGCGCTAAAATGAAGTTGTTTAATCGAATAGATCAAAAACATTTTTAATGAATCTTAGTACGGGCTTGCTAAACCCTAATGTTTTGATAATAAATAAATAAAATGAATCTCAGGGCGTTTCCGAACCTCTCGCACTTGCACTTGATACTAGCACTAAAACTCTCAAATCGCACTAAATTTTTTGCGAAAAATTTCGAATAAATATTAGTGCGTCCGATCGCACTTGATTTGTTGTCAAAATTTTAGTGTAGTCTCAAGTACAACAGATTTCGCAAAATGAAATTTATTAAAAGTGAAAATAAAAAAAAAATTACATTCAAAGAAGAAGCCAACGAAATATGATAAAAATTATACATAAAATCATACAAAATAATATGGACATGTTATTTGATGAGCTAACACATTTTTGGCGAATGCATTAAATAATCTCTGCCTAAGAAAAATGTACTCTAAATTTTTCTAAAATTTCAGATTTCAGAAAGGATATTTTTAAGAAATATAAATAACCGTGACATTACGGATATGTTAAATGGTACACAGTTAATCAATGAAGTTTATCATAATATCAATTCATAAAATTTACAATAGAATCAATCAATTTATTTATAAAAATATGTAGCTATATACAAAAAGAAAAACCAAAATAACTTCAACATTCAAACAAAAACATTTCATTTCATAAAACAACAAATAATAATTACATACAATATTATTTCTATCTAAATTTTTATTCTATCTAAGTATTAATTCTATTTTTACTATCTAAATTGCATATTTTAAATATAAATAATTTTTTTTTTACTTTTTAAAGTTAATCTTAATATAACAAAAAATAATATAAAATTTTCTTTTTATTTTGCATTTTTTTCTTTTAACCAAACAATGACATTTGATTAAAATTTAAAATTTATATCGTTGCCATAATCACGATGATAATAATTATTACTAAATGCTGCTAAATGTTGTTGAAATAAAACACTTTTCTGCTGTTTTCAAAATAATTTTGACATAAAAAGTTAAAAAAACACGTATTAATGTAGGTAATACTAATTTTATTCCGAAAAATAAAGTACTGTCAAAAATTTTTAAATCCGTATAAAAATTTAGTATGAAAAATAGTGCGATAAATTAGTATTTTCGGAAAGTGCAAGTGCGAAGTGCGAGTATGAAGTGCAAGTGCGAAAGGTTCGAAAACGCCCTTAGTATTTTAAATTTATTTACTCGCATACTGTATGCTGACAGAATTTATGATTGAATTATATTTTAAAAATACTTCAATCCTGATGGGATTTCTTGTTAATCCAGACATTAGACGTTATAAGACATTACCAGATATTAATACGTCACAAGCTTTATATATATATATATATATAAGAAAAAGTATGGGTGGAACAATTTTATTACAATAAATTCGAAATATCATCACTAATTATTAGTCTTTTTAATTTATTTAAAATGGAATGCTCAGAGAACACATGGCCTTAGAAGGTCAAGAAAAACATTAAAAACAACAGTCTTAATCGAAGCGAATATCCAATAAAAAATGTGGCCATAATTGAAGGTTAGCTGCGGATAGTAGACGATGAAAGGACTATAACTCTGCTGTATACCTCACAGAGCAGGGTTACAGGACAGTGATGATGATGATGAATTCATCTAAATACAAAACTATAACTCCTTGATGATAATCTTCTTCAAATACAATGCAAGCAGAAATTCCCGCTACATAAAACACATTTAAAATGAAACTAAAATCAAATAAAAAGTAAACAAAATTATTTAATATTAATTATAATTTTTTTGATTTATCAAAATAAAGCAAAACAACTAAAAAACAACATAAAACATAACGCTTAAATACAATTACATAAAATGAAAATCTTTTTTTTTTTTCATATAAAATTTTTCCTCTTTTTTATTTTTCCCTAAACTAAACCAAAAGAATAAAAAAAAAAACAATAAAAATAAAAAACAAATTCTTCCAAATATTTTCCAAGTCCAAACACGAGATCGATAAATAAACAATAAATTTTTCATTTTTGAAATATCACTTCATTTTATACCTTGCGGATTTAAAACCGAAAAACGAAAACGAAAAAAAAAACAAAAATAAACAAATAAAAACAAAAAGATAAACTAAACTACACACACCTCAAATTTAAAAATTTTCCAACTTCCATAACAAGGTTTGTTTTTCATCTTCTGACATGACTCCAAAAACCAAAATATCAAAAAAATACAGTTCATATATCGAAGAATTCTACTCACATTAACAATAGTGCAGTGTACCTCACCGATCATCATCAATCGAGAAGAGAAAAGAGTTAAGACGAGAACTGTATTTGCATGCGCCTGCTGACTTTATATTGAATTTTTAAAACATATAAAAAAAATTATAATATATATTTAATATTATTATTAAATAAATTCAGTTGAACTGACTTTATTAAGATATTTATTAACACAAAATTTTTCAATATGATTGAAAGCGAGATTTTCAATTCAATGCTTTACTTTGATGTTTATCGGAAAGAGTGGAAACTGTAATCCCTCTAATTAAACCTTTACCAGACGTGGCAAACGAAATACTTCTAGGGTTCATCATTGACAAAGTAACGGGTCAAAAGCGAAAGAGAGACTTATAACGAATGGGGTGATAAAAAATTGGGATTCTGTAAAAGCAATATTATTAAGAAATCACGATGAGCGAACACCTGTACTAGATTTAATGGATGAGTTACAATTCATTATAGAAAAATTTTATCAAAATATTTGTACGTTAGTATGTAGAATAAATAATGCAAAAATTTTTAGCGGAGAAGAATCAGTTGCCCAGATAGCTGGGGTAAAGAGAATAGGATCCCAACATTTTACAAATAACTTACCTTAGCAAAAAATTTAATTGCATGTCGAAATCCATTAATATTAGATGACGCCTACAATATCTTGTCAAAGTACGGATACTTATCTTTTATAAATAACTACAGTAGACAATCACAAAATATTAGGATTATCGAGCACAAACAGAAAAATTTTCAATATCAGGTCCACAGAAACCCTCCTTACGCGAACATGTATAATCCATGAAAGAAATATATACATTCTGCCACAAAATATAGACAACGTGGGGAGCAAGAACAAGAACTTTCCAAACTAGCGGTAACTTTAGACAGATACAGGATAATCCATTACGGCCTAGCGAACTTATGGACATGGGGATTAACAAGAACCAAAATGGCCCAAATAGGACGTGGAATTTAGGTCAACATTTTCGTGGAGGCATCTTGTATAATAATTAAAAACCCGAATCGTCACATTAGATTCGTGATTGACATTGGAGCGGAAAATAGTATGATAAACCCGTTCAATTGTCAACATAATAATCATTGTAAGACGTCATTAAAGACCTAGGAAAAAATACTTAAACTAAAACACATTATAGTTTTCCGATTTTCGATGAATTCAAAGAAAACGACAACTATAATTGCAATTTAGCACCAATTCCCTCTACGAATAACTGGCCATAATGTTTCTTAGTTTTAATTTGTATTGAATTTTGCATTATGTCAATTTATATATTTGTTATGGGAAGCTTTGCACCTTAATGTGATATTTGGGAGAAAAAATAAATAAATATTTTTAAATATTTTAATGTAAAAACAATTTTATGTTTTCTAACGCATAAGTCTTCCACCTTTCAAAACCAGATTGTATAGTAGTCTAAAAGCAGATCAACTTTTACCACTTTGCCGAAAAATTTAATAATTGTAATGCATTTTTCAATCAATTTAATCTGGAATGTCCTGGTACCCACATTATTGTGACATTATTTGTTTTTGTCAGTGTTTTGAGTATTTCTTAACAATCCCATACTAACTTTGATGTGATGGTATGTAAATTAATAGCTATTATGACTGATTTGTTGTCCGAGAAAATGTAGATTTAACATCTTTTGTAATTTCTTCTTAAATTCTCTCGAACACACAGTTTTATAGCATGTACTTCGGCTTGGAAAACTGTATTTATAGAGTCTAAGCTTTAATTAATATGGGCTTGAGGTTTTTTCAATCCCGATCCTAGTCCATTAGTTTACGAAATAACGTTTCGTGATCCTACTCCCGTCATTAATACCCGTCAGTATACCATACTAAAGATCCGAAAGATGGTGTGCTGGTTTTCCACATCTCAATGCTTGGAAAGATTATATTGAAAGATTTCTCAAAATTATTTGTTGGCAAGCAGTAGTCGGATAATGCTTTCAAAAGCGTTCGTACTCGAATTAGTTATGGGTGCACCACATTATTAACTTGTGCATCTTCACTACTAATGCATTTTTGTAAATGTGAACCTTTGTTTCTTTTTGTATAAAGAGATGAAGGGTTCTAGGTGAATCAGAGTCTGCAATGATGCGGTACATGTTGTCTGTATATGCCCAATTATCATCAAGCAAGCTGAGTGCTGTGATTTACTGAGTTTGTTTTGAGCTGTGTCTGAGCTGCGTAACTTTAATTTACCAAACTGCGGATGCGTAGATTAAGGTTGGCCTCACTATTGCGGTATATAACCATTATGTCTTTTTTGGGTTTAGACCCCATTTACGGCCACATATAGATTTTTAAATGTCTGCAATTTTGGCTTTGTCTAGATGAGCACCCAGTTTAGATGTCAAATAAAATTTATTCAAATAAAATGTGATTTTTTGAGATTTTAGTTCTGTTGAGGTGTTTCACCTTTTGGTTCTAAAAAATTATACATTCCACATTTATACGAGTACTAGGTACTAGGTACTAGGTACTAGGTATAACAAAAAAAAAAGGTTTTGTTATGCAAATTTAACTTGAAATCTGATCACAAGTATGTATTTGAAATCCTTATTATACTTCTTTACTTTTTTCCAAAGAAATTCAAGATTTTTCCATCCACCTAAATTTTTGTCTTTCCAAATATAAAAAACAAATGCTTTCATAAAATATATGAATATTAAATCCAATGATTGAATCAGGTAATGAGGGAAACTAGATCCAATGTCAGAACATTAGCATGGCTTATCACAGATCATGGCCCATTTAAGAAGCATATGTTCAAGATTGGTAGATTGAACACAGACAGACGCGGATTCTATTTAGAAGAAGAAAAATCCTCCTCACATATTCCATCAAAGCAATAATAGCGTTCATCAAGGACATAGACCTACAATTCTAAGATAATAAACTGAAAACAAATCAACAGATCTTAATGGGTCATGCTTCCATAGAATCTTCCAATTACAAAAAAACCTAAAGTAAGAAGATTAATTAACTGAAGCTATTATAGAACCAAAATCAAACCCATAACACCATATTGAAATTTTTCAGTTATGAAAATCCTTAAGTATTAGAATTATGCATCAAAAAACGAAAATAAAACAAAAAGCCCGAAAAATTCCAACATTAAAGTAGGCACCGAAACTTAAAGAAAAAAAAACAAACAACAACAAGAATATCAAAAACAATTCGATATTCCTTTAAGGCTTATCTCTTATTACATTTGGGATTTGAGTGAGCGCGATTCTTATATTTCAGATTTTGTTTTTTTTTTTGTTATTTTCAAATTCTTTCTTTTTTGTATTTTTGAATGCGCATGACTGCGCCAAATCATGTTGATAATATGCAACATTTTCAAAGTTGTTGTGCATCAGCCCTTGGAAAACCTTTTGAAGCAAAAAAAAAAAATGTATATGTTTTATTTTGATTTTCTTACAATGTTGTTGTTTTTGTTGTTATTTTTACGAATATTTATTTTTTTTACCCTTTTTATTATTTTGACATTTTGTTTATACAATGTTCCACCACGCTCATATTAAACTATACTATAGCTATATTATATAGGTACCATATATAAGTAGTAAACAAAATATAACAAAAACATAAAAACAGAGATCCAATTGAAGAGAAGAGAATTTAAAAAGATACATCAGAGATTTTAATAAGGTAAAAAGAATACAAGAGGACCATCATGGACCTGATGGACTCCAATATTTTGAGAATTGCAAATTATTTCATTTTTATTTGAAATGTTGGTTTTATTTTTATTATTATTTTTTTTTTGTTTTCTTAAATATTTAACATATTGATAAACATGAATATATGTTGAGACACATAATATTCAGTTTATTTTTTTTATTTTTTTTTTTTTTTTGTTGCATTAACTTTGCAACAATTTGTTAAGCCAAAGTGATCATGATCGCGTCACAGGAAGTCAAAATCGTGGATACTTTTAATGTCTCTTTTCGTGTGTAAATCATAAATGCGATGTTATTCTTTTGTTTCTTATATTATTCAAATATTCTATCTATATAAAATATATATACATTTAATGACATATAATATAATATGTACAGTGGAAATGAAAAATGAACGAATATAATATTTTTTTTATTTTATTACAAAATTTTTAATGAATAATGTTGGTTATTATCACATGACTGTATTCCATTTGCTTGTATATGCTACCGTACAATGCCACGTAACAATTTTAATGCTATAAAACTCTTACGCACTCTTATAACAGTATCATAAACACTCTTATAGCAGAATTAGTGTTAATTTGAGTGCTCCCCAATTGTTGCGAAACGTTATAAATACGTTATAGCATTAAAATGAAGAATACTATAAGCGACCGGAGCAGTTGCTGTACTTAATATTGTTATAGGATTAGTATACATATTAGTGTATTAGTGTATATGTTTTTGAAATGAAACTCTTTTGAAATAATTTATGTTATGCCAGAGTGAGATAGTTATTATATTTTATTTTAAAATAATAATTTTATGGAATTTATATGTTAGTATCATTATAGGAATACAGTGAAAAAATAACACTACTACTACTACTACTGCTATTCTAGTAATTCTATTCTTTTAACAACACTTTAACTCTTGTTATAGGATTATGCACTTTTAGATTTATAACAACATTGCTGTATCACTTGCTGAAAATCCCATTATAACAACCCCCGCAATAATTGCTATAACAACATTCTTACAGCAACATTAATCACATTATTCCCATAAAACATCATTATAACACCTTTAATGCTTATCGGGTGTAATATAGGAGTCTTATAGCACTAATTTTGTTTTTATAACAATAAAATGTTATGTGGGTAAATTAATGTTACTGTACTTATATTTACAATTTATACGTTGCCCACGAAATCCCAAATAGCAAACACAAAATCCGAAAATACCTAAATCGCATAATTCCAAATTCAAAAATCCGACTTTAATTCATTGCTTTCGAATTCAATTATTTTTTTTTTGTTGCTCCAACAGCGGTTACGTATGAAAATAATTTATATAAACCTTTACAGAAACGTATATATAACTTTAATTTTCAATCCAAATCTAACATTTTTCCTAACTCAGAATCTCACACATGTATATATATATATATATAATATTTATCATATTCCGTATCCAGATGACATTCAGGCAAATAAAATACATGTAAATTATAACATTGGTAAATGAAATACAGGTATACGACACGGTCCCGTTGATAAAATAATCAAGCGACTGGTACGAGTCTCTTGGTATAGTAACGGGTATAATGATAGAACTTGAAATTGAAATAAAATATATTTAAATTAAAATTGAAGCCAAATTCTAATTCATATCAATAAGCGTTAACAAATTATCATAGAAAGAGTTACACCGCAACAACGTTCACAAATTGTTAAATTTTATTTCCAAAATCAGTCTTCTATTCGGCGAATTTATAAAATATTTCTTGAAATTTATGGTTTGCATAATCGTCCATCAGAGCCAATTATTCGTTGAGTTATCAACACATTTCAGACATCATTTTCTCAACCCGACGCAACAACAACAACAACAAGACAAATAAGAACTGTAAGAGCTAGTGTTGATAAAGATTCAAATTTTGCTATACGTCAACATTCACAACAAGTTCGACTGTGTGCAGCCACCACATTGAAAAATCATTGAACATTATTTCTAGAAATGTTTCAATCAATTGAACTGTATCATTTTCTTTGGGGTTATGTCAAGTCATACGTTTATGTTGATAATAGCTGATAATAGGAACAATAAATAATTTTGAAGCCGGATTTTAATAATCCGTGTTAATGTTGAAATAAGATCTGAATTATTTGAAAAAGTGATCCAAAATTGGTCTGATCGAATGCGGTTCGTCAGAGCTAGTTTGACACTAATATAATTTCTTAACAATACATCAACGGTTTTCTGAAAAAGAAGTATAGTGACCAACTTTTTATATTCTACATCAGAATATATATATATAGAATCTGTTTTATTTATTTATTTACTTAGTAATCCTTCTCATAATGAGAACAAATCCCACTCAGAATTGTAGGAATCTGTGGAATGTCAACATAAGAGAATAATGTTGCTTAAAAAATTCAAAATAATTGGGCAAAAAGTGCAATCAGTAAAGTGAAAGAACCACAAATAATATTTTTATAAATTTGTTTGAACACAAATCGACTATCTATCATATTCAGTGTAATGTCAAAAATGCAATTCATTGATTACCTATAAATATTTAAAAATGAATTTATTCATTCAGTTTTCTCGTCACTGTACATATGCAAATATTTCATTTAGATATATTTTATGTAAATGCACAACCGATATGTTAAAATAAGTTGTATCGTAGTTGGATTCGATCGGCTTTAAAATGGAATTAATATTTTGGTCGAATGTCATTGGAATTAATAATTGAAGTATTATCGATATTTATATGCGATATTTGTTGTTGTTGTTGCTATTATTTTTATATTTGTTTTATTTTTTTATTTTTTGTAAAAGAATTATTGAATAAAATTATATAAATCATTTTTATTTCTCTTAATTTTATTTTTTATTTTTATTAATTTAATATAAAAGATTTAGTAGATCTCATAGGGAGAGAAATATAGTGTAGTGTGTGTGTTGTTGTTTTTTTCTTTTATTTTTTTATAGATATTTATAGTTTTTGTTGAACAATAAGAGTTACGCATTCAAAAAGAAAAAAAAAATATTGGAATTTTGCAGTGTATTATAAATTTTATAATAGAAATGCCTGCATATTGCTTCTAGAGCGTGGATCTTTGCACTAAAAGATTTTCTTTTTTATAGAAACTTTAAACGTTTATAACTTGCTTAATATTGCTCCTACAGAGTCGATTTTTGCATTAAAATTTACTTTTTCAGATTTTCTTAAAGCTTCAAACGCTTATAATTCGCTTAATGTTGCTCCTGCAGAGTCGATTTTGCATTAAAATTTATTTTTTCAGATTTTTTTTTATAAAAGCTTCAAATGCTTATAATTTGCTTAATATTGCTCCTACAGAGTCGATTTTTGCATTAAAATTTACTTTTTCAGATTTTTTTTTCTTTTTGTAAAAACTTGAAACGCTTATAATTCGCTTAATATTGCTCCTAGAGGGTTGATTTTTGCATTAAAATTTACTTTTTCAGATTTTTTTTTCTATTTTATAAAAACTTCAAACGCTTATAATTCGTTTAATGTTGCTCCTACAGAGTCGATTTTTGCATTAAAATTTAGTTTTTCAGATTTTTTTTTATAAAAGCTTCAAACGCTTATAATTCGCTTAATGTTACTCCTGCAGAGTTGGTTTTTTGCATTAAAATTTACTTTTTCAGATTTTTTTTTCTTTTTTATAAAAACTTTAAACGCTTATAATTCGCTTAATATTGCTCCTAGAGGCTTGATTTTTGCATTAAAATTTACTTTTTCAGATTTTTTTTTTATTAAAGCTTCAAATGCTTTTAATTCGCTTAATGTTGCTCCGGCAGAGTCGATTTTTGCATTAAAATTTACTTTTTCAGATTTTTTTTTCTATTTTATAAAAACTTCAAACGCTTATAATTCGCTTAATGTTGCTCCTACAGAGTCGATTTTTGCATTAAAATTTACTTTTTCAGATTTTTTTTTATAAAAGCTTCAAACGCTTATAATTCGCTTAATGTTGCTCCTGCAGAGTCGATTTTTGCATTAAAATTTACTTTTTCAGATTTTTTTTTCTTTTTTATAAAAACTGTAAACGTTTATAATTCGCTTAATATTGCTCCTAGAGGGTCGATTTTTGCATTAAAATTTACTTTTTCAGCCACCCCAAAACTGTACGAGATTAGCAATGGCATTATACAAGTTCTTTTCTAATTTTGTTTATTCTTCTTTACTATCCCTCTTTTTTCCTTAAATCTATTAAATCTACGATACAATTAGGCTTATTTCATTATTTTGGTCCAAATAAAAAAAAAAAACAAATCCATAATTGAATGTAGTAGAATCAAAACCGATACAACTAATTAATTAAAATAAAAAAAAAAAATAACTAATGATTGGATATCATTCTTTTGACTGAACTTTAATGTTATTAATTATTGAAGTTGTTTCAAAATCAATTTTTCAATTAGAAAAACGAATTTGAAAAACGATAGTTGAATCAAAACTAGTACATTTGCAATTTCCTGGTGAATCAAAACGTAACATTTACATGTAAACAAAATATTGCAACAAAATCAGTCTTTTGCAGTACTAAAACCATATAAAACCATAGTTTTACTATTATCTGACATTAGTTTTGACCCGAATTTTAGTATAAAAGTAATATCAAAGTAAATAAGTGTTTAAGTTTTACAAAAAAATGTATTTGTGTGACAATAAAATTTCTCAAGACGCGCTTATTATTGGCTGCATACAAACCTGTACACCTAAAAGAACTTCTGGATCAGAAAAAGCACCAAAAAATTATGACACAAAATTTTATTATCTCTTCGGGTTTGTTTACCAGCTTTCATAAATATTTTGCGAATACGAAAAAGTCGAGTTCGTAGAATATGCAAACGTTTCATTACAACTGGGACAATACCAAAGAAAACCCAGGCGGAGATCGAAAATCGAAAGCTATTGCACCTAGAAAAGAAGCTGCTGAAAACTTTATAAAAAAAATGTATGTTCATGATACACACTACTGTCGCTCTAAGTCTACTAATAGACAATATATCTTCCAGGTGAATTGTCCTTAAGTTGCATGTACTCTATGTACAAAAATAATGAGGATCATAAAGACTTACAAGTAAAAAAATGATTTTCCGGACTAATTTTAACATTAGTTTTAAACGCCTTCAATAGATCAGTACTCTAAATGTTTACAGTATAAAGAAATGTTAACAGAACTTTGGACAATCCTGAAGAGACAGAAACAAATTAAATTTTTACAAAGAGGATTTTTTTTCATGAATAATAATTATTTAAATAATGATAACATTGCTGATGACGATCAATGTGATAAGAAGATAATATAGATTTACGAACTTAGCTATAGAAGGATTAATTTTATTTTTATTATTTTTTTTTTTGTATGATTCTTGATGTAAGAATTTGACTTAAAACCAACAATGTGTTACCTATATTAGCTCAAACTGAATTAATGAACATTTTGTTTTCTAATTTATATATTTCTTGTTATAGATCTAAATTTAAGAATTTAACTTAATATCAACAAAGTGTTCCTTATTAAGTCAAACTGAATTACGGATTCCTAATTTTTTTATTTTGTGAAACATGGTGATAGTTTCAACAAAATAAGCCTTATGCACATGCAGTGGTAACAAAATCAAGCATTTACAAATAGTTGCAACAAAGCGAATCATTTGCACAATTTACTGGTGTTTAAGCTTCAATATTCATTTTGTTTTTAATTTTTCAATACAAATAATATTTAAATCAATTATTCTTTGATAAAATAACTTGAAACTAGTATTAATTATTATTAATATTATTATTATTAAAATAATCCATTTATTTCAAATATTATTCACATAATGTAGTACTTATAATTAATAAATTAACAAATTATTAGATTCCAAGAAATAATTCGAAATATGCATACTAATAAATTAATTATTTAAACGTTTTATATAATTACACTCAACCAAAATTTTTATTTTTATTAAATATAAGAATCAAGAATGTAAAGTATGTATTAGAAATAAGTTGAGATCATTCAGTTGCTACAAACAAGCAAGAGTTAAATGACCTTATATACAGTTCCAATGATCTTTAAAAAAATCTAAACATAATTATATTTAATTAATTAATATAACAAAAAAAACGTTTTTTGCATTTTTCTCAAAATTGACTTCAATGCAAATGTATCGGTTTTGATTCTACTACACTCAATTAATACAATTAAATATTTCATAAAATTGTGATAATTTTGATAATAACTTCGAACAATTGATAATTATTATAAAAATTTCAAAATTATACCTCTAGGAATTAACCAATATGAATGGATGGCTTACAAACTATTTTATAATGCTTAATTTTTTTATATTTTTTTATATTTTATAATTTTTATCTTTAGATACAATTGATTAACCAATTATTAACCAAATTAAAAGTACTTCCAAATCAAAAAAAAATCAAATAAATAATTTTGAAATAAATGTAGCTACATGTAGAAATTTACAAAATATGTTTTTAACATAAGAATAGTTTTAATACGTAAAAAAAAATTGTAAAATTTCTTAAACAAAACGTGATATTTTTTTAATTATTCAATATATTTATTTAATATTTCATTTAATTTATATTAAACCTCTTTTAAAATATTAAACCTATTTTACTTTTCTTTTTTCAAATAATTAATTCCTAATCATAATTCCATGAATTTTTCTTTAAACATAATTTAACAGTATAATAAAATTTTTTAAATATTTTTAAACATATTAAAAAGTATCACAAATAGAAGAGTATTGTATTTTTATATATGTATATATATATATATATATATATACGTATATATATATATACGTATTAACTAAAAACAAATAATAATAACCGTAAAAAATTAACTATTAAATTATCTAAAATACAAATAATATACCTAACTATACAAATTTATGGTTTATTTTAGATTTTATAAAAACCACAACCAACTCAAACACTTGAGTTTATATACTCATTTGGTCCAGTGTGGTAATTTAAATCGAGGCACGTAAATTTTTTTTTAATTTTATTTACGCTAAATTGTAATTTACTCTAAAGAATTTCTGTGTAAAATGATCGTGGATTGAATTTTATTTTAGTTGATGTTGTTGAAAACTAACCAGCCTCCAAATTGCCATATAAATAAACAAAAAAAAACATAGATAAATTTTATTTTTTTTTTATTTAATTTAATCAAAAAATTGGTCATTGATTAGGTCTTTGTTGTTCCAATTAATATGGTTGTAACATGTATGTCACAAATTCTGCAAAAAAAAAAAAAAAAAAAAAAAA
The DNA here is from genome assembly GCA_963942445.1 of Argyra leucocephala. Lineage (NCBI taxonomy): Eukaryota > Metazoa > Arthropoda > Insecta > Diptera > Dolichopodidae > Argyra > Argyra leucocephala. Next base: position 161,811,908 of record OZ012678.1, read on the forward strand.
ACTTACATACAGATGAAATCCCAATTGATTTAGTTTACAAAAAAAAAAAAATTAAACTAAAATTACAAAAACAATAAAAATAGAAAAAACAAATGTTGTTAAGTTTAATGTCTATGTTTACTTATAATGACAACTAAAATGTGACTAATAATAATATTTCTTTTTTTGATTTGTACCCAGTGGGTCATTTTAAGTTAATTAGAATTATAAGAAAACGAATTTAAAATGAAATTTCTAATGAACGGTATATTCGTTCTAAGAACTATAAATCTTTAATTTAAATAATAGTTTTCAGTTGAAAACAAATTAGCTCCTAATCTTATATACTAGAAAACAATTTCCTGTTGTTGCTGCTGTTTGCGTTAACGTGGAATTTTTACAAAAAATTACAAAAAACAGTAACTATCAATAACATTACTTACTGTTCAACCTAAATAAAAGCGTACGACGTACGACGTATAATCGCCGTACGTTGTAACAAATGGGGCTCCCCGAAATCAAACGCGGCGTTTGTAAATTTAACGTGTCAATTTCACATGTTTTCACTTTTCAGAGAAAAATAAACTGAAAACTTTTAACATCTAACAACATCTAATTTATATTAGATAGAATATTAAAATATTATAACAATTTATATTAAAAATATATTCAATTAAGATATTAATGCTGAAAAAAATATCAAATTACCAAAAATTAAATAAGTATTACAAAATGGCAAAATCATAAAAATAACAATCATGTATATGTATATGTTTTGAACATAAATAAACCAAAAAATGAAAACATCGCTTGTCAAAATTGAAAATTCCAATATACAGCGTGTTGGCGTTTCGTATTTCGGTTGCCTTCATATAAAACGTATTATCATGAGCTAATTTTGACACATGCCGTACGCCGTACGCTCTTATTTAGGTTGGGCTGTTAGACTACGATTTGGATTTAGTGTTATACAACGTTTATTAGTAAAATAAATACGAAAAATTTGTATATGGTAAAATGTTTTGAAATAGAAATTCAGTTCTTAATTTTATATTTTAAGCTCAATATTTCAAATAAAATCAATTTTATCATAAATATACGGATCAGTATTTATTTTACTCATGTTTCGTTTGATCAGAAAAAATTGGGGTGCAATCTAACCGAAATGAGAACTAATTTTCAGTCTCACAGTAAAAACCAAAGAATATTATATATAAAAAAAAATTTTAAATACTTGTTTTCCAAGGGTTACACAGTTTTGGTAGCAACTTGCACTAAAAAGGAGAAAATAAATTAGGTAGTTCAAGGTCTGTTAAAAAATGTTATGTGTGTAATTCTAACATTTGACTTCAGGCAGGAGAAAATAATCAGTGCTTGTGACTAATTTTTCGATTAATTGTGAAATGAAATAAATACAATGTACTATGAGAAAAATATTAATAAATTTATTAAACAAGTAAAATAAGTAAAATTCGTAAAATTAAAAGGAAAATATTCGACTATTTTTGAAATTTATACAAAAATATTAGTACTCTAACGCTAGAAAGAAAGTTTTTATAAAAACTAGGTAAAATAAGTATATAAAATAATAATTGAATATTTAACGTATAAAACCAATACTAATTATATCAATCCTTTCATTTAATTATAAAATAATATATTAACTCTATGATTATTAAGACAAAATATTTTTAATACGGATTTCAATAATTTTTTTTCATTTTAATTTATGTGCGAGTAGTCTTAGCCCTTTTTTATGACAGCAAAGCCTGAAAGATACAAGTTTGCTTTATTATATTATGTAAATGTAGATTGCAAATTAATTTTAAAATTAGTTCTCATTATTACTGTAAAATCAGATAATGCATAATAGTTTAAAAGTGTTGCAAAAATTGGTAAAATTTTAGAAATTGTAATTTTAAGTAGAACAGTTGGCGAAATCTTTCAGTACAGTAAAAATGACAAAATGAGAGACAAAATAAGTGGCCAAACAATTACATACAAGTTAACCGATTGCTTTATGGATCCTGATGAAGTTGTGAATTACCCAATTGAATTTTTAAATTCACTCGATTTACCAGGAACTTCACTACATATTCTGTATTTAAAAATTGGTATGCCCATAATTGTGTTACGCAATTTAAATCAACAACTGTTATGTAATGGCATAATATTAGTAATGAAAAAATTAATGAATAATATTATCGAAGCATATATATTAAGTGCCAAATACAAAGGAGAAATTGTATTAATTCCACGAATACAAATCATTCCATCAGATATGTCATTTTAATTAAAACGTATTCAATTTCCAGTTCGTTTAGCATTTGCAATAACAATAAATAAGTCGCAAGTTAAATTACTACAAGTATGTGGGTTAAATCTTAAAAGTTACTGTTTCTCACATGGGCAATTTTACGTAGGATGTTCACGTGTTGGTAAATCTTCGGCATTATTTATATTTGCACACGAAGGAAAAATAAAAAATTTTATTTACCAAAGAGCATTGCAATAGAATAGTAACATTTTTTAATATTTCAAACTTTGTAATCATTTAAAATTCAAAATAAAACATTATTATTATTTGTTTTAATAAAGAACATTCGAATTAATTTACACGATTTTTGATTTCACAAATAAATTTTATTTTCTACAGGTATCACTGTGCTGCATTTAATACGAAAACATTTTTCAATTGGGTGTAGCAAAGCGCACCGGGTCCGCTAGTGTTAGATAAAATGTTTGTACGAAAAAAGTAAATATATGAACTTGTCATGAATAAAAGCAAGGAGCGTAAATTTAAACTATGTGCTGATATTTTAAACAATTATCAGGATTGACGGTCCTTACTTTTAAATATAATGATATTCAGCTGCTGCTGCTTCTGCTGCTACGATAACAATTAATATTTACAAAAAATCAATATTTATCAATAAAATTGCTTACAATAGAAATATTAGAATTCCTTTAATTAGAAATATTGAACGAATTGTACAAAATATTACTTCAAAAGTGTATCGTTTAGTAACTAACTCATAAATAACGGTAACAAATTAGGAAATTTTTTAAATTTTTTTAATCTCTCTATTTGACGTTTTGGATGAACTAGAGCTTCAAAATTCTAATTAATATATGCTTGGTATAAAAACGGCAGTTATAATTAAACAACAGTTTTAACATATTGAAGTCCATATTGAATCTTAATTTTATATTTTCTAAAATGTAGATACAAAATGTATATACGAATATACCATCAAAATAATTTTTCTGGCGTATATCTGCACTACGATTGATGATAAGAACCCAAGTTTTTTAAAATATGTAAATTTACAGACATAATTTAGCATTTCTCAGGAAGATTTAGTTCTTATTAAACATTTTTGCGGTAAAATACTAACAAAAGGATTAAATAACATTTATCTATTAAGCAAATAAACAATTATTGGGTTATTATAGCATTTATCTCATTCTGTATCTCACCTTAACTCACTTAGTGAAAAAATGTGAAGAAACCGTTTTTTATATTATATGTATCTCACTTTTACATACCCGGTTACTATAAGTTGTTTGTTGTAAGTAGGTGACAAAATGAAGACTGAAAAAAAAGGTAAGGAAATCTATATAAAAATGACCAAAGAATATCCACTAATAAGAAGGTTCACTAGAAGTCAACATATTTTTACTACCAAATTTACAAAAAAAAACCCATTAGTTAAAGAAGCAAAGAACTATTGTAAATATTTTCTTAGGTAAAAAGTTGTGAGAAAGAAAGAGTGCGATATAAACCATTTAAAAAACAACTTAATTTTTGCAATGTAATTTTAAATAGCTCATTAGAGATTTTTCATTTCAGTCGACTGAAATTTTGTGTACGAATATTTTTAAAAAGAAACGTATTAAATTTATAGGTTATGAGAATAATGAAATTTTGAATGATTGATTTTTTACAGGTATCTACATAACATAATATTGGTTTCAAAAACATATGTTATTTCTTAAACATCATATTATTTTCTTTTATTGTCTTATAAGGGAAGACACATTTTTTTATTACATTTTTTCATTACATTTTTTTTTTTATTTCAAACAGATCAAAGTGGTAGTTAAAAAGAATACCAAGCGTTTTTTCTATGAATGACTCAATCCATTTTTATTTCCTAATTATTAAATTTTGCCTTTTAATAATCAACGAAATATTTCACAATGATTGTAAGTAATAAATATAGTGTGTTTTGGTAATTTTATAAATAGGTAAAAAATTTTAACAATAATAATATTAATATTTCAAATTTGAATAAATAATGTTTTTTATTGTTATGCATTTTGACAAAAATTTAAAGCCATTTTCAAATTTTGATAACTAAGAATAAATACAACAATATTTCTTTGATAGAAAAAAGTCGTTCGATAATGTTCTTCCCACTTTAAGTTTTGAACTTTTATCTCTTTCTCACAAATAAAATTCTTATTACTTACTTATTAATACTATCTATTTCTATTTTGGAAATTGACTGGAAAAATGGTAACCAACACATTGACAAATTAAAATTTTATTCCGGTGAACCTTCTCATTAATAGATATTCTTTGATATAACTTCTATTTATTTGAATTGAAATATTATTTTATTATATATATTTGAATATTTGTAAATATTTCATTGAATATACATCTTTTAATATATCATTATAGTATGCTTCATTAAACACACATACATTGATTGAGAGTAGAGTCAAAGTCAATGTATGTTGAATTGATTGAATACACATACATTGACTCTATTCTATTCAATATTCATCCACAAACCATTTTTTACATCTCTTTCCAATCACATTTCTACTCACACACACATAAATTATTTCGCTATACAGAATATAAAATAATTCCAAGGGTGAGTGAAGAATTTTACGTGAAATTGAGAGTGAGAGAGATTCAGAATGAGGCTGTTAATAAAATAATCAAATGTCAAAGTATAAATTAAAATTATTTTCATCCAAGCTATGTACATAAAATGTACATTATAATCCTAATATTGACACTATACTTCATAACATGTTAACTATAATCTCTTAGTAGTGAATACCCTTTTAATTTTTTAATATTAAAATTATATAAAAATTTATTATTATTTCCTCACATATAAGGCGTATTCATACGGGTGGGTCGTGCCTGCACAACAAAAAAGATATTCAGTTCAGAGTTGCATGTTGTCAATAAATCTGCGCAGTTAAAAAGCAGGTACTAATGTTCATAATTGTCAGTGTTATATCAGAATCTTGCAGATTAAACGTATATTTTACTGAACCTCTATTAATAATAGGCTTGTTTCGAAATAGAAAATAGCTTTATAATATATTATGAATGACGCTGACGCATTACTTGCTGCAACTGTGAACACACGAATTTTTCATTTTCATTTCATTTATTGTGCCTGTTATAAATTAGCATTTCATATATTGTTTCTTATAATTATATTTATAAATACTTATCTATAACAATCTATCAAACTATAAGGTTTGGTTTGATACCCCTGTAAATTTATGATTCCAACCTTTGAAGGGCATTCTATTATTTTTATTCTTATTTTAAATATTTTCATTTTGTATTTTCGCACTTGCGAAGTCAGTGAAAAACTGTATATTATTTTGTATTCTTGCACTGCTTTTTTTTTTTTTTGAACACATGAATAGTTAGTAACACTATTTTTACAAAAATTAGAAAACGTTATCACTTTGAATAATTTTTCTTTTCAGCTCAAAGCTCAAAGTATAATATTTGTATTCAATTGAGCAATTCAATACCAAAACATACTAATTTTTACCTTAAACCTTTTTTCTTTCTTAAATTCTATAACCATTTTGTTAACTACAACTTCTTATATCTATTTCTATATCAATTATAAGATTTAATCATATTAACACATCTTATATTTATATGACCTATTCTGCTAATTTTTTTTTTTTTATTTTTTTTAATTAACTGATTCAAATGTTGCACTGACTTTTCATAGAAAATAATATAGAAAAAAAAAACATAGATTGCAGTTCAGATTGCGTTTCAATAAACATTTTAATGTTATTACAACGTTTTCTTATTATTATATTATTATTATGTTTATATGGTATGATCGATTTATAATTGCGGTTTAATTGTGGTATATTATCAAAGTTTTTAAGGTAAATTAGCGTCCCCAATGATGGTAAAAACACAATAAAAAAGAGAAAAATAGTTATAAAATCCAAAATTAACAACATATTTATTCGACTAAAGTTTACACTTGAGAATTTAATTTAAACTTAAAAAGTCAACTTACATTTAACTTAAAATTTTAAGCAAAAAAATAAAAAAATATCACTAACTTATTTCAAAATCAAATTAATTTTGAAATGAAAAACAGTTTTTTGATTATATTTGTCGAGCTTTTATTGTAAAACGTAAATCTATCGATTTGCAAACATTTAAAAATTGAAAATATTGGTATTCTTGTATACTTAAAAGATTGAGTGAGGTGTAAAATATAAGTGAGGCTATTAAATAAAATCTATAGAATACGATATTTCTCAAATTCCATCATAAAAAATAGGTTGCTTTTGATAGACCTGAAATCTCTTCAACAACATCGATTGGTGGCTGATATTACGTCTATCCACCAAAATATTGCTGGGAATATGCCGGCACCTAAAATTAGGGACTTAAAAACTTTTAAGAGAGAACCCACGTAATTTACGTTCCGTTGACCTGTTTAATATTGATAACCATAGTACTGACTACGGTCAATTTGAGTCTATAATGTTACATTACGTGATCTAACTTGAGAGCAGTTTGTTTTGATACTAACCTTAGTAAATGAAGCTTAACATTAAAGCTGTATAATCGATAAATAGTTATTGGAATTGATATTTGGTCTTTTTCTACTTTCTTTTTGTATTTGAATTTCTCTTTTTAACATTTTCGACTAACTATAGTATATTAGCTATTTATTTTTACCTCTTGCTAACATTAGTCACTAACAGTGATGGATACTAACTTACTGGATGATGTTATCACCTCTTAGCAATATCATGCACGCTTTAATTTATAATAGACGTCTGATTTGCTTGCTCTAAGCAATATCTAACAATATATAACATAATACAGTCATTGTAATATTATAATTGAATTATAGCATAACATAGTGTTGCCAATACACACAACAATCAATACCATTAAGAACATTTTTCAAGTTAAAATAAATGACAAAAAATAATGGAGAGTATGATCTGGTATAATAACTTAAATAAAATGGAATTATTCTATTTAATTAAGGCTTAGTTCACGACAATCCCAGTATGGTTTTCCACATTTAATGAGTCGATAATTTGATAAATAAATGCTCGAAATGCTGTCATTGTACCAAAATATTGTAGTATAGACTTGCATTATCGTACTTAATTTCTAAATTCCTGTCAATAACATAAAAATAAAAGTCAATAAAGAGAAGATTCAAAAATTATTAAAAATATATTGAAAATCACAGTTGACTTTCCAATTAATTAATCGACATCGTTAAAATTATTGATACATAAAAATCGAGCTTTTACGGTTAATAAATTTTAAAAGAAGGGAATATATAGAAATAAAGTGAAAATTACTTTTGCAAATCATCGCCATATCCGTTTTTTTAAACAACTGGGCTTAAAATTACTGTCATGAAATATAGGTAAATGTAACTGTAACTGTACAAATACTTCTAGTGGTGCTATCTGGTTCTGAATCGTGAATAATGTATAAAAAATTGACTCCACCTAATTTGAAGTCTTGTGTTTGATTAAGGGGTTAGGAAGAGAAGATATTATCAGGCTGTTCAATGAAGTTGGCCTAAACAATAAATTCAAATAAAAATAAAATTAAAACTAAATTTAATTAAATATTTTATTCAATATTCTGTTTATTGCATCAGCATCAGAAGACTGATCAACTATATCAAATTAAGAGAATAATTCACTCGTTATCTCATATGGAGAATTAAAACGATATTTGTAAAAAACGAAATTTGAAAAAAGCGGTATTTTGAAAGAGTGAGATTTTAAGGCACGATATTTGAACATATTAGTTATTGTTTAGGGACTAATGGCGTATATCCGAATGAGGTTAGATATCTTTGTATCATTTGTTCTCAATCATTTGTTTTGAGACTTATCATTCAATCCAACCCTCTATGTATATCATCTTGGAAGATAGAGATTATATATATATATATATGTATAGTCAGTGCAAGTTCCTATATGGCTCAAAACTGTTTATGGGAATTTGTTTCTATGTCAAATTTTCTCGAATATTAGGAATCATATTCCAACAAACTAGGTTTTCACAGTGCAAAAATATACTTTTTTAATATTAACAAAACAAAATAAATTTATTCAAAATGTCCCACCTGATCAAAAGATTATTCTACAATTCTCTATTAGTCCAAGCTGCGCATTCGTGTGTATAAAAGTATCGGTTTAAATTAGAAAAAAATATATATAAATTAAAGATATATAATATATAAAATATAATTACATTAACATTTCTGCCAATTCAATCGACAATAAAATATTGAACAGTAAAAGTTTCAATTACAAAATTAGTTAAAATAAAAACGAAAACAAAAATACCAATTTACCATGTTCAAAAATCAAAATTGGTATATTGGTAATTGGTATAGTTACTTATGTACGATATACAAATATAAAAATAATGCATGTTAATCTGTTTTTGATTTGATGGCGATTTTTGGTCAAAATTATTTTTTTTTTTTTTGTTTTTGTTCATTGTATCAATACTGATAGAGTTTAAATACCTACCCAGATATTATAACACATTGATTGAACACATTTGAAAATTATGAACTCTAAAAATAAACTATAATACCCACCATTACCATTTTATATATACTAACGATATTTTTATAATGAATTTTCAATTTCATAGATCTTAGGAGAATTGAAAATTATAAAATGATAAATAATAATAATTGCTAAAAGGAAATTCCAAGATCTTAAACTATTTAGTAAGTAATTTGTAAAAGTATTATAAAGTAAAAATAATATTATTATATGAGTACAGTTATTAATAAAAAAATATTCATACATGAAAAATAAGTAGATAATATAATATTATTATTTATTTGATATGCCTTATGTTTTTATTTCTAATTTCAATTATTAAAAGCTTATACTATAATGTGTCTACACCTATGACTTATAATGTACTTACCTGAACTTTGTATATAATATTCAAATAATAACGACGAATTTATGTTAGTCAATTGTTTAAAAAAATCAAATTTCATGTTGTATTTGTATTTTCATCATTTATCTATTTAACTCCTTTTGGAATATATTGCTTCGCCACTGCTTAGATATTGCGGCTCTGAGACTTTGCTCCAGTTTCAGTGATCATTACAAAGTAAATAATTAGTGTACTGATGCTATATTATATTTTATGTCTCCTGCACCAATTAACGTTTAGTAGAATAAATGAATCTTACATCCCAAAGAATTTGAGCCCGCGTATACCAATATCGTTAAATTACATTGTTCTGTCATCAACAGCGAATAAAACAGATTGGCAAGTAAACGAAACAAAATTTTGAATTTAATATTCAGAATTAGAAAATATTAAAAGTTTAAAACTGAATATATTAAATTTTGGTACATTCGATAAAGTACACTATTTAAAACTAGTTTTGTAACCCGCCATAAATGACGGAAGCAAAATAAATTCTAGCATTTCTTCCTTCATTAGAGTTTTCATTTTAAGTTTAAGAAAAATATGTATTTGTTTACTAATTTATCAATATCATACCTTTATTAGAATGATTAGAATGCTTTTAATTACCATATAAACAGAATATTTGTAGTAAGGTGCAAAATTTTCAATTCCCTAAGGGTTATTGATTGTTCATTTTAACGACATCTTATTTGCCATCATTGGAAATTTAAACATATATTACCCTAATACCTCAATAATTCTAAATAATCAATATTCTTAGACATTCTATTGTATTCAATTAATTATAATTTAAGTTAGTCAAAAAGATAATTTCAATTTAAATTAATATAGAAATGATAAATTCAAATAATATTTTTAATAAAAGCAAAATCTAACTGTATAGTATAAACTTACAATAATTTTATATTTTTACAATCAAGGTAGCGTTCTACTGTAAAATTCAAATTGTAAAATGAAATTAATTAAAACATAATAAAAGTAAAAAATTCTATGGCGCTATCTAAATTTAACACTTGAATGATATGACAATCATTATGAAATGATGGGCAAATGACACATATAATAGATGACAGATGACAGATGACAGATGATACTATGTTTATGACAATTACATGATGTTACAATTTGTATATTAAATTGCAATTTGTATATGTGTTGGAGTATTCTGTCGAACTTACAAACATCCAGATAAATGCAGAAAATTATATATATAAAATACTTGTTTTTAAGTTATTGACAGTAACCTAACTAAAATTACCCTTTCGTTAATTAAGTACGGTATTGCATAATCTTATTACATATTTTTCTATAAGCTTCGAGTATTATTTTACTATCAGTCGAGTATTTTTGGCGTTGATGGCTATTGCCTAGTAAAGAAGAATTTTTATAAAATTGGCCTAACCGAAAATATTTTGTGCAGAAATGTGAAATATAAGTGAAGTTTCTATTGAACATATTTCATCTTTCATCTTTATTTAACAGCATTTCTCGACCAGTGGAAACTCTTTAGCATACCGTAAATTGTATTGTGTTTTCGGGGATAGAGGGGCTACATCTCACCCCCGTTATATGTCTAAATGTAATCTAAATCTATGTATGTAATATAATTTTTCATACCACATAGAGTTGAGGTATTATTTTCTCAAAATTTAAATTTGTATATTACCACAGATGAATGACTAAACTGATGTCCAAATTATGTTATGTTAATGTTATGTTGAATTTATTACTGTTGGTTTACATTATGATTGCACAGTACATACCAGTTGTAGCCAAACTAGCTAGTGTACAAGTTATGTCATCTGATTATTAATCAGCTTTAGTACCAGGTTGGATTTAAATTTCATTCAAAACCAATTATATTAGGTACCAGATTTAAATTTCATTCACAGCATCAGTGGTTTAAAAAAAAAAATTTTTTCAACTATTTTTTTTAATTTATTTAGAGCACAATTTTGACAATTTTTATCACTAAAATAAAATGGGAACTAAGTATGTAGAAGACAAAGTACTCTACAACAAATGTTAAATTTGTGTATGTGTCACCTTTTTAATATAAATAAGCTTTACGTATGCGATGTGTAAAAGTTGGATTGCGATTGCAATGCGATAATCAAAACTCTGTATCAAATTTGTTTATCTTATACATGTAGGTACGAGTGGCAGGATACCAAAGATGAATATCAAAACCAATTTGAGTTTTTTACAAAGCGATGGAAACACTAATTTTTGGCATCTGAAAAATCACCCAGGTAATCTAGAAAGTAGTCTAAGATTCATTTTTCTTTTCTTAATTAATGTGGTGCAAGTGTAAAGTGTAAGATTATTTTCTCTTCTTTATACTGTAAAAATCATATTGTAAAAATCATTTGAGTAGAGCCACACCTTTGTGGTATGCTTGTCTTAAGAAAACCCCTTCAATAATAAAAAAAAAATAGTAAATCTATATTTATGAAAGAGACGGTTTGTTTGTTTGTTCCCTATACCGCCCACAGTTTTAAAAATAGAGTTCTAAAATTTTTTAAACTTACTCATGATTAAAAGAAGCGGACGCGGTACTTTATAGAGTTGTGAAGTGACAGCTTCGGGTAGCCGTAACACAACTTCTAGCACTCGACAGTAATATTACCAAAATCTATTGTGTTACAGACATGGAAATTTACACAGGTTCAAAATAAAGAATAAATAACCAAGGCACAATTATGCAAAACGCTCATCCTTCCGGTGCTGCTATATGGTTCTGAATCGTGAACATTACCAAAAGCATTCAAGCATGCACTTGGTATCTTTGAGAGAAAAATTCTACGTCGCATTTACGGTCCTGTGTCTGACGAAGGGATTTGGAGAAGAAGATACAATGCCAGCTGTTCAACGACATGGACCTAGCTAAACAAAGTCAGAATAAGACGGCTTCATTGGCTAGGCCATGTAGAGCGTATGGATGAAAATGCTCCGCCTAGGAAACTTTTGAATCCAAGCCCCAAGGAACGCGTCATCGAGGGAGGCCACACCTTCGTTGGAGATATGAAGTATCGGCAGATATGAAAAAATTCCAAATCACCAACTGGAGAGATTCCGGTCGTAACCAAAATCAGTGGAGGACAATTTTGCGCCAGGTCCAGGTCCTTCAAGGTCTGTAGCGCCCAGCAAGTAAGTAAGTCAAAATAAAGCAATACGATTTCTACTAATTTAAAATTTTTGGACTGGTTCGGTCACTGCCATACAAACCGTAACACCAGTCAGAAATATTTCAAAAATCAATTGTGATACAAACATAAAAATTTTTACATATATAGGTAATCTATCAAGAATCAACAAACATATATTTTACTGTTTTCGAAGGTAATTGCTGGTTCGAGTAAAAGTAACATGCAACTCCTAAAACATAATGACAAATATTTTCAAAGCTAAAAGTGTTACAGGCTTCAAGCTTTAGTTAGAAAAAAATCAGAAATATTGTTGACAAATTAATATTGTAGTTTAAGTTGTTTTTGATTGTGATATTACAATATTTTTGATAAACCAATTTTTTTTCAACTTTGTTCATAAATCATAATTTTATTGAAGAGAAATTCTATACATTTTGTGTTCGACCCGAACAACGTCGGGTAACTTTGGTAATGATTGAATATAAGTCTTTTATAAAATCTATACCGTAATATTACAAAATTCAATTCAAACACCTACTTACCATTTAGTATATCAATATTTTTACTACTAACTGTATATATGTATATTTTATCTACTAATTATAAAATAGTTCCTTAACACCTTTCCAGATATGGTTTAAATAAGTTTCTTTATTAAGTTATAATCAAGTTTTTTTTTTGTTTTTTTCTTTTATTGTAAGTTGAATTATGAAAATTTTTGTTTTGTGTGTTTTTGGTATGAAAAAAACAAACGACTGTAGTTCAGATGAAGAATTAATTAAATATCACCTGGGTACTGCTTGGTAAAGAAAACGAAGAGACTTAAAATACATACCTATATATTGTAAAATATAATGAGTGAAAATTTAGTGAGAAAAATTTTAATTTACTTTTTCATTATAATCGTTAAGATTTTTTTTTTTTTTTTTGTCTTTTATATGGTAAAGAATAACGCGATTTTGTTATTGGAATTTTCAGTAGTTTCTAGTATGCATTAAAAAAAAAAAAAAAATATGTATATAATTTATAACAAAAATATGCAATTTTAATATTGCGACGACATATTTTGTTCTTTAAATACATGGATATGATTAGAAATACGTGTTGAAATGTCATTTTTTATAGGAAAAATATTATGTGAGTGAATTATATTAGTGAATATATTACTAACATTTGTTGTTGTTTTTATTTTGTATTTTGTTTTTACGCTTTCTTAAAAAAGAATTATTTTGAATTTTTTTTTTTATTTATTTATTTTTCTCCTAATAAATTCTTTTTTTTATATGTGTATTGTGTACATATATATTTATTTAATATATATTTAATAAGAGTAATAACTGGCTAATGCTGACATATCTGTAACATTAATTTTGATCTTGATCACGATATTGATTGAAATTTTATTGTGTTTTGTTTTTTTTTCAGTACAGTACCTACCTATGCAGTAATTATAATTTTAGAGGGGTTGACTTATTTGTTTTTAAATTATTTATTTTAGAATTTAATGTTTGGCCTTAAATAAAATTCTAGAATATTTTATTTTATTTTAAAATTCTATTTTTTAAATTAGAATTTCAACTTTTTTTTTGCTGTTACATTGTATGTATTTGATTTTGAAAATAATTGATTTTTAATAAATAATTGTTACTTTAAATACATATACCTATTCCGAATATGAAAATATTGAGTGTAGTGAAAAGATGGGAATAAATTTAAGTTTTAACGAATGCATACCAAAAAGTTGAATTCAAGTCGTCTTTATATTTATTGATAATAATTGACGAAGATGTACACTAATCAATATAATATTTTATTCAATTGACATTATTCGCATTTTATATAATCAGCATCAGAGCAATATAAGCTGTTATCAAGAACAAAGAGCTACAATTCTTAGGTGAACGTGCGATACAATAGATCTTAAGAGGTCGGGTTTACATTGAACTCCCCATTCAAAAAAACAAAATAATCAGCTACTTACTCAGTGTATTGCTAACTTCGCAAAATTATTTTCGTAACCCTGTATTGTGTAAATCGTTTAAAAACCATATATTGACGCATTTTTATACTGCGTATTGCAGTTTGTGTTGCGTATACGGATACATTTCAAATTCGAATATGCTATGCGTATTTGAATTTTTTTGCGCGGTTAGGCTAGGTTTTTAAAATTTATTATTATTATTTATTTAATATGCCTTAATTTCATTATACAATTTTTTTTATTTCCAATTTCAATTAATAAAAGCTTATACTAATGTGTTAACACCTTGCTAATGACTTAGCTAATTTTCTGAATTCAGACAGCTCTCTAGAAAGGCAGAATAATTCAGAAAATATTTTCAATTTGTTTGAAAACAGTGCCAATATTTGCTTGGTTATGCAATCTGTTGATTAAAAAATAAAATCGTTTAACCGAGATTAATTTTAGGATCGTATTTTGTTTTCATTGTAGCAGATTTATGTTTTTTTTCAATTAAGTCGAGTATATTCTCGTTTGTTCGTTTATTCGAAACTTGATTATAAATTCAAATAACGTCCTATTGAATTATTTATTTTTGATCCATCCGTAAAGATTTCTGTGTGGTTTTTGTAAATTTTTGTAAATGAGTGGTTGATACTGTATTGTAGGGTTTATATTAGTTGCATGTTTATGCAACATGTATAAAATGTTGCTAGCTCGCCCAATACAATATAAAAGTGATGGCGTAAGCAACAATAAATTATATATGTATAAGTTGGTGTATAAGGCAGTACATTAAGATGCATGGAAGTGAACGGACACGATTACAAAATCAGAAGTGGGATACAAATCCAAAAAATTATTAAAATAAAAAATGTCCGCCATTAAAAGTTATAAAAAGCAAGAGTTGATGGAGTTATGTGTGGAAAAAGGCATCAGTTGTGTTGGTACGCGTAAAGAGCTTTATAAACGGTTGAAGGAGGTTGATCAACAGAAGAATTTGTCAGGTTCGGAAGAAGAAAGTTATGAAATTCTTGTAAATGGAAGTTTAAACAAAAAACATGTTGAAACAAGCACGCCAATAGTAAGCCAGTCGCAAGCCGTAGAATCAGCCGCCGTAGAAAGAAACCTGCAGTTAAAAGAAATTGAATTATTAAAGAAAGAGTTAGAACTAATGAAGAAAGAGAAAACATTAAACGAATTCGAAAGTAAGCAAAAGTCCGTTAAGAAAGAACATTCGAGTTATAACCTGAAAGAAATTAGTGAACTTCTTTCTGATTTTAAAGGAGATGAAAATTTTATGGTGTGGTACAGTCAAGTGTATAATGTTAAAAAAATTTATCAAAATTTAAAAGATGAAGAAATATAATTAATTATTGTTTCGAAATTGAAAGGAGGAGCAATAAAGTGGTTTCATTCAAAAGCAAGTCATATTAATTTTACTTTTGAAGAACTTATGGCCGAACTTAAGGTTGTATTTGATAGTAGGCCCAACAAATTAATACTTCGGAAGGAAATGGAAAGCAGAATATGGAAAGCTGGAGAAACTTTTTCGTCTTATTATCAAGATAAAATCTGTTTAATTAATCGTTTGAATGTTCCAGGAGATGAGATAGTAGATATAATAATTGATGGTATCATAAATTTTAATTTAAGAAATCAAGCAAGAATGCAAAATTTTGAGTCACCGCAGCAACTCTTACAAGTCTGTTCCAAATTAACAATGAAAGATGTTAGTGGAACTTATCAAAATCACAATCAGCAAAACTTTTTAAATAAAAAATATGTACCACCATCAACACCATTGAACTTCAACAAAAGGAATGACATCAGCTGTTACAATTGTGGTAAAAAAGGCCATGTTGCAACCAGTTGTAGTGAATCAAAAAGGGAAAAAGGTTCGTGTTATAGATGTGGACAATCAAATCACCAAATAAAAAATTGTCCTTTGAAGATAAGTACAACAACAAGTACAACAAATAATATATATGAAATTCAAAATGCCGAATACACAACATCAGTAGGGCTGTATGTGAAAGATCAAAAGTTAGGTAAACTTATTGAAATAAAATTGTTAGCATTATTTGATACTGGTAGTCCAATATCAATTATAAAAAATAAATTTATTAATGAATTTGAATTAGAAGAAGTTTTAAAATTTTACTATGGAATTAATAATTCCAAATTAAAAATATTAGGTTCATATAATAATTATTTAAACATTTGTGGAAAATTAGAATTAATTAAGTTGTTGGTTGTTCCAAATGAAACAATGGAAGCCGATGTTATTATAGGTAGGGATTTTTTGAATAAAGCAGGATTTAAGTTAATATTTGAATCAAAAGAAAATAAATTTATTATTGACAATAACATAAAAAATTTTGAATTTAAAGATAATAATGAAGTAACTTGTATACATGAATTAATGAATATAAATATTGCTAATAATAATGTTGAAAATTTTGAGTTAAATTTTAGTAAAGAAATTTCTCTTCAAGAAAAAAATACAATTGAAAAATTATTTTTAAATTATAAGAATGAGTGTAAGAATACTAAGAAACCTAAGATCAAATGCGAAATGAAAATTAATTTAATAAAAGAAGAATTCTTTACTTCTAAACCGCGTCGTTTATCGTTTCATGAAAGAAATATTTTAGCGGAAAAATTAGAGAATTTAATGAAAGACGGTATTATTCGGGAAAGCTCTTCCCCTTTTTGTTCTCCTATTGTACTAATAAGAAAGAAAAATGTCGACGACTATCGATTATGCATTGATTTTTGAGCGTTGAATAAGATCACACTTCGTGACAATTACCCCTTGCCAGTAATTGAAGATCTAATAGATAGATTTGCGAACAAAAAATATTTTACAATACTGGATATGAAAAGTGGATTTCACCACGTCCACATGGAGGAAAATTCTATTAAATTTACTAGTTTCATAACACCTTTAGGACAGTTCGAATGGAAAAGAATGCCATTCGGGCTAAGAAATGACCCTTCCGTGTTTCAACGGTACGTTGAAAGAATTTTTAGTGAATTAATAAAACAGCAAGTAGTGACTATTTATATAGACGATTTGCTTATAGCTACCGAAACTGTAGACGAACATGTAATGATTCTAAAACAGATATTTAGTATCTTATCTGATAATTGTCTTGAATTAAATATTGCTAAATGCAAATTTTTATTTTCAAAAATAAATTATTTGGGATATACGTTGAGTAAGGAAGGAATACGACCAAATGAAAGTAATGTTGAAGCAATTTTACAATTTCCTATTCCTAAAACAATAAGAGAAGTTCAGAGATTTATTGGAATGAGTTCCTATTTTCGAAAATTCATATTAAATTTCAGTCGAATTGCAAAACCTTTACAGGATTTACTAAAAAGCAAGTCGAAAACGTTTAATTTTGGTTCAAATGAACAAAAAGCTTTTGAGGAGCTAAAGTTGAAATTGCTAGAAAGACCGGTGTTATCAATATTTTCGCCATTGCATGAGACTGAGCTACACCGTGATGGGAGCTCTGTCGGATACGGAGCAATTTTATTACAAAAGAAAGATGATGGAAAGTTGCACCCTGTGTTCTACTTTTCCAAACGTACGACTGATATTGAAAGCAGGTATCATTCTTACGAACTTGAGACATTAGCTATCATATATGCTTTACGTCGTTTCCGTACATACTTATTAGGGCGAAAATTTAAAATAATTACTGACTGCAATGCCCTAACATTAACTCTAAACAAACAAATTATTAATCCTCGAATAAGTAGATGGGCGCTTGAAATGCAAAATTTCGATTATGATATTGAACATCGCGAAGGAAAGCGTATGCAGCACGTAGACGCTCTAAGTAGGTCTTTAGCTATATTAGTTGTTGAGGAAGATTCATTTGAAAGGACATTAGGTATATGCCAAAGTCGAGATCCTGAACTTGAAGTTCTGCGCACCGAATTAGAAAGTACTGAAAGTAAATTATTTGAAATGAGAGACGGATTAATTTATCGTAAGATTGAAAAAGATAAAGTTCGATTTTACGTACCTAAAAACATGCAATTCCAAGTTGAATTTGCTTTAAATAATAGTTGTTCTAAGAGTACGAAAGATACACCTTCTAGACTATTATTTGGAGTTAACCAGAAAGGTAGAATTGATGACAATTTAAGGAAATATCTTGAAAATTTTGTATTAGATAGTTCAGTTGAATCACTTGAACAAATTCGTAATGATGCTGTAGTAAATAATGAAAAGAGTCAGAAATATAATGAAGGACATTTTAATAAAAAAAAAAAAGAAGCGAAAGTATACGCAGTGGGCGACTTAGTTATGATTTCCAATGTCGATACTACCGTAGGTGTAAATAAAAAACTGATACCAAAATATCGTGGCCCTTATCAAGTTGATAAAGTGATCGGCAATGAACGTTATCTCCTAAAGGATGTAGAGGGGTTTCAACTTACTCAAAAACCTTTTTAAGGTATTTTTGATGCCTCCCGTATTCGATCTTGGATTTCTACTCAAACAAAAATGTAAGTTACGAAGAATGTTTAAAGAAATATGTTTGTTTATATAATTTTAAAATGTAAGTTACGAAGAATGTTTAAAGAAATATGTTTGTTTATATAATTTTACAATTTAAGTTACGAAGAATGTTTAAAGAAAGATATGTATGTACGTAACAAAAAATGTAAGTTACCAAGAAAGTTTAAAGAAAGAATATGCTTATGTATTTTGAAAATTTATGTTAAAAGAAAGAAAGAATAAAATAAAAATTTGAGTCAGGATGGACGAGCTGTAGGGTTTATATTAGTTGCATGTTTATGCAACATGTATAAAATGTTGCTAGCTCGCCCAATACAATATAAAAGTGATGGCGTAAGCAACAATAAATTATATATGTATAAGTTGGTGTATAAGGCAGTACATTAAGATGCATGGAAGTGAACGGACACGATTACAGTATATTATTGGTAGTTGTGGAGTTTTTATATTTCATCAGGTTTAAATCTTGCATACCAACATATTTAATATCATCTCTTTCCCATATTATTTTAGTATTATTTAATAATAAGTTTCTGTTAAGCAAGTAATATGATTTTCATCTTTTTGTGAAGAAAATCTAGTTCATTTTTTCGCTATTGATTTTAATTTTTCATTTGTAATAAAATTCTTGAATTATTTCGAAACCATTTTCAAGATTATTTATTATAATAGACATTCACGTTATATAATCTGGATGTTGCAATACAAAAATAAAATTGTAAAAAATCATAACCCGTAGGTGTAATTTTGGAAGAAGAAAAAAAATTAATATTTGAAAAAAAAAATATATTAATTTTTAAAATATTTTCCACACGTGAAAAAATTGTCAAAATATGTTTTATTTATTTTTGTCTTTAAATTAAAAAAATGGTAAATTTTTACAGATTGAAATAAGGAAGTACATATTATTCAAAAGCAGGTAATGACGTGCAGTAATTTGGCACGCTTCGCGTAGCCCCACATAACATATTGAAATAAGTAGCAAATTATACGATAAACAATTTCAGAATTATAATTGTTAGGAAGTATTTATTTCAAAATTAAGAAATAAATTAAAATTACACATATAGAAGATTCTATAACCATTCTAAGACTCATTTTGAAACTTGTATTCTTCGATAATTAATCTAAAATTTAAACTTAAACTGAAACCTCAATTGACTTCATTACACTTTTTTAATATGCTGAATATAACAAATAGAATTTAAATAATACCACAAATAAATATATTATAATTAGGTAAAATTAATATTAATTTTGAAATATAAATGCGAAAAATTCCAATAAACTCCAAAAGGATTTCATCTCGTAAGGTTATGCAGGGTTACCAAGTTTAAATATTTCAAATTAAGGAGGTTAATGAATACTGAATAGATTTTTTTTTATTTCTTGTTTTTTTTTTTATATATACATAGAAATAACTCACATGAATACCTACGACAATTCATTCATTTTGTCTTATTTAAACATTTGTCGACTTCAGCGAAAAAAAAAAGAAATAACTCCATAATGATAATCAATTATTTTGACATAATAACCACCATATTCATTTATATTTATTTTAATCTTAGTTGCATTGCATACACCTTACCTTAGATATCATATAAAAATTCCAAATTATTATTGTAATTAATGTAATCTTGTATAAATTTATTGAATAAAAATAATCTTTAGCACTGTAAAGAAAAAAATGTACAGTTGTACATGATAACAATAAGATATTAATACGAAGAAGATACAAATGGTGTAATATTGACTTAATTTATTGTTTTTCGTTTTGTTCTATATACCTTGATTTTGAAAATACTTTTATTAATCTGTTTTTGACGAATTTTTCGAAAAGATTGTCTATAAAAAGTTTTCAAAAATAGTTGTATTAAATAATAATATAATTTTAATTTCAACTCGACCTTTCATCAAAATATGTTGATTTATAACTATAAAGCAGAACAGCCATTTACTCAAAATATTTTCTTAAATAAAATTATACGTTTTTGTTTTTAAATTTTTAAGGCACAACGAACAAACAGAATATTATTACCAATATTGCTACACAAAATATAGAAAGACTCAAGCGAGGAACTTGTTTACAAAAATATTTCCAAATTAAATTTGTTTTATCAAATTTATGTTAAATGTTAACATATTATTTTCAAAAAACAACAGAAAACAATTAAGATGTACACCTAAGTCGATCTTGGAAAATATCTATAATATCGTCTTACAGGTTCGCAGAACAGATTCGTTTTATATCAGTCATAAAGGTATTATTTTCAAAATTATTAAGATATTTCGAAATTTTATATTAGTTTGAGCAAATTTTTTTCAAATCTCAACAATGGTAAAATTTTTAATTCTTTAACTAGTTAGGTTAGATTATTGTTTAAGGGATGTAGTTACAGGACAATGATAAGGATGTATTTTTTAGATTAATAAAACTTACTATGTTAAAAAAACAGTCCTCGCATATACAAACGCTGAATAAAAATTAATTTATGTCAAAATCCAGCTCAAATTAAAATCCGAACAAAAACAAGCTGAAAGAAGATAATAACTATTGTATTTTAAAAGCATTTTGTCTTTAAGAGCGACACACCAAACTGGAATTGGATTTGTATGACTTTCTAAAATCAACGTTTGAGAAATAAAATTACCTGTAAATGAACATTTAAAAATATATTTGTACAATAATTTCATAATTTTAATTTTATTTAGTATATACGAACATCTTATATCTTGCAGTTTCAAAAATAATATGTGTTTGCTATCATGTGTAAATAAACCCCGAACACGGAAGCAATTATGCCATTTCGGATTAATATATAAAAACAATTTATATCTTAGCAATTTAAGTATTATTAAATTCAGTACATTAAGATTATTTTAAAATATTTTTAAGCAAACGAGGGGTTATTAACCAACATGAAACAATCACAAACTCTCCTAGATGGATAGAAAATGGCTCCGCTAGATTCTCGATATGTTATATGTTCAATTTAAACTTAGAAAATATTTTGAATTTGCTTTTGATGATATTTTCATTAAAGACTGACTTCGTTTTTCTAATTGTTTTTTATTTGATTTCAACTATCGACCTTTCGGAATCAAAACACTTCCTTCATTAGTCAGTACTTATGATAAAAAAAATCAATTAGTGAAATAGAAACTGACTTTAATTAAAATATCATTGAAAACGTTCCAAACGAGATGCCATATCATATAGGTATGTAAATAATTTTATCAACTGGTAAAATTTATTATTTTATATATTACGCATAGTATTGGAAAAAACGCAGGAAAAATTATAGGAAAAACCATATGAAAAATTATAGGAATAATAAAAGGAAAAGAGGGTGAAATAATATTAAAAAAGGTAGGAAAAATTATAGGAGTAATGCACGGTTCAATAATTGTACAAAGTGTGGAAACATTGTTGGAAAAAAGGTTAGAAATACTGTAGGAATAATTTTAGGAATTGATTAAGGAAAAATAGTAAGAGAACTATGACGACATTAATTTTTGATTAGGTACACTTAAGGTACATGTTCTGAGAAAAATTCCAAAATTGCTACATTTTAAAAAAGCAACCACTTTCATTGGAAAAAAAATTAGAATTCCAATCAATTTTCGTAAATACATGCCGAAAATATATACCATTCTGCACCATTGGTACGTGGTACAATTTCCAACCAATTTAGTCGATTGGGATATACCAAGTTTTTGAAGAATTTAATTTGTCATATTACATCTGATTATAGATATACTGACGTGTCATTACTGTATTGATTTCCAAATAACATAACTAAATATAACAACGTTTTCAACGTTCACTTTCTTTCTTATACTATTATAAACGAATCGTCCAATTATTTTTATTTTTATTTTTACAATTATATAAAGTTAAATATAAAACTATAAAATTTATATATTATATACATGTATATATATATATATAAAAAAAATCTTACTATCAAGCTAATAATATCAATAAATAAATTTCTATCAAATAATTTTAATATCTTAATTTGAAGAAAATTATTATCTCGTATCTTTAAAATACAAATCAATGAATTTTATATAATTTTTTTCACCTAAAATTATTTTGTCTCTTTCATACTCTCAATATTTAAATTAATAATATTCTTTAATTAATAATTTCCTTTTGGCTTTTAAAATTTTTTTTTATTTATTTATTTATTATTTTTTTTTTATTATGTTTCTTATTGATTTAATAAATTTTCAATCAGTATTAATGTATCTCTTCATTATATACAAATATAATTATAAAAATATCTCATAAATATAGACAAATCGATATCTAGTATTCATAGGTATGAATATCTTAAAAATTACTTTTTTATTTATCTTTTTTTTTTTTTTTGATTTTTTGCTTTTTTTAATGTATTTATGTATTTGCATCGTGTAAATGTAATCGGGTATAAATTCCACTTAATAAATTCCAATATCAATCCATATTCACGACTTACTTAGCACATCTTCAATATTCCATTTAGACTCTCATATTTATATGATATGTGGGTATTGTGAGTACACCAAACAAAATAAAAAAGAAAAAAAAACAGAATAAAAACAATAAAATAGGTAACTTGTTGCCGCTGCTGTTGCTAGTTCTACTACTATTACTGCTGCTGTTGCTGTTACTACTTTTGATTCTATATTAAAATACAACAAAAATACATAATTTGAATTCAAATAATATTTATTTTTTTTTCGCAATGAAAATTTATAAAGTTACAAGAATCGCACATAATATGTATTGTAAAATTATAGGATTATAAGATATATAAAAAAAAAAAAAAAAAAAAAAAATACAAAACAAACAAACATCATAACAACGATTAAAAATTAAAATACGAAAAATCAACTTAGAGTTTAGTTAGGGAATCTTGAATTTATTCAATTTTAGTTAACGTTTTTTAAAAGCGTTCATATTTATTGATATATAGTAAATTAGGGTGGAACTTTTTTTTTCAAAGTTAATATTTTTAATAAACTTATCTATATTGGTAAAATAATGTTCTACCAGTTTTGGTTAATATTTCGTAATGGACTATTTATGATTTTGCTGAACATGAACATTATATCTCATTTCCATTTAAAAAAATAAAAGTATATCCTAAATCTATTCCAGCAGTGTTACAAATGTACAGAATAACTCTGAAATAACGCAGTTTGCAAAAGTAAGGATTTTGTGATAACGAATTGGTAAGATGAGGGCCTATTCTCATCCGTTTATATATAGATGACGTTTTATCCTTTATAAAATATGTATAAGTAACACTGTCTTTATTAAAAGTTAATACCAAAGAACATAATAATAAGAAGTAGTCTCATTCCATACAAATTTAAAAAAAAAATATTGATTTTATATAGCGAATCATAACAGTCCGCTCTCTCATTTTATCTTCAGAACAATTTGCTCTTTAAAACAATAATTTTGCTCTTCAAATCTTATACGAATTATTTACTAACGAATATGATATGCATATACATAGCTGCATACCTAAATAATAATAAAATATCAGAATATCAATGTAGGTTATCAATTTAGGTAGAATATCAATATAGAGTCAATGATAGAATCACATATTCTAGAAAAAGTTCTAAAAATAATAGTAGGTAATAAAAGAATAAAATATATTAATTATGTATTACAAATACTGTTTACCGTCTGAAATACATTACGTTTGTTTATTTTCTCAGAACTTGGTTGAAAATCACATTTCTATTTAAATTTTGGTATTTTTATTTTTTGAAGAAACAAAATTAGCAACAATCCATTTTTGATAGATTGTTTGCTTTTTCTTTTTGTATGGAAGTAGACATACATATATATATAAATATCATCATTGTCCTGCAACCCTATCCGTGGGGCATAGGACGGAAGTAAATTCTTTCCATCGGCTCCTATCTGCGGCTAACCTCTTCAACTGTGGCCACGTGAATACATTATTATACACGGTTGATAAATAAAGACAGGTCTCAGAATTAACAGAATCAAAAATATATCCTCTGCAGAAAATTTAAAAATATACCTTCTTTTCAGTATAATTAATTTTCAATACAAATAAAAATCCATATAAAGAAATGTAATGCTAAACCTTTATAAAAACCAACTGATTCTTTCGTCGCTAACTGACCGCCTATCTACAAAACCTCTTACTCTAATATAATAAAACAATATTTTTGTAACATTGTATTTTATGATTTTCTTTTTATAAACAGTCAAGGGCTAGGATATATCCTCTAGTATCTGCATACCACTTGATTGGAATGGGACAGAAGTGGAAGAAAGAAGAGAGTTTTTTAAAGAGTTAGCAGGAATTGAGGTTATTTATGTTTTTCTCTAATTTCTGTAAATTATACACAACGGTGTTGTTTGAATGTGGAAATACACCGGAAGAGATATGATTCCACATCCAAGAAGTCCAAACTCTGAACGAATTTCTGTAATCTGTTTGATGTCAGTTAGATATTTCTACTGTATAGAGATGGGTATCTTCGAGTTCTCTTATTTCGCGTTAATTGCGTCTGAGGAGGCAAATTACCTTTTTTCTATTTTTAATGAGTACGTACAAATTATCTATAAAATGATGATGTCAATGTGAAATTGGGTCGCCGCCAATTAGACGAATTGAACGATTTAAACACTGTTAAGGTAGGCTAAGGTAGGCTAAAGTAGCCGAAAGTGTGAATTGTATTCCATCTTGGGTCGTATAAATGATTTTTAAATATATACTAGGAAGTTCCGAAAGTGAAAAGAGAACTTTGCATGAACTCACAAGTACCATAAACACTTGAACACTCCTTTGGCAATGTTAAAAATATGATCGTTTCAATTAGTTTTTTGATCCATCGCGTCTAAAGTGTTTGGAATATTTGAGTTTTGTAAATCAGCAGCTTGGAAAGAGAGATTTGATTCAAATTTTAGTAGTTTGCGTTAAATTAAATTGAGTATGCAAACTACTGTTTTGAGTGTGTTGAATTTGACGAATTAAATTCAACACTGTTAGTTTTGTGCTAGTTGGCAGTTTTTATTGAATCATGGTTAATCATGTTTACCATTATTTGTTTTCTACTACTAAGTTCGGCAGTTGTAGCATTAGATTTGTGAAGAAAGTCAAAAGACGCTAAGAAACCAGAGTAATGTCATCTGTCAAGATATGAATTGGATTGAAAAATAATTGGAAAAATAACTGATGTATAAATTAAATAGCAATCTGAGATAGCCTTTGTCAGTATAAAGTTATCGGTAAATATTCAGTAAATCTGAAAGCAAATAAAAATGAATTGAAAAAGTACACGAATGTAAGTAGAATAAATAAAGAAAGATTATATTCCTCTCAAAATAATGACCACCCTAATTAATTTACATTCATACGTACCTGCTATGGTTACTTAAAATTGCACAAACTGATAAGTTTTTATTTTTATTTTCATTTTTCTTCTTTATCTTTTCTTTAAATAATTTTTTCTGCTATTATTATGTAGATACATATGTAACCGCAGTTGTTTATACAATTAATGACATCGGATATATTGTTGGGCGCACTTTTACTCCTCTTTTACAAAATTTTTATAAAAAAAAAAAAAAAAATTGATTTTTCTTTTTTCTTTTTAAACACGAATATCCTAATACCTAACTAGTACCTAGATATCTAGTATACTTGTAATATTAAAAAGGTTTCACTAACTTTGGTATATAGATTGGTACTACAAGATACTCACTCATAATATTTTTGTGTGCGCGCATCAGCATCAACTTCATCAATAGTTCAAGTTTCTCATCTTTTTCATCTCTAATATACAAAAACAAAAAAAAAAAAAATCAAAAATAAAAAGAGGAAAAAAAATCAACATTATATGCCTACCGGTCACCTAATCTCTATGTTTTGCATATTTTGTAGCGTAATGAAGCAAGGCAGCATAAAATATGTCTCATCTTTCTATTGCCGGTGTATAAATGTAGGTATGTAAATGTGAAAATATATACACGTTAAAAGGAGACTGTAATACAAAAAATATTATTTTATTGAAACGAGCCGATTTTTCTGATTTTTCATTTGACTTAAGTAAAAATATTATATATTTTTTTGTTTTTTTTTATTGCTATCTCATTTTTTTTTTTGCATTACTCTTTTGCTCTGTTGTGCAAAGGTTTTTAAATTATTATTTTTATTTTTTTTTTTTTGCTTTGTTACTCGTGATGCAATTTTATAAAATAATGAAATATTTAGTGAAATTTTCATAATGTCTTTTTTAAATGACTGAATTTTATCGTTTAAAATTTAAATCTGAATACGAGCAATATGAGCAATGAACTGTGAGAATATGATTATTTTAAATTTATATAAAAAATATAATGGAAGATGAATATAATTTGTTAGAACAAATGTTTTAGGTGACAAACAAGAAGTGTGTTCGAGTTAAGTAAAGTATAGCTTTGGTACACTGTAAGTACGGTATTTTGTAATAGAAAAATTTTTGTACCTATTTTGTACCAATTCAAGACATTTTCTTTATATTCAAGAAAAACTAATAGTACAATTTCGAACTGCTTAATTGCTAAAAATAATATGTTTTAAGATTTATTTGACAAAAAAATTTAAAAAAAATCAGCTCTAGATATCCGGTGTATATCCTTAACATGTTAAAAGAGAAACGAAAAGCGAGAAGAAGGTGGCAACAAACGCGTGAGCGTGATCCATCCAGCAAAACGGATCTTAATAATAAAAGTCAGGAGCTAAAGAGAGAAATAAAGAAATTGAATGATAGATCTCTGAATTATTACCTAGAAAATTTAGCAGCTACTAAAGAAACAAATTATTTTTTATGGAAAGCTACGAGTAAAATGAAGTAGTCTTTTGTGCATTCTGCACCACTGAGGAAAAATGATGGCTCATGGGCAAGGAGCGATAAAGAAAAAGCTGACACTTTTGCAGATCATCTCGCTGAAATTTTTAAGCCCAATGAAATGAACACTGTCATTGATCTAAATGAAATAAATAACCATGAAGACATAAATATTCCCTTAATAAGTCGAAAAAAAGTAATTAAGGAAATCAAAAACCTAAAATTAAATAAAGCCCCAGGATTTGATTTAATAACTTCACATGCGCTGAAAAATATACCCAACAAAGCTCTCACACTCTTGGTATATATAATGAATGCCTGTATTAAGCTTAAACACGTACCTAGTATATGGAAAGTTGCAGAGATAATAATGATCCAAAAACCAGTAAAGCCTGCTAACGACACCGAATCCTACATCTTTGCTCCCTGCAATATCGAAGTTGTTTGAAAAATTACTATTGAGAAGGATTCAACCCCTCATAGAAAATAGGAATATAATACCTAATCACCAATTTGGGTTTAGGCAAAAACATTCAACAATAGATCAAGTACATCGAATAACAAATATTATAGAAAGGGCACTGGAAAATAAACAATTTTGTTCTTCAGTATTTCTAGATGTAGCCCAAGCTTTTGATAAAGTTTGGCATGAAGGACTCATCAAAGAGCTAAGTTGTTTGCTCCTTAAAAATTATGTTGAATTATTTTCATCATATCTCTCAAATAGAGTTAAAGATGAGAATGAATACTCCTCTCTAAGAGATATAAAAGCTGGAGTACCGTAGATTTTGGTAGATCAAAGGTATCTTGTTTCTTTGAGTTAAATGTAAATTAATGGTTAGCCTATAAGACTAGTTTTAATGTTGCAATAATAATAATAGGTTATAGCCCCACAGTCCTTTAAAATGCCTTCCCCCGTAATAGATAGTCCCTGAAGCCTCTTTCGATGATTTACTATTATCTGAAAGAAAAAAAAAAAGATTTATTTTAGTTTTGAACTTACAGCCCTGAAATTATCAAAAAAAAAATGCATGGAAAATAAATTCGAATAACTTGTTAAATTCAGTAAAATAGTGGATATATGTATTAGAACTGTTTACAATTTTATGACATAAAATTAAATTGGAATTAAATATTCTAAGATACAACTATACATATTACGTTTAACAATTATTATACAAATATTGTCCCAATAATGAATTAAGTGAACTATTCCTACTTACAATGGGTAGATTATTATTCTGCTACCAATTCATTTCATTAAGAAAAATGTTTATCTAGTAAGGATTCATCATTGTACAAATATCATATAAATTAATATTTTCATCAGTTTTATCTTCTAAAAAATAAGGTGCCTATTATGTATTTCGATCGACTTTCATCGAATCGTTATCGTTAGAGTTATTCGATTGTAATCGTTAGTCCCATTCTGTATTTCGATGAAAATTTGATCGAAAGTGTTTTAAAATGCTGCAATTGTAAAATTCAAATCTACGATGAAATATGTTTGATTCTTTGACTGTCAAATTCAAATTATTATACGAAAAAAAAAACAAAACAATAGTAATTTAACTATTTGAAATTTTTAAGTTAAAGTTAAAAATGTTTAAATAAAATAAAAGTTTTTATAAATAAAATGATTTTAGCAGAGTTAAATTTTTCAGTTTCTGATAGTGCTGAAAAACGCTATCAAATTGCAGATTTAAAAAATAAGCCAACAGAGTTAAAAAAATAAGCCAACATATAGTTGGGATTATTCCAATCCACTGGATTTGGAAGAATATGCGTATATATTTATACATGAAATTGATGAGTTATTATCTACAAAACTTAATTTTATTAATAGTTTTGATCAAAATTTCATGTTAAACAACATTGCTTTTATGGATTTATTGGAAAAATTAGGGTAAACATTAAAATAGCCAATAAGTAACACGTCGATTCCAAATATAATTAAATTGGCCAGCGTATTAAGATTTTGTGCGGTTTGTACCAAGGACTAGCAGAGCTAAATAGCTCTGTTGTGCTTAAGGAAGTTTCATATGAAATTTGCAGTTTATATACTTATTTCCAAAATAGATCAAATTCCTTTATGCTCTAGAAGAAAAAAGTCAGACAAACATTATTTTTATGATTAATAGTAGAATTACTGAAATAATTTATTTACACTAACCTTCAAATATCAGTTTATTTTTAACTGGCCTTTCATTCCTATTAAAATTTATTTCAATACAAAATAATTATGAAGAATAAAGTAAAATACCTCCTAAAATTTCAAATTTTAAATTTATTTTTATTCCAAAAAATATCGCAAATATAATACTAACACCAGGTGTCCAAGCATCACTCTTTTATTTTATCCTTTCAATTCAAAATTGAAATAATTTGTACAAAATATCTCTTTCGATGTCTCTTTCGTGATAAAATTTGACATCGATAAACTTTAGCGATTTCGTCGATAATTTCTGAACGATATCGAAATACATAATGGCAATTTTGCATTTTGATAATTCGTTCGATCAAATCGTAATCGTTATCGAAATACATAATAGCCACCTAAATCTTATTGTGTAACATTTCGTTTTAAACAAATTTGACCGAAATAACAAATAAATATCGAAAATAAGATAATATTTTGTTTTCGATTTGCAGAGCAGTAATTATTGCGGGACTATAATTTTCATAAACTATAGTGACTTCAATACCCATAGAAAAAATTGTTTTCAAAAAGCTGTGAAAACAATGTAAATTTAAGAAAATTAATTAGGAACTTAATATTAGGTTAAAGCAATTATGGTAAAAGCAGGTATGACCAATGATAGTAACGTTCATTCGTTTCGGCTTGATTATTAATAAAGTATGGACTAATGATTGCTTTGGCAATTGACTACAACAAACCGGAGTGAAATTTTGTAGTGATAAAAAAATAATTAAAAAATCATTTTTGTATGGTTTTTGTCACTAGAATAGTACTTTAGATTTGGATAGAATTTTTGTTGAATTGAGAGTGACAACAAATTCTATGTCCCCGCCATACGAAATACTATTCATACTCTTCATACACAACAGTATAATTTCATAGGTAGACTAAAATTATTTGGGTTTTTTTTTTTTTTCATAATTATATGTATTGGAAACTGACGATAAACGTCTTGAATAACCAATCACACTAGATAATCAAAGTCTTAAATTCTGGTAATTAAAAAAAATTTATGAAAAGAGTAATTCTTAGGATTTTTATGGTATAAAAAAAAAACGAAACAGAAATATTTCAACATAAAATTCAATGAAAAATAACGAACGAACACATAAGTTCTAACCTCTTAAGTATGATAAATTAACTTAATGCATACGCTGGATGGCGCAGTAGGTAGATCGCCTGCTTTCTAGGTTTTATAAAACATTGGTTTAATTAATTTAAAGATCCATATATTCTAAAATCCCGTTTTACACGTCTTGTTAGGCCCTAATTAATATATTAAAGTCAGATCTGGAGTTCATATTATAAAATTCATCTACATAGGCATAAAGGCAACTCAAAAAAAAATTATTAAGATTCGTACTACATCACCTTCTGTGGTCTGACTCTATAAGTTTTCCATCATATGAATATAGATTAAGCTTAGTCCAACTTGCTACTCTAAAGAAAGGACGTGAGATTTACGAAGCCATCTTTATCACTGAAATAGTCAAAAGGATA
The DNA here is from genome assembly GCA_963942445.1 of Argyra leucocephala. Taxonomy (NCBI): domain Eukaryota; kingdom Metazoa; phylum Arthropoda; class Insecta; order Diptera; family Dolichopodidae; genus Argyra; species Argyra leucocephala. The sequence continues at coordinate 161,843,369 of OZ012678.1, forward strand.
TATAAACTCCCCATATATTTCAAGCTTAGCCCAAATTAATACTACTAATTGCTTTCGCTCTGCCAACCTTACATTTCATCTACCTAATTATAGAATGAACGAATTTGTTCATAAAATGATGATTATTGCTAGCAAATATAAAAACCATATTAACTTCTCTGTATTGAAAACAATTTAAATGAAAAGTAGTGTAGTAAATTTAACCAAACATTGGCTAGGAGGCGTTGATTTCATCATTATGTAACTGTATTGTCGTATATGCTTGGAAAATTATTTTAATAACTGATGTAAATGGATTTAGGAGCAATAGATCTACCGCATTGAACAAGTATTCCTTGTCAAACAAACAATGGAAAAAAGTTTTGAATACAACATAGATCGACACATGTTATTCATTGACTTTAAACAAGCATTTGACAATATCAATATAGAGATAAAATCCCTAAGGCACTATATTTATTACGTTTGCCGAAGAATCTGATAAATCTGGTTAATGTGACAATAACACTCCATTAGTAAATTTCTTTCACAAGGTGCAGTATCCCGAAAATTTTAAATTACCAGCGGAGTACGACAAGGAGATGAACTTTCTGCTACACTAGTCTACGAGTAGTTGACAAAGGCGGTAATATACTTATAAATTATGGCAAGAAGATACACGATTAAAGAAATATTTGAAAACCTATAAAAGAAAATCTTGGAATCGGTCTGCAAATAAATAGACCAAAGACAAAATATTTAAAGATGCCCAGAAGTGAAGGAAGAAGCCGACCTGAAAATATTAAAATTGAAATTGAAGGTGTCAAATCGTAACTCGGTGTTCTTTTATTTAATGACAATGATATGAAAAGCTCCATAACAGAAAGACCGCAAGCGTGATGTTATTAGGCTTCCTCAAGGTATTTTATATAGGACCCCTTAGTCTTATAGTTTCAACAATTGATGCTCCTGAAGTGATAACTTTTTCTAAACTTCTTAGTTTTGCTGATGACTCAAAGCTTTTTACTTCTATATCTTCCTCATCGGATTGGTTAAAGCTACAAAACGATTTTAACAATTTCGCTTCATGGTGTTCAAAAAATGGACTTGAAGTGAACACTTCTAAATGCCAAGTCATTACCTTTTCTATGAGAAATTCCGCTCGGACAGTTTGGTTCAACTACCAACTAAATGGCTGTTTGCTTTCAAGAGCGAATTCTATTATAGACCTCGGGTTAATTCTTAACCCTAAACTGAACTTTAAGCTACATTATGATAAAATAGTGAGCAATGCAAATTCTTCTTTAGGTTTCATTAAGGGTTGGTGTAAAGAATTTTCTGATCCCTATCTCACGAAACATCTTTATGTTATATATGTAAGGCCTACCCTTGAATATGCCAGTCAAGTGTGGTCTCCATATTCCTTGACTGACATTAACCGAATTGAATCGGTTCAGGGAAAGTTTTTAGGTTTCGCTTTGAGTAACTTTTCATGGAATGATCCATTGCGACTTCCATCTTATTCCCACCGTCTTAAATTCATTGACTTACAGTCGTTGTCTGATCGTCGAATAATTGCAGATATCTCTTTTATTCACCAGATATCCTTTCGGATACGACGCTAGCCCCTGAAATTTCAAATTATTTGGTTGAAATATCCAATCGGAATAATCTCAGAACCGTTGAGTTGTTCCACATTCCCTTCCACCCTACTGAATATGGCAGATTCGAGCCAATCACCAGAATGCTCCGTGAAGTAAATTCTAACTCTAGTTCTTTTGGTCGTCAACTAAGTGTTTTAACTATTAAAAAACGATTACGTTTTAATATACGTCCAACTGAGACTAATTAAAAACTTTTGTTCTTTTTAGCTTTGATACTTTCGGCCTAACTTTTGGAAGTGTTGTTAATAAATGTATAGCTATTAACATAGGTATTAATTTATGACTTTTACTCTTGTACTAACAGCATGTATCTGGTTTAGTTTATGTTTAGATTTTTTAATCAAAGGTGGCGGTGACGGTGACTTACTAACCCTACTGGATGATGAGTTATTGCACAATTAAATGAAGCAAGCCGTCGTCTAGTAATAGAGTTTGATGTGCTTGCTCTAAGCACAAATCTTATTGACAGTATTATGCACATAAAAAATTAATGACATACAAACTTCTGTCTAGAAAAACAAAATTCAAAATATACGAAACATTGACAAGCCTGGTAGTCACATTCGGATGTGAAGTTTAGGACATTAACATTTAATGACGAGAATATTTTAAAAAGATTCGAAAGAAAAATACTCTGACAAATCTATGGTGATATTAGATTAGAAAATGGACAATAAAGAAAAAGGTATAATGACGAACTATATAAGCTTACGAATGGCCATGATATATTAAAAAATCATCAAAATCCAAAAACTAAGATGTGCCTGGCCCACATAATAAGAATGCCAGAAAACGCCTGGATCACGAATATTGTCGATAAATCCCATCCCAATCCAAAACGACAAGTGGTTAAGGCAGACCAAGAAACAGATTGGAAGACCAGACAATATTGAAGCAAGCGCGAAAATCTTCTGAAAATAGTAAATTTGAAGGTTACTGCAAAAGAAGCGATAATTGGAGTAAAATTTTGAAAGAAGGCTAAAACCCACCAGGCTTTGTATAATGCTATATGATGATGATAAACTGATCTAAATTTATGACCTATATAAATTCAAGACGAACATTAAAGCCTTCGTTCGTAATTACCCACGTTCCATTTTACTCTCCCCCATTCCTAACTTTCTTTCCTAATCCTAGCCAAACGTACCAATCGTTATTAAAATACTCCATCTAATGTTTAAGCTATGCATAATAAAAAAAAAAAAAAAATTACCACCAATATAGAACAAGTTAGCTAAACAATTTTGGTATTCATTATGTTGTACAAGTATACTTACAGTTATCACCGTATCCAGTTTATTTCATTAATTAAATATTCAATAAGTATATACCTTCTACCACCACCACCACTCTTGTCCAATATTTTTTTTTTATTAGTTTTCTCTTAACATAAATACCAACAAAAACAACAACAAATAAAATTCAGGATAATCATTTATTAAAATTATAACTAACATAATCAACATCATCATTTTCATCATCATCATCATTATCAATAATTTGATTATCATTGACTTATTATTGGAAGGAACTATGAATAAATATTGTAGATTCTCTATATAAATACGAGTACCTAATAATAATATATTGAATTCCGAATATATGCAACATTCTCTTTTGCACTTAATTTTCGTTCTTTAGTTGCATCAATTGTTTGTTTGTTTGTTTGGTTTGTTGTTTGCTTAGTGAGAGCAACATTTTGCATTGCATTTTATTTTATTTGATTTTTCTTTTCTTTTCAGTTTTTTGTATTTTATTTTTGTAACGCACTAATCTTTGGTGACTTTCGAAACAAAAAAAAAAAAAAAAAAAAATAACTAGCTATATAATAAATAAAAATAGTAAGAAAAAGAAAAACAAAGATGGACATACGTGATGACTATTTTAGTTCTAACTTGCACGATATGTCGAGTTGTCGATACAACATGATAGTTTAGAGACTAAAGATTTGTTGTTTGTTCGTAGAAGACTTATGAAAATTTTAAGTGCAATATTTTTTTTTTGTTTTTTTTTTACATTTTTGAATCTCTAGAGATGCTCATTTTCTATATTTATTACAAGATGTAACATATATGTACTTACATATGCATTTTTGTGTATTGTAAAGAGATGGGTTATAAAAATTGAAATGAAACGAGAAGAGTTTCATCATTAAACATAAATTGCTTAACTTGTTTAGGTTGAAACTATATGAACAATAATGGTATATATAGGGTCCGGGTGTGTAATGCAAGTATAAATATTTTGTGTTATTCGCGATGATTTTGTTTTTTTGTTTTTTGTTTTGTTTTTCTTCTTCTAGGTTTTCGGTTTTTTGTTTGCCTGTTTTCATTATAATGTTGTATATTTTGTTGTTTGACTCGTGTGCGATTTGCGTGAGCATTTGTAAGAAGAAGTCAATTACTTATTCAAATATATTAATGTGCATTTATCAAGATTTGTTTTCGTTTTTATTTTTTCTGTTTTTACTTTTTTTTTTTTTTTAATTTAAAATATTTTTATGTTTATACTTATAACATTTATAGTTTACAAATAAATATTCTTTATTTATTTATTTATTTGTTTTTATTTTTGATATTTGATTTTATTTGTTTTTATACTTGAGAGAAGAAAATCGTCCTTTTTTGTTACCAAAAGGAAATTAAGAGTCTATATTGATAGTATATAAGCTGTGCGTGTTAAGGGGGCGCTAGTAAACAAGGAAGAAAACATAAATTAATATATGTATAATAAATAAATAGTTATTTTTTTTTATTTATTTTGATTGTTGTTTTTATGTTTAACAATTTTGTTTAACAAAAAAATTGTTTTTCTTTTTTTTATTTAAATAAACCTAAAAATAACAAAATACAAGTATATGTAAATGGTGGTCATTTCTTTGTTTTAATATTTATTTTATTTTATATTTTTTTACTATTTATTGTGGAGCAAAATTTTAAAGTGGTTTCTAGCATTACGAAATTTTTGTTTAAATTGATAAATGTGTAAGTGATAGCTGAATAGTCTAAATTTTGTTCTTGATTTCATTTTTACAATGTATATCGTAAAGAAGAAACTACGATATCGCGAAGTAAGCTATTTAGCTGGAGCTGGCCAACTGAAAACTTTCAATTGGGAACTGGACAGTTAGCAAAACACATTTGGCAAAAAAGACCCTTAACAAAAAGAAATTTACCAAAAAGAACCGTTACTGGCATCTCAGAAACACGTAAAAAATCATAAGCAAATAAAAAAAATTTTAAAAAATACAGGCTAGAAGAGGTTTAATTATTAGAAGCAATTTTTATTAATTTTGGGCTACTATAACTTATTTTTGAGTTGCTAAACGATTTAATTTTGAAAAATTTCAAAAATACTTTATATTCGAAATGTGCATTTCATTGCATTTCACATTTTCAAACCCAAAAATTAAATTAAATTTATTCATTAACCAAAGAGTTTTAACAATTAGAGCAGTGTTAAGCCACGAAATCTACATTATGTAAATTACGTAATTTTCTACACGTTAACAAACTTTGTAGACAATATATTTATGTCTACTTCATTACGTAGACAATGTTTACAATTAAATAATAATGAATTACAACTACGTTAAATGAAAATACTGATTTTAAAAAAAAAAAAAGCAAAATTATATTATTACTAGTGGAGCCCCTGCGCAATTGCACAGAAGTAGTTCTTTCAAATACAATTTTATGTAAAAAGAAATATTTGTTTTGGTATAATTGTAGTTGTTTTCTGAATCGCTTGTTTTTTGAATATATATATATAATGAAATTAAAGTATAATACCTAATACTTTATAACGAAATTAACACTAATTTCAATATAACTTAACACAATAAAATCTCATTACTCTCAAAGTAGTAGATCGATATATTTTAATTCGTTTATAGTCAAAAACGTTTGTAGTCAAAATTCGGTTATAGCGATAGGTCAACAGTGAATTAGTTTATTAAAACACCGATTTATATATAGTTTTTTTTTGTTCTTTATTACAAATATGTATATTTTGTGATTACATAACAGAATTGGTGTTTATGAATAAAATAAACTTTAAAATTGTTATACGAAAGATATTTTATTGAATTTTGTTTATAAAGATGCAATTTTTTTGACTACGTCTAAAAAGGTTATAGTCAGAAATATTACTTAAATTTAGCGAATAACTATAACCGTGTTTTACTGCACATATTTTTTTTAATGATAGCAGAAGCAAATGAACTAACATTTATTATATAATTTTTGAAGAGTATAATCTGATTTGATTTTTGTTTTTATGTTTTGTTTTCAATTTTTGTTTGTGTTTTTGTTTCTGTACTTTTTTCTACAAGTTTGTGTGTTTATTTAAATTGACAGAATTTTTATGAAGCATTTTTAAAAATTTCCCGAAATTGAAATTTATTTTAAAGTATAGATGGCTCTCAACTTAGAAATAACCTCACTATTTGGTGTAAATATTTGAAATGTTTTAAGTATTCAGCACCAAGAACTAGCCAACATTTTAATATTTTTGTGGTGTAAATAATTTACTATTCAAGTAATCTTGCTTTTTTACTCACCACATCGTTAATCTTGTGTATTATAATATAAGATATTCCTCACATGGCCAATTTGTTCTTTTTTAAAATTATGGATAGCCAATTTAATTTTGATTAATTATGCAAAAGGCGTGGTCGCTATTAAAATACATGTGAATTTTGCTATCATACCACAGTGTCGATCATTCTGAAAAATAATTGAACAATACTTTACTTTGCTATGCTATGTTTTACTGATTTTTAAAGACAAGCTAGCATTAATGTTTATAAATAATTTTTCCGTACAAACATCTTCCCACAATTCGCTCTTGAGCTACTATGAACTTAATTTTATTTTATAGGTCAGAAGTATACGCTCAAAATACAACAAAATCCATAAATTTTTAGCTTCTGAACGATTCATTTTAAGTTTATAAGTTTAATAAATTAACTTAGATGGCTCCACAATCAACAATAATCTATTGTAAATGGATGTACGACGTACCTACCTTTTAAAAATGAAATTATTTTTTTTTTCTCACTGAAATTAAATTTGTTAACGAAATCTACAACTATTTATAACCTATTTTATATATCCCTTATCTATATTACCTTTAGACAATAACTAATTAATTTCTCTTTTGTTTTCTTATCAATGCAGAGGTATTGAAATTCTGTAGGTATACATATATAATACTATACATCTTCTTATAATCACATCATATCTATATGTATTTGTTAAATCAATGTCCTTAAAAAAATGTTTATTATTGTTTTTTTCTGGTTCTAAATTATGATAATAAAAAATGTGGAATTTCAATATACAAAAACAAAAACAAAATCAATAAAATAACAAAAAAGTACTCCTAAATTTTAAAGTTAAGATTAAAAATTGAAAGTGTATTTGTATGGGTATTTGTCCTTTTTATGAGTATTTTTTTTTCTTCTTAATATCGTTGATATTTTAGTACTCGAAGAGCCGAATTAACATAACTAAAGAAGATAAGATGCAATAAAAAAAATTAAAACAAGAAAATCAATTTCTCAAAAGTTAAGTTTTTTTTTTCTTGTTTTTGTTGTTGTTGTTTTGTTTTTGTTGTTTAGAGTGAACTAAAAAGGCGAATGACTAACAACAGATAAATTCTTAATAATGTTAAGGAACCTTAAAATATTTATATACGTATAATATATATATTATAAATAAAGGGAGAAGGAGATAGACATTAAAGCTAAAAATGACTGAAATAGAAATTAAAAAAAAACACATGCAAAGTGAAGAGAAAATATTTCTTTTTTTGTTTTGTTTTCGTAACGAAAAGATAAGTTTCTTGCACTTTATTTCATTAATTTTCGACCGCAAAATGACATTCAAAAATGTAAAACCGAAAGATAACAGCTAATAAAAGCAAAAATTTTAATTTTTGTTATGGTTGTTTTTGGAATTATTACAAAATTGACTTAATTTTATGAAATTGTCCAGATATTTTACTAAATAATAGATTTTTGTTGTTTTTTTTTTATGGCTCATCCTACCTAGAAAGGGGTTCTAAATTTGAAAGTTGAAATAATAAAATTCAATTAAATTAAACTGTTTTTGATTTGATGAACATGTTTTTTTTTTATGTTTTATCATTGTCTTTAATATAATTCGGTTCCACTGCTATTTTAATGCAAATCTATTGGTATTTTACAATGAAGATAGCCACTGTTTGCTATTTTAATTAAAATTGTTCGTGTTACTTATCGTCTATCAGCTCATATGGAATTTAATGAAATAATAAATTAAAATCAAATACACTTATAGTTTGGTACAAGTAATTAATTTTGTTTACAAAATGTATGTAATAAAAACCTTACAAACTCTAATTGTATTGAGACAATTAGCTAGGCATAGTATGCTTTAAGTTCCCAAAAAACATTCAATATATGGGTTGAACCAGACCATTATAAATAACTTTAGATGATTTGTCTATCGAAGTTTGACATCCATTCATCCATTCTTTAATTATTTTGTTTAAGAACGGCTCTCTTTGTATTCGACTCTGTTTTGGGCTAATATTTTTATTTCGAACCAAATCTTATTTTTGTTAACTTGTTATTATCATCATTATAAAAAATCTGAAACATTTCACAACCGATTTGAATTATTTTTCTTTTAAATGATGGACATTTAAAAAGAAACATAGCGAATTTTCATAATGTATAAGTATATACATACCACACCAAATTCACTGGAAAGCAGAGTTCACCTAATGCATTCATCAAAGTACAGAGTTTTCTATTTTCCTTGCCAGCTCAATCCAGCAGTTCATTGTAACTTACAGATTGGTAATGTAAATAAGTAACGTAATTCCGCCATCTTGGCAATTTTATTACTGAGGCGAATATGGATGTTGAAAGCAGTATTTGAAAATTTAAATTTATATTGCTGTTTTTTTAATAAATTATTCCATATACGGTTGTTGTCTAAAATAAAACAATAAAAAAAACTTATATAGCGCCAAGAATTAAGTAATACAACTCAATCCAGCAGTTCATTGTAACTTACAGATTGGCATTGAAAATGTAAATAAGTAACGTAATTCCGCCATCTTGGCAATTTTATTACTGAGGCGAATATGGATGTTGAAAGCAGTATTTGAAAAGAATTTTCAGCATACGGTACTTTGACAAAATGTTTGGAAATATTTGAACATCTCTCGTAACCTGAAACGTTAATTTTTCAGATCTAACACGTTATCTAAGTTCTTTTATATAGATTCGAAACATTGAAAACAACAGAAAGAATCGTCTCGAACATCTAGATATTTGTTAACAATATATTCTGTCCACAAAAAACTCCAAACAAAGAATTGTGAGAACGAACAAGCATTGGATGCATCACAGAAATTATTTAATGTATAGAAAATATAAATGGATCAGTGACACACTTGTCGATCTTTAGGAGATTTCGCAAAAGTAGCTCTTGCATGGAATCCGCTGGGTCAAAAAAAGCGTGGTCATCCTAAAATAACGTGACACCGAACAGTAATTAACGAAGTAAGTGCATGTGAAAACTTGGAGTGACCTCAAGTCACGTGCGCAAAATCGAATTCGGTGAAGGAAGTTTTTTGATGCACCCACAAGGAGCAACAGGATCATAAATTAATGAAAAATAATTTGTTAAAGAAATTGAGTACGTTTTTTTATCAAACTGACTCGAATTTCGAGGAGCGCGGGAATGTATAGTAAGCAAAAATATGGTATGTATAATAATATTATAATATTATTTAGTAACGTACTTCTAGATTCTGATAAATTTGTCGTGGAGGGGGAAATTACTTAATTTGTTATTTGTGGTGAATCTATACTAGAGATTCGAAAGGTGACGTAATTAATATTTTTCTTCTATGCTTTTTGATTTGATTCATTAAGTATCAATACTTAAAAAAAAACATACACACACCAAATAGACATTCGTTATGATTCGGGTTATTTTAGTGATATGTAGGGTAGAATTGCGAGAAATGCATTAATCAGATGAAAACTATACTACGAAATAGAATTTTGGAAAAAACAAAATACCGAGTAAAACATAATAGTAGATATAGAAATTTGGCGCAAATAAAATTGCGGACATACTCTGTGGATATGTGACACAAAATCGAGAATCACTATATCAATTAAATCATCAGAGTATCCACACCAACGTTCAAAATCCAGAAAAAATTTACTGACAACAGTCTTGATTAAATCAATTACTCAATAACAAAAACTAACGGCAGATAAGAGACGATGGAAGGAGTTTGATTTGACCCACTAAAACAGTTACAGACTAATAAACAAGCAAGACACAAAATTGATATAAACATTTTCCTATAACTCAGTTAGGAAATCTCTAAAGCCTCCAAAAATGTCATTCTTCTTTTCAATTTCAATTGTAAAGCGATCGAAAAATTTACGAAAAAAAAGTGATTAGTCGATCTAACCAATTTTGGCTATAACGGAAAAACGGTTGGTGGGCTTTAGCTGGTTCGATCCCTACACTATCAAAAGGCACACACTGCTGGAGGTCTTCTCTAATCTAATCTTTCAAAAAATTTCAATTGTCGATTTTCTTCTCAAATTTTCCACGATTTCCAATTGAGTATCAAATAATTCAAATAATTATTCTAAAAATAATAGATAATAAAAGTCGGACTCACATCTTGTTTTCAAATTGTTTTCACTGCTTAATATTTGTACTTAATCCCGATACAAATAAAAAAAAAAAATAAACTACAAAGCAAGCTAACTAAAGATATATCTTTCATATAATAAAATCCACCATTCAATCTTAAAGTAAAAAAAAAATATACGCGCTAATCCATTTGGTTTCACTACACACTTAAAACATTCTTATAAAAAATGGTTCCTTTTATCATTTTTAGAATAAGAAACAAAAAAGACAAAAACAAAAAAACTCAGTCTCATGAGATTTTTATTTCACATTTTTTTTTTTTAGTATTTTTGCATAAAATTAAATTATTGAAATTTAAAAGAAAACAAAAAAGAAAAAATCCCCCTCAATATAAAAAAAACAAAAATCGATTTCTTAACTTGCTAATTCTTTGATTAATGATGCTTTTCGGGATTTTCGATATCATCTCTTCGATGTTGATGGTGTGTTTTATTTAATTTTTGTTGTTGTTTTTGTTTTTTAGCAAACATTTTTAAGTCAAATAAATTGAATTTTGTTAATCAGTAAAAACCATGACCAGTGCACATCGTGATGTCTTCTTATACCTTTTAATAAAAATAAAAAACAAAACAACAAAAATAAATAAATTTGTTATTTCATATTACAACAATAGCAATAACAACAACAACAATAAGAAAAAATTCAAATTGGTCGGTCATTCTTTAAAAAATAAAAAAAAAAATCATTACTTCTTCTTCTCATCTCTAAGTGAATTTTAGAAGTTGACGAATTCAATTTTTATTATTCATCAATGATGATGACGATGATCATAATAATCATCACCATCATTTTCACCATCAATTTCATCATTCACATAATCATTATTATAATCATTATTATGATCATCATTGTTAACAATATTACCATCATCAACAGCATATAATCATCAACATTATAATCATCATCAACATATTTATAATTCCATTTCTTAAATATATAAATGACAACAACAACAACAAAAACAAAAAAATAATAAAATTAAAGTATTATCATTATGGTTGTTAATGGAGGTGGATTTGTTGTATCACTTCTATTTGGATCCGATATATTTATATCATTATTATTATTTATATTTATATTATTATTGTTGTTATTATGATTATTATATATATATATTTTTTTTAGGGTGTGTATTCACTAAAAGGATAATAATTTTGTTAGCATTAACATAAGATATATAGGTAGATATACCCTTCATTAAATATTGTCATTATGTTTTGGTTGTTATTTTTTGTATTTTGTATATTTTAGGTATTAGGTAATTTACCAGGAATTCCTTTCTATTATTTCTTTCTTTTTTCAATTTTTTTTTTTTTTTCTGGAGGTTTGAATCATATTTTTTGTGTTACTTTGGAAAGGAATTTTTCGAAATGAAATTGAAACTATATTTAGGCTATATTTGTGTGTGTGTGTGTGTGTTGCCCAATGATAATTATTAGTATTATGTTTTAGAACAGGCAACAGAAGTAATATTTGATCGACTGGAATACTCCTTGTGGTTGTTGCAAAAAATAATAAATAAAATAAAAAAAAAAAAACGGAAACGGTAACAAAAGATGGAAATATTTTCAACATAATATTTGTTGTTGTACTTTTCGTCTTATCTCATCTAGTTTTTTTTTTTTTGTTTTGTTTTTTTTTTAATAATGTTTCATTTGACACAGTGGGAGACAAACTAAAGATTTCCATAGTATATATTAATATGTAAGTCTATTAAAGTATTACATACAATATGATATAAGAGAAAACTCGACTATATTACAGAAGGCATAACAAGAGAAAGAGAGAGAGAGAGAGAGAAAAACGAAGACAATACAATTTCTTGAATGATTAAGGTAGGCTCAGGTGAGACAACTTTTGTCCATTTCTTTTGTTATTGTTTTGTGTGTATGTTTTACTGTCGCTTTTTTCTTTCACCTTCATTTCATATAATATGACTTGGTGGATATTTGCTTGGTTTTTGTTTTTTTAGTTTGTTGATATTTTTATGAATTTGACTTCCACACAGGTTCGTTTTGAATGCTTAATTCAAAAACACAAATTTATTTTTTTGACCTTGAGCAAATGAATTAATGAATTGATTTACAATATACGATAGGATACATACATACATACATATTTATACATAATTTGTATATTTGTATGATTATGCATATTTAATATGGGGTGGTGTATGTATATAAAATATGTAAGAGAGTAAAAATAACGATAGTAAAGTTATTCATATTCAAAAATCACGAAACAATTAAGAAAACTTATCCTTGTTTTGTGCAGTTTTGTTGTTTTTTTTTTTTGAATATTTTTTACGATTTTGATAGCGTAATTCATTTGAAGGTAGGTTGCTTAAAACAAAAAAAAAATTTTTTTTTTTTTTATATTTGGAATGTTAGCAATGCTTTTGGCATAAATCGATAATATTACATTTTTTTTTGTTGGTTTTTTTTTTTTTGCTTAGTGGAATCAATGAACTTTAAAATTATAAAAAATTAAAAATTTATAGATTTTTATAAAATTAATTTTTTAATCAGGATAATTATCGCGTTAATTAGAGAAATGAAAATGATATATGAGAATAATAATATTCTGATTTGAGGGTTATTAGAGAAAAGGTATGACTCATCATAATGTGATTTAAGAAGCTTTTGTGTGAAAATTTAATTGATTAATGATAATTGGTGTCAGTGAAACCTAAACGAATTGAAATACTGAATCATATTGTTCCTGTTGTTCGGCTGTATTTTATAAACGGTTCAAGATGAATGTTTTCACTGTAGTACACAATTTTTGCATTAATTCACATTGATTCAGAATAGTTCTGTTCCAGATGTTATGTGATTATACCCTTAGCTCTACTATCTCAACGACTACTGTCGAAAAAGATTTAGCGATATTTTGGGTAGGTTTTCGAAAAAAATGTATTATCTAAGTCAATTGTTTCTTCTTTATGTATTGATTCAATGTTTCGAAAGGGGCTCCAAATCTACAACAAAATAAAATGCATAATGACTTTTGCAAAAAAAAGCAAAAAAATCACAAAAAAAAAAAAACAAAATTTTGTTATTTGGCTTTTTTATTTCATTATGTACGGTACTGTAAATTTTTACTACATATTTTTAGTATAATTTTTTTTCGAGTAATTTATTTTAATACATTTCTAGCTTATAAACGGGAGCGTATCGAAATCTCACCAATTACAGCCATAGCGGGAATTCGGGGGCGCTAGCCATAATAATTTTAAATACTTTAGGTAAAATATATTTCCAGAATATTTACCTAAATCATTTTTATGCATAACGGCAGCTGCAAAAATATAAAAGAGGAGATCTGTACTAAATTCGACGCAGCATTTTCATTAGAATGTAAGACGCCAAAATAGCTGTGTCGTCCGCAAAATCGCTAAAGTTGTATTTTCAGATTGGGGCAAGTCAGAGCAGTGTACAACAAAGAAATAATTGGCCTGAGGACACTTTCATATGGTACACCTGAATTAATTTTATGAAAATTTAAAGTTACACTTTCTTGCTTGAATAAGTGATAATAATGGTGTGATAGACGTAATTTTAATTTTATGGAAGTCTTCATTTACTATAATGTTTACAATCCTATGCACGTGTTCAATTGTGGAATGTTTGTTCCTAAATCCAAACTGATGAGATCAATCTTATTTACTTTAATGATAGGAAGGAGTCTTCGTACGATCAGTTTTTCCAAGAGTTTTGATAGCGCTGGTAGTATACTAATAGGACGATAGGATTTTACTTCTTCTTGAGCTTTATCTGGTTTAAAAATCATTATAATTTGTAATGCTTTCCATTGTACCGGAAAGTATTTGAGGTTTATAATTACATTAAAAATTTGAGTTAAGAATTTAATACATTTAGATGTGATTTGATAAAGGCTATCCAGTATACCTGTAATCAAGTCATACCCTGGTGCTTTTTTGGGATTAATATCTCTTTAATTACTTGTAATACTTCCTTTTCTTTAATTTTTTTTAAATTAGTATACCAATTTGATACGAAGCGGCTTCCATGAATTCATTGACAATAATTTATTAGAACAGGATTTCAACTATTGTTCGAATTGTATCAGATGTTTGTTATAGCGTTTCTTTTACCGAAATCAAATACTTGCCGAAAGTCCATGAAAAGAAGAAATTGAGATAAATTAAATTCGATAGATTGTTTCAGTAATGTCCTTGTTATTTGTAGGATAGGAAAATTTTCTAATTGATAAAATATTTTAACTTGGAAATTTCCTTAAATTCACCTTTACAAAAATAAATAAATTTAACGAAAAATTGCTGGGCTTGAAACCTCGGACCTTAGTTAAGATTTTCTAACTATCAGTTAATAAAATAAAATTATTTATTGTGATAATTTAATATTATTGTTTGGTTATAATTCTTAAATACCATATACGAGCCCAACGTAATTGAACTTTGTACGGCTGATTAAATCTAAAAAAAATTTATTAAACTTAATACATAAACGTTTATGAATTTTTTTAGGTTTTTGGTATTTGGTACAACATTACTAAGGATTTCAAATCATGTTAAAACAAAAATTTATTCATAATATTAATTAACAAAATACTAATTTATAAAAAAAACATCATTCATTTGAGTTAGTACGATTTAATTTTGATTCATTTAAGTTCGTACGATGTGCATTAGTACTGTGTAAAATCACCTTTACTTTTAATAACGAACTCCATTCTTTTTTGTAAAGATTGGTGCAACTTTTGGCAATTCTCTGGTATTATTTCAGACCAAATTTGCGCCAGTCTTTGCTTCAATTCATCTTTTGTCCGAGGGCGAGAGCATCTTAATTTTTTTTTTCATTATGTTCCACAGATTTTCTATTGGATTTAGGTCCGGGCTTGATGATGTCCATTCCATTACATTAATTTTGTTTTCAGAAATCCATTTTTGAGTACTTTTAGCAGTATGACTGCTTGCACCGTCTTGTTGAAACACTATTTCACCACCAAACTAATATATTCTATCGATGGAAGTAGATATTCCCTTAAAATATTGTGGTATTTTTGAGCATTAATTATGCCGTCAATGCAGCACAACTGTCCTACTCCTTTACTGGACATACATCCTCATAACATCACACTCGCAGGAAATATGACTGTCCTCTTCAAATAATCAGGAATACATGCTTCATTTTTATTACGCAAAACACGACTTCTTTCATCACCAACTAAAACTTCAAATTTTGACTCATCGCTAAACAAAACAGAGTTCCATTGTTCTTGCGTCCAATTGATATGATCTTTAGCCCAAGCTAACCTTTTTTTTTTGTTTAATTGTGATCAATGGCTTTGCTTTTGCCTGCAGTTAAATGGCTTTAGAATAAATCTCTTTTTTTTTAATATTGATAAACTTGCTTCAAAAAATCCATATCCCATAGATTTTATTCGTCTGAGGCAAGTAGAGGTTGAAATACTTTTTTTTATTCTGTCCGTCCAAAGATCTTCAATTCGGAAGTTGTTGCACGTCCATTTTCCGTAATGATTTTTCTTAAACATCGATCATCTGCATCAGACGTATTTTTTTGTTTACCAGTGTACTTCTTTTCACCAATTTGTTTCGTTTCTTTATAATTTTTAATTGTGTATTGGACAGTACTTTTGGCCATTTTAAATTGCTTCGCTATTTTATTATAAGATTTTAAGTTTTTGAATTCATTAATTATTTTGTCTCGATGATTTCATCACTAAGTGCTTTGCCACGAGGCATATTGATAAATGAGGAATTATAAAATGCATTCAAATGATAATCCAGATTAAAATTTGAGAGAAAAAAATACGGTAAGACTAGTAGACTCTTATTTCAAAAATAATTAATAACGGCAATGTGTTATTAGGAGTATACGAGTACACCTAAATGTGACATTACACAGTACCACTGTAAATCGTACGAACTTAAATGAATCAAAATTAAATCGTACGAACTTAAAAATGAATGATGTTTTTTTTATAAATTAGTATTTTGTTAATTAATATTATGAATAAATTTTTGTTTTAACATGATTTGAAATCCTTAATAATGTTGTACCTTTTATACCAAATAACAAAAACCTGAATAAATTCATAAACTTTGTTTATATATTAACTTTAATAAATTTTTTTTAGATTTAATCAGCCGGACGAAATTCAATGACGTTGAGCTCGTACTGATTCGTTTCTATTTACACTGTGAGTTATATTTTTGAAACGAAATTTATGAATAACTCGCCATATGTGAAAATTAAATTTTACAAAATAATTATTTTTACATTTTCTGTGAAGTGCTTGCAAAAATGTAACACGTTTTGTAAAATTGAAAATTTGTTTTACAATGTAGAAGACATAATATACCCTATATTACATACTTTACTCTCTTTATATTCTTTTTAATTCGTAGAATCTTTATTTCAACATAATTATTTCAAATGGACTTTAGTATGACTTTTAAGACTTATTACAATTCAATTCACCTTCATATCAAATTTAAATTTTAAAATTTTTTTCTTCCAATTACTGATTTAATAATTGAAATTTAATTTAATTGACTACAAAAAAAAAAAAAACATAAAAAATTTAAACCTTTTGAAAAAAAAAAATTGTATTCTAATAAAGTTATTTACCCATAAAAGTTTTTTAAAGTACTTTTTTAAGATAATTTTAAATAATCTTTGGTACACAACAAAAAAAGTACATTTTTATATTTTAGTTAATAAATCCAACAAACTAAATGCATCATGTCAGATTAACAAATAAACTGTCAAAGCTATTTTACAATTTGATTTTTACTACATCCTACGTCTTCTTTCAGTCTGGACATAAACCAAATTCGTAATTTTTTTTTTTTAATTTTATTATTTTGTTTTTCTTCTCTTGTTTCTCTCTTTAAATCCGCATAACAATTGAAAAAAAAAAAAAAACAAAAATATAAATACTAAAATAATTCTGACTAATTTTAAATGGACCTCATAAAATAAAATTGCACCTATACAACTGTCACTTTCAATTCACAAAAAATAAATTCATATCTAAATCTTGGACTCTCAAAGAATCGCGAGATCTTTTATATAAGATAAAAAAAAAAACTATTTATATATATATGTATAGTGTATATGCATACATGATATCGTATAGATATTATAATATAGAAGTTCTTAAGGTAAAAGAATAAAACAAAAAAAATTAAGATTGCCCAAAGACAGTCAGATACATGCCAGTGCGTCAATCAGATTACATTTATTTAGTTAAACTCGTTGTTATTTTTGTTTTGTTTTTTTTTTATTCTTTTTATTTCATTCATGCTTTTGATTTCTTTAATTCCTTCATTTAAAGAACCACCAGTTTCTACACATAAATATAATATTATATACGTTTAAGTATATATATATATGAATATAAGAATGGACTTAAAATATAGGTACTCTTATTTGTCAAACAGTCAAAATGATGGCCAAAACCATTACGTCTAAAGTTGGAGTATACAGTGTAATAATCACAAGGGTGATCTTTGATACTACCTATTGTCATATTTAAAATAATTACTTTTCTCTGATATTTACATTGAAGTTTATATGAAGTTTCCGATAATATTCTTTACTATATACCGAATTACCTATAATTATAAAAAATGTATTAAAAAGGGCATCCCACAAACAAGCAGACAATGAATTTTGAAATTTTTACAAAATACAAGAAAACGCTGTAGCTCAGATTTATGGAATAAAAGTCGAGTTTCCTTTCATTAATCATTTGTATTTATTTTGCAAATATCGATATTTCGGAAGCAACTTACTTCCTTCATCAGTGCTTTGCGACCTTTATTTCATATAAAATCAATGTATGTGAGTTTGTCGTTTATGAATTACTACACCATTCATCCGATCGTCATGAAACTTTTAGAAGTTGTTGAATACACTCCAGCGAAGAATTTTGGCATTTTTTAAACATCGGACAGGTTCGGGTAGATGTAATACAACTCCTAGCGCTCATCAGGAATATATCAAAAGCAACTTATAGACCTGAAAACTGAGATCTGTTTTACACTTAATTGAAATATTTTGGATTAGTTGTAATGAAGCTGTCCGAACCAGGCCAACAATTTTCAAAAAACGGTAAAAGATATCTTTATTTATGTTTTAGAGAGTACCTTAATACCCATTTTCAGGTCTGTATCGCTTTTGGTTTTTGAAATATTCTTGCAAAATGCTAGGAGTTATATGGCAGCTATTTGAACCAGAATACCAAAGCAAAGCTACAACCACCAGATAGCTATATAAAGATATAAAAAATAAATAAAGATTAAAAGTAAAATGGATAAAACATTTAAAACAATTATTTTTGGAAAAAGGGTAGCAACGCGAACCAAAATAGTCAAACACCCCTCGATGTGTATTTGAGATAAATAAAAAAAACAATTTGTGTTAAATCAAACCATTGCCGATCACTGTTTTGCTGAAAGCTTGACTTTCAATAAAACCATACAACTGTATGAAGTGAAAATTTCAGTAGCAAAGACAAGAACCATATAGTGATATTCAAACGCTAAGTGAAATGTAATTTGTTTCAAATCGAACAAGAAAAAAGTTTCAGATAATATATCGGTATCGAAATTACTGAATTTGAAGATTTTAGTCTGGACATAAACCAAACAGATAAAGTTTCTCTAGCTGCAAAAGTGAAATATAAGAAGAAAATCCAAAATTGAAATTTTAATTCGTACGTAAATAGAATGGGTACAAAAAAAGATCGCCGAAATTGTTTTCGAATTTCGCATCAAGTCATTATTGACTATCAAGACCAGCACCTAAAATATTGATATAGTATTAAGGTGGATTTCCTCTTAATGGACGAACGTCCGGACAAATTTTTTAACCAATCAAAAAATTTTATTTTACCAACACATACACAAAAAATGCTTTCCGGGTAATTTTTTTCATACAATTTCTTAGTTAAAATATTTTTAACTTTTGGCTGAAGGACGAAGTAAAAGAAAAGAGTAGATATATAATTATTTGATAAATATTTATTGCTATCTCGATTTATGAATGAATGCGTTCACATATAGAATTTCAAATGTTTTTTAAGAAAAGACATGAAGTGTAATTTTTTTGTTTTTTGTTTTTTAGTATAAGATTATTTTGTTTCTAACAAATTATTTATATTTTAAGATAAAAGCAAAGCGCTATATTTTATTTTTTCGAATAGTACAATGTTATTATCCATTTTAACTTTAAACAGAATTTTAAATTTTTTTAATAAAAATAATATCAACGCATGTAAACAATTTTTCAAACGTCAACCTTTTTTGACTACATAACAAATGTCAGTCCTTCGCGCATTGAGAAGAAATCATAAAATTTTCTTTAATGGTATTTGTGTTTCAATTATAGTGTAAAATAAAATAGTCCGGACGTTCGTCCATGAAGGGGAAATCCTCCATTAGAGTTCTCAATCATAAGAGAGTCCTGTGGTAGTGTCACAGACATAAGGCAACATGACATAATTCTAAAATGGGAAAAAGAAGACGAAAATGTAGAAGAAAGTAAAAATTTATTGAAAATGAAATCAATGAAGAATCAATGAACCCATTGCAATGAAGTTCTTGCCTTTGATGTACTTTGCTATAGGTACTCCAAACTGAGTTTGTTTATTTGAAAACAGAGAAAACAATTTAGCTGATTCGATTTAATACTATATTATATTATATATTCCCCCCTCCCCACCAAATATTTGAATCAATTTTGTTCTTCCCTGAGTTGATTTTATAGTTTGCAAAAAATTTATTATTTTGTTGGGCTTCTTCATTCGATGTGCATCATTCGCAAAAGATCTATTTGCTTATTAATAACACAAATATATAAGTAAGATATACATTGTTAATGAATGCTTGGTTTACATTATGCTGATTAACAGCAACTGAAACCTGTTGCAATAGAAAGTTTTAAATGCACCTGTTTATTCTTTTTGAAGCCCTGAAGATAAGGATTATTGAATTTATTAAACAGACTTGTTAGAACAGATATGTGGTTCCACATTTATGGTTCCCCATAAACATATATTGTTCCACATTTGGCTACAAAATAATTTCCAAAGCCGGTTTGAACCACCTATGAATTTACATTGTGTATGAATGAGCACTTGCTGAACACTATCTTTTCGCTCAACGAAATTATTTTCAAATAATGGATTGCTCCTGTCGATCATTGAAATTCAAAACATATAATTTTTTTTTTCATTTAATAATATTATATTCGAAATCAATCTTTAGAGTTACTATAATTGCGAATATCATTTTTATATTCACAGATATCTATGGACTTTCATATATTTTTGTTTACCTAGTGGGTCAGGCAGGTAGATGAGGTATAACAAAATCGAAATATTATATGTATTTATATGTGTGATTGAAAAACAGTAATCACAGCCGCCGCATCACGCCGAGCCGTGTCATTTCCAACTAAAAAACAACAAAAAAAAAAAAACAATAAAAAAAAAATTTGTACACCTTCCATGAATTGTAATTGAAAGATTACCAAATGGAACCAAAATAAATGGAATAAAAATATATTATAATATTTTTTTTATTCGTTTTTTTTTTTTTTTTTTTTCAAAATAAATTTAAATTCTGTTTGAAAATTTTTTGATTTTTCCTGCCACATTTATCAATATATACGTACGTACATACGTACGTGTTGTGTTTATTATAAAAAATACATCTTTACATCCGAATACAATTCTGAGCTGATTATATTTATGAGACTGGAAACAGCAGAGTTGTTTTTATTGTTTCTGTTCATTTTTTTTTTTTTTACACATTTTCTTATTTTTCGGAAAACTTGTTGTATAGAAGTTTTGAGGTTGACTTGTCACATTTTGGTCAACATTACCGCCACCAACAAAACTACTCTCTTTAAGAAGTGGTTCGTATAAAAGTCAAGTAGGTAACCAGAAGCGCCATGTGATTTTTTTATGATTAAATTACAAAAATATAAAAAGTGGTGTTGAGGTTAAGTTCAAGTTGTAAGGTTGAAATTTTGTGAATTTAAACAAAATTTATATAAAAACTTCCAAAATTTATTCGTATTATTTGATTTTTTTTTTTTTGTTTTTTGTTGTGGGTGTTAACAGGAAGAAAGTTAATTTATTGTGGGAAAGAAATTAAAACAAAATTGTTTTTTTTTTTTGTTTTTTTTTTTTTAATTTCTGGAAAGACTTAATTATCGTTGGAATTTTTATTTAATAAAATAAAAATAAATTCATTGGATAATTTATATTTTGTTTTATGGTTTGTTAAGAACAATAATGTTAAAATAATGGAAATCGGACAGAATAGAGGTGTAAATTTTATTAATGTTTTTAATTAGATTTTAACACCATATTTTTTGGGAAATGACATTTGAGTGTGATGAATAGCCTAAATAGCTAGCTAATGATTTTTATTAGCAGAATTGTTAATTTTAAGGGAATATACTATACTCTATTGTAAAGAAGTTGGTCCACCTTTAAGCTTATCATCTTATTATTTTGCATCTACTGAGATTTTATGAGAAAAATCAGAAATTAGAAATCATTATGCCATAAAATAAATTTATGTTATTATAAATTTTTTCTAAGTGTGAAATATTAAAATTTACATGTAATTTTACTTTTAGTAAACCTTAAGTATTTCTATAACACCTAATAATGAATTCAAGTAGTTTTAGATGAACGAATCGATCTCCCTCACTAATATACGGGTATAATAAATCAGCTATTGATCTTATAAAAAACGCATTGATAAATATCTATCACTATAATTGACAAGCATTTAGGGACCTGTGCAGTAGATACCTTTTCTTTTTATTTCGATCCTCCTACTTCTTAATGAACTTCTAATATAATATATAAATTGTATATAAATCAAAAATGGGCACACAGTTGAAATTTTTTTAATTCATATGATTTTATTATTAAGCAAATATATAATTATGTAAAGTGAGTTCTTATCAAAATAAAAAACAGAACAAATAAATAAGTTATTATAATTTACATTATGTACTTGCAAATTAATCTATGTTCATATGCCAAATAAAAACAAAGAAACAAATTCATCTCAAATAAAAAATATAAAAACAACAAAGAAGCAAATCACTTGAATTCTTCATTTTTATCTTTTTAAGTAACTGTTTCTAAATTTTGGTTATTTGTAGTAATAATATAGTTTTAATTAGAATTATGTATTATGTAGGTATATATATATACATACCTCTTTAATGACAAAATGCCACTTACTATAGGAAACGAATATATCGGAAACGAAACAGTAAGTGAGGGACGTGTATTTATATGTCCTAAATAAAACTTACTAACCACAAAACTCTTTATTAAACACGACTGGTTTCTGCTATATCGTGCGAAGTCTATGTCAGTACGTAAATTACTGTTTTTTTTTTAAATTTACATTTGACTTCAACTTGAATTATAATTATTCAACAGGGGCCCCTAGTCATAATTAATAATTAATTCTCATTGCGAACAAAATATGGTGGTCTTAGAAAAAGTTTTGAACTACAAATATTGTAGTTCAAAACATGAGATAATAACGATATTTATAATAACATATTTATAACGAAATAGAAAAACATATTGTTCAGTACTTATTGGTCTATTATCATCTTGTAATAACAATGATGTAGTAACTCATTATAAATTCTCATGGCTGCTATTCTAGATAACAAATAAGCTTAAATTATTATTTTTCATTTTCTATTGAAAATAACTTAAGTTTTACATAATAAAAATCTACAAGTGTTATAACTGTCAGGGCTATCGGCTTTACTTAAATATAAGTCTAAGCTCTATATTAAAAATATTCCAACAATTTATCATCATCAGTGTCCTGTAAACCTATCTGTGGGGCATAGGGCGGAAATAAAATCTTTCCATCGGCTCTTATTTGCGGCTAATCTCTTCAATTGTGACTACGTTCTTTGCTAGGTACTTGTTTCGGCTAAGGCCATTGTTCTCAGCAATTTATAGAAATCTATAATATTTTTACTTAACAAATTTAGCTCTGTAACTTACACTAAAATTAAAACTCTTTTCTCTCTCCAATGTAATTTTCTTCAAACAAACATTATGAAGCGTTGAAATTCATATTCAACATAAATAGACACATATCTATTATCTTACATATTAGTAACCTGCATATTTTATAACTAGTGATATCTTTTTTTTCAAAATAATAACAAAAAACCGCACAGGAAGTTGAAACCAAATGTCTATAAACAGAGCAATTACTAAGAAAAGTAAATTAGTCAGAAATAAAAAAATAAATAAAATAATAAACAGAAAATACAAACAAAATTAATTTTAACAAGACATAATTTGAAAAATAAATCCCATTACAAAGTAAAAACAATATATATATATATATATATATATATATATATATATATATATATATACAAAGTAAGAACAAAGATGTCAAAAATGAAATAAAATCCATCTTTTGTTAGCGTAAAACAAAACTAAACCGCCTCTAATAAAAACATGACAAATAGAAACTACAAATAGACAAATAAAAAAAAAAAACAAAAAAAAAAAATGACAACAACAAGAGAAAAAAAAAAAAAAATTCCTGATGGGCCTTAGAAAATCTAGAGTATAAAATTAATATGTTGCTTATGGATTATATATAGGGTAAAGAGTCATGAAATTATGTAAAAAGAAAAATCAAAAATTATTTTTAACCCATATTATTTACATCCTCACTTAAATTGGTGGTCTTCAGTAGAAATCAGCAGTAGGGCTTATTTAATAAATATAAAAGTAAAAATTACAAAAAGAAAAATTCATCCAATTTAGCAACATTTCTATCAATCTAAGGAAATGTTTATGAAAAATTAAAATATCATTTTGGTTTTATGCAACATTGTCGGTTCAGCTGATTCGGCTCAATTGTTTTTAATATTTATTTCAATTTTTTTTTTTTTTTTGTTATTTTTATTTGAAATGAAAAAATTTTGTCGGTCCACGTGCAATAATGCAAACAACAGAAAATTAATTTTTTTTGTTTCTTTTTATTTTGTTAAAAATTGTTATTTACTTATATTTACCACCTGGACAGTGTCTTTTCTACCTGATCTACTCACATTAAAAGGAAAAAAAAAATTGAAAAATCACTTCATGCGAAATTGGGACAAAATTATTGTTTCAAAGACAAAAAAAAAATTTTTTTTTTATTTTATTTTCGTTTCGAATTTGAAAAATTTCCTTAATTTTATTTCAAATCGTGTATTTTAATTTTTGTTTGTTCATAATGAAAAGAATACAATGGAATTATGCGTACAGAATTTCTTCATTATATAACAATTCTATAGATATACAGTTTGAAATAAAAGTAAATGACAGCTACGAATAGAAGTAGTTTGTGTGAGGTTTCTATGTTCTGAAAATTTTATTATGATACTACTAGCCAACCCAGCATTATTATTTTTATATTTCCAAATATTTATTTTTCTCATCTTAATGCTAAATCATGAACAATATTGTTGGTGACATCATCATGTGCATCAACAAAAAGATATGATGGTTTTCCAACTTGCATATTATGTTCATGGTCTTGCGATTTATTGATGGCTCTCGCAAATACTAAACGTATGGGAAACTGTAATCGCTTGAACTGCAAAGGCACATCGTTGTGTATCTTTGGAATATGTGGAAATAAAATAATATAAAATAAACAAATAACCAAAATGAGTATCAATTTTCAGGTCTGTAACACCTTTGTTTTTCGAAATATTGCTGATAAGTGCTGAAAGTTGTATGGCAACTATAGAAACCACTAAGAATACAAGAGGAGCATCAATCAAACCTTTAATTTAAATGCGGTTACGATACGCCTAGTGGTTTAAAAGTTACAAACAAAAGTGCTTAGAATTTTAAATCTATAGACTAGACCTTCTATTAGATTCTCTTAGTGCATTAACTAGGAAAAATTTTAAGATGAGCATAAACAGGTATAAAATTATTACTAAGTCAGTGTAAACGTGGTGTGGTGAATGTTGTGTTTTCCAACTCCTTCTATTCTGTTAACAAATAAAGTCGTTGTCATCAATAAATTTAAAATTTACTTATTATTAAATCGAGATTATAAACTAAGAGAAAGTTAACTTAAGCATACTGAGCAGGAGAACGTAGCGAAATATTTTGCCTTAAAATCTCGCTTTTTAAAATCTCGCTCTTTGAAAATATCGTTTGTCCAAATATAGTTTTTCTCAAATATCGTTTTTTCCAAATATCGTTTTTTCAAAATATCGTTTTTTAAAAATATTGGTTTTCCCAAATATGGTTTTTTCAAAATAAATTTTTTTCCAAATATCGTTTTTCCCAAATATCGTTTTTCCAAAATATAGTTTTTTTTTCCAGATATCGTTTTTTTTTTTAAATATCGTTTTTCCCCAATATCGCTTATTCCTAACATCGTTTTTTCCACATGTCATTTTTTCCAAATATCGTTTTTTCAAAATATTGATTTTTCAAAATATATTTTTAACTCCGAAATATTTATGTAAATTATTTCTATGCATAGCCATTGTTGGTACAAAAAATGGGGTATGTCCATTTTCCAGAATATATACTTTAATTATTTGCACGCATAGTCGTTGTTGAATTGAAAACAGGGAATATATCCATTTTCCAGAATTTTTATTAAATTAAAAAAAAGCAAGAATTTTTAAAACACTATATTGAAAAAGCCAGACTTAAAAAACGATATTATGAAGAAGCAAGATTTTGATCAAACGACAATTGTGACTCAACAAGATCGAAATTTCGACCCAAACATATATTCAGCATACAAATAATACATACTAAGTGTAAAAACAATCAACCTTATACAATTTAAAATATACAGTAAGTGTACATTTACTTTTGCCACTAAATGTTATTATTGTTTTTTTTCTATTTTGTAGACTAACCGATAAATAAAAGTTAAATGGTTTACTGACAATGAAAGGTAAACGTAAATATTCTATGCATTGATGCCTAAAAATTATAATTTTTTTTTATATTTTGTTTGAAAGTACCTGGGTATATCTACCAAATAAAGACGAAGAGAGTACCTTAGAAATAACTTAGAATTGAAATGTTTATGTGTTTGTGTTATTTACAAAAATGTATTCGAATATTAATAGATGAATAGAAGAAGGTCTTGAACAAACAAACATAAATTTCATGGATAGATTAATTTCATTTACCATGATAGGTAATAAGTTTCATTTTACATAGTGGCACAAAAATTAATTTCGATTTTAGGTATATTTTAATGCTGTTTAATATTGCCATGTAATTGAAAAAATGTGTCTTTTGAGCATGATACAGAGTTAGTTTGAGATATAATTAACTCGAAAGTGGAGTATTAATCCTATATTCTATGTCACAATATATCCTTTACATTGTTTTGACAGTACAGAATTAAATCCAAACTAGGAAGTAAATTTAAAACGAAATGAAATTAAACGAAAATGAAAATGAAATGAAATTAATCTAAGACTTAGTTATTGGAGTAATCTGACTATGCTGTCAATCCAAGTAATTAAAAAAAAATCAAGTCTATTTATACATAAAACGTCCCTCAGCTACATATTGGTTAATTTTTCAATTTGTTAATGGTTTATGATAAAAATTATATAATTGGCCATTTTTATACCACTCTGCATTCTCAACATTAGTTATTTATATCTTGAAATGTTGTTGTTGGACGATTTGTTCTTATTGTTTTTGTTTTTTTTTTCTACTTGTTATCAGAAACAAACACACTGTTCTTACTTTATTATTATTATTCAGTCATACATTTTAATTTTTCCTTTTTTTTTTTGTTCATTTTAACTCAATTCAGTTCAGTTCAATGTGAATGAATTTCTCTAAAATGAATCTAAATTTTTTTTTTATATCAAAAGTCAGTTTAGATTTTTGGTATATTACAGAGCTACCATGTTTGGTCATGCTATAACCTACAAAAATGAAAAAAAACTGAAATAATAAAAAAAAAAACAATTTTTTTTAGCATTAAATTACCTATATTCCACCTTGTGTTATGTGTATCTTATAGATAGATTCTTGACTTACTAACTGACTGACTAGAAACAATTTTTTGCTTTTTTTTTGTTTTGTTTTTGATTTTATTATTTTTTAGTGTTTGTTATTTAGGTAATATCGGATAAAACTTCCTGAATATCCTACTGTGTGGCGACCAATTAATCTTGTTATAATTTTAAATGTCTTTTGTCTTTCTCTCTCTTTCTATCTTCAGATTTTTTCTCTTTCTGTTGCTTATTGTTTTTTTTTATTATTTAAAAAAATTATTTTTATTACTTTTTTGTTCTCGTAGTTATTGGATTACTTCTTTGCATTAAAATATATATATATATATATATATATATATATATATATATATGTATATATGTATATATGTTTACGTATATAGATATATGTATATAATGTACAATTACCTTTTGATTAATTCCGAAAATATGCTAATATTTTCATGGGATCAAAAAAAAAACCTAAACAAAAACAATTCCCAAAATACAAAAAAAAAATTACTTCAGGGCAGATAATTTGGTGTGGTGATTATGTTGCCATGTGTCTTTTAGTAAAATTTTACTGTCAAATTTTTTTTACACACTTCTTTTCTTACATGTGGTGAGACTAGAAATAATTTTAAATTGAATATAATTATTTTAATTGAATTTAAAAATTGAATTGTTCTTAAGTTTTTTGAATTTACAATTTTTCAAAATTTAAAAATAGAATTAAGAAAAAAAAACTCTTTATCACCACACCTTCTATATAACACAGTCAGTGATAGTGGTAGTAGTAAAATATTTTAATCCTTGATCTACCTAGATAATTTTTTTTCCAGAAAAAAAAGGGATTGTACTTAAGCTATTCAAATTATCTTTGTTTATTTGTAATGTATCTGAAGATCCTGTTTGAATACCTACTATATGTCTACTACTAGATATATATTTGGGTAATCAATAATATTTATTTTTATACCTAATGTATATGAACTATAAATTTTTTAACATCACTTGGGAATATTATTTAATTTTATTGAATTTCTTTTATTTAATTATCTGATAAATTTTAAAAGAATTATTTTTTTTGTTTTCTTATCAATCGAAATTTTTATCTTAAAGAATATAAGAAAGATTATAATTTGGAATGATTATTAAAAATTTGTTGATTCATTGTTTGGATTCTATGAAAGAGAAGAAAAATTAAAATAACTGAAATTTAAAGATAATTAACACAAATTCCATATTCAATAGATTATTGTACATATTTTAATGTAAAATTCCAAATTAAAAAAATATGAGTAAAAATATTTTATTTTTAAATCTCTTTAAATTCTTAGAATAACTTTTAACAACGATTTTTAGATCAATTTTTTAATCCAATAAACCTGTTTTAACTTATACTCTTGGTAGCTTAACCATTTGTATTTTATATGATTTCAAGTATGAGGATAATCGAGAGGTTTTAGAAGTAATTCTGAAACTAGATTCATAATATTACCTTAAATTTTGTGTTAGGACCTTTGCTTTAATTTTGTTCATAAATTTCTTAAATAAATTCTGCAGATTGTAAGTAGTTTTGATGCTCTATTTGAATTTGTTGTTATTAATTTTATTTCAGCAATAGGAGAATATTTGTAAATCGGAAAAAATAATACACAATGGAATAAAATATGGATTTAGAAACTTAAGTTGGTACAATCACATGCAGCTACTGGTCATTTTTATTATAATTAGTTAGCCGACCTACATAATATAGTGCAGGTTATGTGATTGAATTACTAATCAGAAGGTTCCGAGTTCGATTTAGGGTTAAGACATTAATGATAATTTTATAAAATTTATTGAAATATAATTGGTGTTAACATAAATAAAAACTAGAATTATGGTATATAAGAAGGCAACATTACTTACTTCTAACTCACTATTTTTAATTACAAAAAATTCGTACAATTAAATTCCTATATTATTATTAAATTATAAGACGATCGTAAAAATGTTTGTGTACAATGATTGTAAAATATTACATTAAAAATATCATTGAATCTATAATAGTCATGTCATTCTGTTTGTCCCTCTGATGAAACCTAACGTCAAATCAGCAATAATATTCTATATAACAAAAACCAAGTTTCTCTCTTAAGTCTTTCATTTTTCAATATGATTTTTGTTCTTTCTCGTTTCTTTAAAAACATTTAATTTCTTTAAAACCTTTTTTTGAAAGCGTATTTAATTTTGATAATAAAAATGATTTAATTTTCGTAATAGTTTTCAATTTATCAATTTAACTCATAAATTATTGAAATGAAAATATAGGATATTATTTTTATATAATAAAATGTTCATATAGCCACATTAGTTTATCAATGTGTAGTTCGTATTTCAATATTGTTAATAAAAAGTTATATTATGATTAACAACTTAATCTAAAAAAAATGTTGTAATTGACAACTTTTTTATCTATTATGATTCACAAAACAACCTAATTATCTGTCAAATTTACTCAAAATAATTTTTAAGTTGAGTTGTGTGCACACATATAACTATTGTGATTGAGAATAGTTTATGTATAAGTTGTGTGAGACACCTAAGACGTTACAACTGATTAAATATTTAGATTGAATAAGTTTATTTAATTTTATATAATTTACAATATAAATTATGTTTAAGAAATCAAGTTATTAACATATTATAAATTATAGTTAGAAATAATTATGTATATCTATATATACAAGAAATAATATTAAAAAACGGAAAAAAATTAAATTATTTTATATAGATATAGACATGTAAAAAAAATGATTTCTTCTTACTATTCACTAAATTCTTTAGCAAATTTTTTTAGTTTACTTTTAGAAAATTTCTATATTTCGGCCACTTTTAATTTCATTTAGCAATTTGCTGCATAATTTAATTGCGTTTTAGGTTTTTAAGTTTAATTGTAGTATTTGCTTTTGGTACAACGATATTTTCTTTGTTCTTGATGCCGTACCTATGTATTTCATCCTGTGTTATTATTTGTAGGTTAGATAATTGCCTTTTAATTTGTAAATATGCTTACACTTTTCAAAATAAATCAATTGATTTATATCCATTTGGTATATTTTCGCAGTTCTGGTCCAATAACGATTTTTAGTATTTTAGTCATCTCTGTTGCAATTTGTTTTGTATGAAATTGAAAGCAATGATTATTGAAAGCGCCAAATATTATAAATAATTCTGGACAAGATATGATCATTGACCACTTCTTGAATCGTTTTTTCTGGAATGCCACCAGCCCTATTTATTAACATGGATATTGGATAATACATTTTTTATATGGTTTATGTGATCATCCCATTTTTCCGTTTTTCATCTATGACGATTCTAGATATTTTGCAGTCTTAACTCTTTCAATTTTGTTGTTTTTATTATGATATTAATTTCATTTTCATATTGTGAAGTTTTAAATCTTATATATAATTTGTCTTTTTAACATTTATCCATAGTTCTTTCTCATCTAATCGGAGAAAATCGTCATCTTATGATTTATTATGTCTTCCAATTCTTTTACAAACTTAACTTTTAGCTATTAGATTTGAGCGGTCTGCATAAATATTATATTTTGAGATCAGTTTATGTTTTGGAAAATTCATTATGTATAAAAGAATCATGGAAACTGCCCAAGCTAAATGTTATTATCCTTCCAGGTTAAAGCACAAATGCAAAATGTATCAACATTTGCAAAAACTTCAAAGCTGTCACCTCTTTTATGTAGATACTTTCAGTTGATTATTCTTTGCTAATTTACAATTTGTAAATCTACTCCTCTGTATGATGCCTTAAGAAAAGATTCCTGTTTTAGCCAATTCTACCACTAAGGAAACTGTATCTACTGTAAGAATATCTGTCAAAAATATTTTATAACCCAAATGTTTCGATATGACTAGCATCATACACAAAAGCTCATCTCACAACTATGTTTACGTTCCGATGTACAAAAAAGGAAAAATATTACATAAAGGAAAACAAAAATATAAGAAAAGAAGAATAAAATTTTTTTTGTTATTTTCCGAATCTTGGTTAATAATTTAATTATATTAAAATCGAGATTATGCTGTCCGCGCAGTTTTTCTTTTCTACTCTCTGGTAAAGGGTCAATCAATTAATTGTATGCACACTATTATAGTAAGCAAAATTTTAAGTTGTAAGCAAAAATGAGTTGCATTCGATTAAGAATGTTCCAAAAAATAAAAAATTAAACTTTCAGAATTAATTTTTGAAAAAAACGAACATGATGCAGATCTGATACAGTATGCGTTTAAGGGTTAAAATCAATTTTTCCTTAAACTTGTTATTCATAATACATAAATTTGGTTATGTTGTCTATTCGCTTGTAATGTCTGGTACACAACTCAACAAAAAAATATATTGTGAATTATATTAGAACCCTAAAGTTTACTCTACTACAATAATTTGCAATATTTTTGATATTACGGCATAATAAAAATATCACATACAATATAAGGAAGAAAATTACGCAATTTCCTGCGTAATTTAAAAAATTAATAATATTATTTTCAAAATAACAGTAAACACGAAATAAAAAATTGTAAAGATTATTTTCTCAAAAAAAAATATTCTAATTGAATATTTCAAATTTATTTTTAAATACTGTTCATTACATTCTCTAACAAAATGATAACCCTAAAGGTAACAAAACAATACAACACATATATTATAAATCAAATAAATTTGTTTGCTAAAAAAACCAATTTCAATTTCCGCAATTCAATAAATCATAAAATTAAAAAAAAAATAGAATTAAAATTAAAAAATCAATTTGAAATCAATATACATGTAGACATACATAATACAGACATACGGTGTACCAATTAACATTTTTCTAATAACATTATGAGCTTCTCCAGATTCTTCACAAAATAGAACATCTATCTTTAGAGATAGAATATAGAAAAATAGAAAATGCTCAACCAATTTACAATCTAATATTTGATTGAATATAGAAGAAAAACAACAGCTTAACCACCTTAAGATATTTTCATTTATCATCATATACGCATATTAAATTACAACACTTGAAATATATAAAACATTTTTTTTTTTTCATTTTTGATTTTCAATCTAAAAAAAAAAAATGATTATGTTAAAACCATGGTTATTTGTTACCTTATGTTATTGAGTTTTGTTTGTTCCCTAAAAACAAAACCTTGCAGGGTTTTATAGAAACTTTGTATTACTAATTTGACATGATCTACTGATTCTATTAAAACAACAAAGAAAAAAACAAAAAAAAGGAATTGTTTTCAAATCGATCTGATGATTCTTGATTTGGAATTTAGAGTCAGAAATATACGATTACTTGTATATATAAAAAAGGATTAAAACTGATTTTTTTTTGTTAATTTTTTTTTTGTTGAATAAATTTTAAAAGTTTATGGATAAAAAAAATATTGCACAGTGCAATTCAAAATCAATTTGTTTTACATTTTTCTGAATAATTGAAAATTTATATTTTTTAGCGTTACAGTAAAATTTGTATAATTGTTGAAAATAGTCGAATATTTTCCTTGTAATTTTACTAAAAATGCTTATCCTACCTTATCCTACGCGTATTTCATTTACTTCTTGCAAATTGTTTTGTACTCGACTCGATATTATTTTATATAATTAAAATTATACTCTATAATATTTAGTGAATTTAAAGGGAAAATATTCGATTATTTTCAACAATTATAATTGAATGTTTATCAGTTGACTGCTTCAGCAATAATAATGACCCAATTTTTTAGCCTCACATCTTCCAAAATATTTCGAGAAGGAAGATTTAACTTTTTATGAAATTTATTTATTTACTTCTAAGCTGGGTTCAACAAATCTTGCTAGTATCAGGTATATCGCTGACAATATTGCGCTCATTTATTGTATTCCAGGGCGTATTTTATTGCACAAACGTGGATGAAAACTCCGTTAACGATATGCTTTAGACAGTTTTAATTTGAAAATTTTCTAATAGATAAATAATTTAATACAGGTTGAGCTCATTATAAAAATGCTTCAATTTAGCATTAGCGTCTTAAATTATGTTTGTGCAGTTCATGTGGTAGGTACGATATTGTATGGGGCGTTGCCATAAAGTGAATTGGAGCGGAGCACGATCTATCAAATAAAAATTTGTGTTCATTTTGTAGCCCGGTGCACTCAGAGCGCACCGAGTGCACTTACTTATTTTCAAACAGAGTGCGCTCAGAGCTAGTTATAAAATTGGGATCTCTAAGCTAGTTATAAAATTGCCAAGCATGTATATGAAATTACTATCTGTCTATTCTACCATATATGAAATTACTATCTGTCAATACTATCTGTCTGACTCTCCCATTGACCTCAGTTGAAATTTAATAAGAATTGTTAAATTATTGGCGTTTGCCAATTTAAAAAAAATATTTTGTTTTTTGGTTAATTAACTTATTTTTATGATGATTGAATGTGAAGGTAAATAACATAATAAATAATATGTTAATGTCATTTTATGACAACTCTGTGTTGTTCATTTATTAAATCAGAGTGTTCTGAGTATACTCTGAATCAGATTACACTATATGTATGCTCTAAATGTGCTCCAAGCGTATGCTCTGGTTTACTTTATGATAACGCCTTTCTAAAATTTCAAACAAATGATCGTATACTCGACTTTTATTCAATATAGTTTTAGGGTAGCTAAAGTAGGTAGAAGTGACAATTCCAGTTGCTTCTGGAAAACCAATTAGCACTTTTTAGTTCTTTTTCAATACCACGGCTCGTATTTGTTGTTGTTGGTTGTTTTAGGTGATGCCTTTTCAATTATCACTCTACCAAAGAACCCAATACTAGAGTAACTCTGTGGACGTTAAGAAACCTCTGTTAAGAAATTTGATCGGATAACTAATTTCACTTTCTGCAAAATCCAATGTCTAACTCTAGCTAATTCTGGGCAGCTGTAAAGGAAGTGTTCAAGAGTTTTTGTCTCACTTTCTTTTTTGCAGCTGTGGCAATAGAGGTTGATTGGAATATCTAGCTTGGCAGCGTGTCTTCCTATCAGCTTGTTCCTATCAGTGACCGTGCCAGACTTATGTTATCGTATATGTTTATGTATAAACACCCAGACTATATAGTATTAATTTATTTTGTTGTACAGACTGTAGTATTATTTTATTTCTATATTATTATCATATTTTTTATTTCAAAATTATCAAGTATAATATTACTTGTTTCCGATTATTTAAATATTCAGAACCATATGGTAACCCGTAATTTATTTTGTTCTATTATCAATAGGTGAAAATTTATTCTATTCTATTGTCAATAGGTGAAACGTTTTAAATAATGATATATTGACTAATTACTAGTCTTCCGGAAATGTTCAATTGTCTACTCAAGGGTTTTTTTTGCAAAAACAAAACAAGACTAGTTAGTAGTATACTTAATTGAGTAAATTATATTATATTTATTTAATGGTCATAATAGAAGTAGTAGTGCATGGACAGATTACAGAGCATTAAATTAGAATGCAAAAATTTCTTGCATCATTTTTTAGAAAAAACTTGAAATTATTTAATGCTTCCAATATACAATATAAGTATACAAATTAATTTCAGGTTCAAAAGCGACATGCAATTTCTTTACGCAACAAAGATTTTAATTTTTTTTTTCAATTAATTCTCCGTAATTGCCAAAAGTCAAAATGATTGAAAAATTGACTCACTTACGTCTTGGATTTTGAATAATACATGAATGAGAAGCGCAACAATTAGCAATTTCAAAACACGCAAGTTTTTTAAAGTATATTGGACAATACATAATTTTGATTTAATTAAAGTGAAGCAGCAATTCATGTCTATTTTTAAATTCTAAAGTCAGAGAGATCGGAAGATATGGAAAGTGATGGTGAATTAGTCCCAGTAAAATAAAATAAAAAACCATTTAATTTTAATGAAATGGTATTGTTTAATAAATATTTTATTATTCTGTATATAACAGACCCCATTTTTTTTACCGACTTTTAATTAAAACCAATATTTTATAGAGAATTAATTAACTGTTCTATAATAACTATAGATTACAAAAACTTTTGTCATTAACTGTACATATATGTTGCTTCATAGATTAAGGTATTAGCAAAAATTCGTATTGTTGGTACCTACATGTTGTTGTGTAACTAATTTAACATTATTTTAAAAATGTAGGCATATTATAGATTTTGTTTTTCGTTATATTTCTACCAACAATCTACATATTACGTATAAGTTCAATTACTACAACAACAACAACAACAACTATACGAGATATTGACTATTGAATAATATTTCATATCTATATGGAATGTAATACATCACTTTATAGTCTAAAAATTTATT
This sequence comes from Argyra leucocephala, assembly GCA_963942445.1. NCBI lineage: Eukaryota > Metazoa > Arthropoda > Insecta > Diptera > Dolichopodidae > Argyra > Argyra leucocephala. The sequence continues at coordinate 161,879,221 of OZ012678.1, forward strand.
TAAGGCTTCTCAGATATCGCGCGTACATTTTATTTAATAAATTCTAACCGAAATTCTTAAAAAAAAAAAAAAATATAAAACATATTGCTGCCACCGATGTTGCTTTTGTTGATATTAAAAAAAATAATGAAAAAAAAAATCAAAAAATGTTCAAATCTGAATGTTGCCAATACATTACAATGATTACAATGTTTAGGGCAATTTTATGTTGAACCAATTAATTTGCATATTTGTTGCAATCATATTCCCATATACATTCATACCTACATCATGTATATTTATATATGTGCAGAGATATCCTTTATATAAATATATATTTTTTTAATAGCATGTATTATTTTCTATCTCGGAACTTGAAGAGTCTAATCTTGTATACTGTATATTACTTTATATAATATTAAAGTTTATTTTTGCTTCTTTCTTTTGCTTTTTATTTTTAATAAATAATATTATTATGGATATTTATATTTAAAATAAAATAAAAACAGGAATATATTATATATATATATATATATATATATATATATATATATATATATATATTTTATATACTTTTAAGTCATATTTTACTTTTAATAAAAGAAATTTTTTTTTAGTATACAAGAACAAAAAAAAAAGAATATAAAATAAAAACCTAAACAACAACAACACATCAGAAAAAAAATCTACATACCCTGTGGGAGAAATTGAAGTATTATGAACATAAAAGAAGATATTTTGATTAATGCGAAAAGGGAGGAATGCTACAACTCTAGGTGAGTTTAACGAACACAAAAAACAAAATAAAAAATAAGAAAAAGGAAAAAAAACGGCAGGACAGCATATTAACTGCGCGTATAAAAAAAAAACCTGACTTCATTATTTATATGTATAAAATATAGTAAAAGAGTCTGATGCAAATTATTGAAAATTCAAACTACACAGACTTAAATTGAACACGTATACGTATAATATTTTTATTAAAATATTTCATCATCATTATATTGTCTTGGACTACATCAGTGAGAGATAAGGCAGAAATTTTAGGGTTTCACTTACTCCGGTTTGTGATTTAGTAACACGTATAGAACTTCTATAACATATTTCAACATCATCATCATTGTCTTGAAATTCCATTGGAGGATAGGGCAGAAATGTTAGGGTACTTCTCACTTATTTTCACATTATACCAGTTTTTGAATTAGTAATTCAGTTCTAAGCCTTAATTTTGTATTCCAGTAGTCGCAATGAATGTCATAATGAACAAATGAAAACAAATTAATTCAGGTGGATGCAAGTGAACGATGGTAACCTAGATATTTACTTATCTATTTAGAATCGACTCAACCTAATTTAAATAGAAAATATTTCATTTTTAATTTTATTTTATTTTATTTTTTAATAATTAATTAAATAACATGCCAGACATAACTTCAATGTACATAAAATTTAAATATACAAATATAATTTGTAAAAAAAAAAATGTATTGCGTACTCTTCATTATTTCTTACATTATTAATGTAAATATTTGCATAGTATATAACAGTTTGAATGTATATTAATGTATGAATTGACGAAATAGGATTTTTCTCAGACATCGCTCTTAACGAACGATGTAAAGAACGACGAAGAATTGTTCGAATTTCGAATAAACAAAGTTTGATGTTTTTGTCAATTTTATACCTTCACAAACTTTGTTATTTATGAAAGCATTTTTATATTTTGTTAAATTTGTCATACGCCTAATATGAGTTTCAATGTTCAATAATTGCTGTATCTAAATTTGTAAACTTCAAAAATTTAATACAGTTGTCCCCTATTATATAAGATTAAGTACAGAGAAGCGTATAAATATTTTAATTAACCAAACCCATCAGCATGGACTGAATTGTTTTAGTTCAATAAATCTTCGAATATTATAGGAAAGATAGAAATGCTAATATAATAATTAATATTTATGTATTTATTTATTTATAAATTCTTTATTGTGGGCTAATCAACCACCCTGAGTGGTTAATCAAGCCTCTAAGCTGTATTAATATTAATTTTATTGATAACTATAGTCGAACGTTCTATGCTCACACACGGTTTAATCATTTAACTACATTTCATCACAAAATTATATTTTACCTTATCTAAGCCAACCCTCTTTCATAAAAGAAATAATAGAATTATCAAAGAGAAAACAAAGAGTGTTCACATTGAATTGCAATTGCAGTTAATAAAATCTGTTGTAAAAGCTATCTTTCAGCGTTTAGAATTTGTCCTCAATTACAATTGCATCTTCATATATGTGCGTAAATCGTATCATTCCAATTTTTTCATCGGTTCATCAACGACTCATCATTGGCTTGAACTCAACGCTTAGAACGTCAAAAACAAAACAAATATGCATAAAAAAATACAAAAACAATAAAATAAACTAAAAAAATTATTTTCTATTTTGACAAATTAAAAAAAATTATTTTGAAGTATAACAAAAAAGATTAAAAATTGGTATATAAATATTATAATTTTACTTAATCAAACATATTAACGGTATACTATACTCCTCTCTTTCTTATCTCCAATTTATCAGCTAAAAATTCCTCATGAAAACCGGCCTTCGCAGTACACAGAGCGAAATGATATATGATAATGATTATGATCAAATTGAAACATGTACATATAGTTTAAAAACGTGTGGTTCATTTTTCTAACATATAAACAAAAATGCCGTTTCAATTTTGCATGTTCATTAGAAAAAACAAATCAAGTACAAGGGTAGAGTAAATTATGAAAGCAAAAGTAATATGTGTGTATTATGATACGAGATGCGTACCCACCTAGTAAATGAAATTTATTAATAAAATAAAAATGTGTGACAAAATAACACATAACTTCTGAAGCACTGATCGTCGTATAGTCTTTCAATTTTGTTTTAAGGAAATTAAATTTTCTTTAATGATGTGAAAAAAAAATTATTTTAGAACTTTTACTATTGAGTTATAAATTTAAAAAGAAGTAAAAAATAGTGGTAAAAATTATTTTTTTCACATAATCTCAAACTATCTATCTATTTGCATTATAATATATAGATACCAGAAATTATAATACAATTTTGAACATTTTGAAGAACAAAATAAAAAACTTCTTTGCTTCAAAGTATTCAAAGAGAACATTCTTATATCAAATTAAGTCGAATATTCGCATTTAAATTTTATTAAAAAATTTAACTTAAAGCTAAAAACTTCATTTAAAAAATCTTTTTCTGTGGATGTACAAAATTTACAAAAATAAATTCTTAGACATGTCTGAAAAATTCAATTATAGTTCGAAATATTGCAAATTAATTTAAATGACTAAACAAATGTTATAAACAAAAATTATTTATTTCAATAACTTTTTTTTTTGCTTAATCTCAGGTGACTAATTTGAAACCGCCAAATTTACAAATTAACTGTAAAAAATATTTGAAAGAATAAAAGTGGTAACCTAATTGCTTTCAAGTAATTCTACTTCAAGTGTAAATGAAACGTCATTATTTTGTCTTCTTGTATTCAGTCTGGTTTGTGCTGTACGATACTATGTACCTAGTGCTATAAGAGGAATGCATGACGTTTCATCTCATTAACTGTAGAAGCTATAAACTAAGCTAAGGCTCATAAATTACAAAACTAATTTTTACTATTTCCATTTTACCGAATCCATGCTCTTGTACTATAAAATTCAATAATTTTCATTGCATTAAAGTGTATTTATGTTGTTGATATTTTATATATATATACATATTATATAATATACATTTAAAAATATTCGTATATGCATAGATTAATATTTGTGTATGAGAATGTACCTTCTAGGATATGCATATAAAAATGATTACGCGTTCAACTTATGCCACCAATTTATAAATTTTTAGGTTTACTTTGAATCTCCAAAACCTACTTACATTCATAATATACACATATATTTTATATTCTTATTCTTTTATATATGTATATATGTATATATATATAAATATATACAATGTACGTATATATAAATTTTTATTTAATAATTCCGTTCGGAAATTTGCATGTTTTGTACACTGAAAAATAACGTTAAGGAGGAACAAAATACCTTAAAGCTTCCAAAAAAAAAAAAAAGAAGAAAAAACAAACCAAAAATGTGGTCATGGCTCATGCCTAAATATTAGTGCGCAATTCGATCAAGAAAAGAAGAACAATTTTCCTCCTCATGATATTTTGTTTTTGTTTTTGATTTTATTTTTTTTTTATTAATTTTCTGATTATAACCAGAGGAATTGAACATAAGTTTTGATAGTGGAAGGCGAATTATTTTTTTTTTCATTGTTTTGTTTTTGATGATTCAAAGTACAAGAGAAGTGTTTATGTTTTTTTTATTAAAAATTTGCACAAAATTATTGAAAATATTGAATAGAAATTCATGGATTTATATTAAAATTAATGTTATAAATATATAAGTAAGAATAGCTATAATTGAAGATAAATAAAAATACATTTTGTTGTTTTTGTTTTGGTTCCACTTAAGTTCCATTGTTAGGAGTTTTTTTTTTTTTTTGATTCGGTTTTCTTTTTTAGTTTTTGTAATAGATTAATTGAGTAATTATTAGAACTATAATTTTGAAAACTTGTACATTTCTTAGAGATTACTTATATTACAATATAATAAAGAGAGAAAAAAAACACCCACTTGAAATTATTAAAGATGACAGTAAAATATTGTAATCAATACCAGCTTCTATTGTTTAAGAATATCATTTTATTTTTTTAATTCCAAAAATGAATTATTAATTTAAAAAACACTTCGCAGTGGTTGGTCCTATTAAATTTTTTTGGATTTTCCTAGTTTAACTGATTATATAACATTCACTATTGTTAATATGATATTTTACTAGTATCTAACATAAATAATAAATTATTATTTTTGCGGTTTTAATTCAAATAAACCAGTTTAATTCGAATTTAAGATGGCATTGCAAAATGTTGATGACAATATCTGTAGTTTAAGTTGCTCGTGAATGGCTTAAAATTTTAGAAGATTTGACTTGTAAGTTCAGAAAAATTGTTTACTGAGACTAAAATGTACTTTCAGGAAGCTCAAACATTTAAAAAAGAACAGTTTAAAATATTTAAAAAAATTTCATAATAGGTACCCACTGTATGAAATCAATTTATCGGTATAGGTTACTCGATATCGCTACCATTACTGCCAGTCCTAGTGATGATTTATCAGTTTCACAGTATTTCTGCTATTTACCATTATAAGATGGCTTTACAAAATGATGTATATTACACATTGGTTTCTACATATTGTTAATAATAATACCACTAAAGATTTAATAATAACCATCTACAAATTCAACGTATATACATTTAGAATAAATATCGTATTTTTATAAATATTAGATTGATAGACTAGATATTCAAACATTATCAAGCTGTGGTATATCAAAATCATTTTTTCATACTTTTTATTTTAATAAAGTCCTTTTTCACAATTTGGAACTGAAAGTAATATAATTGTATCTGAAATTGTTCGTAAATTTTATTTTCTTCGTTTGATTTATTTATTGGGCTATTTTCACTTTATCAGAGCTGCAATTAAAAAAAAATAATTTTGTATTTCAACTAAATGCCTTAGAATAATTTTAAAACTATACAATATCTTTATTCTTCATTTTTTTAAAAATAAAATAGCTTTTTTTTATGCTCTTGACAGTAATTTAGGTAGAATCAAATTTTCGTGTTTAATTAAGTACGGTATTGCAAGTTTATACTACAATATCTACAACATTTCGAGCATTTATGTATTAAATTTTTGTTTGGCAACTCAATAAATGTGGAAAACTACTGCTATTGTCAGGAACTAAGCCTACTTTTAATAGAATAGCTCCATTTCATTTAATTTATTACCATTCTCTCAACTATTTTTTGTGATTTATTTTATTCCAATGGTACTGGACCAAAGTGTACTGGACCAGATCGAAAAAAGCCATAAAGCATTTTTTTACTTCATCGGAATTGAATCTGGAATCTTTCAATTGAAAGACAGGCGCTCTTCCTACTGCGCCAGCCAGCGTATAAAAAATCTATACCTGTATGTCATATCGTCATCCGTATCGATATACTTCGTAGTCCGTATATATACTAATTTATTTATTTATTTCTTGTTTAGATCAAACCAATTACAATTAGGTCTTAAATTAAACAAAATAATAAAAGAAAAGTAATTAATATTTAACTAAATTATTTTAAACTAAAATACTCTACAATTTATAAAAGAAAAATAGAAAGAAATGGGACAACTAGAACTACGTATTATTAAATGGTTATCAGGTTTTTTTTTTTTATAACAAAATATCTGTTCTATTAAAGCTCGAGCTTAATTAATATTCAATTAAAATAATAATTAACATTATTCATAATTCAATAACTCCCAAGAGAATTGTAGCAATAAATCATTTTTAATTTGACTTCCACTTAATGAAAGATCAATATAGCTTTTATATTTATTGCATAACATAAACATCCTATTAATGGGTTCATATTTCCCGTAGTTTGTTCGATGATAAGGGTATTAGAAATGATGTATATCATATTGTATTATAAATTTTTTAGAAATACAAGTGTTTTCAAGAGTAATAAACACAGATCTTGGGATTAGCAATAGATATTGTCTGTACATTGTCTGTACCAACTCTTCTATTCTATTTTATTCTATTTTATTCTATTCTATTCTATTCTATTCTATTCTATTCTATTAAAAAAAAACTTATTTCGCGTCAATTAAGTCTATTAACCAGTCCATGAAAGCCTCAATTAGTATTTTTAAACACTAAACAAAAAAACGGGATTAAATTCAATTGTATATCAAGTAGTTATCTCCGTTTGAAGAAAACTATACGCATATCTGTGTACTGAGGTCAACATGACCCCATATTTGTTTCATGTATTTTCTATGAAAAATCATAATATACAGGAAGACATCTTTATTACAAAAGTTATTTTTATTTTAATAATTCAGAGCCACGTTCATCTAATTACACATTACATTTATTTCATCGTTTATATGAACCATACGTTAACGAAGGGCAAACTATAACCACGGATAACTTCTTCACAAGTTGTATGTTGGCTAAACAGCTATTAGGAAAAAAAACAAGAATAATTGGGAAAATTCGTTCAAATAAATCTGATCTGCCAAAAGGATTTACCACAAAGGCAGATATCAAGAAAAGGGATGTGATTTCTTCAGAGTTTTGTTTTGACGAGAATCTTACGTTGGTAAGCTACATTCCAAAGCCAAATAAGAACGTCTTGTTACTAGCTTTGTACAACGATAAAGGTGTTGACTTTGGTTCAAATAAACGCAACACCATATTGGATTACAATTTGGCTAAAGGCGGAGTTGATACACTGGACAAATTTACGTGCAAAAGAAACACTAATCAATGGCCAATGGTTTTATTTTTCAATATCATTGGCATCGCTGGTGTTGCAGCGTTTAATTTTTATAAAATTGAAAACGCCCCACTATTCAACCAGCCAAAATCATCTCAACGTAAATTGTTCTTGAAGGAGTTGACTGGTGCAAAAAAATATATTAAGTTGTCTATCTACCCCTAGAGCAATGAAAGAAAAGTAGTGAATCTAAGACGCGTTGCAACAGACGAAGAAATAGCTATGAATACAGCCAGTAAACGCCAACGGTATCATATTTGTTCTCGACCTGCTGATGTTAAGAACACGGACATTATGTTAAGATACACGGCATTTGTACTTAAGTTTTGTTTAGTTTTATCTTAATTATATTTGTTTTGCTTTATTTTGTAAATAAAATGGATATTAAAAAAAAAAATTAAAAATAATTTAAAATTTTTTATATAAAATATATGAAAATACATATGAGGTCAGATGGACCCCAGTGCACAATATACGGTAAAAAAAAAACTATGCACAGAGGATAGGTTAATAAAAAAATGCTAATGAGACCGAAATACATAACCTCAAAAGCTTAACATGGTTCTTTTAACGTGCATGATTTTTTAAGCCTCCAAAATATTCCAAATTTCCATAAACCAAACTTTTAATTCGAGTTAGAAAAACTAAAATTGTTTTAGAAAATAATTAGACCAGACAGCTCAAGCTAGGTCACAAAACATTGATTTATTTAATGTATTATATAGTTTAAGACTAGGTTAAGTAAATTGCATTGAAATTGAAATAAAGAAAAAAAACAATATTCCAGCAAGTTTAATTTATCTTATAATTTTTAGAATCTCAGGATTGACCACCGTCCATTTTATTTTCTACTTTGTATAGGGCTAATTTTGTTTTGATAAAAGTATGTAATAAAAATTTTATTTTTATGTATCTATTATTTTATTTTCGAATTTTATCCAAAAATTGTTATTACATCAATGCCGATTAATTAATAATTTTTCCATGCCAAATGACTAAAATTATGTTATGAAATAATATTTTTTTTTTTTTTTACCGTCTATGAATTTATTGAATCTTTCTTGGTATTTGAAAATTACAATAAGTTTCAAAAGATAAAAAAATAGAATCCTTAAGGGGTGTATTAAAATAAAGGTTGGTGTACGGATTGTCTTACTTTAAAGGTAAGATAAATTTTTTTTCTGCTAGACAGCTAAAGTCTTCTTTTTTAGTCTGCTGATAGTTGGGATGTTCAGTACGTTTCTTGCCAATGAATTTGGATGACACGATAGTCTGGTCGCATAGTTGTTTGTGACCTTTAAAAGTTCTTCTTTTACTGTTGGTATGTTTAAGTCTTTGTGCAAGTTTCTATTTTTCACATACCAAGGGGCATTTGTTATTACTCTTAGAACTTTTGATTGAAATCTTTGTATTATCTCCATATTAGAGTTCAAAGTACTTCTCCATAGTTGGCACCCATATGACCAGATGGGTTTTAGCAAGGAATTATATATCAGTCCAATTTTAGTTTTGAGTGTTTACCAATTCACCAGTATAAAGTCTTTAGCTTTTTTTTGAGTTGATCTTTTTTACTTGAAATATGTTTTTTCCAAGTCAGCCTTCTATCAAGATGAAATAATATAAAACTAGAAAATATATCTTAAAAAAATAGTTTACGGAAGTTCTTTAGAATTAATTTCAAAACCTATCAATAATGTACCCCTTTCTAAAGATTTTAAATAATTTTACATCATTTTCTCTACGTAATCTCTCACGTTCAATATTATTTCATTTAATTAATTTTATCTTCAAAATTAGATCACATAAAAGTGAAAAATATCATCTGCAATAGTTGAGACAAAACTATACAATACAATTGAATTTCATATACATTTAAAAAACCCATTTATTATTCTAAAGGACATTTTATTATCTATAGTTAAAGATCATTTTCATTCATCCTTTGCGCAATTAAATCCTATATAATGTTCCTGATATGAGGAAACATTTGTTATTAAATTCCTCAAATCAGTCATTTGAATCCAAAACACAAAAACACAAAAAAATATCTAATAAAATTGTATAAAAGAAAGTATACATATTCTATGAATTTAGACCCTATCACGTCTTGACTTTTATTTCTTTAAAAATTTTCTAATTCGTATATCCTTTGATACGCACGTATATTCTGGAATAGGGTAATTGGTGTCACATAAAATTCGAAAATTCTTCCGATAAGAAATTGAAATATGACCTCATATAATGATCATATTATGTTTTAGAATAGATTAGAAGAATGGAATAAAGTAAATGAAATTCCCTTGAGAGTTTTTATAGATATTCGTAAAAGGAGTGATTGAAAAGAGAAAATTCTGTTTTATTTCCATTTTTTTGTTTTAAAATTCTGAGGATTAAAAATTTTTAACTTCAGTCTAATTTTTTAAATTTCTTTTTTTTTTTGTTTTAAGTCTTATGCAGAGGTACTGTGTATGTGTGATGCGGTATCTTTATACCGTTTTAGTGAAAGGACACCCTACCAGGCAATAGAATATCAAAAATTGATATCTGCTTAAAGAAATTATTGTGTTGTTGTAAAAATGGATCTTTATCAGTTCTATACGTGTACATAATATAGAATTTCAGTTTTTTTTGTTATGTTGTTATTTTTCCTTTTTATTTATTATTATTGAAGGTTAATTTTGGTAATAAATTCTCTAAGGTGTTCTGAATTTGTTGCATTTAGTTTCCAATGGAAGAAAAAACAATTTAGGGAACATTTTATTTTAAAAAATATTTTTTTTTATACTTAGCCAAAACATTAGGACCTTTTATACCCACTACTGGTACGTTTGTCTAGGGTGGGAAAGAAAAGTTAGAAAAAGGGGAAGGTAGAAAGACGGAGAATTACGAAAGAATGTGTTAATGTTCGTCTTGAATTTATGTAGGTCGTAAATATAGAATTTATTATGTTTCGAGAACACATGAGATGGAATTTTGCTCCATTCGAGATGTTGAGGCTACAAACAAATTTTCATAAATTGTCTTCTGCTATCTAGGGATTTGTACGGTGTAGTGTTTCACGAGTGGAGCGCTTAATCGGAGGTATAAGAGATTTAATTTCCACTGAGCCGGTGCCTATGAGATTGCCATTTTTTTTTGCTCTTGAATTAACTACACATAGAGATTTATAAAAATGTATAACGAATAGTATTCGAATAAAGCGCACCTCTTTTCGTTGTTGAATCAAGTAATCATTAATTTTAGTTTATTAGGTTTGATATTATAATTGTTGTCCAAAAGTTCACCTCTAACTTGAAAATGGTATATTAGAATTGCAGAGTTAGCAATTTGACTGGACTGACATTCTGGAAAAACTAATTCACAATATATAGAAGTAATTTTAGTTTAAAGAAAATTCTAAATGACAAAGGAGGACACGTAAATAATAAATACATAATGTTTTCGAAAATATAATACCCCTAACGGGTAGACAAGACAACTTGTTGGAAGTACAACTATTCTAGAAGTGAACTGACTTTTCAACACTGATAAAAATAATTCTTTGGTTGCCGGAAATACCATTTAGTTGTAGTTACTATATGTTGGCATCAACAGGTTTACTATATGAGACGTATATTATAGACAAAAGTTTTCATTATATTGCTAAGCGGTGGAATTATCATACAGTAGGTTAATATCTATCACTGTAAGTAGTTAATATTAGTAAGAGATAAAAATACATACCTAACAATCTGTAGTTAGTAGAAAATTAAAAAGATAAATTCAAATGCAAAAAGAAAGTAGAAAAAGACCAATTATCAATTACAATAAAAATATTATATCGATTATACAGCTTTAATTTAAGCTTTTTTTTTTACTAAGAAGGTTAGTATCACACAAGGACAAATTTACCGTAGTCAGTAATATGTTATTGTAATTATACGTAAATTACGCGTATATTTTCTCTAAAAGTTATTAAGCCTCTAATTTTAGATGATATTCCTAGATATTCCTAGCAATAATTTGGTTGATAAACATAATATCAGCCATTAATTGACGTTATTGTACAGACTTGAAGTCTATCAAAAGCAACCTATCTTTGTAAGAAGGAAGTTGAAAAGGGTTAAACCATTAAAAAGCACGTAATAGAAAGCGTAAAAATTTACGTAGAACTGCTTCAATACGTGAATAATATCAACATTACGATTGGAGAGCAACATTACGATATGGATTTCGAAGCATATATTCAAGTGTCCATATATGATGTATAAATGTTTTTCAATGTTGTGATTTGTTTACTCTTTGGCCCGAGAGAAAAATAACCCGTGCAATGAATGGTTTTCAATAAATTGTTTAAATTTTACAGCACAATTGCAGTTTTACATACGTTCTTCTATAGTAAAAATGAAAACCCCAAAAAATGTCTACAAAAATAAAAAAAAATAAAAAAAATATAAAAAAAACGGATTTACGTCAAATGTGAATGGACACTGGCGACAACTTGCCTGAATTATCGTCCGCCAGATATCCAACAGCATATCGTTGGATATCAGAGGTTTCAGAGGATTGCATAAGCACGGCACAATTTAAGAATAATGAAATAAGAAAAAGTTCGTTCAAGAAAGGTTAAAACATGGCAATAATCAAACATGGTGAATCAGTTGTGGTATGTATATACTCTTTGGCCTGGCGTATTATAAATCTTAACATAGAGATATAGCTTTATTGATAATGGAACTGAAATGTGCTTTCAAAATTAGTTTTTTATCCAGAATAGATTACGAGTCAACTCAAAATAGTTTAAAGTTTGATTCCGAAGATGGTAATAAAATTCAATAATAATAATTGAACTTTGAAGCTTCCCACATTGCTGTTGAACTTCATGAATTGCAAATGAAGATAAAAATCCAGCAGCAGAGCAGAAAATTATTTTGAATTGTTTGCATACTCTAATTTTATTTACCAAAATAATTCAGAAAACTTTTAAATTATTACACTTAACCACGGACCCTCAACAGAGCTATATATGAGTATAGTTTTCTTCTAAATATTTCATATTTCTCATTTCTATTAAAAATAAAATAAAATCCAGAAATTTTTAAAAATTTATTTGAATTTCTTTTACTCAAAATCATGACTCATCAAATTTATTGTCTTTTTTTTTTTTTAGAAAGAGATAAAAATTTGGGTGTCATTTGACAAAAAAAAAAACATAAAACAAAAAAAACAATCACATTTTTAAAATTAAAAATTTCAATGCTATTAGAAAGATAAACAAAAAATCAAACAAAATAATAATCATTACTAATAATTTTAAGGAAGACCACACCATACCACACTACCACCACACTACCACCGTTTTACACCATATTTGCTATATTCATAATAAAAGACGATATTTTCGAATTTATGACAAAGAATTTTATTTTTTATGAATTCTTGTGTACCTTCGATAAACGAAACATGAAAAAGAAAAACAATAATAAACAAAAAAATAGGAAAATTTTGTTTTAAAAAATGTTAAAGGTAAAATCATTGTTTTGTTTATTTGTCAACAACGGTAATTCCGGTCTATACTTATATTACAAAGGCATGAAAATTCTCTGTAAATTAGAGAATATAAAATAATAAAATTTGCAATGAAAGAAAAATATCTACAATTTATGATCGGCAGAATTTGCTATTTATTAGAGACATTTTTCTTTTTTTAAATGACATTAGATTTTTTGTGTGGGTGCTGTAGGAGTAGACTATGTATTTTATAAGAAAAGCAGCTGCATGTTTTAATTGAAAGTGTGCCGAAAAAATAAATATTTTTTTTTAGAATGTTTCTTTCTAATAAAAATGTCTAAATATTTGAAAACTATAAAATAATATTTTTAGTACAAAATTGTGAAATTAAAATGAGGCTTATTTATAGGATGTATCAACAAAATGAAGTTAATTCAAATTTTTCAAATTTTGATTAGCATTTTTACTTACATTTAGGAAAATTGAATCCACGGAAAAGTGATCGCACTTAAAATAGCCTGCCGTTAAAATTGCCATAAAAGAACATTGCCCATACTTACTTACTTGTAGTAAATGTAAGTTGTATTCTTTGGTTATAATTGTTAATAATTTTGTTTTTGCAATTATTGTTACGGTCTGAAGGAGAAAAAAATATTGTTCCAAAAATGTTATTTGAAAACTTTAAAGAAGTTTTTAATTAGGAAAAATACAACATATTACACTGAGATATTAATTAGACAATTAGTTTTCTTACTACTACTGAGCGTTGACCTTCTCACTATGCTCCTCCAAAAAGGTCGATCTCGTGTCCCTTGTCTCCAATTTGGGATTTGTAGGGTTTGAGCATCGTTTTTCACGTTGTCTGCCCATCTGCTTCTAGGTCTTCCTCTACCACGGCTGCTATCGGACTTTCTATTCAGCACTACTGCTTGCTTTCGGCTTTCGTCTATTCGACTTACGTGGCCAGCCCACCTTAGTCTTTGGGCCTTTGCAAGCCGTACAATGTCTACAATGTCTTACTATCAATCATACTATTGAGCTTGCTGATGCTTCTGAATATATATTCTCCATTCTGTAATCTTTTTGGGCCGAGTATTTTTCGGAGAATTTTTCTTTCAAATATGCGCAGGCTATTCTCCTCGGCCACGTTCATACTCCATACCTCGCATCCATACGACACTATGGGTCGTATGAGAGTTTTGTATATCGTTATCTTGACCTTTCTTGATATTAATTTTGATTGAAGCAACTTTCTGTTTGCATAGTAGCATCTATTTCCGGCCTGAATTCTATTATGAATACAACATTGCATACTATTATCACTTCTTATTGTTGCTCCGAGGTATGTAAAGGTTGTAGTTCCTTCAAAATTGTACTCTCGAATTGTTATATGTCTGAGTATTTTTTATTTGTTCATTTCTTGACATTTTTAGATATTTTGTCTTGTCTTCGTTGATTTTTAAGCCTACTTTTTGTGTCTCCTCTTCTAGTTGTACAAATACTTCTGCCATATATCTGTAATTTTTTGCCATGATTACTATGTCATCCGCATATCATACTATTTGGGTTATCATATTGAATATACTGCCTTTCTTTTATAATTTCCCTATGGCGTGATGTTATATTAAATTGAATAATAGTGCGGATAAGGCATCTCCTTGTCGCACTCCCGTTTCTATTTTAAAGGCACGGGTTGTTTGGTTTTGTATTACAATTTTAGCTTTTGATTCATGCACTGTCATTATGACCAAGTTTGATAATTTCTGAGGTATTCCCAAATGTCTAAGAGCTGTTAAAATTATGTCTCTATTTATGCTGTCAAATGTTTACTTGAAATCTATGAAAAGCATGTGCAGATCTATGTCGTGTTCATAACATTTCTCCATGCTTTGTTTCATGACGAATGTCTGGTCAATCGTTGATTTTTGGCTTCGGAATCCGCATTGGTACTCTCCCAGTATTTCCTTATACGAGAATAGTATATTTAATATGAGAATAGTAAATTTCAACAATATGAGAATTGGAATGGCCGAAATGGTTTTCAATAAATTGTTTAAATTATACAGCACCATTGCAGTTTTACATACGTGCTTTTATAGTAAAAAAAAAATTAAAAACCCCAAAAAATGTCTACAAAAATTAAAAAAATAGACAAAGAATATAAAAAAACGCAATTACTAGCGGTGTCAAACCTGAATGGAGACTGGCGACGACTTGTACATATTATCGTCCCACATTCAACAGCATATCGTTAGATATCACCGGGAGAGTAAGAGCCCTACAGAGACTGATAGAAGAAAGTCTGCAGACAATTACATCAATAACCAATTACATCATACCAATTACATCACAAAGAAAATTCACTGCAGCCCTTAACTTAGAAAATATGCTATATTAACAAATTTAATTAAAAACATTTTGTATTAATATTAATTGTTTCAAATTAAATTAAAATAAAAAATCTCATATTGAAGTTTTCTATTCTCCTTCTTATATTAAAGTTCACTATTCTAATTTTGAAACTAAAATGGTATACAGTAGTCTAAAGGTGGATGAAAGCATAGAATAATTATCAGAGATGACAGTTTTTATTGATGTAATGATCCAATTCGTATTGTAAAGTATTGATATGAGTTTGCATGTTACATTATGTATAACTGCTAACGATGAACTGTTATGGCTAATATGTTTATTAATACACTTTTTATTACATCGAAACTTAAATTCTATTCAAATACGACAAAATTAGTGTTTTTTTTTAAATGTGCCAAATTTAGAAGTTAAACTAGAAATTCGGTTTGTATCTCTGGTTAATTCTACACTATTGTCATATATATTTAATTTGCTTGTAAATGCTTCCACGAAGCCCTACTATTAAAATATTATATCACTGACAATCGTTTTACTTTTTTTTTACATTTTCAAAGTTATAAAAGATATATTTTGTAAAAATTTATAATACAAGTATTGGAAATTATGATTAAACAAATAAAGCAGACAACATTTAAAAAATACACTCTAAAATAGGACATACTATAAGATACATTTTAATACACTCGTAGTATTTATTACAACAATTTTAAATCATTTTTCGCGAGTAATACCTTCGGTTACAAGACAAGTAGAAATTTCGGAGTGTAAAACGTTAAGTCTTTATATAATGCAAGTCCACATAAACATGTTTTGATTCAAGACAGAAGTCCATAAGCGCAATTATATATACATTATGGTGATATAAGTAAAAAAAATTAGGTTGTCAATGTTATCCGTAAAATAAGTTGGCAACATTGTGTAATTAGACTTTTCTGTTACATTGTGTTTTAATTCATTTGTGATCAAGTAAAATTAATATAAAGTTTTTATTAACACTGTACAACATTGGATTTTTAAAAATTTTGTCAAACCGATCGCGAAGGCATCATAACTACAATACTTGTGATCATGGAGTCAATGTCTCAAGCTTTTGTGAGCTTTTGTAGGCATCTAAGATCATGTGGAGGTTATATTCAATTTTGTGTTGAGATATTTACCATGTCAATGAAGGTGACAAGCAGACTAACATAGTACTATGCACCATACTGATGATATTATATTACAATGATAGAGATAAAATAAAAATGATTATGTTTAGATCTACTCTAATAACTTTAATTATAGATAATTAAAATATTCAAACAAAAATAAATTATCAGATACTTAAAAATAAACTAATATATCAGAGATTCTTAGCACAGCTTATTTTAAATTTTTTCTCTAATATCTTTATTTCAAAATTAATAATCATAAATGATTTTAATTAAAGAAAACAAAACCGAAATTAATATTTTTTTATCAAAGTTTTTAATTTTTATTTTCTGAAAAATTCATTTATCGGCATTTTACCTTAAATATTCACAAATTACTTTCATGTAATAAATTAAATAATTAAAATCATTTTGATATTCATTATCGCAAAAATGGTTAAATAAAAAATAAATAAAAAAAAACAAAAAACAGAAACAAGAACCAAACACAGAAAATTAAACATCAAAAACATCAAAATACTCTTCCTCCTTACGATTAATTCGATAGGTTGTCGAGAGTAAATGAATGATCGAATCTGCCTGCCAACTCAATAATCACCATAAAAATAATTTTTTTTCTCATAAAATTTTGTATCCTTTATGATTTTTAAATAATATGTATGAATATTGATGTATTTAGAATTTCATTTGCATCTTGATTTAATATGTATTACATTACTGTTAATATCCGAAATACTTACGTTAACTTTTTGTATTAATTTTTATTTTTATTTTTTGTATTAATTTTAGTCCTAAATTTTCTTTATTCTTGGTTATAATGTTTCAATACAGTATAGTCGACTAATGTTAGAGACTAAAAGTACTCGAATATCAAACTTGACGATACCGAGAACCTCTTTAATCAAATTGACTTATATTATATACAATAAAGTGTCAAAATTTAAGAACTCTAGATTCCAACTATTTTTTTTATATTTCACATCATTATTTTGGTATCAACTTATTTCGGATATTAACTGTAACATATTACAGTCGATCATAAAATTATTTGCACAATGAAAATCGTTTACTTTTTGCAAAAAATAATTGTAAATAAATTTAACAAATAATTATTTTTACTGTTTTTATTATTTTTCAAATTGATTTTTATAACTGTTTTATGCTGTAACATCTTAACTGTGAATATTTATTAAGATTTTATTTTTGGAATATAGCTATAATAATAAAAAATAATAGTAAAAAATTATTTTTTTTAATCGTTGCCATGTAATTCAATCAGTGGAAATCTTTATCATCATCATTTATGTCCTTTAACTCCATTAATACATAGCATAGAGTGAAAAAATCTGTTCGGATCGCCCTGCATCGCACTGGAGCTAAAGTACGACACTCCAATATTTATTTATTGTTTTATAACCAACGATGTAATTCGAACGTAAGAGACATTTTCAAAAAATTATTTCCGATTCGATTACCTGGGTGTTCCACTGGGTGGTATCCATCACATGAAATATAACAAACCCACAAATCCAATATGCGGGTTACTAGAACCGAAGCAATGCGTTTACTTTTTATAGAAAGATGTTTTATAATCATGTTTCATCAGATGCTTTCAGATGCTGTTCAGCTTTCCCTTTAGATCTGCCTTATAGTCACATATTTGACGTCCATTAAGAGTACGCTCCAAAGAATAAATACAGGTTGTTAAAGTATTTTAATTCTGTATAAATCCCTTCACCTCTTCGTTTGATACCTCTACAGATGCATAAAACACTCCATGCATCCTCTCTTTTCTCGTCCTCTCTGTTCAAAATTATTTATGTTTAATTCTTACAAGCCCAATAAAATATTTTCTACACGTATAAATAATTTTTTAATTGACTGTATGTTATATATATATATATTTTGATGTATGCATATTGGAAGCAAGTATATAACTTTTATATATGTTATCAACCTGTTAAGTTTAACTTATAATCAAAAATTTCTAATAACCTCTTATTAAATGTTAAGTTATAATTGATTACAGGGTTTAAATATATGGTAACAAATAATTTAGTATTGTAATTCTGGGCATTACAGAATGAAAAAACAAGAATAATAAAAATAAGAAAAATAAACTAAGAAATAGTGCTTAAAAACGCCAAAAACCATCGTCCCCGCAAATCTTTCATATAAAAATAACATTTTAACATACATTCTATACATATCCATGAACATGTAAATAAATTATATGTAAGATAGTTAGTATAGATATATATATATTATATAGTATACAAATATATTTGTATAACAAGAGAATATAAGAAAATAATAATTTTATTTGAAAATCTGAAGTCTTCATGACTTCAATCAAAATCATAAATATTATCGAAATCATGATGATTCGGCGGTAAAAATATGTTGTATATAATTTTTTTTTTTTTTTATGTTTATTTATGTTCATATGAAGTATCTTAAGAATTTTTTTTCAAAATTTGAATTCTTATTTTTGTTTGGTATTTTTTGTTTTTTTTTTTACTGTGAGTTTTTTTTTTTATTGCATTTTGCTTAACTGTGATCAACCTCTTCACTTTCAGTGTAAAATTGTTAAAGAGTCTTAAAATGAGAAGTGTTATTATAGTTGTAATGTAATGGGATAAATTGAAAGGGTGTATATGTGATTTCAATATATAATATTGCGTGTGTATATGTGTATCTAAATGTATGATTTAATATAAAAAAAAAAAAGTAGAAAAATAATAAAAACAATAAAATAAAATACAAAATCACAATGAAAATATGAAATTAAAAGGAGCATTCTTAGCTCATAATTTAGTAAATATTGATTCTTTGATTTCAAGTTGAAAAATTAGGGGGGGCAAATATTTTTTATTAATTCTTTAATTACTTTGTTGCTTAAGATAGCTTGAAAATATGAGTGTCTGTCTGCCAAATTGAAAACTTTAAAGAAGATTTCCCGTTTCGTTATGATTTTGTCGTTTCAGGAAACATTCATGAAGCTTGAATATCTAAAATAAATCTGATAGGCTTACATAGTCTAATTAGTTCATATTTCTCAATTTAAGTTTTTAATAAATTTTTTTCTAGCTCGTATACAAATAATTCGCTTGAATCAGACTCCGATAATTTCAATCACATTTCAAATTCTCCTGACATTCCCATTTCATCTATTGATTTCTCAGTTCCTAGAATAAAGTTGTATTTAAATAAATTGGATAATGACTTGTTTCCTGGTCCATATAATAAAGCGCCAGAAATAATACTAAAAAATTGCACTGGAGCCCTTGCATCACCTTTATCTATATTAATTATTAATTTATAGGAATATTTCCACTACATTGGAAGACTTACGTAAGACTGATCTACAAAAAAAATTCCAAAAATTTAGTAAGAAACTTAATTGCTTAATTGCAAATTCATCTTTTATTTTCTGAAATTATTCGAATTAATTTTTTTTTTTCTAAAGAGAATTTGTTAATTCTCATGTTAAGACTATAGATTTACAAATTTAAGTTTATTAATAATTTTTAAATTTTTTATATAATTTCAAATTAAAATTAAAATTCAATTCATATTCAAAATTCAAAGTACTGTAACAAATTGTAATTAAAAAAGAAGTAAAATAAACAAGAAAAAGAAGTGAGAAAGCAAATAATAGAAAAATTCACTTGATGTTAAAAAATCAAATAGAGAAGAAAACAAAAAAAAACAAAAAATAAAAATTAAGATTTCACCACTATAATCAAAATTTACTAAAATACAATTAATATGAACTATAAATTATGAATTAAACTATAAAAACAAAATAGACAATTGATAATAAGTACTATTCTTAATTTAAAACTTGATACGATTTTGTGTTATAATTTTTGACTTTTAATTCAATTTCTATACTGTTGTACCATATTATGCCCAGGTGTATTGTTGTTGATGTTCCAAAATGTGATGTATTTTTTCGGGATATATGTATTAAGTTTTTGCTTCTAGTATTCACTTGATGGATTTCATATCTTTTCGGCAGACTGTTTGTGTATACATTGTTGTTGTGTATACATTAAAATTCTGGACATCATGGATATGAAGTATAACTTTAAGGTAAACTAAATCGCTTACCAGTAGTATGTTGTTTGTCCAATGAATAAACTTTGTTTTTTCACGCCAATTAAAATTGAATAAGTTTTTTAGTGCCGTATTTGGAATGCTTTGTATTTCATATATAATTTGCTTCGTTATGGTTCCCCATAATTTAATTCCATAACTAAAATGACTATGAAATAGAACATAGAAAACAGATTTTTTCATAGCATGAGGAATTAACGAAGATATTCGCTTGAATACATCTGCTACCGCAGACAGCTTGTTGCATAGTTTAGATGTATGAACACTCCATTTTATCTGAGAATCAATCCACAGTCCAAGGTATTTATATTCTGATACCATTTCTAAGATTTGATTATTTAACTCAATATTCAACTTTGGACATGATGATCCAATAATCATATATTTAGTTTTCTTTATATTTATAGTCAGTTTTTGTGTGGACATCCATTTATATATATTTTTTGTAATTCAGTATTCATTTTACACTGCAATTGGTTGTAGTTTCCTGCTCTAACTACTATGCAAATATCATCAGCAAATAAAAATGTGTCGACATTATTACTTATTCGCTGTATACTATCAATGTATAAAGTGAAGAGTAAAGGTCCTAAAATGCTCCCTTGTGGCACACCAAAGTTTACATTTTCATTTCTACTTTTCAAATCACCAATTTTAATAAATTGTGAACGATCTTTCAAATATGCTTGAAACCATTTATATTCCGTTTCTCTTACTCCAAATCCATGCAATTTTTGAAGCAGTATATTGTGATCCACCGTATCAAATGCCTTTGACAAACCTATAAATACTAATGTCACTATGTTTTTATTATCTTTATAATTTTGAACTTTTGTTTACAACTATGGCTGTTTCCGTGCTAGATTTCTTTTTAAACCCATATTGACTATTAGAAAAAAGTTTATATTTGTCTAGATATTTAGAAATTTGATTATATACAGTTTTTACTAAAACTTTGGATATTACAGGTGCTATAAATTATAAATTAAACTATAAAAACAACATAGACAATTGATAATACTATTCTTAATTTAAAATTGCCTGTAGTTGGCAAAAACACTTTTTATTCCACTTTTAAAGATTGGCACAATTATTCCAATTTTTAGTTCATTTGGAACTACTCCTTCTTGTAATGATTTATTTGCAATGGTTGATATTGGTTCACTCAAATTCTTATTACAATATTTAAACATATGCGCTGACATATTATATGGATCCAGAGATTTTGAGCTGTTTAAGCTATTAATTACGTTAAAGATATCATATTTATTGACTCTTTCAAATTTAAATGATTGGTCAGTTTTAGTTAAATTATCTATGATTCCACTTATAACGTATGTATAACTCACTGGTATCTAGTCAGCATATGGTTTTATGAAAAATAAATCATATGAATTAAACTATATTTAGCCAATATATAAACCAATATTTAGTAGAATTCACTTAACCTGTTATTAATTCAATGAACTATTCACTCACAATGATGTCATTAACACAGATTTGAACAAAGTTTTTAATATCTTAACACACTCATAATTCTCATAAAACTGGAAAAGTTTGAGTATCCACAAACAATATTTAATTGGATTCATTCATACTTATCTAAGAGAAAATATTCTAAATTGTTTAGATCAAGCTGTATTTCGTATAACGATTTGTTGTTAACTCAGGTGTACCTCAAGGTATAGTCATCTACGCCCTTTGTTATTTATTAAAGCTGTCAATGATGTAGTCAACATTATTAGTAATAGTTGTATCTCCATTTATGCTGATGAGATAAAAATTTACTATTAATTCTTCTATAGTGATATAGTTCTACTTCAAGAAGACTTGAACTCATTTTTTGATTGGTGCATACTAAATGGTTTCTTAGTTAATATCGATAAATGTTCACAAATTAGCTTCACCACTTAGGTGTATTTTTTGATGAGAACATTTCATTTAAACATCATCGGCCCGCAAGACCAAAGTGCGTATGGATAAGACAATCGGTTGACGGCTCTTATTTCCACCCTATTAACCAGCTAATCAACCAACATAAGCATTAACTTAGATTTTGATAAATAATTTTCAGATTTTACTCAACTCAACTCACTCACTCTAACACACGCTGAGTGGCGTAGTAGCTAGTTTGCCTAATTTTAATCGAAATGATCCAGGTTCGATTCCCGATGAAGCAAAAAAATGCTTTATAGGTTTTTCGACCCGGTCCAGTACCCTTTGTCATTGGAATAAAATAAATGACAAAAAATAATTAAAAAGAGTATTATCTGGTAACAAATTAAATAAAATGGAGATATTCTATTTAAGAAGTTATATTTTTTAATATTTGCCCTTTAATATCTTTCTCGATTCAATCTTTTACGATTTTCAGAAGATATTCGAATACATTTTATTTACACATTTTCTAGTTAGGTCAGTGATTTTTTATATAACAAAATCTTATCTTGATATTCGATAGTCAAACATCATTCAAATTTCCAAAATATAAAATTAATTTTTCCCACCCTAAAATTTAAAACTTATAATTTTCAATATTCTTTAACTCCTGCCTTAAGCGAAATAATTATCATTTAAGCATGCACTACGCACGAAATGCGAGTCAATGAGGAAAGACGAAAGACTCGTACATCAAAAAGTCTTCAAAATTAATTTTTCTTTATGTGATTTACACAAAAAAGAAAAAAAAAACAAAAAAAAACACTTTTGGGAAAACAAACAAAAAAAAAAAATATTTAAAGAAATTAAAAAGAAAATATCTAGTTAAGATGAGAGTGCATCACATCAAAAGTAAATACACGTAAAATACATTTTTGCTTATTCATTTTGTAATCAGTTCAAGCCTTTCTTAAGCTTTCAACAATAATAATAACAAAAAAAAAAGTAAAAAAGGGGTGCACTGGTTCTATGACCGATACAAACACTCTAAATTTACATACATTATAGACCTATGCACACCACGTATAATACGAATTATTTAAAAAAAAAAAAAAAAAAAAAAAATAAAAACAAATAAGAACACAAAATGATAGAGTATCTATTCGTTTCATTACAAAAGATACAAAAATATTCTTTGAATTTATTTTTCTTTGATTATTGTTTTGTTTGTTGTTGTTTTTTTTTTATATACGTTTTGTGTCCACAAATTAAGCCTACCATATATGAGCACAAGTATTATTGACTCAACCCAAACATTAAAATTTTCTTAAATTAAAGTGTACATATATATATATAGTTATATGTATATGTATGTACTTAAATAGATTTCGGATATTGTTTTCAATATTTTAGATGAAATGAATTTGAAAATTTTTTTTTTAACTATATATCAAAGAATCTATATAGATAGAGTTAATCCATTATTATGAGTTCAAAATTTAGATAAAAGAATTATAGAAATGACTCGTAACAAAATCAAATTTTTTTAGGTCAATAAATTTATGATGTGTACCTACTTATTTAAATTAAAAATAAAAAAAAAAAATGTATTATTAAAAATGAATTGTAATTGTGGCAAATTATATTAAATATTTAAAAAGATTATTACATTTAGTATAAAGCTATACAACTGTACATTCAGAGTTGAAGTTAGCAATAAATTAATAATTTTATTAATCTATAATTAAAATTGATATTTTTCAAATTATTATAGAAAAATCTTATAATAAAATTTACTATAATTATATAAAAATATATTGTCCTTTTTTAATTAATTTTGGTGATCGCAATACGTTTTTTCCAAAAAAAATATCCATCCAGATCTATTAACCATTAAGTTAGTTTCCATTATATTTACTTCTGTTTGATACGTTTTTCAAATTTACTTAAAAGAATAATTTTTGTCGTTGTTGTTGTTGTTGTTACTGTAATACTGTAATTTTCATTGCAATTAAAAGTGTTATTTCACACGTACCTTTAATTTGTATATATGTATATAATAGGGGTTGAGATATTATTTCTCTATGGAATAGTTATAATAATTAAATGATTAGTAAATCATGAATTTCTTACAGCTTCTGCACAGTAACGTCTGCACGTATATGAGCTATAATATATTATTTTCGGTATAAATCGTATCCATTGTGATTCTGATGTTGTATTTCATGCTTCTGGAAATCATTAATTTTTTTTCAATTTAATTTATTAGATGATATTCGGTCTAAGGTCACTTGTACCGCCTATAATTTAATACAAGAACGTATTTTTTTCTCTCAGATTGAATTTTTTCATACTACGCTATATACCAATTGAGAGATAGGGATATAGACAAAGAAAATAAAAATAAAACAAAAATGGATTAACTTAGCTGTCAAAAGAATATTTTATCGGTTATTAGAGATCTATAGATCTATTTAAAAAGAAGTAATATTTAAGCTATATTAAATAAAAACAAATTAGATTATCAAAAATAATTAAAATTTCAATCTGTAGTTAACTATTAATTTTTTTTAAACTCTTTTAACATTGACTTATTTACTTTTTTTGTTTGTTTTAATACTTTTGGTCTATAAATTTATAAGTAAAAACTGTTTTGTGGAGTATGAAGTTCTGAGATTGATAATTTTTTAATACGAGTCAAGTCATTCAATGGCTGTATTAAAAAAGCAAATGCACCTATACACAAACTGAACAACTCTCACTCCTACACCCTGAATCGTTATTTGGTATTAAGAACTTATGTTAAGAATTTAAAAATAAAATTTATTTAAATTGTGTAACTTTTTTAAACTTGTAACGTACATTTAAGTAAATATTATTTGTAACTGCTTGATTTAAGTTTGAAATAAATAAATAAATTAATGTGAATAAATAATACTTTGATTTGACCATCATATTCCATATTGTACAAAAAAAACATTTTACGCTAGGCTAAGCTAGTCTATTTTCATATACAGTATTGCAAGGATATATTTATTGGAGCTTATTTTCTTTTTATTTATAATTACAATTTTTTTTGCATTATCCGGTAAATTCTGGACTTTTTCTACTAAAGTTTTAACTTTGGTAATAACAGAAAATGATAACAAGACAAATGTCACAAGTTTAAAATTGTGTTCCATAATGTAAAAATATTACAGCAATTTTTTTGCTATGTAAAAAGTGTTTTAAGAACTATTTTTGTTTCAATATGGAAGTCATGAATATTGTTTTTTTTTTCTTCAATTTTAATTACCAGAATCAAAAGTAGTAGGTACTTTTTTGCCATTATTACTATATCATCCGGATATGCTATTGTCATATTGAAATTACTGCTATACTTTTCTAATTTGTCAATGGCGTAATAAAGCATTAAGTTGAATAATAATGCAGCTAGTGCATTTTCTTGTCGTAATCTGCCGTTTCTATTGTAAAATCACGGGTTAGTTAATCTTGTATTATAACTTTATCTTCGGACATTATCATTATGACTAGGTTTGTAATTTCTGAGATTCTCAGAGCTGTTAAAATTATGTTTCTGTTTATACTGTCAAAGGTTTATTTGAAGTATATAGCTTGGCAATATAGGTTAGAATAAATCAAATAAAACAGTTTCAAGTCAGGATTGGCAATCAAGTCAGGATTGGCAGACTGCTGAGATTCTAATTCAACGAAAATTCCGATCTACCTCTTATTGTTATTATACAATTAAAACTAGTCAAAATTATAATAAACTATTAACGTATTTGAAACCCTGATTCAATATTTTATATAGTATGGCAACATTTTCATCGCTAACTAAATGTAATTGTAATTAGTGAAATTTTGATTTTGAAATTTTAAAGATTGTATGAAAAAATTTCTGCAATAATTGATTTAATATCATACTTTGTATTGAAATCAAATTCAAAAACATATCTAGACTTATTTATGAACTGTTTTTGAGATTATTACTGCTAATATTTAGAGTATATAGGTGATGCAAAATACCACGGGTATAATAGTGAAAATAGTCGAATATTTTCCTTTTAATTTTACTGATATGCTTATCATACAGATACGCGTATTTCGTCTACTACTTGCAGACTTCTTCAGTGTTTTGTACTTGACTATATGATAAGCATATCAGTAAAATTAAAAGGAAAATATTCGACTATTTTCACTATTATACCAAAATTTTACTCTAACGCTGGAAAACAAGTTTTTATAAAAACCTCGGGTATTTGTTTTGTAAATCTTGCAAGTTGCCACAATCTCATTTTGGTCCTTCTTTTTCTGCTTGAAATCCCACTTTATATATTCATCTATGATATATATAACAGTTTTTAATGCAATCGAAACCACAAACTCTTCGACCTCCACATTGTGTAACATTATGAAGTTTTAACGCTTATTATTGATAATCAGATATAGTTAGGTATATTTGATTAAGCCTCCTGATAATATAAAATTAACAAATTCGAGTCTAGTCAAAAAAAAAAAATTCCAGAAAAAAAAATCAGAAAAATTGTTTCCAATTTATATAAAAAAAATGATATATAGTTCTGATTTTTACAAAAAGGGGGGACAGAATATTTTCTTTTTCCAGAATTTTTACATTATTTTTATTTTTATACGATTTTTATACATTTACTTTTACCACAATCTGTACTTTGTACAGACTTTGAAAAAGATGCCCCCTCGGATCTTTTTTTAGAAATTATTGGAGGTGAAGTAGTTTTTGGAGTTACGCTACAATGAATTTTGTCGACTTCTGTGGGGTTCTCTCTTACTGCACTTTTAAGCAAGGGATTAAAATAACGTTTGAAATTGGAGTTGCATACTTAAATAACGGTAAATATCTTTGTTCGGTCAAAATTTTCTATCAAAGCATTGACGTTTCCGATTTTCTAACAGTCGGCAAGAACAGGGATCCAATAAATAAAAAGCAAAGGTATGTTTTGAATATAAAAATAAAATTAGTTTTTTTTTAAATATTTTTCTTTCAAAATTTTGTCATCTGCATTGCCTGTCTTGACAGTGACAGAATGGGGCCAACATCTCCTAAAGAAAAGGGCCAAACAGTTTTGCATACATATTTATATGTATGGATAATAAAATTCAATTCAATTCAATTGACAATGACAGATTTTTTTTTTTTAAAATAATTCGGGCTTTTTTTGAATTTTTTTTTTTGGATTTTTACTCTTCAATTTTAAGTTTCTGGAATTTTAATTGTATTATAGTACACTTACATTATAGCCTAATATAGTACTGGTTTTAAGCTATTTGGGAAAAAGTAAAAAAAAAAACATAAAAACAAAATTTAAAAATTTATAAAATGCTAATTAAATTGACTTTCCAAAAATGCTAGTTTTAATTTAAAGCTAAAAAAACTAAAAATTGACAGCTTCAAATTTAATATTAAAACGATTGAAAAAATACAAACACCCCAAATGGGAAATTCATTATAATCTAATTTCTAATATTGTAACAACGCAAAGCCAGGCACGCTTATCATAAATTAATTTTTAAATATTACACTATGGACAGGCCATAACAGAGGTTGGGCCATGAGGAAAGAAATTTTTTTTACTTACCTGGCCCCCTACCGCGTATCAAATTCGGATTCGAACGATAATCCGAATTTTCGATTCAAATGTAAAGTTAATTGGTACCGCGTATCAAATTCGAAAGGAAATAAAAGTCAGTTAAGTTGGTAACGTAAATTTCCGAATTTTTAATTGTCAGCAATGTTTTTGTATACGTTATTACTTTAAGTTTATTTGAAAATGGTTCTTTAATATTATATAATATTATATGATATAATTTAATAAATAAAAAATAATCAATTTTATTGTATTTGTATTTCGATTTGAAACTCCATTATTATTTTAAATTGAGATGGTTTTGTTTTGTGTTTAAGCCCAATCTATAAAACACGCAAATATGAAATAACATAAAAAATTTTAAATACTAAATTAAATATAAATGTTTTTTTTTTTATATTATTAGTTATTGTAATATTTAATATAATTATATTTTTAAATAACTCACTTAATTTTAAAACACAAACAAAGTTTTACCTCCATTCGATAGCAAAAAACCATTCGAATAAAATATGTTAAAAAATATTAGAAAGTAGTATTACATGGTACGAAAATTTAAATTCGGATTCGTATATACGATTTTCGAGTTGTCAAACTTATTTTAACTCGAATTTCGTATTACATAGGACCAATCTTTCGAATACGAAATTCGTTTTAGGGAAATCGGAATACGCGGTAGTGGCCCTGTGCAAGTTTTAAATTCATTTAGTTGTCAGGTAAAAATATATGGATAACGCTGACGCATTTTTTTCTGCAACTATGATAACACACGAATTATTTCACATTGATCTATATGGAATATATCTGTATGGACTTAAATAACTATGACACAATATAAATAACAAAGCATGTCCTTTCGTTTATTTCACCTATTATAGTTCTATAAACTGTATTTTATCAATAATACTTCACTGTTATATCAAATACTTAAACTCTACTCTCTATAAAATAGTATTTCTCGAATCTAAATAGTAAGTGAAATGTATAGCGCCATATTTTCAAAATTCACTTTTTTAACACAAATTATCCATTGTTACAACAAATCACATAACGCAACAGTAACTTTTGTCAACAACGTTAATGCAATGATATGGCAGTTTTTTAATTAAAAAAAAAGAAGAAAAACACAAAAACACAAAAACAAAAAGGATACAATTAAAATGTTCAAATTTGAAAATACTTAGTAGAACCAACGACTGACGATCCTTTAATAAAAAAAAAAACAGAAATATTTATTTTCTTTGTAAAATTTTATTTACATTTCACTTTAAATTTAATTAAGTGAAATTCTAAAATAAAAAAAAAAAAATAACAAAACAAGAAAACAAAATAAAAAAAAAAATTCTAATTATATTTTCTTTAATTTTTATCGTTTTTCTTAATTTTCAATAGCTGTGAGTTTTGATTAAAATCCCTTTCAAGAGAAATTAAAGTGATTACAGCAACAAAAACAACAAGAAAAATTATTTTTTTCAAGTAAATTTAAAAAACATACGAAACAAAAGTAAATATAAGGTAAACTAACGATCCGTTAATGGATCTGGATGGATATTTTTCATCATCATCATCATCATCTTCATCCTCATGATCAAATACTATCATCAATATCATCATTATAATCATTCATAATAAATATTAATTTTAAGAAGCATATTTTTACAATAATGTTAGTTATGTACATAAGAAGTTATGGTCGTGCTCTGACACTATTGTATTTTTTTTTTTTTTTGTTTTTCATTTTCATATTCTTATTTTCTTTATTTTTTTTAGTGTGTTTTGAGACCACTCAGACCAGGTTTTACATATTTTGAAACAGTCATAACGTTTTTTATATATATATATATATATATATAACTATATATATATATATATACAGTTAAAATAAAACCAATGTTTGATTTTGACAACAGGTACTTCAGAATTTTTCAATTCTGAAATTCTCTTTTAATTTTTTTTTTTTTTTTTTAATTTTATTTGAAATATAAATGTACTGGGTTAAGCTGGAGTTTATTTAATGTAAACATAAATGCAGAGACAAAAATAAAAGTGAATATTTATTTAGTTCTGGTCAAAAAACGATGGAAACATTAATAAATGTTATGATTTTCATTTTTATATAAAAATTTCTTATATGAAATTATTTTTCTATATCATGAGTTGGCTCTATATATCATCAATAGGGTAAATTAGTTGATGGAGGGATTCATGTTAAATTATCAAAATCAGTAAATATAAAATAATGATTTTACCTGTTGTTAATAACAATGTGATATACTTTATTTCCTATTCCGTCTGTGATCGGGATGATAATTTCATGATAATTTTCATTCAGATCACTTCTGTAAAATAGTTTTATTCTAATTTGGGTGTTGATGTCCTCCTCTATGTTATACTACTAATGTTCTATGTTAAAAAAATGCATCCTTCCGCTCGTAATTTGTGGTGTAAAAGCGTATATTTTGTCTATCACATTTCCGTGGTGATGTGGTATTACACAAGTCATCTTACATTACGTTCATGGCCTACATCGTAAGGAAAAGGTCCCTTAGTTTTGAAATAAATAAAGCTATTAATGAAATTAAGTCTTTCATTATGAATTCTTCACCTAAGATCACTTTTCAGTAACCAATAGATGTATTTTTTTTGTTTACCTTTATTTTTTTTTAAATAGCCCAGTGTAATTTTAATAAAACAGATTGTTGTTACGAATTCTATCTTGGCGTCACCTTTTTGCATAGGACCCCGAATCGATCTTAATTAGGAAAAACATAATAAAATTAAATATGTTTTTGTTTTTTTTTATTATTACATTAAAACTGTGTCTTGTGAACCAGTTATTAATTAAAATACTAGTTTTTTAACATAAAATAAATGGCTTAAGATTACCAACCCCAAATTAGATTTACCCAAAAACAATTACTAAACAATAAAAAAGATGTGCTATGAAGATCTTATTTGTCTTTGAAAGTAAACATGATAAAAATATATATCTTAGCTAACTTAAAGTTAAAGAAACATATTCCAATCCAAGTAATTGATAGTATCTAAGAATTTGTATGTAATATTTTTATAGTATAAACAGTATAAGAATAAAGTTAAGTTAAAATAAATAAAAGTAGTCCAACGATGTGTCAAGCGCAGATTCAAATCCCGTGGGAGATAAAATTTAAGTCTTCTACTATATGATGGGCACCCTCACAAGACTATATTAACTATAGAATGGCACGAGTGCACTAATCAATTAATTTGTAAAAATTTTATTCGGATTTCAAAAATCTAAAACATAGTTTTTGCAATCAAAATAGATCCAAACTATGCTGAAGGCCTATTTCCAAGAGAGTAGAAGGTAGTTGACAAAATTATTGTCACGCAAAGTATTTAATTTTAAATTGGTTAAAAAATTAAATGTATATGATTAATCACGGAACTGGATAGACGGCTTAAAAATCAATTACAGCAAACATTTAAATCAAAGTTATTAGAGAATACATGCTTTTTTACTTTAGAGACTTTAACGCATGTTGGGTCATAGGGTAGATATTAAAAGACATATTATGGAATATACTGAAAAATCGGTATATTATATAAACAAATTTGTAGGACAATATTATTGTAAAGTTAAACTTTCAAGATACATCTTTTAACACAATACAAAAAGTTAATGGTGCATGACAATAACTAATCTAGTGTGCAAATCAGCATACAATACCGGAATCAAAAAAAAATTCAATAAACTCAAATAAATAATTTTTTATCAATTTACTTTCTAGTAACAAACTTTATATACATTTTTTTCTAATTATACAAATTTTTTATACATTACACATTCATGTGTGTTCTACAATCCAGTTTTTGTGATATGAACTGATGAAAAAGAAATTTGGTGTTCTGCAATCCACCAATGAAATGAATTGAAATGAAATTCGTGAATTGTAATTTCAAAAGTGAAAATTCGTTGTTCTGCAATCCGAATTCATCCAATTTTTTTCGGATTCAATTCACTCGTATTGTGATTATTTGGTAGTAAAAAGACGAATTTGTAGTATGTTTGGATTGGAAATTAAATATTAAAAAAAACTGTCTAATATTAAAAAAGAGAGAAGAAAAACTAGTGGTGGACCAAATAACACACTGCCAATATCTAATATAAATTGACTGGCGAATTTAAATTTTTTGGGAGAGCAATAATTAATATTCCTCTTCCAAAAGGTTCATCTCTATGTCATCAACAAATGTATATATGCCGTTCAATATGTATCAGATATTGGTAGTGTGTTATATAATAAATACCAACATCAGAAGAAACACAAATGACATTGAGAACTGAAAATACAATAACCACTGATGAAATAAAAAGCGATATTCCATCTGGCTCCGAATCGACTAACCAAATCCCATAAAGAAGTTATCATAGCGAAATATTTAAATGAACAAAAAAACAATAATAGATTTACACAAATAGACAAGACACGAAATAGATTTGTAGCAAAATAGTTGAAACTAGCGATGTAGCAAAAGGTATACATAATGCTGTTAAAGATCAAAATGTTGAAAGAAAGAGGCACAACTTAGAAATGGAAAAGCTAATTTCAGAAAAAATAGAAATAGAATAGCTTAAACTGAAAGTGATATAACAGATTAGTGTTGATAGAGGTGACCAATTTAATAATTTTTAATTTAGTTTTAATTAATTATTTTTCTTCATTTTTAACTGACATCACCATTTGAATTTGCTTTTTTCAGTATTTATATTTTATTTACAAAATTTTTACAAATTGAATTCGAAAATTTTCGAAATTGCATGTAATGCAAAACACCAAATTTCATTCCGAGTCTATTCCAAGTGGATTACCGAACATACAGCTAACTAATTATTTCAAACAATTTATATCTAATAAAATTCGAACTTTTAACCTAAAACCCTTCTTATATAAATTTAAAAAATATTAAAATGTAAATAAAACGCATTCTGGTAAATTCTCTTTATTATTTTCTTTTCTTTAAAAAATTTAATTCCTTTTTTTTTGTTTATTTTTTTTTTTGTTATGTCTTGTGTGTATTTTTAATTCGCTAACAACAAGAGTACTGTTGATTTTAGTTTTAAGAAAACAAAAAAAAAAAAAAAATAATAAAAACTGAAAAAAAGAAAATGAATCGGAAGCCAAGTCATTGCGATCTACTGTCATAAAACTTTTATTTCGTGATACAATTTTTCATTTTCTCAAGGGTTTTCAATGTTTTTATTAAGAATTTGTAAATTCTGTTTTTTAATTTCTTATATTTAACATTATTGTATCAAGTGGTTAAAATACAAAAAGAAGAACAAAAAAAAAAAAATAAAATAAATAAATTATAGTTGCTTTTTTCTCTATAATAATTCAAATGGATTAAGTCTACAAAATATTTAATTCTATAAAATAATAAAAACAAAGAAGACCTAAGTTT
This sequence comes from Argyra leucocephala, assembly GCA_963942445.1. Lineage (NCBI taxonomy): Eukaryota > Metazoa > Arthropoda > Insecta > Diptera > Dolichopodidae > Argyra > Argyra leucocephala. The sequence goes on from OZ012678.1 coordinate 161,912,753, forward strand.
TTTTTTTCATTTTTAAGTAAATTTGGACAGGTTGAGTTTAGAAAATATTCTGTGAAAATGTACCTATAGAAGATAATTCTTATGTAAATATTGTATTTATTTAAGTTTTATTATTTCAATTAACATGAAACAGCATTTTAATTTAATTTTTTTTTTCTATTTTTAGATTTATGAATACAAGTCATCACTTAGGGTTTTATTAATCCTTTTGAATTATACTACCACCAAGAAATACACACTCATTACATGGTTTTAAACAAAATTTTATGATAAATTTAGAAAAGGATTTTTAAATAAATCAAGGTTTAATGACTCCCAGCCACAGTACTAGTCAAAGCAAATTAATATACCAATCAAATGCAGTTATTACATTAATCAAATTAAATTCAATGATTATGGAAATCAACTAGATGTCACTAGATTGGTAAATCGAACTCAACTATAATCAACTACACTGGTAGATCGAAAACAGACACAGACGACGCCATAGCTCGCAAAAGATATAAATATATCCAAAAATAAACAATGCCTGATCCTGAAATTGACATCAAAGCGATAATAACACTAATCAAGGACCTACAATTTTTTTTTGTTTTTCTTTATTTATCTGTGTTTACTTAAAATTTTATTAATTCCAAAATAGTTACAAATTAATTCAATATACTTAATAAATAAATTGAATAACAATTTTAAAGTTGTAATTTTGACACACATTGTACATAAGAGTTTTATGACCGTAGCCGAAGGTGTCTGGTCTTATAATTTATTAATAATATAAAAATTCAATTGTTTGACAATAGTTCTTTTTTCTTTTAATATAAAATAAATACAATCAGTTAGCAATTCTAAGATAATTAGCGGGGAAGTACAATAGATCTGAAAAAGTCGAGCTTTTATAGAACTCGAATTCATAAAAATTATACTAAATTAAATAAAAGTAAAATAAAATTCTATATGTTAGTAATTTTTAGAGCAGGGCTGATTAGTAGAAAATATACTAGGAAAATATACTGGCTTTGTGTATAATTTGTCTATATTTGAAAATATACTGGGTATTTGATATTTTTTACGCAATTAGACGCGTTGAAGAATCTTTATAATTAATATGTAAATTTAAAAAAAAAGTATGGTACAAATAACCATGAACCATTTCGCAACCAGTTATAATCCATATTATATTAAATAAAAAATATTTAAAAGGAGACGTAGCGAAACTTATTATCATTTCAAACTTTTTTTATTTATAAATTATAAATTTAATTTAAATTTCTCTCCATTTTTAATTATACACCAAGTTCACCAAAGTACGAAGTTTCTTCTTTTCCTACCCAGAATTAAATTTAAATTAATTTTATTTGTTTTTAATTATTACGTATTTGGTTGTTGTCTAAGATAAATTAATAAAAAAAAATTATACCGAGTCTTTCATAGCAGGCATATAAGTTTTTTAAGAGGGAAATGAGTCATTATTTTATATTATAAAAATATTTTTTTAAACTAAATCGAGGGTGCTCTATCCATTAGTGACAATTTAAACTTCAGGAAAGAACCGAAAATAAGTTTTATGAACCGGAAATTTTCTGAAATCGAGCTTTTCAAATGGGAAGAGTTAGTTTTTTATGCACATTCAGATTCTACGTCAAAAAATAAAGAAAAATATTGACTTATCCACATCCTCGAATAACCAGGAGCAGGCGAATACTAGTATAAATTAATTTATAAAGTTTGTACATATGAATTACGAAATATCAATAGGTCTTTGATAATCTAAAAAATTAAGCATTTTTTGTTTTTTTTTTTCCTTTATTTTGTTTTCAATAATACATTTTGTTTTATAATTCATCTATATCAAATACGTAATAGATAATTAAATTTAATTTTATTGATCATAGCTTAGGTTTAAGCTGTCTGATCTTATTGTTTTTTGTATATAATTCAATTTAATTTCAATAAGCTAACGAGATTTAATTAAGAAGACGAAAAGGAAAATGATATAAAATTAATATATATAAAAAAAAAAAAGAAATTTGTAGATAAATTTATTATTGCCAATAAGTTAAATAGTTTCATTTTTCCTTTTTTTCTTTTTTTTTTTCTTTTTCTTAATTATTACATTATAAGTCTTTAATTTTTTTTCACACCTGCTAACACAATTACAACAACAATATTGTTTCCATACGATTTTTATCATAAATATTTTTCTCAAATACAACAATTAATATTTAAAAGGAGATGTAGCGAAACTAAACATGATTTAAACTTTTTTTTTAAAACTGAACACTAAATACAAAAAAATAGTTAAAAGCTCCTAGAATATGAGTTTACAATACCATAATACATATTTATTTTAGTAAATTAAAAACATTAATTTTCTAATAATATTACGTCAACACAATAAATAATAATTTTGAAAAAAATCACCATTTTGAAAAATGGGAGAGGATCAATAATGAATGCTTTTTATATGACTTGTTGACATTTAGATAAATTCTATTTAATTTGTCATAATAATATTATTATTATTGAATATAATATGTATGTAGATCTAATTTAAATTTAAATTTTCTCAAATCATATATTATAATTTATTATTGTAGGCGAAACTTCATTTGACAATCATTTATATTGTATTTATTATAAATCTTAGTAAATTAACCTTTTTAAAATTGTATAATTGTAAAAACTCTATAAAATTAATTTAAATCTACATTTCATTTGCGCAAATAAATAACATAAATATTTATTATGTAAATTAAATTTAAATATTTAATTTAGATTTATTGAATGTAATTAAGATATTTAAAAGTCTCATGAGTTTTCATGTTAGCAATAAAAAAAAAAGTAAAACACAAAAAAAAAAATTAATAAGTAGTTTGTTATTCTGCGGTTTTATTTGTACTGATTGAATTTGAATAGACTTTATTATTGTATGATAAATAGTGAGTCAATTAATATTACGTATTAGGAGTCCATATATCACGCTTGTGGTCTAACACATCTGAATCAAATATAAAATGAGTCAATTAGATTTTATATACTACAGAAGTTACGTTCGATAAAGTTATTAGTAAAAACAAAAATAGGATTTAATAATCTCTCTCCAATGAGCTTATTAAATCATCATTATCCTCTATTGGTTCTGTACCTTTGGGTGAGCCTTAACCTCGTTTACAATTGTCCTTCATTCTGTTATACCTGGTGCAATTGTCATCCAGCCGGTAACTACAATCATTCGACAGTTGTCTTCGATTTGACAAATAAGTGCCTCGTTCACCAAGAATCCCGCAGTAACAAAAGGATGACCTCTCTCACCACAATTCATGCTATTTCAACAAGCAACGTAAAGTCGGGATAGAATTTATTAGCAGAGATAAAACTAAGGTCATTAGCATAAATAACACCAATATAAACACCATCACAATAGAAGGTCAAGCAGTCGATATGTGGAAAGTTTCTTCTACCTAAGTAATATTATAACAACAAACAGAGGTGCAGAAATGCCAACAACAAATTTCGTACGGCCAAAGCTGCGTTTGGTGAATTAAGTTCAATATGAAAGAATCGCTAAATAACTAGAAAAACAAAGATTAGAATATTCAAATTCAAAGCATGTGTCTATGTCAATGCTTATGTATGGCAGACAAACTTGGATGACGACAAATTACATCAGTTAAAAACTTCAAGTATTTGCGAATAAAAGCCAAAAAAGAACATTCAGAATATTCTGGTACAACACCATAAACAATAAGGGACATCTTATAGGTAAAGATCGTATAATATATCCAATTAAGTCTAGAAAATGGAGATGGATAGGGCCACACTCTAATAAAACAAAAAAATAATATAACCTGAATGGCTCTAGAATGGAACCCCCAAGGTAGTAGAAGGTGAGAAAGACACAAAAATACCTGGCGTCGAACTACGACTTCTGAACTATAAAGACATATGGACGAATTTCGGAGAAAATCAAAATCACTGCGTACAAAAGAGAAAAATGGAGGAGGCAAGTTGATGTCCTATGCTTCCGCATGAGGAGTGGAAAAAACAATTTCACATGAAGTAAGTCATTTAAATGTATAATTTTGGAATTAAGTATCAAACCACAAAATATACCAAACTACGCCTTATGCAGAGCATAAATTAAATTCAGTGAAGTACAATGAAAAGTTCTCACCACTAGAAACAAAAATTTTTTAACTTGATTACAAATACAATTCCACGATATTTTAAATGTTTAGTGTTCATGTTCTAGCCAGTGGAAAGTAAACAAAAATTACAGAACAATCATAAACAAAAGTTGATTGAGAGCTCAGGGTTAATGTTCAAGCTCCATCTATTGCAAGAAAAACAATTTTCTATATTGGATCAACGAATTTAATGGATTTCATTACAAAAAGCTTAAGCTCTGTACACTAACTAATATTGCATCACTAAGCCATTTTTTATTAAGTCTAATTAAATATTATTTACCTTGATATTAAAATTGCACCCAAGGTGAAATGAATATGTAAATATTTTTATTTAAAAAGATGAACAAATTTTCTGGATTAATTAAAATCGACTTTAAACAAAATGAATCATCATCTTGAACCATATACATATATACACAATCATGAAGACACACCTAATTTCAGTGTTATAATTGTATAGTCATAATATAGAATATAATATTATGTACATTATGATATTATTATGATATTTTGATATATTCATGAGATAATTTGCTAATGCTATACATTTATTCAGCTTATTTAAATGTGAATTTAAAAGATTTCATTTTAATCCGCATTCACTTAAATAAATTGAAAAGCTTTTAAGTTATCCTAATAGAAAGAGACAATATAATAAATAATTGCTTTTCGGACTTTAAGAATTACATGCTTTTATTAATATTTTATTGATATCAAGCTTACCAGATGATCATTATTTTGTAGATTGAGAGAAATGTCGAGTACATGAATATAGTTTGTATATACAATATACATAATGTTAATGTTTATATTTGTTATATATATACAACGGCACAGTTAAACTAAATAAGGCAGTTCGAAAAGTTTTCTGTATTCATAGTAGTTATTTCTGATCTTCCACTTCTTTGTTCATCATTTTCACTTGAACAACCGCGTTTAAATTCGGATAACCAAAAATGAAAAATTTTATATGATGGTAATGAAGTACCTAAAGTACTATTGTATCCTTTTATAGTACTATTGTGCCCTAGTATAGTGATATCCTTCTGGATATCGGTTGCTTATAAACCTTTCAAAAAACGATAATGAATTGCAGCGCGAATTTGAAATTTATCCATTATATGAAAAGAACAAAAGCTAACTGATAGCTGTTTTACAATAAGCTATTTGACTGATCGATTTGAAAATTTATACAATTTCTAAAATTTAGAGTATTGAGATACAGATGACGTTACAAGAAAATTTTCGGACTGCCCTCGTATAAGATATTATAATAATCTTTCCTATATATGAATATGTTATAAAGTGTTTTAACAATAACAAAAATAATAATGAATTAGTATCACCAAAGTGATTATTGTTACTATTTTGATATTATGTTATTGAATATTGTTATTGTTATTAAATTGATTGAAAATTAGAAGGTATTTTTTTATTCAGTACACTCTCTAACCATTTCAAGCAATCACACGCTTCAATAATAATAAGTATTCAGGTAAATATAACATATTTAAATCTTCCTAGACTGCTAACTTTTAAGTGAAGAAGTATAAAGAAGTAAATAGTATCAAATTTCAAAAATAACTTTGAGTTTTCAAAATCATCGGCTTTTAACAACCAAAATTATTGTGTATTCTATTCTGATTGATTGACTAATTGTAAAATCACTAAGTCGTATGGTATTTAATACAATACAGAAGTGTATTTTAGTATATATCTATTTCCTATTATCATAGTTAATATACTTTGAAGATTAACTTTGATTGTTTGTGTCTTGTTCTGTACCCCAAATTAATGTATATCTATGATATTATTATATATTGACATAATTATAAATTGATTCAAAAAGAGAATATAATTAAATAAAATTATTGTTTTAACAATTAGAATTACAAGACCTGGTTAAAAAATAAGTTAATACTGCAGTAAAATTTGAAATATATTTAAATCATTAAATACACGCCACAAATAATGTAATTTTATTATTGATTGGTAACTCTAATAAAAATCAATTAAATAATAACATACAACACAACTATTTATATTATTAAGAAATATATAACGGACTTACCTTAAATGTAATTCAATATCACCTTAAAAATAAAATTTTCTTTTTTTGAAAATATATACTTAAGAACATTTAATTCGTCTGAGCTTGTAATAAAAATAAATTTGTAAATTTAAAAATAAAAAAAAAAAATATATAAAATAAGTTCAAATATTAAACATATTTGTGGTGAGTTAAGTGTCATAACAAATTAGTTTCGTATAGAGGATATCAATATTTCCATTTAAAATAATTATAATGTTTGATACAAAACGCCCCCGCCATCAAAAATAAAAATTGAATTGTGGATCATTCTCAATAGATTATTTACGCCGCCTACAAAGTCATTTAAAATTAATATATTTGTTTATTGTGTTGTGTATATAAATTAAATACATAAACTTAAATGACATTTTTCTATGTATAATCAAATCTGTCAAAATGTTATTCTTTAATTTTTCCAACACTCAGAAAAATAGATTCATCGTTGTCAAAAAAATAAGGAACAAACAAACATCGCTAGTTATAGACAATATTATCATTAATTTTTTTTTTTTGAAAATATCCGCCCTATGCCCCACGGATGGGATTGCAGGACAGTGATGATCATTAATTAATAACAGTTTGAGTTTAAATTGTTTTATTAAAAAATTAACTAATATATACATATGTAAGAAATAATTGGATTATGAGCTAGTGGTTTGTTCCAACATTTTCAAACATTTTCCAACATTTTTTATATCTCTATATATGTAATATATATGTATATGTTTTATTTTAATTAATTTGGTAATTTAATCTAGTTATAGTTTAAGCACTTTATATTTTTACATTTTAACATTTTTCATTGTTATTTGCTAATATGTTTAGTTATGTTAGTTTTAAATTATGAATTCTAGTTACATGCTTAAAAGAGTAATCGTCTTATATGTAGCAGAATAAATGAAATAAATAAATGAATATATGTACTTTTCCTCCATGTTTTATTTAATCCTACATTCCTACGTTTCTTTGAAATCATTTAGTTACCCTCCAATTAAATAATTTTACATCATAAATTTAATAATTGAAAAAATGTTTAATCTATTAGAATATTTTACGGCTGTTTTAAGTAAATCGATTGATGTACAATTTGTGAGGCAGCTAAATTTTAGTTGAAAAGCTCGCAACAATTTTTTCGTAATATTAGCGTGGTAGGCAGCCCGAAATGATAATATATGATATGATTATGATCAAATTGGAATACATAGTTTAAAAATGTGTGGCTCATTCGCTCATTGTGACTTCGAACACTTAGAAAAAAATTCAGTATCGATTTTGCATGCTCATTAGAAAAAAACAAAAACAAATCAAGTAAAGTAAAGTAAATGTAATAAAAACCATACACTTAATATAATGCGTACCTACCTCCCTACTAAATGAAATTGGTTTTTTTGTTTATTAATAAAATACAAATTCTTGTATTACAAATAAAAAAATTTATTACAAATAAATAGGATGTGTATAGTGACAAAACAGCTTATAAGTTGTGAAATACTGATCGCCGTATAGTTTTTCAGGAATTTTTTTTTTAAGGAAATTATTTTTAGACTTTCGCTATTGTATTATAAATTTAAACAAAAATAAAGAATCGTAGTAAAAAGTTATTATTTTTAAATTTGTGAATTCGTTTGCTTGTTTGCCGCTGTTCTTCTTGGTTGATTAGTTTTGGCTTTTATAAAAACTTGTTTTCTAGCGTTAGAGTAAAATGTTTGTATCATGGTGAAAATAGCCGAATATTTTCCTTTTATTTTACTGATATGCTCATACAGATATGTACTCGTTTTGAGTCGAGTACAAAACACTGAAGAAGTCTGCAAGTAGTAGACGAAATACGCGTATCTGTATGATAAGCATATCAGTAAAATTAAAAGGAAAATATTCGATTATTTTCACCATTATTATTAGTTTTGTTTCATGAACCAACGACATAACCTCAAACTACCTATTTGCATTAAGACATGATGATTTATATGTTCCAACTGAGGGCCTTTTTCCTTACAGATGTGGGTCACCAAAAATTAGACACAAAATGGTCAAATTAGCTGGGAAGAACTGCCGCTAAGTGGTGTCTATTAAAAAGCAAACCATTATTTCTTACGATCAACATAGAACGAAGGAATTTATAATCAAATCACATTTTAATGTAACCCGTGTAGTGGGGGGGAAATTATGTAATAACCCTACATAGTTACAAGATTTTGCGCGAGAGACTCAGTAAACAATTAGAACTAACAAGACAATATGATTCACAATTTGATTAACAATCAAATTTGATTTTAAAATTATATATAATGGTATTAGTTAGAAAAACTATACTAACAAATAGAAATAAATGAAAGAATAAAACTAAAATTTGATGGACAAGCGATTCTATCTGTATTATAAGATTTGAAAATTACCCAAAAATGTTGATTTTGTGCTCTTATGAGTTCGGAAAATCTGAAATTTCTAAAAATATTTTTTTTCTCTATTCACAAAACTAAAATATCAAAATTTCGTCATTCACATTTTTTTAATTCAAATGTTGCAACATTAGAAGCTCTATTATTTCAGATTCACTTTCTCAGTATTCACAAGTGAAAACTTCTGAGTGATTATTATATTTTTTTTCATAGAATATTTTTTAAGCCACGAATACTCATAGAAATGCTACCGCAAACCTAAATATACCACCCAAAATAGGTAAGCTTTACCCACATTTAATAACCAAATTATCTCATTAAACGTTCGTTATATTAAAAAAAAAAACAGAAAAAAAAAACAATAAAACTATTTTCACATTTCAATTAAAATAAATTAAGCAATCTATAATTTAAAAAAAAGAAAAATACAAAAAAAAAATTGTAATCATGTAACAAATAAATCCACCATTTATCAACACACAATTATTTCATCCGCGTTTCACGAAAGTAAGAAAAATAAAGAAAGAGAGAGAAAGTAAAAATATTAATCACAGAAATATGAATAAAAATTAAATTTTTTCTTCAATTTACGCAATTAAAAAATATCGTGAGACATAATCAAAAAAATGAAAATTATAAATAATAAATGTGATTGAATCGGATCAATTTACCTGTAGTCATTTGACAGCAACAATAACAACAACACTCATCAACCAAATCACATAAAATGAATCGTTTAAATTTTATATGAAGAAATTATGATGATGGAATGGATAATTATCCACATTAAACGATTATCACTGTCTATGATTGAACGATTTCATTATTTCAATTATGAAATTGAGATGAACAGTTTGCGCAGAGATGAGTATTAAGATGGCACAAGAAATAGAAAAAAAAAAACAACAAAAGGATTTGTTACATCTCAACAATAACAATAATTATTACTATTGAAGTCAGAGTACATTTTTCTGATTCAATAAAAAAACAAAAAAAACAAATAATTTTTTTGTTTATTCTTTTTTTTATTCCTATTTTCATTTTTATTTATAATCTTATCGATGATCGGTTGCATAACAATTTAGTTAAACACCATGGTCCAATTTGTTTTCTATATATACATTTATAATATATAGTACATATAGGGTACATATTATTGGAATGCGGTGAATTGAATAAAAATTCGAAATGCAAACATATCCGATTGGAATGAGTGTCATGTTTCTTAACATAAAAATAATAAAAATAAAAAAACAACACACATACCAACAAACATTTTAAATTAAACTTTAATTTTTTTTGTTTTACTTTTGGATTTTTTTTTTTTTTTTTTTTTAATTGAATTAACCGAATACGGACATTCAAAAAGCCGGCGCTTTTTTTCTCTTTTCTTCATTTATGTTGTTGTAGTTGTAAAATATGTTTTTTTTAAAATATATACAAGTATATTATGTATTGATGTGAATACATTAGGGTGTCCTATATTTTTTTATTTAAAAAAAAAACTGTTTTTAATAAATAAACACTCAGTTTTGTTGTTCTTTGGTGTTAGATTTAAAAATTACTATTTTGGTGATTGATCAATTTTACTGTTTTTAATTAAGATGCAAATTTAAATTATTTTTCGTTAATTACAGTTAATTTGATAATTACGTTATATTTTTGTTAATTTTCTTTTATGTTAGTATATTTACTAGGGGCCCCTGCTGAGTAACCATAATTTAAGTTGAAGCAAAATTTAAAGTTTTTAACAGATCAGCAATTTACGTACTGTAATACACTTCTCACGTTATAGTAGAAACTACTCATGTTTTATTTAAAAATTTAGAGGTTAGTAAATTTTATTTAGGAAACATAAATACTGCTCCCTCATATACTGTTTCGTTTCGACATATTCCTATACTAAGGGCGTTTCCGAACCTCTCGCACTTGCACTTGATACTCGCACTAAACCTGTCAAATCGCACTTGATTTGTTGTCAAAATTTTAGTGTAGTCTCAAGTACACTAGATATTGCAAAATTAAATTTATTAAATTTAGTGCGATTTGACAAGTTTAGTGCGAATATCAAGTGCAAGTGCGAGAGGTTCGGAAACGCCCTAAGTGGCATTTAATAGATAAAATCACTAAAAATAAAATGTTTTTGTAATTAAAGAGGAGATATACATCATATACATATTTTTAACCAAAACTATAATGATTACTGCAAATGACCAAAATATAGAAAACAATAATTTGAGACAGTTACTTAAAAAAATTAATAGAAAAAATTTCCTTTAATTATGTATGACACAAAATGGCTATATTTTATTTAAAAGTTTGAATATTATAAAACCAAATAGAATTTTTTTTGACCCGTATGCGCATTTCGATCGTATATACAACTTATTTACATATTAAGAGTTCATTAAGAAAAAGCGAAATAAAATGAGCTGCGCAGGTCCTTAAATGCTTGTTAATTATAATTATAAATATTTACTTAAAGAATAAACTTAGATGTTAATTCTAATTCAAACCATTTATATCTGTGTCAATAAATTATAACCGATAATGTCAACATAAGAAAAAATCGAGAAACAATAATCACCACATTCAGAATGTTTTAAAGTAATTCCTGTCAAAACATGGTTTGATTCTGATAAACTATAGGCAGAATAAAAAGAAATCTTATCCTATACAAATTGTGGGTCGTAACATTACAACCCACTTTCTCATTTTATCTGCAAAACAATTTGCTCTTTAAAACAACAATTTTACTCGTCAAATATGATATGATATGATGTGAATATACATAAATAAGAACCAAGTATCAGAATATCAGTGTAAGTACTATTGTATGAATAGAAATAAGTATGTGATTAAATATACAATAATTGAGTAAATGATAAAATCACAGAATCTAGAAAAAATTCTAAAAAAAATAGTAATAAAAGAATAAAATATATTAATTAAGCATTACAAATCGTTAACTGTCTACGGAATACCGTTTTGTTGTTTTTCTCATAACTTGGTTGAAAATTATATTCCTATTCAATTCTAGTATTTTTACGCTAGTTCTAGTTTGATGGATTATTTGTTTGCTTATTTATTATGAAATACATATATAAATACATATTTATATGTATATGATTGATAACTGATTTTATTTATATGTACAAAATTAACAAAATCAAAAAATTTGTTTGCTGAAAATTTAAAAATATACCTACTTTTTTACAGTATACAGCATAAATACATTGGAGATCGTAGGTGTTTAAATTATTTTATCTTATTCTTACTTTGAACCTTTGATTTGAAAAAATACATGGAAATATATCTACATTGATGGATTGAATAGTGTTGTATTTATTTTTTTTAAACAAAATTATAATTACTCTTCTTTATTCGCTTCAATTTTTATTTCCCACGTCTCTCTGCTTAACATAATTATATTGAAAGGTTTCTCAAAATTGTCAAACAGTAGTCGGATAATGCTATCGAAAGCGTACCATCCTTCTGGAGTACACAAATATTAGCTCTGGGTGTGCCGCTTATAGGTGTGAACCATTGCTTCTTTTTTTATAAAGATTTGAAAGGGATCTAGGTGAATCAGGGGCCTATAATGATGTGGTAGATGTTGTCCCCATAGCCCCAGTTACCATCAAACAAGGTGAATGCTGTAGTTTGTTTTGAGCTGTACGTATCTTTTCAGCACCAAACTGCGGATACGTAGGTTGGGGTTGGCGTCACTATTGTGGTATATAACCATAATGCCATTTTGGGCATTATTCCCCATTTATTTATTTACTAATTTTTATTTACAATAATTTATAAATTTTACGAAATAAAAATTATTTTTCAATAAATTAAGAACACTCTAATTTATATAGATTTAAGTAGTATATAAAATATCTAAGGATCGAGATTATGTTCAAATAAAAAAAAAAAAAAAATACCGTAGAAAATTTTTACATTCACTTTTTATCAACCGAACAGAAATTCAGACGGTTTCGGAGTGATTAGTTGAATATTTTTCGATTTTTAAATTATTTTTGATTTTAACTTTTTCTTATTATTATTGTTATTATTTGTATTTTTTTTATATGCCAGTATAGGAGTTGAATTTCAATTCCTAAATGGGGGATTTTTATTTTTTCAATTTTGATTTTTTTATTTTTGTGCTTTTCTCATTGAATTTTCAGGTATACATAAATTCGTGACATACCTTAAATTAATACTCTTTTAATGGTATTTTTCGATTCAAATTTGACATTTACAAATTTAAGAAATGCGTTTTGTACAACAAGAAAAACAAAAATCAAAAGTAAAAAGTAAAAAAATAAACATGAAATCTACAAATTAGTGAACGCAAAAAAAATCCATTTGGAAAAAATTTGTAAGATTCGTTTTTATTTTTATTTAATTTGGTTTTTTTTTTTGTTATTGCTTTTTTCTTTTTGAGATTTTATTTAAGGAGTTTCTAACTACTAGTCTACCAAAAGTTAATTAGTTAAAATGAAAACAAAAATGTTTCCTAGAAATATTTGGCTTCTTTTCGAATGTAAATATATTATTTTGAAAATGAGCAGATGATTGTTACAGAGAGTATCAAAAATGCAGGAATAGTTGTTTTAGTATATAATTTTGTGAGTAATTAGGCTTTATTGAAGAGGATATGAAAGTGAAAAATTAAAATCTTAAAAGGTCTTCCAATTGAAGGGATGGATTTAATTAAAATGGAGGAAGATAAACTTCTGCACTATCACAAAAGTATTAATGGCTATAGTGATGTCATGTTCTACATATTTATTTTTTGATAGAATGTATTTGATTATCTTTTCATTTATAAAAACAGCCCAGTTTTTGCCTTCAATGACTTCTAGTCGAGCAAAAATATTAATGTCAATAGAAAAGCATATGAGTTATACAACTTTATAAATTATAATGTCCTGTGTTTTCATTCTAGATTTCCGCACTATATGGTACAGTATCAAATTGATCAAGGTCATATTGGTTTTCGAGAAATTAATTTTAGTTAGTTTAATTTCAGTAGAATAAGAATCATTTTTTATTATACAATAATTACAGAATTTTATACAAACTTTAAATTAATACAATTTGGTTCGAAATTTTTGTTTTACCATATCATTAGTTTCGGAAATAAATTTCTGCTTACACAGAATAAAATAAACATGGCCCAGTAAATGGATTAAAGATAATTTGTACAAATTGCAAAAATTAATTCTATTAGTTACTTAAATTTCAATAATTAAGCAATTTTATTATATAACTCTCTAATTTTTCTAATATTATTTTTTATGCCAGAGATCTCGTAATTCACAAATTAAAAGTAGGTATGCCTAACCTGTACTCTTCACATAATTTTCAATTTCACACAAAAATTCTTAAAGATTATCAATGCCAATTTCTCATAATCTTCAGAACTCATCAATAAAACAAAAACAAAGAAAAAAAAATATAAGTGTTTTGTCATTTGTCATCTTCCAAAAAAAAAAAATTTAATAAAAACAAAATAAAAAAAAAAACACCATCCTTATAGCAATAATTTTTATCTCAACTTTGTTACTTCAACGTTGTTAATGTTAGGTTGCTAAAAGTCTATAATGCCTAAATACATAAATTGGCAACATATGAGTACATACAATTTTAGTTATTGATGTGTTTTCGAACCAAAAAAAAAAAAAAAAAAAAACCACATAAAAAAAAATTAATTACAAAAACAGAGTTAAAATCACATTGGTTTAAAAAAACAAAAAAAAATGGTTAAAAAAAAAATCGAAAAGAAAATGCTTTAAGCGCGCACACAAGAAGATTATAAGACTTCTAAAATAATATATATATATATATAGACAGTACAGCATAGGATAGTGACTCTTCATCAATGGGTCGCTTCAAGGAAAATATGCAAATCTTCAACTATAGGTTTAGATTATGTCTAGGTATCTAGCTCAGAATAATTCACATAACAAGATACTCATTTAAATATACTATACTGTAACATACCATAACATGTTATTATTAGAAAGACCAACAGAGTGTACTTAGATACATAACAAATATACAGTAATAAGAAAAAGCTTTCGGACAAGAACATAACATATATATATATATATATATATATATATACTAAACATATATTTTTACTTTTAATTCTTTAATAAAAATGTCAGTTAAAAAGTTATGAATTTGAAAATAATTGAGATATGATAGCTACTCAAAAAGTCCTAGATAATAAAGTAAAAAGGTAAAAAAAATGTGTGGAATGCTATTGGAAAGGATTGATGAAAATATTGTTTGCTTTTATATCGTCTTATTGGATATAAAAAGTTATTGTTCTAAATTAAACATGAATATGACCCAGCTCGAAAAGAAAAATAAGCCTATTATGCTGCAAGTGCAACTACCAATATCTTGCAATGCACTAATATCTATAAAACTTTCATACTACTCAAAATAGTCTGTACGAAACACTAAGGACAGCTTATGCTCATCTCTACACCACAGAAATCCCAATATGGCACAAGACAAGTTATGAAAATAACCAGAACATCCCAATGTGAAACCAAATTTCATTTTATGTCTTCTCCAAACATGATCAATTCAATATTTTTTACGTACTTAAAATCAAGATAGACATTAACACCTTCGTTCGTAATTGTACTCCTTTCATTTTACCCACCTCCCTTTTTAACAACTTTCCTTTCTCTTCCTTGCCAAGGGTCCCAACCGGTATAAAATGTATCCATCAAGTTTTTTAGCTATGTATATCAAAAAATTGATACAATGAATTATTAGACAAATAAAATAAAACAATAAACAGTAAATAAATAACAGTACATAATATAATATGGTTATTTAAAGTAAAGTTAATTAAAGTAATCTAATTTGGTCTCGCCCGGTCGAAAGTCAGCTTTTGCTGTTAGGAGAAATTAAAATAATCAACCATATTATATTATGTACTGTTGTCGTAATCATCCTTATGAACATACATCGACTGCATTTTACTGCAAGCATACAATGAATTATTAGACAATAATAAAATAAAATAATAAACAGGAATAAACTCAACAAACTCAAATTTGAGTATATTTGACCTTGTATGCAACTTGCAGTAATGCAGTTGGTGTATGTTCATAGGGATGATTACGATATGATGATTTATATCAAAAGCTATTATTCATAACAGATATTTTAAATAACAGTACATAATATGATATGGTTGATTACTTTAATTTGATCTCGCTCAGTCGAAGGTGCATCTTTTGCTGTTAAGAGAAATTAAAATCAAGAAATTAAAGCATTTTTAGGGTAAAATACTGTAATTGTACCGTTAATTGAAATTTTTAAATTTAATCACTAAAAACGACGGATATAACGCACTAAACCCAAATTGAAAACATAACATTTCAAAAATCAATTGGTAAAAAAGTCGTTTCGCAAAAACCTATTTATCAAAAGGGTAGATGCCAAATTTTTACCTTGCCAAATATCTGTTTGGCAAATTTTAAAATAACACCAAACAACATAAATTAAATATATGCATATTCTATAAATATTCCGTAAAAGGTGTATAAAGCTGGACTTCCATATGTGCCATGTTACCGTTACGGTCGATTTTGACAGTTAATATTTCAATATATACGTGTGACTGAAATCATTCACATATCGTTTGAAAAAAAGCGTCACAGAAATAATCTAAAATTCTTCCAAATTCGGAATCTTCCATATACATAAATATGCGGATCTCAACTTTGGATAAATAAGATATTTCCGTTTTTGCACCCAATGAGGCCTACTCATAAAAATGCCGCTCCAAACCGCCGCTACTCATTTATTATAACAAACACAGGGTTTCATTTTTGCTTGTTTTGAAATTCTGTTGTTAGGTGTTATAGATGTGTGTCTATTAAGTTTTGCCAAATGACAAATAATTTTCTACATTCAAAAAATCAGAATTAACTTTGATTAAACCTTTTTTTCCATTTTTATTTGTAAAATTTTGAGTTTTGAAAACAGTTACTTACAAATAACTATATCTGCTTTTTATCAACTACGTGTTGGATTTTCTACTCTCTGGTGCACGCCCCGCTCTAAATAATATAAAATTCCCATAAGTGAGTATTGCCAAAATTTTCAACTAAATTCTTCAAAACCGCTATCAATTTTGTTAGCTTTAATTTGTTTAAAAACAACTTTTTTTCAGCACTGTGCGCTTAATACCAAATGGCCGAACCCATATTTTTTGTTTTTTTTTCATTTTTATTTGAAAATTTCATTTTATGAACAGTCAGAATATGAATGATATGGGGAAATAAATATTTGACCTTGGGATAGGTGATACCTTAAAGATTCTTTTTCTTTTCTTGTTTGTTTTTTTCTGTTTTTTTTTTGCTTACTTTAGTGATAATAATCTTCTCTTATGAAAATTCATGTTCTATAATAATCTAGACACAAGAAAATTAGTATGTATAAGTTGATTGGAGAGTTTATGTGGAAAAAGAAAATTAAAATTGCAAAAAATTTATGACAAGGAAAATAATTTTGATAATATTTTCATATTTTTAAAATGCCGATCGATACTATGAAAATGTTTGTATATTGTGTGGCATAGCAATTTTTAAACATGTGCATTATTTAATTATTAAGATATTAAAATTAAAAATTATGGAATATTTAAAAAGATGTCTTTATAAATAGTTATATATTTTTTATGATTTATATTCATAATTCACTTTTTTTTCATATTTTAGATTTTTTTTTTTTAAATACTTTAGATAAATTTTGTTATAATATATAATTTATTTATAATTTTATTTATAGTTTGACTTTTGGGTTTGATAATTGCAAAATATTTAATTGTTTATCTAAGATAAAAATTTCAAAGTCAATTAATTTTAGTTATTCGGGTTATGTTAAATTTACCAATTTGTAGATTAAAACTGATTATATAGTTAAAAGTGTAAGTAAAGAAAAAAAACATATTTAATCTCAATTGAACCTAGACATCAAAATTTTATTAAGTTTTTCAAAATTTTATATACGAATTTCTAAAAATTAATTTAAAAACTTCTACAAACACAAAATTTATTGCTATGATAATTTTCCCTTTCAAAAAATTAGCTTTGGAGCAATTACTAAAAACATGCAAAAAATAAATATGTCTTTTGTAGTTTCTATATAATCTATATTTATAATTGGCAAGTATTTAAGGACATGCACAGTTCATTTTATTTCGCTTCTCTTTAATGAACTCTTGATATATAAATAAGTTGTATATAAAACAATAATGCGTACACAGTTGAAAAATTTTTACTCATGGTTTTATTATTCACCAAATATATGCATATGTGGGTTCTTATTAAAATAAAAAACAAAAACAAACAAATCAATTATTATTATTACTAGCATGGAACCTATGTACATTGTACAAGTGTAAAATATTAAAAAAAAAATCTTCTGAGATTATGTACATGTACATATATATAAAATAAAAACAAAAAAAAACAAATACATCTAAATACTACTTTTTTTTTTTTTTTTTTTTTTTTTTTGCGTGGATTGGTGGGAATCTTCATAGACACAATGAGCCCCGTAGCTTCCATTGTGTGCCAGATTTTTACTGACTAAACCACACCCCTCCCATTAATACTAGTCCAACGGACTAACCATTAATTTATTGCTATTTTGATTTTCTTAAAGAAAAATTTTACGAAATTCTATCGTATTAAATCTAGTGGCTTAGTTCTTTTAAGCCTTCTGACATCATTTTGATTATCTAGCAATTGAGTGGCCTCAACGTTAACATGTCCCTCCAGACGAGCTATATGCTTTGTTGCATATCTTTTTATTTCATTTTCTATGCAAGGAATTTCTAGATCTCTGTGCAAATCACTGTTGCGAACATACCAGGGGGCATTTACCATGTTGCGCAAGACTTTATTTTGGAATTTTTGTATACAAAGTACATGTGTTTGTTTGGCACATCCCCATATTTGTATGCCGTACAACCATATTGGTTTGAGTATCTGATTATATAACAAAATCTTGTTATGTATAGGTAATTTAGGATTACGACCTAAGAGCCAGTACATTTCTCTATACTTATTTTCAAGCTCAATTTTTTTCTTTTTAACGTGCTCTTTCCATCTAAGTTTGACATCTAATGTCATTCCTAGGTATTTAGCATTGTTTTCTTGGGGTATATTGACCCCATTCAGATTTACCAATGGTGGTTGATTTTCTAATTTTTTATTTGTAAAATTTACATGTACTGATTTTAACTCATTGAGTTTAATTTTCCATTTCTTTGTCCAGAGGTATAGCTTGTCGCTTGCTCTTTGCAATTTAATTGTAGCCTCGTCAATATTTGATCCTACTGCCATCAACGCAGTATCGTCAGCGAATGTAGCTACAGTTATATTTTCCATTTCTGGTAAATCATTGGTGTAGAGCAAATACAGTATGGGACCCAGAATACTACCTTGAGGCACACCCGTTTTAATATCTCTAATAGTAGAATACTCTTCGTCTTGTTTTATTCTGAATAGTCTGTTTTCTAGATATGATGAGAGTATATCTACGTATTGTTTAGGTAACATATTGTTTAGTTTATTTATTAAGCCTCGATGCCATACTTTATCAAAAGCTTGGGCTACATCTAGAAATATGGTAGAGCATACTTTCTTTTCCTCTAAAGCTTTTTCTATTATGTCTGTTATTCTATGAATTTGATCGATTGTCGAGTGCTTAGATCTAAAGCCAAATTGATAATTTGGAATCAGATTACTATTTTCTATGATCGGTCTCATTCGAATCAATAATAGTTTTTCAAATAATTTTGATACTATTAGTAGTAATGATATTGGTC
Source organism: Argyra leucocephala (assembly GCA_963942445.1). NCBI lineage: Eukaryota > Metazoa > Arthropoda > Insecta > Diptera > Dolichopodidae > Argyra > Argyra leucocephala. The sequence continues at coordinate 161,932,301 of OZ012678.1, forward strand.
TGTAGGATTTGACCTCATTTATGGGCTTACCTGGCTTTGGTATCATAATTATCTCTGCTATTTTCCACATATTCGGCACATACCTTATTCTTATAGCAGCGTTTATAATGCGTGTTAGCATTGTTATAGCTTTTTTCGGAAGTTTTTTCAGGACTTCCGATGTAATTAGATCAAAACCTGGAGCTTTTTTATCTCTGAGTTTTTTAATTTGTTCCACTATTTCACTCTCTGAAAATGGTGATATAACATTTTCTTGCCAATTATTATTTTCTTCAGTGAGATCATCCGAATCTGTCTCGTCTGGACAAAAAATTTCTTCAAGATGATCTGCGAATGTTTCAGCTTTATTTTTATTATCTCTCGCCCATTCACCGCTTTTCATTCTGATTGGCGGGATTTGAGAGATCGAGGTTTTTGTACTCTTTGTTGCTTTCCACAACGAGTAGTTATTTTCTCTTTTAGCTGATAAATTTTTTATATATTTTTCAAAATTTTCATTTTTAAGATCTTTAATTTTTCTTTTAAGATTCTGAGTAATTCTATTTAGCACAGTTTTGTCTGCCGGATCACGCGATTGTTGCCATCTGCGTCTAGCTCTTCTTTTTATTTTTATCATATTTAATATTTCTCTAGGGTAGTTGAATCCTACCGATTTATATTCTCAATTTTTTGTATTATTCCATCCAGCATTTTGAATAATTTTAATAAAATTTTCTACTTCAGAATCTATATCACATTTGGATCTTAGTTTTGTTTTTATGTTTATTTTGTTTTCTATTTCTTGTTTAAAGCTAGCCCAGTCAGTTGTCTTGCTCGTTAGCAGAGGTTTCGACTGTTTCTTAATAACCTTTTCATATAGATTTAGTATGACTGCAGAGTGATCTGAGTCCAAATCATGGTTATCTTCTAGCTTAATATAATTGGGTGAAATTTTTTTTGTTATATAAAAATCAAGCAGATCAGGAGTTTTATTTCTATCAGTTGGCCAATATGTTGGCTTACCGGTAGATTGGTAAATGCAGCCTTTTTCTTTTATAGCTTTTCTTAGCTCTCTTCCTCTCGTAGAGGTTACTCTAGACCCCCAATCTATGTGCTTGGCGTTGTAGTCACCTCCCAGGATAAATCTATCGCCAAGTAGTTTAAGAATTTCTTCAAACATGTTATTCTTTATGTTGTATTTGGGTGGACAGTATAATGCACCGACACAAAGGCTTTGTTTAACAGACATAATTCGTAGCACGATTAGTTGGAATTCATCTATTTCTAGACTAAGTTCCTCGTGGTGCTTAATATCTTTCTTTATTAAAATTGAGCTACCACCTCTGGGTGTATTACTCGGATGGTTTGCGCTGTAGCATGTATAGTCATTTATTTTAAGCGATGACTTATCTGTCATATGTGTTTCTGTCAAGAGACATACATCAATATTTTGTGTTCTCAATAGAATTTCCAAATTATTTTTCTTGTTCAGAATACCATTGGCATTCCACGTGACTATACGAAGTGCGTTCTTAACCATGCCTTGCGGATTTATTTTTTGGTGTATACATATATATTTCATTATGTTTGTTTTCTAATGTGCATAGTCTTGTTGAGATTTCATTCATTGTTTTTATCATATTTTGCATCATCTGCATAATGGTATTTTCAGTCAACTTTTGTGTAGAAACTTTATTTTGTTCTTTCGGGTTTCTTTTTTGACTTAGGTTATTTTGTGTTACCTGTGAATATGATAAGCCTTCTACGACTTTTTTCGACGTAAAAGTTTTAGGTTTCTCTGAAGTTTCAATGCAATTCTGTTTCTGTGCAATAGGTTGCCTAGGTTTTGTCTTTTGTTTTTCTTGTCTATGTTGCATTTGTTTTGGGGCATTTTTTTGTAGCTTCTTTCTTTTTTGCAACTCTCTAGCCACCTGGCAACCACGATAACTCGCTGGGTGTGCCTCAAGGCAATTAGCACATTTAGGCTTAATATTTTTTTTTTCTTTGCAAGAAATTGTTAAGTGGGGACCAGCACATTTAACACACTGAGCTAGACGCTGGCAAAACTTTTGTGTATGGCCAAATCTTTGGCATCTCTTACATTGAGGAATGGTAGTCGTTTTACGAATAGCCTCCATTTTAACCCTCATGTGCTGGATAAATTCAATTTTGAATATTTTGTTTATATCTTCGGAGTTTTCGAATGTTAGCATAAAGAGAGGAAGACGTACCGTAGATTCTTTGTTATTTTCCTTTTTCTTTATTATTTTATTTGTGACTTCTAAAATTTTGAAGCCTCTATCTTTCAATTCATTTTTTATATCTTCAGGTTGGCATGACGGATGTAAATACCTAACCATTACTTTAATAGGCCTGGTGCTCTTATTTTCATAAGTGTGCCATTCAATATTGGCTTCATTTATTGCCTTAGTCAACTCTCTATATTCTTTTTCTTCTTCAACATTAATTTTTAGTTGTTTATTGTTAAGCATATTAACTTTATATTTAATATTGCTTTCTTTTAATTTTTTGTTTATTTGAGGGTATTCCACTACATTACTAAGTATAACTGGAGGAGGTTTACCTTTTCTTTTACTTTTACATTTCGCAACTTCATTTATTTGCACATTTTTCTCTACTTTGTCCGCAACATTTTCTGGGCTTAAAGTAGGTGATTTTTCTGCTTTTCTTTTTTTACAGATTCTTTTTGTTTTAAAGATCCAGTCGGTTTCTCGAGCTAGTTCTTCATCATCTGTATGAAATTCTTCAGCAGTTTTTAGTACTACTTTTTTAGTAGACATGTTTTGTGAATTTTTTAGTTTCACATTTTCTTCTTTAATTATGCAGAGTTCATTTTTCAATTCCCTGCATAAGATTTCTAATTCTGTAACTCTGGCATTAAGTTGATTATTTTTTGCCTTTTCGTTATTATTACCCTCGTCGGGGTTTCTATATCTGTCTTTTTGGGACATGTTTTCGTAGATATTTTGAGACCCTGCTGGAGGTGTTCTCTGGACCCCAGATTTTCTTCTGAATGGGTCAATTAAAGCAGCTCTGCTTTCGTGGTTTTGCAATAAGTGGTCTCCCCCAGAATCCGTGAGACCTGCCTCGAAAGAGGGTGGATTTTCCAGAAGATCTGGATTACCACCTGGGGTATACAATCTTTGAGTTTTATTCTAAATACTACTTACCAACTACTTACCAACCACAAAACTTTTTATTAAGTGGTTTCTGCTATATCGTGAGAAGTCAATGTTAGTACGTAAATTACTAATTTTTGAAAAAAAAACTTTAAATTTAGCTTCAACTTGAATTATAATCACTCAACAGAGGCTCCTAGTATTATCTATATTATGAAAACTTCTAAGCCATAGAACACTTAACATTTTAAAGCAATTAACAAAATACAGTGAAACAAAAGCAAAACTCAAGAATATGGTTTAGATGGAATTAACTAACAAAAAATAATAGAAAAAATAAATTAAAATGTTGCATAATTATCAACCGAACATTTTGTATTGAACCACGTTTGAAGCTATAAAAGCATTTGATTTCAACTGTATATAGTACCAATATCAGAAAAATGTACTAATTTATAAATATATAAAAAAAATTAGCTTACAAATAAATTTTTTTTGGATATTCGAAAATTAATGAAAATATTTCAATAACAATTTATTTTATATATTTTTTATTTTCTAATTTTTTTCTGCGGTTTTTTTTTATTATTTTGACCTCCCCTAAACTTTTTGATGTTTGTATTAAATTTTTAATGAAAGAATCATAAATAAGAACTCAATTCAACTTCCATAAATATTGTACATAATATTATAAGTCTATAATATATTTATGTACAGTGTGTTTCGGAAATATTTTATAAAAAATTATGTTGATGGGTACGTTTGTTACAAACAATTATTATTTTATCGGAAGGTGTTTAGATATTTTTAGATATCTTGTTTTGCTTTCATTAATTTTTATTCCTACTTTTTTGTCTCGATTTCTAGTATCGCAAATACTTCTGCCATATATGTACTTTTTTGCCATCATTACTATATATCATTCGCATATGCTATTATTTGGCTTGTCATATTGATGACACTACCTTCTTTTTCTAATTTGCCTATGGCGTAATGGAGTATTAAGTTGAATAATAATATGGATAAAATCTGTTTGTGCTGTATATTCACGAGTTATTTGATCTTGTATTATAACTTTAGCGTTGTATTCGTGCATTGCTATTATGGATAGGTTTGATAATAATAATAATAATATAATATAATAATAATTTCTTTCATCTTTATTTCAATAACAACTTAAGCTAACTTACATACTAAATTTACAAAATTATATAACAAATTAATTCAGATTTCTTAGCCTAGTATTTTAATGAAATAGCTAGGTTCAATCTGTTATCGAAACGATAAGTGGCGATTGAACTCTTAGATAAAAAAAAACAAATCAATTTATTAATGGGGAAATTGAGTATAAAATAGAATAAATATTAATATAATAAAATAATTATTATGCTTATCCTATTAAAAACTAAAAATTAGAACAAAATTCTAAGAGAAATTATATAAACAAATGAAAAATAAAAAGTTTAAAAAAGTAACAAAATATTTAGAAAAATATAAAATTTTGGAATATAAGAAATTTAAAAGTATAAAAACATTAAAAACAAAAAGAAAAAACTGTTAGAGAAAAAAAAAATGTTAGACTAATGGGTTCAAAAGATTTTCAATAGAGTGATTATCAAAAGATAAGAGCCATGATTTAATATTCTTAAGAAATCTGACTTCAACTCTTTCGCATCTATAATTTTCTGGCAACTTGTTGAATAGACGAGGCGCAGTGACATTATAAAAATGACAAAAGTGTGATTTATTGATCGTTGGAATAGATGCAAAATTTCGGATATTTAGTCTTAAATTGTAAGTTCCATAAAGCCTAGCTGCAGTATAACCAGAATTGTTATAGAATGTTTTGAGGACTTTACAGAAATACATATGGCTTAAAGGAAGTAATCCTAAATTCTTCAACAAAATAAAACTTGGAGTTCTACGATTGACTTTGCACATAATACGAATAGCATGTTTTTGTTTGAGAAGTAATGGTTCAATTTTATTGAAATAGATACAACCCCAACAACAGATACCGTAATTTGATTTAGACTTAAACAAACCATTATAAACTAATTTTAGAATTGAACGATTACAGTACAAGCTGAGGTGATAAAGCTGCCTAACCACATTATTTAAATAATAAGTCAAGTATCTGGTGTGCTCTCTCCAACTTAAAACAGTCAACACGTTCAATAACAAAGCAATTATCAGTACAGCTCAACTTACTATCATAAATAGACAAAGACAAATCATGTTCAAACCGATTTACAAGACGAATTTTCAAGCAAGACGGAGAATGATATACAAAAGACAAATCCTCACAGACTGTTCCATAAAGTTTAAACAACATATATTTGGTTTTGCCACTTATAACCAATTTGTGTCTTTTAAACAACCTTCTTAGAATTTCTAAATCAAAACCAATATTAGTAAAAGTATTAAAATAATTCTTGTTTGAATAAGTCAGGGCAGGCAAAGGCCGTAACTTTACCATTAAATGGTTGAAGAAACAAAGAGCTAACAAAAATCAGAAATAAAATTGGACCTAAAACAGAGCCTTGAGAAGCCCCGATATTAATAACATTTTCTGAACTTGTATGATTTTTAATGCGGACTTTTTGCCTTCGATTTTCTAAATAAGATGCGAACCAATTGTGTATAAATCCTCTGAAGCCCGCATTATGCAATTTATTTAATAAAACAACATGGTCCACCATATCAAATGCTTTAGTGATGTCTATAAACAAAGCAGTTGATATATTCGACTCGTTTATGGCACCGTAAAGTTCACTGCACAATTTCAGTTGATTTACCACTTTTGAATCCAAATTGAAAATCACTCAAAAAATAAATTTCATTAAGAAACGACACGATTCTAGATTTAAAAGCTTTCTCAAAATCTGAGGTACTCATTAATTTTCCATAGTTGTTAAAATTATATTTCTTTTTATAGTGTCAAAGACTAGTTTTAAATCTATGAACAACATATGAAGGTCTATGTCATGTTCATAACATTTCTCTATACTTTGCTTTATAGTGAATATCTGGGCAATTTTAATTTAGTATACAGTCTTAATAAATGAAAAGAACCTTAGGAGGATCAAAAAATGGAAATATGTAGTAAAGAAGTACAAAAATGTTAGAATTACTGTCAAAAAATCCACGGACAATGTTTAGATGTAAATATAAAATGTAAAAATAAATTAAATAAAATCAAATGATCTGTTCTCAATGAAATATTACATTGAGATCTATAGTAAAAAAAAATATATGTTTGTATATTAGATAACCTGCAAATGAATATGCAGACAATCCCAGGTTCTTTTCCCTTTCAAAATGTGGGCCCATCATTTTATAATGTAATTTATTTTATTCCAATGACACAGTGTACTAAACCAGATCGAAAAACAAATAGCATTTTGCTATTATTGGGAATCGAACGTGGGACTTTTCGGGTTAAAGGTATGCCTCTATCTACTGCCCCGTAGATTCATATTTTGTAACTATAAATTTTTATTTTCTATATCCTGGTGCACAAAACTAAATTTACCTCATAATTAAAAAAACAAAATCATCTTCATAATATCATGAAACACCCTATGCACAACAATAATAAAATATATTAATTTAAATTACATTCATATAATCACTCCCAACATGTTATTGTCGTCCCTTTCGTGTAATTCCCTAAGAGAATGTGAAAAGCAAAAACAAAACATTTTTTTTTTTTTCTATTTTAAATTTTTTATTTGACACCAGATAATCAATAAGGTGACAACAATACACTTCTATATAATATTCTATGTTATATAAGATTTTAATTCAAATGATTGGTAAGAAGATCCACCACCAAGGGTGTCCAAAATAAAACACAAAATAATAATAAAAAAAAAAAACACATTTTATAACATTAAAAAAAAAACAAACAAAAACAAATTCATAGTTTTCAATTCCTTTTAAATTTGAATCCCCAGAAATTATCCCAATAACCAAAAATTAAACGAAAAAAAAAAAATATATTGGCATATCAAATTACAAGTTATTCAAAAAATAAAAAATACATACATTTTTTTTTTTTTTTTTGTAGACCAAACCCTGAATATCCAAAACACTTTTTATGAAAACGATATTTGAATGAAAACAAAAATTTCTGAATTTTAAAAAAATTAGAGGTCCATTGTTTTGTCGTCAACTAACATTATTGTGTGCTGCTTAACATTTTTATTTATCCTTATTTTATTTACTTTACAACCTGAAAATCTTCTATCCCGGTGGGTCTATTTTGTGGATGATTCAGAATTTAGTGTTAATATAATATTTATATATGTATAAACAAAAAATGGCATCTTAAAATTAATGGTAGAGATTTGATTTCGTTATTTTTTTTTTGTTTTTTTTTTTTTTTTTTGTGTATTCTGTTTTTTAACAACAAACAATTTTATTAGTTTTTGATTGAATACCAGATAAAATGTTTTGTTCTCAGTTTATTAATTTTAAATTGTTAAACATTAAAAATTTAATAAAATGGTTATCTTGGTTAGGTTTTTGTATAGTTAACAAAAAAAATGTGACCAAGGGTAAAAAAAAAACTTATTTCTCTCAATGACTTTCTTTCTGATCATTGCTTTCTCAAAAATTAAGAAATTTTACTTGTTTTATTTCATTGCTGAAACTAAAAGGATCAATGGAGAAAATATTTATCACCTTGGATCATATTTTAGTATTCCTAATATAATAGTTTGATCAAAAGGACTTATATCGGTTCATATGTACATGGTGTTCTGAAAGCGACGGATAGATGTGGTAGTGGCTGTGATTGTTCTTTCAAACTAAAGTTCATAATTAAAATTTTTTGAATAAACTAGTTTTGTAATAATTGATACTGAAATTATAATTATGAAAATATTTTTCATATCCAAATACAGTAGAAACAAAATAGATGATAATGAGCCAGACATAAGGCTCATGTATGCTCATATATGGATTTGAATATAATCAGCTAACCGTACTTAAGTTAATTTAAGTTAGTTTAGTTTAGTTTAAGCTTATTTTCGTTTAAAAATTTACTTTTCGTTCTACTAAGCTGATACGATTCAATTCTTAGGTTACTTTAGTAAAATGACATTTGAATGAAATGACATTCGATTTGTGGTTAAAAATCAATATATATAGAATTCAAAGTGGTATTTCTTCTTTCAAAGTGTCAAATCAAATGAAGTTTTACCAAGCGTAACTTAAGTTGGATAGTTATGATGGTTTTAAATTTTGATATGAGTTTAACGAAAAGTATTAAGTTAACTTAAGTACGACTAGTCAGGTCTATACTCTGAAAAACAAAAATTTAATTTTAATATCCCACATTGTTTAATTGAATCGAATCGCTACAATTTTGCAATTAAATGGCTAAGTTAATGTAGTTCACTTAATAATATACTTTGCTATAAGCTCAATTAATTTTAATTAATTGATTTGAATGACTTTATTAGTAGTAGAAAACAGTAGTAGTAGTAGATATAGTACACAATAATATCTACATATCCAAATATGTTGGGTTATCTCTAATTTTATTCTTTCCATTTTAGAAATTATGTTTTATTGTGTTTGCAGTGCAGGTGTTTCGTGATTTGCCCATGCCTATTTTCATATTTTTACTACTATACTCTTGAAAAATATTATTATTTTTGAATTTACCTATCACGTATATGCAAACTATCTAACCCCAACTGTTTTTTAAACAAAGCTTTAACATACTAACAATCGCGTACATACTATTTATTTCTTTTGAAATTTAGATGCATCAACTAATTTAACCTATAATTGCTATATTAGCTATATAGGATGACGTAAATCTTACCCCTAATTTTCATTAAAGCTCCTGCGATCGTTTGAGGTGTTTACTATTAAAAAAAAAATAAAGAATTTTTGAAAATAATTGATAAAATAACATAATTTATTTATACATAAAAAAAGTTAGTCCTTTTAATTAAATTTTACCATACATAAAACATAAAAATATTAATTCATCAATGTGATGAAAATTCAATATCGGTATCTATACAATTAACGCATACTGTTCTTGTACATTACATACACAGCAAATTAGTTTTTAACATTCAATACATGTGCAGTTTATCTTTTAAGACGACTTGGACAAATATAAAATGTGGTATTTGGAATTCGAATTTCTTTTTTGATTGTTTGCAGCAGTTATATTCAATGCATTTTACAACGACTATAGGAATATATCTTACACTTTTTGTATAAATTATCAACACCACCTTTAGCATTTGTTGTAATCTGCTACAATTTGAAGCTTATTTGAAATTGGACCTGTTTCTTTAGTATGATGAGTAATTGACAAGAATATAACAACCCTATATTTTTTTTGACGCATACGAACAGTATAAATAAAAATTTTCAAGCAAAACCACGTTTTTTATAATAATGAACAGTACAATTAAATTGCAACTAATATGGAAATTATACAAAAATGTGAGAATACTTAAAATTATTTGAACCGGATAACATTCGTAGTATAAGTTTTAATCAAAGGAGTAAAATTTACATCACGTAAACGATTAAATGTAAATGAATGCCGTTTACACTACCTACCTTTTCATAATTATCACATTACCATTTTATTATAATACCTACCAAATTGTACATCTAATATATATATAGAAAAAAGTTGAAAAGAATGAATCTATAATTTTATTGAAACCAGGAACCTGAAGTGATAAGATAAAATAACAATTTCGCCATATCGTTAGCCAATAGTATTGAAACTCTCTCTACTCACTACGATATAATATCATTCACATATACTAGTATAACATAACAGTTCAAATTTAATACCTCTTGTTAATTAGTTACCCACAATAAAATTAACCGATAACCAAATTCAGTATCAAATCAATAACAACAACAACAACCCAATCTATCAGAATATCATTATTTTGCAAGTATAGCGAACTCTTAAATTATATTTTTTAAAATTAATAAAAAAAACACAAAAAAACGGTGTACGACAATTAAATTATCCCAACAACAATTTGCATATTTTTTTATTACCTTTTAATCCAAAATAAAAAAAAAAAAAACAATAAAAATAATAAAAAAGTAAATCAAAATTTTTATGATAATCTAGTTTTTTGATAAAATTTAAAAAATAAGTTATAAAAAACATGTTTGGTTTTTTTTAACTCACAATTTAAAAATTTAGTTTTTTGAATATTAATTTTAATATTGTTTAGTTTTTATTACACAGTGGTACAAAGTCGATTAAGACATTTTAATGGTGAATATTTTTTAGGGAAATATTATTTTTTTTAATTTATTTTTTTTTTTATTACTTAGTTTTGAATATTTATAAAGTAGTAATAAAGTGAACAGAATATGATAATTATATTAATCTTATCAGATGGCTCTAAAGAAAAAAAAAATATGATTTGTGCCGTTAAATTTTAATGACTCAATTTAGGTAACTTTAAGTATGCGTATACTAATTTTTTTTACAAAATAATTAAAATTAAAAAATTAATTGTTAAGAAAAAAAAAACAAATTCGAAAATAATAAATTAATTTTTATATTTAATTTTTTTGTTTTTTTTTTATGAGAATTGGCCACGAGAAAGAATTTTGTTTTTTTAATTTTTTTAATTTGGCAACTCGCACTTATTTAAAAACTTACTGTCTTGGTTTTATAAGTTAACGTTTACAAAACTGACCATGAATTTATTTATAGACCGGTCTGATATATTAAGCTCTTTTGTTGGCTCATCCATTTGAAAAATAAATTTATTTATAAAATTATATTGAATTATACTAGCAATTCCCGGCGTAATATTTGCCAGTCCAGCATGGAAAGAATATTTATCTTCTTTCCATTTAAATATTTAGAGCCAAACAAAGTTTTTCTATATTTGCACAAAACAATGAATTTTATTATTTTATATTATATTGTCCAATTTAAGCATAACACATATTAAATTTTTCTCTGATCTCTTTATATTTAGGTCCGTGAAGTCATCGATGTACAACTGTCCATTCTGCTTTAAAATTTTATTTTGCATACGAAGACACGATGTGGAGATGGTAGGGAGACGATGGTAGTTATTCCAGCACCAACTGAAAAAATAGTGAATATTGTCCTTGATTTATTCTCTAGAATATCTTGTTTCTGGTGTTTTTTGATAAAAATTTTTCTACAAGAAGGATTTTCAACAAATATAGTGAACTTTTAAAGGTAACAAAGCAAGATTTACAACCATAGCAATAATAGAAATATTTTTTTCTGCTTGCCAACAATATTTTACTTTACATAATAAACATTCATTTGAACTTGAAGAAACATTTGAAGTCGCCCAATTCAAAGGCACGAATCAGCGAAATTTAAAAAATTTAATAGGTACCTACTTTATTTTTAGGATAATTTCAATTATTTTGATGACTTTAAAAACTACTTTTAATATTAAATGGATTCATATCTTAATGATTTTATGATGTTTTGCTATTTGGTTTTTGTATTATATAGTTTTTCTATATGGGTTTATATGTCTTTCTATAAATGAATTATGGGCACTAAAATTATTACTTTTTAATTTTGCTCTTTTTCAATCGGTAATTTTTTCGCGGTAATTTTTGCGGTATTTATTTTGCGGTAATTTTTTTGCGGTAATTTTTTGCGGTAATATTTTGAAAAAGCTTTGCATTTAAATTTTTGAGTTTTTGTCACCGCGTTTGCTTTTATTTACCAAGGTGCACAGTTACAGACAAAATATTAGCGTATTAATTTATTCGATTCTATTATTGTTTTACTTAACTTTTGTACTTGGGAACAGATCATAAGATTTAATTTTTTTGCTCACACCTATAATTATAATAAATTAAAATTTACTTTTAGTAAAAAAAAATTCTAGAACTAAAATTTTTAAAATAAATTTGTACATTTTTGATAAACCGTTTATTACAACAAAATAATTACGAAGTCCTAACCTACAACAAATAGGTTTTGTATAGGAGGTAGAAAAAAAATTTTCCTCCTTTTGTTTTTACAATAAACAATTTAGTATTAACAATTTGAAGTTAAATAAGCGTCTTAAAATATATTATAAAATATTACAAAATATTATATAAACTTCCAGTTGATTATGTGGGGATATAATATAAAGCCTATTACAATGTATTTTATTTAAATTTTGATTGTAGGGCTAATTTCAGTATATTTTTGACTTGTTTTCATTGCAATATTTTGAAGATAGATTTATCAAATCTCGACTGGTTGATATATTGATATTCGATTCGCTTTGAATTCATTTCGTAGCTCCATTAATCACAATACGATCAGAACAATCGTATGGAGTGTTTATGTTTTAATTACATTGAAATAGATGTAAACGTTACCCATAGAGACCTGCAAGAAGCAAGTACCAGAGTAAAAGTTCAAAAAATTAAGTCAGAAAAATGTTTTGCATACTTTTCTCAAATATTTTCGTTCCATGAATTCCAATATATATGCTATTGTATGTACTTATCAAATATATTCCAATATGCTAATAAAATATAATTTATAATACCCACGGCTGCACTAAATAAAAATGAATTGAATCGAATTAAAAATTTAAAAAGTCGTTATTGGCTCTAATAACATTCAAGCACACAAAATTTATAAACTTTACGAAGGATGATAAATTTTCTTGGAAATATTCAGTATAAGTCAACTTAAAGTGTTGTATCTACTACTTTAAATCATCTCAAAACAAAAAATAAAACTTTGACAAGCCTTTGTTATTTATTGAATGTGATGGTATAGAGTGCTTCACAACTAAAAGTAAATTCATAACTAAAATGCAATGCAATGTGTAATAGGTTAGGTAGTCTAACAAAGCTAAAACAAAAAAAGCAGCATAGATCTAAAATTAGAACTAACTTAATTATAAAACTGAAAAATTAACTTCAAAACATTCCTAAGTATACTAAATTTGTTAAATATAGATAATTCATTCATTACTACCTATTCTTTTTATTTTGTTTGATAACAATATCATATAGGTTACCGCTCTATGCATCACGGATGGGATTACAGAACAAAAATGATGAAGGTACTAAATCAACGTTTTTAAACCTCACTCTTGATCAAATAATTCTTATAATGTAAATAATCATTTCTTATTAGATCTAAGTGTATCACTATTCAATACTCATTTACAATTTGTATTTATCAAACTGGATATTCAATTTAATCTTATTAAATTTTTAAAATACCATCTTTATAAAAAAAAAAATATGAATTTTTAATTCTACAGAATACTTTCAATCTAATTATAACTATACATTTTATACAACACTTAATTGATACAATTACCTGTAATAAATTACGATATTATTAATAACCCAATCAATAATTCATCAATAAAAAAAAAAGATGTAGATGAAATCAGATCAGCTTTTCTTTTCATTTCAAAAAATATCACCTCATTTTTCATATGTGTACATACATATTTACACATGATGATAATAGTTAACAAGTAATTGATCAAATTTAAAAATAGAATATTCACCACATAATTACACACCCATTTCTTGATGAAGAATAATATGAAAAACGAGAAGAAGAAATTTATTTATTTTAATATAGCAATTATCTTCTATTAATCTTAATCCCATAATTCAATTAAATTTCTAATTCCACTTTATTTATTTTTCTATTCTTTATTTTAAGTAGAAAAAAAAAATTAAACTTGTATTTTAAATTAATTAGTTTCATACTTAGGTATCTAATGGTGTATTTTTATCATCAGTATCACTATCATCATCCATCATTTATAATAAAATGTACAGTGGAGGTAATTAAATTACACTCTTACCTTTTTACGAAATTTTTTCATATTCTCCACGTCTCGATGATTTTATTCGATTTTAAATATTATTTCATATTAAATGCATGATCATATCTTTTTCATTATTTCTATTTTAATGAAGAGTTGCCGTTTAAAAATAATTGCTTAGCAGTATTAGAATAAGTTGAAGATGATTAAATATAATGTCTGTAATATTAGAATTTTATATCTGATCAATTTTAAAATTAATCATCTATTTTAGGGTTTTTCTTGCGTATCTACCATCATTTCATGTCACATTAAACTTCATTTTTACTCAATAAAACAATTTTACCTGCATGAAGTAAAGATATCCCCACAAGAAAATTAGAAAATTATGAATGTAAAATCCAATCAAAAATATTAAAATTTTGATGTAATTCGTAGCGGAATTTTTAAAGAAAATTCAATAGTAAAACGTATTACATAGAGATTACGTAACGGGGTTATATGGACAAGTCTTGTAAGTTTTATTAGCTTGATTTCATGTGGATCAAAATTAACACTGCAATTCTACTGTCGTACTCACAAAATCTAAAAAAATAAGCTGAAAATGACCCCTTTGTTAATTTTTGAAACTCTATACTTTTGTGTATTCGGCGTTATCCTATGTAACATAGATACAGAGATATTTCATTGCTACTGTGCGGTAAACGACACCGCGAGATTGATGTTTTCATTCTTGTTTTGACTTAAATGCCAAATTTCTGGATGTACTACAAAACGGCGGTATAAATTAACGTTTTAGAATTCGTGCAATTATTTTGACGTAAATTGACAAACAACCAGATTGTTACTTATTTTAAATTTTATTATTGTGTATGTGAACAGTGATATTATACTCCACAATATTAGCAGCGCAAAAACAATATTATTTTATCTTATGTGCTTCGGATTGTTGTTGGACAAACATAATTTTTTTTTAGTATTGTTCAAGTGGTTGACAGCAGAATTGTTGAATTTTTTATTCAATCAAAAATAATTAGAATGTGAACCTTTATATATTTAATATGTAGTTTTGATAATAAATATTATAACAATTTTGAAAATTTGATTTAAATAAACATTAAGATTAAGTTTTTAAGTTGTTGTTATTTTGTTGTTGCCTAAATTGAAGCTGGGCAGTTAGTTTTATATAATTTTTTTTTATGTTCCTAAATTTTATTATTAACATTTTTCAAGTACAAAGTTAAATAAATATTTGAAAATTAAATATTAAGTTATCTAATGTGATAATATGAAGTACAAAATTAATTTTGTTCTATAGTTCTGAAAAAAAAATTAATATTTTTCTTAATAAAATAAAGATTGAATTTTAAAACTATTTTGTTTTCTTGTAAATTTAGAAGAAAATATCTATCCTATAAACAGTATTTCAGATTAAAAACTAGAACAGTAATTTTGACGTATATACAAATGTTTGTCGTACGTGCAAGAATGAATAAAAACTGCATAAAAATGGAGTATATACGGTAAGATAGTTTGAAGTAAAAGCTCCTAGCTTTAAAGGTCTTTGTTTTATACCCCCCAAATATAGTTTATGAGCCATACAAGTACCAAACATTAAGAGCAATAAAATTTTTTTTTATTTCGTCTCAAACTTCAAACTCAATGGATGTACGACAAAATAATTGGGGGCGACGTATTATGTAAATTAGAAAATCAAAATCACACTATGATTAGAAAATAACTAAGGTTGAAGATATATAATCTGTATATATTTTTCTGATAAGTAAGAACTAAAATTTTTCATTACACATCAAAATATCGGTTAACTCAAATATAAACGGGAATATATCAGTAAAAAGAAGGACGGCAAACCATTTTCAACAGAATAATGCTATGGCAAAAAAAGAAACAAAAAACAAAAAGACATGTAAATCCGACAGAATAAATACGACGGTGGCCACAATTGAAGAGCGATACAATCCGATGGAAAGATTTTATATCCGCCCTATGCCTCACGAATATGAGGTTACAAAACAATGATGATGCTGATGAGCCGAAAATAAATTTGATGTATTAGTTGAGGCACATATTGTTGCAATAAGCTTAACAAAATTCAGACGTTATGGCATTATTATGAACAAATTTAAGTATATAATAACAAATTTAATTTAAGTATTTAAATCTCAATTTTAAATATTTGAATACTACCAATATTTTAATCCAGCCACAGGAAGTCAATGGAACCAGATAGACCAACAAGTATGGAATATGATACAACTGCAAGACATAAATAAATTAAAATAAATTTATTTGAATTTTCTTCACTGTATTTTATCGATTTTTATTTTTGTTATCTAACCCATCTTTTCTATATTTCTATTCTTTTGGTTAACCAACGCTTGTAATTCAATCAAATTCTAATTTAATTAAATTATTTTTTTTCCTTTTAAATGTTATAATATTTAGATATAATCAACCTATCAGATACCGCATAGTAAATATTTACTTAAAACTATTGAAATAAACTTCCTTAAGGTATTTTATTACAATACAATTTTTTCATTTTCCACTTTTTATTATTAATTTTTTAATCTACATTATCTTCTATATATATTATCCCGATTACATCAAGCGTGTTCTCTCAATCTTAAATTATCATTATAAAGATAAACGTTTTGTTTTTTTTTTTTTTTATAATTTTTAGTTGAATTCATTCATTCTTAAACATCTAAACCATAATTTTCGGATAAATAATCAATTTAAAACAATCACATCATAATCATATAATGATAGGTTTCAAAACTAACACAAAAACAAAATAATAATAATAATGAAAAAAAAACATGCCATAATTTCATCACCTAATTTGCGGAAATAAAACCTTAAAATGAACACCTTCACGATTAAAAGGTAATAATTCTACATTTTATTGTTGTTATTTTCCTTTTTTTTTTTTTATTGTTTTTCTTTTATTATTATGATTTCAAATTAAAATTGAAATTTATAATTTTGTTAAATAAACATTAAGTTGTATGCTCATCACTGATGGTATATAATAGTATTAGAGTATTACAACTCTGCCACTGCCAATGCTATTAAAATAATAAAAAAGAAAAAAATTCTGCGTTCTATACGTTCTACGTTCTGTGCAGAGTGCAGAGTGTTGTGTGGTTAGTTTTATATTATTTGAAATTTTTTCGTTTTTGATTACTGATTGTTTTTTTTTTTTTTTGTTATTGTTGGATTGTTGTTTTTGTTGTAACACTCATCAAAATAACGATGTTGAACGACAATGAAAATTGCAGTAATATCTACAAAACAACAATAAAAACAAGAAAAACAATAATTTCCTAAAGTAATTGAGCACGAAATGAGCTCACTAACTTTTTGGATATCTGAGTTGTGTTAGTTTCATCATTATTATCATTATAATCATCAAAATCATCATCAATATGATGATCGTCATTATTATAAACAGAAGGTCGTTTGATCAACATTATTTTGAAGATTGCCTTTAACGCGAAACCAGTCATTAATTTTTTTGTTGTTTTTTTTTATATTTCTGTTTCATTTATACCATTCTTCTATCATGCGCCTCATTTTCTTTTCTTTCTGCTCCCCTCCTCGTCATCATTTCGTAGTATTAAAGAGATGATGGATTTTGATGATTTCTCATAATAATTCAAAAAGGAAATTTCATTTCATTTCGTATTGTTTTGTTTTGTTGTTGTTTTTATTATTCTTTTTTTCTTTTTTTGAATATTCTCATAATATTCTTTCTTTGTTTGGTTGAGTTTTTTGGTTAAGCCATCATCGTTCGTCCGCAACAGATTTTGTGAATTGTTTTTTTTTTTGTTTTTAAGTTGGTTTATTAGTTCTAGAGTGTATAGATGAAGAATATCTCTTGTATTCCTTTTTGGTTATACATATTTAATAATATGTAGATCCTAAAGGCAATTGAAAAAAAAATTAAAAAAAAAATTAAATACATAGTTGGTTTTGTTAGGTTTTGGTCTCAGTTTCTTATATTGTCGCCGCCGCCACTGCTGTTACTTCTGATGATGATGATGATGATGATAATCGTTTTGTTATTCGTATCGTTTTATTTAAGTTTTATTGGCGCATTTTATTTTACATTATTAAAATTGTTATAATTAATACAGGGATTTAGTCAAGTATTTTAAAAATAATATTTTTGACGTAAAATAACGGTATTTAAGATATTTTTGACTAATTTAAAGAACAACACTGTTTTACTACTCTAAACTTTTACTATTTCATATATTTTTTTTTTGTGTAATAAATTAATTTATTATACAACAAATTGGCTTCATAAAATACATCGCAGTGTACTTTTGATTGGTGATTCAACAACACTGATCTTCAACAAATTTTAATTAACGGTAAACGATCGCAGCAAACTTTTCGGCTTAAAAATTATGTACAAGTAAAACCAATTTATGGTTATTTCTAGTACCAACACATTCAACAACATAAGACTAGTGACATCGGAAATGCCGTAAAACATATTGCAATCCGATACAATATAAAAATGACATAAATGTAACGCACTGAAGAGCAAACTTTAAAACAACACTTTTCTAATGACATTTATATGCGTGGGTTCTATTATTCTTCGATATGGTGTGTTGTGTATCAAGAATTTTTTGGATACACAATTTAACAACTCGCGTTGTAAAAATATGTCGCGAATACATTGTCAAATGAATTTCTGATCATGAGACAATGTCAAATCTGTTTTTTTACATTTCATGACATGACCTTTTTTTGCTTTTTATTTTTATATGACAATGTGTATTGAAGATGTTGTCGATACCTTTCCGTTTTCAAGGACATTAACAATAAATAATACAATAATTGTCACCAGTTTTAAATATTTATTTTGTAAAATATAAAAGAGTTGTACAATATAAAAAAGTTCTATGTAATCGTGATATTAATCTCGAAACAAAATCCAGTTTGTTAAATTTTACGTGGAATTTTTCTAGATTCTGTGATTCTATCATTGGTTCTATTATTGTATGTTTAATTACATTACTTATACATTAATATTCTGAATTTCTGATATATTATTGTTATTTAGATATGTAGCTTCATATCATAATTCGTAAGAAGACAATTCGTATAAGATTTAAAAAGCAAAATCATTGTTTTTGCAAGAGCAAATTATTTTGATGATAAAATGAGAGAGCGGGTTGTAATGTGGCGACCCACTACATGGAAATAATATAGACTCATTTTTATTCCACTAAGCAAATGATTCCACTAAGCAAATTTTATGCTCTTATTGTTTTTATAACACTCATATGTATCTGGGGGAGATACCGAACGAAGAAAGTTCCTATAGACCGATTCTACCTGTGGAGTCAAAAATATTTGAAAAATATTGAATAGGCTGATTGCTGGCATAGTGAATAGGGTAGTTGTCGAACGAAATATAATACCTGAACATCAGTTTGGCTTTCGGCACAAATATGTGACAACCGATGCGCCACAGTTTCTGGACATTATTCAAGCCTTGAACAAAGTTTGGTACAAGGGCAGTTCTAAACTAAAAAAGCTTCTCCCTCCCCACTACCATCAACTTTTGTTATCATATTTCTGAAATAGAAGATTCTTGTTAAGTAAAATGGTGAATAATACAGAAAAATTTAAATTTAAATAAAAAACAAAGCTATAAAATAATCATATCGCCTAGAGATTCACGTAAATTCATTTGTGCCGCAACTAATTAATAACGAAGCATCAAATGAGCGTAGACTGAAGTATGTCAGACCACTGGATTTAAAACCAGATTTACTCGATAAATTTTGGTCTCCATAAATCACCAAAATTTAATTTAGGTTAAGAGTTGGACTTTATTCTTAGAAATATGTCAATTACTCTCAAATATTGTACTCAATATTTTTTGTTTATGGCTTTTAGATAGTTGTACAGAATAATGATACAAAAAAAATATTTATCCGAGGTAAAAATTATACCTAAGATTCATCTCTGTACATATTATTATTCATTTTAAATGTTACGTTGTGGTTTCTTATTACATTTTCAACTTTTAGAACATATTTTAATACCAGCAACAAACTAAAAATATTTATTTTATTACTTCTGTTGTTGTTGTTTTCCTGTTTATTATTATTATTATTTGTTTTTTTTTTTTTATTAATAAAAGAGGAGACTAAAGGCTGTTTACATAATGGGCGTTTAAGTTTGCGCTTATCCTTTCCGTCCCATCGTTTGTATCATTTGTTTCTGTTATTTTTTATTCTTTTTTTCTTATGTTGTTTTTTTATGATGAATGCGCGCAATTTAAACATACTATTAACGCTAATTCGACCCTTAAAACCACATTTTCAAAACAAAAAATAAAATTAAACGAAAAACAAAATATACAAAAATATACAATATAAGAACGGTGGTAGTAAAGATGCAACTTCCTTTAAAAATAAATAACAACGACATTAAGAAAATAAAATACGGGGGGGAGAGGAAAAAAAATTCTAAAAGAATATAAATGAAAGGGAAAACGATAATTTTTAACTAATCTGTGGGCATTGTTTTTAAATGCGGTCTATATATATATATTATATGTATATATACAACACAAATCAAATAACAAAAATATTATGATGAAAAAGAATAATCATTGCTATGATTTTGAAAATGTTGTTACTGATATTGATGATGTTTATATATTTTATTGCATGTATATGTAATGATATGTAAGTGTGTTTGTATTATGAAAATATAAAACTGAAAATGAAAATTTTTGTTTTACTGATGATCATTGCTGTATTTTTCTTCTTTTTTTTTTCTTTAATTTTGATGAGCTGTTATTCTTCAATTCATTTGGGGATTCTCCGTCTCTTGAAGTTAATTCAAATAAATTGCCGGTTTTATTGAGTAGGTTAATGGCTCATTTTAACACCTTAAATGTAATTTTAGGGTTAATAAAAAGGTGATGGTTTTAATGGTCTGTTATTTTTCAATTATAATATTAATTTTTCAAGATTGTTATTTTCATTTAGTTTTTTTTTTTTTTACTTTTGATTTTCTCTTTACAATGATGGAAGGTATATAGAAAACAATAATAATAATAACAATAAAAGGAAAATATGCAGAAACATCAAAATTGAAAAAAAACAACATGAGTGATTTGTTTTTGAAATGTCAGGTTCAATATGAGAAAATTAAAGCAAAAAAGAAAAAATATTAGTTTTGCTATTTTGTAGATATTTGTACACAAGTACGATAATATGTAATTTGTATATAAAACTAAAATATAGTGATGATATTGTAGATCAAAAGGATAATGAATTTCCAAAAGAAAAATTATCTGACAAAAATATTCACATTTTTTTTCAGTTAAGAATTTGCAAATATTTACAATATATTTGTATTGAGAACGCCCTCTCATCTTAAGTGATTTTCTTGTCATATAAGATTAATGTTAATTTTAGAAATTTAGAGATGGTAAAGAATACTATTAATTAATTGTCAGTTTTTGTCTTTTTGTAACTGAAGAATTTTTGTTTAATTGAAAAAATTACAAAATGTATACTTTTTAAATACGAACGCATTAAATTCAATTAATTTGACAGATCTCTTCTTTTTTTATACCAGGTTCATACTCTAAGAACGCCTCCTAATGAACAAAGCGTTAAATATTCATATCCTTAGATTTTTTTTCATTTTTATCCTTTGGTAATTAATTTGCAATATTTCTTTGATTCATGTCACTAGATACTTCACCAAGTAATAAAGGTCGTCAAATGGGTTTTCTCTAATCATTATCGATACAATAAGAAGTCCAAATAATTTATAATATGTCTAAAAAAATAATGTGTGCACTAATATATCATATTCAAACCAATATTAGCTTTCATCAAGGACATAGACCTATAATTCTAATATAATAAAAGGGTACAATACAGGTCGCGTTTAGATAGAGGTTCCAATCAATAAAAAACAAGACAAAAACAAATCTCGTTTAGGGAAAAATTATATAAAATTATTTTGGCTAAAATAACTGCAATGATACAAACCATAACTGAATTAACAAAATCTTCGCATTATAATTTGAAATCTCAAAGACGTACATTTCATATACCGATACCTTTTTGGAACAATGTACTAAGCGACATTTTTAAAAATGTTCAGAAAACGAAAAAATACTTCTCATTCACTCGTTTTTTTTACAATTTCAAGTTATTCAAAAGACGATACTTTAAATGGTAGCAGAGCCTTTTTTGCTCTATTAATTTTTCTTGCTATGGTCTTGTTGCTTAGCACAATGCAAAATGTCGCTTAGAACATTTATGCTGTAAAAACGAAAATAAAAACAAATTTGTTGCTTAACTTATTATGGTTTATTTAAACAAAAAAAAAACCATTAAAAATTATTATAACCTGTTATCGTCCCATATCACTACTGCCAGCCATATCTAAGTTGTGTGACAAACTTTCGGTTTATTTGCAACCGCTCATTAACATACCTGACATCCCATTTCAGAGAAAAATTTAAATAAACTGTAGACCAGGTGCATCGTGTGATTATGTTAACAGAACTGGCTTTTGAAGAAAAAAATACTGTATGGCAGTATTGCTTGATGTTTCACAAGCATTCGATAGAGTATGGCTTGAAGGTGTTAGACATAAAATGTGCAAAACCTTACCAGGAAATATTTATAAAATCATGGCATCTTACATTTCAAATAGAAAATTCAGAGTAGCACAAAGAAGCCTCAAAGAAGCATTCTAGGATCCACCCTATACTTGTCATATACCACTGACATCCCGATAACACTCCAGGTCGAAATTACAGTATTTGCAAATAATACGGTTCTAATGGCTATAATCGATTTACAAAGTAAAACAAAAGAGTAACTTCAGGAAGGGCTGGATAAAGTAAACAAATGGACCCAAATCTGAAATGGAAAATTAATCTGAACCGGCAAAAATCATTTTACATTACTTGCGCATCACTAAAATGAAAAGCACCCTTAACATTGTATATTATATAAATGATATTCAGGTACCAAAATCTGAAACAGTAAAATAGCTTGGGGTACACTCGAGTCGACTCGAGTCTTAACGAGAAACATCAGGTTAAACAAAAAGCATTGCGAATCAAACAGACAAACGGAGATATGAACTGGCTAATAGAGAAACAGTTTAAACTTAGCTTATACTCCAAACTTGCAAGTATACAAGAGTATAATCAAACCTATATGGACTTACGGTATCCAACTGTGGTGATGCACAAAAAATCTAATTTATTTATTATAAATTTAATTTATTATAATTCGATAGCGAATGCATATCGCTATCCATCAACACAGCAAATTTTGATAGATTGATGTTGTGATAGATACCGGCCTTCTGGCGCACCAAAATATAGAGGATATGAAATGAACGTGTATGTACATATAAATGAATGTAGAAATATATTTCGGTGTCAATTAGAGAGAAGCGCATTCAATATTAAAAATTATTGAAAATAAATTAAGAAGAG
This sequence comes from Argyra leucocephala, assembly GCA_963942445.1. Classification (NCBI taxonomy): domain Eukaryota; kingdom Metazoa; phylum Arthropoda; class Insecta; order Diptera; family Dolichopodidae; genus Argyra; species Argyra leucocephala. The sequence goes on from OZ012678.1 coordinate 161,955,766, forward strand.
TAAGTAAACTATTATGGACCCAACCGATCGTATAACAGAAGAGAACATATTCGAACATAAAATCCACATGATGCATTTAGTATTTTACTCATTCTATTTACTATTCAAATCATTTTATATCTTTATCACTTACTTCTGCTGAAACTAAGAAAATTTATCGTAAAAACTTTAATTTGTTTAATTTGACTCCAAAGAAATATGTACATGCTAAACGCCATCAAATATATTAAATTTTTAAACAGTTATGAACTAAGCGAAAAATTGCAATATATTAACCGACGTGTGTTTACACCAAAAGTATACTAGATGACATATTTTTCTTTTTTTTTTTATCTGTCGCTAGTACATTTTACTACAAGTGCTAATAATGCATTAAAATGCCACTTACTTTAAATTTATTTTACTTATAATTTATTTTGTTATTTAAATAGTATAATTTGGATCAAACAAATTTGTAGGGCTTGGTTTACACTTTCAGATTAATATATAAAGTTAATTTTGAAAATTTTGAAACTCTTCCGGAAAGTTATCGAGTCGATTAGTTCATCAACGCACTATTATTAAAATATTCATGAATTATCAATAGCAATTAAGCTCTAATTTCAAAATTAAATACTTTTGATATAATAATCTTAAGAATATTAATTTGAAATCAAGCACGTGGAAGATATTAATTACGATTATAAAACAAAAAAATTTATATAGAAATTTACAGACCATGAAACCACAATTATTCAAAACTATATAAGCTTTAAATTACATATTCTCATTTATTATTGTATAAAATTTATTCAAAGTAAATTAAATATGAAATGGCAAAGCATGGCGTAAGCACACGAACTTCTGTTGATCCCAATTAAATGATTAAAAAAATTTAAAATATTAAAATATATTCTTTTAGACAAGTTTTAGATTGAAAAGATTATTATTATGATTGTATATGAAATATTCAATATTTTTAATTTCAGAAAGCTTGTTAACAGTTTTTTAACAGCGATAATTCAATTAAGTCATGGTGGTATATATTATATAAGTGTAGTTAAAGAAAACTTTACTCAAGTTATTCAATAATTTTAATTTGAAAAAAATATTTACTATCATAGTCCTATATAATTCTCGAGCTCTAAGTTATTTTATATATGTATTGCTATAGTAATAATTAATAAGTAACTTAAGATAACCATAATAGGCTAAACAAAGTTCAACTAAATATGTAATTAAATATCCTTAGCAGTACAATAAAGTACATAAAAACACCGGAGTAGGATAATTTATCTTATTGAAATTAGAGAAAATCTTTTTAATATGAATTTCTGGTTAAAAAACTAGAGCACGGATTAAAATAAATTAAGCCGAACCGAAAATATACATTTTTGTTCTGATTAAAAAATTTCTTACAAACCAATAAACTTCATATTAAATATCAGTAAAATCTTTGAAATAATTGTTAACAAATCTCTAGCTCACCAGACCTCCATTAAAAATATAATTCCATCAAATCAATTTGATTTCCGTTTCAAACATAGCACAATTCATGCCATGAATAAACTTGCTGCAGATATTTGTCGCAAAATAAATGAGGAAAAATGTGTAGCAGCATGCTTCATTGACTTAGAAAAAGCATTTGACACCGTGTGGATAGATGGCATTATTTACAAATTACTTATATACAAATACCCCTCACACTTAGTATTTTTTATCAATAACATGTTACGAAATAAAACTTTCAAATTATCTTCGGGCAATTCAAAATACTCTAAAGAATTCCAACTAAAAAACGGACTCCAACAACGAGTACGGTTACCTCCCCAATCCTTTTCAATATTTATTTTAGTAATCTGTTAGACTCACTAAACCAAAACTTAAGCCTGAATCATAGCATAGCTTTCACAGATGATCTCACAATTTATACAGCAAATCATAAGTTGAAATTGGCTCAATATAAGCTTCAGACAATCTTCAACTAAGTTTTTCGCTACTGTAATCGTTGAAAACTGAAAATCAATTTTGATAAGTGTGATACTATACTGTTCCGGAACAATATTAGTAATGTTAAATATAATATTAAAAAGAATTGCAGACAATTTCACTTAAAAAGACCCGATCAAAACAAAATTAAAAACTCCAGCAGCGTAAAATCTAGGAATAAATTATAATTACCTACTCAAGGATCATACCAACAAACAAATCAAAAAAGCAAAAACCCCCTTATGGCCCTAATAAAGTTATTTTATTCCAATATACTATGCAAAAACGTAAAACCTTTATGCTATAAAACATTAATTACGCCTCTTCTAACACATAGTAGTATTGTTTGGTTCAATATTAGTGCTTCTTCAATGGAAAGACTAAGATTATTTGAAAGAAAGTGCATTAGAGCATTTACTAGACTACATAGAAAACCGTCATCTAACTTTATACACTATTATTCAAACAAAACTATTTATGACTGTGCTCAAATAATTAGAATTGATACCTTCCTAATTCGTCTCATACGCAACCACATACAAAGAAGCAGTGAAGGTACAGAAAACTCATTAATTTGTCATCCTTTGTACGAAAGCGATGCCTACATTATCAAATCAATTAATTCAGGATCATTCCACCTGAAGGTTTTATCTTCTTAGATAAAAACAATTGTATTGAAAACAATAATAGTATACCATTAATATATCACTATAACTGAAACGCTTCTAATAAAAAGTTGCCTTTAAAATTAAGTGTATTAAACACAAACGACTTGAACTTATTTAAGTACGATAATTATATTCCTCTTAAAGATAAAATAAATTTCATCAAGCCTTATTTTTGGCAACAAGTTTAGGTTAAGTTAACATAAGAGTAGGTTAGTTTAGTATAATTTCTCAGGTTTAATTAATTTAGTTTAGTTTTTTCAAGTTTTAGTCAAGTAATTGTAGTTTCTTTATATTCAAAATTGGTTTTTTTTATCTTGTAAGAAACCTATTTTTTCCAATAATCTAAGAAATCAAATTACAATTAACTGTAAACATTATTTATATTATAATCAAAATCAAATTTCTAAATTTGACAGATAACTTAAATAATAATAAATATAAATGTGAGCGCTTCTACTTGTTAGCCAAGAACATTGTAATATAGTCATAAATGAATTTGTTTAATTTTATTTGGAATTACTATGTATATATATTTTGTCAAAAATTAAACATTTAAAAAAAAATATTAAATATGTAGTTATGGTCAGGATAATGACTATTGTTAGATTCTATTACCTAATGTCATGACTTAGGATTGTGTACATATAATGCTTAGTCAGTCACGTTCAAGATCTGTCTGTACCACACTCCAATTCATGTCAGTAAAAATTAAAAATTTCAATTTCGATGTCAGTAAAAATTAAAAATTGTTATGCTTAAGACAATTGTTACGTTTTAGTGTGTAGCGTTTTGGTCTAGCGTGTGTTTAGTTTAATTGATATTTATATTGTTGTGATTAAGAGTAGGTAATTTTTGTTTGGGTGAGTGTAAGCGAGCATAAGCTTGTTACGTGTATATCAAATCGATCACGCACGTGTTGAAATTTGTTTTTAGCAGGAATTATATATGCAAATAAATTAATAGAATTATTATTTGCCAACTTTTCTTGTATTCCGTTTAAGATGTAATCAAATGTTTGAGAGGTCATTCGCAAATACCTATGAAAACTTTCTTCGTCATTTCTCATACAGGCATACACATATGCCTTTTTTTAATTTTTTATTATTTATTTTTCTATTTCCTTTTTTTCCAAAAATAGCCAAGCGTTAGATGTAACCCTTAGTACTTATATACCGCTCGAATGAGATAGAACAGGACGAAAGTTATTAAAGAAATTGATAAAGGAAGTTACAGAATGAGACTATTCATGTTTTTCTTGAATTTCCATCACTATGGTGTTGTTTGAATATGGCAGCACACTAGAAGAAATATTATTCCACATTCGTGAAGTCCAGACTATAAACTAATTAGGTATTTCTACTGTGTAGGTACGACTCCTCTTGTTTGAATTTCATCTCCTGATGAAAGTGTTAAGGGAGAAGGAGTAGTTTTTTGATTCCTAATGAGTCACACCTACAAAGTATAATATAAAAGAGACAAACCGCTTCTACTATACGACGATATCCAAGTGAAGTTAAGGACGAAGTTGCAATTGGGTTGTTGGCTATACAAATTGTGCGATCTTTCAAATAGCTTTTTTCTATTAAAAATATCTTGAAATTTAAAGGCAAAGCCATATTTATTATTTTGAAATTTGAATCAATGACCACCAAAAATAGTCATCACTTTATGTGATGACATTAAAAAATTAATTTTAATCGTAAGACAGCTTAGAAACATATTTTTTTGATAATTTAATTGATGTAGGGACTCATTGCAAATTGGTATCTATTGAGCTAAAAACAAGACATAAAAAAATACAGCTTAACTAATTGAGAAAATACAAGATAATGATGTATTGTAAAATATAATGATGTATGTAATTGGGGTAAAGTGAAGAGTTAAGGTCATTTAATGTCAAAGCACTTTTCCGTATCATACCAGTTAAAAAAGCTATTGTAGTATGGCTTAACAAAATAGATAATTCGAAGCAATGGAAACAAAAAACCAAAAGCTACATAAAATTGGGAGCCCTTTGAACGAATGAAAAGAATTCCATGTTTAAACGGAAATATTACAAAACCACAAAACCACAACAGCTATGGGAAATCCACTATCCCCTATGTTAAGTGAAATTTTCATGAATTTTATAGAAGAAAGGATAGTAGAAAAATCAGTTATCCCCCGGATCCGGAAGTGATAATATGTAAATGATACTCTATCGCAGTAGCAAAAAAAGTCAAAATGAAAGTGTACATATTAAGCTCAATAACATGCATAACAATATAATGTTGATAAAAAAGAAATTGGTGATATCCCGTTCCTGTCCTTGATATCAAATTAATTAAAAAATTTAGGAAACTAAAAAAAAATGTTAATGTCGCAAAAGTATTGAACTTGTACAAAATAATCAACTTTTCGTCTAATCGTATATAACAAGATAAACTGACATTTCGACAAATATTACATATATGTAATTAAAAACCTACATTGTTGTATAGACTGTACAATATTTTTTAATATAGCTGTGCAATGTAAGTTAGTTTTAGTTAGAAATTCTGCACAAGTAAAAACACAGAAGGAATAAAATGTGGTTTTTCTACTATTTCTCATCTCTCCTAAAAACGATAATTAAATTTAAAAATAAATCGTTACTTTTTCTTTCACTGTAACGAATATTTGGGGTAAAAAAGAGAAGAATAAAAATATGTATGGAAAAAAAATTGTAAATTAATAAAAGTGCGGTATTCATATATGGAAACCACCATCAATTGTCTTCTTTAATGTAATGTGATATAAAATCGATTGTATAAAACAATCCACACAACCCTTTAAATTATATATGAATTTAGAATTTTTGTTTAACCAAGCACATATTTCCAATGAAAAAATTTTAATTATTTTAAAATTTAATTTTTTACAAAAAGCAACATTGTATATTAAAATGTTAAGCAAAAGACAACAACACTAAAAAATTAGCAAAAAAAAAAAATTAAGAAAATTCTCTTTAATCAGGCAAGAGTAGAGTAGTGACTATCATTCTGTTTTGGTGGTATTCATTTACGTACATATTTAATTGTTTTAATTTTTTTTTTTTTCATTTTTGATTTTATTCTTTTTATAGGTCTAATTACTTGCAGCTTTATGAAAGTATTTATTTCTGTCATTTTTTCATCAATTTTTACTAAGAAAAACCTTAAACGAAATGAATTTTTTTAATTCCAACCATTATCAAAAACTTAAAGAAAATTTAAACAACTTTAAGTTATGTCTTGTTAAACATGATCAGTAAAATTACAGCTGAATATCAAGAAAATGAAAATAAGAACAAAACAAACGAAAAAATTAAAAACCAGTTAAATTTTTCTAAATTTAATTACCGTTTTTGTTTTATGCATTTTAGAAGATGAGGTAGATGTTAGTTGAAAAGGTTTAAGATAATTTTCTTTATTTTAAAGTCAGATTCAAATGAGTTCTTTATATTTGTTTAAGTTGAATTGTACTCTCGCAACAAAAAAAGGCGTCCATAAAATTGAGGGATAATGAAATAGACAACAGAGCAATTCTAACAACACATATTATGCTATATTTCCGCCATGGTTAACATACGTTTCATACCCCTTTGCCAACAAACTAATTTCGTAGAGAGGATTTTTGTTGATAAAGTTGTAAACACGGGTATAAAACAACCATTGCGTTAGCACTCTTCATAGCACATCTCCTTCATTTAGTACCATGTTCATTTTAATAAAATTAAAACTGGTCAACAAACGATCTGGAAAAGCTTGAGGGTTGATGAAGTGGAATAACCATGAAACAAGCGAAATTAACTATAGAAATGTGTGCGAGAAAATTTAGGAAGAAATTATAAGAAACGAAAAATCTACATTCTTTCAGTAATACTAGCTATTAATGCGAAGTATGGACCATGACAATTAGCGGCGAAAATAAATTGAAAGTATTCGAAAGAAGAATACTGAGAAATATATTTGGTCCCAAAATAAATAACGATGGTGAATACCAAATCAGATCAAACGAGGAGCTAGAAGCACTAATTGAAGGACACAATATTGTTAAGTTTATTAAGGCACAAAGACTAAGATGGGTAGGTCATGTGGTGAGGATGAATGATCATAGGATGCCAAAAAGAATATTAGACGAATTACCGTACAATACAAGAGCAAGAGGTAGACCAAGGTCACGATGGCTGGACGAAGTCGAGGACAACTGTCGAAAGATTGGAGTTAACGGATGGAGGACAGTGGCACAAGATAGAGCAGAATGGAGGAAAGTTGTCGAGAAGGTTAAAGCTCACCCAGAGCTGTAGAACCAACAGATGATGAAGATACTAGATATTAATTCGTATGCCATCAAATCAAAGTTAGTATAGGATTGTTTAAAAATACTCAAGACCCTGACAAAAACAAATAAAGTAACAATATTGTGGGTACAAGGGCCTTCTGGCATAGCAGAAAACGAAATTGCAGATTATCTTGCAAGAAAAGCATAGGATACCCCTTTCATAGGGCCAAGTCTATTCTGTTGGATTCCCCTGAGCACAGCTAAGAAACAATTAAAATATTTGGTGGAGCGAAATTCTCAAAAAAAGGATTTCTGTGCCAACGTTCATGGAAATCGTCATGCAAAATAGCTGATACGCCTAAACGCTCGCTCAAGAAAATCGAAACTCTTCTAAATTTCAATTCGGAACAGGCACGTTTCTTAGTAAGGGATAATAACAAGACGCTGCCTAATAAAGAAACATCTTTATAAGATGGGTTTAACCGAAAATAAGTTAAATATGTGAAATAGAGGAAGAATCTATTGAACATCTGCTCTGTGAATGCGAAGCGTTCACTCGTAGCAGGCTTTGCCTACTTTGAGAACAGCGTTCCTCGAATAATGGGAGCTATCCAGCATATCGTTGAAGAATATCCTGAGTGTGATCACAAAACCGGGTATTCTTAAGAACTCACAGAACTAACTAGAACTAACAAACAACGGGTAATCATAAAAAGTCCACTTGCGGCTGTGGTGATATAGGGGACAGATTCCCTCCCGAAATTACACAATCTACAATCTAAAAGGGGAGTTCAAACTTCTGACATTTTGCGCCATATTTAATGACATAAACGCTATATAACATTAAGATCGCCAAATACTTATCAATGCGGGATAAATAATGTTGAACATATCCATTTTCTGTTTCATGAAATCGCAATAGATAATGTACAGAAATGGCAATTTTGTTTTCATAGCGTTGTAGCTTTTTACGTACAATTTTAAGACTTATCTGTCTTATATCATATCTGCTCATTCTGTGGCAGTTCGTTCAATTAAAAGTCATGGTTAGTCTGTTCAACATCTGTGGAATCGACCATTTATTTTCTTGATATTCTTTTACCTTTGATTCTACCTTCAAGTACCAGTTTCTTAATATTTACTGAGGAGCATTTTACAATGTCGTCCACAAATACGTCAAATAGGACAGGTTAATTTTTTTCAGAGTTTTAATTTTATATTCAAAACGTTTAAATAGAAATATAAGTACAATGTTGGATCAACCCGTATCTTGAAGTGTTCTAGTTTTTCCTTATCTGTTTGACATATTAAAAGTACGAACACTGGAAAGAAATATTTATTTATTGAATAATCATACATTATTTATATGGATTAGTATATGGATTAATAATTTGATTAGTATGCATTTTTTTTTTTGAATGATAGAAGATACCCGACATACACCAACAGCCTTAGCACGTGTGTACCTCTTGGTAGTAAGAATTACTAAAGCCCACCTATTTATTTTTAGTTATAACCAATCTACTTTAGATTGACTAATGGTTTTTTTCTTCAATTCTTCTGAGGGCTTGTTTAAAATATTATCATAGTAACCATTTTCGTAGGGGTTTCCTACCAATAATGCCAGAATTTTCTATGGTACAATGACAACATTTTTCTATCTCAATTTAATTACAAACTTAATTTCAAAAATGAATCTTCAACTTCTTGAACTAAATAATTTGCAAATAAAAATAAACAAAACATTTAATTTTACATTTCGCTTATGTCCAAAAGGATTCCATTCTGTCATTTTAGTTAGTTTTTAAAACGCATTTTCAAAATAGAAATTTGTAAATTTTATGAAGACATAAATTATTTTAAGATAAGATGACAAACAATGTCCACTAGACGGCGTCAATGTTGAAACAACTAAAAAAAAAACAGAAAAACAAAAACATAAAAAAAAACTGACAAAAAATATATGTATATACTAATATATATATATATATATATATATATATAACGTCAAAAAGTTTTAAACAACCTGGAATTTTGCACAACATATAAATCATTTTTGCGCTTGATTTAAGCGCCATAAAATGGGCACGTTGTTTTTTTGTTGTTGTTGTTGTTTTTGTTGTATGTAATTTTTATTGTTTTTTATTTTATTTTATTTTTTTTATTTGTGGAAAACAACATACACACTTTTCGTAATATGAAACTCCTATTATATTCTATCTATGGCAGTTAATTCAGTAAATTTCAAAGAAAAAGCATTTGTCATTTTTTTATTTGTATATGTATTTAGTGTGTTTTATGTATATGTATTTATATTAAAGCTTATGATAATTTAAGGTAACAAGCTATCCTTATTTTAAATAATATGTTTACAGAGTGTTTACTAAACATAAGTTGGGATAATTTGACACTGACCATCAAAAAACTTGGGTTGTTGCCGTAATAGAGCTAACGGTATACGCTTTTTTTTGTACGTGTGGGAATCTTCAGAAGATACAATGAGCCCCGAAGCTTGACATTGGGTGTGGGATTCTTACTCACTAGACCACACCCTCCCTATATTTCGATCTAGTCTTACAGGACTATTGAGCAATTTTTTCTTTTTGTTGATATGAGCTTTCCAGCGAAGCTTCGCATCTAATGTTATACCAAGATATTTGGCAGTATTTGGATGAAGTAGTTCTTGACCATTTATATATAACGGTATATAGGTAAAATTGAATAACTATATAATTGATTAATAATAGTTATTAGTATTAAGAATTATAAGCAAAAACAATTCTTATCACAATATTTAATGAATCATGATAAGAACATTGACAAAAATTGGCTCGACCTCCTTTTCCAGATTTTTTACTCTATTTTTTGTTATTTCTTTTATTTCAAACATGTTGAGATATATATGCTAGTTTTATGCGCATATATTTACAAATTACTGTTCTTAATCTAATATAAGCTAGATATTACCATCGGTTTATTTGTATAATCTACTATTTCTTAGTCCAGTTTGATTTTCGAGCAGTCGATGGTATTATCAACACCATTTTCAAGTTATTCATTATAATAAAATATGCGTTGAACCATATTAAGTGGCTAAATACAAGCTTAACTTAGCTTCAATTCTTGCAACCAAATTAAAGTGGAATAAAATTTTTCAGTTATAAAATTTGTAATGTCGCACCATTTAAATCCATATATTTGGTTCTTTATGAGCTTAAATTAATGTATTTTTTCGTGTACCGTTATATTAACCCACATTGATATGATTTATATTCTAGAGGTTCCAAAAAAAATCGTTTATTTATTAAAACATTTCTAATATTTTAAACTAGGTATATATTTGCTTTTTTACACAGGTATATTGTTTGGAACAATTTATACTAAATTGTACGGAACAATTATACCAATTTATACTAAATTGTAAAGCAATTAAAATTTCCATTTTAATTGCTTCAAGTTTTTTTCATTCAGTAATTTCAGCTTATTTAAATTTTTCAACGCCTTTTTTAATTGTCAGTAGAAAGGGAACTTCCCCATTTCTATTTATTTGAAAGTTCAATATGTGGTCAAATGTACTAATGCGAATTTTTTAATTCAGAAAAGGTTATATTTTTAAATTTTTTTGTATATTTGTATGAAAGTAACTACAAAAATTGTTTTAATTTCGATTTATTTTTTGAAGTGGTGCCGCATTCAATGTTTTCAAAGGGACATATATCTCTCAATAGGATAAAGAATTTAATTCAAAGTCTGTAATTCAAATAAATGGTGGGAAAAATATTTTACATGTTGTTACTGATAGCAGCAGTAAATTTCTACATAATTTATGGTGAACTAGATCCACAAAAAACTCCTCTACTTGAATTTTTAATTTCGTCGGCCAAAAAACCTTGATTACAGAATGGAAGAAAACTGCAAAATTTCTATAAAGTTAGGTACATAGAGAAATTTACCAATCTATAAAACAAAAACTTTAATACTATTACTAATAAATCAGTCTTCTATAATGAATTACTCACAAGATTTGTACGGAACTTAAAAATTGTTTGCAGGCTTGAAAGCATTTTAAAGAGACGATTACAGATATTGAAGGAAAAATGCAGCGTAAAATATTTGCCAGAATATTTGGCAAGCTCTTCTTGGATTTAAGTAGATATTAGATATTACTAAAAAATTGTACATGATAATAATAGTCCCAAACAAACAAATTCGATAAAACGTGTAAGACGCTTTTGGGAACAAAACTTTTATTTTAGAAATGTAGTTTAGAAGTAGAAGCAAAGCCTGGAATAAGTACATGTTCCGGATAAATGGTCAAAAATAAGCTAAAGGAGTATACTACGCACCAGACAGATCGCAACAATGATGAATAAATACCTAAACATTTATATCTTTATACGTGTAATATACCTACAAGCCAACTCAAGCTTAACGCAAGATAAAGAAGAAGAAGAAGTAATAACTAAAGCGCCACCCACGTACATGCTTGGTGAAGCAGTAAATAGATCAAAAGGTCCCAAGCTCGATTTCCGATGAAGCAATGAAATGCTTCATGGATTTTTCGACCTGGTCCAGTCCCCTTTGTCATTCGAATAAAATAAATAACAAAAACTTATTGAGAGTGTGATCTGTTGACAAATTAAATAAAATTAAACTATTCTTTTTAAGAAGTTTCTAACAAAAGCAGTAGTTTTCCATATTTAAATAAACGCTCGAAATATTGTAGATAGATATTTTAGTATAAACTTAAAGTTCCGTACTCAATTAAACACAAAAAGGTAATTCAACCTAATTTACTGTCAAGAGCATAAAAAAGAAATAATTTTGAAAAAAGAAAAAAACTGACCATTTGTTTTTAATCACCCTGTACATATAATACATATATACATACATGATGTGATTTATTTTAAATAAATTAATAATATAAAATCATAAAACATATTTTATGTTAATCATAAAATATTGCACACACATAGATAGACACTCCAAACTACATCAGTTCATAATTTGATGACAGTCAACAAGATGAAAATTATTGTCGTTCATCATAAAATTTAAGGAAACACTGAATTACAGGGAATAAAAAGATAACTTTATTTTGGTCAAAATAGGTGACGAAGGCTATAAAAATTTAAATAATATTTTTTAGTAACGAATTCAATGCAAATTTTTCTGTTTTAGAAGTAAGTCACTTCAAGTATACTTCAAAAATCGGTATGAATTAGTGATTAAATTTAATTCATTTTGACATATGGATAATATTATGTAGGCGGTCATAAATCAATGTATGTATTAATAAATATGTCATGGATTCTTGTTTTTTATTTTTTTCTTTTGTTTTTTTTTTTTTTACCAATTTATACTGAATATTTTTAAAATTAAATTATAAATTAATAACAATATAGTTGAGGAACTATATTACCTATATGTGGAATAATGGTGAATATAATAAAAATTTTAATAGACATGCTCAGTGATTTAAAAAAAATTATCAATAAAGTCAGTATACTAGCTTTTAAAACTTTTCTGAGTAATAATTTACTATATTTTCTATTTATGATCGTTATAATGGTTTTTCAATAAAATTTATTACTATTATTATTACCTACTTTATAAATTTATAATTTTTATTTGTTCAGGGCCAGCTTTGTAAATAATTTGAAATATCGGGCGCATTGTATCGAAATTGCAATCTTTTCACATTAACCAAAAAATTTAATAGTTTAGATAACGTTTGAAACAAGGGTATACTTTATCTATATTTTTCATTTATTACCTTTAAACCCAATTTTACTAGATATTCATCAACTTGATTGATTAGATCGAACATAATAGAATTAGTTTAAAATATACCCAACCTACAATATAAAATAATTCGAGTACAAAATGTGATATATAGTCACCTAATAATAAAGCGCCATTCCCACTAGCACCGTACTAACGAAAATTTATAACAGTACTTTATTATTGTACAATCGAGCGATCTGAAATTGAAATCTACCTAATTCCATAAAATTCGGTAAATTTGAAATATAATTTATTTTCTGAAAAGATCAAATACATTCTCGCAATTTTTCATTTGTCCATACTTAACACACGTATACCACGGTGAGTATGAAATGCACTTTAGTATTTTGTGGCGCCAAGTTGTTAGCTGGTATAGCTTTTATATCTCATCTCCATAAAACAATTTATTAGAAGAAATTTAGACACCCGTAACAGTAAACATAAATAAAATGTTTGCCTACATAAAATAGTTTCCACACCACGGTTTCGATGAAGTGAACTATTCCGAACTAAATTTGTTACAATAAGTGAATCGAATTCGTCCATGGTTCGAGTGTTCGATGCTCTTTCACAGACAAGCAATAACGGTACATTAAGGTGCCTTTATTTGTTTTACACTGCTGAAAACCTGCCCCAGACTGCAATGCAACATTAACAACCGAGTCTCACAATGAAGGGAATACTCACGAAATCTCATAATGAAGAAAATACTGTAGCTGGATGGCTAAACAAATGGAAAAGTAGAGCAAATGAAGCAAAAACATGTCTTCCTGTTTTCATCTCAGTCTGATGATTTAAAATATTTTGTCATATAATCTGGAGAAAACATCTTTTTACGTAAAGATTACATCTAAATATACTGTTCAGAAAACAAGAAATCCCAAATGAATCTGAAAAACAAATTGCTAATATATAAGACCATACTTAAACCTCATCGAACTTTCGGCAACGGTATCCAACCTTGGGAGAAAAACGAAAAAGTCAAATGTTGAAATTGTTTAACTATTTCAAAATAAATCGTTATGAGCGATAGTAAATGCCCCATATGGTTGTGAGAAATGCCCTAATACTAGTAGAGGTTTTCCGCACTATGCCCCACGGAAAGTTCAGATGGTCAGTTAGACCAGACTGTAACATCACCAAGCAAGTCTGGCCTATGTTGAACCTGAAGCGTTCCCTTAACCTACTAACTATGAAAAGGTGTGACATTAGCACTATGGTAGGGGTCATTACGGGTCATTGTCTGATTGGTAAACATGCCAGAAGACTGGGACTCCCCTCAAACGACTTCTGCAGAACGTGTAGAGAGGTGGAGGAGGATGAAACTGTCACCTACTCTGTTCCTACCCTGGTCTCTACCATAAAAGGAAAACCCATTTAGGAGCCTTCTTTCTGGACTCGCAGGATGATATTGAAAATACTGGTATAAAAAACCTCCACCGTTTCGTTAAAAGCTCAAATTGGTTGAACGAGTAGGGTACTACGCGATGAAAGTTTCCGTGGCATCACAATGGACCTCACCGGTCTAAGTGTGTCGGCGTACTGTCGGCAGCCACTACTACCTACCTACCTACCATGCCCCACGGATGGGATTACAGGGCAATGATGTTGAGAAAAGGTTCAACGCTTTTTCAAGAATTATCATGACAGATTGGAGAATCATCCATATAATATAGCAAGTGTGCTTATGACGGATTGGATAGCACACACCAGAGTGGAACATATAACGCCAGTCAATTTACAATAGAGAGATTAAATTTACATGTCTCATTATGTCTATTCATTAATATTCGATCATTTTATAAACTAAAACATACAGATTGCAAATAAATATTTAAATAGAAAAAAAAACAAGTTTTAATCTGGAAAAATTCAAAGAAAGCCATTTTTAGTTCAACTCCCTTTCAATTTACGTTATATACTTTCCTTCTTTCATTAACTTCCTTACCACAGGCAACCGGTACAAAAGCATTAAAGGTTTTATTCTAGGCTTATAAAAAAAGACAAACAGAAAAAAAACATAACACTGGAAGTATTTCATACTCCATATGTTTTCCCCAAAGTCTACGATCTTACGTAGAAGTATCTGCCGATTTCATCGTGGTATATTTATTAGTATAGAACATGGACCATCCCTGCAACTCCACAAATGGATTTTTCCTACAAAACGTAAGGGTAAAAATATATGAGTGTAAAGTTATTACATCTCATGACTTATGGTATTTAAAATGAATTTTCACGTCTCAATTTTCTATTTGTACGATGTAGTTAATTATTATTAAAGCAGTTTTCATATTAGTTTTTGCTGCATTAGCAAAGTAGCAAAAACTAATATTTTTTACTCTTTTAAGATTTACCTCAGGCGCATCAACATTAATTTTTCATGATTCTGTATAAAAATTACGATCTATATAATTTGTCAAAGTTATAATTTTTAAAAAAAATTGATGAAAATTTGTCTGTTAAAATAACAAATGAATAAAAATTATTTTTAAAGAAAGTTGAAAGTAAAAAAAAATTTCCAATAAATAATTTTTAATAAATAATAATAATAAAATAATAATAAAAATAGTCTTTATTTCAACAGAATTATCTAACATAGAAAAAAATATATGTAACTATATAACATACTAACTATATGTATATATTGTTTAAAATTGAGCAACATTTGAATGACAATTTGGTTGAGACACAACCTGACACATTAAAAAACTAGAAAGTTGTAAATTGGTTTGAAATTAATTGGATCGAAAGAAATATACAGTAATTCAAGTAGTTGTAAAATATAATTTTCTACAATATACATTCATTTGTGAAAATGTGAAAATTTGGAAATGCTAATTAATTAATTTATATTTCAATTCGTTCTCAATTTATTTTCTCTTGATTTGGTAATATTAATGATAAATTATTACAAATTATTATTAATTATTACAAATTAAACAAATTTTATACCGGATTCATTTTGCATTTCATCATCATCATCATTGTCCTGTAACCCCGTCCGTGGAGCATATAGGGCTGAAATAAAATATTTCCATGTCTGCAGCTAACCTCTTCAATTGTGACAGCGTTCTTTGCTGGTTCCTTGCTTCGGCTAAGAATATTATTCTCCATGTTTTCTTGGGCTTCCGACGCTACGTGTACCCTGAGGATTTCATTCGAAATATTATTTCAAGATGTTATTGTCAGATTTTTTCAGATCTTCCTGCGTCGGATTTCCACGTCTATTTGTTTTTGCTTTATTTTTCGCCACAGCGTTCTGTTGTAAGTGGTTTGTAGTCAACGAATGTTTAGGATGTCTCGGAGTCATCTATTGATGTACGCTTGGAGTTGTCTGTTGATGTTTACTGAAACTTTCCATGTTTCACACTTGCACTCGCACTTGAAGATTCTTTTTTATTTGCGCGCAGAAATATGTTGTTTGCCTACCATATTTTTCAGAGCATCCCAAAGTCAGCTTGGGCTTTGCTGATGCGGGCTTCAATATCCATCTTATGAAACGATGCTGCCCAGGTAATTGAACGTACTCACCTCTTCGATTCGCGTTTCTTAATTGAGGATTGAATAATATGATGTGCCAGTTGTTGTTGTTGTTGTTGTATGTGCACTTTTCCAGTGTCATACAGCTTTTGGCTCATATCATTTAAACCTCCAATCGTATATGACAATAAATACACATCGTCGGCGTAATCACGGAGTGGCTGATACATTCGAAAGGACATCATTGGATACCGTTGCTCTCATTTATACCCACAGTAGTAGTCAATATGTCATCCATTAGTACTGACAACAATATGGGTGATAAAATACAGCTTTTACTTCCTGATCCACGTCGAGACAACATATCAATGCTGCTCTTGATATATGAGACTGAACAACTTGCACCATTATAGGGTTCTTTGATTATGGCTATAATTTTTTCTGGAATGCCTTTCCTAACTGCTTTAAATTAAATGGATTGTTCAATTCATTTTGCATTTACAATTATATAATGTCTCAGTATAGCGTCCATTTGGAATAAATTAAAAAGTATTAAATGCACAATATAGTAGAAGCTGTGTTTCAGATTTTTGAAAGCTAGTCATGCTGGATATAAGTCCTATAAAATGTATATTCTTCCGCTGCTGCTTCTACTACAGTTTTTCTAGTACTAAAGCTATGTAATCATGTTGACTTGTTTGTTTTTACACTTCATTACAGATTTTATACCATTTCATGTATACAGATATGTCTATTAATTCGTCAATTTGCCAATTTTGCAATTCGTTAATTCGTCGAAATATAAGATTTCATTGATTCGATTATATAATATATATTATATACGGTGGCATGTCATAAGTCCCAGAGTAATAAGTCCAATAAGTCATAAGTCCATCAAAAAGAGTCAAAAATAGTCAAAAATAGTCAAAAATTCCATGGGAGTTTTGTATCAGTTAGGTGGGTTATAATTTCCAATGACCACAAGTCATTTTAGTAAAAATAAAATAAACATATACAAAATAAAGAAGTATGTTGGAATTGATAAACTGTAGCATGTCCGTATAAGCTTCCTGTGATTGGCTTTTTGGAAAAACCTGTGAAAAAAACAATATAAGTAAAAGGAATATGCGTGTGTATGTAAAAGAAGATTTACGGGGGCTTTACTGGCGTTACGCGACACTACCGTTTATTAATTTTCAAGTTCATTCACATGTTCGGCATGGGCAATATAAATAATCATTAACTTCGATTTAATAAATAGTTATGATTTTCTTCATTTTTGTTTATTTTATTAATTCTGCAATTGTTGATGACCTGAAAATTGCATATGAAATATCTGCTTCGATTCCGTTTTTGACCACATTAGTGGATTAAAGTGAGATAAAACTTTCATGTGAATTTTAACTCACTTTAATTATACTTTAATCCCAATAGCACTTATTACCATTATAGGACCACCATTATATACATAGATAATTTATTGATAGCAAGAAACAAATGGCTCTCTAATACTGAAGAGATATCATTCAGAGACAATATCTATATTGTTTATAGAATCGAATAAAAAAAAACAAATAATATATTTTATAGTTTCATAGAGACTAATAATAATGTAAATGAGAAATAATTCTGCATAATTTTTCAATAAATATTATTTAAAATTGCTATTTTGTTAATATTTTGCTCTACTACTTTGTTACAATCAATATATTTCATCTAAATGCAGTTAATCTTACGACAACAGCTTTTTTTTCTTTTTCTTTTTTTAGTTAAATTGTAAATTAAAGATAAAATATATTCTTTTTTACAGAAATTTTCAGAAATCTCAGAATTTTAATTATATCATTTGAAAAAATATTCTTCAGATAAAATAACACATTTTTCTACATAATTTACATAACATTGTAATTTAATATATAGGCCGCAATGTAATTTATACCTAAATTATAAAATAAATATAATCGTACATACTGTAAATAAAATACGGAAACTCTTTTCTTTCATAACACTATGTATATATACATAACACTTTCTTGTGATAAGTGCTAACAACAAACAAAAAAAAACATGGCTTAGATTACAATATTTATTATGCAATATTATATAGATAGATACATTCTCACTCGGATATACAGTCAGTGTCAAAATAAATTACCCAAATTCTAACGGAAAAAAGTATTTGCGCATTTTTTCAGTCTTTTACTGATGGGTTTTAACCGTTAACTCACCGACAAAATTACCATGAAATGCTAAACTTGAATTAATATTGTGGTTTTGGTTTACACTGCCAGTTATTTATAATATTGGTAGTTACCAAATCAACATGAGTTTGGCTTTGTCATATTTTACTGCATTAATTAGTAGAACACTTATTTGGTATGTAGGACATCATAACCTAATAGCCTAATTAAATGTATTTCAGTTTAGTAGATTAAACTTCAAGCTGCAACGTGATTGCATTAGTTATCAAATTTCATCCAATCACTGACAATGATATTTTTTTGTACTTTCGAATTATATCTATTTTATTGAGTCCAGCTATTTTTATTACGATCATATAAGTAGTTTGAACTTTTAATGGCAAACTTAAATTTTCCGCTGATCAATTTTTCATACACCATCTAAACACTAGGAAAGTATAATCCGTTATGCAAAATAATAATTGTAGGTTCAGGTATGTAGAAATAGATTATTGTATAATGAAGAGTTTCTATCGAAGGGATTAATTTCATTTCATTAACATTTTGATATAACTAAATCAGCTTATCAGACCAGTAAAATATTTTTTCTGAATAATAAAATATAGGTCATACACAACTCACCGCCATATTCAATAAAATGTACCTTTTGATGTTCAATTAAAATGAAACTGATATATATAAAGCTTGAACGCATCAGAGTAGTAGATTTTGTGGAACATATAATACATAATGCAACGCGCATATTTACTTATAATCATATTTATGTATAACAACTTCTAATGGGATAACAAAAAATTGTATTTTAATTGCCAACTTCAAATTGTATATAAAAAAACAAATTATATTTTACTACCCTCTGTACATTTCAGAATATATGAGTATATTGATTATATTGTACTGATTTTTATCGTATTCTAGAAACATTGTATCCTACGATGTAATATCATTAATTATTATTTCAGATTCATGACTTATTAATGATTCATCAGGCTGCCTAAAATCAACGCCTAGTTTTTTTTGTTTTTTTTTTTTGTACTTTTTTATATTCTATCTAAATTATGGCCGTGTTCTCACCTTCATACATACATTATTATATTTGTATACTATGTACAATAATAATAATAATAATAACAAGAGTAATAATGGTTAAAATATACGATGATAGAATATACTAGATATGGGTAAGAGTATTTCTCAACTTGACAAAACTATAATAAATATAGTACATTAAGATTTAACTATATCTAAAGTTAAAAAAAAAAAAACAAAAAATAATAATAATAAATAAATAAATTTTATTTTTTATTTTTATTCCTTTGAAATATGAATTGAACGCCTTTATGGGAGGAACAAAATTGTCATCATTTGCAGACTTTATTTCTTTTTGATAATTTTATGAAATGTTGAACACTTTTTTGCTCCTATATTATTCTATTTTTTTTTTTTTTTTTTTTTTTTTTAATATATAATACAATTTTACTATCAAGAAAGCAAAAAAAAAAATTTAACTGTCTTCACTTAGTTTTTAAAATGGAAAATTTTTTTAAAAATAAAATATAAATTTAAATATAAAGCACACATACCAGAATATTTAATAACAGTTACGAAAAGAGAAAATAAAATGGTTAAAAAAAGATATCTGATATGATTTCTTAAAATTACTATTTACATTTTTTTTATACTGGAAGTAAGAATAACGGAAGTAAGATTTAGAACTGTGATTTTCTTTAACGTCAATTCTGGCAAGGTAAATTAAATAAACCCAATTTCAGTTGATTATTTAAAATAATTAACACATATTTAATTATTCCAGTATTAAATTATATTATTATTATTTATTTATATTATTCATTCATATGTCGAGAACAGGACCTTATCAATCGTTTCAAGTCGAATTTCTAGAATAAAAAATAATGTTAAATAACCAGAAATATTATTCCAAAATAGAATTGCGCTCAAATATTTCTGTTCTGCACATAAAAAATCATTTTAAACTTTTTTGGTCAGAATTTTGAAATTAAAAATAAAATTTAATTAAATTGGATGATAAGATTTAACAATGTTTTTCATGAGTTCTGTTATAACATATTCTGATAATAACATTGAAAAAATAACATTTGAACAAATTTGAGTTAAGATTAATTTCAAAGCATATAATTTTTATTAAAATCAAAGCATAAGTATTGTCTTTTAAGATTCTTCTTCTTCCTCTCAATGAGAAACTTTTCAATATAATTATGCCAAAGGGAGAGACGTTGAAAACCTGCCCACCCTCTTTCGACAAAGGATCATTAGTATGGTATACTGACAATCCCAAAGAAAATGAATGTAATACGATTGGTAATATATGGAAAAGCCTCAAGGCTCATATTTATTCACACCTAAACTCTACAAGCACAGTTTTCCAAGCCAAAATACATGCTATAGAACCTTGTGTGCGAGAGAATTTAAGTGTGTTTTAAGTGTGCGAGAGAAATTACAAAAAACGTAAAATCTACATTCTCTCGACAGCAAAATAGCTATACTACCTATTAACTCATATACCATCACATCAAAGCTAGTATGGAATTGTTTAGAAATATACTTAAAACCCTGATAAAAACAATTAAAGCCGCAATAATGTGGGTACCAGGACATTCTATACTTTGCTTATGCTTTGAAATTAATCTTAGCTCAAATTTTTTCAAATGTTACTTTTTCAATGTTATTTCAACATATCTGGCAAGAACAGCATCGGATACGCTTCCATTGGACCAAGAACTATAGGATTCCTCTGAGCACAGTCTAAATGCAATTAAAAGCCTAGATAAAACAAAAAGCTGAGGATTTCCGGGCCAACATTTCTGGAAATCGTCAAGCAAAAACGCTCATGCCTCAGCGCTCGCTCAAGAAAACAAAAACTATTCTAGGTCTCAAAAGAAATACCTTTATATAATGGGTCTATCCGAAAACAACTTGTGCAGAATATGTGATATAGCGGAAGGATCTATCGAACATCTGCTGTGTGAATGGAAAGGGCTCGCTCGTAGCAAACTTCGCCACTTGGGAACAGCGTTCCCAGAACAATGAGAGCTATTCAGCAAACCATTGGAGAATATCCTCAGTGTTATCGCAAATCAGGTATCCTTAATGACTTAGACACGGGTTATTACAATAAGCCCATTTGCAGCTGCGATAGTATAGTGGACAGATTCTTCCCCAAATTTAACAATCTATCTATCTATCTTCCTCTCCATGATACTACAGGTGGTCTACACAGATAACTCCAAGGTTCTGGAGATCAAATTTTACATTATTAGTCTTCTCTGCGGCTGAGAATTAAAAATTTTACACTGTCCATCCGCTATGATAATAAATTTCAGACCTCTGAGACATTGAAATTTTATTTGCGCCAATATGCTTGTATCATCGTATAAGATTTTATATTTTTAATTCGAGAGTTCATATTCACGGATTCCGTAGGTACGTATCATCGGATTGACGTATCGTTCTTCCTCTTAAGTTTTATCAGATTTTTCAACGTTCATGTTTCACAACCATATGTATTATGACTGATTTAACTGTCGTTTTGTAAATAAATTATAATTTTCGATTTTCGTGTTACTAAATTGGATGGGTTTTTAAATCGAACATTTATTGGCTGCCTTAATTCTTTAATATTATACTAGTATGAGTGATAGTAAGGACATTGTACGGTTTGCAAAAGCCCAAAGACTAAGATGGGCTGGACACGTAAGTCGTAAGCAAGCAGTGGTGCTGAATAGAAAGCCTGATAGCAGCCGTGGTAGAGGAAGACCAAGAAGCAGATGGACAGACAACGTGAAAAACACTGCTCAAACCCTACAAATCCCAAATTGGAGACCTCACCCAAAACTGTAGCACTATAAGATGATGATGAATTCTTTAATTTATTTTAATACTACTCGTTTTCAGGGATAATAGTTGATCCAAATACTTTTTTTTTTTATTTTTTTTTTTTTATCTCTATGATTGTATTACAACTATCTTATAAATTACTAATATGCAAAAGGCAATATTAAAGATAACAATTATAAATTTGTGAAAATGTACAGATGGCTGGAATAGATTGGATGGATGATTTCGTAGAAGTACGTAGTGCACTTAATCATTTTTGTTTATGCAGTTCCACAAAATCTATGGATCGATGGTTTTGGGTTTGATATCAATTATTGGGCAGCATAGCATGCAGCATATTTCACAATAGTTTAAAGTGGGTTTGAAAGGGTTATATATTTTATTTATTTCTAGGTTTCAAGTTAATTTCGAATTTTTATTTAACTATATTTAAAATTTCTTTGCGGACAAATATTCTGGTTCTTAGTAGAAATTCTATCTTCGCAATTCAAAATACACTTCTACTCTATTAGCAAAATACTGAAAGCTTTTTTTGATGTATTAAACTTTAGGGATACACCAAAAAATGTAATACTTACATTATTCAAAACAATGATCACCAGGGTTTATCACCTCAACTATACTAGTATACCACCTCAAAAATAAAATTGTTAATATAAAAAATAAAAATTAAATAACAAAATAATAAAAACGATTTTTTTTTAAATAACCAAATAAAATATGTACTTTTTAATTACAATAGCATAAAAAATATTAAAGAAAAAAATATTAATAAATCTTTTCAAAACCGAAAACAAGTTTTTTTTAAAACCTTTTAATGAAGATTAAAACATTTAAATTTTATTTCACAAATAATTAAAATTTACCTTTTAAAAATATTTTTTTAATACATTAAAATGTCTACTACTCTAGATATTCATTATTATAATCTGTACAATAAAATCATAAATAAGATCAAAAATATTTTTTACAATAATTCTTTAAAAAAAAAAAAAAAAACAAAAAACAAAAAAATTCATAAATAGAAAGTTTTTAATACCCACCAAAAAAGAGGTGGATTTCGAAAAAAAAAATATAATAAATAAATTTGAAAATGTTGTATTATTAGTTTGACATAAAAATATATATATATATAATAATATTTTAATTAATATTAAAGTAAAAAAAAAAATTAATAATAATAATAAATTTTATTATGATTTGAATATTTTCATTTTCTTGGGTAGTATGCGTAGTATTACATACCGAGAAGTCACCACTAAACAGCAATTTAATCAACAATGAAATTCAACCATGATTCAAAATCCAGTTTAAAAAAATAAAAATTATCAAAAAATTTTCCTTAAATTTTAATGACATGATTTTGAAGGACAATATAAAATATCCGAGGTTTCATACATTTTTGGTTATTTTTTTTTATTACCTAAAAACAAAAACAAAAAATAATAATAATAATAATAATATTGATTATAATTTTATGTCCTTTTTTGTATTCTTGTTACATATCCATTCGGTTCATTCGGTTTTTAATTCATTTTTATAAATCGATTTCGTTTTAAATTAAATTTGTATTCTACTACTTATGTTTTTTTCTTCGGCCACATGACTTGTCGTTTGTAGAACCATAGAAGATATTGGTTTTGAAATTTATTGTGGTATGTTTATAACTTACTACTACTCAATATATTACGTATTGATATATTTTTTTTTCAAATTTGATTCTGAATTATCTTTAACTTCATTGTTGCCTAATATTAAAAAAGAAATAGTTGATTAAATTGTTTAAAGGCTTAAAAATAGCAAAATACTAGGTTAAAAAATAGAAATGCTCAGTAAAAAAATTACGTAATGAGTAAAATACCCTCAGTAAGATCTATTGAACGCGCAGTAGAAAATTACAACTTGCAAAGCAAAAAAAAAATTTTTTCCGCAGTAAAATAAAAATTAGGTTCATCAATTAAATTTGCACAGTAAATTTTGCTAATAACCGACTTCTTATTTTTTAAAAGGGGAAATATCGTTTCTTAATTAATTTGAGTAAAAGAAAGCGTTTCTATCCAAAAACATAAAATCAAAAATGACAAAAATTTAACTTTCTGGAAAATAGAAATATATTCCAATTTCCAAAAATTTTAGAAACTCGTGCCAAATTTGTGCTAATCCTTCTAAAAATGGGATATACCCCTTTTCCAGAAATGCTACAAAATGGTTAAAAATGTTTGTAACACCTTCTGGGGAAAGCGGATATATTCTATTTTTTCCTAAATTACAGCAAATCGTTCCAAATTTGTGATAAACCTTCTAGAAAAAGGTATATACCCCCTACGACTTATATTGGCTTATATTGTTATCCTTCAAACCTCCAAAAGTAATTTTGAGGCCTTTTGAAGTCATTGCAATATCGATTAAGATAACTAACCGTAACTTTCGTCTAAATTTATTGTGTTTCAGATTTATTCCCTATTAAATTAATCCTTTTCAGAAAGTATATTTTGTGTTTTTTACTGTAAATTTACTGTAAATTTAATTTAGTTACTGTCAATTTAATTTATTTGCTGATCATTGATTTTTTTACATTGAATTTACATCATTTACTAAGAGGGTGAATTTTTTGTATTATATATTAATATTTTACTGAGCAAAAAGATATTTAACTGTAAATTTAAATTATTAACTGTGCAAATTTTTTATTTGAGCTGAATTTTAATTAATTTGTTTTTAATTTTTTACTGTGCGTTTAATTTTCAGCGTTGTTTAGATATGAAACTATTGTATGGTATATTGTGCCTTCACTATCTGTTGCTGCAACAATACTAGTACGAGACGTGGATCGATAGCAATCTCCTACAACACAAAAATGATAAAACTCCGTTCCATGATAAGTCTATAGGCATTTGAAAAATTTTTCTCAGCAATATGTTTTAGCCTAATGACCAATGAGTTTAATTTAGATGAGTATATAATTCTCTTTTATATTTTATTTTAGGTAGAATTAGGTAGAAAAAGAAATAGATATATAAATGTAAAATATAACCAGATTTCGATGGACTTCCCTCAAATTAAGAACATCGTGTATGCCTATTTTATATAGAGGTACAACAATATATGCTGATTAACTATATTAGTTTTACTATATTATAGTGATTAACTATATTAGATGCCTAGTTTAAGCTAAATTAGTGATGTAATTGATTTTTTAATTGCAATCGAGGTTGTGTCCCTATTATTTAGTTTGTGGGAGTATACCTCCCTAACCTAAGACAACAAATAGGTTAATCGAGTCGTGGTATAAAAAAGGGACAACTAATTTTGCTAATTCCGAATATCCGATTATATATTCAATACCTTGATAGATATCAATCACTTGATATTTACTTGGAAATCAATATTAGGAGTTCAAACCGACAATATTAGAAACATTATAAGAGATATAAGAATGCTGGACTGCATGGTAAGTACGGTAAGTAAAGAAATAATAAAAATAATAAAAATTCAAACTTTCCCAAACTGATAACAAAAGTAACAATTTCTGCTCAGCTTATTTCAATTCCATCTAGCACATTTTCAATAGATTTATTACAATATACAATAGATGAGAAATTAAATATCCTTCATTATTCATGCACAGTATTTTTGTTGATTTACAGTAGAAAATTTTTGAGAACAACATTTTTTGTTCAAAACAAGACCTTTTAGCTTAGTTATTCAATTGGTTTTGATATGTTCATCGATGTCACAAAATAAATTTAATACGAATTTTAATTTTAAAATTAATTTACTGTTATTCCACTAACGGTATTTTTGTATATATAATAAATAATTAGAACCACTTTTTATTAGAGGGTCGGGGGCAGAAACAAAAAGAGGTTAATAATATAGTTTTCATATCTCATTATATGTGAAGAAAAGATTTTCTTATACATCTTAAATTTTTTTTTACATAAATATTTTAAATCTATAAAAATATTCGAATTGATGATTCGCTATAAAAATCATGGATTGAATTTTATGGATCATAAAAAATCCAGAATTTTTTTTTTTTTTTAATAAAGTTTAACTTTTTTTTTATTACATTTACTTTTTCTGTTTTCTTTAGTTAATTAAATATTGTATTATTTTATATATATGTATATAGAATGACCATCTCTAGATGTTTGTTGTAGATATAATATTATGTTAATGTTGTTAAGATAATTTAAATACATATTATATATACATATATGTACATTAAAAAAATTTTTTCCATATATTCAAAAATATAACAAAAAACATAAAAAAATAAAAAGATGTGAACCTAAGAGTCAATAATGTGTTTAAAAGGTGAGGTGACAAAATTGATTGTGGGTTGATAATATACATTGTTATTGTTATTGTGTTTTTTTTTTTTTTAATCTAATATATACTCAATATGACACCAAATATTCATTATTATTTTCTAAAGTAATAAATGTAAAAAGAAATTTTTTTATATTTAACTTTAGAGTGACAATTTGTTTCAAAAAGCTACCGCTGTTTTAATGTTCATTGAACAACAACAAAAATAATTACATTTAGCAACAATGTTGCCAAAAATTATTTTGTTATAAAAAAAAACACTTTTGATTCTATATAGTAAAAGAAATTTTTTTAAATATTTTTTTTTTTAACATTCCATTATGGTTAATAAAGGACACGTCTTGTTACTTAAAATTCAAATTTTATGTTTTTATTACTTATAATTTGATCATCACCATATTCTTATTTTTATTTCAAGTAATGATGGTGATTTTTGTTTTTATTTCTTTACAATAAAAATATTGTTGCAACATTTTATGTACACATTATTGTTATTATTTTTATTATTATTATTATTGTAAAAATATCTGAAAATATTCGCAATTTCTTTTGTAATTTTGTAGTGATCATTTTCAAAGTTACTACAGTTCTTAGTGGAACATTTATATAGGTATGTTCTAAGTCAACATACATTTTTTCAATCAAAATAATATTTTTTTACAGTGTTTAGATCTACACACATAATACAAATTATTCTTTTTATAGAATAGTGAGGTAGGTTGGATTGGCTTTTTCAATTTATTCCAAACATTTTTGATTTCATTATTCGATTGACCAATTTGTTATTAATTAATTATTTATGTTTGATAATAGAACCAATTTTCGTAATTAATCATTTAAATCTCTAATTTTACTACATAAACGATTTCTTATATTATTTGAGAAGGTTGTACTTATAGTCCGGACGTAAAGCCTATCTCTAACTAACTAACTGTAACTAACTCTGGACAACTGCAATGGAAAAACAGTATATCTGAATTTAGATAATTGTACATACGTTAGTGGTAGTTAAAATCTGTCTAATTTGGCTGTAGAGAATATTAAAAGCTTTTTCACATACCTATAGCGTTACTCATAAATCATTCTGCTTTTGGAAACCTTTGAAATATTTTTAACTTAGATTGGGCGCAGACAAGCAATTTTTTTGTTTTGCCACTGTTTGATTGCATAGTGTGCGTACTGGTTTTATGTATGTGCGCTTTCATATACATTAATGGAACACACATATGCAATCAAACAGTTTCAAAACCAAAAATGGGCTTATCTGCGCCTAACCTTACTTTCCATGCAATTTCTACAGAAGTATTTATATTAAAATGTTGGTATGTTCAGTGTTTAAATCAGATGTGAATAGTAAAAAATTTTAATCTATGCTGAATCCAATTTATTACTATCTCATACCTTTGATAAATCATAATTTCATAGCAGTATATTAGTTCCAAATAAGAAATCAAAACTATATCAGATATACAAATTTTAACTTATTATCTAAAAAGCAGTACATATTAATATTTCACTATTTAATTTCGAGCTTTTTTTTTTTGTCCTTTCAATTATATGCAATTTTCTGTCAAACCTAGTATTTCATTTCATTCATATTAGCATCACAATGATTAGATTGAACTAGATTAGACTAGGTTCAGTATCACTGCAGTTGTTAGGCGTATTTAAGCATCCCGCCCCTACTCTATTCCGGATCTCCGATGAATCTGGAAATAATTTTTGAGTATTTTCTGATTAAGTCAATTCCTTTGAAACAAGAAATAATCGTCAGCACTCCGCACTCACACAAAATATATTGCACCATTTCTATCTTTTGAATCAAATAGTTTTTTCACAATTATTGTCAAAGATTTTCCCAGTCTATATCGATGCTCATTTACTTCAAAGTGACTAGGGAGAAAGCTCGTTATATATCGTTTCTATTATTATAAGACAATTTTCACTACACACACACAAAAAATGTTGAGCCATTTCATTCTTCTGAACCAAATAGTTTTTTTTATAATTGTCAAAGACTTGTACATTCTATATCGATGTTTATTTACCCGAAAGTGACTTGGGAGCTCGTTTTAATACATTTCTATTATTATAAGACAATTTTCACACTCACACAAAATATGTTCTTTTGCACCAAATAGTTTTTTCACCATTGCCAAAGATTTGCCCAGTTTATATCGTAGTTTATTAAATTAAAAGTCACTTGGAAGAAAGCTCGTTATATTTCATTTATATTATTATAAGACAATTTTCACACTCACATTAAAAATATTGAGCCACTTCGTTCATCTGAGCCAAATAGTTTTTTCACAATTATCAAAGACTTATCCACTCTACTATATCGAGGTTTATTCACTTCAAAGTGATTTGGGAGAAAGCTCATTATATTCCATTTCTATTACTATAACACAGTTTTCCACTCCCACAAAATATGTTGAGTCATTTCGTTCTTTTGCACCAAATAGTTTTTTCACAATTATTACCAAAAATATTCCCAGTCTATATCGATGTTTATTTACTTGAAAGTAACTTGAAATTAAGCTTTGTTAATAATATTACATTTCTATTATTATAAGACCATTTTCTATATTAAGACAATTGTTTGTTTGTATTTCAACCTAGTATTTTAGTGATTTGCACCACAAACCAGGACTGAATTTATTTTATTTGAAACTTACTTACCTTCTATAAAAACAACTCAAATCAGAATTTTACTTTATACAAATTTGTCAACCAAATATTATTTTTTATTACTTAGTACCACACCTCTATCAATTCAAGCGTAGAAATTACAAATAAATTCATTAAATACTGAGTCCTTAGTATAGTGTTAAAAAAAATCGTATTAAACTAATAATTAATTTCAATTATAAATTTTATTAAAATTATTGTACGTTTGTCTTACAACTCAATTAAATACTCTTATAAAAACAATTAACTGATTTTTAACTACTCCTATTTGACCCTCCTACAAATTCATATATATATGTATATATGTTGTTCACAATTTTTAAAAATAAATATTTATCTTAAAAGATTAAAAAAAAAAACCTATACTGATGGTTGAAATATCTTAAATAGTTAATACTACCTATCCATCTGTTTTTTAATCTATATAGGGTGTACACAACACAATAATAATTCTTCACGTGTCGCTTACAAAATTCATTTGTCTAACCTTTCAATTTAATTGTCTTAACCTCGAAGAACTTACATATATATAACTAGCTAGGGTATCTACCTATGTGTAGTATATCTTTTTTACCTACTGTTTCGCCTTCAAATTAACTTTCAATTACATTTAAGATTATAAATGAACATATATAAATATACATTCACATATTTTAAACCTACATATTTCATGAAATAAAACCAAAAATGAAAAAAAAAAAAAACAAAAAAAAAACAAATAACGAAATATGACTTGAATCACTTGCCTCCTTAACAAAACAAGGATTCATTAAATTAAAATTGACGCACCTTTTTGTAGTTCATCATCAGTATAAACAACAACGGTAGGAATAATAACAGCGGAACAAAAATTTAATAATAATAAAAATAACTATAAACAACGGAAATATATTTTTTTTTTTAAAATAAAATATTAAAAAAAAAAAAAGAAAGAATAAAAAATAAATAAAAAATGGCATAATTTTTAATTTTTATTTATTTATATTTTTATTATTTATTTTTGTTTTTCTTTTCTTTTTTTTTTTTATTCTCTTTAAAACAACCAAAAAGGAAAAGGGTAAAAAATTGAGTAATTTTTTAAACAGCAGGCTTCTGAGCCTTATCTTATTGCATTGTTATTATTTATACTCCTTGTGTGTACACCCATCCTGTCACATTTTGTATTTCTTTATATTTATCAAGAATCATCATAGATATATAGACTTCCATATTTTTCTTATACCAATTTTCAGATCATTCACCAAAAATGAAATATTTTTAATATAGAAAAAAATAATACCGTTAATTGAATTGTCAATAATAATTATATATACGAATTATATATATAATAAACGAAGAAGTCATTGTTAAAATATTAAAGAAGGGTAGCGTCTGAAACATTCCAATAACTGGTGAGGTATCATACTACTTTTTTCAAAACTAATGGCTAGAATGATAATCTAAAGTTAAACCAAGCAAATTCAAGAGTAATATCCATCAGTACGGGTCATTGGCCAATAGAAAACCACACTGCTCAGATAGGTATTCCGTGCAACCTCCATTGTCACAGATGCAAAAATTAAAATGAGTCTAATGCTGGGTCAGACTCCAGACTTTAGGTGAGACTTTGCCCAAAAATATAAATATTATTGCGGAAAGTAAAAACGAAAATCTGATCAATCAAAACCGTCGCACAGAGTGATTCTAGTACTGAGTTCCTGGGGAGAGTAAAAATGAGAAAATGATCATCTAAAACAACCAATAACAACAAATAGATCACTTGAGTCGTAGTATCAAAAATGCACAATTAAGTGATAATTGGTTTTCTATGCAACTAGAATGGTCAGTTTATCTACCTTAAAAGCAACTAGACTCTGAGAACAGATACCATATACATTTTCACTGATGTGTGAGATGCACCAACACATTATGAATAATTCTTGAACATATTACATACATGAATTCAAGGCACATCTTATATTGTAGATTTTTCGAAAGTCTTTGACGGATTATACATCGCAAATATATTTATTAGTTATTGTACAAAAAATTGTAGCCATAACTAAAGAATATTTTAGCTAAGTCGCATATAGTATCCAGGACAGTCAAAAATTATTTTGAGGTGTGTCAGAGCAGATAGTAAGACAGTGGTTTAGTTTTGATAACCATTTGATATTCAATGACAAGACATTTATTCGAATGTACAACAACATACCGGACTATGTATGTTTAGTATCAAAAAAGTTATATAACCGAAGCGGAATAATAAAATCATATTTTAATACAACTAAAACCAAAATCATATGCAAAACTAGCTAATCACAACATTATTGATAGCTCACAAATAACCAGAAATGGAAGATATGGAGCATTTGAATTTAAGCATTTTAAAAGTATTTTAAAGCATTTTAAATCGTGTTTTAGCAATTTTGATTAATCAAATTGCAGTTTTTAGGGTAGATGTAATTTTGTAATACGGTACAGATACAATACAGGACAGGTATTGGACAACAGTCTTCACCGAAGAAAGTACCTAAAATCAAGTACTTTCCATAGGAAAGTAATACAACAGTTTTAGTTGAAGAAAGTACCTAAAATTAAGGTATACAACTAAATTTGAAATTGATATTTTAAAGAACAATGACTTGTTAATGCTAAAGTTGTAAATAAAATTTAACGAACTCGGCTGATCTTAAACTAACAACTCTCTTTTGAAAAAGTTGAATAAATGTGAAACTAACATTGTTATCAAATAGTGCTGAACATTAATTTTGAACAATTCGCTACTGTTTCAGCTCAAACTGTATTTAGAAGCTTAAAACTCTTTGAATATACTTCGTATTCGTAAGAGATTTGTTGGCATTTTTAAGACTTATTAATTGCTTTAGATAATACTCGCAATGGCTCCATCCAACTTTGACTTTCATTCTATCTTCATATAGTCCTTCATAATTTGTTATTAACTGTATTAGGTGATAATATTTTGACCAGATTTTTTTTTTTTCAGCCCTCTTGGGAGCCTAAGACAAATCAAATTATTACTCAACTCGAGTTTGCCAGATGATTTGCAATTTTATTTTGTTACTGATAATTTAAAGAAACATCACCAAAGCAGTGCAATTTATTTTGTCGTTTATTTAGAAAACAGTGCTGTCATGAGAAGTTTTCTTATTCTGATTTTTTTTTACTATTTCTAAGGACTATTTCCACATGCGCTGATTGAATTTATTGCCTGTCAAAGGCTAAATTTAATGGTATGTATGACCACCGTCACGAAAAAGATAAAGTTTGTATATCTTTTCTGCTTGACGAAAAATCGGTGCGACGGTTAATTCCGATTGATTATTAATCTGTCAAAACTCACCGTGATGGTACATCGGCACAATCCTTTTACATAAAAATAGCGCAACTCCCAAGTAATATATTTCTCTTTTCCGAATTCGATTTCCTGGCGAACGGACAGACAATATAAATTTTGTATATCAAACCATATTAATATTATTAATAGAAATTAGTTTTCGTTTAATTCAACTCAATTGACTATATAATCATTTTTAGATCTCTTTCAATCCACAGTTTGTTTTGTTAAAAACGGACAAAGCCTCAAACAAGAAGTCATCTTCTTATTTATTTTTGTTAATTTTTTTTTTTTATTTCTTCTGTTTACAGATATGATATAAGAGAAATGAAATGACGATTGAAATATTGGCACTATAATGAACAGACTTTACCAATGTCAAGTTGTTAAATTTTATCAAAAAATGTGGTTTTTGTTTTAGAAAACAATTTACAAATTGCTTTGTGCAAACTCTAGGATAATTATTGAGAAGTTGTAATAAAGTTATTGCAATTAAGTTGAGAGAGGCATAATTTTTTTTGATGGGTAGTTCTATGTAAGCGCAACCTCTTAAGATCTATTGTACTTCCCTGTTTGTTATTTTGGAATTGTAGGTTTATGTCTTTGATGAACATTATTATTGCTTTGATGTCAATTTCAAAATCGGGTAATGTGTATTCTTGGAAATAGTTATATTTTTTGGGAGCTATTATATGTAGATTCTGCATCTGTCTGTGTTCGATCTACCAATCTTGAACTGGTGCTTGTTAAATGCACCATGACCTGTGATAAACAATGTCAGCGTCCTATCATTGCATTTAGTCTTCCTGATTACCGGTTTCAATCGTTGGATACTGAATAAAGGCATATCTGCTTTGCTGGTAATTAATTGAAAGTCAGAAAGGAAGGTGAGGGTAATTTGTAGTGAACTTAACTGCACCGCATTTCTCTAATAAAAAGCAATATCAATTGTATATAGCTATAAATAAGTTTTTCTTATTTATATTTTTTTAGATAGTTGGTGGAATTTAATCTTTAAGAAGTGCTGGAATTTCACTATTTCTTAGGTTCGTTGTAATATTACATTACACTGTTGTATGTTTCTTTGGCAATCTTTCTTCGATCCAAAATCTCTTATTATTGTAATTTATTCAATAGACCGCAAAAGACTTGAACGCAATTTATAGGAATCTCAACTTTCTACCTAATAAATGCACTGACTTGATTCAACTACACTTGCCTGCAAAGTGTTTCCTGTATCCTGTTTTTCTTTTGATATATATAAGATTAAAGAAGAAAGAAAAATGTTCTTACAAAGCAAATGATACAAAGCTAAGTTTAAGAAGTATTCTAATACTATTATTTTTACTTCAAATTAGTTATTCTTCTTCTCTTTTCATTTACTGTAGTCATGGTGTAGTAACAATATCGTTATAGATTTTTAATGTGCAGTTTTCATGTTGATTCGATTAGCCACCTATGTTCTTGTACAGGATCAGAATAGAAATATTGGGTAATTGGACTGCTTAATCCGTTCGGGATCAGCCCGTTGGTCTTCCTTCGTTACTTCTACCTTCAACTACTGTTTATTCATTTTTTTCGACCGTCTGGGAAATGTAGCCAAAAATATGCCAGATAAGAGTGCTTATATTTTATATCCAGATCGTTTATATTGGAAATATACGATTATGGATCTATGAAACTCATAAAAGAATTAACTAACCGTATAGTTATACTTAATTGCGTATATATATATATATATCCAAATCAATTTTAAATTATTAATGGTATTATAATCGACAAATAAAATTTATAATATACCATTTGAAAAGTTTTCCAAGACAAAGGAGTAAGGAAAATTAAAGGAAGAAGAGAAAATATACACCGACATACTTACATTAATTTATTAAAGTTTTGGGTAAAGAAAATTTCGAGGCATATCAATTTAAAAACAAAAAGCAAATAACAATAATAATAAAAACAATAATACAATATAGTAAATATAATAAAGATAAACAATCATTTTAATGGTAGCTTATTTAGCCCACCCCTGTTTCGCCTTCATATTTATATGATGGGAATTATTTTTGTTAAAAATCTGTTTTTTTTTTTTGTAGTTTGTTCTCTTATGATTAGTTGTGTTATAGTTTAAGTTTATAATACATTTAATTTTATAATGCTAACATGATTTGGTCTGGTTAACTTTAAAATTAATTTGTAATTTTTTCAGTAAAGGTTCAAAGTTCGAATTTCTTGGATGCAATGTGGGGAATCGAAATTAGTTGTTTTCGCATGATGTATTAGGAAAATTTAGTGTACTTATTTCGAATCTACTAAATCAAACCAAAAACGAAATTAGAGGAAAGATCAATGACTTCAATGAGTGTTATTAAAACTTCGATTTAAGTAGACGAAAAACAATAACATTATAAATTGCTACTGAGACGTCAATGGGTCAAAAAATAATTAACACTAAATGGTGAAAATGTACTCACTCAATTTCACAAATTATTTGTCAATGATTTTATTAAAGAAGAAAATTAACTCATATTTTAAAGTCCTAGTTCTTCATTTAGTGGTTCATAATATTTTCTTTTTTAAATTAAGCCAAACATTAGGCTTTAAACGATACCTTTATAGATGAATGCACAGCTTGGACTAATTGCGGATTGTAAAAAGAAAAATATCCCTTTGATTGGTGGAGGGATATTTTGAATAAATTTGTTTTGATTACCCTTGAACTTTTAACGATTGTACGTAGGTATTCTTTTGTATTGTGGAAACGTTTTTGCGTTTGTTGGAATATAGTATTCAATTTTCGAGCAAATTTGAATATAACTGGATTCAATAAACAGTTTCGAGCCATCTAGGAATTTGCACTGAGTAGAGATTTAACGGCGTAAATGGTTAAGCGGTGGTATTAGGGTTTTACTTCGTCTGAACAAGATTTTCTGAACCAAATTCAAATAAACTAAAATTTCAAATAAACCTACTAATATAAACGACGATTTTCAAGTGCGGTTCGTGATGTACCGGTCCATATCATGTAAATTGTATTCCAACTTAAGTTGTATGTACAATTTAAAGATATTTAGCATGTCTTCCGGAGAGACCTAAATTTTGCAGCGACTCTAAAAACCCAAACATCTTGTGGCATTTTTGGCATCAATGTCAAAAATATGATCATTCCATATCATTTTCTTGTTGACCTGTATGCCCAGGATATTCAAGTGTTCAACTAGTAACAAATCACAATTTTATCGCCCTTCTAGGAATAATGTTAGTATTGGGATGAAGAGAAAACTTAGTTTAACTACAAAGTTTATTTGTTACATATTCTTTGACGGAGAGTCTAAAAATTACATTTTCTTTGACGCAGAATCTAAGAACTACATTTCTTTGATCGAGAGTCTAGACATTTTCGTGTTGAAAATCTTCAAAAACTAAAAGTCTAAATTATTATTCATATTTTGTTGCCTTTTCTATTTTCAAATATTCATAAGAAATTTTCTGTAAGTTAGATTGAATAATAGGTTCTAAGTGAAACATTAAAATACAATACTCAGAATTTTTATTAATTATAAGATCCATATTTAAGGCGTGTTGTCCCGTAGAATTATTTGTTTAATACAGGACAGTACATCGTCCCGTATTTCTCTCATATTTTTATATTCAAATTAATTTTTAAGAAAAAACACAAACCTGAAGTCAAAATTTTAAAAATAAAATATTTCTTAGTAAAATTTTTGTCAAAAAACTATAGTTAACATATATGTATATAAACGTAGTTTAAATTTTTGCTACGAAATGTCAAATCAGTTGCTTCATCTAAACAATTTGCATTGAAATTTTTTCATATTTAAAAAAAAAAAACAAATTGGATATAAAAATATCTTAATAATAGTTTAATTTTGTTTATGTCTACTAGCTTCAAATGGTCCAACCGTATTAGAGTATTTTCTTTGATGAATAAGTTATGGACTGTATAAAAATCACAACTACAACTAAAATAGAATCTTTAAAATCGATATTAATCACAGAATACAACTTTGGAATTACGTGTGATGTAAAAAATTTGATGTAATTTTGAAAAAATTATTTACATTCATCAGTAGAAAAATATTTAATTTGAATTTTTATAGTTTTCAGTTTTTATAATGTTCATGTTTAGCTTTAGTTTTAGATGTACAGTGTACATTAGTCTTATTTATAAATTAAGTTAAGTGTAATTGTAAAACACTCTATACGAGCTTTAGCTCTCTTGAGTTCACAAAAGAAATAATTAAAATTAAAATTAAAATAAATAAAAGAAATAACAGAAGATAAATAATTGAGAAATAATGCACCAATGAGGTGATGAGCTAAATTTCTGAATTTACGAATATTTTTTCAATTATTATGTAAAAATCTTTTTGTTTTAACTTTCAAAATTTTATTTTTTTGTTTATTAATTTATCTTACTTTGTTTATGTATTGATTTTGCATCATTATTTCGTTTTTGGTTAATTTTTTTATTTTATAGTTTGTTTTAATTTTAATTTATTTTTAAATACATAATTAGTTAATTATGAATTGAGTTCATTTTAATATTGAATATTTTCAGAAATAAAAATTACAAATTTTGTGTCCTGTATTTTTTTCTGAAATAAAAATGGTTTTACTAGAAAAATGAGCTACTCTAATTTGCTACCTACATATTATAGAATTTATATTTGTTTAAATTGTTTTTGAAATAACAATTCAATTAAAAAGTAAATTTTTTTCTAATTCTAATTTTCTAATTTTTTCACAAAAAAAATGTATCAATCTATAAAGGTGTGCCATACTATTACTTAATGACAACCTACTTATATCATTATCTATCCTATATTCTATCTTATCACACTACGTATTTCAAATTTCATATTAACCTATTGTTGACAAGAATAATACTTCAATGCAAATCGAATTTAATATATATATATATATTTTTCTTTATTTTTATTGTTTTGTGTGTTCATATTTATAAATGAAAAAAAAAAAAAAAAAATTATAATAAAAAAACACTACTTTAGGATATTTTCAGACAGGACTAAAAATATCACTAATAAATGATCGTTAAAAACTCGTCATAAATTGGCATTTCAAAGGATTAAAGAATATAACTTAAGCTGTGAATAATGCGTTTTATTATGGTATATCATTTTTACTTTATAATGCATAGATATTCTTTTCTATACTTCTCTTTTTTATTCCCCCCTCCCCCTTCGACACAACTTTTTACCATTACTAATATATATAATTGGATACTGTGTAATGGTTACGGTTAATGGTTTAGCTAGTTAAATGTAATTAAGGATTATTAGAATATATTCTATATATATATATATGTATATTCTATATATATATATATATATATATTAATATAAATGCACGGTTAAAGTTTAACAGACTACCTGTAATAAAATTATGTATTATGAATAACCAAAATAATTTTTTATTTTATGTTGTTTTTGTTTTTTGTTTTTTTTTTATAAATCTATGGAAACAAAAATATTATGATTTTACATTTTAAAGATTTTTTACTAGATTTTATTGCAATTTTTATGATTAAAAATGTAATTTTCTTTAAGTGTTTAATATTATGTTATTTTTATTTATATTTATATATATATATATATTTTTTTTTATTTTATTTTATTATTTTTAATTTTGAAATTTGCATATAAGTTAAGTTATAAAACCAAGTCATCTTAAAATTCTTTAATGTTGTAAAATGTTAGTATTTATTTTTAATAAAAAAAAATTATTTTCAATAAAAAAAATGTATTTATTAAAATAAAGAATATCTTAACGGAATATGATGTAATAAATAAAAATGTTCTTATGTTATTTTTAAATGTAGCCATGTACCTATATGTGCGTATATAATCATAGATAAATTTTCTTTTTTTTTTTTTTGTTAATACATTAAAAATTACAAAATGAAAATTGCACAATGTAAGATATTTGTTAATATTAAATCAGAAAGGAATTTAAAGAATTTATAATAATGTGTATTGTGTATTATATGTATCTCTCTATGAGACTGCATTTTTTTTTGTTCTCTAAATTAATGTGTGAATTTTAGATTTTCTTAGAAATTTCAATGTGATAAGAATTCATATTAAAATTTTTGTATTTAAAACTTATTTAATCTTATTTTTTTAATCTCGAAATCGTTAATTTTCTTGGGTCACATAATTGGGATTTGTTTAATAAAAACTCTGAAAAAAAAATGTTAACTCATGACTATATTAATTGGAGCATATAGATATATAAAGAGATTGATTTTGTTGGCTTAAAACTGGCAATTGAAATTCGTTTCTAGTAAAATTTTTTAGAATGTGGAACAAACGTGTTTCCTCAATGCAAATATGTACCTGCAGACAATCTACAAATGTAATATTAATAATTTTTTTCAAAATTTCTCCACTGATCAAAGGGATATTTTTCTTTCCCCAATCCCCGATTAGTCCAAACTATGCATTTCAAGCCTAATGTTAACTTACAAACAAAATACAACAAAATAGCTCACAATAAAGAACTTATAAATAAATCCAATTAAAGTCAACAAATAATGCCTCACTGACTTTTTTTTTTTCTTTTTCTCTACGGAGGTGGCCCTAATATGTCAGAGCCGGCATGTAGGCTTTTTAGCCCTTTATGTCCTCCACCCCTCAACTTAGTCGACCCTTTTGATAAAGGCCAATAGGTTTGGGGGATTTATCCTGCAGAAGTTTTCTGAGGTTATGTAGTACGTTTCCAGCAGCCTGAGTCTCAGCCTTGAAAGAGCTAAGCACTCTTCTACAACTTGTGTGGAAGTTTCTTCCTCTTCCAGATAGTGTCTACAGGTTAGGTCGTCCCTTAGTGTTAGTCTACACATGTGTTTATTCATGTGGTTATGACCAGTAAGTATGTCCACCATCTTCCTGCAGTCTCCTGAGAGTTTATTGAGAGTTAGCAGGAAGTTGGTTATTTTGGTGTTTATTCTTGGTGCATATATTTTGGAGACCCTGTGGCCTTCCATACGCACCCAAAGAGTATTTGCTTCCCTTTTCAGGGTGATTTCTATTGATAGTTTAATATTACCAATAAATATACCAACTGCTGGTTCCGGGCCATAAATGTTTCCCACCGTTGATCTAGCTAGTTCGTCAGCCTTCTCATTTCCAGTCAAGCCACTATGACCTGGTATCCAGATCAGTTGTACCTTGTTTCGGAGCCCTATGAAGTTTAGGGCTTCCGAACATTCTCCCACCAATCTAGATTTGATGAGGTTACTTTCAAGAGCTTTTAAGGCAGCCTGACTGTCACTAAAGATTCTAATGACTTTGTTAGACCATCTTTGCTCTTTTATTATATTCACTGCTGCGTTTATGGCAAAGACTTCAGCCTGGAAGACTGTGCAGTGTTTGCCAAGAGTGTTTGCCTCACTGACTTAGGGATATAATATGTCTCATCATATGTTATACTCACTATATGACATGCAATTATGGAGTTATAATCCGGCCAAGTATGAAATAAAGCATTTATGAGATTATGATCTTTGAGCTTATGTCACTAAACCGATTTTTCGTATTACAGTTATGTAATCATTATTGAATATATCTGATGTTCCATAGCATTCGTATCAGTTTTTCAAGACTGGAACGAGTCGCAATTTTAGTTTTTTTTAAGATGGGAAGGAGCCGTTATTTTAAAATATAAATTTTTATTAACTAAACCAAGGGTGCTCTATGGATTGGTGATATTTTCAACTAGCGAAAATAACTGGATATAGGTTTTTAAAACCGGAGATTCGCCGAAATCGAGATTTTCAAATGAAAAGAGGTAATTTTTTATGCAAATTCGCATTTCACGTAAAAAAATTAAAAAATTAATTTTTTAAATTTTAAAACTGCGGCTGCTATACCTCTTACAAAACTGATACAAACCGTGGGACACCCGGTATAGATATTGACCAACTTATTATTATTAAAGCACTTTTTTTTATGATTTTTTTTATTTATTCTTTCTTTCGAAATTAAATTTTTGTTAAATCAGTTTTTTTTTTTTGTAAATTGTTTTCTAATTAATTGTTTTTAATTTATCTTTATGTTTTTTATTACAAAGAACAGCTTACAACTACATATATCTTTTTTCAATTTCTACCGTAATGTAATATTTTTGTATTATATCAAACAAAACAGTTTTAGTTTTAACTAATCGAATTCTAATACAAAGGGTCTAGGAATGAGACTATAGTAAACGACTCTAATCATGAGTTAACAATATGCGTAATATATCTACCATTTTCATCGACATTATTGTTTTTCAACTCGAATATTATAGTTTTAAATCCTTACTTGATTAGTTTTAGCATTAATATAGTCTTAAATAAGAAAATTTTTTTTTTTGATTTTTCATCGAAACTAATGTGTTCCTCCACTGAAGCCTCTGGCAACCGCTTTCCAATTTTCAACTTGTAACTTTCGCGCATCATTTTCTACGCCCATCTAGTTCTCGGTCTACCTTTGGCTCGATTAAGACCAGGACGATAACTATATATTTTTCTTTGTACTCTTCAATCTTCCTTTCCCCATCCGTGGCCCATCTTAGTCTTTGCGTTTTCATAAAATGAACAATATTTTCATCTTCAATTAAGTTAT
This sequence comes from Argyra leucocephala, assembly GCA_963942445.1. NCBI lineage: Eukaryota > Metazoa > Arthropoda > Insecta > Diptera > Dolichopodidae > Argyra > Argyra leucocephala. Next base: position 161,997,041 of record OZ012678.1, read on the forward strand.
CAAGTTTACTGTTTGCCCTTCTTTCATATTCACCACTCTCTAACATTCTTGAAGTGAAAATTTTTCTTCGTATTTTTCGGTCGAAAGTTCTAAGCGCCTTTTCATCAGCTATTGTCATTGACCAAACCTCACAGTCGCATGTGGCTACTGGGCGTATAATAGATTTATAAATTGTAAGGTGGGGTGGGTATACATCTCGATAACAATTTTAATTGCATAAGTTTCCAGTTTGCGAAATAACACTCTTGTTGCCCACTTGAATTTTATTTTGCATGCCATAGTGCATACTGTAGGCATTTTGAATATTTGAAGCTTGATATTCCCATCAAAGTCATATTCTGCAGTTGTCTTCTTCCGGTTTCTCTGAACATTTTTAGATACTTCTTAGTCCTATGTTCGTTAGTTTTTAGATCCACTTTAGATGTCCAAGCACAACGAAAACTTCTGACAAGGCTCTCTATCACAATGTCGTCTTCATAGGCTACCTAAGTCAATGTCAATAATATAAAAAAAAACAAAAGAATAGATTAAGTATGTTTTTTTTGAAAATGATTTATTTCACAACGGGAAAATCTTATTTAAAGAAATTTTAAGGATTGGGTATGAATGTTTTGAAGAATTATGTTCTTTACTTGTCGGGTTGGCTTAACCTTTTGTTTACCTTAACTTTTTAAAATCCGTAAATTTGTAATAAAATAAAAAACTACAATAGTAAAATTTCACGTCAAATACATTGTCAAAGCATATATCAAATAAGTATTTTTATGTTAGGGGTAGGGTTGTGAACAAAATTTAATCGCTATAATAAAAAAGTCGGTCCATTTTTCCCCCCCTTAACCCCTTAACTTTATGTGTTTTCCCGGAAAACATGTTGTACTTGAAAATTTGATCTTCATACAAAATTTAATTTTATAAGACCTTTCACCTTTTTGCATCTTTACATAACAACTTTCCATACAATTCCTAGAACTTCTCAGGAATATTACTAAACCCAATTATGTCTTACAAGTATGAACATTTACACTTATATGTTACGAAAACTTATACATACATACTGTATCAAAAATAAACAAATACGTATTTTTCAGTTTGTCGAAATTGGGGCTGGTTCGGGTAGCTATCGTACAACTCCCAACACCCCTCAGAATTACTTCTAAAACCAATTGTATTACAGACATGAAAATTTACATTTCTTCATACAAAGTATTGAAGAATTGACTGAAAAAATATTTCCGAATTTTAGGAAAATAAAAAAATTACATAGCTATGTGAAATGGCTATGTAGCTACAAAAAATGTGACACTTCGTCTTATTAATCAGAAACAACTGCAGAGTATTCCAGGGGGTCCATATATTTACAAATCGATAGATACAGTTACCAATGAAAATTAACTACCCAACGGACTTTGTTTATACGCAATGGATTTGGTATACCTATAGGGTTTTATCCTCACCAATTAGAATTAAAAGGAGAAGCTCCAGCTTGGTGCTTCTACGAAATTTGACGCAGTCAAAACTATGGCACTAAATTAATAAAAAGAATTTTGCATTCTCATTTCATTGAAGCATAAATTCAAATTGATTGTGTAAAAGACGTTGTGTAAAAGAACTTATTTTTATTTCAAGAATACCGCAATAGCAAGAAACGTGTTTGTTTGTACTCCATCAGAAAAAACCCGAAATATTGTTTCCAAAGAAATAATTTTAATATATAGGCATAGTTTAAAGTTGTAGTATTGTTGATTTTGTTATCGTAGTGAAAAAAAATATTAAAATATTTTTGATAAACCAATTTTTTTTAATTCGATTCATAAATCAAACTTCATTGAAGCAAATTCTATACATTTTGTGTTCGACCCGGACAAGGTCTGGTAACTTTGCTGGTTTTATTATAAATAATACATTTTGATTGAACACAACATGTTATAAAGCGTAGTGTTAGAATAGGTTATTAGTCCTTTTTCCGTCTATCACTTTACCTTTCTGAGCCAACGATATCCCAATCTCATACATAATATTATATATATATATATGTACCTCAAATCAATATATCAAACATCAAAAATACAAAAATCACTAAACGAAAATAATTTTAACAATTATTAAGTACCAAAAACTAAACTTTAACTCATCTCCTTTAAATCCTATTATTATTATTTTTTTGTTGTATTTTTGTTGTTCTTATTTTTTTTTTAGTTGTAGGTACTTCTCGTTTTTTTTCTATGTTATCATCAGGTTATTATCATTATAACGTAACTGATGACGGGACGTGTTCTGATCTCAACAATGTGATAGCAAACCGTAAAAATGAAAATGAACAAAAAAAAATAAAAAAAAAAGCGAAAAGAACGGGGCGTGCTTGTTAATTTTAGTAGTTTAATGTTTAATAGTTGATCTCACACCAATTTTTTTTTTTTATTTTCATTTTGTTCTTTTCTGTTACTTACCCTCTCTTCTTATAGCTAAAAGATATTGTAGAGATGAGAATGTTATAAAAAAAACAAGGTAAATTTTAGTGAATCGCGTTAGTTATCTTTTTTTTTTTTTTTTTTTTTTTTTTAGTAACATTTTATAACTAGTAAATATTGTGTTGTTGTTATTTTGTTTTTTTAAGCTTATTAAATTGACTGTACATGACTATCGTTAGCTCATAGCTCATCTTAAACTACACAATATATTTTGTAGATGATACACTATAATGATTTTATGTGTACACACAGACTTGTGTAATTATATTGAATATTGGAATATCCATGATCAAAGTCTTCAATTCTTATGGTCATCATAAGTCGTTAAAAAAAAAAAAAACATTTATTTATTTTTTATTTTTTTTTTCTAAAATATATATATTTTGTTTAATATATAGGTATATATTTTTAATACAAATTGTGAGGGCGATGCGTGTGGCTATGATTAGTTTTGTTTGATTTTATTTATTTTTAGTTTTTGTATTTGTTTCTTTTTTACACGCTTGCCTTAAAAACAACAAAATGCGTATAGTTTGTATGAGTAGGATTGTGTGTTTCTTTATAAAAAGAATTAAATCTATACAATAAATAAAAAGAATGAGTGCATATTTTGCGTTTTACTTCACAAATACCTTACCACATTCATTAAATAATAGCAATATAAAATAAATAATATAATGTATAAAATACAAATCTATGGGAACTGAATTGGAATCGGTTACATTAAGTACAAAAATCAAAATAACAATTCTTAACCTTTATGTAAATGAAGAAAAATATCCTGAAGAAAGTATATTGATGATGATGAAAAGGCGTACTGGTGCGTAGACCAAAAGATAAAAAAATTGTTGTTATTATCAAAGCTATAATATTATTAATTTCATTCATTTGGCACAGTAGAAATCCGACATGGAGAAAAAGAGGAATTTGACATATGAGAAAAAAAATAACTCAGCCTTAATCTTAGACATCGCTCAGGCTTTCGATAGAGTTTGACATGATGGCCTAATATCTCAACTACCTCTTGTAGCTCACAAATTATTACAAAGTATCTGTCAGGTCATTTAAAGTCAAACACAAACCAATCATAACTAAAAAACATCAAATTAAAGCTGGCGTACCACAAGGTCTAATCCGGACTAATGCAGTATTGAATATATGTCTCTGATCTCCCAGAAAACAGTCAAGTGTTCCTTATTACTTTTCCAGATGAAACGGCGTTATTGGCACTGACAAATGTCGAAGAACTGCATTCCGAAAGTTATAATCCCATCTGGGAACATGCGAAAACTGGCTCGCGAAATGAAAAATTAAAGTGAATGAAAATAAGAGTATTCACTTCACCTTCCATGGAATAGAGAAACATGTTAGCGTACCCGGACCAAAGCTGTACTTAATATTTACCGCTAATCTCCCAGAAAACAGTCAAGTGTTCCTAACTACTTTTGCAGACGACATGATGATATTGAGGACTGACAAATGTCGAAGAATCACATCCCAACAGTTCTAATTCCATTTGGGAAGAATCGAAAACTGGCTCGGGAAATGGAAAAATTAAAGTGAATGAAATTAAGAATTTTCACCACATCACATTCACATTGAACAGAAAAACATGTCCACATTGTTAACGGTATAGAAATACATACCTCAATCCATGAAGTTGTTGTGAAATACTTAGAAATTCGGATCAATAAAAGATTAACCTGGACGAAGCATATCGATATAACAAAAAAGCAGGTTAAACTAAAAATGATTTTTCTGCACTGGCCAATTGGAAACAAATCATCGTTGAGCCTGGAATTGAAATTTCTCATCTACAAAGTAATCCAATAACCAATATGGTTTTATCGATGCCAAATCTAGAAAAGCATGTTCAATGAGAATGATTACTAATGCGGCATGGTATATTAAAATTCCCAACTTCCATAAGGACCTAAACTTACCTATGGTTGAAAAGTTATTGAAACAGAAACAAAAAATTACGGGAAAGTAATAGTAGCCCACTCCAACTTGCTAGCTAGACAAATCTACCATCATGTAATATACTGGGGAAAACAAATTATTCAATTTAGCTAAATCAATATAGTGTTCTGTCCACTGGGGCAGACCCAATTTTCAGTAAAATTTGGTCTATAAAATGTTAACACTTCTTGCATTCTTTAGAATTGCAAAAACAAAATTATTGTTATTTTCCTTTGAAATCCAGTCCAATAAATTATAATTTTCTAATAAAATCAAATTTAGCCTAAATAAAAAGAAATTTTATTGAGAAGGAAAACCTTAACGAAGCCCTTTAGTAATCATTAGAGTGAAGTGATGTGTGCGGTATGAATAAGCTTGAAGCATTTAAAATGGGGGCATACCGTAGAATACTGAAGATATCATGGGTAGATCGAGTGAACAATAGTGACGTTCTAAGTAGAATATAGGTAGAGACCGTGAGTTGTTATTAACCATCAAATGCAGAAAAACCACTTATCTTGTTGATATGATGCGAAATGACAAACATCAAATACTAAAACTGATTATGCAGGGTAAAATTGAAGACAGAAGACGTGTTGCCCAAAAACAAATATCAAGCTAAGAAACATCAAGCAATGGAAGGGCCTCCGAACGGTGGAAGAATTAATTAATTAAAAATGCACGCAGCGAAAAGTAGAAAGAGCTTTAGAAATGTGATCCAGTGGATATGAAGCTTACGAAGAAGTGATGTCTGATTTGAAAACTAATGATTTGTAAAATAAATTTTTGATTTTTCACTACATTATTGGAATATCTTACCCTTATTTAACATCAAATTGTAGGTCCCAAATCTAATAGAATAAAATATATGTTTTGTGGAATATGAGGTATTTCTGTTTCTATGTGGCTTTCCTAATGTATTAAGATTGTCTTATTTTTTCTATAATTTTAATGTCCAAACATATTTGCTTATACCAAAATTCGGAAAAGGACCAAAAGCAACTGTATAGTAGAAATCTATTATTTATTTAATAAAAATTTGTCTGTAGAAGACAAGATATTCTATATAAAGGGGAATGAATATATTAAAATCCGACAAACCGAGTTCGAGATGTATAATCCAGTGATTAGACATAAATTCAGGTCACCCACGCATACATAGCTAACGCTAAGCCACACGCACTGTATAAAGAGTATATGTATATAAAATTCCGCGTTAGATGGTTAGGATGATTTGACATTAGCCCAGTATAGTTCCTTATCAATCTGATATTCAATTTTTAACGTAGTAAACACGTAATGTTATTCTTGTTAAATTTTTTTACCATTGCCAGAACCATTTCAGATCTATTGTACTTGGGTTCTTACATTTTAGAAAACTCCAATTGGAAATATGGAAATTTAAGTTTTAAAAAATAATCACAATTTAATTACAGAAAAAAATTAAACTCAATTCGAAATTTAATTTTTAAACAAATTGAAATTTTATTTGAAAACACTGCAATTTTTATAATCAATCCTATTGGCTTAAACTTTACGAGACCTATTTATTTATTTATTTATTAGTATGTACATATGAATATATACAACTAATTTAACACTTTATGATATTTGGGCCATGAGACCTATTAAAATTTGCAATTCTAAAAATTCACAAACTACAATCGGGACACAATTAAATTCCCAGCCAGTTTAGGGTTAAATATATGCACATATAATATTTTAACAACATTACAATGACGATGACGACATTCTTAAAAAGTCTGAAAGAAGAAGAATAAAAAACAGAAAAGAATTAAAAATATCTTCAGAAAAATCTTTGTAGTTCATAGTTTTTAGGTATTAACGAAAATCTCATAATCCAAGAGTATTATCCAAGTTTTGAAGTTTTAGTCATGAAGGAGAGTAAAAGTTGTCTTTTTATTTTTATATAATATTAAATCTATAAATACACATGTATTTTTATATAATATTGTAGAAATGAAAAAAAAAAAAACAAAATAATAAACAAGTAAAACAAGTAAAACAAAATAAACGAAAATCAAGATTACATCCGCCACAGGATGAAATCTGAAAGGAAAAAAGTAACCACCAAAAGGTAACTTAATTGATTTACGTGATGTGTTGTTTTATTGTTATTGTTATTATTATTGTTGTTGTTTTTTCTTTTTTTTTTTTTTGTATGAAAGAAGCGGTCTTGATAACATTTTGGAACTGACTGCGGTTGACTGAATATATGCTATAATTTTACAAATATATATTATGTAGGTAATGTATGGAACGCGCGTAAGTAAAAGTGGGTGTTAATGAACCTTAATTTTTTGTTTTGTTTACTTTTTTTTCTGTTTTGTTATACCCTTGTATTGTGTATTGTGGCCTATTAAAAAAAAAAAAAAAAAAATAAAGAATGAAAATTTTCATCTTACCCAATTATACAATAAAGAGATATATCATTAAACCTGGCGAGTTTTCAGTTTTTATTTTATTTATTTTTTTTTTTTTTTTAATTTTCATCACGAATCAGTTTTGTGTACACATATATATATATATCTACATATACTAAAATATATGTGAACATTTATGTAATGAACGAATAAAATACCACTTTATAATTTTATTTCCGTTCTCTAGATTTATATCATAAATACATTGTATATATACTTTAGATACGTGAACATTTTATTTGAATCCTTGTTCTCTTTTAATTATTATTATTTTTTTTTTTTTTTTGAGTTATGTGTGATTACAACAATTTCTGGTAAATCCAGGAAATCATCCCAAACAAAACAAAAAAATAAAATAAAACTATAAATTATTTTATGAGGTATGAATTTTGTTTTGGGTTTGATTTTTGTTATTTTAAATTTTCACACCTGGCTCGTGCCTGAAGTTAATCATTTTTAGAATACAAATTATATATACATATAAAATATATATTTATAATATATATTTATATTTTTTTGATAAACTACAAACTGAAACAGCTACTACACTGCAAAGTATGAAATGAATTTAGAATTTTAATAAAATTAAGATTTTAATTATCAAAAAAAAAAAAAAAAAACCCAGAAACCAAAAAAAAAGATTTATTAAAAAAACATAAAGTGTATAGTAAAAAAGTCCCGACATGTTAATATTTTATTACAAAACACTACAATGAATATTAAAACAAAAAACCAAAAAGATTATATTGAAATTTTAATAAAGCAGGTGCGCAACAATGGACGGTGGTTTTGTACAATGCGTAACCGTTAAAAAAAATCAAAGAAATAATTTATAAATCCGACTCAAAAAAAAAAAAAATAAATATAAAAGATATTATCTTGAGATATATTATATGTACATGAAAATATTTTTTGATTTATTTTACGATTGTATTTGGATTATAAATTTTTGTAAAATGAAAAGGAAAAATTGTTGATTTATTTTTGACAGTTAGGAAAGTCAGTAAATATTTTGATAATTTTTGTTTTTTGTTTATTTTATTGTTTTGCAGTTTTCAGCAATATTAAAATAATTATAAATTTAATTTTGTAGATTAAGTAACTAGCTATCTTCAAAAAATTGGATATTTGAATTTATGTGTTTTGGGGTAGAATTATTAAATATATATACCACCCACAACAATTTACCACCCACAAATCTACAAGAAATTTTTCCACATTTCTAAATAGATGATCAATTGAGGTAATATTTATTATCGGGTGGTGTTATATTATCCTTCCCAGGGGGAGTATCTCATATCTAATTTGTTAAGATTTTTTTAATGTTGATTTTCGTCATCAGCGGGGTCGAATTAAGTAAAAAAATTGTCATTTTATATTTTTACCTGTACAGGTAATAACTTGTCCTCATATAAGGACAAAGTGTATAAAAGGTGATTTCTCAAATTTTGTATAGGTGTAAATTTTAAACTTTTGTATAAATAATTAAATCATTTCTTATTTTAAATTTGTTCTTTATTCAGACTTAATTCAATAATATGATAAATATCAAAAACTATATAAATATATCTGTCAAAACAAAAAAAAATATAAAAAGAAGCAAAAATATAAAAGAAATATAAAAAATACTATTACACTAAAAATGTCTATTATATTTAATTTTTTTGTTTAAGTGGTATGGAAAACTTCGAAAAATTCTGGACACATTTGTACCATATTGAAACACGAGCAAACAAATCTAGTTATTCTAATACAATTTTTTAAACAACCAACGTAATTTTTCATAGATCGACGAGGTCATAATGATTTCTCTTACGTAGGCGAATTGAGTCAATTACGGATTTTTTTTTTGTTAAGATGGTCACACAAAAGACCGCTCAGATGGTCTACCAGGCTTACAAATATATTTCATAAAATTCATATTCTTGTACGACTTTGTTTAAGAGTGTTTGCAACTTCGCTTTTGAATATAAGTAAATCTTTGTAATCATACATTTGTTTCCAGGTTATCCATGCAATTATACAAGAAACGTTTAGAAAATGATAAAATGCGCATATATCATCTTCGATTTTGAGGATGGTTGCAATATTTGGCTATAAGAAATTTCATTAAATCTACAGGACTTATATATTTTGTTGTAAAATATAAATTCCTGTTTAATTAATAATATAATTCAAAATTTAATAAGCAACTAAAGTGAAAATGAAATAATAGAAAATGGAAAAAATGAATAAAATAAAAATCACGTGCAGTTGACTCAAAATATAATAATACTTTATCCATAATATAATTGATCACACCACTAATAATAACAAACAAATAGCCAAATCTTCCTTCATTATCCAAAACATAACTCAAAATATCATAAATCAATAAAATTACTAATTTCTAGACTCAAATTTCTAATATCACAGTTTATCTTGATGTTGTTTTTGTTGTAAAATTTAATTTTTATTTTATATTTTTTTTTTTTTTTTTGTTTTTCTTTTTATTTTTGGATTTCCTTTTGTGCTTTCTTTTTTCGTAATTAATTGTCATGCTTAAAAATTTTTTTTTTTTTGTTTTCATTTCAATTTAATATTTAACCAATTTTATTGCACTATAAATTCTAATAATTTTTTTTTTTTTTGTTTTTTTTGTTTTGTTTTTTTTTTTTTGTTTGACAATCTACAGTGAAGAAGATTTAGTTATTCCCTGCATCCAATAAGGTACTAAAAACTGTTGAATGTAGGTAATGACTGTTTTTTGTTCACTGTATTTTATACTATAGTGTATGATAATACAAAATTCTTGTTAGTGTCATTTTTATTGTGTTCTGTCATGTTCAAAATTAATTTTTGTAACATTCGTGGCTTATCAACGAATTTCCATGATGTCGAAGCTCATCTATATACTGAAAAACCAGCAATTTTAGCATTAAGTGAAACTCAAGTAAACAGTGAAAATAATAATTTCAACATTAATAAATATTCACTAGTTCCACTTTTTGTTCCCCATCGAAGGGTCGCCCTATATATACGATCTGATGTTGCTTACAATACTCTTCACAATTTCAAGAGCTCCAACCCATTGTTCCATTACATATGGGTTAAAATCCATGTTGGAAAGCACATCATCCACTTCTGTTTTCTATACAGATCACCTCAATTAAGTGGGCCCGAAACTATTGTGGAATTAGATAATCTATCTGACACAATCAACACGATTTTGGAAAACCATCCAGAATCTGAAATTGTGTTAGCCGGAGATTTTAACGTTCATAATATCAACTGGCTCAAACATTCCAGTCGCAATACTCCCGAAGGCACGCAAGTTGAACTTTTTCTAATTTACACAACCTTTCTCAACTTGTAAAAAGTCCAACAAGAACCCCGGACCGGATTGGCGATAAAATGAATCTCTTGGACCTATTTCTGACCTCTCATCCCGAGAAATATTCCACATTGGTAAATTCTGGACTTGGCAAATCTGACCATTGTCTTGTAAATGTCAGTTTCTTTACAAGCACATTGACCAACCAAAATGTACATCCCAAAAGATTGATCTGGCATTATAATCGAGCCAACTGGGATGGTCTAAACAATTTTTTAACAAGCTTTGATTGGTCCTTGTGTTTCCAACATAAAAATGTTGACTTTGCTACAGACGTTGTTAGCAAAACGATTAAGTTAGGTATGAAAATTTTTATTCCTAACTCGTTAAAAAGTGTAAAAAAATCATCCACGTCGTGGTTCAACGACGTCTGTAGGAAAGCTATTAAATAAAAAGAGGTGGCATTTGGAAATCTCATGGCCAATAAGTCAGAGGAATCAAGGAAGAATTACAACATCGTCAGAAATAATTGTAAAAAGGTCATTAACAAGCAGAAGTTTTTACATACTCAAAGGTTGAGACAAGAAATTTTATATCTCCCTAACACTAGTAGAACCTTTTGGTCCTTTGCTAAAAATGTCATGCATAACTTTTGCGAATCTTCATTTCCGCCACTAATAGACCATGACAAAGTAATATCAGATTCGGTTGGAAAAGCAAATTTATTTGCCAAATTGTTTTCTGTTAATTCCACTCTTCCCCCAATGACTCAAAATCCACCTTCAGTTCCTATAAGTAACTCATCCTTCGGAAGAGTCTACTTCAGAACTCGTGCCGTTGTTAAGGTACTTAAGAATCTGAATATCAGAAAGTCTACCGGTCCCGATGGCATCCCTGCTATGGTTCTAAGACATATAGCCTTCGCTATTTCCAAACCATTGCGCAACTTATTCCATTTATCCTACTCTACAGGAGTATACCCAACCCAATGGAAGATTGCGCATGTTAACCCAATTCCCAAAAAAGGCGACAAAAGCGATCCCTCCAACTACAGGCCTATAGCTATAATATCGATCCTCTCCAAAGTGATGGAGATCTTAATAAACAAAAAGCTGACCAAATATCTTGACAGCCAAGGTATTGTCCACGATAGGCAATATGGATTTAGATCCCACCGGTCCACCGGTGATTTAATGACATACCTTAACGAGAAGCTAAATATTTGCTTGCACAATTCGGGTGAAGCAAATATTGTGGCTCTAGATATTTCTAAAGCTTTCGATAGAGTATGGCATAGCGCATTATTAGCAAAATGTCAAGCAGTAGACCTGGGTCTCTCTTCTCTCAAATGGATTGAAAGTTTCCTCTCGAATCGTACGATTCAAGTCTTAGTTGACGGATTTAAATCCGATCAATTCCAAATAAACGCTGGTGTTCCCCAAGGATCAGTTCTCTCACCTACCCTATTCCTTATATTTATAAATGATTTGCTCCAAACCACTTTCAATCCAATCCACAGCTTTGCAGACGACAGCACCCTAGTAGCCTCCTACGATTTTCATAAAAAATCTGAAGCTACATCCACCGCTGTGTCAACCAAAAGAGACATCATGGCTAGTTCCCTCAGCCACGATTTGGTCGCAATAGCTAATTGGGGCATAAAAAACAGAGTCGAGTTTAACTCTTCTAAAACTCAGAGCTGTACAATCTCCCGAAAAATTTCCATTTTTGATCCTACTCTTTTGTTTCAGGAAGATAAACTTCAGCGGTTTGAAAGCTTAAGCATATTAGGTATGCACCTTAATCGAAAAATGATCTGGAATGATCATATATTTGATGTTGCAAAAAACGCAGCCAAATGTTTAGGTTTTCTTAGCCGCTGCAAGGCTTACTTCTCCCCCTGTGACCTCTTGAAAATCTATAAAGCTTTCATACGACCCAAAATGGAGTACAATTCTCACATATGGGCTGGCGCTTCTAGTATTGCGTTAAAACATTTGGATAAAGTCCAAAAATGGGCTATTCGTCTAATCAATGATCCAAATGTGACAGCCCATCTTGCTCCTCTTGGACATCGTCGTATAGTCGGAGCTCTCTCACTTTTTTATAGATACCTCGTAGGCATCGGCACATGCTCAGTGGAAATTAAATCTATATTACCTCCACTTAAGCGTTTCCCTCGCGAAACACGAAGGGCAGCATGTGCTCATCCCTACACCATCGAGATCCCTAGATGGCAAAAGACAAGTTATGGAAATTCGTTTATAACTTCAACATCCCGAATGTGGAACCAAATTCCATCTTATGTGTTCCCAAAACATGACAAATTTTATATTTATGACCTAAACAAATTCAAGACGAACATTAACACCTTCGTTCGTAATTGTCCTCCTTCCCTTTTACCATCCTCCTTTCCAAATTTTCCTTTCCCTCCCTAGCCAAACGTACCAATCGGTATAAAAGGTTCCCACCTAGTGTTTTGGCTATGCATAAAAAAAAAAAAAAAGAAGAGATAATTTCAGGTCTGGTAACTGTAATGTTTTTATTGAATTTTCGACAAAACCTCACAACTTCCTCTTGTTGTCCAATACCATCAAATGATAATTATGACATTAACACATTTGTTGTCGAGCCATCTTTCAACAATATTTCTATCGTCAGAATATTTGAAAGCTTTTTGACCGTTTCTGTTTAAAAATATCGCAATAAAATGAAAACTTATTCGAACATCGTCATATTTGTTTTTTTTTTGCAAATAAACATTTTGTCCTCATATGAGGCACCTATTTTAAAACTCTGTAATAATGAGACTTATCAATATTTTTTCATTGTCTTTTTTTAAATAACTTGTAATTATATTTTATATAAAAAAATGTTTTAATGGTCTAATAAGCAAACTTCAAAATTGCGCTCCAAATCAACAAACTTCGTTGGCTTCAAATGAATTTTATAAATCAAATAATTTTTTTTGTTCATTCATTATACTTTATTATATATTAGAATTTATTACAATTAAGTAGTAAATTAATTAAAACTAAAATTCAAAAACTTAAAAAATAGAAAATAAGCAAATATAACAATAATACAAAATTAAAAGCATTTACAGAATTCAAAATATAAATAAAATTGTTAGCAAATATTCTATTGCAAAAGAAAGTTTCGAATGGAACATCACAAGTAAATTATTCGATATTTGTGGAGTAACAAATTTAAATGTAAATATTAATTTGGAAAACTAAAATCTAATATATATAATAAAATAGAATATACTAATTTTAATATGATTAAATATTTATGTAAAAAATAATTAAATTTAAGAGGTAATTAACATTAAAAAAAAATATAATATATAGAAATGTGGATTAAATTTATAGATAAAACTTACAAAATAAGTAAATTAATAAAAGAAAATTTGCCAAAAGAAAATAAAAGAATAAAAATTTTATAAACTAAACTATATTAGAATGAAATTTATATGAAATGAATTTAAAGGAAATGAAATGAAAGAACAGAATAAACAAAATTACATAATATATAAATATCAGAAACAGTATACTAATATACATATAATATATATATACACTGAGATCACAGCAATTTCACAATGATTTTGTTTGAATTAAATCACATGATTAAACCTAACAGATAAAATTTTTTTGCTTAAAGTTAAATTTGAATCAAAAATAAATTATTTTACAAAAGGTGCAAGATAAAATTCTAGATGAACTCTTTCTGATTCTCATAGATTTTCTTTAAATTTTAAAACATTGCATCAATGTTAATATATATATCAGTAACAATATTATCTAATAACTCTTATTAGCTCTTCAACTTCATGCCAACTAATATTTCTGAGCCAATTTTTAGTTTTAAATACTAAAATAAGTGACTTAATAACTATACTAATACAGGTCGATTAAAATAAAAATATATTTCAAAGAATTTCATATATTTATATATTCACAAAAATCAATATTAAGAACATGAATAATGTTCAACATTAACTCTATTACACAATACATGACATTAACTGTACAATTAACTGTTATATGTGAAAAATTCGAAATAATATGAAAGCAGGATACCATACAAGATAAAACTATTTGAGTGTTATTATTAAAATATTCACCATAATATCAATAATAATATATATTTCGTTTACGAATACCTACAATCACCATCTATCTAATTAATCATATTTATCTTTTCTATATACCTACTACTCATGCTATCAGTGTTAAATTTACCTATCCATTGAGTACACTATACATAATTTACGTTGTGTAATATAATTTTGGTCACAAATTAATACAAAAAGATGACATCATGACATTCCATTTATTTGTTTTGAAAAAATATTTATTCTAAAATTCTAATGTTTTACTTAATATCTATATATGCATTCTTAATTTTATCAGCACAATAAATTACTAAAATTTCTGTCCAAAAACATGGTTAGATATGACAAAAATCTAGATTACATAGCATGCAAAACAACTTTCATCTTCAAAGAATTCTTATATTTACACAACTCACATTTCAATTAAGGTATTTCCTACCATATAAAAAAAAATCATTTTCCATTATTCTAAGAGTATTTTTATTTTTACTAGAGTAATACAAAAAAAAAAAAAACTAAAAAATTTTCCACTTCATAAAGTGTTTTTTTTTTTCTAGTTCAACTTTAAAAAAAAAAAAATATATTTTATTTTGAAAAAAGCAAACAATATCAACAATAATTGTACATAGATGCAAATTAACATTGAAATTGTATACCTATTTTAAATTAAAAATAAAAAAAAAAAATATTTGTACTCTTAATTCCTACATACCGTGCCCATATGTGTCAAATAAATTTATTAAACAATTTCTCATTTAAATTCTTTCAAACTTTAGAACCCACATTATAATAAATACTATACACATACATTCAAATATATATGAATGTATATAATACAGAAAATTTACATTTTCCACTCAGATTCCACTCAGGAACCAAATGAAAAATTTCAAATAGAAATAATTATTTTTTGTTGTTATTTTGCTGTTGTTTTTGGTTGTCTCAGTTCATACATCAAAGTACATCCGGTTATTTATATTCAAGACGAAAGGAATAAAGACTTCTATTCCTTTTTTTTTTATTTGTAATATTTTCTTCAAAATTTATTTTAATTCATTGTTATGTTCGCAAAAATAAATTTCATAGGGTATTATAGATTTACTTATTCTTTCATTACTAGATATATCTAGGTAGATCATTTTGACTAGGATCACCCGGATGCATTGTATTGTTCTATTATCTAAGTTAATAACTACATTATAACCATCGTCTTTATATATATACATATCATATATATATATATATATGCACATTTTTTAGTTCATCATAATGTCAGCTGTCATATAGGTCTTACAGAGATTTTTATAGCTTTATAGAGAGTGGGATCCCATATATATTTATTTTTAAATAGCTAGCATATATATTTAGACTTTTAGAACAAGGATTATTATGATGATTTAACCTACTTTAACCTACAGATATTTTGTACGAAGTGAATATTACACTGAGATCACAGCGATTTCACAACGATTTTGTTCAAATTAAATCACATGATTAAACCTAACAGATAATATCTTCAAATTAAATAGGAACTCGTCATGTTGATCAATTTTTCAATTTTTGTGATGCAAAAACTTCACTTTAATCTCGTCATACAAAAACAGTTTAAATTTTTGTTTGAAACGAATACTCTGAACGACCTCAATACATTCTATTGCTGCGAGCAGCACTGTTAAAATAATTTTCTAATTTCAACTATATTTACATTTAAATTATTACATTATCAATTAAAGAATATATATATGTAATAAAAAATATCGACTTCAGAACAATTTATATATGCTTAAAGTTAAATTTGAATCAAAAAAGGCAAAATAAAATATTTTATAAAAGATTTCTAGAAGAAATTTTAGATGAACTCTTTCTGATTCTCATAGTTTTTCTTTGAATTTTAAAGCATTGCTATTTAGCGGTAGAATGATTAAATTGATTGTAGCAAGCAAAATTTTGTATAATACTAGCAAAAAATTATATAGAATATCTAATTTTAAATAACACATTTCGCAAACATGCCAGAAAGCTAGAACTCTTCTTATATAGCTTTTCCGGAACGTGTAGAGACGTGTAGAAACTCTCCAATACCTACTCTGCAGCTATTCTGGCTTTTATCGAAAAATGAAACCGATCTAGGAGCCTTCTTTCTGTACTCGCTAGGTATGACCTTGAAGGTACTAAAATCAAAGACTGCTACCGCTTTGTAAAAAGCTCGAAATGATTCAATGAGTAGAGTCTTCCGCAAAGAAAATTCCCGTGGTATCACAATGAACCTTACCAGTCTAAGTGTGTCGGCGTACTCTCTAAAACCACTACTACCTACCTATTATTTTAACTTATTTAGTAAACCATTAAGACAATTAATTAGATTATTAGTTCTACCATTTTTAAAATATTAAATACATTCGTTATATTCATATTGATACTATGATTGATACTATTATAATATTTCCATTGAGTAGATTTTTATTTTATCCATAATGAATGATTAGAATTTTAAACGTAGCATATATTCGCAACACCATAATCGTCAGCAGAAATTTATAGAATTATGATGAAAATAGATTTACTAGATAAAAATTTGTATAGGTTCGACGAAACCATTTTAAATTTAACATTGACATTAAATGTAGCCAAAAGGTACACTATAGCCTTGATCAATCCATTTTGGAATTTGCAGACATTTAATGCCTGTTTTTTTAATATATCGTATTCTCAATTTTGTGATCACAACGTCCAGCATTCATAATATTGTTGTGTGTTGTATTGTTGAGTTAACACTGGCTTTATTGATGGCAACAACAGACTAAATTCAATAATGGTAATATAATAGCTTGAGATATTACTACAAATATCTTTTCGAAGGTTCGTTGTTTTGACCATTCATCACTACCTTCGCCAGTAGACCTTCTGCTATTCTATTTACATGATATATCCAGTTTCTTTGCTGTTTCAACTCGAACGGACATATTTTATTTAATGTCCATCAACTTTATAATTAATGTTAAACTTATCTATATTCTACGCTACGATACAACAACATCGACATATTTAATATCTCCCAAATTATTCGTTGTAAAAGCCAATATATAGATGATCTCATCGACTCAACAAAAACATTTAATTTTTTGTAAGATAAATTTTTAAACTTATAAAAACATTGCGTATGCGTATCTGAATTATGACAATACAACTGGTTACATATACTCCATTACAAGTACTCATAAAATTAACATAATCTTATACCTATCTTAGAGTTTTCCAGGCTAATCATGATTTTTATTAGTTTTTTTTTATATATATAATTCATTATATTATTTGACTTTCGATTAGTTTCACACAAATTAAATGGACCGTACAATTCAAAATAGAACAAACCCAGAACAGAAAAAAAATAGAACCAAATTTTTTTAATCTCTATATTTTATTTTTCTATTCTGAACCAATATTTATATTTTCTAATCAGAGTTGACATTTTATTCTTTATAATTTTTTATTTATTTTATTTCTATTTCTTTTTATTTTTTTTTAATTATATTCAATATTTAAACGTATTTTCTATTTTAGTAAACAAGTGACAACATTTCAACAAAACTATTGTTATATTAAAATAATCAAAATAATCAAAATAATAATAATAAAAAAAAATGTATATATTTTTATTTAAATAAACTCATGGTGATGGTAAGTCCTTCTAAATTATGGAATTAAAAAAAAAAATAAAAAACTGAAAAATAAATAAATAAAAAATATGGTGAACATGTCTCAAAGAACATTTTATGATCTCTTAAAATCACATTTATAAAATAAATCCCATATGTACAAAAATCAAAATGAAGTTTATTGTAATTTATTACATCATCTCATCAGGCAGGAGTGGGGGATTCTTTTATTTAATTTTAAAATTATTATTTTTTTTATTATTATTATTATTTACTTTTTTTTTTGTTTTTTTTTTAATAAAATATATGAATATCAGCAAATCATAATATTTATTTATAAAGTATTGCCATATTACATTTACTTATAAATGTTGTCTCAAATGTATATTTTTTCAAACTCGTGTATATTCGATCTACACTATATTCAAACAAGAGTTATTCTGAGTTTGAAAATAAAATTATCGATAACACAACTGCGATTAGCTATTAAGAATGAAGAATCCACAAAATATGAAGGATACCCACTCAAAAGGGCTACAAAATGTAAATTGCAAAATTCTGTGTAACAAAATTCTAGAATACAAAATTCTAATTACGAAATTTTAACATTTTTCATTTCCGTGATAAAGACAAAAATAACTTTTAAAGAAAATCAGAATTTCGTAACTCAGAATTTTGTAAGCTCAGAAAAAAATTTATAATTGTGTAACACAGAACCTAAATACAACCTCACAAAAAAAAAAAAAAACTAAC
The DNA here is from genome assembly GCA_963942445.1 of Argyra leucocephala. Classification (NCBI taxonomy): domain Eukaryota; kingdom Metazoa; phylum Arthropoda; class Insecta; order Diptera; family Dolichopodidae; genus Argyra; species Argyra leucocephala. The sequence goes on from OZ012678.1 coordinate 162,015,757, forward strand.
CATCATCGAAATACACAACACTAAAACAGACAATGTAGAGCAAGGATCAATGAGTAAAAATCCATTTAAAAACGGCTTGGAAATACTGTATGTTAACGCCGCCGCATAATTTGAACTTACCCTATATACGAAGTTGGAAATGAACACATGAAAATTTAAAAAGAAGAGATTAATATTAAATACCAAAACATGAGTTTGCCAAATCACTATCACTGCTTGTCAACCAAAATCAAACTTATTTCATATACCCAAATCCTGAATTTAATTTGAACGTATTATGTTTACCAAATATATGTGGATGCAACAACAACAAAAAAAAAATATATATATACATATATATAGGTGATTTAAGAAAGTTAGATTTCCAGATGTAATGGTAGGTAGGAAGTAACTATTCCAATTGCTTCCGAAAAACCAACTAGCACTTAATTGTGTCTTTTTGATACCACAACTCGAGTGACCTATTCGTTGTTATTGCTTGATTTATGGCATCACTCTTTCATTTTTACGCTCCCCAAGACCTCAGTGTTAGAGCCACACAGTGCGATTGTGAGAAGATTGATCAGATTTGTGATCTTGCTTTCCGCGATAATACCTATACTATTGGGGAAAGCCTTACCTAAAGTCCGGAATCTGACTTTAGCTAATGCTGCTATATGTAGTCAGTGAAACAAAATATTAGACAAACTAGATACAAATATAGAAGAAAAATTTAAAAATCATGAAATATACAAATGTGAACCATTACAGCTCCTGAACAATCAAGAAATAAGTTTTTCTGGTCTTAAAATAAATAAATTAAAGATTGCAGTCATCATGAAGAAAAAAAGCCAGTCAATCAAGAAAACAGTCCACAATAAAATTATTGTTAAAGATATGTGGTTTTCTAGATTAGATCACACTAGAATAAGAGTGTTGTTTAGTAGATATTAATCTACACGTAGTACCAATACTACACCAAGTCGTTTCTAGAAAATGCCCACCAACATACTAGACAAAAAAAACCGGATTTATTTAGTTCGCAACAAATTTAACAGAAATTGTAAAATATTTAAAATCAGAAACAGAACAGAAAATAATAAATTTAATTTCAAATAATTAAAACGTTCCAATCATTTATAATTAGTTTTGGTTATGTTCTTGCTAGAGGATCAAAAGGAGTGTAATAGAAGTGTAATAGAAGCAAATTTTGAAGAAAATTTTACAGGAAAAATAAACTCAGAAAGAAAACCGGTTTTCTAATCAACATTATATATTATTTGTCGAATCATTACTGAATTTATTTCCATTATAATGGATTTAAAAGAATACTGGAGCTTGTAACGAAAAATGAAATTTAGCAATGTGCCAAGCACGTTCAAACTCCCCGGGAGATAAGATTCGTTTGTTCTACTCGACTAAAAGAAGCACAAGCGACAGAAGAAAAACAATAGTATAGGTAGTAACTATTTTGTTAAAATAATGATTACAACAAACTCAAATATAGTCTCTGAACTACAATATCTAATGTGAAACCCCATATTCCCAAAAGCAGTGAAAATAAAAAATGATGATGACCATGAAAAAGAGTATACAAATTTCACTACTGTCAATATAGATACACACATCAGTAATTTGTCATCACTTGCCAAAACAAACTTTTTACACCCGGTAGGTATAGATAATCAAACTAATGCATTGGCAGTACATATAGAAGAAAATAATTTCGTATAAGCTGGCAACACATATATTCGGGAACTTCTTAAATTTTATCATATTTCTTTTTTAAAAAAATCCATTCTTCTTCTCAGACTTGGTTTATACTATTATATGTTGTAAGAGTAATGGACATTACCAAGGATGTATTAAATTGTGCAAATAAATTGCGAAACAAAAAAACAAAACAAGAAAAAAAAATCATCCCGCGAAAAAAGAAATTGAAAACAAATAAAAAAATTTCCACCAAAGGTGCATTATTTGTTATTTTTATTTTTGTTTTCCTTTTTTTTTCTTAATGTTACGATGTAAACCGATATTACGACAATGGATCATAAAAATGGTTTTTATGGTGTTATCTGATTTTTGTCAGATTTTGCGCTAATATCAAGTAAACACAATAAAGGTGGTGGTTGAATGTTGAACTTGGTTTAATATTTTGGTACCGACATTTCGATAATTAAATAAACATACATGTTTGGTATTCTATTATAATATACTCGTATATTATAATACATGTATATATTATAAAAATATGATATAGTAATCTGTAAAATAATGTAATGGTGTAAATCTGAATATCACTTCAGTTGTATTAATGGAAATCATATACAAAATATATGAAAAGTGAAATTCAAAACCTAAAATGAATGTTGAATTTTTTGGCATTTCATAAAGCAATCAAAAAGATAAAATATTTGTAGAAGATTTAAAGAAATACTTCACGAAATTAAATGCTTTAATTATTTTTTTTAATTTATATAATATGTTATATTATAAAATTAATAGATAAGTATACAGATGTAGATAAATAAATCAAATTAATTAATTCTATAATTAAATTGTGTTAGTTTGAAGTGTTTACCTATTATGATTCAATAATAAAACACGCATGTAACCGTTTGTATAATTGAAAACACAATAATATCTACAATGATTGGGTTCATAAAATTAAACGAAGGAGCTTGAAAATTGACAAAAAATGAACAATTTATATACAGGGGAAAAATCCCAACCGTCTAGCACGGCAAACTTTATTGATGAATTCCGTTTATTATGGTCGTGAATGAACTCAACTTTATACAATTCTAAATCCGTCCACATATTTTATACCACTTATCAAGTTATTGATAAAATCTAATCATCGTAGATCCTGTCGTATACCTCCTTAATAGGCATAATAAATAAAATCTAATTTTGTATTTGAAAAAAATTATAGATTAGGCCACATTACATATTAATTATTATTATTGTATATACATATATGAAATGGGTTTACACTACAAAAGCCGGTCTACCCTAATTCCCGTTTTATCAAAATCATTTTTTTTTAAATTCAGTAGTTTGTTTTTTTATTTATTTTTTGGACAAATTTGATATACACCTCAATACACAGTAAAATTCATTCTAATATTTTAAATAATTCACTTCAAGTGACTGTGGGTAAAAAAATTGTGACCTCATCGACATCTACTACAGTTTCGATTGACCTGTATTTATGTACAGTGTTTGGTAACATCGTAAATATTTGATTATTTATTTCGTGGACATCTTCATTTTTAGCAGCAAGAATTGCCCTCTCTCGTAACCAGTTCAAATTATGATAGTTTTGGAAAACCGCCGGTTAAACTGTATATATTAACTCGGCGACAGACAACATAAATTTACGAAAGTTGATAACCATTTTATCTTTCTAGATGATTCAATATGCAACAATTTAAGCTATTTAAGCTGATAAGCTTAACGATGTTAACATGGTTCATATTTTACATTTCCGTATTCTCATTCTCATTTTTGTTTTTATTGTTGGTGAAGGAGAAGCTTTAATAATATAACTAATCGGATCGATGTTCATCGTTTAAAGGCCTCAGTTATTAAATTTTTTGATTATTTGTAAATAGAAGCTTTATAAGTAACCGATTTTTTATTTCCTTATTTCTTATGCTCTATTATTTTTAATAGAGCCTCTGAGCTTATTTGCTGGTATGTAACGCATTTAGTTTTCTAAGAGTTGTATGACAGCTACCAGAACCAGTTATAATTACAGAAAACCGAGCAATATATATAATTTCCAATTTTAATAGAGTATTCTTGGTGGCTGCTAGGTATTTAAAAGATAACAAAACCATTATTTCAGAATCAAATTTTGAAAAACAGTAAAACACATATTTATTTTTAATAGAATAACAGAATACAAATTTTGAGGTTTGCTACATCTTTGGCCTTTGAAATATTGTTGGCGTATATTAGAAGGTGCATGGCAGCAGCCCGAGCCAGTACCAACTTTGGAAAACCATAAAAGGCATATTTAGTTATTTGCGACGTAGTACCAGTTTATAAATTTTCACGTCTGTAACATCATTGATTTCTGGGCACACATATATACACACATACAAACATTCTTCTTTATATAATATAAGAATTCCGCTATTTAAACAATTTTGTTACAAAATCTACAACACTTTAAATTTTTTAAAGCGTTAACAATATTTTTAAAAGACATTAAATAAAAATAACGGTATTTATAATTTTTAAAAAATTTAATTATATTAGAATTAACTATATAGACACCGACCACCTCAAATTTAACAAGTGATAAATTCAACACATTTTGTATTCTAATATTATTATCTTAATAATTGAACGCTTACATCTATACAAAAAATTTTGGTGTAGCTGAGTTCAAAGGAAATTTAAAAATATTAACCTTCACAATTTTGTTTTCCTATATATATATATTTTTTTGATAAGAAATTTGATAATAAAATCTTTAATAATAATATTGTTTTTAAGTCGTGCTGTGACTAATGTATTTCTTCCCTTGATTCACATTAGGAACAATACATACTCATTTTTGTTTTTGTTTTATTTCTATATATTCTATATTCTAACTTTTTATTTTTATATTCCAATTATTTTTAAAATGACACTTTTATAACATTTTTATTAGAAACATCCTCCTTGCTGTGACCGAATGGATTAAAATTTATATTAATGTATGATGGGTATAGGAATATGTATGTACCATGTAATAACTAGGGATACCACATTTTCAATATAATTGGAAAGGACTGTATTCGTAGTTCATATAATAATGAATAGTTTAAACTCGTCTGTTACGAATGAGTCGTCGAATTAAAGCTAATTGTATTGTATAATAAATACATAAATTAGGGCGAGAAATTAAGAGGTCACATTTTGCAAACCATTATTATAGAATTAATATTCCATAAGTCCGGGAGTCGAACCCGGGACCTTTTTATTAATAGTCAGTACCATAATGACCGGCCTACATGGTGTACTAACATATCTGAAAGCAAAACAATTTAAAAAATCTTATAGAAGAAATAAAAATATAAAAAATTTAATTTTTGCAAAGACTAAATTTTATTTTAAAAAGCACGATTATGATAAAAGCCGATTATGTTTGTTGTTGTTTTTAACACGTTGACTACCAATGAGCCACTGATGATACATATTAAATTTTCTTCCTCATAGACCAATCATAACTGAACATATTATTTTTCCACCTCCAGAGTCCTATGAGTTACCGGTGATACATTTCGAACCTAAACTTCAAAGTCATATAATATGCAAGTTATTTTTTGAAACTATTTCAAGCAAAGAAATATTTTTGGATCACATTATCATAATCACAATACGTACTGACAACTCTAGACCTTTTATGAGCTACACTAAATCCGGATTGACGTGATAAATTTTTATAACATTCATTACACCGAACTGAGTTATTTCGATTATCTTTTGTCCGCTGTTGGAATTAAAAATGGGATATATTACAGAAAATTTACCTTAATTATTTTTTTATTTCTAGAAAAAGCAGATAATCAGATTAAAATACGAGACCACCAAATTGTGTGTATAATTTGGAGATTTAGAGTATTGGGGACTACTAGTGACTCCCGTTATCTCTAAAAATTCTTCTACCCAATATACGAAAGACATTTAGATATTGTTGCGGTACAACAACTGTAAATAATACGAACAGCATCGGGTTATGGGGGAAAAAAATAATAGTTCAATATATAGTTCCTTTAAATATATAGTTCAAAAAAATATGGCAAAATATAGTTCCTTTAAATTTAAAAAATATACTGAAACATGTTTTATTTAATACTTCAATTTATTTGCTATACTGAATAGTATACAAACAATAAATCTAACGGTTTATAATTATTTACAGATTTAATAACAATAATAACATGTTTGAAGAACTGATTAAAATATTTTTATTGTGATCTTTTGTAAAATCGAAAACACAATATATCTATACAAAAATTTTATTCATAAAAACAACAAAAGACTTAGACACTCTTCAGGACATTTTTCTCTTCTAATTCGAATGTTATATGGCATTGATATATTAAATCGTCATGATTCGTATTGGGTTATTTATACATTCATTATCATCCTATTCACTATTTTTGGAAGTAAAGAATATTTCTGCAACATTCTGAGTATGTATGAACAGAAACAAGAGAATTTTTAGAGTAATCCCATAGACAGATTACGAAATTTAATAATCATTAAAACCTAAGATCGCAAAAAAATTGTTTAAATTATGTTTGATCCCGTCATTAAGCTAAATTTTGGATTATATCGTAATTAACTCTTTAATAATAGAATAAAAATTTGATAGGAATTCATTTTTGTTTTAATCTACATTCAATTTTAATGTTGGGAAAAACTGTTAGCATTAACAAAACTGTTATACTGGTAATTGAATTTGAATTTTAAATATATATTTTTTCTGCAGAGTTTTACATTTTCTTTTTGGGTTTTAATTGAAAGTTTTAGCAATATTTCTAACACATTAGATTAGATTATGTAATTTCGGGAGGGAATCTGTCCCCTCTATATCATCGCAGCAGCAAATGAGCTTATTGTGATTACCCGTGTTTGTTAGTTCTAGTTCGTCCTTCGAGGCTTTAAGGACTTTATAAAAGTGTTCCTTTACTAGGTGATGGCTTGTTATTATCCCTCCCATGAAATTAGAAGTGTTTTAGTTTTCTTGAGTGAGCATTAGCATTTTCTGTTTGATGATTTCCAGGAACGTTGGCCCAGAAAGGCTTACCTTTTTGTTTCAACCAAGCTTTTAACTGTATGTTAGTGCTCAGGGGAATCCCACAGAACGGACTTGGTTGTATGAAAGACGTATCTGATGCTTTTCTTGTTAGATAATCTGCAGTTTGCTGCTTTACTATCCGACATAATATAGAATTTACGTTTTTTGTAATTTCTGCTTAAATTCAACATTCTAACATTTATAACACATACAAAGACTTTTTTTTTTATTTTCCTAAATAGACTAACAATGTTATAATAACAATAAAACTTTTCTTAATAATACATAAACTATAAGACAATATGGCAACCCTAACACATTAATATTAAAAATGTAACAGATAAAAAAAAAACGTAAAATTAAAATCAGGGTGCAAAGTAATATGCGTCGGTTTATTTTATATCATTATTTGAAAGTTAACGAACTTTAAACAAAATGGATATATTTATGATTGTGATGTAATGTAAGTGCGTTTGTTCTAAGCTTATAATAACCACGTATCACTATATAGAAAATAACCGCATTTTAATACTTCATCTTTTTATGTACTCTCTCACTAATTCTCTATTCATATATACACCATACGCCGGAATTAATTTTAATTTATTACACGATATTTTATGATCCGAAAAATATCAAGACAAAAACAAAAACAAAAATAAATAAAATATATCAAAATGTACCCAAGTAAGTATATGCGATCAGACTCATAGATTATAATTTAAAAAATAATAAAAAACAAAAAACGGACATAAAACAATAAAATTGAAATATACTTATATTAAAAACAGTGGCGCACATCGAATTGGTCCTATATAACCATACCCCGACTCATTAGAATCATACATCAATCTAAGACCAGAATCAATTAAATTATTGTTTTTTTAGCCTATAATACTGGAACTAGATCTATAATATTGGTTTCTCTAAATGAAATAACTTTAGATTGTAAGTGGTTCGTTCATAGTGGTTCAATTGTGATGGTTCGATTGTATATGCCTCGTTATAATATACAATCTGAAGTGGTGTGTGTTTTTTTTGGAATAAAATTATATATGGCAATTCTTTTTCATTTTTGATCAAAATTTTTTAGTTGCTTTACTATATATTTAAGATGTACTTCTCAGGATTCATTTTGTTGGTAGGATTCAGTTGTTTGTTTCAATAAGTCGCTTTATTTCAAATAGAAAAACATTTAAAATATTGCCATTTACAAAACTAGCAAAATAATTACAAAAGATATAAAAATAATTAAATATCCTAGTTGAATTACTATCATAGTCATTACTATGTAGAAAAGCATAGGTAAATATCCATAAAACTTACTTTCAAAAAAAATTTATCCTTACTAAATTGAACGGATCGGAATTAGCATAAAACAATTAGCAAAAATAATTGGTTAAATAAAAATTTGGTTGAAAGATCCAACAAAAGATCTTAGATCCCATCGCTTAAAAGTAATTGCTGGTGGTAATTTTTGACTCCAGCTTAGTTAATTCTACCAATAGGCTTCCCTTTATATTTAGTAATACTTGTAATACTTCTGGCAGGCAAATCCCCTACAGAATATACCTGTATATTTTAATTTCATTATATACAATACAAAACAGGGAGATTTAATTTCAATTTTTTATTATTTAAGTAATATTAAAAAAATGGTTTTTGTTTTTTCTATCTTCATTTTCAAGTGTTGTTCATTTGTTAATAATGTACCATCATTATTAAGACGATAACTATGATAAATTGTTTTATGAACTTTGAAAACAATAAAACTAACACGAAAATACAAAACGGTGTATTGGATAATATGGAAATGAATTTTTGTAGAACAAAAATTCAGGTGGTTCGACAGGTCAGCTATACTTTTATTTTACAACCTAAATATTTTCAGGGAAATATTTTTTAACACCCTTATACTGTTAATTTGGCTCTTCATGTGAAATTAAATTTTTTGCTTATTTCTGTAAGTGGTCATTTATTTTTTGAGGGTTGAGTTAAACCAATTATTAGTTACTAACTCGTTCTAGAAATAATAATCAATCGTACCTGTGTTGTTTTTGTTTATTAGCAAAATCTTACTTCGATAAGATTAATTTTGTTTAGGATTCATTATACGAATTAGTTTGTGAAATTTAATTTTCTGGAGCGATTACATTTACACAAAAAAAAGAAAACCAATCTCAATGTTTAAATATAATTGTAATAAAATTACACAGATGCTAATTTACATAAGTGTTATATAAATGTAATGTTATCTGTTATTTTAAATGTAATGTTACTTTTATATAAAGAAGATGTATTAGAATTAGTATTTATAGTATTAAAGCTGGACTATTTTAGATTAATGTTCGTTATAAATTTTTCTAAAATATTAATTTTATATATACATAAATACATAGAATCGGACAGCGAAATCCCCAGATATATACCACCTACTCTAGAAGAGTTTGAAGCAGCAAACTCTGTACTGAAAAATAATAAGTCTCCTGGCAAAGGCAACAAAACAGCTCAGCTGTTTAAACTAGGAGGGCCGAATTGCAACAAAGCTTACATAGACTTATGTGTAAAATATGGGAGCAAGAAGTAATTCCAGCAAAATGAAATCTAGGACCAGCGTATGCCTAGTTTACAAGAAAAAATATAAAACAAATTGCAATAACTATAGGGGAATTACATTGCTGAACTCTACATATAAAGTGCTGTCTAATATTATTTATGAAAGACTTAACGCAGATATTAAGGGAATACCAATGTGGGTTTAGAAATCAAAAGTCGACGATAGACCAAATATTCTTACTTAAGCAAAGTATGGAGAAATATTATGAATATAACGCTGATCTTCAAATACTTTTCTTAGAATACAAAACAAGGAATATTGCAAAAACATGTTATTATGATCAGTATTACGATGGTGAACTCGAAGGCAAAAATACTAATGCAAGGGAAAACGTCGGAAGAATTTCGTATCAAATCAAGAGTGAGACAAGGGGTTATACTTTCTACCATATTTTTTAATATATTCCTGCATCAAGTGATTGGAAAATTCGATAGAGGTTGTAATTTTTTATTAAATCGTTGCAGCTAAATAGCCTATGCACACAACATTGTGGTGCTTCAACATCTAAAGTGTATATAAAAACTAACGAACATTAGACTAAGTATCTAAAAATGTCCAAAGAAATCGGAAAAAACAACCGCAGAATATAACAATTGCAGAATATAACTTTGAGGGACAATTGTTGCAGAATATAACTAATACAAAATAAATTCAAATGGGTAACAATTATTATTTTGCAAATAGGAAATCAGCAATCAAAACTGTTATTGAGACGTACCATACTTACAATTTATAAATTTATTATACGGTTAAAGTTCACCCCGAGCTGTATGATGCGCCATATGATGATAATGAAATACATATGATGGAAGATCTTGAAACAGTATCAGTCAATAGTCAATAGGTGAATATCAAAGTAAACTATATAGTATTATAATTATTCTTAGTATAATAAATATATATAGCTAAGTAAATAAAAAATAGTTAAGCTTATCACGCGTAGTACTATACCTATAATATATAAATTCTGATGATAAACTATATGTAAATTTAATAACATAATTCTTAATTTAACACTGTTGGGATACTGTTATAATAATGGAATAGAGTATTATAATATTAATGAGTACAAAACAAGTTGTTGAAATTCAAAGTATATAGTCTTAATTTATTATCTTTCAATGCTCGAAGCTGGTCGTTTGAATTGTAAATGAATTGATTACGATGTCGTTAAGCAATCTTTATATAACTTTAATGACTTGCCTAAAGTTCTTATGTTATTCTAATGTCTAAAATCTAAAATAACAGGATGATCTTGTTTGATTAGAAATATTTTGAGTTAATATATAACCTACACAGCTACAATATATGAACTCATTCAGTGCGGTATCACTCATATGGATATAACTATATCCATATATGTGGGAATTGAAAAATAATGAATAATTTTATTAATTACATTTGTTTAATTCAATTAATTATACTAATAAATTTTCATTAATTACACTAATAACTTTTCATTAATTATACTTTTAATTTCTAAATCCCACATATACATATATACATGATGTCATTAAAATTGAGTTTTATTGAAAATGTTATTGAAAATGTGAACTTTGGTAAGTCTAATATAGATCTCAATATTAATAATACAAATAAACATAAATATGCTTTTTATTTAACTACGAAAATAGATATACCTAAATTTATTTACTTTATCATATTTTTTATATTAATTTATTAATTTTATTTATTTCATAATTTTCGATTACACGATTTGTTTTTTTACAGTATCTATAAGTATTTATTTTAACAACCATCTAAGTTTAATTATATTTATATAAAATTAGTATTTATTAATTTATATATATCTTTTTATTAGTTCGGTTTCCTTCTCGTTTGTTCGGTACAAAATTTTTCAAACAATTTCATTCTCTTCTTTAATAAGTGGCATTTGATTTTAATTGTTCATTAATTGATTTTTTTTTTAGCACAGTAACTCGTAAATTTAAATCAAAATTTAGAACTCACTGTACAAATTTATAGCATACCCAACAATTTGATTCCTATAAAACTCTTGCGCAGTCTTATAACACCATTATGAGCACTCTTATAGAAGTATTAGTGTTAATTTGAGTGCTCTACAATTGTTGCGAAACGCTATAACGCAATTTCTGAAATATTGTTATAGGATTAGTATACATATGTATTAGTCCATATGTTTTTATATTTAAATAATTTATGTTATGCCAGAGTGAGATAGGTATTATTTTTTCATAGCAATATTTATTCAAAAACTACAGTAAGCTTATTAGTAACATTATTGAAATACAGTAAAATAATAACATCACTACTGCTATTCTAGCAATTCTACTACAGCACTTTAATTCATGATATATGATTACGCATGCTTAGACTTATAACAACATTGTTGTAGCACTTGCTGAAAATCCCATTATAACAAAACCTGTAATTGCTATAAGAATATTCTTATAGGAATATTAATCACATTATTCCCATAAAAACATCACTATAACACCTTTAGTGCTTATCGGGAGTAATACAGGAGATTTATAGGACTAATTTTGTTTTTATAACAATAAAATGTTACGTGGGTAAGCTTTATATTATTATAAAAAAAAATAATCGTATAGTCAATTATCAATAAATAGAAATTGAACTAACTTAAAATTTTAATTGTTTAATTCTAAAATCAAGAAACAATAATTGAGATCATGGCCCCACCAGAGAGGTTTATTTTAAAGCCTGGATAACACACATTTATCCATGAATATATGGTCTTTTGTACGTATGCAGTATAAAGTACTTATATCAGTATTTTGCAACACTTTTTTTTAACATACAGTCTTTTGTACATACAGTATAGCATTTTATAATACAGTATTTTGCAGTACAAGACATTTTGTACAAATCCCAACAATAATGATGGTGATAACTTGCATTTATTGCAAATTTTAAAATTTAAACTTATTTTATGATGAAACATCATAAATTATAATTAATTAAATGTTAATAAACAAAAAATGTTAATATTTTTTAAATTTATTTAATACCATGCGACATTTTGTTAATATTTAATAAAGAAAAAATGTTAATATTGATTTCATTATAGATTACCTGTACAAGAAAAAATTCAAATTCCAAATATTATTACAAGTATATTGACTTTTTAGAATTTATTTTCAAAATACCAAACCAACAAAAGTTCGTATTGCCTTGAATATTCTGATAGACTCTATAACCCGACTATGAAAAGAAACAAGTTCACAATAAAGATGATATTTTGTTTTCAATAATTATATTTCATTACGTCTGATACCATCACACTACTGATAAAAAAAATAGTACATTTTTATTTAAACTATACTATCTACAAACACACCTTAATAAAACAAAATATAACTTAAACCAATTTTGAAATCTTAAATGTATATTTAATAATATTGTAAACATTGTTTTGATTAAATAAATAAATAAATTTAAATTTTTTTTTTATTTTATTTTATTATTAATTATTAATTTTATTTCTCAGCATATTACATATGTACATACATATATGTATAGATATAGTAATGTATAGTATTACTGAAATATTCAATTTATTCGTTCAGAATTTATCTCTTAAGTACATTCTATTCACATACAGGTAATATAGAAGTATATTTAGTTTGCTATTCATCGAATATTGGGTATTCATGTAATATGTAGTTTGCAAAAATCAATTTAATTTTCAAAAAAAAAAAAAAAAAAAAAAACTATCATAAAAATAGCCACAACAGTCTTAATAAATATCACCATTTTGTATTGAAAAATTCATAAATTATCCAAAAATACTGCGATATTTACTTTGGCACGACATTTTCTTATTTATTTTTTTTTTGTTTTTTTCTAAACATAAGAAATTCTTCTCCACATTGCATATTCTCATTTATTTAACAAATGAACTTATGAACATTTTTAAATATTATCTTTTTTAATGCTATATAATATTATGTGTACATTTGTATGTTCTAACTCGTTAGTTGACCAAATATATGTGTACATTGTACATATGTATTTATAAGTTCTTCTCTTTTGAACTCTTTTAATGTTTCATTATTTTTGCTTTATTAATATCGAGTACTCCTTTCCCTTTGAACATTAAACTGATAACTACTGCTCTGCTGCATATCTTTAGTATTTTTTCTTATTATTTTGCTTTTTTCTTATTAAATTTTTATTTTTCAATAAACTCTAATTGATCAAGTTTTGATGTCCATTAAGATGCATTAAAAAATATGTGCTGGTAGTTTGTTTCCCCGGTGATATTGTCATCTCAAACAACCCATTATAAACACCATTATTGACCATCACATTGAAAATTGTTTCTTACAAGTTATTATAAAGTAGAATTAACTAGCCAATGAATATAATAATATCTATATAATAATATTATATGGTACAGTGATGAATTTATTTAAAGAAAAGTGCGATATTTTGAAGCGAAAACTTTAAATTTTGATTGATTTGATTCTTACCTTGTAATCATTGCTAAAAATAACAAAAATTCAATTCAAAGTATTTAACTATCATTATCATCACAGGCCACTTCTGGTAAAAAGTCTAGTAGGACCATCTCCAATACTGCTAAGATTTATACGAATGTAAAATTATTGGCTTTCGAGGCTTAGTTATACCTATCCTTTTACAAGGCCAGATAATATAAAACTAATATTTTATTACATCGTAGTATTATAGGTCGTTGATAGTTTCGGCCTATAATTTTATATTCTTCAAAAAGGGAGATTTTTAACTATACTTAATTCCAATTTGAAATTTGTAAAATCGTTTTTTAAATTAACTGTTCTATATTACATGTAATATATGAAGACCCCTGCACTTCATGGTTTGACGATAAAACTGGATGGATGGTACGATGTATTTTATGACACAGTAGTAAAATAGATGTACCAACAACAAGACAAATTTTAATAAAAATAAATAAAATCAAAGAGATAATACAGGGCGCTGTGGATAAGATTATACCAACGGACTTTCCTACTAAAAGTTGGTTGGTATAATTATAGCGAATATCATTAGGTGTTGTACTTGAATTCATAATGAATCAAATGTAAAATTGAAATAGAAAAAAAAAATAAAATTATGTCATTGAGATGTTAAATAAAGCTTGGATAGCATTTTTTCAAACTCCCATAGCTTTTAGATATAATTCTTATCTACCAATTATTACAAACACCACTGCTGGAACGTTCATCATTATATATGTATCTAATTAAATAATGTTAATTGTCTGTGATGATGATTTCTGTGCTTTATTTTGCTAACCTTTACTTATTTCAAACTCACTATGGTAAAATAATTTACTTTAAGCAGCCACACATATTTATCCCATTATTTTTGTAATATAAAAAACTGTTTAATACACCCAAAGAACTAAGTTTGCGGTAAACGAAAACATTACCCGCTTGCTATATGTTCTTTAATTAAAAGTTGCAGCAACCTCTTCTTTCTTTCGATAACTGATTAATTGTTTTACAAGCATTTATTAAATCAATAAACTTATTCGTTTGATGTAACTCTATATTGGCCACCGCAACCGAATCAAAGTAGTTGTTGTAGCCAAATTGAAATTACTATAACTGAATGTTTGTTGAGCAAACAAACTCATTAATTTGATTTTACTCTATCTTGGTCACCACAATAAAATGAAAGTAGTTGCGGTAACTAAAGCGAATAACAGAATGTTTGTTATCATACATTTTACATTAGTTATATTAATCGTATTGGTTTCCTGGACTAGAATATTATGATGGCTACCATACCAGAAAGTGGACTAATGTAATCATTACAACTATTGCAAAATATTTCTTTACAAACAGTCAACTTTTTATGAATACGCAGTTTCATTACGAATACACAAATTTAGTACAATCAATTTTACTTTATTTAAATAATAAATTACTAATCCAAATAACGGTAATTAATTAAATTAACCCAATTTTCATTAAACTTTCTCCCACTGTATACATACTCAACCACCAGAATATATCTAGTAACTATGCTAGTAAGCAAGCAATCCAGACATTAAATGAAATTATTAAATACACAGTCATTGTAAGGATATTGTTAGTTATGTATATAGTAGTGGTAAAAATTTTAAATGATTATGCTCGAAAAAATCTAGGCTCTTTGTACAAAATATATGTATATATGGATTTATATATATACATCACATCATCAGGATTTTTCAAATAAAAATTTTTTATACTTAAGATTTTGAAACTAACGACGACATTTGTACCTTTATGTCAACATTCCTAGTGATTACACTATACTGGAAAAACACAACAGAAAGAAAGAGAGAAAGAGAGGTAAAAAGAATGAGTGAAATAGAAAAAAAAAAAAAAGAAATCCATTAAACTGCCTGCCTTTTTTACCACTGATACTTTTTTAACGCACAACATCTGCCGTTAAACGTTTTTGATGACAAAAAAAAACATAATAAAACAAAAAATAAAACAAAATTAAAAATAAAAATCTGTAAAAAATGAAAAATATCTTTTTGTCAACTTTTCATAAAAAAAAGGAAACATTGTCATAGATTTTAATGCATTCTGATGTTCAATTTCATTATATTATTATTATTTTTGTTTTTTTTTTTAAATTCCTTACTCAATTTATTGCAGAAGCAAAAACGAATCATTTAAGCGGCTTAATAAGATTAAATGCCTACTATTCTCAGGTACAATACACTGTTCATTAGGTTTTCATCGTTTTTAGAATGAAATCTGAGAAGAAGGATTTTAAAAATATATTTTAAGAAAAAAAAGGATATTCACACAATATAAAAATAGAAAAAATCCTCTTTTATTGATGAATCAAAGACTGGATTGTATTGTCAAAAATAATAAAACAAAAAATTGGGTTCTCTATGAATAAAATTGTTCTAAATTTGACACTATATCCTAGTTTTGTTTTTTTTTTTAATACAATTTATCAATTTTACTGATTTATTTTTTTCTAAAGATTTCAAAATGATATGTTTAAGACGTGTCAATTCATTAATTGACATTAATTTGTTCTTTTTATTTATTTTTTGTACTTAAATTTGATCCAGGATTGAAAATTTAGTTTTAATGAATTTCAAATGAAATTTAAATCTTCATTTTGAATCGTTTTTTTTTCTATTATGTATAAAAAAATATTAATAATATAATTTTAACAAAAAAAATGTAATAATAGAAATTGATTATGAATAAGTAATCTAATCCGATTTGCTGACATGACGGATATGTGCTAACCGGCAGGATAATAATAAAAAATACGATCAAAATTCAATTTAATTTGATTTGAAAAATAAAACTAAACTATCGCAACACAATCAGTACAAGTGTCGTATATTTATCAAATTTAAACCTAAAAAATCGATAATTATTATTATTGTATTATACAATACAATTTGTATACCCTGAAATGTCTATAGATTTAGAATTTGATCTCAATTTTATAATTTTTATAAAATTTGCGAATTGCATTTGTCCTACTGTGATGTATAATCGATAATATTGATCTTGGAAATATTTAAACTAAGCAAAAATTGCTAAGAAATCAAATTTTAGATGAACAGTAGCTGAACATATCGCTATCAATACACATGACATTATAGCGTAGATGACATGGCTTCGATAATTTTTCTTTTCCTAATTTCTATCCTATTTGAATATAGTTATTAATTATTATATTACGTTCTTTGTGGTCGGATGTTTATTATTGTAGCGTTATGCTACTCTTTAATGCTAAAACATATTATATTCGTAGTTTCCTAACTGAACTGTTTCACTGACATTTCGGATGTTAGAATCAAATCTGGCAGCAGAAGGACGATTACCAAAATTTTACAATGAGGAAAACAGACTTAAAATCAACACTGAATATTCATAACGGACTTCACAAGAATATACAGTTTACCGTTGAGGTAGAAAGAGAAGGTAAACTATCATTTTTAAACTTATTATTAAGAATGGGGCAATATTTGAATAACATTGATCTTTTCACTGTGATTCAAAAGTATTAATCACAGCACTAAATATCAAAAATCACAGTGATTGCTACTTCGTATTTTACTTTTAATTTCAAATAAATTTCAATGATAGGGATTTCTATCCTACTCTTTCATGACTTAGTACCATACTCAAAAATTCATACAATACATCATATAGTTATAAGCAAAATCAAAACAATTTAGAGACAGGTACCTATAAAGCTACAATATGCATACAAACATTTTTAATAGTTTTGCTACAATACTGTAATACCCTTTATAAATCGTTATAATAATAATTAATGATAAATATAAACTATAAAGAACCAATGATGTATGGATACATTTAATTAATACATATTGTTTAAATTTATTTGAATGTATCAAATACAATAAAATACATCGATATTAATAATAATAAATCACTAAAGTCTAATTACTGCAAAAATCATTTTCCGAAACGAAATTTATTTAACCTTTAACTTAGGAGGTGAAATTTTGTAACATAGTACTGGACGTGGTAGTAAATTTTACACCATTTTTTTTTTATATTTCAGAAGGAATATAATATTTTTTATAAATTTTTTTTTCACGTAAAGCTGGCTAAGTTAATTGTAAATGTTATATTAAAAATAAAAAGAATTTAGTAGTGAGAGTTTTTTAAAAAATTAGCACTTTATTTCACAAGCCTTTTCTAAATTTAAAAAATAGTAATAGTTCTTATATTTACATAACAAAATCAAAAAAAAAGTTAAACAAAAAATAAAATGGTATTTTTTTACAGCTTAATATACATATTTAAAAAAAATAAATAGATCATTTCAAAGAGTTTTATATCTTAGAAAATAACAACCAGTCTTTTCATGTAATAATTTCATTCGTCAAAATCAGTATTTGTACAGCTTATACACATATGCTTGCTACAACCCATACACATTGGTTTTTGACAAATTAAACATCTGTGTGGTGTTTTTCGTTTTAATCTGTTTGGACAAATATAACACAATTTGTTTGATGTGGAAATAGACGGCAGCTGCATTATACATCTTCGAATTATATCACGTAATGAACGAGATAATCTTTGGTTATATTCTCTTCTTTGTAAATGTGGCAAAATCAAATTTCTAGCTAGTATTTTTAAGAAGTTTGCTCTTGAAATATGACTGTAATTACGAGATGATTGATATACAAAATATATGCATTGACACTGCTAATATCAACTAATCTATAGAATATAGCTAAAGCGTGTACGGCGTCCGCAAGAATAAATTGAACACTTTTTATCGAGTTCGTTAACTTCTCCCTTTGTGTTATTATAATCAGCTATAATTTCCGGTTTATTGGTTATTGCATCATTTGCTTTTTGATGATGCATAAAAGATAATAAAACAACTGAACTATTATTTTTTTTTTTGGTACATAAGGAAGAAGCGTGATATCTTTTGTAAATCCATAAATAGCACTTTCAATTGGCCTACATTTATTTACCAACTGGATAGATGAAAACCAATTGTCTGCAGTAACGTTTCTGTTACTTCCCTCTATAATACTGCACAATCTCTCTTTTGCTCTGCTGTTGTAAGAGTAATACCATCTGAATTTTTCCCATAATAAATATAGACATTAGCAAGATAATGTGTGCGAGCATCTGTTAAAGCCATTATTTTTATACCGTATTTCGCTGGTTTATTCGGCATTTAAATTTTGAATTTACATCTTCCACGAAATGGCACTAGCATTTCATCAATATACATGCATGAGTGCCTATATAGTAATGTTTTTTACAGTTTTCAATTATTTTGTTAAATATTTCTGAAATAGCCGCTAACGGATCAATTAATAACCTCTGCGGTCTATCAAAAGTGTTATCAAATCGTAAACAAGAAAGTATAGTGAGAAATCAAAGCTCAGACATAACAGCTCTGAAAATTTCTCTCCCTGTTCCGGCTGTTGCAAATATTAATTTTGTAGATTCTCGATTTGACTTGAAAACTGATGTATAAATTACAATATTCCTAGAAATGCTCTAAATTCGATTTTATCTAAAGGTCTTGCTTCTACTTTTACTGTTGATTCAAATTTCAGTTTTAATTTTGTGTTGGTATGTTCGATGATTATATCTTCAATAGAATCATAAAAAATTTGAAAGAATCATACAAAACACCAATATTTATACATTGTATTTTCTGTTTCATCGTTACTAGCTCCGGCTACTGAAGTTGGTAATATTACAATATTATGTAGTGGAGTTCTACTAAATCTCTGTGGTTCATTTGCTGACCACTTAAAACGATTTTTTCCATAAAAATAATTCATTTCAGCTTCGCGTTCGCCAATGTGTTCAATATTTTCGTTTCCTTCACTTGCGGTTTCATCACTTTGCTCCTCGTTGTCCGTTTCGGGTATGTCGGAATTACTATCGCTATGATTTTCAAGGCAAAAATTTTGGATCAACAACTTCGTCATCAACTTCGTTATATCACATTTATTGTCTTCCTCATAAATTTCATCATCATTTTCTAAAATCTGTCTTATTTTAGATTCGTTCATTTTGTTTGATCGTGCAATATTCTCTATAATCGGAAAATTATAGAAAAAGGGTTAAAAAGTTGTATAAAACTTCAAAATGGATCATTTTAAAAGAAGATTTTTTTATCTTAAAATTTTAATATAGATGTGTAGTAAAAATGTTTCTATTAAAAACTAACATTAAACTGGAGGTGTAGTAAAATATTTTCTATTAATTGCTTACGTTTACTTAGACGTGGTAGTAAAAAATTTTCTAAGAAAAAATCCCACAATCAATGACGAGTGGTAGTTTTTACACCTCTTACCAAATTTCTCTTCACCTGCATTACTTACAACATGACAAATAATACTGTGGATAAAAGTATAATATAACTAGAGGGTACTGAGAATATCACCTTGTGAGAGAGCAATGGACAGAAGTAATAAAGAGAAAAAAAAAGAGAGTGTAAAATTTACTACGTCATAAGTTAAAGGTTAAATCCCACTATCTCTGTTTTATCATTTACTTTAGGTTTATTCCTGTAATTTAAAAAATCAAAAGTAACAATTGCAGGAAAATCACTCTTTTTTTTCATCTCTAATTATGAATCACATAAGAACAAAAAATGAATTTGACAAAATTACTGATATCTGAAAGTAGCAATCACAGTTAGTAGCAGTGATTATAAGATCTCCGGATATCCCCAAAAAGCCATCACTAACTTATTCAACAAACACAGAAGAACTTTACAGCGGAAGTCCTTCACCAAACTACTCACAAATCAACAGTCCAAAAGAAGAGTAGCTTTAGGATTTAGTGAGATTATAAAAATGATTTTAAATTTCTTTCATCAGTCGAGTGTAAAACAATAACGAAGTAGTAACGAAATACGCATATCTGTAATTTACTTATTTAATTGAAATGTTTTTTTAATCGATTATAATCTATGTACGTAAGTATATAAGAACCATGACGAAGAAAAATTAAAAGGTCATTTATTCATATCGTAAAATCATTAAATTATTTGAACTGATTCACCTGATTATATTGGCTCTTTTACATGATTTAAGACATAATAAATATTTTTTAGGAAAAAATAAAAACAAAGAACCAAAATTTCACTTGGAAAACCAAAAAAAATGTTCAACTAATTTCCATATGTATTTATAATTTTCATGTATATTGAATTCTATTAAGTTTTTTTATTTTATTTGAATTACATAACTATGGTCCTTTATTCTTGTAATTAGCTATATTCTATTCAAATACTTTCTTTTATTTTATTTTAAAATTAAAATTTTTACTTTAGAAAATGAAATAAATTCAACATTTCATTTCAAATAATTCATAATGGTAAAAATAACAGAAATTATTTAAAATATGTTTGAGAACATCTGGTTTAATTTATTTCGAGAATCGATACATTTATAAAAATGACAATTCAAAATAAAAAACAGCTGTTGTGTGACTTGACTTGACCTTCCTTTGCTCGAATGAAATAGTTTTGGTGTCGGCTTATGTTTTTATTGTTGGTATTTTCGTTTTGTAAGGTTATTAAAGTGCAAACAATTACATATTATAAGTTATTTAATTTTAATATAATTTAATTAAAATTAAAGTTTTAGTAATACATATCACAAAATAAATAAAATTGGTAAATAATAATTTTTTTCTGTGCTAATAATTAAAATTTTGTTATAATGTTCCAGTGTTTAATATGTTTTTAGTAAAATCTAAAAAATTATTACCAAATTTGAATTCAGTGCATAAATTAATTCAAATTACTAAAATGAGTTCAGATATAAATATAATAAATCCAATTGCGGCAATTTGTCATATGAGAACAACATCTGATAAAAAACAAAATTTAGAACAAGTTATTGAAATTGTGAAAAAAGCTAAGAATTCTTCTGCACAAGTAAATTGTTTAAAATTAATTGTTTAAAAACAAAAATTTTGTTTCGGTTGTTGTCTCTCAAAATTGATTATTACTTTTTTCAATATTCTTTTAGATAGTTTTCATTCCGGAGTGCTGTGATTTTGTTGGTGAAAATCGTACTCAAACCCTTGAATTATCAGAACCACTTGATGGTCAGTTAATGAAAACATATTGTGAGATAGCAAAAAATAATAAAATTTGGTTATCTTTGGGTGGTGTACATGAAGCTATTATTAACAGTGATGGTAGTAAAGGCAATAAAATAAATAATACACATGTTATAATTAATGAATGTGGTGAAATTAAATCAATTTATCGAAAATTACATCTTTTCGATGTTGTTACTCCAGATTTTAAATTTAAAGAATCAGAAGTTGTAGCAAAAGGTCCCCAAATTGTACCACCTGTATCGACTCCAATTGGAAAAGTTGGATTACAAATAGTAAAACAAAGAAATTATTCTAGTATTCTGTTTTTCTATACCTTAGTTCACTTCAATTTCAGTGTTATGATATGAGATTTGCTGAGCCTAGTGTAATATTAAATAAACAAGGTGCTGAAATTTTAACATATCCATCTGCGTTTGCTTTTTCAACTGGCAAAGCACATTGGGAGATTTTGTTGAGAGCAAGAGCCATTGAAAATCAGTGTTATGTTATAGCACCAGCTCAAATCGGTTGGCATAATAAAAAAAGACAAAGTTTTGGACATGGAATGGTATAATTCAAACTATTTTTTTTTTATATTAATTTAATAAATATACTTATTAACTTACTAAATAATAGCTACAAAAGGTCTATCGGCTTTAACAAAAAAATTAAAATAAAAAATTTATTATTTAAATTAGATTGTTGATCCATGGGGGAAAATAGTTACTGAATGTGACAATAATAAAGATGTTGATGTAGCTATTGCTGAAATTGATTTAAATGCTTTAAAAAGAGTTCGTGAAAATATGCCATGTCTTCAGCATCGACGAAACGATATTTATAGTCTTACACCTTTATATCTGCAAGTTAATAATGATGGCGCTCAAGAAAATCAAATTTTTGGTACAAATACAATAAATAAAGGAACAGTATTCTGTGAAACTAATTTATCCTATGCTTTCACAAATTTACGTTGTGTAGTTCCAGGGCGTATGTTTATCTCTTTTTTAACAAAAAAAAAAAAAAAAAATATTTCTTAATTTTTCTTTTGAATTATATATATTTGATCTATTACAGATGTTCTGGTTGCACCTAAAAGAAATGCATCACGTTTAACAGAATTAACTTATGATGAAGTTTCTGACCTATTTCAGACAGTTATAAAAATACAAAAAATGTTAGAAAAATTTTATAGTGCAACATCATCAACTGTCACTGTACAAGATGGTCCTGATTCTGGTCAAACTGTTCCTGTAAGTTTTAGCTCAGTTAAATCAATTAAAAAATGTATAGTCTTTTTTTTGTCTCTTTAAATAGCATGTTCATTTCCATATTTTACCGCGAACAAAAGGAGATTTCGCATTTAATGATATGATTTATATTGAACTTAATAAACATGATCATAATTCAGAAACAAAAGAAAGAAGCTTACAAGAGAGAATCGATGAAGCTGGCAAATATCGACAGAAGTTAAAAGAACTGAATATTTCTTAATAAAAAAATTAGTTTGTTTATCAGGGTTAATTTCCCAGAATTGAATGACCATTATTAATATAAATTTTTTTTTTCATAAATTTTATAAAATAAAACAATTTTATCAATATTTAAAATATATGTTATTTCTTATAAATATGTGATAGATATTTTTATGAGATGGATTTGAAAATTGTGACAAATAAATATGATAACAAACATTTTGGTGTTTTATTTAATGGCTTAAATTATAAATACATATAGACTTTGAATCATTGATTTTTATTTTTGGACATATTGGGCAACTTTTCTCAGTCAATGATCATAATTTTTATCAAGAATAAAAATATTCCCTGAAATATAAAAGCCCTAAACATCATAATAAATATTTGGAGACCACTAATAGAAAATTTGATTTCTACTTACACAATACACCTCAATTCGTATTACATTTTGTTTTTTATCATAGAATCCGAATTTGCATTAGAAAGTACCTCTTCCCATTTAAAAATCTCGATTTCAACCAATTTCAGCGATTTTTGACCTTAAAAAACCAATTTGCGGTCCTTTCAGGAAGTTGAAAATATCACCAATCGATAGAGCACCCTCGACTTAGTTAATAAAATTTTTATTCAATTTTAAAATAACGGCTCCTTCCCCTCTTAAAAAGCTGATACGCATTCTCTAGAACACCCGGTATAAATGTATAATCAATATACTAGTAAATGATAAATGCAGACATGTCTTAAGGATACCTTTACATTTCAACAATAAAATCTGAATCATTATCGAAATATACAAAATTTACCTTAACTAGTGGGATATATAAAATTTAGCTACTGAAAATGAAACGCAACTTGTTCCTCAAAATACTATTTATTAAGTGATCTGAAAACTAACAATAATTTTACATTCAAATGTATGATGAGCGTGTTCTGGTTTGTAATGAGTAATGAGTGTTCACAATGTTTGCAATAGGATAATGTATAGATTAGTATACTATTACATTCCTAAATGTACTTAAGAGTGATAAGTTATGACCATATAACATCATAACTATTGAAAATTAAACGTTCCTCATACAAACTTTACTTATTTGCACTACAATTGTCCCCACTTTATTTAATCATCATAAACTTATACATTGTTGTATATATTTTGTGTACATTGTTTTAAGAAATATTGACTACATATTTTTCTACTATTTGCATCCTGATGCTCTGAGTTAATTAAATTATTTTAAATATTTATTGGTAATATGTAGTGATAGCTCATTTACTTATATATATAAATCCATAAAGGTAAGTAAATGTATGTATCAACACATTTATTGTCGTCTTGTAAATAAATCTTTTCAAGCTTTCCAAGCTCAAACAAACACCAAAAATTATTTACCTTTACTCTATTCACTCTATGAAAATTATCTAAGTTGCTACTACAACTACATAACATAATATGAATTGATTTTTTTAAACCAATAAGGACATCCTAATCTCTTTTTTTTTCAAATGAATAAATTTGTTACCAATGAACAATTTTTCAAATATTTCAACTTTAAAACATTCCACGGTTTCTAATGAATTAATTAAATTCTTTTTTTTTTTTTTATATATTTTGAAATGCAATAAAAATAAAAATTTTTAGAATTTAAAAGATTTCAAAGTGTGAACATTTTTTTATACCAAACACAGGTGGTACAAGGTCTGTCTATTTGAAACTTGAAATGGGATAAAAAAAAAACGAAAAAAAACAGCAACAACAAAATCAACCTATTTCAAATGAGTTGCACTTATTTTCATTTTATTTATGTAATTAATTTGAATCAAATTAAAATTAAATTAATTTTATTTACAAATAAAGAAATGTATTTAATTAATAATTTAAAATTGAAAATTGCAAATAACTGATTTTTTAATTAATTTCATTTTGAAGCGAATTTTTGTAATGCAGTCATCATAGTTGGAATTGTGTGATTTTTAAAATTTCCTGAAAATTGGTAATAAAATGGCGTGAAAAATAATTTTCTGATAAATCAAATACATACATTTTTCTTTTTAGTTTTGAAAATATTTACACATAATTAATACACATAATTTACTAGCTATGTTGGAAAAAAGTGTTTAACCAATCAAAAATGAGAAAAATTAAGTTTTCTTATATAAACTTTGGTACATAATAATACGATGACCAATGAGAAATACTTAATTTTAAGTTTTCAATAGCTTTATTATGTTGTTAAGCCTACCTACTTTTTTTCAAAGTTGAAGTTGAAAAAGAGGGTCTCCTAAATTGATTAAAGTATCAATTTTGAAGTGGTCCAAATTTTTATATAAATAATTCAGTCTCTTTCGCAACCGTCGCACTTTTTTTAGAGCTATATTCACTTTTATCCCCATATACAAATTTTTTACATATATCCATATAAGAAACAAAATATAATATGATCATGGTACATATTACATCTAAGTTATTTTTTTTTTATTTTTTTTTTATTAAAAAGTGGCAGTTAAATTTATCCAATTTTTGTAATTTATTTTATTTAAAATTATTAGCATTAGCTTAAAAGACTACTAATATTACAATATGGAAGAATAATAGAATAGAACATTAATAACAGTAACAATAGAACTATATATACATGAATCTGAAATCTAAATTCGTAAAAACATGAAGATGAAAGCACATATGAAAATCATATCGAAATTTTCAAAATTAAATGATATCTACATTCTACACACGTCTACAGCTTATGAAATGATATCTACACACGATATGTCACATATTAATAATACATTGATTCAAATAGCCCATCAAATGATATCTAACGCACTACGCATGACATGTCACAAATTAATAATACTTATATTTACTCGCATCTGTAATATATAATAAGTTAGGGGCCCCTGTTGAGTAATTATATATAATTTAAGTGAAGTATTTTAGCTTTTGTGTAAAAATAAATTTCTTGATACAGTGGTTTTTTTCGAAAGTTAAATGTACAAAAAGATGACAGTTGATGTTGGATCCCCGCTTGTCTTGTATTCTTTATTATAAAATCAATTAGGACGTAACATATGAACAAATGTGAAGAACAACAACCAAATCCAAATATCGGACGTATATATACAGTAACGTGTATACGTAAAACA
The DNA here is from genome assembly GCA_963942445.1 of Argyra leucocephala. NCBI lineage: Eukaryota > Metazoa > Arthropoda > Insecta > Diptera > Dolichopodidae > Argyra > Argyra leucocephala. Next base: position 162,042,376 of record OZ012678.1, read on the forward strand.
AAATTTTGCAAGCCTGCAATCGTAGGTTGACTTATACCATCATTATATAATAATTCATAAATTATCACTCTAAGATCAGATTCACAAGCATAGCTAGATATAAAAAATAAATTAGGTTGTATATGTAATGTACTTATCCATACAATAGACTATACAACTACCTATTGTATCGTTTTATAATCATTTTTATGGAGTTTATGAATAAACAAAATAACTATGTGTTGCAATTAAAAACGATTATACTATAGTCTAAGTGTAGGTAGTCCAACACTAAAACACATATAAACTGACGAGTTTCAATAGTGTTGCTGAATGAAACTCCCCTTCAATGCCAACTAAGAGTTATCTCATACTACACACGTTAATATACGAAATAGGACCAGCTACGAGATAACTCGTAGTAAACATATTTTTACTGGTATTGTCTAAAATTAAGACAATATGGTACTTTGTATTAAGTTTTTTCTTTAATTGTGGCACAAGAAAATTGAATAAATAAACGATTTTTGTAAAAATAAATTCATATCACTATTTTTTTTTGTCTTTTTTGTCTTATAGGGGAATCCCCAAATATTATGATACATAAAAATTTCCTAAAATTTGCATTGGTCTGCTGGGCTAGTTTTACGAAAACTATACATTGATATTTTTTCTTTTGTAAATTTTCATGTAAAGAATAACTATTTTCCTTGTATTCTTTTTCATATAGATTTGGCTTCAGTATTATCAAAAGTGATGAAAATAGCTTTCAAACGTACTCTAGATAGTAATAGTTTTCCAACTGATTGTCAATATGGCTTTAGGTGTCAGCTGTGAATTTTTTTTAGCTTTTTTACGGAAAAATGGCATCGATTCATAGAAAAATAGATAGAAGCCACAAAATAAAATAAACAATTCTGAACATATTTGAATTTGTCAATTTACAAAATATTTAATAAAATACATAAAAAATAGATAAGTGGTCCGTTGGTCATCGATTAGTCAAGTTATATATATACATAACAGCTTTAATCGCGTTGGGCGTACTTTATTATAAACCTTTCATACCAAATTGTATTAGATGGCTTTACATCCCAAAAATTTCTATTTTCAATTTCAATTTTACTCAATTCAATATGCATGAGACGATTAGTCTCTTACAATTATATATATAAGCATTAGCTTTAGATTTACATTTATGAAACATCAATATCAAAGTTGATAAGCCCCCTCAAAGCTTACTTCTTTCTTTAATATTATTTATAATATTTATAAATTATCTCCTATCCACAACTTCAAATCAAATTCATAATTTTTCTGGTGATAGTACCATTGATTCCTTCTATTTTTGTAAAAAAAGCTGCTGACGTGACCCAGACTACAATTAATTCATAGGGAACGAAATAAGATATTTTTGGCTCTTTAAACAGCGACCCAGAGCACTCTCATATCACCAAAACAAAATCTATTAATACCAAATATTCTATTCGAAAATGTAAATATCGTAAACTTTGAAACTCTAAGAATTTTTGGAATGTAAGCAAACAGCAGCCTTTCATGGCATAATCACATTTTTTTTTATGGCCGAAGGATGCTACGAAATGTTTGCGATTCTTAAGCAGTAGTTTTCAAGAGGGTGGCAAATAAATTTTTTAAATGAATCTTTTAAATTATTAGTCAATTTTTATATCAAGGGTAAAACGAAGCCTAAGTCCGACCGATAAAGACTAATCCCACCACCCATCTAACTAACCAAAGTTTATATACTCTCTTTCTATTCTGTTCTATTTATTTTATTGTTTTCTAATTTTGTTTAATATTTTTTACTATCCTTCTTTTTCTTTCTTCCATATTTATATGGCTTAAATTCCTTGATGGCAGTTCCCTAACTTATCCCATTATTTTGCTGCTTATCCCATTATTTTGGTCTAAAAATATAAATATATATAATTCTGATCATCTTATAAAAACTATTTACAAAAAATTATCATTTCTGAGAGAAAAGATGATACCACTGATACCTTAAATTATATCATTAAAAAAATAATAAAGAAAAGAAAATCCATTTAGCATACACAATTATTTTAATTTATTAGAAAATAAATTTAAAAAGTTCACCGTTACAATTTTGAATTTTTTTTTTTCTTAGTTAGAATAAATACCTACATATAATAGCTATGCATATAAAATATTTTAATATATTAATTTAACAAAATAACAACTATAACGACGTCATGCAGAAATTAAGCCATTTATTTTCCAAATACAAAAAAAAAAAAAAAACAGAACAGAAAACACATAAAATATAATAAAATTTTATTAATGAAATCAAATTTATGATTATTTGTAAATTATACAAAATATCTTTAAAAAAAAAACGTTCAAATTCCAAAATAATTATTAAATGGCGTTTAAAAAAATATTTAAATTCATTCAAAAAATTAAAAAAAACAAAAACCGTTTCTATTAATCCATAGGAACTAATTTAAATTATATGTTAGTGTTGTTGTCATTCTATTTTTAATTGTAACGCCATTATAAAATCTTTAGGTGTTTTCATAAAATATAACTTAACATTATTATAGTTCTTCTATTCTGTTTAAAAGAAAATGTATGTATATATATATACATATAATTTGAAAGAATGAACCGACAATGTTCATTTGAAATTTTAACAACAAAATAAAATAATATTAAATAGAATTAAGGTAATTTTTCCAATAAAAGCTAATAAAACGCCCTCTTTAATGACAAAAATAGAATTTCATTTCACTCTACTCTACTCTATTTTATATAGGCATATTTTATATTATATTATGTACTGTTCCACCTGCTGTTCACCCACAAAAGAATATTTATCTAGAAACCATATTATATTTAAGTGTGGCTTATAATGAGTTTAGTTGAAATTTGTTTCTATTTTATTTTATAAGCTAATTAACCCTTTCAGGGCTAAATTTTTTTGGTTTGGATGAATTATTTTTAAAATACGTTTTAAACAGCATACATTTTTTTTAATTTGGAAAAATTTATGAAATCATTTATCTGTTCAATGATGTGGTATGGTGATGATGACATTTCAGTTCTAACTATAGAATCTGATTGATTGCGATGTTATTGATTACGATTTAATTTCCCAATTGTTAATTTGACAAAGCTTAATTATTCAAAATAATTCATATTTATTGAACATTATAACTAAGTAAAATAAATTTGTATTATATTAAAATTAAACAAAATATTTCTATCTAAATATTGGTACGTAATAACTTATTAAAAAAATTGTATTTGGCTTCGATTAATTGTTTACGTAGTTTGGTCATGTTCAAAAATATTCAAAAATATATTTACATGTAATTTGAACGTAATTTTACTAACGGTACTGTCTTTTCTTACAAATTTTTACATACACAATTCTTAATAATATATAACGATCCTGTACTTTACCTTATGATCCGATTATCAAACTTTTTTTTTTTTTTTAATATAAATTTTATTTTTTCCCACTATTTTTACATTCTTACACTAGTCTAGCCTACAAAAACTTACAAAAACATTTTGTCAACAAATTTTATTAACATCTAAGAAATTTTTTCGTTTTTATTTTACGAACAATTTTAGGAATTTTTTATATTATGTACAAACTTTACAAAGTTTTTTTGTCTTTGAATTATATTATTGGAAAAGCAGGGAGTAAAAACCAATAGTTATTTATAAAAAACCTAGCCTAACTTAATCTATCTTAATCTAACTAAAACTACTTAACCTAATTAAACAAATAATGTATATTATGGGCTAATTATAATTAGAGTTTTCCAACCACCACAAGTTTGCTTTAATTAATTTGTCCTTATCTGGTATGGACATTTCAAATTTTAAATTTTCTCCGTTAATATTGCCCGTGTTATAATCAATAGCCTTACATATAGGCCAATGGTATAATAGAGGGACATGATTACGGTTTTGAATAAATAGATAAAATGCTGTGGAGCTATGAAGCCCGTGAGCAAGGTCTTTTTGATGTACTCCTCATTGTGGTAGAATATATGTGATATTAAACCATTTTCCGGACTGTTTTGTGCTTTATCATGTCTTCGAATTAATTTTATAATAAAATTATCGATTCTAATTATGTTTGCTTCCTTGTACAAGTATTCATTAGAGTAGTAATGTTTGCATTCAGAATTGGGCTTTCTATATATATTAGTAAGAACTCTTATGCACTTTCTTTCAAATTTTCGGAGAGTTTCCATTAAGGTCGCACTGATGTTGTACCATGCTGGTGCACCATATACAAGCGTTGGTCTTATTATCCGATTATCAAACATCATATTTATACTGCATGGAAAATTTGATAAGAGGTACCTAAAGACAAAATTATTTGAACCACAGATCAAATTGGATAACAACAGATTCAAAACAAAAACAAAGAACTAATAATTAAGTTCAGATATATTGCATTGCTTTATGGGATATATAAAGATCACAGAATAATGGAAAGCAAAATAATGTTATACAAAGTAATTCTAATGACCATCTGAACATCTTAAACTTACTTAGGGGTAATTGTCACAAGTTTTATAAGCACAAACCCTAACATAATAAATAAAAATAAAAATGTTTAAATAATAGAAACTTTAAAGAAAATGCTAACCTTGAGATACTGGAAAGATTTTTAGCAAAAATGTTCTTTGTGAAATAATTAATGCTCCAAATAAACAATCTTGGCATATACGTTAACAATAATGCATATAAAAAATGTTCTGAAACATGTTTCTGAAAAAACAAATTGTAACTAGCAAAAGGGAACGCATCCCGAAAGGGGTGTATAAAAGGCCTGTAGATTTACCTATAGGTCCAGTCAGTGTTAAATAAATAAATAAAACAAATAAAAACTAGCAAAAGATACCAAAAATGAATATTGATTCACCTAAACCAACTCAAGAAAATTATATCAAGAAATTAAAACTCTCTCAAGGACCTTTTAAGAAGATTCGAAAACTCAAATGAAATTGTATACAATGAATATATTTCCCACAATTATTATTATTATTATTATTATTATTTTTTTGGTTTATTAAAGTTATAGTTATTGAAACATTAAATATTTATATGATACGATATATGATATGATGTAGATAGAGAAATCGATTTGGTAGAGTCGGCCTCATTTGTTATTTTAATATTTTGTCTAACTTTTGACATGTTATTTTGAACATGCTTTAGAGTAATTTACAATTTTTAATATTTATAAAAATGTTGAATGAATAAAACAGGCTGTGGTGTTGAATAGAAAGCCCGAGAGTAAGTGTGGTAGAGGAAAACCATCAAGGAGTAGATGGGAAAACAATGTTCAACATGATGTCCAAATTGAGAGTATTGTAATGATGGGCAAATGGAAATGGTTTGTAGAAATGGATGTCGTTTGAAGTCAAATTTTGTCAAATCTATGGAATCATATTCCAACAAACGTGTTTCCGCAATACAGAAATATACCTACATTACAATCTACAAAAGTTTAATAGTATATTAATAACAAATTTATTCAAAATGTTCCTGCATTTTGTAATTAAAAAATATGTAAAGAAAAATTAAACCAAAAACAAGATAGAAAATTAATATTAGTCATTGTTATGCCTGTCCTCAATTTTTCTCAAGATCAAAGGGACATTTTTCTTTCGACAATCCTCAATTAGTCCAATCTGTGCATTCGGGTAAGGTATCATTAAGCCTAATGTTTGAATTAACTTTAAAAAAAAAATATATATATATATATATATATTATGATGGATAAGATATGAATTTATAAGTAACTGTAGTGCTATAAGATGATAATGATGAATATTCATACAAATAAATAAAAATGAAACCTTAAAAAAACATGCAATCGGAACGAGAAATTAAAGTAGGTATAATTTTGAATTATTAAATTTTTTAATTAATTTGAATTTTATTGATAAATCAAAACACATGGCCTTATTCAATCAATTTATATATCTTTATAAGCTTATTTATCATGAGGTCTGATTCGAGACCATCTGAAAAATATTCGACCGTTCCTATCTTCCATTTCTTTAAACCAAAATAATCCTAAATTGATCATCATAAAAATAAATGGGTTAATTATAAATTCTAAAACTGTTATTTTTAAATCCATGGATGTTAATGTGAAACAAAAAAAACAAATAACAAGACCTGTAACTGATTCAATTCTAAAGTAAATAACGAATCGTTTTTGGTAATATCTTAAAAATTTAAAATGAATTAATTTATATTTGTTTGTAGAATAGAAAAAATAAAAATCACAAAAATTTTCGCTGGAAATATATCTTCTTTTTTTTAACTTGATTATTGTTTTTGTTGTTTTATTTATTTTTTATTAACAATTTGTTTAAATTATACACACCATTATGTCAAATTAATAAAGAAATGATCTTTAAAAAAAATCTCCAAAAAATTGTTTGTTTCTTATTTTTTTTTATTCTTGTCCTGTCTAATATTTGTATTTAAAACCTGTTGCTATATTTTGAGGCTGCTTTCTGCTCTCTTTCATATATTATAATATGTGTAGATAACTTTTTGGGAATATTTTAAAGGGAACAGAATTTTTGAAGGATGTTTGGATGATGTTAAAATATTGAAATGAAGCGATTAATGTTTTATTCATTCTCGGGGTTTATTTTTTTTTGTTTTGTTTAAAGGTGATTTTTACATTATATCAATCCATCTCTTATTTTAAAAGTTTGTTTAGGTTTAGATTAAATAATAATATTACTCAAAAAATTTGTTTTAAATGTAGTTCAGCTGGAGGGGAGATTTTAATGGAAACGTGGAATAGTTTCTGCATTATAAAGTGTCTGTATAGCCTGATCGGTAGAAGAGTAGAAAAAAATGCAATCACATGATGTGATAAATTCGGGTTCAAACTTCGTGGGGAAATACAATTAGTCTCTTTTAAAGGATAAACGTCCGGACTAACACCACGAAGAAGAATAGAATAAAAATGCAATCCTACGTTGTGATAAACACGGGTAAAAATCTCTAGGGGAAATAAAATTTGTCCCTTTTAATTACGACAAGCGTCGTCACTAATACTAGGTAGTGTTGTGTATCTGAATATGGAAAATATAATTAATTGTAATAGATTTTATGTATAACAGTATAATAAAAATATATATGCTTATAAATAAATTAATAAGAATTAAATAGATTTAAAGCAATCTAAGTTTTTATCTCTGGTGTAACCTTGAAAGAAATACGATCATTGTAAAATAAAGAAATATTAAATATAACAGGTAGAAATATAGAATAAAAATGTAATTCAAAGATGTCAAACTCGGGCTCAAATCTCGTGCGAAATAAAATTCATCTCTTTTAATGACGATAAGCGTCGTGACTAACACTATGTATAGAATATCAACATATATTGCGAAAAATTAATGACAAGAAGAAACTGAAGCACATTGTCTTGGAACCGTAATTGACTTGAATTTATGGCGAAGCAGTTCCCATAGAAAATTGATGATGATTAAATAACAATAATATTTTTTTTCTCTTTATCTCTTTGCTCTATGACTTGTAATAATAATCTATAGTTGTCATACTTATTTTACGTTTATTCAGTGAGGTTTTCGAGACTGGGTGCTTAAATCAATTATCTTTTCTTCCTGTCTCACGTACATTTGTAAATCTAATTAATTGTATTTTATATTTTTGTTTTTATTTGCAATTCGTCCTAATTTAAACTTGATTATAAATTACAAAACATCCTGTGGTGGCGTTGATCCCATTATGGTACAAATTAAAAATTGAAAACTAAAACAAAATAAACGTAAAATTGTATATCGATTTATGGCAAATAACAGGTGAAGAGTCAACAATGAACCAAATTTAATGCAGCAAATGGAGATGAATAGGTCATACTCTGATAAAACCACGAAAAATATAACAAGAATGGCCCAGAATGGTACCCCCGAACCAGTAGAAGGAGAAAGACTTGACATATTGTTATACCTGGCTTCGAACCATAACAGCTGGATTAGCTGGCTATGGACGAATCCAACATTATTGCACAAAATAGAGAACAGTGGAGGAGGAGGCAAGTTGATGCACTATGCTTCCGCGAGGAGTAACAGGTAAAAAAAAATACCTATTTTGTATTTTGATCGTGTAAAAGTGATCGGAAATACTTCCCAGGTCTTACTGAGCTTTCATTTTGCTTACTTCTAACTTGCTGTTACAATTATTGTAAAACAAAAATACTGCTCCATACGTCGACGTAAAATATTTTATAAATATTAAAAATGAAAATTTTGAATTAATTTATTTTTCATTTCAAAGTACATGTCATCAGAATCTAAAATTTATTCAAATTAGTCTAAGCAAATAATTTGTTTTTTATTTTTTTTTATTTTTCCTAATAAGTTACATGTTGTTATGTAATGTTTTTATTTATTCTTTTGTTTCCTGTGAACTAAATGTTTCTAACAAATAAATTTTGGTTTTAGGTACTCATATCTATATTTGTTTAGTGTAGATACATACTATATATTATTTAATTTTAAGGATTTTAACATTGAATTAATTTACCTTGAAATTAATTTTTTTATGGTAAATTTTTTTAAATTCTAATGCGGTTTCTCAAAAACAAAAAAAAAAAACGGAATAAAATTTTAACAATTTTTTAAAATGCATATTTTGTTTAATTTTCTATTCATTCTTATCATTATAAATTATGAATATTTTCTGTTTTAGTGTTGTAGATTTGGGGGTTAATCAAGTAATGAAATAATCAAAATTGACAAACAATTCGCCGATTTAGTGTAGTTTCAGGTTCGAATTCCGCTAGTGGGATAGATTTTTGTTTTGAATTTTTCTTAAGGTGTAGTGCAGCATATATAATGTCATCTGAATATTAATTAGGTGCTCTCAGATTCGAATTACGCTATGGAGATGATGGATGTTTGTTTAAAACTTGTAGTTTCTTTGATTATTCCAAAAGCAATGAAAATTAATGAAATTTTATTGAAAGTACAATTTGGTAGTAACTTAACTTAACTTTGTTCTTTTATTAAGTAATTCTGGGAGGCACAGTAGAGGTAGAACGTCTCTCTGTCAACTAAAACGATACATGTTCGATGCTTTCCACCAGGTACAGTGTTCCTTTAGTCATTGACATAAAATAAGTGACCACATTAAATAAATCCATAAAAATATGCAGAAAAATGTTCAAAATGATGCTAAAGCCTCACAAATCCCAAATTGGAGACAGGCGGTGCTAGGTCAACTTTTTTGGAGGAGTATTTGTGTTGAAAACCAAATTTCACCCAGATTTTTAGCGGTATAAGATGGTGATGATGAATATACAGGTAAACTGATACATAAATAAATAAGTTATTTTGGTAAGTCAATGTTAGCCATCCTTTTTTTCATTGAAGATGGACCAATTCAAAACTTGAAAAAATACCTGTACGGCTTTGGGTCAAATTTCCTGAAAGACAATTCTGCTAAAAAAAATGTCAAAAGCCTTAACAATTTTTCCATATAAAATTCAGGAATTAAAAAATTTGGGCGTCATTTTCAAATGTTATGTGATATGTCACAATTGTTAGTAGTTTTGTCATTTATGTTAGGAGTTTCATAATTTCTGTTAAAATTTTATAATTTCTTGAAAATGTAAAATTTTGTAATTTTCGAAACTTTTGTGAATGATTTTGATAAGGTTAAATAAACTGTTTCTGGTTTCAAAGTTGTCCCAACTGGATGCTTTAATCAACTGTTATTGTGAAATATTTTTAAATTGTAAGCTTAAAAAATGGGACAACTTTGAAAAGTGATTTTATTGTGCATGGCATTGCAGATGTTTTTATGACGCATGTGTATTTTTACATAATGGAGATATATCCGTAACCGTGCGAGTGCCATGCAACATCGGTAAACATGGAACTATGAAGGCGAACTACTCCTCCACTTTCCACATTTATATTAGTATAGATATACCATAAAAATTCTATAGACAAGCTATTGTATATGGATTGTTTATTCCAAATCACTGTGTAAAAATAGTTAGGGTGTTCATCCTATACCCTTGGAATTGTATTAAAAAAAAAATTGCATAACACAACAAAAATTTGCGGGGGAGGAGATGCTTTTTTTGATTTAATTTTTAGTAGTTTTGTCATTTCTAAAACTTAGATCATTTGTTATTACCAATACTCCTCACATAAAAATAAACTTTTAAGAGTTTTGATATATAGGAGATTTGACGTAGAGCCTACCTGTACATGGAATGGAACAGCTAATAATTTTAATAGAACTTGAATTAAAACTATTTCATAAATTTTTATTTTAATTCATATTTTCCGAAAAAATTAAATTACAATGATCTTCTGTTATTTTATTAGTTTTTTTTTTTTTTTTTTTTTTGAACAAGAACAATGATAAGCCATGTTAAAAATATGTACTATCTGATAAACCAATATTATGGTTTCCATGAGAATTTGAGCAAAATAAAAAGAAAAAATTTGAAATCCAAAATGCAATGAAAAAAGTTTCAAATTTCAATTATTATAAGGTGTTAAAAATTCAGATTCAGCTTCATTTCAGATTTCTTTTGTTCTTGTCACTTTGTTTTTATGAACGTCAAAAGATTTTTGTTCTAAGAGAAATAAAATCTTTAGGTTGTTTTTTTCATATTATTTCAAAAATATTAAATTGAAATTCAACAGAAAATAAAATAAAAATAAAAGGAGAATATATTTAAATATTGTGAGGAATGCAGTGTCTACATAGTGTCTAGGCAAGTACAGTAATGTCAAGATAATTTGAATTATTCGCAGTATATTAAGCAACTTTGTATATTATGCAAGTTGATCAAAATTCATTACAGTTGGATTATAACATTTATATAAGTAGTAGTAGTAGTAGTAGTAGTAGTAGTAGTCGTAGTAGTGCTTTACTTGTAATATTTTAATTTTACATTACTGTTTAACTTAATACTCAGAGATATATACAGTAAAGTAGGTCTTACCATGGCTATTGAGTATTTCCATGGCTTTGTTATGGTTATGTAGTTGAGCATAATATAGTGCTAAAGGTGGCAAAGATTTGATGTAGTGGTAAGGAACGATTATTTTATACGAATATTTATTTAATTTTTAGATAACTAATAAATTTTAATATATGTACTTATATATAGCCTAATGCAACCGAAACAATTTTCTAAATGCATTTTATTGTATACAAATTAAACAAAAATAAAAAGAAGGAGACAGAGGTAGAGCAGAAAATGGGTTATCTGTTATAGCAAAATTTGTACTACCTATAATATATTTTTAAGATGTTCAACGAACAACATAATTCTGATTTTATATTCACTTCTGTTCCAGTTTTGTAGTAACTAATATGATCTTGAAAATCCTAATATCTAGAAAAATTAAAATGACAATATCGAAGATTGATATATGTATTTTCAATCGAATAATTTGTTAATGATAATTTTTGACAAAGACATCGGGTCGGGCTGAGTGCTCTGAGATATTAATAAAATAAAAATCAAAATACTTCAAATGCATTACGTTGAAGAAATGTGCGTATGCTCTCTAAAATGCTTTATATAGATTCTTTGTTCGAATTTAAAACACCAATTCTAATAGTTTATTAAATTTTCATTTATATAAATTAAAATTTATTTTTCGCTCTTTTTTAATTACTGTTTTGTGTTATTTCGTTTGAACTTATCCTTTTCGTCTACTTTGTCCTCCAACTCAAAATATATACCCGAAGCGATATTCAATCGATTGACTCACAACTTTATATATAAAAATGTTCGGTCCCGCAGTTATATTCGAAGAGGTTTTACTACCTAGTTACAACAAGTAAATATTATTGATCTTTGAACAATTTTGCTCTTTACAATCATTTGCCAATAAATAGGTTTCCGAGGTGGCATACCTAGGGTTTGGAAAAGATGCCGAAATTCAAGATTCAATAAAAATTCAATTTAAAAAAATTTATTTTTATAAAACAATTTCGTATCTTCAACTAGAATCCGCCAGTGACCGAAAAAAATGGAGGATTTTTATGAGTCAAGGCCAGGATAAAGATGGTCTGTTCGCGAGAGTAATTTAAACATAAAAATTTTCTTGAAATAAACAGTACGTCTTAAAAAAAATATAAGAAGAAGAACCATTTCTCACAGAACATTTAAATTTTTCTGTCTCACATGAATTTCAATTTATTAAACACCATCTTCATAAAATACAATATTTTTTTATCGGTCAATAAATTTTACCTGAAGGGAAAGAGGAAAGCTTCGATGAACATTTAATTATTACAAATAGTTGTGTTTCTTGGAATACATCAATATCTCTTGAATATCTTAGAATACATCCCATATGGGCAATAGAAAACACGAACTTCACATTAATGTGTGTTGACTTATTTTTAATACCATTGACTAGTATAATACAATTTCTTAATTTATATATGTGTTCTTTGTAATACCGATATGATCTGATTTGTTAGAAAGCTTCTAACAGACCTGACGCGTATGGAAAAATTTCTATATTAATAAATCATTTCTATAATATTCAATCAATAAATTCGTATCGAAAGCAACAAAAATACGTTTAGAATCATGATACTTTGTAAAAAGAATTTTTCTTTGCAAATTCTGTTACTTTCCATATCTAATACGCATTTTGTACAATTTGGATATAACGGTGAATAAGAAGGCATTCAAAACCTCCACCACCCTCACATATAATATATTTTTTATTACAATTTTTATTTATAACCACATTTTGACGTGTTTTTAAAAAAATTAATTGATGAATAAAAAAACGGACTGACCCAAATGCCTAAGGCAGCGGGCCCTAATATTTGCGGTCCGGATTTATCCGGCCGTTTAATAAAAATTAAATTAATTTAAATTAAAAAAAGGGATAAAACTAAAGCCTTGAATTCAATGAAAATGGCACGACATTGCATGCCAACAAAATATGTAAAATTATGTTTTGAACAAATGTGTTTAATGGACCTTATTAGATGAAATTTTCTTTGTCTCCCATCCTCTTGCCAACAAACTAAATTTGTGTTGACGCCGAGAAAGAATTTGCAAGTAAAAAAATATGTGCCGAACGGTATCTATTTCACAAATACCATAGACAAGAACAATAAACATTTCTCAATTTCGATTTTAATTTTAGGTTGTTTCGCTATGGCAAAAAAGGCATTCTGATGGTTGGCTACAGATTTTTTTTAGCGATAAATTGAAATCGAAATGAGAAATATTTTACTAGTTCATAAATAAGTGTTGACCCATCCAACCGTGTAATAACAAGCTTATTTAGTATTAACATGTGTTGCCGATAAGTGCTGACATCGTCTAAAAAGGCCCAATGGCATTATGGCAAATAGTACGGCAAGACAAAATCGACGACAACAATTTGATCAAAATTCAAAATTTGTTATTGTTGCACTACGACATTTCATTTAGACAGTTTTAAATCATTAAATTAAAAATATTTTTCTTGTTGTTTTTCAACTGTTGTTTGAAAATGATAATGAAACTGTCTATATACACATTCGAAGACGACAATGTCGTGTCGTTTTCATTGTACTTCAGACTAAAAACATAATTTTTTTTTAATTAAAGGGTTCTTGTCTTTGCTAAAAAAAGATTAAGGAATGTGAGAGGTGTTATATTTGACAAAATTTAATGGCTTCTACTTTACCTACTTTTGTTTTGCACTTGAAAAATGTAGGTACATGTGTACTTTTATATTATATCAAATTTCTATGAAAATGGGGATTTAATGTTTGATTACGTAGTTTTTCAAAATATCTATAATTTAATCAATTAAAAAATATCTACCCACAGTATTATAAAAATTTATTGTGAATTGGGTCAGATATTAAGCACCGTATTTTTCACAATTTACAGATTAAAATAATATTCTATAAATTGTTATATAGGTATATACTGTTTTAATTGCTAAAATAAAAAAATCATTGTGGATAATCTTGATACTACTGTAAATGTATGTCTTTGATATAATTTGTATTCCCTAGAGCTATCATACGAAAAATATTTCCGTCAACATTCATTCAATAACTAATTTTAATATAAATACTTGCGAAATGAATATTTCATAGTAGCGTAGCAGTTTATAGTACATAACTAAAAATTTCTAATTCTGGACTGTAGAAAAATTATTATGTAAAAATTAAATCATTTTTTTTTTAATGTTACAATTAAAAAAATAAAAGAAAAACAAAACAAGTAGAACACTCTATTTAAAATGACTTTAATCACACTTAATTGTTAATAAAACTTTGTTCATTCTAACCTTATCATGTTGATCTAATCTAAAGCTATTAAATCTGTTTAGATCTGTTGATATAAAAAATGTTTTAGAATGAGTACAGAAAATTTTTTCTACTTTCTTTTATGTTTCTAGAATGTTGACATGATTGTAACTGATATTAAAAAGACATGTCAAATGGGAATTGACTTTAATTTTGTACTCGAAACAAATTTAAAATTCTATTAAAACTTACACTTGTTAGAATACACATTTTGTTTTAATGTAAAATTGTAGATCTAATAACTGAATAATTTATGTCATTCGCAATTAATTCAATCATTTTTGTACGTCGTTTTTAGTTAATGTTATGTTTGTGAGTCTAGAAAACGTTTCTGAAAAAAATTTACTATATATATATTTAGTCTAATACACTCTACTTTGGCTTTGCTTAATAAATAATATTCAACTAATTATTTTGTTTATATCTCCCTATATTGGTTTTCCTGAAGCAACTGAAATAACCACTTCTACATACTAACCCAACTCTCTCTAGTTTATTGTTGCTAGAATATATAATTTTATACTTCATACAATATAAATTATATACTTTTATATTTTCCAAGTAAAATTGCGATAGCTATGTTCATAGGTGATTAACTCTATTTATTTTCATATTATGACCTAGGTAATGTTCTGGTTGTTCAATTTTGACTATTTTCTTATATCTGTTTTCATATTCTTATAATATTACAGTTATTCTACTTTTACAACTACTAAATCACATTATTTATTTATATATACTTACTGTTACTTTTAGAGTTTGTTCTGAGAATTACTATTAAAATTGTTAAATCAGTACTGGAGATTGATGTTGTTTTTTTTGTATTTGAACTTCCGAACTATCTTTACATAAAGTCACCATATCACCCATCTTCCAGTATATGATCTTAGTGACCGAAATCGTGCTCTTCTGCCATACCGTGTTTTATAAACTTTTACAGGATTTGGTTTATCGCTGTTTGTCGGTGTTTGTTCATCAGCTTTTTTAATCATCACATATGCTGGTTTTAGGCGATCACCTGAAACGTTGTCCACTTTATCTTTAATTTTAATGGTAAAATATTTATTTATATCGTTTTACAACCACATATATGGTCCATTATAAATTGGTGTGCGAACTAAATTTTTTCATATAAAAACGTGACTATATACTTTCAGCTAAAGTTCTATGTTACTGCTTGAACGATGCTTCAGTCGGCTCTAATTTTTCCAAAAATTTATTTGAAGATTTTTAATGAATTCATCTTTATTTACTGCTGGTTTTGAAATTGCAGTTTCCTAGGAAGTCTCCTGGTAGACGTAGAGTTGTACCAAAGATCATTTCAGTGGGTGTGGCTTCCATCAGGTCTGGTTTATAACATGATCTGATTCCAAGCAAAATGAGAGGAAGTTCGTCAAACCAGTTGTTATTTAGTGTGCTGCTTTTAAAGTTCAATGCCAACGTTTTATCATACCATTACTTTGTGGATGGTATGATGTGGTTCTTAAATATTTTGAACCTAATAAAAGGGTCAGTTATGAAAACAATTGCGATTCTGATATGTCGACCTCTGTCTATTGTTATTCTCAGTGGTACTCCAATGCCTATGATAAAATTCAACAGTTTCTGCTGATATTTCTGGAATTGAAATTGCTTTCGGCCAGCAAGAAAATCCTATCTATTGCGGTGAAAAGGAAAATTTCAGGAAAATCCTATTCACGTTTACATGCTCGAATCTACTACAAGAAATCGTGTATGATTATAACGGCGTCTTGGTATGCTTGATTACTTTTATTTGTTAACAAGCTGTGCATGTTCTTACGAAAGCTGTGCAATCTTTTTACAAACCAGGCCAAACAGTTATTAATTTAAATATTGTAGTGTAAAATTGCAGTACCGTACTTAATTAAGCACGAAAAGGTGATTCTACCTAAGTTACTGTAAAGACCATAAAAAAAAGATCATAAAAAAAAACAAATCTCTCTTGTACAATTTTTAAAGTAGCTTTGATTCCTGGATGTGGTAAACAATGTGTTACTACTAAAACGTGCGATACTTTTTCGTTACGAAAGGTCGTGTTCTTTGCGTTGATATGTTGTAATAATTTTTTTGCGGCCTGATCTTATTTTTTTTGAGTTTATAATGAAAATTAGTTTTTGTTTTTTTTCCAAGCAAGTTGTGTTTAAGGTCTTATAACTATAGTGTTTATATATTCTATTCAATTAGCTCATTAAATAATTCAGACAGACCTATGAGCTGCAGCTGATGGTGTTTTTATTATCTATTTATTGTCAAATGTAGTCGAAGACAGTAGTTCGTATAGTAATTATTTTCTATTCTGTATTAATAGTGCATAACTATTATTAATATTAATTTATTATATATTTATACTATATTTAAATTTTAAAAAATTGTAAATTTGTACATAATCTAATGGTCTCATAATTTCGTGTATAGGGCTTATAATAAATTCATACCATATATAAAATATTTTTTTAATAATTCAAATATTTGGAATCATCAGAAAATTTTGCAAATTTTAATAAAATTAATTGAATTGAAAATTTCAAGTTAGCAACCAAAATGTGTAACCATCAAATCATATTACACTTCGCTCTTCAAAATTAAAAATAAAATATTTTTGTTATAATTTTTATACCATTAATGTATTGCAACATTGTGGCATACACTGTATTTAATCTGTCAGTTATACTCAAAATTCAAATTGTCGGTTCAATAGTAAACGATATTTTAAAATATTTATTCATTTGAAAATTAATTTAATAAAAAAATATTATTTAAAAAATACAAAAAAAAAAAAAAATAAAAACATAAAATTCCTTTCATAACAGGACGACAAGAATATTTTGTGCAATGCAAAAAAAATTCACAAACCACTAAAATAAAATACCAATCAAAATAAGAGAAAGAGACAAAAAATTTGTATGCACATTATGTATATATATTAAAAATATAAAATGAATTAAAAATTCTCATTTTAGTTTTTCTCACTTCACTGATTAGACGCCATGCTGAAAAAGAACCCTTTTTTATTTTAAATTTTTTTTTTTTAAACAATTTTAATCGACATTCAATCATGGATGGTGTTAATTTTGAATCTTCATCAAATTTCTTTTCACTTTACATACACAATACCTTTTGGTATGATTTAACCTCCGCCTGTTTGTTATATCAGCCCTTATTCAAAACAAAACTAAAAAAAAAAAAAATAAAAAAACTAGGTCTGACCGCAAATTTAAAAAGAAAAAATTAAGTTAAAAGAATAAAAAAATATCCGTCCTTCTGATGATGAAGGACTCAACATGTCACACTGCAATTCAAGTTTCTTTTTTTCCATTCCACATGATATCACAATGTTTTTTTTTTTTGTTGAGAAATGTACATATGAGTTGGATCCTATTCAAAATTGAATTGAAGTACAGTTATTTACAAAAATATTTGTATAGGTCAATTATTTTGATTTTGTTTTTTTTTATAACTTATTTAGTGCTGCTAAACAAATTTTCAAAAATCACGAATACAAATTATTTTTTATACTATAACTAGTTATTTCTGAAACACCCGGGGGACGAATATTTATTTATTTATTTATTTATTAGTATGTACATATGAATATGTACATCTAATTTTTAAGCCCTTTACCTTATGATATGTTCGCCATCATTATATTTTTATTTATTCTGTTAGTGCTTACTTTTATTTTTTTAGTTTTAATTCTAGGGTTAATGTTGTTAGACTATACATATTTCCCCATACTCCAAATCAAAGTATTCTAGTAGATCTTTTGTTTTTCTATGTTTTCTTTTTCGTTGCTGGCGAGTGCTGTTAGTGCATTGATGTTTTTGTCCTGTCATCAGTTCCTGGTTTCCGGACATTTCAGATATATATGTTTCATACTCAGCGACCGATCGCAGTGGTTACACTTAGGTTGGTCGATACTTTCAAATAGTTATTTGCGTGTAGCTAACGAGCATCCCGCTCTAATTAATTTGACCCCTAGCTCTGTGTTAGATTTGTATAAGTTTGTTGTTGAGATATTCGGGCAACATGCTTTCATAAAGACGTTTGTTTGGCTATAAAGTGTCTGTTTCCGTTTGGATATTAATTCCGCTACTATTAGTTTTACCATTGAGTAAGCATTAGGAATGATTTAAATAGCCTTTCTATCGACTGTCTTGTTCTCTACTATTCCGACGTGCCCTGGTGTGTATGCTAATTAAAATTTTTCCTTTTTCCGTTTAATTCCGTATGCCTTGGGTAGTTTTGCGTATAAATGATTTGTAAGATTTGTTCCTTTTCAACTACTTTTATTACTTCCCATATGGCTCTTTCTTCCGCTGCATAAACTGTGGCATACTGACGGAAACGTAGCGATTTTTATTTGTTTTTCCTGGGTGGTGGTGATATTCTCACGCCTGCTTTACTTTTGGAAGCGTCTGTGTAAACGGATTTATTATTATTTTTTTTCTTGTCGATGAACTATAGTTTTTGATGCTTGTCATAAACTTTTGGTGTACAGTATTGCAGCAAGGATATATTTATTTAAATTTTTATTTTATTTTAATTATTTAACATTTTTCGGTAAATTTTTCTGTAAACGTTTTTATGACTTTGGTAATAGCAGAAAATTACATACAAAATAAATGCCAAAAGTTTAAAATTGTGTTCCATAATGTAAAAATATTGTAGAAAGTAAGTTTAAAAAATTGAATTTAAAAACAGTTTAAAGGGGGTTTAAGAACTATTTTTTTTTAAAATATGGAAGTCACGAACTGTGTATCTCCAGTAGAAATAACATATAAATACATTTTGACGACTATCATTATAAAGCATTATACAAGCAATGTAATGAAGGCTGACGTGATATCGGTAGAACACAAATTGAATCCGAATTGGCTAATACAACTGTCAAAAGCCAAATTTTTCATATATTACAAAATTTAATTTAAATATAAACTAATCCTGAATAAATCCTGCCGCCAATATTGGAACCCACAGCCTTGCATTTGGGTAATATTCAAATATTTTTTTCAATAATAATAGCACCGACAGTAAATATATTCAATAAATATTTTTATCGGATGAATAATTTTGTAAACAACTGTATATTAAACTTAAAGTTATAATTACAGGGTGATGTCAGTATTATACTAAAAAAATTATTTTATGATTTTTTTTAATTTATAACATTTTTTCAAATAACAAATCCGACACCAAATAATTCTGATCAACTACAAGTACAATGCAGTTTAGTTTTAACAAATAAAGGGTATTATAACTTAAACGTTAATTACACGATTGGGTCAATTTCATTTTGAATGAATATTTATGATATTCAGCTCATAAAATTTCTAAGTCATTTTTCTAATATATAGAATTACAATTCACCCTATATTATATAACATCAACAAATTCAGATTAATATATGCTTTACATATAATATTGTAGTTGACTGATTTTTCAATATACTAGAGATCAAACTTTAAACATGCATTCGTTTGTCGTTAGTTTTATTTTTTTTATAGTACAAAAAACAAGCAAGAAAAAAAAAAGTTATCACCATTAAAAGAAAATAATTTTTGATGGTCTTGTTTTACACAATCTGACGATTTAAATTTATTTATTAAAAAAAAGGATGAAAAGATGGTTGATGGAAGCAAATGAGACGAGTCTATAAAGGCGTTATTTATTGTATGCAAAATACATATTTTTTTTTCTTATTTATTCCCTTTGTTGAGGTGAAATATTTTTATACTTCTTTTGTGGTCTAATGAAGTGTTAGTAAATTATATATAAACACATATACATATTATTTATATATAATAATAATAATGTAGGTGATGAAGAAGCTAAAAAATCAGGTATGCTCTTGTATTTTAAAAGTTTAATAAACAAAAAAAAACAATATTCAATACAACTCAATATATACTTAATATCCTCAGACGGGATGTCCTGCTGCGATTATTTCCGATATTATACAAACGAAGGAGTACACAAAATAATTTTTTAAAATTTCAAATTTTTTTTATTTTATTTATATGTAAAGTATAGTGAGAAAATTTACTTGGACATTATTTCAAAAAAAAAAAAAAATCAAAAACATGTAGATTGAATCAAAAAAAAAAACTCCAATTCAATATTTGGGGACTGGTTGATTTTAGTGAGAATATTTTGATAGTCATATCAAATTTTTGTCATATAAATAAAAGAATTTTATTATTAAATAAATGAAGCCGGTTGATTACAAAAATACATAATATATAAAAAAAAACACAAAGCAAAAGAAAAAACAAAATGGAGTCTTTTATATAGGGTAAACAAAAGGATTTTATAGAGGTGGAAAAACTAAAAAAAAAACAAAAATATGTCAATTTTTGTGTTATTGTTGAAAGAAAGGATAAAGAAAAAACCCTTTAACACTAAAAAAAAAATTTTTTTTAATGTCATGAAAGTGTTATGCCAATGAAATTTATATGCGGTATTTAATACCAAAATCCACAAGTTTTATTATGTATTTCTGAATTTGTAAACAGTGGGGTGTCATCCTTTGAAATTCAAAACTTGATCACTTGTTGAATATAATATACAGAGTGATAATGATTGCGGTGATGTGATCAAAATAAATTTGATTTTTATAAAGTAGCAAAAAAAAAAATAAACAATTTTATCCTATCAATTGTAACATAGAATGGCGCCTAGAAAATTTTTTCACACGGCTATCTTTATCATTATATTTTATTTATAATTTTTTTATATTAATTAAGATATCATAGCATCAAAATATTATGATTGTTAAATAAAATGGCAATATTATTGTCTACAAAAGATTCAATTATCTCGAGGCTTATAGAATACAAGGGGCCAGTCTATCAATCAATCTGAGAGGGGCCAGAGTAAATAAACTATTAGCGTATGCTGTTAAAATCTCTAAATTAACTTAAAATTACAAAACATACAGGTACAGCATCCAATAATGATGCAAATAAAAAGTTTGAAGTCTCCACTGAATTGGAACTGTGCTCAACATTTGTTTTATAATAATGTTTCGATGCTTTTGCAGTCTGAATTTATAGTTTATATGAACAGTTCTAATTTAGGCCATATACACATTTCATTTGGATAAAAATAAAATGACAAAAAATAATTGAGAGTATAATTAGGAAACAACTTAAATAAAATGGAACTGCGCTATTAAAGAAGGGGTAGTACCAGACAATAGCAGTAGTTTTACACTTTTAATGAGTTGATAAGCTGGAAATTTCATAAATAAATACTCGAAAAACATTGTAGTAAAATATGTAGTAAAAACTTGCATTTTCATACTTAACTAAGCACAAAAGGGTTGTTCTATTTAATATTCTACTTTATTGTTATGAATATAGTGCAAAAAGTAATCTTCCTTTTTTACAGCAATGAAAAAAACAGAGGTTTAATTACACTGGCCATCAGTACACCTATAGTTAGTAATTTTGATCATAATGTCTCAATTTTATGAAAAATTGTGTGCGATTAAAAAACTGAAATGAGAAATACAAATTCAAAAATATTTAAAAAGAAACTAGCTGCTCAAATATTTCGGAGATTTTTAAATAAGGTTAAATTATCCGTAAGGTCAGAACGACCGAATATAGGTACAATATATTCGGATTGCATTTTTATTTAAGAATATTATTAGGCATTTTTTGACAGCAATTATGTGGCTCATATATTCTAGTCTTATCCACTATGTATATCCTGTATATTCTGAGATGATCGGTTGACATGAAATTTTTTCTTACTTAAAACAAACTCTATTCAAATATTTCGTAACACTTTCCCGATCATCTATTTTTAATTTCATTTATTGTGCCTGTATCAGATTAACATTTCATATATTTTTTGTTATAATTATATTTACAATTACTTATCTATGACTTAATACATCAAACTATAAGGTTTGGTTTGATACCCCTGTAAATTTCTGATTCCAACTTTTGAAGGATATTTTGTTATTTTTATTTTAAATATTGTCATTTTATATGTTCGCACTTGGACCAAGTGATTTTTTATTTTTATGATAGAACTTAACCTAATCTAAACTACTTAAAGATACAACTAAACTAGAGCTTAAACTATGACTAATATGACTAGTACGAGTAAAACTATGGCTAAAATTTTAACTAAAACTAAAAATACGTTGATTAGCCTCTATGGTGATTTTTTGTTGTGACGTTATATTCCGGACCATATAATAATTGTAAAACTAATCTGTAAATTACTTATAACTATGAATTTTACTTTAAATATTACTTTTTTACTTTTTTATTAAATATTAATACTAACTAGTATTATAAAATTATATTATATCAATTACTTAACTTACTTACTTACTTAAATATACATTACAACAACTTTAATACAATTATTTATTTTTATCTGTGTTAAAATTGTATAACTGTAAACATGCTTACTACTATAATTTACCAATTGAATATAACGGTATTTATTAAAATAACTCAAGATAATCTTATGATTACAAATTCAAAAATATTATATATAAATGTACATATACATAATATATGTTTATAATATAGGATGATTTTTATTTACTGTGATAGAACTTTAAATTAAAATCAAAATGCGCACAAATTAAACCTGAATTAAAATTCTTTTAAATGTTATTTTATGACATTTATTTTTTAAAAATTATTTCCGACTATACGGCTAGCTCTATAATAAATGGCATTCATTTTATTTAATTTTGATCAATCATTTCAAACAATTGAATTTTATTTCCGAAATAAGATGAGTTATGTTCATTTCTAAAACATTAACTGCTGCAGGCTTACCAGCATAAACAATTGATAAATAAATAAATTAGTTAATCAGACAGCTTATAGGCTAGGTCTTAAACATATAATTTTATATTTTAGATTAACTATTATATAATATTAATTTTAATCTGAAATACTTTCTTTTATCTTTTTTATCTTTTTATTAAATCAAATATAAATATTTTTCTACATATTTTAAATAGATTTAATAATAGATTTAATAATAAAATTTAACTATAGATATGTCTAATAAATAATGGATAATATTATAATTATAACAAAATTTGTATTTAATTGGTTTAAAATAAAAAAAAATTATTTTATATAAAATTTGTAAATTGTAGTTGGAAATAGTATTTAAAAATACTAATCAAATTAATGCAAAATATTAATAAACATAAATTTAACATTGACCTTACACTATCAAAGCATTCCCAAAAATAAAAATTATACAATTATAGCTATTTTTAGGATATTCTTTTATATTGTTTTTTACAAATTTTAGCTACAAATAAATATTATTAAATTACCAATTGATTTTTTTGTAATAATTTTTTTTGGTTTGTGCTAAGCCGTATAAATAAATATTATTAAATTACCAATGGATTTTGGTTGGTTCTTATAACTCGCAGATGGTTTTTTAACATTTCACATAATTTATTATAGAATCATCAGAGTTCAAAAATAGCAGTGACAGGTATTCAAAAACCACAATAGCTAATGTGGACTTACAGTTGTACTGTAAGGATAAAAAAAAATACTCTTTAGCTGTTTATATTCAATATAAACCAATGTATGTCATATTCGTACATCCGCATATAGTCATTCAAATATCCCCATAATCATTTCTTGAAAATGTCAAGTTTTTTTTCTAAATTTAATTTTTATAGAAAATACTCCAATGGCGTCAAGTCACACTATCTTGAAGGTCTGTACCATAAGGCTAGATTTCCACATGTGCCATACCGTCATGTTCGCTTTTAACCATTCAGAAATTACCATCCGGTTTTTAGCCTCGCCGCAAAGTTAAATTAACTTTATCTTATCATACTAAGAAATTTATATGGCAAGCAATTAAAATTACTTTAGTATTGATATCATAAATTTTCAAGTTCGGTGTATTCAAATCGGTATTTGAATTTAAATTTGAAAATTAAATTTAACCTGTACATATTTGAACTATTTTAAATTTTAAAATACAAGTAGATAGCTAGGTAGTCTATTTTTTATTTTTGATTTTTGTAAATTTCAAATTTAAATTCAAATATAATTTTGCTTCACTTGTTAATATATGTAATCTATCAATTGTTTCAAAGTATGCGTGACTGAAAACCGTCGCATAGGAAATCGTTTCCAAAAAAACCGTCACAAAATAGCGACAGTTACGGTAAAACCGGCATGTGAAAATCCACCTTAATACTGTCATGAAATTGTATTTCAATAAATTTAGTTTGGGTCACTGGCGTGCGACATCTTTCTGTAATCAAAAGTCTTTACGACGTACAGGTTTTTGCCTTTTTGTTTCTATATTCAATTGAATAGAATAAACAACGTTGTTCGAATTTTATTACTAGCTTGAAAACCACGATTTATCACTACAGTTAATCTTAGTCTACCAAAACTTACTAAACACAAATATTAAAACAGATATAATCAAAAATTCCATTACTCTAACAAAAAAAAAATCACCCTTTAATTAAAATTATCAATTTTTCCAAAACTTATTTTTGTATATACGCACTTGTCAATGGTATTTGACTGTCTAATGCATTGAAATATAGATGGCTTAAATCCTTAAATTTCATTAAAAAAAAAGAAAAAAAATTGAAAAAAAAATAAAACAACAAATCAAATAAATAAACAAATAAATAAACTGATAGACCACACATTTAGATATATATATTTCGAAATATTATTAGAAATTTCTACGACATTTCATAAAAATTATGATTCATTGATAACATACTTTTTTTTGTTTTTGTTGAATTTATACATACACACGCATATCCACATTTTTGCTCTTTATATTTTTTTTTATTAAATTCGATAGAATGAATATAATCGCATGCAATGTTTTGCTTTGCAATATTCTAAGCATTATAGCTTAGAACATTACATCAGAGTTGGTCGTAATATATATTTACGTGCCTACAGGAATGTTATTGACATTACATGATGAATAGAAAAATAGAAATTAAATTGAATATATGGAAAATATCGTAATTGAACAGTTAAGAATTATTGTCATAGAACTTCTTGGAATATGCAATTGATATGAACCTGTAATCTCTATTTAAAATTATTAATGTATAAGTTAAGAATTTATTTAACTGATAAAATACCTTCATTGTACAAAATATACACACTTTAATAAACAAATTTGACTTGATAAAAACTGATCTGAGTCATTTCAAAATTTAAATAAATATAGAGGCAGTTCGAGCCAGATTGGACCATATAAAAAAATATATTAGAGATAAAATTGCAATAGAAAAAAAGTTAATCACTTCAAGCAGTTTAGTCCTTTTAGAAAAATAATTGTAATCAAGTTCAAATTTGCTCAATGTTACTTGTTTTCTTTGCACGATAACAGAAATTTTTATTTTTTAATAGAAAATAACAATAACTCATTTTTAAAAATTGGCGCTTGGTCTACTCTGACAGAGACCGCCTCTAATAATTTGTGATGTAAAATAATTTTATTTAATTTTGTTGTTCTCTACAATACAAACTGAACCAAATAAATTATATAGCTAGAAAACTGTTCAAACATAAATTGTAGATAACTAGTCGTCGGGGTTGACCTCACTTTCGTTGGGAAAATGAAGTATCGCCAGAAAAGTATCGGAGAGAATCTGTTCGTAACTACAGTCAGTCGAGGACAATATTGCACCAGGAACAGGACCTTAAACCCTGTAGCGCATAGAAAGTAAGTAAAGTAATTAGTGTAAATTGATTGTGTAAATTAAATTTAATAATAAAAATTTTCTTTTATTAGTGTACAGAAATTGAATGAAGAAAACTAATATTATATCCGTAATAAATCCATATATTATGACAAGAGCCATCTTACGGTTTTATTTTTATAGATAAATAAATATGTACCCTTCTAATCGCCTAAAACCCTGTTCTCGCTAAGGTCCGGCATACGGAGACAATATTTTTATTTATTTATTTATTTCATTATCTCAATAAGAGCAGTTCTGCTCGTAAAGAGTATATACTTAGCAGTAGCACATAGGTTTAACAAATCGTACAAACCAATATTAATTAATTATATTCTTTAACAGTCAATTTACATTTTTAAATTCAATTCAAAGATTCGTTATACTTAGAACTAAACAGTATAAAACTCTAAATAAATATAAGTTGAATAAAACAAATATAGAATAGGCAAAAATAAGAACAAAATAAAAAACTAATAGGTAAGTAATAGTAGTAATAGGCAAATAAAAACTTAATATCCAATTAGCAAAAAGTAAGCTTATATAATATAATGTATGAAGTATGATATAAAAAATATTCTATATTATATTAGACCTAGAAAATACTTGTTGATTTCCGGCAGTTTGTTGTATAGTCTTATAACATTTTTGAACCCCGCGGAACTACTCTATTTACTTTGATGACCTTGTATTGTGTTGGTGCACTTCATTTTTAATAGTTATCTCTGTATTTGTGTTAATGGGAACATTTAATATCCTACGTATTTGCATGCAGAATTTTTTTTCTATATATGTAAAGTTTTATTAGCAGAATATGATATGTTTTCTGTATGTCTATTGTTGGTGTGATAACGTTTCAGTTATATATATTTTTTATAGCTTTGTTTTATCATATATACACAGTCCACGACTGCATATACAAATGCCCTGTGGAATATGCTGTACAACAATGAATTTTTCCATTTGAACGGTGTTCTATATGATATTTTTTTGAATATCCATATACCTGTAATTCTTCTACCTTGCCCTAACTGACTATTGATTTACTGGAACACAGTTGAGGTCACAGTCAATAATTATTCCTATGTATTTATGGTCTATCGCCTTTATTATATTTTGTTCATATATTTAACGAATCAGATACTGTCTATTTGAAAAGCATATATTTTGTTTTTCCTATATTGACTATATTGACTATGTATATTTTCTATATCAATATTAATGCAATTTTCTAATTTGCAATGATTGTTTCCGGCAATATAGCACTACTAAATCGTATGCATACAAAAAGGGTATGCATTCCTGCATATTAAAATCTTCATAGGTCATCAATAATATTGTTCCGTTATTTTATTTGAATTACCAGAAATAATGAAATTTCAGGAATAACATTTTTCTCACATTTTTTAGCATCAATTAATTTTTCTGCTGTAGTTTTGGTTTAATTTTTAATATTTTTGTATTTATTATAGAATTTAATTTAAGTATTTACGTTATTCTAACATTTTGTTCTGAACCCAAAATAATAAGCGTTCTACCATATGGCTCATTCTCTCTAACTATAATCTTTTCAAGAATGTAGGTATGTTTAATTTTGGGATAATACCACACTTACCCGATAAAGTATAACAAACATACCCAATATAGCCCTTCCACTGGCAGTTTTAAAATTAATTTTCTTCTTACTTTAAATGTTCTATACTTCGTCTCATACAGAGTAATGGTAGGCAATATTGACATTTCAGAGCACTGCTTTTTATATTATATTTTAATATAAAAGAATTTTTACTCTCATTTCTTATTTCCTGCTTTAATATACAAAAAAAAAACAAATTCATTAAAAATCACAGAAAAAAAAATAAAAATTGAAATTTCTGCACAGCCGACGGCTTTTTTTATTTTATACATTTTTTTTTTCTATTTCGTTACAAAACAAAAATTTCTGGTACATCTATGAGAACTGCAAGATGAATATTACAAAAATTTGTGAAACAATTTTTTTTTCCCCAACTATCGTGTTATAACTATGTTGATTTGACAAATCTAATAAATTATCTTAATAAAATTAGATCCACTATATATAAATATTAAAATTAATCTCAAAAAATTTGTTATAAACCAAATCAACAACAAGGTAAAAAAAAAAAACAAAAAAAAATGAAAAACAAATTAATAATAATAATAATAAAAAGAAAATTGAGAAAAACAAGAAAATTGAAAAACCAATGACGTTACATGACATTGTTGCAATCAAGTTCAATCGATTTGATATTGTTGGCTTATGTCATGATCATGAGATACTTGCAGTGATCATTAATCAAACTAATAAAAAAAAAATAATTTTCCAGATTTTCCAAAGTTTTTCTAAATTTTATTTTGTTTTTTTTTTTATTATTTTTATTATTAATATGCTTAGAGCTTTGTTTTTGTTTTCTTTTATTTTATTAAATCATGTTGTATTTTGTACACATACAGTTATATTCATGTAATATGTAGATATTTTCGTTTTTTTTTTGTAGAACACAATATAGTGGTTTAAAAAACAATTTGTTTTTTACTGGTTTTGTTGTTGTTATATGCTCACGATATCCTATTTATATTTATACCAGTTATATGTCATGACAGTATATTAGGCAGAAATGTGTTAAAATGATTTTATAACATAAATTAAATTTATTGAATTTATCTTTTTATTTTAAATAATATTATATATAGATTGTATATGTTTGTATTGTATATGTATATATATACAATAGAATAGACGATTATGTTTATGAAAAATTGTTTCCGTTGATTTATTGAAATTATGAAAAGAAGTAGTAGATTTTAAATTTTTCGATTTTTTATTCCATTTAATAGTTAGCAATTTTATTTATGTAGTTTTTGAATAATTTTAAAATGGTTAAGGTTAATTTTTATTAGTTGAATATAATTATTTCTTTTTCTTTTTTTGTTATTTATTTATTCTAAAATATTTTTAAATAAAAATAATACGTAAAAATAAAATTATATAATAAAATTAAATATTATATAATAAAATTATAAAATAATATACAGCTTTATCGAAACAAAATTAGCCCTATAAAAAGTAGAAAATAAAGTGAATGGTGGTCAATTCATGAGATTCTACAAATTACAAGGTAAATTAAACTTGCTGGAATATTGTCGATGGAAATTTGGAATATTTGAAGCTCAAAAAATCATCAACGTTAAAAGAACCATGCTAAGCTTTTGAGATTCTGTATTTTGGTCTCATTAACAAAATTTAAACAAAACTAAAACCAAAAAAACAAAAACAAAATTAATCTTAGTCATTGTTTTGGCTGTCTTAAATGTTTCTTAATATAAAAGTTAATATAAAAGAATACGAATTTACAAAATTTTAAATTACAAATTTTCATTTAGTCTGTGGTAGCCAGGTATGAACATAGAATTTGTTAAATATCTTTCTTTATCCAAGAGTTATTATTTAAGCTTATCCTTGACTAACCGTTGCTGTTGCAAAAGCAAAAAAAAAAAATATACGAATTTTAATACTCCAAAATTTAAATTTAAATATTGAAATTCTAAAATGTATTTTTTATATTTTAGCAAACATATTAAATGGCAAATTTAAAAATATATACATATATATATTTATTTAAATTTAAAAATTACTATAAGTCTCAGTTACAAGTATCGCAAATTTATAATAAACATCAGATTAATAATTTTTATATTTTTACTATCAATTTAACGATAGAAATTTATTTAATTCAATAATATTCAACTAACTAAAAAATTTGGAAAATATATATGTATACATATGTACATAATAATATGTCAATAATTTAAAAAATTAAAAGAAATTTATTTTATTTATTTTATTTTAATTTTTTTCAATAATACTAATAATAATAAATAAATCCTGTAAAACAAGTTGTAATACGAGTAGCGTGTTACTTCTGGTAATCATGAATATCTTAAAAATCTTAGATTACTAATCACAATTTACGCATCATGACAATGATAATTTTATAGGTGTTTGTGAATTTTTATCAAATGAAATTATCTAAAATACAATTTTATCATTTAAATGTAAATTAAAATATTTTTGAATGCACTGTTGAACTTTGCAATTAGACAATTAAACAAAATATTTGAAATGAATCGGTTAGAGTTCAATTTTGATTCAAAATCAAATTAATTGATTTATTTTCTAAAGCAAGCTCAAGTTTACATATTTGCTTGTTATTAATTTAGAGATCTTGTTTATATATTATAGTTGTGACTAATTTGCTTAATATTAAATAGGTCTAAATGTTAATACGAAGAAAAATATATTGTGTTTGTGTTATTCAAGGTGTATGTATGTAAGGCCTTTTTTTTTACTTTATTTATCTGTGTTCACTTACAATTTTATTAATTCAAAAATAGTTACAAATTAATTCAATATACTTAATAAATAAATTGAATAACAATTTTAAAGTTGTAATTTTGACACACATTTTACATAAGAAAGTTAAGACCGTTGCCGAAGCTGTCTGGTCTTATAATTTATTAATAATATAAAAATTCAATTGTTTGATAATAGTTTGTTTTTTTTTGTTTTTTTTTTTTCTCCTATTACACCGCGTGGTAGCATAGGGCTTCGATAGTGAACCTCCATTCCTCTCTGTTGAGTACTACTTCCTTAATATCGTCCCAGGTATAATTGTTGATTGTTAATTCTTGATCGACTGTGCGTCTCCATGTGTTGTATGGTCTGCCGGGTCTCCTTTGTCCTTGTGGATTCCACTCTAGAGCTCTTCTTGCTATATAACTTTCTGATTTTCTTAGTGTACGACCTATCCATTTCCATTTTTTCCTATTTATCTGCCTGTTGATCGGTTCTTCTCCAGTTATCATCCATAAATCCTCGTTGCTAATTCTTGCCGGCCAGAATATTCTGCATATAATTCTCAAGCACTTGTTGATGAATACTTGTAGCTTCTGTTTGATTCTGACCGAAGTGAGCCATGTTTCACTGCCATATATTAATGTTGACTTAACACATGCTCCGAATATTGTTAGCTTTGTTGTTCTCGATATTTGGTTGCTCCGCCATATCTTCATTAGGCTCCCAAATGTTCTTCTTGGCCCTTCTTTGTAGTGTTCTCCATATTGCGCATCTCTTCACTGTGTCGAATGCTTTCTTAAATCTATGAATAGTAGATATAGTGGGGCATTCCATTCTACTGATTGTTCAACTATGTTTTTTTTCTTTTAATATAAAATAAATACAATCAGCTAGAAATTCATTAAAAATTTACATTAATTCAAATATATTTAAAAATTGCACATTTAAACATTAAGAAGTTGGACGATTTTTTTTTTGTATTGACATAAATTTCCAATTGACTTAATAATAAAAAAAATTTTTTGGCCTTTCAACATCATATTTGTTAAAACATCAATGTCGACACATACAATTTCACGGCAGTGTAACCAGGAATCAGCATTATTTATCTGAATGAAATCAGTATGATAATTTCGTAAATAATAACTCTAAAGAGTTTCAGTCAAAATATCTCGTGTCAATATTCCTATTACTACAGATTTATAAAGCACTCATAATTGCCAGCCTGTTTTACTAATCAGAATATTGATCACAGCCCAATGCAAGTAGTATCAAAATTCTTCATCGACATGGTCCTGAAAACAATGGTTCAATGTGAAGAAGTTAATATAATGCCGAGTTCTATGAGTTGCACAATGAGGTAAACATATACCGTGACTTCTAAAATGCAGTAAAACCATAAAATTTACAATGTATATCTTGCAAAATGTATATTAAAAGCTCTTTACTTTGTACCGTATTCTAAAATGTTTCAAATATGTAGTAAAAATGTAAAATAAGAGCAGAGCGTGTAGCGAAAAAATTTAGGCTACATTTTGTATACATCTTATAGATAAAGTCATCAGAATTAATTAAATTATGTAGTTAGCATATATATTTTCGACGCAAAAATAATTTTATTGCTAAATTATAGCAAAATATATTAATAAAATATATTTTACCGACGATCTAGCAATATTAATTTTCATGTAACGAAAGATAAATAAAAAGTAAATTTATCGAAAAAAGTCAGATTATTACTGATTTATTATTACAAAAACACAAAATAATAATTTAAATGTCAAAATGTATGTTTGTATTTATATTGTCAAAATGGTATTCCAAAATGCAGCAACAGTTTTATTATACATTTTACAATGAAGTGATTATAAAAGCTTTAAACGGCAGTAGAACTATACTGTATTAAAATATTTTATACTGCATTTTGTAATTCAATCATAGTCATAATAATTAAATTCAAGAGACTACAACTGCTGGAGTGCCAGTAATAGCGGATGGACAAAAATATTCCAACAAAGATAATCTTCAAATACAGGCTTCATCATGATATTAGACGCTTTTGCAGACCAAATTTTCGTTGGATATATAAAATATTGGCAGACATATCTTAGGATTTATTGAATATAATGAAAAAGCAAAAAAAATATTACATTAATTTATTGGAAATAGAAACAAAAATTAATTAATGTTTATCTTAAACTTCGACAGAATACATATATACAACAGGTTATATACTTTCAATTCTCAGTTAACAAACAAACAAGTTATGGAGCAATTGGTAAGTAGGTAAATAATTTAATTTTTATGTTGAATTTGGATTCATTTTTCATATTTGAAATTGTTATTGTTATACCATAATAAATGTAATAATCTTTTTTATAAATATGTTTATGAAAAACAATTTGATTATTACAGACACTATATATATATATATAATATATACAATAAATAAAAGTGTTCGTAATGTTTTGCAACACTTATTTACAAACGAAATTTTGTTTTTAATATTCATGGTCTGGATAAAATTCGTTATAATAAAAAGTAAATGGTATTTCCAACAATTCTGTTTAATTTGAATCTGTAAAGAGTGCAGTGCAAGAATTTTTGAAAAGAGCTATTTTAATTTTAAGAAAATCATAAAAGGAACATGTGAACATTTTTTATGAAAATAAATACAAAGCTATTATTTTTATAAATAATTTGAACTGTGTTTATTTATTTTATTTAGGCTCAGGATTTTTCATTCAGGTTCAGTTCTTATAAAAAGCCGTAATTATTTAAAATAATAATCATTAAACTAATTTTATACACTTTTGATGCTCCATAGGGACTGATTTTAAGCTGACAAAGAGACATAGTTCTTTTTGGATAATATTACCAACTGCTTAAAACATTGTTCTTTTATGAACAATATTACCGGCATAAAACAAACACATATATGGGTTTTTTTACCTTAACAATATTACCATAATTAAAATGTAAAAAACCGTAAATAGTCAGTAATTTTTACTGAAAAATAACTGAAGCTTCGGAAATGATTTTTATTTGATCAAAATATCTGCCTAACGTTTTCCAAAAATTAGTTTCTTCATTTTACATTTTAATACCAAAGTCGGTTTAAAAACCATATATATTCCGTAGCTCGCTCTCAACTATTTTTTCGTTAACAAAAGTTGGCAACACATCGGAAAAAAATATCATTCCACATTCAAAATGAACTATTAATCAAATTACATTTTTGATTTGAATTCAAATTAATTTGATTTAATTTCCCTCATCCTATATCTAATAGATAATTTTATTTATTTTTATTTTGTTTTTTTTTTTTTTGTAGAAAAATCTTAAATTGTATAGCAATTTAATAGAATTTTATTGTTAACTAGAGTTGGAAAATTATACGATTGACAATAAAAATAATTTATCCACATAAATATGTTGATACTTTAATTAAACACCTATAGTAAATTTATTGAAAAAATTATTTTTATTTTTATTTATTTTTGTTTTTGTGAAATCCTTTAATTTTTTTTTTTTGTTTTGATTAATTTTGTTGAATTGTTAAAAAATTAACCTAAACCTCAGGATAAATTCTGATATTTTTCTTTCCAATTTTTTTTTTTTTTTTTAGTTTTTTGTTTTTATATAATATATGAATATAAATTTAAAATTTTTATTACTATTATATTATATGTTATGTTATGTTATGTACTTATCTATAAAATAGAATTACATATATATATCCTATGTTATAACATATCTATAATGTATAACATACATAGTTCTAATATTATTATTATGGAAAAATTTCATGCGATAAATAAGTTGGTTGATGTTGACAAAAAAAAAAATGTAGATATATAAAAAAAATTAAACATACTTGTTGCAAATAGGTTTCATTTATTAACAAAATAAATAAAACGACATAACGATTCTCCACCAAAAAAATAAAAACAAAAGAAAATTCAAAGAAAAATAAATAAAAAAATTTTAATTGCGGAAGTTGTTCATTCGACTAACTATATTATATATATATATATAATATATATATAAATTTAATATCTGTGATCCCAGAAACAAAATTTCTTCTATATTTATTATTATTCCACGGGTGGAAAAATTATATAAAAGCATTAATTTACAGAGTGCTTAAAATTTTATTTAAAATAGACCTAGACTACAAGTTTTTAAAAATTAAATTTTTTTAATGAACTTAGTTAGCACACGTACTGAATAGCAAACACAATAAAAAAAAATTTACAATTTAATAGATCAATGGTTAGATTAGATTGGATTTTTAAATGAGTCTTGATTCGAGAATATCATCATAACTGTGACAATCTATATTTTTCAATAGGCAATTTTTTATATTATTTCAATGAATATGGAGAACAATATTGTTAGTGAATTGATTTTATAATTTCAATATTTGAATTGATTAGAATTATTCTATTTTAACTATTCTATTTTTTGTTAAGTAAATATAATATTTTATGAATTGTATTTTATTATAATATGAATAAATAAATTATAAATAAAAAAAAAATCTAATCTAATAATCACCTATGCAAGATGAAATATTGTATATTATATGGGACATCACTATACGTACTGTTTTTTCTAAAATAGGTCGGCATTAAGTACTCCACCTCAAAACTCTAAACATACTTTCAAATATTTTGTGAAATTTGTAAAAGAAAAAATAAAATATAAAAATCAAATTAAAATAAGTAAAAATATAACACTAATATTATATGTCCTTATATATGTCCTAGAGAGTCCAACAATTTTAAAACTATTTGTTAATTGTTAAAAATTTTTAAAATGATAAAAATAAATCTTTGGGATGAGGTTGCCGGAAATACTATTCAATTGCAGTTACTATATATGTTGGTTCTTATTTTACCAATTTTCAATTCAAGCAATAGAATTGGGGCTGATGCAAATGCAGTACGGTACCAACAAATGAAACGAATTTAAATTACCATTTGATTATTATAACAGAAAAGTAAGATTTATTAAATTATTTTAATATTCAGTTGCCCTACAAAACCATTCGGTCGTACAACCTCATTTCGTTATATAGCCTAATGACAGTTAAACGAAAGGATAAGCAAAAGAGAAATAATATAACAAAATAAAATAAAGTATTATAATTTTTAATGCCATTCTCTAATTTCTTTAAAAAAAAGATGTATTCTTGTTGCTGTGAAATAGCATTCGTTTAATTCTAGATTTTTTTAACAATTGTTGGGTAACAATTACTTTCATTCGGTTGCGGTGACCGATATAGAATTACATCGATTGTGATATAAATCAAATAAAGAGATTGCTGCAACTCTTAATGAAAAAAGTTATGGCAACCGAATCATTCGATTAGACAATTTATACGATTGCCGCAAATAAATTCGTTCTCTGGGTGCTATTTCCCTTGAATTCTAATTTGCAAATATTCTATTGAACATATACTCTTTGAATGCAAGGGTTTGACTTGTAGTAGACTTCGCCATTTAGAAACAGTTACTACGTATACATAATAGCTTGATTTCAAGTAGTGATATTCGATTAACAATACATGGTTGTCAAACAAATTTTCAAGTCAAGTAAATAAACTTTTGTGATTGATTTGAGTGAAGCTGATTTCAAGAAATTTGGGTATTCATGATGTTGAAGCGTACTATAATGTATATACGTAGTAAGTTTTCGCCGAACAATCATGGGAGCTACCCAATATACCTTTGAATAATTTCCTGAATGAAATCATTAAAGAAGTTAAATTATCAAGGATTCAAACCCATTTTTTAATACGGTCATATGAAGCCAAAACCCAAACCCGATATATAAACTAATCCAATTCTAATCTAATCTAATCTACTTTTATTGACAATTAATGCGTGGAATGACATTTTCTTTCACATACACTTTTTAAGTGGTACCAATTTTATGGCATAGTGATTATTTTTCCATACATTCAAGTACGGAATTGAAAATATTACCATTTTATTATTATTATTTTAATAATATTTACTTACACTGATTAAACCTTTAATTTAATCGGTAAATTGTATCCAAAATGACCATATCCAATCTGTAACGGTAACTAAAATTTTCATTATTAAATTATCAAGTCTTATTCATATGCAACAATTTTCCAATACAATGTACCTACATATCTACTTATATTTTTCTATCAGATCTTATCTTAATAATTTCGAATAAAGTTGAGATAAAAAGTCAAAAAAGAAAAACCAAAAAAAAAAAAACAATAATAAAAAAAGAATACCAGTCCTACGAAGTTTTTTATTATTTAATATAAAGTTTTGTGGTCTAACATGCTCTTAATAATTTTTTTTTTATATTACTTTTTTTCTTTTTTATAATAATTATAATGAAATTTCTCTTATAATACACACACGACTATATTTAAATATTTGTATGTTGAATTTAAGTACATGCATACTTATATATAATTATTATATTAAAAGAAAAAAAAAAAAAAAACTAACCAGCAGTGTATTCACACCTTCAATTTTTCATTTGATTTTTATTATTGAAAACCATTTATTGCAACACTGGGTTCCTCTGTCTCTTTTTAATACATATTTTTATTTATTATAATTTTTTTTTTATGCCAATAATGTCGTAGAACAACATTATTTGCAACAATATCATAAAAAATTAGAGAAATTTAAGTATTTTATTTTATTTATGTACATTGTACATGTACATTTACATGTATCTTTTAACTTATGTTTAGATGTTGTATAATATGTAATGGAATGAAGAACCAAAAAATTGTCATACAAACTTTAACATTAAATAGAATCTTCAACTCGTTACAAGGATGATGCTATAATAATAATGACACTTTGTATAGAAATTATGTTCTGTGTGTGAAATTAAAATCATAGAAAATGATTTTTTTTTTTTGTTTTTTTTTTTTTTTTAGATGAGAGTAACTAACTATCTAAAGTACTTTATTCTTACTATATATACTAACTAGCACATTATATAAGAATAATTAAAGATTTTTTATATTCAATTTTTGATTTTTGTGTATAGTTCTTATTCAAAAATTAAAGTTTATAGGCTATAAACATGGTTAGGTAGTTACAAAAAATTAAGCAAGCATTTTTTTTTTTTAGTTTTTACTTCCATTTGTCTGGAAGATATAAATTTAATTTTTTTTACCTCGTATCTAAAATTACTGAATTAGAAAATTTTGATTTTTATAAAGGTATAAAAATTTGAATTGTACATAAAATAAAATGAAGGAAAAAAAAATTAATTAAATTATTTTTTATTATATAAAAAGCAAAGTAAAAATTCTAAATGTAACAAAAACAAAAATTTTAAGGTGAGGCAATATTGAGGTAGGTTGAAACAATTAATTGTTAAGGTTGTTTATTAAACTAATGCATACATGTGGCAATAATAATAATTGGTCAAATGAAAATAAAAATTTAAATTAAATTACAAGTTGTGAATATTTCGTATAAATCATAGAACACAAGGACATTTCAATAGTGCGGGACTTTAACCGCAATAAAAACATCATTTTTTTATTAATAAATTAGCCAAGATACTAACTAACCATTAATCTTAAAAATTACTAATCTAAACCTAAATAGGTTTTATTATTGAAATAATTTACAGAAACTCATTAGTTTGAAATTGAATAAATCAAAAAAATATCTTAAGCTTTTCTCAGTTTTAAACTTATTGCCTTTTTTTGTGGTGAAAAAAAACATTTTTTTTTAGTTATAATGTTTTTTATTTTATTTTGTCTTTAGCACATTATATGTGTACATTAATAATATTTATAATTTAAATTTAAGGTTTTACTCTTATTTAAAAACAAATTAATGGTACTTAATAAAATACTGAATCTAAATGTTATGTTATTAGCTTCAAAGGAGTTATTAGCTAATAGGAATAGGCTTCGTACGGAGTTATTGCTAATAAGAAGCTAAATGAAAGTTCTATTATTAAATTTTATAACTATTTTGGGAATCAAACTTTAAACCGTTCTGAGTTCACTCGTGATGTAGGTGTTATTCTAGATTATAGACTCAATTTCAAAACACATTTCAATTCCATTATTAATAAAAATAATTCTAGACTCAATTTCAAAACACATTTCAATTCCATTATTAATAAAAATAATTCTATGCTAAGATATATATTGCGCTGGGATAGGGAGTAAAAAATTAAAGCTGCATATAATCGATAAATAGTTGTTTTAATTAATATTTAGTCTTTTTCTACTCTCTTTTTGTATTTTAATTTATTTATTTATTTATTTATTCATTTAATTTCTCAAAAAGAGCTAACGAAGCTCGTACAGAGTGTTTACAATTCGTTTTAAAGTGCTTAGTCAAGTTTATACAAATTCAAGTAATATAAAATAAAATATAATGCAAAAAAAAAATGTTAAATTAAGAAAGAAAAAAAATATTACATGAGTAACAGAACAGTGATGATGAACATGTGAATAATTTAATGAACAATAGTAAAACAATGATTAAATGAAAAACAAACTAATTACAAAGTACGAGTTCAATATTGTGAAATTAGCATTTTTTTACATTTACTCTTAAATATATTCTTTTTTGACAGCTTAATATTTAATGGGAGACTATTGAACATTTTGATAGACGAGTTTATTACTTTCTCTAATCCAAATAGATGTAATTTGTAGTAGCAGAATAACGTAGATGAGTTGCATTTCTTGTTGCATAATCGTGTATTTGAGTACCGATTGTCATTTCAGTATTTGTTTTAATATGATTGTTGTTTATGTGGGTCATTTGTGTCAAAGTTGGGAAGAAATCATTGGGAATTAGCTCGAAGAGATTTTTAGCTTTATTAGAGAATTTAGCTACATTGTAGCTATATATTAGCTATTTATTTTTAGTCTTACTAACAGTATAGTTACTAACGGTGATGGATTTGATTGCTCTAAGCATCAGAACTTTTTCAAAAAACCATTTATTCTATTCTTAACTTTTTTGCTGGAATAATATAGAACTTTTTGCAGTCTAAATGACCCAAAAACTTTTAGTATAACTCATCGATAGAATTTTATCACTTAATCGTAGAATCGAAAATGTTTTGCTGTGTAAATGTAAACTTTTGATGAATTTCATCAATTTATTTACAATCCATATGTTAAGTGTAAATATAATAAGCAAATATTTGTGTTACAATGTATTTATTTTGACTTGTTTCTGACTCGCTTTCCATCGAAGACTTGCCCTTGAATAAATTTACAGGATCATTGGTCTGTTATTATTTTCTTGATTTCGCATAAGCCGCAAGAAAATCTTTATTTTAGTTTTTTCCTACGAACTTCGGTTGTTTTATCGTTGAACTATACTTTACTACAATATGTGTAATGACTGATAAACATTTTGCAAGAGCATCATTCAAAGGAGTCAAATTATATAAAGCATAACCGAAGCGTGATTTCAAATATTTATGCTTATTCAATATTGTACTTGATAGAAATATTGGATGGTTGGAATACTAGTTATGGGTGCAAGATTGTTGTAAACAAGATAAAGGCTCATCATGAGCTGTAGAACATACAGATCGTAATAATGAATAATTTGAGGTGAATTTTTATTGATTATATATATACAAAGAAAATATCCAAAATTGTAAAGTATTTAAATTATATTTGATGTACCTTCTTTATGGCATATGTACCTTCTTTAGGCAGGAAAATTTGATTTTGATTGAAATTATTTCATTTATGTTGTTATAGCAATTTAATGTTATAGCATGTTCGCATTGTGTTTAAATTACGTTTGTTGACTATGGTTGAAAAAAAGTGTTCGCATTATACAAACTATAGTTAAGTTTGACGTTTTGATTGTTTATCAAAATAAAAAATAAATAATGGAGCAAACAATACTTATTAAAAAAATTGCAAAAAATTTTAGTCGATTTTGCAAATATTAATGCAAAAGGACAAAATACTATTAAAAATAAAAAAAAATATTAAAAATTAAAATTTTTAAAAATAAATTAAATTAACATTATATTCAT
The DNA here is from genome assembly GCA_963942445.1 of Argyra leucocephala. NCBI lineage: Eukaryota > Metazoa > Arthropoda > Insecta > Diptera > Dolichopodidae > Argyra > Argyra leucocephala. Next base: position 162,082,911 of record OZ012678.1, read on the forward strand.
TTGTACAAGTTACAAGAAATATCTGTAAAAAAGTTTTTTGTTTAATAATTTTTGGTTTATGTCTTTTTTGAGTTAGGCAAATATATATAAGTATTTCTTTCGTATTTTTTAGTTTTTGATGATTATTGTTTTTTTTTTTAATTACACAAATTTACTAACAAATAATAAATATTAATTTATTTTCTTTTATTATTTTTACAACTAATTATTTTTACTACTAATTGTCTGAAATATATCTTGTTGAATATGTGGGTCTAGGTATATTTTAATTTTGTTTACATTTTGACTTGTTTGAAACGTCAAAAATATCATTGTCAGGTTGCACAAAAATAAAAAAATACGATAAAAACTACGATATAACATAAAAGCAGGGTTGTGAACGTGAATTTAACATATTTAACATAATTTAAGTGTGATTTATTTTTAATTATAGTTACAAGTGTGATTAGTTTTATATGAAAAACAAAAAACAAATCACACTTAAATTATGTTTATACTATAGTTAGGGACTCAATCATAGTTAACTCGGCAAATGCGAATATAGTATTACATTATCTTTTCTTTACTCTATTGGTTGATTGGTCGAATTTTTCTTCTTTTTTCAGTAACAACAAAAATGATAACTTCCATGGAGTCTTCCACAACCCCTAATAGTTTTGAAGATTAAAGTTCATTTGAAATTTGTTGAAATTTCTGCAATTATATTTTAGTATTTCGAGATCTTAATCCCTAATATCGATATACATTTTATATTATTTTTTCAATGCAAATTTACTTAAATATTATTTTATAATATCACTTTTATATGTACTTTTTCATATTTTGAAGCTATCGCCAAATTTTAAAAAATTGTATAGAGATAATAAATTACTAGAGCTTTTGCTAATAACCATTTTGTTTATTATTTAGCTTAACAAATTGTATTTAATGACTTGACCAAGTTAATACTTGCTCTCATATTTTGAACTTGGGTGATACTTCAGTAAAATAACGGTATTTAAATATGTCATAAATATTTAGAATATCAATAATGTTGATTAAAAACTCACATACAAAAATTTAAATAATTCACTTAATAAAAATACTCCTATATAAAATATTGGTTTGAAAAAAATTAGGTTAATACTTAGAAAACTTTAAAGGAAAAACAAATTTTTCATTATTTTCACACTTTAAAATAATCAAAAATTTTCTAAAAAGAAAGGTTTTTACAAATTTTTTATAAATCTTAAAATAAAAACAAAAAATAAAATGACCCAGAGATAAAGAAAAACTCATAAACAATTTCATAAAATGTCAATTTTAATTATAAAAAAATTATTCGTTCTTTAATTATAAAACATAAATTTTCAATCCATTTATAAGATCTTTCTTATATTAGCAAAAAAAAAATACAAAAATTAGGTATACAAAAATTTGGAGTATGTATGATTTTGGAATGCGGAAATTAAATTTCTATACTACTCTGTAGAAAAATTGTTGGCATTGTAATTGATGAAACAATATTATGTATGTAGCATTATGTAAAAATATTACCCCACAAAATTTAATTGATTTTCAAAGCTTTTTTTTTATGATATATTTACAAATAAAAAAGAATGTTATTTGCAATAACCCAAAACACACTTACAAGCTATGACATCGAAAATACTGTTAATAAATACAAATAGTTGGAAGCCATTTTTGCAAATACATATTTAAGAATGAACAAATAAAATTTAAAATTTTTTTTTTTACTAAATGATTTTCAAAAAGAGGGAATTTAAATTTCCCCTTTGAATAAAATGCAAAAAAGTCGATAGTTCTAGAGTTATTTCAAGATTTGTAGTGCTACCACTCTGTTTTCCCATAAATCTACGTATAAATTTCTCTGTGGTGGAAGCATAGCATTTTTGGGTTTTTTTGTTTGAATGTCTCATGACTATTTATAATGTAGTAGGTAAATAAGCATCATACTAAATTTAGATTTTAATCCATTAACTGATCATACCTTAAGCTTTTTTTTGTATAATTCAACACAAGGTATTTATTATAATATGTTTCGAAACAAACGTATTATAGAATAAATTGGCAACTTAGCTTTATATGTGTAAGATATACAAAACTTTGTTTTGTGTAAAATATACAAAATTTTGTTTTGTTGTCGGAAGCCTTAGTTACCAATGCATTATTATATGCATGTATATTCGTATAGTAACCAAATTCTTTATACAATATACTTATTCATAGACATTATTAAAATTTACAACAAAAAATATTAACTCGATGAATTATTATAAAAACAACAATAATAATGAAAAAAATTTGATCATCATGAATGAAAGAAAGAGAATTGAGAGAATAAATCAATTTTCTTTTTTAATGTACCTATATTATGGAACTATGGAAGTAAATGTCGTGTAGGAGGAATATTAATGCATTATGCAATTAGATATGATATATATTTATTTTACATTATTGTTGGTGTTTTAATAAGTTAATAATTAACGAACATGAACGTTGTCATTTAAAATAAAATGGAAATTTGCTATTATGAAGGCAAAGTTTTACTTTACAATGTATGTAGTTTTCCACATTTAAATTGGCTGCTATACCAATATAATGTTATATTCTATGCCATGTTTTATAGATATTATTGTAAATACCAAGCCGTGGAAGCAGTTTAGGTGTTAATCGTTCAATCTCGAAATTATAAAAATAAACAATCTGATCATTTTAATGTGATTGTATTTTATTTATCCCATATTTTTTTACTTCTTTAGTGAACAAATTTATTTACACTTTTGTATTACTTATGTACCACAGAGCGTTAACAATTCATTTTTAAATATTTAACAACACCATGATTGAATGCCGTAAAATATACAATTGTATATTAATTATTATTTATATTTTTCAATTTTTTTTTTGTTGGTATTTAATCTTAAATGTTTTTTTTTTTTATTTTTGGTTTGTGGAATGTGTAACTATTTTAAATGTTTTAAGTATTCACTACCCTTTTGCATATTTTTATTTTTGGCTAAAATTTTTTAAACTTGCTAAAATTTTAATATTTTTGTGGTGTAATTAATTTTTATTCAATTATTCTCGTTTTTTTACTCACCACGTCGTTCATCTTATGTATTATATATAAGACTAGGGGCCCCTGTTGAGTAATTATATTTCAAGTTGAAGTCAAATTTAAAGTCTTAAAAAAAAAAACAGTAATTTACGTACTGACATAGACTTCGCACGATATAGCAGAAATCACTCGTGTTTAATAAAAAGTTTTGTGGTTAGTAAGTTTTATTTTTTATTTAGGACACATAAATACACGTCTCTCATATACTGCTTCGTTTCCGATATATTCCCTATAGTAAGTGGCATTTAGTGTATAAAATTACTAAAAATAAAAAATTTTGTCATTAAAGAGGTATGTATATATATACCTACATAATACATAATTTTAATAAAAACTATATTATTACTACAAATATCCAAAATTTAGAGACAGTTACTTCAAAAGATAAAAAGGAAGAATTCAAGTGATTTGTTTTTTTGTTGTTTTTATATTTGTTATTTTAGATGAATTTGTTTTTTTGTTTTTTTTTTGGCATATGTACATAGATTCATTTGCAAGTAAATATATAAATTATAATAACTGATTTGCTTGGTTACAAAATTTTCAACTGTGTGCGCATTTTTGTTTTATATACAATCTTATATATTATATATATTGGAAGTTCATTAAGGAGTAGGAGAATCAAAATAAAATAAAAAGGTGTCTACTGCGCAGGACCTTAAATGCTTGTCAATTATAATTATAGATGTTAAATAAAATTAAAATGTTCGTATCGTATATATAATGAGAGAACAACCTCAGACAATATTGATATATTGTTATTATTGTTAAAATATACTGTTAAAACTTTTCAATATAAAACCTATTTTGTATTGAAAAGTTTTAGGACTTTTAATTATTTAATTCATATATTCAATACATATATTCAAATATTCAATTAATGCTTAAACAAAAAATGAACTTATATTAATGGATAATGGATTATATTAATGGATTAATTTATTAAACAAAAGCAAAATTTTTAAAAGTGCACATAATATTTGCATATTTTTTTTTCAACGTTGCGATATTTTAATCAGCCAAGATTTGGGAAAATATTAGGCAATATTGAATATTTATAATAATTTATATATAATAATTTTTATATTATATAATTTAATATTTATAATTTCATATATAACAATTTACAACAGATAAATGAATGAATCTTCTAAATTTTTATATTGCGAGTATAATATTACTAGCCAACTATTTTACTAAAGTGTAGTACACATATTATATTCATTCGCAAAATAACTGTCATCTTAGTTCATTAAACCCCACAAAATCTATTTAAATATATAAATTTAAATAAATTAAAAGAAAACAAAGTAAAAAAATTTAAAAACAGAAAATAATATCATCATCATCATGTTCATGACAATAAGACAACTTCCAAACACAATCAGAAATAATCAGAAAAAAAAAGAAAAATGATCATGTAAAAATCAAAAAACGAAAACAGAAAAAAAAAAAAATAGCAACCAAATGTTCCACAATCTTCAATTCTTAACTACGAAACCAAAAAACAAAAAATTCAAATTTCCGAAATATGTAATATGCAATTTACTTAAATACACAAAAAAAAAACACCAAAGAAAAAATAAAATCTCATAAAAATTATACCATTAAAATTTAACAAAAATTAATTGGATAATATTTAGTATTTCATTTTGAACATGTAAACGTGCTCCATAAAATTACCAGATTACAAAAAAAAAATAATAATAATAAAAAAAAAATTCATATATTTTTTTAATTCATTAAAGATTTTGATCAAATCAACCAAAATAAAAACAATTTACTCTTAAAACCCAAAAGTATCCAAATTTTAATTTTTTTTTATTTTTGTTTTTATTTTTTGTTTTTCTTTATGGAAAAGTTATCTTATTCCAAAAAATTCTCTTCAGAAAATGAAAGATGAAAATAACAAAATAAATATACCTGACCATAAAAGAAATGAATAAAATAATGAAATGTTAAGAAATTGAATTTCTTAACATTTTTCACACTATATCATCCCGTGTTAAATACAGAAGCTAAATTATAGCCTAAAATAAAAGATAAAAAATTGAATAAAATTAATTTAATGAATATCGTATACAACATTTCTTAACCTAAAAAAAAAAAAAAAAAAAAAAAAAACAACAAATTTTTTTTACAAAATAAAAAATTATTATAATCACTGCAAATTAATTACTTTCATATCATATCCTATATAATATTTAGTATATCTATATATTTCGTATTTTCAAATCTCTACTTTAAACCTTTCAAAAAACAAACAAAAGATCAAAAAATTTTTTTTAAATTAAAAAACCAACAAACCATTTTGTTGCTTTCTTCTTTATATCCAAAAATTCTGAAATCTAGATGGTTATCAGAAATTCACCTTTTGAACTAAAAATTTCAACGCCATATATATAATACGTGTAATCCTATATACATACCTATATACAATATAGTAAAAGATTATTGCAAAAATCATATCAGCTCTAAGTAATATCAAAAATCACAATAACAACAACAAATAACTAAATTTTAACAATTCATTGTATTCATTGTAATTAATATAAATATAGTCATATTAAAAATAAGTCATATTAAAAACAAAAAAAAAATTTTTTTTTAAACGATGGTGCCCTTATGATATTACAGGAGATAGTTTTGTTCAAGTAAAAAAAATATTTCAAATGATTTAATCAAAAAATTTAAATGAATCATCATTAATGAATTTTGGAAAAGAAAAAGTTTAAACCACCTTCTCTACATTTACCATCAGCAATTTATAAAAAAAAATGTATTCTTTTATCCCGATGGTGACATTAATATTTTCCTACACCCGCGGATATGTGTGATTAATTAGCTACATTTACGTAAATGGTTTTTGTTCTTATTGGATTAGAAAATCATCCACAATTATGACAAAATGGGTATATTAACTAACATAATACTGCAGCGTAATAACAGCAGTAGTGTTAACCAGTTAACACTTTTTATATAAGGAAATTAAAATCATTGGAAATAAATTTTCCATGCTTTATTAGGTCATCATCAAATTCTGGAAAACAAACATATCCCGTGAATAAAAAATACATTTAAATACAAAAAACAAGAAGTATCTTAATATGAAAAAAATAATAAATTCCACATGCGACGGTTTTTGATCAAAATAATGATAATAATTTGATAAAAATAATATTGTTTGATCAACAACCAGCTCAAAACAATCAGAGCATTACAAAAACATTGGATATCCTCTACTTTGGGTTATCTGGATTTTTACATACCGAAGAAAAGTAAAATACCAACCACCTTCATTGGACGGAATTGCTATCGAAATGGTATAAAAAACAAAACACCTAGGACTAATACACGTAAAAGTAAATTGTCATGGAATCCTCACATACATTACATACGCGACATTTGTGTGGTGAGCAAAAATAGAACAGACGAAAGGATGTGCTAGGCTTACTAAGAATACAATAATAAATACAAAGAATAGTAGGGCTAGTGGAGCACTAAAAACAAGCCCTACTTTAGCTCTACAAAATATTCTGGAACTCCCCCACCGATTCATTTATACCTGATGAAGAGGGTAAGAATGACAGCAACAACGTTGCATCTAACAAATACCGTCAAAAACAAAAGACCAGAACACAGTATGATCATGCAGAAAATTAAACTACGAACCGAAGCTAATGCAATAATGTCGGACTATATGACAAAAGCTTAAAATTTACTACAATCCAAAATTCTTACTAGACAAACAAAACTTGTGATATATAAGACAATAATTAAACCAATAGTAACATATGGATGTGAATGCTGGACACTTACATTAAGAGACGAAGAACATTTACGTATATTCGAAAGAAAAATAATCCGAAAAATCTTTGGATTACAAAACGGAGAATATCAAAGAAGGAATAACGAAGAAATCAATAATATAATACAACATGAAGGTATTGTAAAGTTTGTAAAGGCATAACGACTAAGATGGGCAGGGCATATGATAAGAATGAACGAAAATCGCCCTCAACAAAGAATTTTCAAAATAAGACGTAATAGAGCAAGAGGCACACCAAGAATTAGATGGAAAGATAATATCGAAAATGACTGCCACAAAATTGGCAGAGTTCTGCGGATGATCGATTTACATGAAGGAATATGACGTAGAAGGATTTAGCTGTAACGCTAAATGAAGAAGAAGAAGATATGACAAAAGCAATTGATTGCCGCAGGAACTTCACTTTTAGTATATACAATACCTAAAAGGAAAGTAGTCGAAGGTTTAATCAGAGCCTTACATCCAGGAGTTTCAGTATAGTATATGTTGGTTCCAAAATCGGATAGAAAACCAGTGCCAGCGTATTTGGACCATAGTTTACATATCCCACTGTTTTTTAAGCTGAAACCTATGCCATCGAGGTATCGATATTGCAGTGCAGTCAAAGAGGGCACAAAAGTGCCAACATACACATAATTTCAGATAGCCAAGTTGCCTAAAAACTTTGCTTCCCCAATTGTTAAATCAGGTTATCTATAACTGCTACAGAAGTTTAATAAAAGTAGCGGAAGGAAACAGAGTTACTCTTATGTGGACTCCTGGGCATGAAAGAATAGAAAGCAATGAAGAAGCAGATGTCGTTGCAAAAATAGGTGAGAATAGTCAATTTTTAGAACCAGAGTCAAGTATTGCTCGTTCAAATGCCTACTTACAAAGAATTATTTTTTCCCAAATTATATGGGATAGTTGCCAAGGACTTGTGCAGTCTAAAGCCTTTTTCAAACAAAGTATTCAAAGACTGAATCAGGTATCTAATAAGGGAGACTAGGTCGAATGTCAGAATCCTGATATGGTTTATCACAGGTCATGCCCATTTAACAACCATATGTTCAAGATTGGTAGATCGAGCACAGACAAATGCAGATTCTGCTTAAAAAAGGAGGAATCCTCCTTTCATATTCTATTTTTTTGCGACGACATAACTCGATTCCGAAATTGACATCAAAGCAATAATATCGTTTATCAAGGACATAGATCTACAATTCTGAGATAAACGAGGAAGTATGTACAATAGATCTCAAGAGGTTGCGCTTACATAGAACTTTCCATCAAAAAAAAACAATAACGTAAGATCTCACCGCTTAGAGTTGAACAGTTTATAATATATAGGTAACAACAACATAGTTGGGAAAATTTATCGATCCCATAAACTGATCAAATTACATTTCACCCCTCACAGTGGAATAGTTTACAATACTTTATAAAAACAATAAAAACAATGCGTGTTGTTGTTCAGTTCAGATAAGGCACAATTATCCTTAGATACCATAATTTGTACGTTGATGAGCAACACTGAATATATTTTCAGAACGTAAATGTGTACTAATATTATGATAATGATTGATTTTATCTCTGATAATCAGTGTAACAATTTCACCAAAATTAATCATTAAAATAAATACGACGCTAGTGTTTAAATGTTTAACCTGTCTCTGTAAGGTGGTAAGGTGGCAAGGATCATAACACGAAAGGTTTCGTAAAGCAAATATAAGCAACTTCTTCCGAATAGCTTCAATCCTACTAATATGGTCTACATAGGTAGGGGGCTAGCATATTCTAGATTTGAACGAACTAATGAAGTTAATATAGATTTAATTACATGATGGTAATTCTTTGGACCATCTTTTAATAAAGCCTATAGTATTTAATTGGCTTTATTAATGATAATGTTGAGGTTTGTTATTGTTTTTAAATGATAATTTATCTTCAAATATTACTCCGAGATCATTAAACCAGCTAATACTCTTGATAAAATTGTTATCAAGAATATAATTCGAAACTATAAGAAAAATACGACGAGTATAACTAATTTGAGCACATTTACTAAATAATAAGTAATACCGATAAAATTAGAACTTCTTTGCTATTTAGGGAATATCTCAAGACCGTAAATACTTACATAAATCATAACAAAACTTAGGCCAAACAAAAAAGTTAAAAAGAAGCAACTAGCAAAAGAAAAAATTAAAATAAAATTATAAAATATTAAAATTGGAATAAAACCAAAATAATAACATTATATTTTGATTATAGTAAAAAAAAAAATTTATTTAAATTTTCATTTCTTGTTCACCCTTCACTTAATTTCTTTCTCTATACAAAACTGTTCTCTCGATTTATTTTTTTTACTTCTGATTTGATTTACTTTCTTCTGCAACCACAGATTTTGTTTTTCTTCTTCCTTTTCGTTTTTATTTTTTGTTTCTTACTTCTTTTACTCAAATATGTATGTAATGTGCATCTGTCTACATACATATCTATATAAGTTTATCACATTCGTATTACCAATTAGTTGTAACCGCCTTATATAATCATATCAAAATGAACTAAATTGGTTCAACCTCTTCTTGACGTGATTAGCCTGATGACGAACCTTGGAACAAACGTTTTAATTTTTTTTATTTTTGTTATTATTTTGCTCTGATTTAAAAGGAGAGAAAAAAATTATGTTTTAATCTACCGATTTGATTTCATTTTATTTGATGGTAGTATTTAGTTATTAGTTATTATCGATTTCAGTTATTATTGAATTGTTTTCAATTTAAAATCTAAGTTTATAATACCTAAACACAAGAATTTCGACGAAAAAATTATAATATTGTTATCAAAACCGTTCCAGTTGGCTTATATGTTTCACACTAAGGCTTTACGGGCCAGTGTACACCCAATTATGCCTCTCAGCAGACTTCATCGCCAGAGGAGTCTGTTAGTACTAAAAAACAGAGATTTATGGCAAAAAAAATTCAGTCATATACTTAACCGCCCTTGGGAAATATAAGGGGCTCTTATATTAATTTAGTTTAGTTCTTCTTCTTTTTCTATTTTATTGTACTGTTATATTGTTATAAATAAACAGACAAATAATAATACCTTTAAAAATGTCAATAATAAAAGTTAGAGTAGCAATCTATTCCTTCTTCTCTGCAGTATATTCAAATGAATTAAATTTAATAGAAATTCATCAAGGGGGACAAGCGAATCAAACGGACATTCTCAAAAAACGGATCTTCAAGGTGACTTCAAGAACAAATAAGGCTGAAAATTTTTCTTTGATTACTTTGGAATTTTCAGACAGTGAACTTCGTCAAGCATGGATCATACATGGGTGCCATATTCCAAATTTGGTCGAAGCCTATAAAATTTAGCCTTGATAATTTAAGAAATCAAGGAAAAAAAAGAATGTAGTAATGAACTAGACATATTTGTGATGTAGATAAAGCATAGGTCAAAATATAATTGTTAACGTCTAATGGAGTTAGAGTCCGAAATAATAATTCAGAAAAAGCATTAGGATATTATCTTTAGCACTCACGTACCTAGTAGGTAATGTATTAATATTTTCTTTAAGCTTCTGTGCATTGTATGTTAAATTTGGAAACATAATTGGGGGAATATAATTTCACATTTTTGAAGTTCGAATAATCAACAAAAATGTGTATGAACGAGTTTCCGAAGCCGGCTTTATGTCATCTTTGGATTTTCACAGTGCAGGGGTGCGCATTTGTTGCGGTTTCACATTGGAATTGTTTAAGAGGAGGAAACAGTGTTTTTATTTCTGCAGAGCATGTGTTCACACATATGAAGTACCTATAAAAGAGACAAAGAGCTTCAATTACACGTCAATATCCAAGATAAGTTATAAGGATAAAATTACATTTCATTCATCGATTAAACGAATAGCTCAATTTTGTCAAGGCGGTCAAGGTAGCCTAAGACTATAGAAGAAGCCCCAATTACAAATGTGTAAATAAATTATACTCCATCTATGGCCATATTTAAGTGATTTATAGATGTTGATATATGTGATGAAGGACTGACTTCCAAAAATACATCTTTACATCAACTTAGGTAGCCCAATGCACTCTGCAGTGCCTTTCGCGATATCAAAAATATGATCATTCCAAATAATTTTTTAATAGTATACCTAAATGGTTTTCAATTTTTTTTCAAGACAAAATATTGAGTTTTGAAATATTTAAATGTTTTTTGTTTTGTAGTCTACAAAACTTTTTTCCTTCCGTCGGGGCAAATTGTGTAATTCAGAAATATTAAGTGTTTTCGTAAATTAAGTACATTTTTTTGTCTTGTAGTGTACATTTTTCTGCCGTTGAAGAAAAATAGGGTTTCTATAAATTGGCGCGTTAGTTTGTGGACAGAAGTCCCCGTTTCTTCAAAATTACTTATTTTTTATATAACACTGTGAAAACTCAATATTATTTCGTCGAATACATAGGCATACGTATGGACATACTTATAAGGATTGGTTTTACATTTGGATTCAAAATCAGAATTGAGTCTTTTTCTAAAATGTGTATATATATGCCAGATTGTGAATTAGAATGGAGCTTATGGAAGCCAAAAAAATCGGAGCCACATCTTGATTTTTGAAAGTTGACATTTTGTCCATTTCGACATTTTAGAATCGACATTTCAAGAACCGATAAATTGTACAAGTCGACATTTTGAAATTGATATTTTGTGAATCGACATTACACAGCAAATCCCTTGAAATATTTAAACTATCAGTGTTGGGTAAAGAAAAGCACCTTCGAAAGAAAGATTAAGTTCGAATCCCAGAATTTCGGATGAAATAACCCATTTTTCATTTCATAACACATTTTATGCCAATTCATGATCTTATAATTTACAAGAATACTAATTCTATATTATTTAACTAAATTATCTTTAAATTATTTTAAATTATGTTTTGATTATTATGATGATGATCATGATAATAATGCTGATGATGATGATGATGATTCATTTCATAAATGATGAAGTTTCAATTTCATATTTTATGAAGTATGAAAGTATCATCAGATCAAAAGGCTGTTTCTTAAGAACTTCTTAAAATTTTTTTTTTTTTTTCAATTTTATTAATTGTACATTAGTTCAATACGTACATAACAGCTTTATCGTTCACAAAAAAAAAAACAAAAACAATAACAAGAAAAAAAAGAAAAATAAAATATAAAATTATGATGAAATACGTATAGGTACTACATAAAAATGTTAAATAAAAATTGATGCTAGAGAAGATGAACTTTATACTTTATATTATTAAAAATTGTTGGTATATCATGTTTTTATTTTTTGTTATTGTTTTTTTTTCTCTGTTTTCTGGTATCATGTCCTGATTAAAGGGATTATTAAACTCGTCTACATTTTAATTTTCATAAAGACTTATGAGTTTAAATTTAATAGCCCCTACTATATAAATATAATGTTGTGCAAGTATATATTGTATAATGATCATCATCATGATGATAATAATGATGATGATGATGATGATACAAATAACCATCATGAATTATAATGATAATAATGATAATAATGATTTTTTTTTTATTTTTTTTTTTTGTTTTGTACCAATGATGGTGTTGATTATTTTTGATGATAATGCGCGATTCTATAATATTTGATGTTTACTCTTTATTTGTTTTTTGTTTTGTTTTGTTGTTTGTCTCATTCACTCTTTGTAACAATAACAAAAGAGTATACATAATATTGTATAGAGTTGTTCAGTTTGACCGATTATATAGTTTTTTTTTTGTTTCGTAATATTTTCTGTATTGTGTGTATTTTGGTTACAAGAACATCAAATCAACTTTGCACTTTGGAAAATGCATGTTGGGATTTTAATGTAGTTTGGTTGTTGTTCATCTTGTTTTGTGCAATATACATATTATTTCTTGTCTTATACTATAATACTATATTATTTATTATATATATATATCCATTATGTTGTATTGTAGTTATGTATATGTATATTGGAAAATTGTTTTATTTTCAGAAGTTTATTTTTTAAATTGTTTTAACAGAATTCAGTTATTTTTTTTTTGTTTGTTGTGTTTGTTGTTTTAAGAAGGGAAATCATTGTACAAGTAGTTGGAGTTAATTAAACATCAATTTTATTTAATTCTATATTATTAAACAGTAGTTGTATGTTGTTATATTGTATACGTATATATATATATATAAATATGAAATATAAATTGAAATTGTGGTTAAACGTTAATTTATATAAAATACCTGATAATTTATATATAATACCTGAATCAATAAAAGAAAATTAAAATGAAAAATTATTATTGTAATTATAGAAGTAAAGCGACTGTTAAAAAGAAAAACGCATTTTTGTTCAATTGGTATATGTTTTGTGTGGTTCGAGGGGGAGAGTTTATAATAAAATATATACTGACTGAAAATTGAAAATATAAATTGAGTAATAGAATTTAAAAATATATCATGTATGATTTAAAATTGGAAAACTGTGATTTTGGAAATAAAACTAATTTTGCAAAATATAATTTGTTGAGTAGCAGTCCCTTCATAGTTTTTTTGCCCCTTGTAAACTGTAAAATCTGTCTCTAATTTCATGTAGTTTGTTTCATATTTTGTTTTTACATATATAGGTAACATATACACCCATATTCTGTTAAACCCATCTCGCGAGATCGAGTGAGAATATCTCTGACGAGATAGTTTTGTATTCTGTTAGACCATTGACGAGACGAGATAGCCATTTTTTATATTGTCAAAAATTGTAAGCGATAGAGTATCTCGTCAAAGTATTTTGTGTTTTTTTATCAAAAAATTGAATTAAATAAATAAATTGAATAGATAAAACAGTTAAATAAAGATTAATAAACAATATTTCATTATTTTTTTTGCATTATTATTAAAATTGTGTTTTTGTTTTGAAAAAAAAACCATCTTTAATATTACTGTTTTACTACTGTTTATGTACTAAACTAAAAAATATTTAAAACATAAATACATATATTTATATTTATTTTTCATTTAAAAAATGTTTAAAAACTAAATCCCACTAATACTTTCCCAAAATTTTATAAACCATATTTTGTTTATATACCAATAATTTTGGTTGACAGTAAAAAATGATCAGTACTACCAACAAATAAAGTGTTCTATCGCGCCGCTTACAGTGTCTAACAGAAATGCATATTCAGCGAGACGAGACGAGATGAATATTTTCTTCTCGTCAATGATGGGTCTAAAAGAATATGGGGGATAATATGTTATACATGACAATCTAGTTATTCTAGTTGTACTCTGTTAGTATAATATGTTGTGTAATTGCAGAATATTGTGAAGCTTAAGTCGACTAGCACCATTTGAAACCAACAAGTTGTTGTTTGCTAGGGCATTTTAATGAGAAATTAATCTTGTTTGGTATTTGCAGCTTGCACTTCTGAACTCCCTCCTTTATGGTTTTTATATGTAGGTCTTGATGTAAAATATTGTTACTTACGTCTATCATCCAAAGTGGGTTTCAGGTTTGGCATGCTTTGATTAGTAATCAGATAACGCAATCACTGCACCATATCGGCTGGAAATAATTTATTTATTTATTTTATTTTAATTTTCTTATTTATGTTGGTAATTAATTTAATGAAATAAAGATATAAAAACATAACAAAACAAATAAAATCAAAACGCAGACCTTTTTAATATTAACAATTTCTGACATTAAGTGAACTCTTTATCTTTGGATTCAATTTAATTAAATTTTATTTTAAACTCAACCGCCTTTCTGAGATTTACAACATGAAGTGAATCAATTCAAGAGCGGATAGAGTAAATTGCTAAAGCTTCTGGAAACCCAAAAAAATTATGGGATGTATATAAAAAAATTATTTTTAATACAAATCCAAATAGTATGAATAGTCAAATCAACTCCATTATATTTCAGAATAACGCATACAACGAGCAACATGAAATTTCTAATGTCATGAACAAATTTTTTACTAATGTTACACAAACTCTCAATTAAGTAACACAATTAAGGAAGTGATGCTCATAAACATATTTTAACAAAAACTAAAAACTGAAAAATCTTACGAGCAAAAGTAATCTAAGTCCAGTTGTATTAATTCTCGTTAAATTAAACATAAAAAACAGTCAGACAAGGCGATATTTAATACTTTAAGGTACATTTTTTTTTGTTTTAGTAATAATTTCGATTTGTCATACTTTTATTTATAACACATGTTTCACTTCATCTATTCCGTTTGTATTTTTTTTACTAATTGTGGAGAAATTTTTTTTTACGTCAAATTCGGGTTGTTTCTTTCTTACATTGATATTTTGGCGCGAATTGCTACTTGTCATAAACAATTCTCATAAGTAAATAAAGCTTTTCCAGATCAATGAGAAAGAAAAAAGTCTAGAAAAGCGTTAAATTTTGGTTTTGAATATAAAGGAGCTGAAGAAAAAATTAGAGCTGCTCGACTGTTAAAAGAATGCTGTTCTTGCTAATTGAAATGCTATAAACAATTTGTATTTGGATCAATGTCTTAAGATTTTTAATAGTTTTTGGAAATTAGGTAGTAAGATGATGCAGTGGCAATTTATTTTAGAGCGTACAAAAACATTTGACAAAAAGACCGGCACACTAAATCGAAAGATAAATAGAAAATTAATAAGAAACTATTTTTTAAAAAACAGAAACAGTGAAAACATAGAGAAGATTCGAGTTTGCCAGTTAATGTTTATGAATACTTTGAATACTAATAAGCAGTGTATAACAACAGCTTTCAAGAAACTTGAGAATCATCTCGGAATTTTATTACCTGATTCAAGAGGAAGACATAAAAGAACTGTAAATGAGATCAATGAGATTGCAAAACCGTATATACTATAAATATAACACACCGTTTTTTAGAGTAAGGCCATACATAAAACGAAGCTGATTGTGCTTATGCCAATATAGAAAGAGAAAAAGGGGAAGCAAATATATGAATCTAGTCAATGGTTTATGTTAATACAATGTTAAAAAAAAACTGGAAAACCATGCATGATTATAGAAATGGTTCAAGACAAAATTTATAATTTTATGGATTTATCTCTAAGCTTATATTTAGATAAGGACATCAATTCAGAAAAGGTTTTATGGAGCCAAGTAAGCAAATATGATTTAAAAGATGAATACAAAGCTGTAAATTTAAACAATAAAAAACAAGCCAAAAAAAAGAAAACATTTGTAATGAAAAAAATATATACATCAGTTTTACCAATTAGTAAAGTTAAATTCGAGGACACATATGATTCAGAAACAGAAAAGGAAAATTAAAATGTGAAAATTAAATTGATGAAATTAAATTTTGTATCAAAGTTAATAATGTGATATATTGTATGTAACATAAAATTAAAATTAACTACCTACCTATATGTGACCAAAATTAAAATGAAGTAGTTATGTGATGAAAAAAATCAAAATTAGTATAAAAGTATGCAAACTTTAAGTAAGATTGAAATAGATATTTTTAGTTTTATTTTTCCAAAAAATGGATTTCTGTTAACTTAATGTTATTAATTTTTTTTGGTAATATAATAAAATTTATTTTTCTTAAAATGTACCTAAAATTTTTTATATTGACTTAAAAATAACACTACAATTTAAAACTTTTATATATTATTTTATAGCATTTTGGTGAATTATTATTGTAAAACCAGATAGCTAGAACTATTATATTAAGAGATGTAATATAAATTCCGTATAATTATCCATGTAACTTTACTACGTTGAGAGATATAACATAGTACGGAATTATTTTTCCCAGCAAGACTATGACATCTACGCTTTATCGAACTTTTGTTTTCCAATTATTCCATGTTCAAATATTACATCTCAAGGTGTTATTATGTTAATAAAAAACAAGGGTAAAAATAGAACTAGTACAATTCAAATATCTCGAACTTAACTAATTTTGAAATTAAACCTAGTATAGAAATTAATAATATACCTTAAAATAATATGCTGACAAAAATTTGGAGTTAATGCTTTTAAAATAGATTCCAAATATGGCAAAATTTTAAATTGCTCCTCCTGTTTTTTTACTTTTCTGAGTTGTCATACTTTACTTTGTATAGGTCGATATACTTTTTTATTATAATTTTTATGTTCACTTTATTCCTATATTGTATATTTTAATTTAATTTTTGATTTTGATTTATTTTATATTTTGTTTTATTTTACTATACGTCTTCATAGAAAACAAACTTTTTTTTTATTAACTTAGTTAAATTTAACTGATTAGGCCATATAGCTTATGCTAAGGCCTATATACTTCATATTTTCACCTAATTCGTTTCTTTCATGTACTTGTGTTAATGAGGTCAACATTTATTTTTTATAAGTTACATATTGTAAATAAGGTATTATTGTTAAGTTATAAGGTAAATAAATATAAATTCAATAAAGAAAAAAAAAAAAAAAAATTCAATTAAACTTGTAGACTTTCTAGGTACAAACGAATCAACCAGTCATAAAACATTTGTAGTTATTCTGTAAAAAATGACAAAATTATGGATAAACAGACATACTTTATGAACCCATATAAACCCAGAAAGTCGAAAACGAAACATATGACGTTTTCCGGCATAGTGGTCACCCGGTGTGTATTTTAAATTAAACTAAAATTTATTATTTAATTTAAAACAATTATCTAATTTACCTTTTTTTTTTTTTGAAATGTGACAAAAAGCATGTTTGCTGATGGATTGAAAAGTCCGAATTTCGAGTTTTTTTTTTCATTCTTGTTAAAATAAAAAAAAAAAATTAAAAAAAATTTTTTTAAATAAACTAATTCAAACCCATAGCAATAATTTAATCCCTATATAAAACTAATCCAACAAAATTTGTAGCTACAGACAGGGTGACCTTTTCAAGCAGTATATCGAAAACGAAACATCAGGTTTTAACGATATCCAAAAATTTTCATAAAAAAAAAAATGCTAGATTCTTTTTTGTTGTTTTTTCCTCTCCAAAGCTATAATTATACCAATACTGTCTTATTTTATTACGGACCACGTATTCTGCGATAGACTACTTGGAAATCAAATAACAAGTTATACTCCTATTAAAATTGAGTTATTAGGAATTCATGGGAAAATGCTTACATGGTTACAATCCTACTTAATTGACCGTAAACTTTCCGTTACGATTTCAAATAAAAAATCTTCCATATTTGAAGCCACCTCCGGTTTTCCTCAAGGTACCCATATGGTCCACTGTTATTTTTGCTTTACATGAATGATGTTGATTGTGAAATTAAAAATTCAACTCTTTCATATGTTGATGACACCAAATTATTCTCTATCATTAGATCAAATGATGATTACCCAGCCCTACAAAAAGATTTAGATACATTTCTTTCCTGGTGCATTGAAAATGGTTTTGACTTAAACATCAAAAAATGTAAGTGTATGTCCTTTTATAGAAACAGAAATTTCAATCAGTATAATTACAAATTTCATGATTCTGTTATAGAACATGTTAGTGAGGTTAAAGATCTCGGAGTAATTCTTGACAGCAAATTAACATTTAATCCTCATATAGATTTCATAACAGCAAAAGCTTTCTCTATGCTAGGTTTTATTAAACGAAATTACATAAATTTTACTGATCCTTATACGTTCAAATCATTATATACTTCTCTTGTTCGTCCTCACCTTGAATATGCCTCTCCTATTTGGATGCCGTTTTACGCTAGGCATATAAAAAGAATTGAATCGGTTCAAAAGAATATGATCAAATTCTGTCTTCGTAAGTTCAATTGGCAACCCTATACAACGAGTTATCTAGCTAAATGCCAAGTCATAGATATTTCAACACTTGAAGCTAGGCGTAATGTGGCCGCTGTAATGTTCTCGTATGACATTTTGTCAGCTAAAATAAACTGTCCTTTTATTTTAAATTTATATAATATCTATGTACCGGTCTATACTAGTCGTAATAGGAATATTTTATATTTAAATTCTCATAGGACGAACTATATGGATTTTCGGAACCCATCGTTAATTCACAAAGATTATATAATAAATGCCATTCTATAATGGATTTTCATTATAGCAGACAAAATTTTAAAAGGAAAATCACCATATTTTTTTCATCATAAAATGTCAAAATTTGAATTGTATTTTACTATATTAATAATAATAAGTATTAGTTTTAAACTGTAGTTTGTAAGCAAAATCTGTAAGGTTATTCCTGTAGATTGAAGTGAAATAAATAAATAAATAAATCGGCGTCAATAGCTTGATGATAAGAGATACCTGAATTTGAATTCTTGGAAACATAATATAGCAAGACACCCTAAAATCGGCGTCAGCAGGTAGCTAACAAGTCAAGAATTTAATACCTGTTTTTGTAATTCTGGGAAATATAATAACAAAAACACCTTTGAACGAATTTATGAACAAACGGTTTATGCAATTTGAAATAGATGGGCAAATGATTGCTTATTTTGGACACCATTCCTGCAAAATGTTCAACAAATCTAAGGTATTTTTATTCTGCCGAAGTCTACTTGTTCTCATTTATACCTTATGGAGGAGCTTCAGAGGAAAATGATACCCTATATGGAATCGCACAATGGGTGGAGTTGATCTATTTGATAATGCTATAAATAATTATCGAATATGTATTGGAGACAAAAAATGGTATTGGCCTCTGCTTACTAATGCTTTAGATGCTGTTATGGTCAACGCATGGAAACTTCATTGTTTACTAAGAAAAGTTGAAAAAAATCATTATACACCAACTTAAATTTCTAGTTTCTTTTGTTTAATGATTGCTGAAATCCGCGAAAATATCTTTAAGAAAATATCCGCGAAAATATCTTTAAAAAAGTATTAGCACTAAGAGAGAGCGGACAAAGCTCAGATACTTCAATTAGATATGACCGTGTGGATTACAATATCATCCATATTGAAAAACGAGCTCGATGCCGCCACTGCAAAAATCAAATTGTTTTTCCATGCACCAAATGTGGCGTTAATTTGCATCCGAAATGTTCTTTACCATATCACAGCTTGCCTAGGATCTGATAATTTTTTAAGATTAAAATTTTGTTAAAACAATAAAATTCTTTTTTTTTTGATAAAATAAATTGTTATTTTTGTTTTGGTAAGGAATTTATTCACTTCAGGAATTTATTGTTGTAGATTTTTGAAGAAATATTTTTTATTGAAAAAATTATATCGTTTGATCCTGAAGTTTCGTTTTCGAAACATGTAATAACTCCTTTCCAGGATGTGATATCAAATACGTTATGTTTTTTCAAATACTTTACGTATAATTTTTTATGACTCAGGGCGAACTAGATCTTGGTCCGGGACTATATGGGTTAAGCAAAACATTCATAAGCCATCTCATAGATTATCTGTGTATGTAGTTTAAGAAAAATCGAAGAAGGTAATATTTTAACAAAAGATGAAATTGAAATAGATGATTGTCGACATAAGATGATTATTAGAATAATGTAAATTTAAATAAATTGAAGCTAATTAACTCTCAAACTCGTTGAAATTGAATCTAAAAGTCTTTCTGAAGTGTATATTGTAATACTTAAACTATCTCCCTACCTAAAATACATGTAGGAGGGCTTAGAAGCAAAAAATCATGCAAGACCAAATTTATCAAATTAAAGCTCACAGAACACCTTACAAATCAATACCATAACATTCTGTAAATTATAAAAACATCATCTGACATTAGAATTCCATACCATGAAATTTGGTTTCATATCTAACTAAACTTCATCATGTTCACAGGATGTTATTTGATTGTTTTTTTTTTTTTTATTTTATTAATTGGCTTAAAGTTTATTAAGTGGAAATTAATGTCTTTAAAATTAACTTTGTGTTTAAACTATTTCAGATTACACTCCATTTGAATTCTTTTCAGTGAAATTTTCTCATCAAAAAAAAAAAAAAAAACAATTTTTTTACTAAAATAAAAACAAAAAATTCAAATTTACAAAAAAAAAAAATTCCTTTTAATTACCTTAAAGAATTCTCATTTAAATTAGACTGAAAATGTCATCAAATTCTCATCCACATCATTATCAAATTTTCTTAAAATATTTTCCATTTTTTTCATTTTGTTTTTTTTATTTTTTTGTTTTGATCATTTTTTTATTCCCATGACATCCAAATTTCAAATGAAAAATTTTGAAAAGCATTTAGGTACCAAAAAATAAATGCAATAATAATATACCTAGACAAATTAGTGACGCCAGTCATATAAAAAAGAAAGATGACAAAATATACAAAAACAACAAATCAAAACAAACAAAAAAAAAACAAAACAATAAAAAAAAAAGAATTGACATTTTCTTCAGCAAACTTTAAAACATATTACAAAGCATATACACAATCAAATGAGACCTTGCGTCCAAACAACATTCCACCAAAATTGCACACGAAAATTTAAAAAGTAAAAAAAAAAAAAAAAAAATCACAACAAAACTTAAAAAAGTTCACTATACAAAAATAAGAAGTCAAGGACTTCACACGTTGAATATTACCATCGCTATAATCAAGAAAAAAAAAAAAAAAATAACAACAAAAACAAATTTAACAAAATGATATGTATATGTAACTAACTGAACAGAAGCTAATAACAAAGTAACAAATTTCACATTTAGACACATTTATTGTGAATCTACACTTCGTTTACAAACCAACATACACATCCTACATGAATATACATAATGTAAGTATGTTAATGTTATGTTATGTAAGTATGTTAATATATATACATATATTTATAAACATTTTGAGAACATTTTTATACATTAATCTGATACTGACATTCTCCACTTTATTACTACTTTACTTCTGATTCTGATTCTCCAAGATTTACATTTTTTTTTCATTTTGCTTTTTTTTGTTTTTTTTTTTTACTTACAAAGAAAAAATTTGGCTTAAATCGGTCTTCGGATCGGATCGAATTGGTTATGACGAATTATTCTATACGGGTTTCTGTATTATTATTTTTGTTTTTAGTGTGTATGTTATTATGGTAAATGGATATAATGTTACCATCATTTGATAACATAAGCTTATATATATATATTTTATATGGTATATATATATTTTTTTTGCTAAACTGTATTTTCGTTGTTATTATTGTTTTTGTTATGTTTTTTTGGCCATGCATCATTTTTATGTATGTTTTCAGAAAATTGAAACCATAAAATATTTTCATGAACAAATATATCTTCTGCCCCCTTTGCTTGTTTTTTTTTTATATTTTAATTTTTCTTTCCATTTTTTCTGTTAATTCTAGAAATGAATTTTCAAAAGAATTCCCTATGTTTCAAAAAATTTTCTATGTTAAATGAATTGAAAGAAAATGACCAAAGTTTAGTGACTTTAAAATATCCTGAGATTCTAGGAACCCTGAACTTTTATTTGAACTATTTGTAAATTTTTTATATATTTTATGTAAGAACAATTTGGATATTATTAATTATTATTAATTTTTTTGCTTTTGAATGTCATCCAAATATACGTATAGAGTGCAGTGATTCAAATTTTAATTCAGAATTTGACATAATTTAGACATTGGATTTGAAAATGTTTTAATACTTTATTTTTTTGCCAGCTTATTAGAAACATTGATTTTATCAAGCTCTAAGAAATTGAGTACTCCCAGGATGACTTTTTGGGGTAATGAGATAGGCCAATTTAATATAGCTGTACATTTTACAAAATAATATTTTTTATTCTTCTTGGGGCGGTATTTCAATTTAGACCTTAACTAACTGTACATAAAATTACTTCAATTATTTCGGTTGTAAGGATTATCTCGCAGATATCAGGCTTATCATATAAATTATACAATCCATAATTATTATAAAGAGCTTTTCAACCACTTACATAGAGCCGAAAATATTGTTGTTAAATAATAAAGTTTGCCTTTCTGGATCAACTCAAAATAATAAACAAAATTTCGCGCCTTACCGCAATACCAGGCAATAAAATTCAATTATATATAATAACTATATTTTATAAACATTTTTTATACATAAAATTAAAAGATGTTAAATATGAAACATACCGCCGAACATAAATTAATTTACAACAAAATAATTCAATTGAAGTTTTGACAAGCAAATATAAATAGACAAAACAACATTATTGTTCCAGCGTTTTTATGCAATCCCTATGAATCAATTTTAATAGAAGAAATTCAAAAATATGAAATGAGACCAACAATATTCAAAACAAAAGGTTTTTCTTCATTTGAATCACATAGTTCACGTTAGTTGGATTTTAATAAAATTATTAAATGTACAGTTTTTTTTGTTTGTTTAATCGCTATTATTGTAAAATGATTGCGTGACATGTAAAATATTTTAACTGCAATGTAGTATGTTCCATAACATACTATATACAACTTAATTAATTCTAAAATATTAATATCATATTTCTTCCTGCATAGTTAAAACAGTATGCAAGCATTTTGAATTTATTTACATTGTATATAATTCGTTATGGAACATAATAGATTGTAGTTAAAATTCAAATACTGCATTTTCGATGTCACGAAATGTTGTCTTTGTCTAAAAATAATATATTTTAAATCTCAATATTATTTTTTCGAATAAGATCATTTTCAACAAATATTTTAAGATATAACATTTATAACTTCAACGTTCATGCAAAATTTCATTCAACAATAATTAATTTATTTTTAACAAATTAAGTAGTATTATAAACGTTAATACAACTTATTAAATCAACTTAAATAAATTTAATAAAAATTTAAAAGTAAATCTGGTAATAACTTATAACTTATTCGAAATAACAAAAATAAATGAAAAATTAGAAGACGAAAGAGATATACTAATATATATATATATACATATACAAATTACAAAACACCTCATGATATTGTCACAGTCAATTCCGAGCCATTAATGCTAACCAAAACAAAACAAAAAAAAGGAGCAAGAAAACTGACAATAAATAAAACAATAATAATAAACAGCAGCAACCTGTTTCCCAAAGCACATTTTCCCAATGTATTCTATTAGAAAACTTCTAAAAGGTTAGAAGGGACTAAGAATTATTTTATGTGTTGTATATATTATGGTGTAAGTGTAGTTTTGTTGTTTGGTATGCAAAATAAATAATAAAAATGAAACAAAACGAAAAAAAAAAACAAATTTTTATTAACCTTTGTGTGGGTACTATAGGTTTGTTTTACTGAATTAACAAAATTTTTAATCTGATTTGATTTTTGCAATATTACGATCCCCATAAAATTTAAATACTAATATTATTGAATTTAAACAAAGAAAATAGAATAACAAGAAGTCTCATCTGGATATTTTACAAATTTTTCAACTTAGATGCAAACGGGCGGGTAAGAAAATGAAACGAAAATAAAAATTGAAGAGAGGAAAGAAGAGTAATATACCAATTATAGTTTTGTTAAAAAAAATAAAACAATTAAAACAGAATTCAGTCGATCCATGTAGATTGAAATATATCTAATCTAATATTTTTTTCAAGTCAAAGGTTCAAAATTTAAAAAAATACAAAAACTTAAGCACATTACAATCTTCAATGAATTTATGTACATGCATTATTTCTTTATATGGATATTTATATTTCTTTAAAAATTAAAATACTAAAATTTAAATAGAAATATGATTTTCAACCAAGTTTTGAGAAATAAAAAACAAAACGGTATTCCGTAGACACTTTACGATTTGTAATGCATAACTAATAATATTTTATTCTTTTATTACTATTATTTTTCGAATTTTTTCTAGATTCTGTGATTCTATAATTGATATTACTAGCTGGTGTTATTTTCATCCGGTTCAAGATCTACGTTTTATTAAATTCAAAAAAACAATGTAGATTAATGTTATGGATAATTTTTTTTAAGTTGGAAAACCTGTTAACTGAATTATCAAAAATTTCTATTGAAAAACTACCCAAGTATCTACATCCCAACTACCCAATAATCACTAAATATTTGAAACCTGTATAAAGACCAGATAAATATCTGGGTTTTGAGTTATAATTGTAATTTCATATTAAAACATTGATCTAGACCATGAACCGGATGAAAAGGACACAGCTATTGTATGTTTAACAAAATACTTATTTCAATACCTACAATAGTACCTACATTGATATTCTGATATTTCATTATTATTTATTTATGTAGCTATATACCGGGTGTTCCAGACCATTCGTATCAGCTTTTTAAGAGGGGAAGGAGCCGTTATTTTAAGCCGTATTGCTCTATCGATTGGTAATATTTTCAAATTCCAGGAAGGAAGGAAATTCGGTTTTTTAAGACCAAAAATCACCGAAATTGGCCGAAATCGAGATTTTCAAATGGGCAGGGGTACTTTTTTATGCAAATTAGGATTCTACATCAAAAGATAAGTAACTTTTGTAAAGTAAATTTTTTATTGTTTATTTTTTAATTTTTTTTTTTTTTTTGTTTTTTTTGTTGAAACTTTGTAGGGACCCAAAACTGAGAATAAAAAATATGATAACATGAAACACAAATTTGTTTATAAAAATTATTATTATTAATTCTAGTTCATCAAAGGAAAATATTGAGTATTTTTGTTTTATTGTTATTATTTTAAAGAAAACGAAAAAAAAATCATTTAACATAATTTTCTTATTTTTATCGTAGAATCTGAATTGGCATTACAAAGTACTCCTTCCAATTTGGAAATCTCGGTTTCCGTCAGTTTCGGCGATTTTTGGTTTTAAAAAAAACCGATTAGCGGTCCTTTCCGGAAGTTGAAAATACCACCAATCGATAGAGCACCCTCGATTTAGTTAACAAAGTTTTTAAATTTTAAAATAGAAGCCGTTATATATATCCCTTCTTCAAAAGCTGATACGCATGCTCTGGACCACCCGGTATATTTATATCATATTCGTAAGTAGTTAATTCGAATAAGATTTAAAATACAAAATCATTGTTCGAAAAAGCAAACTGTTTTGAAGATAAAATGAGAGAGCGGGTTGTAATGTGGCGACCCGCTATATATAAAAATAATATTTTAAAAATTTGTATAGGATGAACCTTCTTTTTATTATATGTTTTTTAATTTAAGGAAATTTTAAATCTTGTATGTTACTATCAAATTTAATTTTGTCAACCGGAGTAGAATAGATGCTTCATATGGTAGATAAGTCTTATACATTTACAGGCAGAAAACTTATACGTATTTTTCTGAAGTGTTGAATAATGACGTAAGAGTGATAGAATTAGAATTGTGAGCAAAATTTTAATTCTATCATTTTTACGTAACAAGAATTACTTTTTATGCAATTATTCAGTGTCCAAATTTAAAGTGAACAATCTTTGATACTGCAGTAAGGGTAAAGGGGGGAGAAAAATTAAATTGTTTAGGTGGATATGTGGATCAAAAAATAAAAAATATTATATGTTGATCATGTTCTTGCTTCGTTTTCAGTCGGTTTAATTAATCGAATACACTTAATATAGACTCTGTAATAATTGGTTTGAATTAGAA
Source organism: Argyra leucocephala (assembly GCA_963942445.1). Taxonomy (NCBI): domain Eukaryota; kingdom Metazoa; phylum Arthropoda; class Insecta; order Diptera; family Dolichopodidae; genus Argyra; species Argyra leucocephala. The sequence goes on from OZ012678.1 coordinate 162,109,417, forward strand.
CTTACAATTATTATTTTTCGTTTGTTTTATTTTTTAAGTAAAAGTTTAATTATTATTTTTATATTATTTTTCAGTTAAGCCCAACATTAGGTCTCAAACGATTATTACTCTTGAACTTTTGTAGATTTACTACTTAAGTATATTTTTGTACTGCGGAAGCATGGTTGTTAGAATATGGTTTCACTTTCACGAAAATTTGATAGCATTTCTATTTTCCAAGCATCTAGAAATTTCTTGGCCAGCATGGCTTGATAAATTATACACAAGTTTTCTATTTATGTAAAACTATATATGTATAAAGCTCTGATAATAAAATATTTTTTTGATAATGCTATTTTTGGAATCTACGTTTATTGAAACAATTTTTGGCATACATAAATGAAATATAGCTTATGGTCCAACGGTGTAACAGTATATACAAGACAGTGTAGAAAGAAGATTATATTTGTGTCAAATTATTAAGTAAATTAATAGATCTTTGAATTTTGTACTAAGAAATTAAATTGAATCTTTGAATTTTTTTAAAATTACATATCTATATTATTATGTTAAAAATTTGTACATTTTTAAATTCCATCCATGCAAGGGTTAATCTTAACACATTTTTTTATTCATTCTTTTTTCCCTTATTCATAATCCCCAAGTCCAAAAAAAAAATATGTTCATCTTTCGTTTACCTTCTCAAAGGTCTACATTATTATATGACCCTTGTTCGTGGTAATTATATTGTGTAGAACAGGATGTGTATTTATAGTAAAACCATGAAAAAAATTATTATAGTATAATTTTTGACTCCATATACATACATATTATACAGAGGATATATAGAATATAAGACACAATTTTGATTTATTGCAAATTTTACTTTTCTCCAACCAAGATCTAATACTGAAGAATTAGAAGAGAAGTATTTTTTTTTATCACAAGTTCTTAAATAAATTATTCTACATTATTTTTTATTATGCATATTTGGTTTTTTCATTCCATTACTCAATACACGATCTAGTATTTTAACCTAGAATTAAATTTTTTAAATTATGTATTTTGTAAATTTGCTAATATTTAACTTAGATTGGTTAATCTTAAAAAAAGAAAAAAATATACAAATTGCAATCGAAATGAATTCTCTTACATATGTAAATAGGTAGTAGAATTCATCTTGAAATTATTTATCTATAAATAAAATATGCATGTAATATTTAGAGCCTACGGTTAAATTTTAAAACAAACACTTACTTCCTCAATTTTATTAAAACGTGTACTATCATAGTACTACTGTACTTTAAAAAACCCACAAACATACACACTCTTAAATTATTATCGTATTTATGTTAATATAACATATATGTACATAATTATATGTATATAATGTTAATGTAGGTGACAATATAATAAATGTAATTTTACGATAATTAACTTTTTTATTTTCATCCTAAAATAGTAAATGCAAAAAAAGTGATAAATTAACAAAATAAAAAAAAATAATATAAAACAAACAAAAACTGTAAAGTCATAAATTATTAGGCTTTCGAAATATTTACCGTTATAGGTACTTTAAATTATTATTACTGTACTTATAGGTATACTGCAAAAACAAATCATTATTTAGTTGTACTATGATTGATAGATATAAGCATTTATGGCGCCCACCCGCTAGTGATTTTAATAAACAAATATACTTTCAAATAAAAAAAAAGTAAAAAAAATAAGCTTCATTAATTAAAAATTTTGAAAACTTATTTTTAAATACATATTTTTTTTATAAATTTAATTTTTTTGTATTTAATTAAAATTTAAGCAAAATCTATTTTATAGATATTTATATCTTAAAGATATTTAATTTTTGGTTTTTTTTTTCTTTTTTAATTTAAAATAGTTTTAAAGGGTGAATTCAATAAAAAGTAATTTCAATTAAAAATTTTATATTTAATAAATTATATTTTTACCTTAACCTGTGGTGGTAAGTGGGGATTTTTTAAACGATAAAAAAATATGTCAACAGATTTGGTACAACCTAATTCCTAATATAGAAGAAATTATTTTTGTTTATATTGGATATAACTTTTGATAGGTTGTTTTGTTGAATCTTTAATGTAGTTATTAAGTGAATTAAAAAGGTTGGGCCCGTCAAACCAAAGGAGGTCTATGAGCCCATTATAAGACTCTATAAATTAAATTAAATTTAATTAAATAAGAAGGTGACATATTATAACTCCCGAAGGGACTTTTTACTTATATATTTGATAATTCTCGTTTTTTAAAATAGATGGTGTACCTCTAAAACCTCTCAGCATTTATAGCGAGTATTTTGCCATAGGGATTCCCCTGAGCACAGCTACGATATAATCAAATGCTTGGGTAAAGTAAAATTCTGACGATTTCTGGCCAAATATTCTTGGAAATCGTCTAGCAAAAATGCTCATGCCTAAATGCTCGTTCAAGAAAACCAAAATTCTTCTAAGTTTCAATACGAAATAGATACATACCTGTTGGCATGCATGATAACAGGTCCCTGCCTAATAAAGAACCCCTTTTCCTTTATAAAATGGATCTAACCGAAAACAACTTGTGCAGAATATGTAAAATAGGGGAAGAATCTATTAAACGTCTGCTCTGTGAATGCGAAGGGCTCACTCGTATCAGACTTCGCCACTTGGGTACAACTATACAGTATAACATTGAAGAATATTTTGAGTGTGATCACAAAACCAGCTCTTCCACCCTTAAGGACTCAGAAACTAGCTAACAAACACGGGTTATCACAATAAGCCAATTTTCAGCTGCAGAGATATAAGGGTTCCTTTTCGAAATTCACAATTTAATCTAATCTAATTCATATATATGTAATTCTGAATTGGGTGGGATTTTAGAGTTGATTAGAGATGAAATTGTAGTGTTCTTGTCGTTTGCACCATGTTTGCATCACTATAACTTTTTTCAATATTTTTAATATTCGGGGCTAATTTTGTACGTAACTAGTTGGTTATAAAATTATGGTTATATATATATTCTGGAAAAAAGGACAAACATTTTGGATCTGAAATCTGTTCAGACACAGAATCTGGTGTAAGCTTATACCTAAGGCAGTTATGAGTGACCCATTATCTTGACTCTTAACTCCCTCAAAGGGTCGAATTTTTTAATTTGAAAACAATAAAGATGGTTGGTAAAAAATTATCGAGCCTATAGACTAAATCTTTATATATGCCGGAAGCCTATAAAATTATTTTTTCTATTTTCCACAAACTTTTTATAGAAATTCAAAAAATTCAACAACAAGAGAATATAATTGGACCCAGAGATCCAATAGTATACTAAATTGAATTAGGAAATTAGAAATATAATTTATAATGAACCATGCTAAGCTTTCCGAACCAAATTCATTTAAAAAAGAAATTAATAATTATAATCACACAATCAATTAAGAGGAACATATACTGAAGTTTATTAATTCAACGTTATGACAACAAGCCAGATTGGTATTATACGAAATTGCAAAAAAAATAATTGGATCTAAAAAAATACATTAGTAAAAGAAAATGTATTACAAATGAGATATTTGAACTCCTGGATCGTAGGTGCAAATTTAAAAATAAAACTTGTTCTACCTACAAACGTCTTCATACATTATAATTAAATAAAAATGAATAGCTTACTCGTGAATGTAAAATTTGCAGCAGTTGCATGACGATTTTAATCTTCATAAAAAATTAAAAGGAGTAGCGGGAGCTATCGGAAAGTGATGCATTCAATGAAGAAAAAACAAATTTAGGAAGATTATATAAAATAATTATTTTTTGATAACACCAGATCAACATTTCAACCTTTAAGTGAAATTGTATTAACAGGACCACAGATTACAAAAACAGAAATTAAAAAAGGAAATAAAACTGTCAAAATAAAATAAACTAAACTGGACCAGATGAAATACCAATAGAAATTATTATTAAACTTATTGATGATGAAAATCTTTTTAATTTATTGGAATTTATGTTCAACCGACTATATAACACCGGAGTGTATCCTCTAGATTGGCTGAAATTGGCTCAGAACAATTCTAAAAAATGTAATGAGCATAGGCTAATTAGTTCAATAGAACACACACTTAAAATATTTCTCAAGATTATTCATAACAGAATTTATCAAAAGCTAGAACCAATCATGGGATCCATACAATTCGAAATCAAAAATGGTATGAAGCTCTTTTCTGTACCCGAATATTGGTTCAAAACTACAAAGATGTACAAAATGATGTATTTCTAGGATTACGAAAAAGCTTTTGACCGCGTTCAACACGCCAAATTAATCGCAATTCTAAAAACAAAGGATATTGACGAAAAAGATATTCAATGTATTCAAAATCTAGATTGGAATCAAAAATCTGAACTCTGTGTATAATTTATAATATATCATCTTCAGAAATTGAAATTAGTCGAGGAGCACGACAGGGTTGTATATTGTCACCAATTTTGTTTAACATTTATATTGAGTTCATATTTCGAGAATTCATTGAACATTTAAATGAAGGGATAAAAAGGATTAAATGGTACTATCATCAATAACATCGTATACGCCAATAATACAACCCTATTGAAGTCAACCAATATAATCGACAATTTGGTTTGAACATTAACACTAATAAAACTAAATTCATGATTATAAGTAGGAGAAACAACATCAACATCACATCTCAATTAATGGACAACAAATAGAATCTCTTAACAGTTATAAATATCTTGGTCCTTGATTACATAAGGAATGGGATCCATCAAGAGAAATAAAATGTAGAATTGAAATGGCTAGGAGTGCCTTTATGAAGTACCTACAAAAAGACATTCACAAATAGAGATTTTGACATCAAATCAAGGCTAAGTTTTGTTAAATGTTATGTATGGTCAGTATTTTTATACGGTATAGAAACCTGAACTTTGAAAGTGGTAGATATGAACAAAATTGAGGCTTTTGAAATGTTGGTGTACCGACGAATCCTAAAAATATCTTGTATCGATAAGGTAAGAAACATGGAAGTACTGCAAAGATTACAAATAAATCGTGAACTAGTTTGTAATATCAAGCGACGTAAAACAGCATACTTTGGCCACATCATGAGAAATCAAAATTATGAAATGCTTCAACTAATAATCCAAGGAAAATTTTAAAGGCAGAGGTGAGAAATTGCTAGGAAACATCAGAAATTGAATTGGCTTAACAACTATAGTTGAACTAGTCAGAGCAGCTCTAAATAGAGAAGAATTCACAAACATAACAACAAATTTACAATAACATGTGATCGCTAACATCCATAAAGGATAAGCAGTAAAAGAAGAAGAAGAATCATATCTATCGAACTGTTTTACCAGACTGAATTATTTACATGACATTTCCAGTCAATTATATAACGTATATATTTTAATTATTGTATAAATTTAAAGTAAATTCAATTATACCAAAGTTTATCACACAGGACAACTATTTTAACTATTTTTTATTTTTTTATTTTTCTTTTACATGCATGTTACATGCATGTATAGTTACATTTTTTGCTGTCAAAATCCATAGATTTGTTTAATGTTATGTTATTACGCAAATAAGTACTAATAAATAAATTTGTAAATTGCTATTTAAGGTTTGCCATTGCTTGCAAAAAAGAACAAAATCATCCTGATTTAATCTAAACAACTAAATTAATTTTAATATTTAATAAAAAATATTTTTTTTTTTAATATTATTAAATCAATTTAAATCTATAATAAATATATTTATACTCAAGATAAAATCATAATAAAATTAATAAAAATGAAAATTTATATTTAATAAAATGAAATTAAATTAAAAATTATTATTTTTATATTTAAAATAAATTTAATTCTATTTGATGTGATACCTATGGAGTTAGACACAACATCATCCGTCGGCTTCTTATTATTATTAAAAAAAAAAATTATTTTTTTTCTCTTACAATTCTTTCAAATTTAACGGACATTTTTACAATAAATATTTTTCAATTATTTTTATTACAAAACGAAATGACATTTAAACAGTTTAATATTAATTACAATTTAATATAAAATTGCGTAGTATTAAAGTAAATATCCTTGATTATATCTACTATACTACTATAATAAAGAATTTTTTATTTTTTTTTGTTTTTTTTGTTAAAAAGAATATTTACATATGTTGCATTATATGTTTAACTAAATAGTATGTATGGTGTACGTGTACATTGGTTGCATCAAGGGACATTTAATCTTTAAAAAAATAATTTGTATTTTTGTTTTTTTGTATTTTAGTTTTTGAATTTAAATTTGAACGCTTTTACCTTATAGAATATTTATATTTTATATATATTTATATATATATATATATGTAATGTATATATATAAAGATAAACATATAATTATAAAATGTAGCTAGAAGATTCAAATTATGTGCATGCAATGTTGTCTGTGACGTGACCGAGCAGGACCAATGAATTTTTTTTTTCTTTTATTTTGTTTTTATTATTTTTATTTTCTCTTCAAAATGAATTTTATGACTTTTGTTCACCCAATAGCTATCAGATTGCATGATAGATCTCAATTATAAGTTAAACGGACACATAGTTCTATTTTATTCAGTTCATTTTGTATCTAAAAACAATATATATATATATATATATATATATAAATCCAAAAATGCAAGAAAATAGGTTTCTTTTTAGATAAATTTGCTATGATCTCGCAAGATCACAGTAAAATTTATTTGAAATCAAAATACAAAATAAAGAGAAAAAAAAACAATCTGAAGGAATTTTGTAAGATTTCGCTTCTTATACAAAAAAAAAACAAAAAAATCTGATTTTATGAGATTATAGGATTTCACAGCACATCAAATGTCTTTTCTTGTCAAACATGAAAACAATTTTTCATTTTTATTCCCATTGGGATTAAACCTAGTTAAATAATATAAATTTATCCAATGGACATGGCAAATCTGTTAAAAATATTTAGAATTTTATTAAAATTAATATTAGATAAGATTTAATTTATAACTGAATAATAAGTCCTTAAAACCTCCTACAATCATATAGTTTTTAAGCGTTTTTAGAAATTACTTGTAACTTTGAATATTTTGTTGCTTCTGGTTGGTGGATCAAACGTCAATAAATTTCCAGTTCGATTTTGTTTTATCTATTTTTATTTTTTTATTTTTTTAGTTCCTCTCAAGTGAACTGGAAGTTTTCTACAGTTGCTTGAGTTAACCCCAAGTATTGTCAGACGTTTACAATCTTTATTTTTGACTGGAAACATTTATAAGACAAAAATATTATCGTATAAATTATTAATTAGTTTTTAAATCATAACAAGGAGCCAGCTCCTTATCAATAAAATATAGTTTCATCCTTTTTTATATAATTATGAAATAAAGAAAAATAAATTAAAAAAATGTGCAATACTAATTGTTCTGAGGCTTGGACCATTCAACATTTAAGATCAAATTATCGTATCCATGACCATTTGGTATAGCAATAGCATTCACTGCATCATTCATGAATTTGAAATAAACGTAAGCAAATCCTTTACATAATCCTGTATTTTTATCATGGGTCAAAAACATTTTTTTTTTCTACTAATTCTTCCAAATCAGCTTCTGTCATTGATTCAGATAAATTTGAAATTCGAATAGCTGCTATATATCATCTCTGCCTCGTAAGCCAGATGCTCCATCTTTTCTACTATCTTTAAGAAATGCTGGAATATATTTTCCTGGTTTTGATGGTTCACTTTTACTAGCTCTGTTAACCTTCGCTTGGGCGGCAAATGAAATATACATAATCGGGCAAGATTAACATATGTTAATATTTTTGGTTTTTCCACTTGTATGGAGACTTTTTTGACAAAAATAAGTGATTTTTATGTTTTTATGATTATTTTTGTATGTGCATTACTGTTACTTTTATGTTTGCGGAATTTATTTTATGAATGCGGTTTTTTATGATGCGGTTTTTTATGAATGCGGTTATGTTTGACTTTAAGAAATGCTTTTAGCTGCGAATATCTATCACCTAAGATATTGTTTTTGGAAATATCGGTATTTTAGAAAAAGAAAGTGCTACTGGGCACTTCCGTTTGTTACACGGTACTTATAACAGAGTTAGTAGTTTCGACAGCAACAGTGTATATATTTGAGTGTAATAAAAAAAAAAATAAATAAAATATATATTTTGGTAAGATTATTTACTGAATTTTCAATATTTGCAATAATATAGAGGAGATTAAAATTTTATGTGCCGTTCAGGTAGGAAGGTAAGTAAATTTTGTAGCTTATAGTAAAAGTGAAAAAAACACGAAAGTGTTTTACTTTAAAAAAAACCATTTGTTAAATTTCATATGATTTGATGTAAATATTAATAAATTTCTTCGAAATCAAGCAAAACTGTTCAAAATATATGAAATTTAAAAAAAATGCCCTCGAGTCCTGGGTCCCTCGATAGTCGAAAGTGATGATAATTATGACAATGAAGATTATCGTATTTTGCAAAATGAAAATGAAGAATCAGATGCTCAAAGAACGCATCTTAGACCTAAGTGATGGTCATGATTCTGAGGATGAGTCACTAGATGATGAATCAGAAGTATATACAAGAAGAAAATAATTCCATTATTGATTCAAATCAATATTTTATTGGAAAGGATGTCACAAAGTGGAATAAAAATTCTTCAACATATCAAAGGGCTAGACAACAAAATATTTTCCGAGAAAAATCGATAGGTCCACATCTATCAACAAAAAATGTAACTGATTGTGAAACATTCGCCGCAATTTTCAATACATCAATGGTTGACATAAATTTTTAATTTAACTTCGTTAGAGAATTTTCCTTTTTTCTAACATACCAAAAATAAAATTAAAAACAAAATTTTTTTTCAAAAAACCTTTGGCGTTTTATTTATTTTATGTTTTAAAACATATTAATTTTAGTATTTCTATTTCAATTTAAAATATTTCAGAACCTTTTTTTTTATGTTTCAACTCTTATCGAAATAGTTACAAAAATTTTATAGAATACCATACGTTTTGTATGAATAACAAAAATATTAACATATTATGTTAATCTTGCCCAACTACGAAGAAAAAAAATTAAATTGATGAAAAATTGAGCATAGACACGTTTTTCGAACTTTTCTTTATATATTCAATATGTACTCAAAAAATTAGGCACTGATCTCTGATTTCAATAAGATCGACCAAATAATGAAATTTTTATGCAAAAGTAAAAAAGTAAATATTAACGTACATTAATCCTGCCCAAGTAAAGGTTTAACTTCCATTAATTTACCAATATCCATCGTGGTTATACCTTTATATGGACAATTAACTAACCAATGATGCTCACCATTGCAAATTAGACATTTAGCAAAGTTTTTCATATTTTCTAATAAAATTATCACTAACTTTTTCTTCTTCTTTAGCTGATGCAAATTGTAGGAAAACATCTTCTGATACCATTGTTGGCAGAAATATAATTTTCCATATACATAATATATTAAGGTCATTAAGGATAACAGTCCAGTTACGTTTTTCTCAAATGTAAATTTAAAAATGTGAATGAAGGCATTTTTAGAACTTTGTACTGTTGTATAAACAGATTAAATAGTGCTTAGATAGCTCAAAACTAGTCATTTTAATTTTTATTCCGTATTACTGAGCTATTAATAATATGTGACACTGCGCACAACAGTGAACAATGTAGAAGGCAAGCTGAAGCCCTATACTACCACAAGGGGTAACAATTTAAGTAAATGTTCAGCTCTATGCCCCATGGATGGGTTTCAGAACAATGATGATGATAAGATTGAAAAATTCCAAAATCAATCGAATTTAATTAAAATCAAATAAATTAATTAACAGTTATGCAGTTTGAGAATTTGTTACAGACAACGTCAATCATATATGGTTTTAAAATAAAACCCACAATTTAATGCGAAAAATCAAATAAATCATTTTTTCAAAATAATAAAAATATTTATCAGATTTAAAATAAACTAAAAAAAAAACCGTTACAGAGCACTAACTTGCACAATTTCTAAATAATCAAAAGTAAAAAAAAAAAAAAAAAAATTATTAAATTACTATTTAAAATGAAATAAATATTATTCCAATTACCATCATAATCAAATAAAGAAATGATTGTGTAAAATCAGCCTGTTGAGATTTTCGAGTTTAACACAATAACCAAAAGATGAAAAACTTACTGTTTATGGAAAAACTTTTACTTTTCCTATTAACATAGAAACGTTTTTTTTTTGTTGTTGTTGTTTTTTCTTTTTTTTAATATTGTTTTTAGGATTTTCACAAAAGAAATTCGTGAGGTTGAAATACAATTTTTATGTAGCACAATTTAAAATGGTTTACATTGCAAATCTCTATTTAAAGTTTCTTTATCTAAAAAAAAAAAAAAAAAAAAAAACAACAACATAAAAAAAACAAAAATCGCTTACACAAATAATTTCATGACTAAAGATACTAAATGGTTATTTTGTAATCACAGCTTTAATTCTATTTTAACCTCCTTTTATTTTCATTTTGTTCTTTTTTTTTTTGTTTTCTGTTTTTCTCAAAGCTCCCTAATAAAATAGTACAAATACAGGTCTCTATATCTATTGGGAACCATTTTTCGTTAATATTTCTCAATATTAATTTTTTTTTTTGTTTTTTTGACTGGCTTACTGGTTGTATCATAAACCACTATAATTTTTATAACCAGATAAATCTATGGACAAGTAGATCTATATTTAATCCACCAAAAAAAAAAAAAAAAAAACAATAATATTATAACCAACAATAAGTAAATAACTATGATGTCTAGTTAATAATAAAATGTCTGCATTTATTATTTAGCGGATATCAGATTTCTGAATCAAAAAATAATAATAAAAATAATAAAAACATAAAAAATAAATAAATTAGTAAGGAAAAAATTCCATAGATGGCATCCATTGTTGTTGTATTGTTAAGAGAAGATAGGCAAAAATAATACAAAGAGGAAGGTAAGAAAAATTGGTCGGGTGTAGAAGGGGTGGTAGAATGAGGGAATTCGTTTTTTTTTTTTTGTTAAGAGAAATCTGATATTATTACATTGAAAACAAAAGATTTTTAGATGAGTGTGATGTATATATATATAAACATATTATATATATATGTATATATATATGATATATATTCCGAAATAAATATATTATTAATGTTTGTTAATGGTAAGCTTGGGATTTATCGTACTATAATATATTAATGGTACCAATATTGTACACTCAAATAACATATTGAGGATACAAGATTGGAAGCGATTAATTTATTAAAAACAAAAAAAAAAAAAAATAAAACAAAAATGTTTAAAAGTGTTTCATAAAATTTAATTTTTACTTCTTTTTCGTAATTTATTAAAAAAAAAAAATAGTAAATGAAATTACTAAATAATGGTATTTACTAGGAGTGGAAAATCAGAAAGATATTATTAAAATCTTAATAAGCATATAAACAGGAAAAATCAAATTAATAACATTGTAATGAGAATGTATTAAAGTCAAGACTAGTATAAGTGAAAGTAATTACTGATATTATAATCAACCAATATAGAATATGTAGTAAGTTCTAAAATTCATATGTATAGGATATTATCAAAGCTGAATAATTAAAAAGAAAAAACGAAACCTCCCCAGTTTAAACTGTAGTTTCTGTGAAATTGTTATTATTAATACCACAAATAATGTCACCTTTTTATAGCAATATGGAAGAAAATAAAATATCAACTTAATCCAGTTTTCCCACAGATATATTTAAGATGAAGAAGGTTTAATATATGTTCATATACGAAGGTAGTCTTACATTAGCATTTCAGTAGCGAAGACTGTATAATGAAAATCTCAAAAATATCTGTTTAGTTCTATTCTCGATATGTTTGTGTTATAAAACGCAGACCAAACCTGATATTTAATTTAGCATATAAGGGTCCTGAAACATTGATAAAAATTTAATAAAACCCAATATTGAACTAATTTTATTTTATTGATTATGTTCCCGTATTGGAGGTTAATAATGATAGTTTTTAATCAGTGAAGTTTTGATCAGTATCAAAAGAAGTTTTGATCAGTATAATGATAGTTTTTGATCAGTTTTGATCAGTGAGTTTTGTTAGTGAAATAAATTGCTAAATTGAAGATGATGATGAGCACAAATTGAAGAAATGTAGTCAATATTACCATTGATATGTTCTTTTCTGGTGTTTTTCCTACTAGAAGGATTTTTAGCAAATTTGGTTAATTTTTAAAGATGGCAAAGCTAGATTGATCACCATGGCAACAATGGGAATATTGTTTTTCTGCTTGTCAATATTTTGCTTTACAAAATGAAGATTCATTTGCACTTTAAGATGATGCACGTGAATTGGTCAATTAGAATCATTTCGAAGTGGCTAATTCAAGGACACAAACCAGGGAAATTTAATATTTTTTAATAGGTAAGGTACTTTTTTTTCTGGGTAATTTCAATTGTACATTGATGACTTTAAAAAATACTTTTAATATGAAAAAGCTCCATGGGTTATTTATTTTATATAGCAAGAACCATTATTGTTTACCTGAATGGGTTTAGAACTTGGATATCTTTTTCTACAAATGATTTATTTGAAAGATGAGAGCACAAAAATTTGTATTTTTGTTTATTTCTTAATCGGTAATTTTTTGCGATAATATTTTAGAAAAGCTAAACATTTAATCATGTCACTGTTTTTCACGTTAGTTCGCTAAGGTGGAAAGTTTTACAGACATTATAAGCGTAATATAAGATAACGTAAAATTGTAAAAAAAAAGTCAGATTTTACTTATAGCCATATTTTTTTCGCCAATAATTTTATTATTAATTTTTTTCTATGCTCTTGTCAGCAATTAAGGTAAGACCACAGTCCACAAACTAATATTGTATTATTAATTTGTGACAAGACCTGAAGTACATTTTTATTACATAAAGTGGAATGATTAATATCTGATTAGTACATTTATATATGATATATTAAATGTGTAAAACCACAACTTTAATGACGATTTTTGCCCTCTTAAATAGCATAGTTCCATTTTATTTAAGTTATTTCCAAATTGTAAAGCGAGTTCGTAAACGCAGAAAATGCAGATGAAGTTGCAGATTTTGTGTTCATTAACTAAAGCCATACGATAAATCTTCTGAAGTTAAAAAGCATGCACTAGAGTTCATAATCGTCAGTACTGCGTCAGCGTCGATATATAATTATTTGTTAATGAACAACGAATGCACAAGGAAAAAAATCGTTTGTGAGTTATTAAATATGAATTATATTATTTTATTTTTGTGTAAATATAAATAAATGCAATAATTGCTGTAAAATTAAATAAGATTATCACCTCTATCATAATAGACTAAAAAAATGACGGTTGTCGCATGTGGCGATAATACCAAAATTTTGGTATCATATTAGACCTTTTTTTTAAATAATTTTGCCGAGACAAAAATCTAGTATAAAAATTTAAAATTCTAGTATGACATTACATGAGAAAATGATCGTATTTTCCATCGTGTACAATTATTAGGTGACAGTTAAAGTTTTTAAATAATTTTGTGATAGTTTAAAAAAATAAAAGTATTATTTAAAGTAAATTGTAGTTAAGTTTTGTAATTACAAAATAACATATTAAAATATTTGTTTGCTGTTGTACTTAAATACAAAAATAAAATTTGGAAAATAATAAAACTTGAACCTTTATAAATAAATAAATACAAATATGTAGGTATGTAAATAGTAGGAAAATAATATTAACATAAAAATTTGAAATAAGTTTAAAATGATGGTAAAGCCGTTTTTCTTAAGCTTTTTCTATGCTAAAATAGTTTTAAGTATATTTCAATGCCAAATAATAAAAGTTTATATTAAAAAAAAAAATTATGTAGGTATATTTATTGTTAAATTTTTAATCTTATTTCAATTTTGAATATTTTAATTTTATTAACTTGGTTTATAAATTGCAATCCAAAATGTATACAAATACCGAATAGAGAAACTAAAAATTAAAAATGTGTACTAAATTGTATTAATAAGAATGTGCTGTAGGTTCAATTTATTCATCGTATCTTTCTTAAGTCTATACTGATACCAATTTCATACTGAAGTGACACGATTGTACTGATGTGAATCGCATCGCCTAGTCTATTATAAAATTGATAAAATTGCAAATATTTTAAATATCAATAGAATGCAACAAATATTTGACGGACGCTGAAATAAAATTATTAATTTCGGTGAAAACTCAAATTGAGTCTGAAATGAGATTTGAAAAAAAAATTCACCAACCTAAAAATAACATAAAAGCGAGAAAAAAATTATGGTTCCACTGGAAGAGATTCAACTGTAATTTTTACATGAATATTAATTTATAAAAATTTCACCTTAAAAGCCTTTCAAACAACTTAACAATTCCAAAGATTATCTTTGTCGCTAACATATTTTCTGATGTTTTTTAATACAAAAATCTGAACAGATTTTTTTCTTATCATCTGCAAATAATTTCGAGTTTGTAAACATCAGAGAAACATCTGTGCCAGTATGAAGGCATGTTTTTTTGCGTTTACGAAAACAAGGGTACTCTCAACAAATTATCAATATCAAATATCGATATTTCGGAAGTATTATACTTCTTTATGCATCTTATTACTATACATATAAGGAGGTCCCACTTTGATATTAAAATATCACCAAAATAAAATCATCTCAAAAATAAATAATAAAATTTTGGATTGTTGTCAAGTTGGAATTTTTTGATTTTTATTTATAAGTTTACTTATATGGGACTTATCACTACATTAGGGTTTATCAAGCCTGTTGCAAGCTTGAATTATATACGATTAAATCTATTTTAAAAGGACATTCTTTTTTTTTTAATTAATTATGAAAATATTGAAGATGGTGTAAATAGGACTCTGTTCCTATATAGAACTCGGCTAATTGCCATACACCAATATTTTTACTTTATTTACTTGACTTTAATTTCACAATAAATAGTGTTAGTTTTTATTGCATGAAAATTTTCAATTAAAATTATTAAATTTAATATTAGGGCTTCCTTTAGTCTCTACAAATTACATCTATAATGGCATTAATTTCTTATAATTTTATAAAATCTTATTATGATTTTTTTTTTTAAAATGAATTGAAAATAAAGAAATCAAATTAATAATTTCAGTTTTTTTTGGTAGAGAAAGAGATAGGTAGAAAGAGATACCTTTTGAGTTTTTGAATATTTGAAAGTTGAAACCTTTTTAACGTTTTTCTTTTTGAATTGTTATAGAAAATTGAAATTGAATTATTTCATTTAATACATATAAATATCTATATTAAATATATATATAATTATATATTGTGTGTGTGTATATAATATGAATAGATTATTTTATTATATGCAATTTGATTCATGAAAAATGTTAACATTCATTTCTAGAGATTTTATGTAGTTAATAAAAAAGAGATTTTTATTTTCGATATTTTTCGTTTTTTTAATTTTTATTTTCTATAAAGTTTAAAGTTCATAACATGTTTTAAATTTAAAACTACCTTTTATTATTGTTATTATTTCAATTATTATGATTATGATTATTCTTATTGTTATTTTTATTATTATTATTATTTTTATTATTATTATTATTATTTAAATATAAATATATAGTTTGTATATGTAAAAAAAAATATTTTTTTTATTGTGCACTAAAATTTCAATTAAAAATTGTAAATCTACTCAAATAATCGTTAATATGAAAATATTTATGTGAGAATATCACGTTAAAGGAAATGTTCGTATAGATAAAAGACAAACAAATAAAAAAAAAAATAAAAACAAAAAAAATGTTATAAAAATAAACAGTAAATATTTTGCTAAATATTTTAACGGTAACTTAGCGAAAAAACAAACAGTTTTTGTTGTTGTTTTATTTTTTTGTAACATCATTTTTTGTTTGTTTTTTTATTGAATAACAGTAAACGACGATTGTTAAATATATTTTATGGTGTTTTTTAAAATATATATATAACATTTTTACTACTTTTTTGTTTGTTTTTTTTTTCTAAATATTGAATTAGATAAAAAGATTTTGTTAAAAACAATTGAATTGAAATGAACAAAGATGGGTTGTTTTAAATTTAATTTTGGCAAAGATTAATCATTTTATCTCACAACAAAAATAAAAACCTAAACTAAAACGACTGATTAGCAATATTGTATTCTTAAAAAATACTTTAACAAGGAAATTTACTCAATAATATTTAGAGATAAAAATAAAACAACATTCTTCCCAAAATTGGTGAAATTCCTGATAAAAAAAATTTAAACAGATTTTAAAAAAATCAAAAATTGTATTTACTAAATTGTATTTTAGCTTTTATTGTTGTAAAATGTCTTTACTGTACTATACTTAGTATGCAGAGGATTCATCAAAGACTTAACTTGCAGAAATAGAAATTTAATGCTATCATTTTGAAATTTTTTGTTTGTAAAATTAATTAATGGAAATAAAAGCGTCTTCTTAAAAATATCGACTTAGACCTTTCTAATGCAAATATACGAAATATTAAAAATACGACAATTTTATTGAAAAGAATGGAACTATATGAGTTAACTTATTTCGTTAGGGACTAATATTGCAATTTAACGCTGTTAGTTAATATAAGATAAGCATTCAATATACGATTAACCCTTCGTAGGGCGCATGTCTTTTTAAAATAAAATCGGGTGCGTTATATCAAATTGATACATTAGTTCTTGTTCTCTATTTTGGTTTTTTTTTCTTTTAATGATGAACACTCTTTTTTTTATTTCTTAAATTTTACTTAAATTTTACCATGTTTAATTTAACATATATAAAAAAAAGCCTAATTTGTGAATATTTCATTTTCAAAAAGCAACAAAACCGAAAAATACAATTATATATTTTTATGTTATAAAAAAAACTTAATAAAACATAAAAAATATTATATTAACAGAATAAAAGATTATGGCAAGGTATTATAATAGGTAGAATCATAATTGACATGGCAATAGTCTTGCAAATCACTGCAACGACATGCAAATAACTTGAGCATGGTCGAAACAGATTTGTTTTTTACAATTATATTTATTTAGTTTTCTATTGTTTGTACATCAGATCTGACATCTTTTCCTTTTATTTGAAACAGGGTTTTCATTAGTTTTATATATTAGTTCATTCATAGGCTTATATGTGTATTGCGCCGATGTTGAAGATGCAATTTCAAATAGGTCATACAGCTTCCCCGGACTAAATTAGATAAAAGTAGTTCATCTGATAATTGTCTTATGCTTCAAAATTTGAAAAAAATAATAATGGGATTCGACGCGCTGTATCAATTTGAACAAAAATTTTATAACTTCACTCTACAAAGGTCCAGACAATATTGAAGTACATTTAAAATAATAATCATAAAAAAAAAAATTTAGACGATAGATCGGTACTAACTTTCGTTTAGAAATCGTAGAAAAAATTAATTCGGGTGTATCAATTTAATGCTACGAAGGGTTAAATTATAAAATGTATCAAAATTAGTTATTTAAATTAATTTACATAAGAAAGAGCTAATTTATAAAGTAAGTAAAATGGATTATAATTGTTTCTGTTTAATATTATCTTATAAATTCGAGTATCAGTTTAAGGTTCGATTTGTAAAATTTATAAAAAAAATTATGAAGGGTATAGTAACTTACTTATTTCATAAATACTAATGGCATCTCAAATAAAGAGCAATATTGGTATTGAGGAAAATTCTAACACCTTAACCCTTCAGCCTTAACCCATTTTATATCAAAAAGTATGGATGATAGAAAATACACACCATGTTTGTTTTTGGACTTGTGAAAAGCACTTGACTGTGTACATCACGATATCCTCATTTTCAAATTAATTGACTAAAATTGAACAGTCATCCGAGTATTTTTTTATACTGTCAAATTTTCGTTAATTTCCTAATGGTTTTATTTTTTGTTACAGTCATTTGGAATATTCATTGAGCAAAGTGGATCAGTTGAAAAAACATTGAAATCGGAACAAAAATTAAGATTTTAAAGTATTTTTTCATATTATTAATTTTGAAAAATAATAACGACACTAGCATCATAAAAAAATACAAAAATTTTCAAATTTTCAATTTTTTCAAAATGGTTTTATTTTGTTACTGTCATTTAGAATATTCATTAAACAAAATGAAAAATCATTGAAATCAGACCAAAAATTATGATTTTACACTCTTTTTCCATATTGTTAATTTAAATACATTATAATTGCAAATTTTAATTTACTATTATTTTATTGTACAACTACATATTATACGTATATACATTTTTTTGAATAAAGAATAAAAAATAACAAAAAAAAACGAAAAAAATCAAAATAGAAAAGTGTTTTTTTAATGAATTTAACTTTCTGTACAATTATCAATATGAGGATAAGAATAAATAATTAGCTACTAGACCACTACTATACTAAATTCTAAAATTTTATATTTTTCAGCAAGTTTTCATGACCTACTTTGAACCAATATAATCTCAAATTTAAGAAATTAATTTTCTATTTACCGCATTTTAAAAAGATATGACAAAAATAATGGTTTGTTCCACTTTGTGTTTTTTAAACGACATGAATTAAATTTGTCACTATTTCAATTAAAAAAGATTTCAAGTTAGCACACGATTAATTAATATAAACTTTTGGCTTACACTTTTTTTTTATATGTATACTTAATATACTTAGAACGAAATTTCAAGTTCTAGAAACAAATTTTTTTTGCGTTTTTATATTCAACAATCAAAATAATTCACCCGATTTTTTTTTATAGTTGAGGAAAATTATCAGTGCTAGCAACAAAATATTTATTTTTATGAGAATTAGTTCCAAACATACCTTTAAAACTTTTCAGGGCCAACATTTTGAACAGGGCAATTAAATTAAGAATATTCAAAATTATATATAATACAACGGGTCTTAACCTATAGCTTCGAAGCCTGAACAATAAAAATTAGTGATGAAAATAAATTAAAAGTATTCGAAAGAAGAACAATATTTGGTCCCAGAATGAATGACAATGGTAAATATCAAATTAGATCAAAAGAGGAACTAGAAGCAGTAATTGATGGATGGATATAATATTATAAAACTAATGAATGCACAAATACCTAGATTAGCCGGTCATGAATCATAATAGAATCGACTTTATAAAAGTCTATACAAATTTTTTACGATAGCAGAAGTCTATTGAAACTAACAGACTTGTGAAAAAGGTTGCCATTATATAGTTTAAAATATTTGCTGTCTAAAATAAAAATGTTTTACTAAAAAAAGTCTATCGCAATAAATAGACTACAGCGATTAGCGTCGAATATAAATTGTTTCTATGTTCAAATGTATCTATATATGTATAGGTACTTGTTAATGAGGTAAAATTTTAAATTGAAATTTCTAATTGAAAATTAGAAAAATATTTAGTTTCGCTACGTCTCCTTTTAAATTACTAAATATAATTTAAAATAATTATAATAAAAATCGATTGTAAAATAATTCAAATCTTTATACGTATTTTTTTCAATATAATTATATACTTACAATTATATAATTCGGATTTATGCTAATAAACATAGCACCAGATTAGCATCAGACTATTGATCTAAAATAAAACAACAAATATAACAATGATAATACTATACCGTTCAATATACCACTATTGGCTACTCCAACACCTGTGATGTTTACAACATTAAATTATTTGATCACGTTACCTGAAAACGAATATGGGGATGATCACTAGTGGCACATAGGAAACCAACGTGTTAAATCTATCTGAATTAAAATCAGTACTATACCTATAATTACAAACTCAAAAAATAATTATAAAGATTTGTCAGATATCCTAATTGATAAATAAATAAATCCAAGATATTCAAAATATTTACTGTTGTTTTTTCAAAATTTACTTTTTAAAAACATTTATAAAACATTTCAAAATCGACTTCTATACTCAATATGCAATACATTTAATAAAATGATATTAAATAGAAAATATTGAAAACCACTAAACAAATACAAAGAGGTATGACACAAAACAATCTAATTGATACAAATAACAAACCCGTTGTTTATTACAAAACAAAATTAATTTTGTTTTTGATAATACAGTTACGATACTAAAACGTTTTCAAAAACTGGTGCTGTTTTAAAATAAAACTATTAAATTTTTTTCTATAACATTTGATTTAACTTAAAACAAAACAAAAAAAAATAATTTCAATTCTTTTAATGGATTTTTGTACAATTCTTATAACATTTAAATGCTGAAAAAAAAACTTAAAATTATTTATTTATTTTTATTTTTATTAAATTGTTTGCGTGACAATTAATCACGTTACAAAAATATATTCGAAATTGTTGTTTTGTTGATGTCGGTGTTGTTGTTGTTGTTGTTGAGTAAATAAAAAAAAAACAGATATTTGATACCCTTTTTTCATTTTAAATTAAACTTTAATTGTTGCAATACATTATATCTATTTTAGCTTAAATCGTAAACTATGTTCTAGTATATTTTATTGCCAACATTTAGAATGGTACGAAGACATTAACATGATTTGAAATGTTTAAATTTAAATTAAAAAAAAACGTTACGTTTTTACGTTTATAATTATGGATTATCTATAGAGAGTATAGTGCATAGGAGTATTATTATTATAATTTATAAATGTTTTGCAAATTTATTTATTTTATTGTATTTTATTTTTATGTTTGTATTAATTTAAAGGATTGTCCATTTTGATAAAAACACAAATAATTTCTATATTGCGTAAAATTTAAAATCTTTAAAAAAAATATTTTATATTTTAATTGTTAAGACTGTAATTGAAATTGAAAGTAGAATTAAAACTATATGTGTACCAATTTGAAGGTCATACTGTGGATAATTTTGCTAAATAATTTTTGGAATTTCCTGTATTAAATTATTTTTATAAAATTTTGAGTGAAATTTTCTTAACCGATGTCGAAATTGGTAAATGAAATTTGATCAATAAACTTACAACCTATACAAACAATCCTTTTTGTTAACATTAAATAAATATTAAAAATGTAGGTATGTTTCACAATTTTATTAAATGTCTTAATCGATTTCGGTTATTACGTCATCATCAGAAGACTGAATCAGTCGGTCGGATGGTGTAATAACCGACGCACCTAAAGTCTACAGCATATTATATAAATTATATTATTCTTAATAGTTTTTGTTTTTTATTTAGCACAGCTTTTGAAAACTCAATCAAAAAGAAAAACATATGTATATATTTACTTATATGCATATATATTTGAAGAGTACACGCAAAAACAATCAATGTCAGTTTTAAAGAAAATTTTACACAAACTAATTTGAATTTTTAAAGATTTCTTACATGGTAAAAAATATTCTGTTAACATTTAAAAAATAACAGACATATTTAAATAGTCTGAAATTTTACAAAACATAATAAAAATAAAATATATATATTTTTTTTAAATTATTAGGTTTACTTAAAAAAAAACGTAGAGTACATTATTCTGTACGATATAACAATATTCATGTCAAAAACTTATGAAAAAAAATCTATGTGACGATAAAGAAAAAACAATACATACAAAAATATTAATTTGCGAAATCCTCATCACTCACTTTACTATGAAAAAGCCCTACAAGAATTGCTGTGCTGTCAACAATTGTTTTTAAAACCATTAAGTTAAACTGGCAAATATTCCCAACTCACAACAACACCACCGATTACAGAGAAAAAATGTGCTAATCAATCAAATAATACCATAAAACTGTAATAAAAAACTGATGATCTAGCAATAGCAGGAATCATTAATTAAAGTTAGATTATAAGATTTGAAATCAAAATGAACAAAAACAAAAAAAAAATCATCAAGTCCTTATATTAAGGACAGAAGAAATTGGAATTAAAGCTTCATAAGAATTTTAGAAGTTTGTCGAAATACTTTCAGTACCATCAACATGCTGGTTACGTATGATTCCCATGCCCTATTGGCTATTATAAGCAGTTTTTAATTTAAGTGCTCTGCTCTCGCCTTAAGTTATGTAAATTTCACTTATTGGACTTGTAGCAAAACGAAATTGCTTTTTGTAACCAAATAGTTTTAGATATTTGCCCCACTTTTTACGATAATTTTGTTCACCCTTAGTCTTAACAAAAATGGATGGCTTGCAACGTGACTAGGTACTTAACATGCTCATTTCATTCTTCCGGTATTTCAATTTTAACGTTTTGTTTAATTAGTCCCTTATTTTGTCGCACTCCAAGTAACTGGATGGCCACGAACTGGATATGTTATTTTGGCTGAATCAAAACGTTTAAAAACTGTTAGAAGTGAATGTAAATATTCATATAACATCTTAGATAACATAAAAACAATTTAATACATTAATTTTTTTTTTAATAGTTGTTATGATATTGATTTTTTTTCCATTAAGCACTGTGACATAGATGGTTTTTTCTCTGTATTCGAATTTTTGTATTGCTAATAGTTTTGATGTACATGATTTTAAGTAAATTAGTTTAGACAAAATGAAAGAGCAATTTTTTTTTTCTTCTTATCAATGATG
Source organism: Argyra leucocephala (assembly GCA_963942445.1). Classification (NCBI taxonomy): domain Eukaryota; kingdom Metazoa; phylum Arthropoda; class Insecta; order Diptera; family Dolichopodidae; genus Argyra; species Argyra leucocephala. The sequence goes on from OZ012678.1 coordinate 162,132,110, forward strand.
TCCATTTTGAATTTTCAAAAAAAATTGACTTTGATAGTTTTTTACATGGAATTTTCATTTGTTTTAATAAATTATCTTGAATATGATAAGTGTAATGCAATTGGTAGGTCGTCTTATGAGTTTTAAGAATGTAATGTCAAAGAAAGTATAAGATGTATAAGGGAATTTCCAATTAAAACACAATTAAGACCAAGCTAAAATCTACCAAAAATTTCTATATACCAGCTTAGTAAAAAATTAGGCCTTTATTTTTATTTTCGTCAATTTTACGTTATTTTTTTTTTTTAACATTTCTGTGAGATCTGAAAATTTGTGAATACAACTGTGAATACGCTACGAGATAAAAAAAATTATTATTTTAAAATTTAATTCTAATTTAGTTTAGTCAACATCAAATATTTTTTTAAATGTCAAAATAATACACACTAAGGTCAATCTATCAAAAATGTATTGCGTAAATTATTTCTTTCGTGGACTAATCGGTTGGAGAACAGAATTGTGTTTCAATTATGATGTGGTATTCATGGGTTCGTTTCCCTTCGAGAGTATAAAAAATATAACTAAAAAAAATAGCAAAAATATTATATAAAATTTATAATCAATAAAAAAAATAAAATATAATCAATACTTTATTACTAAAAATATTACCTATATCAATATCTATATCAATACTCATATATCTCATACAACACAATGACGAAATAACACAATAAATAAATATTGACAAGCAATATTAATAATTACACAATTGTCAACAACTGAAATATATGTGACATGACGTACCCAGTTAACATAGTAACGTCAGGCATTTTAACGTCAAAGATGGATAAATCGCAGCAACAACTTGCAGAAAATATGGCGTCGTCTTACCACGTAGGCGGAGACAGATTTATCAAAGTGGTCTTCTACAGTAGGCCAATCGCCTATTTAGACAGTACATTTTGCCTCCAGAACAGAAATGATTACAAGTGAAATCAGCAGCTAGAAAACTGAGTACGATGTAAATGTCAAGTGGATAGCCTATGCTCTCAAGAGCAGTGACGAAAAAAAAAACCCTCAGTAAATTATTCTAAAACATGCTATATACATATTTTTTTTATTAATAATAATAATAATTCTTTATTTCATTTAAAAACTCACAATTACAATATCGTTTTATGCAATTTAACAATTTTAAAATTAAATTAAATATATAGGGCATATACTGTTATCCAAAACATAAGTACTATACTAATCTTTTGGATAACAGTATGCCCTATATATTTCTAGCTCCAGTTCAATAATGATAAGTACAATAGATAACAATATTCCCATATAGCTTCAGTTTAATATGAAAATTTCAATATACTAAATTATTAAATTAAATGTTTTTATTTTATTTTCCTACTTTATACTAGTTAAAATTTCACTGATGATAGGTTTTGAAGCTGTCTAATCCTTCTCTTTTATCACTTGATATATTGTATAATTTGTAGATATGCTACAATTTTAATACGTTTACAAAATCTAATATCAAAAAATCTATGTGATTTCCATTTAAAATAGTTCACTCCTTTTAAAATCAACCAATATATAACAATTTGTTAAAATTTAAAAAAAAAAAAATTTTTACATGAATTTAAATTTTATTTCACTTTTTAAAAATACATTTTTGGTAAAAAATTTGTTAAAAAAAATAATGTTTAAAAATATTTCGAAATTATATTGAAATTCTTCTTTATTTTTTCCATTTTCAAATGACAACATTAATAACACCAAAAACAAAATAACACTACTATCATCAGCTGTCCTATATTACGCAATAAAAATTATTCAAATTAACCTATTATAAAAAAGTAAACAAAATAAAATAAAACAATATATATATACATATAATAATATGTACATAAACATATATATATATATATAATATTATTGATTTCCTTATAATTTTATAAAGACCTTATTTTCAATTTCACTATAAAATATTATGTTCTCCTACATTGTCGTTACATATGCATTAATAGAAATTAATTTTTGTTGTTGTTGTTGTTATTCTTATTTCAATTTACATTGTGTAGTACTCTATAAAAGGACAAAATTTCTATAAATGTATTTTAATGTAAACACTCTGGGCCACGTTCTCTTTTCTATATTATAGTATGTATATAAATGAATGGTAAATATTTTATTATAGTGACATAATCGGCGCTCTAAAAATCCATTCAATTTAAAATAATTTGTTGCATTTTTTTTTTATTTGCTTTTTTTTTTTAGGTTTTGCATATTTTAGTTTTTTATTATTTTTTTTTTTTTTCTCTAAAATTTCAATTTTAAATTGCACTATATATTCCTTGTCTCAACAAAAAAAAAACAAAAACATGAAAGAAGAGAAGAATATTGCCATATAAACAAATAAAAGTAAAAGTCTTTCCATACATCGTGTTCAAATAAAATTCAATAGGGTTATTCGATATATAAATTTTTGGAATTTAAAATGAGAAAAATAAAAACAAAATAAAAACAAAAATAAAATATATAAACTTCCTGAAAACTTTTATATAAAAAAAATAAGATGACGATCAATTGTAACTAACTTGACTTCAAGAATATATGTATAAAAAAAAAAAAAAAATTAACCAAATAAATAAAGTCATTTTGTCAATGAATATACTCGTACGAATACTAACAGGTTATTTAGTTTTGTTATCCTTTAAGATATATCTATATAAAACAAAACAAAAAAAAATAAATAAATAAATAAAACTGTGAAATAATCTCTGTTCTGTGGCGATAAAAATTCAAATTAAAAAAAAAAAAAAAAATAAATCTATAAATTTTTTTTTTAGCATTGAACAGATTGAATAGCAGAAAAAAAATTTATTCAGGAAAAAAAAAGCAAAATAAACGAATTTATATTCCTCTTTAAAAACAAAAAAAAAAAACAACAACAACAATATCCCAAATATTCTCTACTCTACAATATAATAGCAAATTTATACATTGAATTTTGTAATCTGTCTACCCCATATGTATATATGCATATTATGTAGGTATATATATAGTGATGTAAGATTAAAGACAATCATGTAGTAGATGAAAATTCATTGTACCATAAATAAGAAATGTGGAAATAAAGAAGATTCACTCTCTATTTTTATAATTTTGTAATCGATTTTTCTTGTTTTGCTTTTTTTTCCTATGGTTATGTAAAATATAATAGATATCTATTCTAAATTCACTTGATATTAAAAGGAAGAAGAGATTTTAGTACATAAGAATTTAAGACTAAGATTGTTCATTAATTTTTTATTTAAGTTTGTCAATACGATATTACAAATACCTTTTTGTGTATTAAATGCTGTATAGCTTATTAAATTGTGGATGTAGACGGTTTCACGGACGATTGTAGACTCACAACTCTAATTAAATATTAATTTTTTTTAATAACTAGTTCTAGCAAATACTATATCCTATGTATATATACTATAATATATATGTATATATCCTATATCCAAATACTATAACCTATAATGATTGAAATTAACACAATTCCTTATATTTATATGATATTGTTAAATTTGTAATTTCAACTTTGTAAAGGATATTGATATGAATTTATTATTATTATGTTTATTTAAGAAAAAATAAATTATCGATATTTAGATATTTACTTTAGTGATATGTGATATGTTGTTGATATACCTATAAACTGAAAAATTAAATATGAAAATCAGTTATTTTCAGCATGTTCGTTAGATTTTATAATGAACTCAACTGTTATTTTAATAATTAACGAATTATAATTAAAATATTTATTAACTAACTTAGCCATAGATCATTTAACTCCTATATTAGAACATATGACTGAAATTTTAAACAATGTGTTTTTGAATTGTTAATAATGTTAAATAATGTTTTTAAATAATAATAATGAAAAACCAAAAATGAAACAACATCTTCATTAAAATATTGTTGTATATTATCGTTGCTAATAATGAATTTCAATTGTATTGTAGCTTATTTGTTATTACTTGTATTACACAAAGAATATAATTACAATATTACAGTTTAATTCTATCTTCTCTTATTAATGGACAATTTATTTTTATCCATCTACTCTTATTGATGAATAATAATTATCTTATTTCAAATGATTTAAAAGTCTAAGTATATTTAACTAATCTTATAATTAATATCTTGATTGATTTCGGTTAACTGATCAGTCTTCAGATAATTAAAGTTTTAATCTTTTTATTGTTAAAAATGTTCACCTAGAGCCTGCAGTATATTCTACAAAATATATCATGATATTTACATTATTTTCCGTAATTTTACTGCCAATATAAGTTGGAAATTTTATTTGATAAGTTCAAGTAAGTGGTCTTTCGAGATTTTACTATTTGAAGTACTTCTTCCATTTTGTTTTCATTTTATATAGATGTTTCTAAATGTCTTCTAAATACTATCAATTGTATATTTTGAATGCGCCTCCACATTTGTCCACTTTAAAAGAATTAATCATATTTCAACGGCATGAAAAAATTATAACGATAAATAGAATTTTTTAAATTCTACTCAAATCGATTTCGTAAAATTTTTTATTGTTTGTGTTGTTTGTTTGTTTTTTGGTTGTTTGCTTTATACTGACTGCTATTGCTTTGACACGAAATTTCTTTTGCCATACCAAATTTGCGTGTAATCAATTTTTCAGTATGATGTGAGGTTGTTATGAATTAAAAATAATTTATTCCATTATTTCAGAACATAAATTTAATATAAAATAAACCATATTGTGTCGGGAAATTTTCAATTTTTCTTATTTTCATACAAAGTTTTCCTCTTAAGTCTTTCTATTTTTCATAAAAAAATTTTATATTTTATTTTTCTAACTAAATTTAATATTTTACAATTTATTTTAATTAAACAAAAATATAAAAAAAAAAAATAAAAAAAATATATTTTGCTTCTTGGTATGGAAATGTCCTAATGTTCGATATTTTCAAGTAAGTACAAATTTCTGACTTGTAACTTTGATTAATGATTTTTGAAAATTTTATAAATTTTTTTCAGTTCATTTGTAGACTAAATACATGAGTAGTTAGAGAATAGTAGAGACCAAACCTTAATTTGAGTTGTAGTGTCATTCAACGATATGGAGAAGATAGTATTTACATCACAAAATTACATAAGACAAAATTACATATAGAGAAAATTACTTAAGACAAAATTACATATAGGCAAAATTATATTTAAATTTTTATAAAAAATTAAGCATTATTAGTAATTTTGTTCTTGTGTAGTTTTGTCTTATGTCATTTTGTCCATATATAATTTTGTCCCTATGTAATTTTGTCCATAAGTAATTTTGTCCATATGTTATTTTATTTTATGAAATTTTGTCCATATGTAATTTTGTCTTTATGTAATTTTATTCTGACACCGGAGATAGTATCTCATAATATTACCGGTATATGTATATTTTTGAACATCAACCAAGCAAATGAAAGTTTAAATATTCTTTGTATTATAAGTAATTACTTCGTGCTTGCAATATTGATTATTTATAACTGATTCTAAACCATAATTTAAATTATAGTCAATTGATAATAATAATAATAATTCATTAATTTAAAATAATATAAGCCCCAAAATAAGTAAAAATATATATTTTTGTTAATATATTTTATAACATGCTGTTAAGCTGTTGAGCTTTATAATCCGTATAGATTAATTAATAGGGTTTTGTTCTACTTCTCCTGTTTCTATATGTTGTTAATGGTTCTTTGATTTCGCAAGTAGTTATAATTTTTTATCTAGGTAACAAAATAGTAAAAATGAATCGATTCTTAAACTGTTTTATCATTTTACTATTTACAATTTAAATCTATTGATAATAACTTTAACATAAAAAAATAACAAAAACTTTTCCTTTTCAGATTGCACCTTCAACCAAATACCCAAACCAAATAATATAAATTAATTGATTCACACCGTAATACACGCATATTAACAAATTCTTCTTCATTTAAATTTTTCATTTCCGAATTAAATCCATATTATTTCAAACATATCGGCTCGACTTCAATAAACAATTTTCTATGATAATTTAATTATTTTTTTAATTCCAATATACATACATACTCTTCACTTCTACTTTTCCATTTCACCTTATTTGCATTTTCAATCTAAATTTATTTATATCCAAATTCCTAGCAATAAATTTTAAATTTCAAAATCATTTCGTAAATGAAAATTGTTTTTTTTTTTATTTTTTTTATTCTTACACTTAACAAAATACAGATGTTTAAATAGTTTACTCCCTTTTTACACTACCAATTACATTGTTCTAAAATGGTAATATAAAAATAAAATCTCTAGTTGATCATTCAAAGACATATGTATACCTATATAGTTGTTGTTGTTGATGTTGTATATTGTAGAGATGCATGTAGATGATGACGACAACGAAATTTACAGAGCAATAAGAATGAATATAAACTGCATAGATTTATTTTTATTCCTTTGGGATTTACGTACTATATAATCGGGTTAATAGATATTTTTTTTTATATTAAATAAAATATATACAATATCTTAAATCTAAAGTACTTAATACTATAGTTTATTATAGCCTGCAGCAGATATATTTTTGCCTTAATATTTATAAATCAAACTAAAAGTAAAAAAAAAAAAAAAAAAAAAATAAAAACCACCGTTGTTGCATAGATTTTTTTAAATAGTCAGTCTATATTGAAATGAAAACTCATTGGATTCGATTCATTGCTTTCATATACCGTTTTAAATATTTTTCAAAGAAGTTTATAGTCATATCCTGTATAGTTGAGTTGAATACTCAATAGACTGAATTAAAGACAACTTGAAGTTATTTTTGTTACATATATAGATGCAAACAATATCAATTACAGAGAGGGGGTTATGTTGAAATATAGCCATAAGTTCAATTGTTAGAATTATGGAAAATGTTGGAAATTTTTGTCATCCAATTGAAAACAGAAGACCTACAAGAGCTTCATGATGTATCAAAAATTATAGTATCACATCACAATACAAATTTAAAAATTCAAATGGTGTGTGATGTAGCCATCAAATATAACCGAAACAATTTTCCTAAACTATGTTTAAATACTTTAAATAACAAAAGATATTGTTAAATAGAGCTCACAGCAAACATACAAACACATAACGATTCCAGACATTTGAAAAAAAAGAACATAAAACGCGATTTAAAAACCTGAATTTCCAGGAAACTTCAATATAAATCCAAGACCCTCTATAAAGCATGCAATCTTAGAAATCTTTCCAGAAAGAAATAATCTGATGGTTATACACCTCTAAGTCATTTGTAATCTATTGCTTCATCAGAGAAGTAATCAAAGTATAGTGTAGAATAGACAAACCTGCTACCAAATAACTCCAATCTATATTTTGAATCAAAAAAGTGTTCTTTTAACCTACTGGGCATTGAAAATACGTGGTATTAGCAGAATGTTAAGAGTTACAACAGGCCTTACAATCAAATATTCAAGAACGCTTCCACTCCCGCCAAATGACTTTTTACACAGTACTACTATTACAGTACGTGTATAGATGAGGAATATGATAAAACTGTTCTACATCTTTTTTGCAATTTTCCCAATCAATAACATAAAAAGAAATCTTACTTGAAATCAAAGACCGCTTTATAAAAAGTGGTTTAGTGTGAAGGCTTATATACAAGAAAAATTATTGTAATATCACAATTAACGGACCTCAATGATCTGAACGTGCCGGTGCATACTGGCAGCCACTACTACATTTACATACCTGCACAAAGGGTTTTCCTACCTTATACTTAAAGCTTCTCACCTTTTAAGCAATAAATTTAAGAACTACCTATTTGATCAACACAACAGTTTTAAATTATTATTGCTAAGTTTTTCATAGAAGAATAAGAATTTTTTTTTTCAGATAGAAGAAAATCATCAAAAGAGTCTTATATTTCTATTCTATGAGCCGTGGAAGAACGAAGTGAAGGACTGTGCCGATTTTAATGTACTAAAAACTTCCATCCGTCCATTCAAGTCTTCTAACAAAGTTTTGACTGTCAGCTAAACGTGAAACTTCGACATTTACATGTTGACAAAGACGACTTTTATGGTCAATACAGTCAATTTTTTATTTCGTCTTTTATGAAAGGCTATTTCGTTCTTCTATGAACATCAGCATTGTGAACAAACCAGGGATTATTAATAATGTTTCGAAATATGTACTTTGTTTTGGAATGTTTGGATAGTTGTTTAGCACAAGCCTATATTTGAATACCCAGACTGGCTTTAATATCTGATTGTAGATCAAAACTTTGTTAAATATGTTGAAAGCGTAGCTGTCCACCCAATTAACCAATACAAATGTTTGCCTTTCCGATCCAGTTCTACTTCGTTTTTCTTCTAAATAAGCTTCTCGTCAACCGTCAAGCATCAAGATATTTTGCAGAATTTTGATATAGTATGATGATATTGTTTAATCTTACTGGAATGTGCGACTCAATTTTTTTTATTTGTAAAGTTAACGTGTGTGGATTTTGCTTCATTCAGTTTAATTTTTTACCTTTTGCACCAAATGGAGATTGGTTTGTTGCAATTTATTTGTAACTTCATTTATATTTTTACTGACTAAAAATATAGCCGTGCATCTACAAAAATAGCTACCATCGCATCTTCTATCTCTGGAATATCATTAGTGTATTGTAAATATAGTATGGGGACCCAGTATACTACCTTGTGGTATTCCTGCGAGTATGTTGTGTAGAGTAGAATAATCTTTTCCTTGCTTAATTTGAAATACTCGATTCGATAAATATGATGAGATCAGTTCGATATATCGTCGGTCGCAGGCTTGGTTGATCCATACGCCAAAAAGTCATATTGAGAATAATGAATTTAAAGTTTGTAAGACTATAAAAATTAAACGGTCGAAATTTGGCCTACTTATGTATATCCCCCAAAAATATGTTCATGCTAATTTTTAGAATAATGACTCTTGGTTTGCTCATTTTAAAAAGAAAATTAAATTTTCACCTTTGATCCATATCCAATTTTAAAGTGAATTTAGTTTTTCATTGTATGACGTGGGTCAAGGGTGGCGCAAGGGTATTAAATAAGCAAACACTAAATTTTTCTTGAAGTATAAGAAAGTTCTATATATTCATCAGAACAAAAAACATAAAAGCAAAGCAGGAAGATGTTTCAGTAAGTCCTTTTTCTGGTCAATTTTGGACGGCTTCGAAGTAAGAGGCTGAACATTAAACAAATTTTTTGGTTTTGGAAGGATCTTCTTGGATGGCTTTGATTTTCTTTGATTTATACTAATGTAATTATAGTCCAAACCCAAAAAGGATGTTTTATATTTAATTTTATTTTTGAAAATAGAACCTTGCTAAAGTCTAATTTTGCTACAGGGATAGAAAAAAATTTAAAATCGTGATATCTTGTCATCTGAATTACTTTCAAACAAATTTTCTTTGACTGTATTCCGTTGAGTAACTTTACAAGATGCAAAGGGCTATTCACTTCCAAGTTTTTCGCATTCCTGTCAATATACTACTTGAATATTTCATTATACTTCAACCTCTTGAATATATATATACATTTACAATATACAACATACACTCAACACACATTGTCTCTATTTAGCAACAGCAACAAAATAATAAGAGAAGCGACAATAAAAAAAATCAAAAGGAAAAAAATTGATTGAGTTGCTGATATTCATTTCAATTCTACCTGATATAATTAGAAAATATCTGATAGAAAATAGATTATCTAGGGAAACAACAACAAAATATCGCATGACAGAAAATGAAATTACAAACAAAAAAAGTAGCAAGGAATGAATTAATTTTGTGCATTATTGTGGTTGTTGACTTAAATGAGAATTAATAATTATATCTTAAAACAAATAGGGTTGTGTAGTTCGTTGGTGAAACGATGTATTACTAGGATCTCAGAAAAGAAGAAATTTATATAAATAGTGTATGTAGTTTTGGGTTTTTTTTAGAGAGTAGTAGTGATTCGTGTTAAGTAATTCTGTAGTTTTTTGTTACTGCATGCTACATTGTTTATTTTCAGTCATATTTTTGTTTTATGCAGTTTTGAAACAATTAATTTGTTAACAAATTTATAAATTTAAAACATTTTGTTTTTTATTATTTATAAATAGTTAAAATAGAAAATTGTAATTGTGTTATTGAAAGAACAAATAATTTTCTGCTAGAAGTTTTGAGGAAAAATTGTTAAGGATGGTAAACCAATGCTTAATCTACTAATAACAACAACAATAAAACGGTGCAATCAGCATTTTTCAATAAAATCTTATAATTTGTATACGTTGTATTTTCCAACATTAATATGGAAAATTCATATTCATACTTTTTTTTACATTGCTTTCTTAAAATCAGAACTTAAATTAAAGTTATATTTTCACATTAAAATTTTGATAACAAAAACAGTATTTGCGAAATATTAACATTTTTAATTGAAACAAAATTACACAACTCTTTTAATGAATAGTCTAAGCTTTGTTAATTGATAATAACACTACCTCTATATAACAACTATTTCAGTTGAGCGATCGTTTTTCTGCCTAAAGAGAATTAAAACTACTTTGAGAAATAGATGTGAACAGTTTTAACTGTCGTATTTAGCAAAAATTTCAATAGAAAAGGAAAACCAAAGCAAACTGATGTTTCCTTTTATAGTGCTTCCCCAGTTGAAAATTTCACGCCCCGTCACTACTTTATATATACGCTTTTTATATATACGGTAAAATGGAGTAAGTATATAAATAAATGTACATGAATCAAATTGACACTAAGAAAAACCGTTTACTTTTTATCAATATGAATTGCAAAATCTGATAGCTTATTACACTATTAATGGTTGTGGATTAAAATTGAATTGAAAAACATTATAAATGTGTGATCCATGTGTATTATACAATAATGTGGGTCAAATAAGCACATATAATTTCAATAGTGAATACTTCATAATATATTTTGTGTTACAAACGCCAAAATTTTGGATATAGATCAAAGTTGCATTAAAAATTATAAAAAAAGTTGATGTGGTTCAAAGCTACCCCTCATTTTGGCAAAAAGTACTAGATATGGAAGAAAACGGGTAAGACAGCAAGAAAGAGCATGTCGCAAAACCCCAAGAAATGTTCTAATCCCACGTAACATTTTATTGTTATAAAAACAAAATTAGTGCTACAAGACTTCTATATGACTCCCGATAAGCACTAAAGGTGTTATAATGATGTATTTATGGGAATAATGTGATTAATATTGTTATAAGAATGTTCTTATAGAAATTGCGGGAGTTGTTATTATGGGATTTTCCGCAAGTGATACAGCAATGTTTTTATAAATCTAAAAGTGCGTAATCCTATATTAAGAGTTAAAGTGTTGTGATAAGAATAGAATTGCTAGAATAGCAGTAGTGGTGTTATTATTTTACTGTATTCCTATAATGTTACTAATAAACTTACTGTAGCTTTTTGATAAATATTTTGCGAAGGCCATTATTTTCTACAAATATGGTAAATTTTTTTTAAATAAGCAAAAACTAAAAAGTTTTATTTTGCATTCTTTTCCCAAAAATATCATTTTTACTTAAAACAATAATTATTTAAATATCAAATTTGATGTTATGCATTAATTAGCGTACATTATAAAATATTTTAAAGATGCTATTAAAAATATATTTTCTTTTATTTATTTAAAAATTGGTTATTTTTAGAGGGCATTGTATTTTTTCGAATTATTTTTATATGAAATTTCATTCCCAGCCTAATTTTACATTTTGGTCACAATAATTATAAACATTAATACAATTATTTTTGACCGAAAAATATTATTTATTAGTAAGACATTTTTTATACTATTAACTAATATCTATCTCTCTTTCTCTTGAAATAAATATAAACTCCATAAAATTATTATTTGAAAATAAAAAATTATACCGTTCTCACTCTTGCATAACATAAATTATTTCAAATTAATATCATTTCAAAATAAAAACATATACACTAATACATGTATACTAATCCTATAACAATATTACAGCACTTGCTCCGGTGCCTTATAGGATTCTCCATTTTAGTGCTATAACGTATTTATAACCTTTTGCAGCAATTGCGGATCACTCAAATTAACACTAATACTGCTATAAGAGTGCTTATAATAGTGTTATAAGAGTGCGCAAGAGTCTTACAGCGATAAAATTGTTAAGTGGGATGTTAAAAATGTCAAAATGGTGTATGGATCAACCAAGCATGCGGCCGACGATATGTTTCGGGGAGCAAGCGACGAATAGATCAATATAGATTTAATTTGATCAATATTATAAAGAAGATTAGAACTAATTCCAAGCTGAAATACGATACGAAAGTGGATTTCAACCTACTAACACTGAAAATACCCAGTATTTGTAATTTAAATTTAATGATGGAATTAATTTTTTTGTCATCATGATTTGCTTTATCTACCCATTTTTTACCGAGACAACCCTGTTTATTTATTTATATATACCTATATTGAAAATTTAGTCCCGAAGATTAGACTATAAGAAGTAGTAAAAAAATTTTAAATAAGAAATAAATTTATACTTTTAATTTGCTACCTATCTATAGATAGATATTTTATATTTTACAAAAATTTACCACTTTTATTTTATTCTCTCGCTCTCTGTTCATATATACAAAATCAAAAGCAAAAAAAAAAAACAAGAATAAAAAAAAAAAAAAAAAAACTGTATGGTACACTTTTTTGCTTTTTATTTTTTTTTTTTTGTGAAATCCTCGTGCGGTGCTCATGAAGATCGTGATTTGGTCATGCAAACTTTATAAAATTCAAAGTGCAACGCCAATAAAAGATCATCAGAAATTCATGAATAAAAATTCAATGTTAAGTAGATGTCTATTAAATTGATGTAATTTGTCCACTTAGTTAGCACGAAGTTAACAAAATAAAAAAAAAAAAAAAAATTACTTCTTCTTATTTTGTTTTTTTTTTTATTTTTATTTTACAACACCTTTTCTATATAATGTCGAACTTCTTCGAAAATCTGATTTGAAAAATATATATACAATATATATATATATAATATACAAGTATACGATAGTTACTATCGGAAATTTTTTTTAAAATTATTTTAACTAGAAGGGCGGGTAGGGGTGGAGTGGTTAAGAAATTCAAATAAAATTGTTATTTGCATTGTAATATCACATAGTTTTGGGGGAGAAAAATAAAAATTGAAAATGAAAAAAAAAAAAGTATCTATCAGTGTCTTAAGAGTATCTGTAAGTAAATTGGGTACTAAAGAATTTTTATTCTCACATTGTATTTTAATGATAGTTTTGATGTTTTCAATTATTTTTTTTTATATCGTTTTTTTTTTTTTTTTTTGCTTTGCTCAAATATTATAGTTGTGAAAAAAAAATTTTGTCTAGTGATGCAATTTTTAGTTGTAATAAAACAATGAATAGTTTTTAAGTGTTTTTTTTTTTTTGTTTTTATGCAAATTTTTTTTATATTTAACAATTTATTTTGTAGAGGTGCCTGAAAGTCTAACCATTAAGAATTTTTAAGTAAATTGAAAAACTATGATGCAGACAATTTATACAGACTGACAATATGGAGGTTGAATAACACTGTTACAATTTAATTATACAAGGTGTTCGTGTTATATATTATAAGATCAATACCATACGATACGCGTACTGGAAAATTTTGTTATTCGATTTGTTCACTTTGGTACTTTGATTATTAAATGTTCGATCTGAAGTGCATATCCTTATTATGGGCGTTTCTGAACCTCTCGCACTAATACTGTCAAATCGCAGTAAATTTTTTTTTTATTTTTACTTTTAATAAATTTAATTTGCGATATCTAGTGTACTTGAGACTACACTAAAATTTTGACAACAAATCAAGTGCGATTTGACACTTAGTGCGAGTATCAAATGCAAGTGCGAGAGGTTCGGAAACGCCCTATACATTAATTATGTAGAATTATAGATCTTGTAAAAAAAAGGTAATAATTGTGTATACTTCCATTTTCCATTTCCATAACTTTAGTATTACCTACTTTCCAAGACTTTTTTACATAGTTTGCTTTACATTTTTGGATTGTAACGGGTGTTTTTTTTAGAGTGATAGAACTTTAAATTGAAATAAAACACATTTAAATTAAGATTGAAGACACACTTTTTTTTATTTGAAAGATAATTTTATGACATTTAGTTTTTGAAAATAATTTCCGGCCAATATCTCTGAGGAACGCATTCGATCAGACCAATTTTGGACCACTTTTTCGAATAATTCAGGCCTTATTTCATCAATAAAACATGTTATGTTGGCTTCCAAAGCATCTATTGTTTCTGGTTTATCAGTGGTGTTATGTCGCATGATCTTGGAGGCCAATTAATTGGACCATTTCTCGAAATAATGTTATCATCAAATCTTTCTTTCAATAAATCAATTGTTGCCGTAGCAGTATGAGGTGTAGCACCATCTTGTTGAAACCAAAACACTTCCGGGTCGGTACCATTCAAATTTCGAAACTGAAAATCATCGATCATTGATCTGTAACGAGCATCATTCACTGTAACATTTGCTCCAGCATCGTTTTTAAAGAAATATGGACCGATGATAGGTCCAGCGTGTACACCACACCATACGGTGCATTTTTCAGGATGCAATGAAACGTGCAGAATTTCTTGAGGATTGTTTTCGCTCCATATACGGCAATTTTGCTTGTTTACGTAGCCGTTCAACCCAAAATGAGCTTCATCACTAAACACAATTGTTCGATAAAAAAGTGGATCAATTTGAAGCTGTTCTAGGGCCTAATCAGCAAACAAACGACGCTTATTATAGTCAAGTGGCTTTAGTTCTTGAACCACTTGAATCTTATATGGGTGTAGACCAAGATCTTTACGTAAAATTTTCCATGTGGTGGTTGCACACAGTCCAACTTGTTGTGAAGGTCGACGAATAGACAAAATTTGGATCTTCTTCAACAGTAGCTCTTACAGCACCGATCTTCTGTACGAACAGTTCTTTGTCTTGTTGTTGTTGTTGCATCGAGTAGAGAAAATATTGTCCGAAATCTATCAATAGTTCGACGAATAATCTACTCTGATGGACGATTATGTAAACCATAAATTTCACGAAGTGCTCTATAAGTTTGGCGAATAGAACACTGATTTTGAAAATAAATTTCAACAATTTGTAAATGTTGTTGCGGTGTGAGTCTTTCCATGATAATTTGTCAATGCTTATTGAACAGAAATGTCAAAACTACATGGCTTCTATCTTCTATCAAATTACAGTTATCCCTATCGAAAGTTCTATCATTCTAAAAAAAACACCCGTTATTTCAAATTTGAAAACGAGATTCGATGCTAATGTTAAAAAATGCAATGTAAATAAGCCTGTGGCTTGTGGCGCAAATTCACATAATAAAAATTTTCATTTACGAAAATGAATTTTTGATAAATTATATCCTACCTGAGAACTATACTGTTATGATAAGTTTCCAACCTTCCTCCACAGAAATGTACTTATATATACAATATAATAATCATCTTCAACAATAAAGAAGACTATAAAGAACTATAGATAAAAATATCATCATTTGAGCCAAATTTATTATTAAAAAATAAAGGGTTTAAATACACACGTTTTGAGCCTCTCAGGTTGTTTTAAAGATTTTAAAGTACCCCATGAACATTATTAATAAATATTTTGTGATATCCGAAGGAACTATATCACATCACTGATGGATAACACATAACCACCCAAAATAAATTTATAAAATATGTCTATAGATCAGAATATTCTTGAATTTGTAGATTATCAACCATAACAGTATTTGTTTCTATTAGATGGTATGACTCCACCATTGATGAACATATTCCCCAATTTTATTTTTGAAATTATGTTCCATAATTATGTTAGCATATTAGTGATGGGATAGAAAATAAAATTATATATGACATAAATTTATTAAATTGTTCAAAAACTGCAGTCGGGAACTAGTTACAACTAAATTAAAAAAATAATCATTTTACTATGATCAGATAAATATAAGTAGAATAATACAATTGAATCATTTTTATTACAATAAAAATGATTCTCAAACCCACCTTTATTACCATTATTTATTCGTTAAAAATTTCATTCTGAAAACTGAAACTGAAACAAGAGGTATTTTACAATGAACCCAAATTGATCAAAACTGAAATTAATATGTTTTCATCCTCAGGCCAAAATTTTTATATTCTGAAAAATATTTGATTATTTTTAAATCCAATTAAGCCGTTGAAATGTTCAAATTTACATTTACGTTTTTTTTGTTTGTATTTATTCAATATCTATTATTCCTCCTAAATGTATGTAATCAAGGGCAAATAAAATTTTTAATGATTTTGGAACACAGTTTGAAATATATTGATTTAATAGAAATTTCGATACTCTATTTTTATAATTTAAGTAATAACCAGAAGAGGCGCTGACGCCAATATGTTCAACCAAAGAATTAAACCTATATCGAAATCGTTAATTTACAATACAAGCCATTACATTGAAATTAATTTCACTAATTTTGAATTGAAATTAAATGAATTATAATATTTTTTTTTATATATATTTTGTTATTTATAATTTTTGAGTAAAGTAGATTATAGATAGCTAACATTTTAAGATTTTTTAATATTCTGTTGGCTCAAAAGAGGGAGATATGTATCATGAACTGAAATTATTTTATATGAGATAATAGAATTCAATGTGTAGAACAAGAACAGTAAATATCATTTACTGGGGATATTTTCAAAAAATTAAGTTTACTTTTCATATTAACTTGGGATATTATACTTTGATAATGTATTGTATTCAAATATCAAGCATAGTTTCTTTACAACGGTAACCCTCTTTTATAATTTTTTGAGTAGAATGTATATAAAAAATAAAAATAACATAACTTTTTTTTTTATTTTGGCGTGTTAGGAATGGTTTTTCGTAAATAAATTTCTCAAATTCGCGATTTTTTATTTACTTGCAAAAAAATTCAAGTCTCAAGTAAATATTTAAAATCTTATAATGTTGGCCAATAAAATATAAATAATATAAATATTATGGGTTATTTAATTTTTAGCTGTTTATTCCTGAGTTTATACAATTCGCTTGCCTTGTCTAACAAAAGTTTATATATTTAAATTTAAAAAACTATAGTAAATTTTTAAATAAAACTATTAGTTTTTATACTTAAGTTCATAAAAAATCTGCAAAATTTATTAATTCATATTTAATTCATAAAATAAAAAATTATATTTAATGTTATAAAATTTAAAAAAAGGGAAAATATTCTGTGTCGAGGCCTTGTATAAAAAGAGTCTGTTCGCCATTTAATTCGATAAATGACATTTAATTTAAAATAAGGTTAGCCGCCACGTTGACAATTGACATTTAAAAATTTGTGTTGAATTTAAATTTGTTTACGTTTTTGCAATTTTGCATTTTTGTGTAGCAGTCATTTCTCTTCTTTATATAAATTTTAATTTTTAAACTATTTCTAATTAAAATATAATTTAAGAATAAACAATTAAGATGACTACAAAAATAATACTTGTTACTGGTGGAACTGGTTTAGTTGGTAAAGCTATAGAAATGGTAATAAATGAAGAAAAAAATTCTATTGAAACATGGTATTTTGCCGGTTCTAAAGATGGTGATTTAAGAGATTTAAATGAAACAAGAGAATTATTTGCAAAAGTTAAACCAACTCATGTTATTCATTTGGCAGCAATGGTTGGTGGCTTATTTCATAATATGAATAATAATTTAGATTTTTTACGTGAAAATTTACACATTAATGATAATGTTTTACAAAGTGCTTTTGAATATGGCTGTCGTAAAGTTGTGTCTTGTCTATCAACATGTATATTCCCAGATGATACAACATATCCAATTGATGAAACAATGGTACATAATGGACCACCACATAATTCAAATTATGGTTATTCATATGCCAAAAGATTAATAGATATTCAGAATCGTGGATATTTTGATAAATATGGATGCATTTTCACATCAGTAATACCATGTAACATTTTTGGACCAAATGATAATTTCAAACCAGATGTTAGTCATGTTATACCAGGAATGATATATAGAATGCATAAATTAATTACAGAAAATACTGATGTAAAAGAAGAAGATAAAATATTTCAAGTGTATGGAACTGGGAAACCATTACGACAATTTATATATTCATTAGATTTAGCAAAACTTATGATTTGGGTATTAAGAAATTATAATGTTGTTGAACCAATTATATTGTCGGTTGATGAAAAGGATGAAGTTTCTATAGGTGATTTAGCAGAATCTTTAGCTAAAGCATTTAATTTTAAAGTAAGAATTTAATGGGTTTTTTTTTAGTTTTTGAATTTTATTAATAAAATTATTTATTTTAGGGAAAATTAGAATTTGATACCACTAAAGCTGATGGACAATATAAAAAAACAGCATCAAATAAAAAATTAAGAAGTTTACTTCCAGATTTTCAATTTACTGATTTTGATTTTGCATTGAAAAATTCAGTAGATTGGTTTAAAAATAACTATGAAAATGCAAGAAAATAGATGAAAATACAACTAAACAGGTTACAATTTTACTATACCGTACTAATTGAAAATATTTATTTCATTTTAAATTAATTTATTCAAAATAAAACTTTCTATTGTGATAAATTTACTCGATGTGAACCTAAACAATTTACAAAATTAGTTTTTTTTTAACTTTTAAAATCAAAAATATTTTTGTAACTTTATTTCTGATAATATCGTATGTTTTGTATTAAGCAAAAAAATGTAATAGAAATAAGGCTAATTATACTATTTCTAATTAATTAATATTGATAATATAAACCAAAAACAAAAACACATCTAATCTTTTTGTAGATATATTTTAAAAACATAATATTTGGTTTTTTTTGTAAATGTACATAATGTACTTTGTTTAATTAATTGAAAAATAATGTATTTTTGATACAAAGAAATAAACTCAACTCGATGTTATGTATCTTCAAATTATACTTTTTAATTTCAAAGCATTTTAAATTCAGTTTCCTCAAACTGGAATGTTTTTTTTCCAGAATTTAATTGCACTGCAGCTTATAAATATTACCACACCAATTTTAATTTCCGTGTTATTGTGCTATCTATCTTGTCCAATGGAGAAGTGCTTAAATCTAACAAGTAATAGTCTAATGATCGCTTACGTAACAAATGAAATCAAAACTGCTGGCCCAAGATAAAATTCGTCTATCACAAAGAATCAATATTGAAATTTTACGTTTAGTTGACAATCAAATTTTGCCTAAAACTCACAAACGAAGGAAACGCTTCGAGCTGTGGTACTCTAAAATCCTTAATTTTTCAAAAAATTACGTATAGCTTTTTGTTGAATTGGTTAGTCATATTTGACTAATTTTAATTGAGTTCATGTGAGTTTTCCCACAGTATTCTAGAGACTGCCAACCTCTGTTCATTTTTGAATGATTCTACAAACTCGAATAAAATCGTTTATTTTTACAATGTTCAAATTAATAATTTTTTGTTCATTATACAAAAATATTTAATTTTTATTACGTTTTTACTTAAATAATTACTAAATAACAAATATGAATAATATTTATGATTGACAAATGAGAATAATCTCATCATTGCATAAATTAAAAAATTCAAATTGATTCCTAAAATGAATACTTTTTACATAATATTTGTTATAAATTTATCATAATAATAATTTAAAATTAAGTTATTCTGAAATGTTTTTAAACTTATGTACATTAAAAATTTTGTATGGAGAATGTATGAGAAATAACTTTCGAATGGAATTTTCCTATAAATATACATATTTATGTATATGTATATTTTATTACAAATTTCACACTAAAAACATTTATTTTCTAAAAATTTAAAAACAATACATCTATCTATGTCGCTACTAGAAATTTTACAACCTCTATTCAAGTTCATTATTTTCATCGAAAAAATTAAAACAATAGAATTATATTCATAATTTTGAATAAACAGAGTGTTCATAAAACAAGATATAAATATTTTAATAAAATCTGTTCTATATTCAATTTCCATTCAGTATGCTTTCCAATTTCAAATTTTGATATAACCTACATCGAATCTTTTTTTTTTAAAACTGTCCTAAAAGCTTTATGCACGCGTTTTAATTGTGGCGAATACTTTTCATTTCCTTTTTGTCTACACGAGCCCTTGAGGCTTGAAAGTCTGTAATTATTAATTAAATATTATTTTTTATCGTGTTAAAGATTTTCCGGAAGAAGGATGCGTTGGAGAGGCGAATTGTTGGCGGATTTAAAACAATTTCGCATTTTCAACTGGAGAGAATCCGCCCGTGACCGGCAAAAATGGAGGACGTTGGTAAGTCAGGCCCAGGACCTACATGGTCTGTTGACCACCTAAGTAAGTAAGTAGTAAGGATGCATAATATATTTTTTGAGTGGAAATACTTGATCCGACACAAAAAAAAGTTTACGCTTTAAAAAAATTAATAGTTTAATAGTTTAATCCACAGTTAAGAAACGAGAACGGGCATCAACAAGCTGCAATTAGCTCTATACTAAAATTGTTTTTACAGTTTTAAGAAAAACCGTTATTTGTTGGGCTCTTAATGTTTATGTCTTTTTCATCTAGAGCACAAATGCAATTTGACATATTCAAAATTTTGTATAACATGCTTATAGTCTTCAAGTTGAAGTAATTTGCCTTAGGTAGTTAAGCAATTTCCCTAGTAGATTTCCAAATTTTAAAACTGCATGACAAAAATTGGTTTGTTGTTACACCTTGCCACTTGTGAAAGATATACCCACCCATCGTATCAAAATATGTACATAAATATGTTTCTATCTAGTATATATATTTGCAATTACATACTTACAATAATGTTAAGACTAATCTAAACTCTGAAGTCTGAGCTGATTGATTTGCTTTACTTACTTATATAAAACTTTTTCATGCCATTTTTTTACTAAATTTAATAGCAATGACCCAGAAATTCTTATGTGTTAAAAAAATTGTTCTGAGTCGTTTATATTTACTCAAACTTTTTAGTGTGTTGATACGAAATATCATTTCAAGTTCTCTGGTCAAATTCATACTACAGATACTACAAGATACTACAAATAAAAATTAAAATTAAATTCAAAGTATTTCACAACTTTCAAATAAGACTTTGTAAATACATTAAAAACTTACATTCCATTTACTTCTTGTTTGGACTGCTTTTTTATACACTACTTCTTCTGGTAATACAATTAAAAACAAGGTGAATTGGAAAAATAAATAATATAATATCGAAATTCGGCCGAGCTTGATTAAAATTATAAACTTTTTGAACGGAATTTTTCAATTCGAATCGAGCTGTTATTAATAATTATTAGAATCGACTTTTTTTTGAATCCTTGACTAACAATATAGATTAAAGCAGAATCAGCCAGGAAAAAATTCGTTACTTACAAAAATAAATATTATAAATAGAGTGTTTTTTGAAATAGCTAGTACGTATTATAATATAAAGTGTTGCATATCTCTGCATTGGGCTATATTAAACGTTCTTGTAGTAGTAGTTGTATCTTCTTCCACTTTGTCTATCAAAGTTTGATAATAGTTTTCGTCACGTATTTTTATTTTGCAAAATTGTGTAGCATTATAGTCCACTACTGTTGCTTTTACAATTTTTTCTGCATTTGATGGGAAACAGTTTATATAATTTGCAGAACTGTTCATCTAGCCGTTAAAATGTCAAAAGTGTTTTCAATTGCTATTCGGACGCTTCAAAGCTTTTTATTAAATTTTTCTTTACCTAGCATATTTCCTAAATATGGTCGTACAATATTTTTCCTCAAAGGAAAAGCTGCACCCTCTACAAAATAGTAGGGAAATTTTATTGTAGAATTTGGTAGTGTATAAAGTTAAGGTATAAAATTATTGTTTCTTCTAAAATTTGTTTCCGAAAAACCACTTATTTGCAAAGTCCAACCATCAATATCCATCCATAACCATCAATATCCACAGCTGTAAGCATGTAGTTGGCATCCAATACAACTGCCAACACAATGCTAAAATATTGTTTATAATCAAAATATAATGTTCCGGAATGCGGATAACATTTTATTCCAATTTGTTTGCCAATCGATCGCTCCAACAATATTCGGCATCCCCATATTTTTATAATAAAATTAAGAAATCCCTTCCCATTCTGATGTATTTATCTGAGCTACATATATACCACTTAGCTGTTCCAGATCGCATCACCACAAGTTTCTAAAATTATACGTCGAACAGTTGAAACTCCAACACGAAAATCCCATAATAGTATTTGCTAGCAATGACCTTATATGATCAATAACTAAAACAATTATAATAAAAAAATAGGTTACCACATTTATACATTATTACGTATAGGTAGGTAGGTAAAAGGGACCATTCCAGTTACTTCTGGAAAATTAATTAGCACTTAATTAAGCCTTTTTCAACGACTTATGTTATATAGGATCATTATTTCATTCTTACTCTCTCCAGGAAGTCAGTACTAGAGCCACCCTATTTGATTGAGAAGGTTGATCAGATCTCCTATTCGGCTTTCCACGATAAAACCTATATTGCTAAACCTAGCTTGGCAGCGGGGCTTCATCATCATCATCATTGTCCTGCAACCCCATCCGTGGGGCATATGGCAGAAGTAAATTCTTTCCAACGGTTCCTATCTGCGGCTAACCTCTTCAATTGTGGCCACGTTCTTTGCTGGGTACTTGCTTCGGCTAAGACAGTTGTTCTCCACGTTTTTCTCGGCCTTCCGACGCGACGTGTACCCTGAGGATTCCATTCGAAACATTGTTTTGCGATGTTGTTGTCAGGTTTCCTCAAAGTATGCCCGATCCAACGCCATTTCCTCTGTCGGATTTCCACGTCTATTTGTGTTTGTTTCGTTTTTTGCCATAGCGTTCTGTTGGAAATGGTTTGTGGCCAACGAATGTTCAGGATGCGCAGAAGACATCTATTGATATACGCTTGAAGTTTCCTGGTGATGTCTACTGAAACTTTCCATGTTTCGCAAGCGTACAAGAGAACAGATTTTACACTTACGTTGAATATTCTTATTTTTGTGCGCAGAGATAGGTTGCTTGCCTGCCATATTTCTGAAAGCATCCTGAAAGCAGTACGGGCTTTACTGATGCGGGCTTCAATATCCAAATCGGTGCCTGCATCTGATGATACGATGCTGCCCAAGTAATTGAACGTAGTCACCTCTTGGTTTATGCCTACTTTCATTCACTGCGACCAGAAAATATGAATGTATGCGCTACTTGACGACTCTCATTGAAATGTGAATGTCCTCTTCAAGGGGCCTGTCAAGATTGGATGGTTAGGCAAGCTGCCAGTTCATCGGCTCTCTCTTACGTATACGTATACTCATACCAATGTTATTGTTAGCCGAACGACACAGAATTGCACTTCTAATGAAATTTTCTTTTTCAATTCGCTTTGATACTAGCTTACAAAGCAATTCAAACTCTTCAATTCCCATTCGCGTAGCTTTTCTAAATTCATGTTGATCTCGCTCAAATTTCTTTAATTATTAAAAATAGTTTGGTGAAAAGTTCGTTCGACCTAATTTTTCGTTGGACCTAAATTCTGAACATGTATTTCTCACATTAACATTTTTCATATATATCCTGTTACTTTACTAACTCTGTATTTTAAATATATCTGTTTTTTGTTTAATGTAATACCGGGCTTCCTTCTTATATTTATAACAATCTCGATTTTGGTAGATCCTCGAGATCCCTCTCAAAAAATATTCCTGGTCATCAAAGTAGATTAAGACATCTGTCTTTTTTTGCTATAAGGCGTACCCCAACCCACCGACCATTTTAATTTAGTAGACTATGCTTCGAGCATAGAAAGCATAATGTAACTAGATATTGAATGAAAGCATATGCAATTTGTTTTGACTTGTTGAATTTCATCCTCATTGCTAAGTACATATTTAGTATTTTATTTTAGGTGTAGTTTTATTATAATTAATTCAGTTCATTTTGCTAAAATTTTTAAATTTTATTAATTTTAGTATTGTTATCATATTCTGTACACAATACACTAACTTAGATTATATACAAATTGTATAGAGACTTATCGTCTCATTGTATATCGAATCTAAAATTTATAATCTAATATAAAAAATGTATAAAACAACCTAAAACCAAAAACTAAAAC
Organism: Argyra leucocephala; assembly: GCA_963942445.1. NCBI lineage: Eukaryota > Metazoa > Arthropoda > Insecta > Diptera > Dolichopodidae > Argyra > Argyra leucocephala. The sequence continues at coordinate 162,156,467 of OZ012678.1, forward strand.
AAAACGTTACATGAGAATAGGCTCAGATGATTTGAAATATTTATAGGCCACCAACTGGTCTAGAAAAGAGAAATAAAATGTTGGATACGAAATTGAAATCTCAAATTAGAGACAACCCAACGGCTTATGCAGATAATCTTAACAAAATTCAATAGACGACAATGGTCGACTTCAAATGACCGTTAAACACAAATGAAAGAGGATTAAAAAAAAACTAAAACAAAAGTGTATAGTGAGTAACATACCCTGTCTATACCCATACATACATATAAAATTTATTCAATTCTTATAATTTCTTAAATTATAAAATTTCACAGATTATTAATTAAAATGCAAATTAATTCTTATAGCATTTCACATTTAAGTTAGAAATAATATAACAAAATTATTTAACCTTGATTTTGAATTCTCAAAGATTTTTCACCATCAATGACCTTTCTTTAACACTCTTCCCCATAATATTATGAAAATTTATACAAAACATTTGAGATATACCGAAAAATTTTTGGCAAGGAGAGAAAATTAAGTTAAAATTTTTTTTTTAAATTTAATTTTATAATTCCATTAATTATGAATAAATAATTAAAAAAAAAAAAACAACAACAACAACAACAACAACAAAAAACATATTTTTCTGCACCAATGATTTAATTGTAAAATTTTAATGATTGTCTTCATATCATCATTTAAAAGAAAAAGAAAGAACCTTAAGACGTTGAACTTAAACTTATTATGATACTTTTTTTATTTTTTATTATTTTTAATAATATTTTTTATTTAGAAGATTTAAAATATTTGTAGAGTAATTAATTTAGCAAGAATTAACATGATGAAAATGAAATTTTTAATCTGGGCTGGATATGGAAATTATAATTTGTATACAAATTTTAGTGTTGATATAGAAAGGTCATTTAAGGTTCTATTTACTACTTAATTTTTATTTTCTATATGTACATATATATAGATATATATATATGAATTTTTTATGAGAAAAATCGGAAATAAGATATCTTATTAAGTATTTAGTATGAAGCATGGAAATGGGTTATTAAAATTTGTAAAAACGATAAATTGACATTGTAATAATATTATTGTTATTTTACGGAACTGTTTTACGGAAATTCTTTATTTTATATGCATATAGATATATTGTAAAATGATATTTTCTATCCGGTAGTTTAAAGATTTATTTTTATTACTTAACCATTTAACTGTAGTATATAATGATAATATGCTATAATGGTATTTATAGATTAATAAAATCGAAATTAGCAAATCAATTTTAAGGGGTATTAAAAATAATTAAATAGTTGATTTTAAAACGTATTTAAATTAAATGTGACATTTGATATTTTTAACCTTAAAACATATTTATACAAAAAAATAATTTTCTATGATTTCATAAATATTTTGTAGAATAGAAAGTTATCTGGCGGAATTGCAGTTAAAAATAATTGTGCAAATTAAAACAACGGTACAAGCCATTATAAAAAATGTCTATTTGCGTACGACAGCAGAAACGAAAGGGTAAATAATGTAACAGGTAGATATAGGCAAATTGAAAAAATTGTTTTTTTGTTGCGCCCTAGGCAATCTTTTTTGTGGCGCCCTTTCTACTAATGAAAACAGGTACGTAAAGAAAATAATCTTGCTCCATGAAAGCCAAGCCTACAAGCCGTTCTTAAGCCATTTTTGAGCGAGGATAAGTTTTAATTAATTTTAGTTTCGAAAAATTTCTTTTACCACTTTCTACAGTAACAGGTAACGTAAAAAAGATTCTTAAGATGATAAAAAATTTGGATAAATATCGGTCAACTTTCTTTCACAAATAAAATATAGGACATCTTTCGGCGACGAACTCTGTTCAATGCGTGTAGAAATAGATTGAAGCTCATTACACAAATCCACTGCTTCGATATCTTTAGAGCCATCATAAAGACTCAAGCCTTATTGCAGACTCAAGCTTAGTACATGCTGCATATAGGTGTTGTGCTGTTACATTTTGTAGGCTTGTTACATTTTGTAGGGAGTTAATAGCAGTATCAAGGACTGCAAAGTAAAAATTCACTTTAAATCGTTGCTGAGGAATTTCCAAAATATAAAAGGTTTCCGTTGTTGACCTAGAACCCGAACTAAAGAGATCAAACGTACTAATACTCCTTGTCAATAATTTTATTGTTGTTTAATAAGTCGCAAACTATCATCGTAAAAAATTTTTGGCGCCTTCAACAGTTTTTAAAAAGCGTATAACTAAAAAAAAGTATATTTTTACTTTTTCTTTCGAATTTTGGCGCCCTAAATAGTTCAGCGCCCTAGGCGACCGCCTATGCTGCCTATATGGTAGAGCCACCCCTGGGTATAGGCTGGTATAGAGCTATAAACTATAGGTAGGTTTATAACGACACAAAAAAGTGAAAATAAAAACAAAAAAATAAAACAAAATTGTGAATAAATATTTAATTGAAGTACCAGCCCAGTCATTCAGATATAGTTATTATTATAGGGGACACAGTCAGATAGTTATAATCCAGTAATTAATTGACAAATTAGAAGAATCCAATGAAGTAATATTTATTGAAATTCTAGTAATTCATGTACTGTACTTTATTTCAAAAAAGTTGGCCCATACCTTGATTGTATTTCAAATCCGTTTCATTACTGGCCTAATAATTTTTCTGTTTTTTTCATTTATTCCATAAAATTTCAGTATAGATGCGATACAAAATTCAACCTTTTCTATAAATAGTTATAGAACATGGGCCAACTGTTTTGCAATAGAGTAGTATGTATAAAAGATAATATATATATAATAAAATAACAACAAGAAACTGATTGGAATACATTGGAATACATTCCATACCATGAATGGCAAAAATGTAAATTTGTGGTTGCCTCAATTGCATGAAAGAGGTTCCTCTGAGGGCAATCCAAAAGAAGGATTTTGTTTTTTTTTTCAGATGTAGAAAAACATAAAATTATTATTTCACTAAATGAAGTTGAATTCATATAGTTTATTTATAGGTATTAAGTGTACAGAACACCTACCGGATCACAGGAGTCTTACATCTTTCCCATTTACAAATAGGAAATTAAGAGTAGCACATGAAGAAACTAGGTCCAATTTATACTCCATTCTAGCAGGGGTCCTTCAAGGAAGCACTAAGACCCATCCTATTGTTGTTATGTACCTCCAACATCCCTTATCCCTCCAATATCACAGGTCGAAATTGCAGTATTTGCAAGATTATACGGCTCTAATGGCTATAAGCGATTCGCAAATACAAGCAACAGAGCAACTTCAGGTATAGGGTTAGTAAACAAATGGATCCAAAAGTGGAAAATTTTACTGAACGATCAAAAATCGATTCATATTACATTATATATATAAATGATATTCAAGTGCAAAAGCGGAAACAGTAAAATATCACTTTAGCTCGCATCTTAACTGGAAATATCACGTTAAACAAAAAGTCAGAGATAATAACTGGATAATAGGGAAAGATTCTAAACTTAGCTTATAATAGCACTAATGTGAAAAGGAAACTAAAATGGTATTTTATTTACTTTGTTGTATGTGCTGATGTACAAACCACATAACTATTATTTTTTACTGCGCTCATACCTTATCAAAAGGCACTTCTTAATGAAGCATCAAGATACCTATATTTAGACCAATTAAATTATGTCAGGCATACCACATAGCAGCGTTCTATGTCCTGTTTTACACATTATCTATACTGATCACTTATCAATAACAAATCAGAATATCACCGTCACTACAAAGATTCTACAACACAACATAAATAAAATTCAGCAATTGCTAAAGAAGTGGAAAATTAGATTCAATGGAGCAAAAACAACACATGCCACAAAAAAATTTATCCGACAGTGGTGCTAAATAATGACAGAAGTCCCACAGAAAGACACATTAAAGTACCTAGACATTTGTTATAAGATTTACATGGAAAATCCATATCCAAATCCAATGGAAACAACTGGGATTGAAATTAGATAAAATGTATTGTATAATTATACCCGCAACTCCCCAATGTCACTAGAAAAGATGCTTTTGATTTATAAAGATATTTTAAAGCCGATATGGACATACAGAATCCAACAATTCAAATATTGAAATATAACAGAGATTTGAGTCAGAAGTATTAAGACTAATAGCACGCGCACTATGGTTCGTAAGTAATAATAATTAATATCAAGACCTACAGTTCAAAACTATAAAGGAGAGGAAATCAGAAGTGAAAAATGCAAATACGAAACAAGATTTGCTCATTCAAATATCAAAGCTAATTTTGGTATCAAATGCTGCAAATCGACTTTATCGTCACAACATTCTGCAATATAAATACTTTGTTTATGCTCACGGTAAAGTGTATGTGTAAGAAGAGCTAGAAATCTGAAGTAAAAACAAATAAAGTGTTTGAGAGAGTTATTCAATGATATTAGTTGGCTCCAGAATGTGTTTTGTTCCTAGAACCTAGTCATTGTCATTGACAAAATTATTAAAAAATAGAAACATTTTAATCAGCTCATAATCTATAAAATATATTTTTAACCACCTTTTATAAATTTCATCATAGCAACTATATTCATCAAATAGCATCAAAGCAACTACCTATATGTAATACCATTTTTTACCATATCAACTATGTCCAAAATATTTTCAACCGAATAAATCGCAGGCATAAAATTATAGATGTGAATTGAGATAATTTTTTTTTTTTTGGAACAATAAAGAAAAATCGAGATAACAAAATTAACTTAATATTAGAAAAATGTTATTGATCCCTTCCATATTTCAAAATTTCTCTAAATTCAAAAGATTATTGATATTTGATAATGATCACACCATATTATTAATTTTAACATTGAATCAATAAATTTTTCACCAAATATAATCAAAAGCAATATTAAGAACATTGATCTTCTTGACTCTTCAAAAAAAAAAAATATTCAAATTTCTAATAAAAGCATTTAAAATCACCACAATAGAACTAATTCTTATTAAATCTACTAAAATGAAATGATAATAAAATATAATTTTTAGAATAGAAATAATAACCCACTCAAAACAAAAAATACACAACACCGCCGTGTTGAGTTGATAAATTTTCTACGTTTTATTTTCAATTAAATTTAGTCATAACTATCATAAATTCAACCGCAAATTATATTAAAGTGACTTCACACAATTTTGACCATAAGATAAATTAAAAGAAAAAGGATGTAAAGTAAACTATGACACAGAATGTTAATATAACCAAACCATAGGTATCTAAATATATATGTTAACCACCTACTATACATAAACAGAACAGAATATATCCCAACATCCGTGTAATATTTTTACTTTTTCTGAAAATAAATTATAACTAAACTGTTTTTGGGGATTTTGTTTTTTTTTTTTATTTTTTATCTTTAGTCATATTTTTATTTTTTATATAATTTTATTGTTGTTGTTGTTGATGTTGTTTATGTTAAGAACATATAAGAATACAGCGCATTATGGATTTTTGAAAAAAACTCACTCCATTTTAAAAGTTGATTAAATCCTATTATATAAAATAGAAAGTTTTTTAATAGACTTTTTCTATTGAAAAAAAAAATCTATCGATTTTGGTTTATATCTTATAGATTTAACGTGAACGTCATAAGATGTAAACAACGATTAATAGAACAAGTTAAGCCCGATGAGAGCTTTAAAATATGGTTAATCTAATACAAATCTCAGTTTAATTGGATTAAAATTTAATTTTGTTTTTTCAACTGGACATACATATACAGTCAAAATTTCGGACCCTTTTCCAAGTAGTAGGTATGTGAGCCACTCTCTATTATAAATCTTATATCAACTTATTTAATACTAATAAAATTAAATACGATTTCAATGTAAATCTAATATAAAACTAATAATATACATTTATCTACTAAAATAGGCCAAGAAGTGATAAGAGAAATTTTTACAAACAAAATATTGTTTAGTGATGTGGTGGCTCTGGTATCTAGCATTCCAAGATAAAAATCTAATTGAAAATTGGTGGTAAATTGCCATAATTACTTCTGAAATATGTATACATTTTGTGGATAAAAAAAATTCATTCTAGAATGCTGTTAACAGAATGGCTGCGTCGTAAGTATGGATACACATGCTCATTAGAAATTAAAGAACTACTCCATGCTCTTAAACATTTCCAATGACAAACAAGAGGAACCGCAGATCATTACTACACTGTAGAAATAAATAAGATACCATAAAACAAGTTATGGAATTCGATAGTCCGGACTTGACGAATGTGGAATATCCCTTCTAGTGTGTTTCCACATTCAAACAATACCATCTAGACAGAAAAACATCAACAACCGCATTCTGCAAATTCCTATTAATTCTTTCAATAGCTTTTTTCTTTTTTCCTATCCTGTCCCAACCCATTCAAGCGGTATGTAAGTACTAAAGGATTGGCTGTTTATAAAAAAAAATATTGGATTATGGAGGCAAGAATAATTACATGAGAATTCACTGTTGTACCTCTTATTAAATTTATGGCTTCAAGATAAAAGTACTTAACATAAGTCATTAGTTTCACATACTGGCAGCACCTACATTAACATTTAAGCTAATTAGAATTACTATTAAAAATCTTTTCATAGCGCGTTTGAATCTTAAAATTTTACTAATAGTTAAATTTACCAATTTGACTATTTACTAATAGTTAAATTTATCAACAGACTTAAGTGCTTTTAGTTGAACTACCGTAAATGACCTTCCTACAGTACCGTACTCGTACTGTTTTTATATAAAACTACATGAAACTATAAAAATTTGAATTTATATAGTTGAAAAAAAAAAACAAAACAGAATAACAGAACTATGAATTAATCGAACATACCGTTCTGAAACAGCATTTAAGAGAGTAATACATAAAAAGGTAGGGTAGAATATTTGTATTGCTTAACAATTTAAATAACAAAGAAAAGCTCATAAAGTTCATGACAGCACTTTAAGGAAAATCTAATACAGATTATTTTTTTCTTCTTAAGGTTTAGTGACTTATTTAAAAACAAAATTGGGAAATTGTAATGTCTTATATCTCAAGTAACATTTTATTGTTATAGAAACAAAATTAGTGCTAGAAAACTCCCGATAAGCACTAAAGGTGTTATAATGATGTTTTTATGGGAATAATGTGATTAATATTGCTATTAGAATGTTTTTATACCAATAGCGGGAGTTGTTATAATGGGATTTTTAGCAAGTGCTACAGCAATGTTGTTAACACTTAAACGCGTGGTGTAACAGATTTGAATCATACCTTTTTTTTTAGCTTCAGATCCCTTCCAAAGGTGCAATTTGATTTTTAAAGACGTTTGGATTTCAGGAAGTCGAAATCTACTAAAAAATGTTCAATGTGAAAAAAAAATCATGCATTTAAGGGTTATAAGTCTAAAAGTGAGTAATCCTATATCAAGAGTTAAAGTGTTGTTATAAGGATAGAATTGCTAAAATAGCAGTAGTAGTGTAATTATTTTACTGTATTCCTATAATGTTACTAAAGTTCTGTAGCTTTTGAATAAATATTTAGAATGAATATTTTGCGACGGCCATTATTTTCTACTAACATGGTAAAAAATTTCTACAAAAATGGCAGAATAGAAATGTGATCTTCAGAAATGTGATCGCAGATATCCAGTAGTGGATATATGCACCTGATGAAGAACAAGAATTAATTCAAGAAGTATTTGCGTCAATGGTTTATTTTTTTCCATATGATTTAATTATTCTATTTTTAAATGACCCCATATGCGATTATATCACAATTAAATGATTAAAAATTGAAGATGCTTAAACACTTATCAAGTCATGATTGTAATCTCACGATTTAAAATTTTCCTAAAACATTGTATGTTTAACTTTGTAATTTTGAGGCTACTTCCATTTTACTAAAACTTTTTTTTAATTGCTACTTTGGATTTTCCCATTGAATTCATTTCAAACCGCATATGTATATCTTATAAGTTACAAAATACCTACCTACCTGAAATAATGATTTAATCTTCAAGAGAATGAGAAAGATATATTCTCATTTAATTATTCTGTACTTTGGTCTAGAAATCTAGAATTGTTATGAATTTGAATTATGATTTTTTGGAATTTAATAACCATTAAAATATCGTATTTCATTTTTGACATAATAAAAAAGTGAAAAAAAAAACAAATAAATGTTTTTCTCACAATAAAAAAAAAAAATTATAGCTATAAAAAATTAACATCATAAAATATAATCAAGTTATCTTTCGCAATAAATTACTAGTAAAATATATTCTATATAATAACCCAAAAATATTTATAATAATAATTAATGAACTTAAAATGTAAAATAAAAAAAGTGAGAGTTGAAAAAAAAATTGTAGCAAACTTTGAGGTAACAGTAGGGAATAAGAAATTATATTTTCAAAATAATAAAAACAATAATTCAGTTTAAGCTCTAATGTACACAATTTTATGATCAAAAAAGCGTACCATATTAGGCTAGGCGCAGACATGCAATTTTTAGATTTAAAAACTGTTTGATTGCACATTTGTGTTCCATTGGATTATGAAAACGGGCACACATAAAACCAGTTGCATGATGTGTACTCACTTTCACATAAAGTAATGAGCAAAAATGTAGAATCAAAAAGTTACAAAACTGAAAATTGCATGTCTGCCTTAACCTTAGACTCCTTCAAGCTTAACGTATTTTGAATTGCACTTTAAACTCAACACCTGTATTGTAAACAATATTTTGTGTTAATTTCGCTAGATATTTACAAACTTTTATTATACACTTAATAGTCAACTCTCCGTCCTATGCCCCACGGTTGGGGTTGCAGGACATTTATGATGAATTGTCGCCCACCTGTGTTTTATATCCAGCCCTGCTTTTATAATACAAAATTGTAGTATTGGACAAGAACAAAAATGACTAGTAAATATAAATTTCATACAATTTTAGGCCTTTATATACAGTAAAATTTTTTTTTATAAATTGGTGAAAATAATGTAAATATATTTTTCTTTGAAGTAGAAAATCTTTATGTTGCTTTTTCGTTTCCCTCTATATTCTGCACGTCTTAATTACCATATTAATTTTATTTTCCTTCTGTTTCATAATATATTCTTTATTATTGTTATACAGTATGTTCTCTGTTTCGGCCCTCTCCCCTACCGGTCCCCTACTGATCGTATTGGTATTGATCGTACTTAGGATGTCTGTGTATATAACTGTTTGTTTGTCTGCTAGTTGTATTGCCATGTAAAACCCTGTTAGTCCTAAGTTCTAACTTCTATAAGAATTCGAAAATGTGAAATAATATAAAATTTCATGTTTTTTTTATATTATTTCACATTTCAAAATAATTTTATTTCAATTGAATTGTTAATTTAATTGAAATATGAAATTTTTACACAATTACAAAAATATTGTTACATACGGTCTACACAATTCAAATATTATATATCAAAGGATAACAGAGAACAAATATATTTTAACACTTTATAATCCATGACTTCTAAAATGGAGTAAAAACATAAAATTTATAATGTAACATCTTGCAAAATGGATCATATTGTAAAAAGCTTTTGACTTTGTATGCTATTCCAAAATGTTTAAAATCCGTATAGTGGAAACGTAAAATAAGAGCACAGTGTAGTGAAAATATTTAGGCTAAAATATATTTTGTATAAATGTCATAGATAAAATCACCAGAATTAATTAAATTATAGGTTAGCATCTATTTTCGGTGAAAAAATAATATTATTGCTAAATTGTAGCAAAATATGTTGAAAATATGTTGTTTGAAAATATGTAGGTACGTGTGAAGATCTAGCAATATTAATTGTCATGTAACGAAAGATAATCAAAAAGTAAACTTATCGAAAAATAAACAAAAAGTCTGATTATTACCTACCGATTTATATTACAAAAACACAAAATTATAATTTAATCGTCAAAATGTATATTATGTGTATTTATAATGTCAAAATGGTATTCCCAAATGTAGGAAACGCTTTAAAACACTATATTTCAACTGTATTAAAACATTTTACTGTATTTCAGTCAGTCACCATACATTTATCAAATTTTATGTTTTTCTAAGATTAAAGTTAATTAATTATTATGTATATATATTATTATATATGTATATTATTATGTATATATAATTATTATGCATAGTACTATTTTATGAAGCCAGACTTTCAATTAAACAAAAAATATGAATAATGACATATTCGAAAAACTGTCTTTAGAACTTTATTGAAAATATCCAATTGACCAAGGTATGATGATGAAAAAAAGAAGTTTGGATCATTTTTTACACTGTTATACAGCTTTAAAATCGTAATTTTAGAATGTATAACATGATAAAAATCTATGTTTTAAAATTTACGACTATGTTAAAAATAACAAAAATTCCAAATCATCTAGTTTTGTTATTAAAAATTTAATCATATTTTTATTGCAATAAAGTTATATCGTTGAAAAAAACAATTACTTACTTTGTCTCTGGGCGCTAATACATACCGGCGGGTGTTTTCATAAATGCTGCAAACTGACAACAAATTTGCCACCAAATTGCAACACTTTGCGATAATGAAAATAAACTCTACCTATATATTTTACCTACATTAATTTACACCGATATTCTACATTTATGCATACTAAAAAATTTTCTGGCGAATTATCACTTAGTATACTTTGAATTTGTATTTATGAACAGCGTTTAGAAAATCTGACAAGTGTTTTCATAAATTCAGAATATTATGCAGATTGACTGAAGGTTTGCATTTATGTAAACAAAGATATTTTTAAAGGTTCTGGGCTTGGCACAATCAATATTGTTTACCACTAACTGCAGTTACAAGTAGATTTTTTCCAGCTGGAAATATGAAGTTTTCCATATCCGCTGAAATTTCATCTACCCAACGAAACTTGACAACGCATGACCCAACGCATGGGCTTGGATTCGAAGAGTTTTTTTTTTCTAAAACATATTTTTCCATTCTTTATATGGTTTAGCCAGTAAAAGCATATTAGTTTTTAAAAAAAAAACTAAAAATTGCAAAATAAATCAAAAGAGTGATTTATGTTTTCCATCGTTCCAATAATTTCACTTAACATAAAATTTTAAATATAATCACTGTTACGACATTAGAAACGAAAAATTAGTTATTAATCCCTTCAATTTTTTCCATAATTTATATTTTAATTTTTTTTTTTTTTAGGTATAAAAAATGAAACAAACAAAAATTATAAACAGGTGCTAAAATATGAACAACTTTTGATTGGTTTAATAAGTCATTTAATATCAAGAACGTATCAAAAAGAGTAAAAAAACAAACAAAAAAAAAGAAGCATTAAAAAAAACATAATCCTCATTTGACACTATTCATTGAACAATCTATATAGTTTCAAGGTGATTTAGATCAGAATAAAAAGTAGAAGAGTTTGTTTGTTTTCTTTCTACAAATCTATCAAAATTTTTAAAACAAAAACAAGAAATTATTCTAATAGACATTATTTACGCCTATAGTTATTATAGGACGTTAACATATTATTATTCGCATGTTATCAAATAAATTTTTTTAAAAAAATTTTCAAATGCCACTCATGCCAAAAATAAAAGAGGGAGGGACGATATACTAAAATTATATATTTAAAATCATTATTTTATATTAATATTTAACAAGAAAAAAATCAAAAACAAATAAAAACAAATGGTTTTATTTATTTAATCGCGACTTTTAATTCTAATTAATAATAGATCAAGAATTTTATTAATATTGCTACTTGAGTATCAGGTTTCTATTAAATGATTTTGATATGGTTATTTAACTTTTTTTTTTTTTTGTATATATTTTTTGTTGAGTTGTTGTTGTCAGCTTTTTTGTTAGTTTTTTATTTCAAATTTATTGTCTTATTTTTTTGTCTTAGTTTTTCTATTAAAATTTAATATATTGTTCCAGAAACATAAAATTAACATTTGAATAGTCTAGAAAATAGAAATAAATTATTTAATTTATTAAAAAAAAAATAATAATAAAAAAATAAATAATTTTTTTTTATTTAAGAATTAAGAGAAAAAAATTTTGTTTAAAAAATTATATTAGGACAGATAAAATAGTAAAAAGGAGTGTTACAGGATATATTAATATTCTTATGATTAAATTAAGATTTATGCATTTCCGGGAAAGCAAAATTTTGTAAAAAAAAAATTATTTTTGTAAGATTTATAATCTTGATAAGCAAGTTTGATTTGAAATAAGATATTAAAAGGTCATTTTGGAAATATTTCAACATCTTATTATTATATATAGGGTGTTTTTCAAAGAACGAGTAATAAAAATATAACAGGACATTAAATATTATTCCTTTCAATTGACATTAATTTTTATTCTTTATTTGTGTCATTTTTAGGGGGCAAAAAAAGTAACGACCTTGTAAAATAAGTCAACACGTAGCAACGTTGTTGTGTGAGTATTTACATGTGGTTTATTTATACAATATTTGTTGAAAATAGTCGAATATTTTCCTTATTTTTGACTAAATATATCCAACAAACCATTTTATTCCGAAATTGACTTTTCAATGTACTGTACCATTTTCGGCTATGCTCTTTCCGAATTTCCAGTCAAAATAATATTTTTCTCTTATTTATCCAAACAATCTATATTTTTCTGCTTTTTAGGCTTTCAAATTGTGCCTATTTATCCAAACTTTAGTTTTTGTACTGAGAAATCATACAAATTTTAAAAGCATGACGTATATCAAGTGTGGCCAGACTTTTCTTGATGAAAATCAACCCAATCTGAAAATTAAAATGCAAGATCGACTAGAAATTACAGTAAATTTTTCGAAATATTTATAATTTATTCACTTCATAATCATAAATATTAAATAATAATTTTTAATTTCATTTTCATTTATTCATTTATTCAGTACTCAAAAGAGCTAAAAAGCTCGTATAGAGTTTTATATATTATTCTAAAGTTAAATAATATATTATAACTAAACTGTGTATCAGTGCAACAATATTTATCAATTCTATTAATTATTCTTATACTACTAATATCAATTAGAAAATCTTATACAATAATTAAACTATTTATTAAATTAAAAAACAAAACATTAAATAAAAAATAATAAACAATAATGAAGAAAGCAAAAATTTTTTACCTTACTTTTGATAATAAAAAATTATATTTTACAAAAATAGAACAAAAGTAAAACAAAAGAAAAAGAATATGAATTTAATATTTGTCCTTAGATGTTGACGCATGATATTGCATCAAGCTGGTTAAACGATGGCACGTAACAGGTGACTGCTAAGTGTAGACACATTTTTAAATGTTCATCTGTAAGTGTGCTGCGGTATTTCGATTTGATTATTTTCATATGAGAAAATGCCGATTAACATAGATAGGTGGAACCAAAGTACGCAAGGTAATACCTCTTAAATATGGATGTTTATCTTCATGTAGCAACGATCAATAACTATTTTCAGAAGCTCTTGCTTTTATAAAAATATCAGAATTAAGTGCTATAATTTCATTTGCTATTTTTGAAGAATCAATATCATTAGTGTATAGTCTTGCATGATAGTATGATACATAAGCCTTAGGTACCGAACTATTCTTATTTTATTATTTTGATGATAAGACATCTTCTGGGTACCCAAGTACCGTTCGAATTTTTATTTTTTTTCATGTACCTACTGATGGTGATGTACGTTTCAGGTCCAGAAAAATTTTATTTCATTTCTATATTAAAATTATCATTTGGTATCGAACTATTAAAGTTATTAAAAATACCCCCATCTTGAATCGTCTCTGATTATTTCAAGTTTTTGTAAGATTGGTGGTAAACTGGCGGTAAAAATTCAAAAAATAAACAAAAAACTTTTTATTTAGTTTTTACTATGCCGATTGACGGGAAAAAATCGAAAGACGAACGTTTGGGCGACCCTGACGTATATGATTAGGTATTCCTAAGTATGTATCTAACAGACCATGTTTATACGAGGCAGAAATCTGCCGCAGATGTGATGCAGATATTTACCATCATCTTCATACGTAAAAAAAAACTGGTAGATTTCTGCCATTGTCGCTGTCAGATAATTGAAATATCAAGATGGCCGCAATTGAAATTATTGGAAATGAAATAAATAAATAAATTTTTATTATTATTCTAGTGTCAATTCAACATTATTATTTTTATATTTTTTTATTTGATTAATATTCGATCCGAAAATTACATTGTCAACAACAATTTCCTTATTTTTTGTGAATAAAAAATAATAAACAAATTTTGCAACTGACATATTCCCAGAAAAAAAATTTAAATGTCAAAAATCTACCAGAAATTTAAAATTTTGGTAGATTTGCTTACCCCTTACCGAAATGTTCCCTAACCTATAAGTTTTGGTAGATTTCTACCACTTTTCTACCCGTATAAACATACATTAACAGACCATTATTAATCCCAAATGTCCAAACACATATGAAAACTATACTATACAATTAATTTCTATATAATTTTCTACTGATTTTTTTTTTAAATATATTATTTAAATATTTTAAAATATTAAAATTATAAAATTGTTCAACTTATTATAAAATGCAAATTTTGTTGGATTATTTCTAAATTTTCCCAGTCAAAATTTGCGTCCAACTTAAAAAATCAATTTTCTGAACATTTTCCTTTTGGTAGATTAAATATATAGGAATGCAACCGATGATATGCTTATTATACACAGATACTAGTATTTCGTCTACGACTTGCAGACTTCTTTTGTCATTGTCATTATAATCTTAACTAGAGACCCCTATTTATTAATTATAATTGAAGTTAAAGCTAATTTTAACATTTTTAACAGAACAGTGATTTAAATATACTGATATTTTTCACTACCAATGAATAGGTGTAAAAAAAAACCAATAACAATTTTGTTTACAACTTCCTACGATACACATTACTTTGCTATCTATACCAACCCAAATACCTAAACATACCTACATTTAATGATGGAAATAAAACTCATATGCTATTTTACCTATGCAATGCACTCTCTTGAAATTTGTATAAATAGGATATGTACTGGTGTAGGTGTGGTCGTGGTGTGGTGATTTATTTTCTCTTATTTTAGTTGAATAGAGATTGAATAATTTTGAGGTGAAATGTTGATAACTAACTCTAGTAGTCTATTCTCTATTATAATATAATATATTTGGTCTGTCCTCGCAAATTTATATAAATTTATGTAAATTTATCCAAATTCCTGTATGTTAACTTTTTTATTTGCATGCTCTTTACAAATTTTTGAGAAATTTAAGAGAATTTTATGTTTAAAATGGGACGTCAGAGCTCTCTCTTAAATAAATTTTTGCAAATGAAATTTCTATTTGCAAAAATTCGTAAAAATTTACTGTAAATTTTTTGTTGTTTTAAATGTCAACAGAATACTTTGCATATAAAAAGTAGTATACCTAAAATAAATAAAAAGTTGTATACCTAATTTGAAAACTAATTTGTATAACTTTTTACCGACAAAAAGGCCAAAACCACGAAAAATTATTTAATTTAATTTTTTTCAACAAAAACATTCAATAATTTTACAAAAAATTTCAGAAAATTATTAAATTAATTCAAATTTTAAAAAATCTCATAACCTAAAAATCAATTATTTTTTATATGAAAAAATTTGGAAAAATTTATGCAAATTTAGCGTATGTCTACTTTTGTTTGCAAAGGAGAACATTTTAACTATTCTCGGAATATTTTATGATCACGTGATTTTTACTCTCATTTGCAAATTTTGCAAATAAAAATTAACATACAGACCTATTATGATTCATTTCAAGTACACTCGTTAGATTTTGATTACGAATTTATTGATTACGATTACTCAGTAATTTTTGAGTGCGATTACAATAATAATTAGACTCATTACGATTATTAACAAAAAATGATCTATGATTCTTACTAGATACATTATTTTGGATTACTTACTTAAAAATAATCTAAGAGTAATCCGGATAGATCATGTATCCTGATTATAAAGCATAGTATTGATAAAATAAACGTTGATTGAAATAGTTTAAGTAAATGGTTAATTATGAATAAACTGAAATTAAGTATATATATAGATAAAAAAAATATTTAGTAATTAATGAAAATGAAAATAAGAATTATAATATTATAATAGATAATAAAAACATTAAAATATTTGATGAAAGTATTTATAGAAGTAAATATAGAAGTAATAATAGATTGTAAGTTAAATTTTAAAAGTCATATCAATTATATTTGTAAAAAAATAGCTAAAAAAATATGTTTCTTTAACAAAATTCAAAATAAATAAATATCTCTTAAGTGTGCAATTAATTTGTATAAGACAATGATCGAACCACATTTTATGTATTGTTCTTCCATTGTATTTATGTGTAATTCTGAAATAATTGGTTAGACTGCGAAGACTTCAGAACAAGTGTTTGAAAATTATTTTGAGATTAAACCGTTATGCTTCTGTAAATTTAATGTTGGCTAGGATAAAATGGTTAAAATATTGAACAACAAATTAAAATAAATATTATTTTGATCATTGTATTTAAAATAAAAATGGGCTTTACATAAATTATTTATGTAATAGAATTATATATAATGGATATACATTAATATAATTTAAGAAATAATTCAAATTTTATATTATATATTTACAGAAATGAAAAAAACAAAAAATATGATGATGTATAAATATTTAAAATTATATAATGATCTTCTAAAGAGTTAAAAAAATTGAAAACCGCTTGAGTAAGTTTAAAGAACAAATTAAATTGTATACAAAGGATAGTTTCTAAACAGTATAACTATACATTTCAGCAAATATTATTAAATAAATTTATTTTAGATTAATTAATAATGAATTGATTTTATGATAACTATAATATAGTTTATATTATATATATAATATAATATAGTTTATATTAACTAAAATAAAATTATTTATTGAATTGCTCTGAATAAAAAAAAAATACCCCCTAAGTTTTCATTCAAATAATTTGCGAGATATTTCATGTTTTAATTTCACTTCCATTTCTATATTTTTACCAATTACTCACTAATTTTCTCACAACTATATTTTTTTAAGCCAGCAACAGCAATATTAACTCCTTTTTATTATAAATTTGTATTCCACTTTATATATGGAACAATTTTCTTGTTTTAACAGCTCTCACTTGTTAAATGTGTATACCAACGTTAGTTTAAATTAAAAATTAACAATTTATGTTTCCATTATAGTTTTTAGAATACATAGAGGTGATAAAATTTTGCAGATCCATCTCTGATATACAGCTTTAAACTAATCATATATTGACTACGCCAAAATAGTGTGTAAACTACTTAGATGTTTATCTTATTGGGTATTTTAGTTATTTAATTAAGGTATAGTTAATTCGAATAGATTCAAACGAAATAATAATATCATAATGTTTTAAATAAATAAAAAAAAAAAATTTAATATAATTTGGTAAATAAAAAAATTTACATTTTTATTATATCATTTATTTATTTTTTAAATTTCAAATTTAATATTTAGATGTGGAGCAGGTGAACTCAGTTAATAGAGTTGATCTATTAGCAAGCTTAAAAACAGGAATAAAAAAAAAATATTTTTATATTCTAAGATACTATTTTAGATTAGATTTTATTTAGATTGAGATCAAAATTATATAAAAATACGAATATATATATAAGTGTTAAAAATAATTGATTTTAATATTATTAAATTTTTTAAAATATTTTTTGTTTCTTAAATATAATACATCCATACATACCTACACATAGGTAAGTATAAAAATGAAAGGAAATTAAAAATGAGATTTCAGTTTTATTTAAGTGTTTTATTAAATGATATAACAGTTAATAAAAAAAATATCATTATACATTTTGGTTTTTATTATAATAGTTAAAATTTAATAATTATGAATCTTTAACTAGGATAATAAAACTAGATATTATGAGTTTTTTATTACTAAATTTAAACTAGATTTTTAGAAGTTTTTGTTTTTGTCTTTTTTTATGTTATTTCAGAATAAAATAATTTAATATTAATTAAATATTTATATATTAATTAAATATTTAAGCATATCCAGCATATAAGACTAAATTTTTATTTTTGATAGCAGTTATAGCGATTCGTAAATTAAATACGTCAAATTATTGTTTTCATTTACCAAATTGCGATTTAATGCTGTAAGAATGGCAAAAGATGTTCTAAAAACAAAACTTAATTTCAAATTTTGACAATTGATATTCAATATTTCGTATAAGATCTAATTTATTATTATGATTATGATTTAAGAGCAGGAGTTACTATGTTTTTATAGGTGAAGTTTACATGACTAGATTTGGCTTCATTTAATTTAATTTTTCATTTTTTGCACCAGTCGGAAATTTCGTCATTAGCTTTTTGCAGTTTGTTTGTAGCTTCTTCTATAGTAGAACCAACTACCATCAACACTGTGTCATCTGCAAAGTTTGCTATTTTTAAATTTTCTACTTCGGGTATATCACAGGTGTATAACAAATATAAAATTGAACCCAGTATACTACCTTCCGGTACTCCAGCTTTTATATCTCTTAGAGAGGAGTATTCATTCTCATTTTGAACTCTAAAAACTCTATTTGAGAGATATGATGAAAATAATTCAACATAATTTTTAGGGAGCAAACAACTTAGCTTTTTGATGAGTCCTTCGTGCCAAACTTTATCAAAAGCTTGGGCTACATCTAGAAATACTGAAGAACAAATTTGTTTATTTTCCGGTGCCCTTTCTATAATATCTGTTATTCGATGTACTTGATCTATTGTTGAGTGTTTTTGCCTAAATATATATTTTTGCCTGCATATATATTCCAGGTATTATATTTTTTATATAAAATTGTAAGCTTAAAAAATTATTAACAGAATTGCCTTTTTTTTTTAAATATTTTTTATCATTGCAGTAAAATTGTTTTAAAATTTATTTTACGTATTGCTTTAACTACAGCCTTAGTAAAATTGATAACCGTTTTTTATTTTTTTCAAAAAAAAAATAAAACAACTTATTAAAACATGATTTTTTTTTATTAAAATGTTAATTAAGAATCATTGTTCTAATAATTATTCTCAAGGAAGAAAGTCATCAAGGTATATATGAAAAAAAAAATATATAGATAAGAAAAAAAAAGAAAGTTAGTAATTTTAGAATTAATAAAAGAAAAACAAAGTAAGCGGAAATATAAAATTTAATTATGTTGTGGAGATTAAAGACGGGTGTTTTATATTAAATTGTTGTTGTTTTCAATTTTCAGGTGTTATTATATAACTTCGTCACACTAAATATTTTACCACGTCTTTTAGTTAGATTGATTTCGAATGGCAGGTAATGATCCCAAGATAAATTGGCGCTGTATTAAAAATATAATAAGCAACAATGAAAGAAAAGTAAACGAATTTTGCGCCGATACTAAACAGTAAAAATAGAAATACACTGCTAAGAATATTATATGAAATCGGAGTAAAAGCAACGGAATACAACTGGTTCAAAAGTTACTTATCGGAAAAAATGGAGTACACAGAATGTTATGTGTTGAGAAGTGAAAATGTAAAAGCTGATTATGGTGTAATCAAGGAAGTTCACTCGGACCTACGCTATTTTCTTGTTATATAAATGGCTTATTATGCACAAAACTGAATGGTAAGCTATTTATGTTCGCTGATCACCTGGTTATAATCTATGAAGAAAAAATAAACAAAGAATTGGAAGAATTAATCAACATGGACATGAGTGAAGTTCACTAATGGATTTAGGGAATATGTTATTTAAAAGATATAAAAAAATATATGTTATTTCAAAGATAAACAGATGATTCCTTAAATATTTACTATTACAAACGTAAGTTGGATCCCGTGAATAGTTACAAATATTTGGGAATATTATTAGGTAAGAACATAACGTTGGAACAGCATATAAAAGAACTAATAAAAAAGGAAGAAAAATTGCAGGACTATTTAAACTAATAAATAAAAGAGTACCACTAAAAAATAATAGATCAATTTATTACAGCTTATTTCATAGCGCAATTATGTACGGAATTCAAATATGGGGAAACACTGTGAATAAAAATTTATACACATTACAGAAACTGCAGAATAAAGCGATAAAGAACTTGTTTGGATATAAAAGGCAAACTTCAACACAGGAAATTCAGACAAAGCACAAAATACTACAATTGAATGATGTTATAAAATGCAAACATACCACACAAATACATCTCATACCTACTAAGAATATTAATATAAATATTAAGCCGATGGTTAACAATGAAGTTCATACATACTCAACTAGAAATGCAACTCAAATAAGGGTAACATTTTCAACAAAAAGATTTAACAAACATGACACAATAAACAATGCAGCATACAAAACGTATAATGATATTTACCAGTTGCGATCAAAGAAACTGCTCAAATATCTAAATTCAAAAGTAAAATTAAAGATTATTTTCATCAATTAAATAATATTATGTATAAAAAAATTAAATTTAAATACCTTCTAAAACTTAATTAGTTATAAGTAAAATTGTAAAACTAAAAACATTCTGTATGAGCAATGGAGCTCATTTGAGTAAATAAATGAATAAAATAAATTTCTTGATAGGTTTATTTCTCGTTTATCTGTCGTTGGGGTATCATAATTGTATTGTACCACATCATGGAAAATGATTACTTTAGACAATATAATAAAAAACTTTTTATAACTCTAAATCGGTTACAGTACTTTGGTAAAAGTTTATTAAAACGTTAAAATAACCTCTTCATATCAAAATAAATAGCCTTATAATTTATCATTTAATTTTATATCCAAAATGTATTTAAAATTAAATCCAAGGGTCATGTTTTTGTAAATAATTCTAAATCTATGAAATGGTAACTGTTTTTACACAGAGATTTGGCATATACACAATTACATACAATATAGTTTTTTCTTTAGAATTTTTATGATATATCTAATAATTTAAATGTAGAAAACTATATCTATTCGTCGTCTTCATAATAACGTAGTTAAATGTTATTTTTAGTGATAACCAAATTCTTTTTTATCCAAATGACAAAAGGTACTGAACTAAGTCGACAATCCGATCAAAGCATTGTTTTATTTATTTACATTCGCCGGGAATGGAACCTGAGAGCTTTCAGTTGAAAGACAGGCGATCTACCTACTGCGCCACCGAGCATTCATGATTTACTGCTATACATTCTTCGAATTGCATTCTTTGAATCATTGTTGTATCATTTTTAATTCAATCACAATAAATTATTTTATAATTATACATTTAAAAGCTTTTAAAATAATTTTAGAATTTGTTGCTCAAATAAAACAGATTAACAGAATTTCCATAAAAAACTAAAAATTGCAAATAAATAAAATCAAAAACTGTTATAAAATAATTTAATAAAATTCACAAATATCAATTCATAAAGAATATAATCTAAAGTAAACAACAACGACACAAATATACCATTATCATTCATTACAAAGTTACCAATAATAATAAAAATAATAATCATGACGATCTAAATGAAATTAAGAATATAAAATTATCTTCACAATAATTCACATACAATGTTCTGTAAAAAAATAAAAAAAAAAAAAGAAGAAAACTTCCGGATTCATGGATACCAGCAGCAATATTGCCTCCATTTTTTCATCTTTGTAAATGAAATGCTTTTAATCGCATTTTAAATTAATTAAATAATAAAAATTTAATAAAAAAAAATAATAAAAACAAAAACAAATTTTTTCCATTTTGTTCTTATAAAAGAAATCGAATTTATTTTTTTTTATTTTATTTTAAATTATAATTCTCTTCTTATTTTTTAGACATCTTACATATTCAAGGTTAATAATAATCTTGGCTGTAAGAATTCATTTTTTATTTATACTACCTACCTATATGCATTATTATTGTAAAAGTGTTGAAGAATAATATCTATATAAATTATAGCCTACGGGTATGTGAAATTCAAAACTTATAAATTTAAAATAAAGTATTTTTATAAAAAATAAAGTGACTTGCTTGAATGGTAGGTAATGCCTACCATAATTTATGAAGAACATCTTTTGCATCGTATATACAAGATGACGTATTTAATAACAGAGTAAATGATTGTTTACATGAATTTTTTATGTTTTTGCGACCAGTACAATTAATTTTTAAATAATTTAGTAGTTTCCAATCGAAATTGCTTTATAAAAGTTATATTTAAGTATAATTTAAAATGCATGTTAATGCTTGAGGGTGACAATTCAAATGAGTAAAAAATATATAAACGAATTATAACTCTTACTATATTTAACTTCCTTTTCTCAATTTTCAGTTCGTCCTTTTTTTATCGCTTATCTTTAATAAAAAAAAACAGAAAAAAACTAAAGAAATATTACCGTTATTCACGATTAATTACAAATTATATATTTGCATAACGCATTAATTTAACATTGAAGCTTAGTTAGATTATAAAGGTTTAAAGTAATATTAATAGGGACTAGGGACCCCTGTTGAGTAATTATATTTCAAGTTGAAGTCAAATTTAAAGTTTTTAAAAAAACAGTAATTTACGTACTGACATAGACTTCGCATGATATAGCAGAAACCACTCGTGTTTAATAAAAAGTTTTGTGGATATTATATCAGAAGTTCATTAAGGAGTAGGAGAATCGAAAAGGTGTCTACTGCGCAGGTCCCTAAATGCTTGTCAATTATAATTATAGATTTCGGCTTAATTTTTCTTTTTTTCAGATAGAAGAAAATCATCAAAAGAGAAATTCACATTTTGCACCAAATGGATATTTTATTATTGGCTTGTTGCAGTTTATTTGTAACTTCATTTATATTTTTACCGACTGCTAATATAGCCGTGTCATCTGCAAAAGTAGCTACCGTCGCATTTTTTATCTCTGGAATATCACTAGTGTATAGTAAATATAGTATGGGGCCCAGTGTACTACCTTGTGGTACTCCTGCGTTAATATTTTGTAGAGCAGACAAATCTTTTCCTTGTTTAATTTGAAATTTGGGCTTAATGCGAAAATGTTTAGAATGGCAATGAATATACTGACATATTACTACTGTATGTATATAAAGCATCTAAAACTCGTCATTACTGATAATTTTAGAATCTATGAGGATCTTGATACACAGGATATTAAATTAATTTTCTCCAATTACATTGGACTGACGTTAACTAAATGTTTAATAACCTAAAAGATGTCTGATTTCATTATTATGTCATATATAATACCTATTTTATCATTAAATTTGTGCTGTACGTGTTCTAAATACATGGTTGGTGCTGTACGGCGTAGTCTAAATAATACTATGAATATTTTCCATTTTTCGTTTCGATGAACATGAAATATATTTTCTACGAATAAACTTTAGAAAATTGTCCAAATGCAACGAAATTTTACATACATAACGGTAACTAACAATGTCATAAATATTTAGTAGAAGATCATTTTTGGCGACAAAGTCATTTAAAGGTCAAATTGATGTTTTGAAATTATTTAAAATCTTATATATTTTCTCTACAATAATGTAGAGAAGCTCTTTACAACAACATTGTAGGGATTCCAGGCTTTTAATATGAAACTTCTTTGATCTGGATCAGTGTTACCGTTTCAGAGATATTAAAGTTCAAAATGAAAATATTAGAATAGTTTATTTATTAGAATATATTAGAACATAATTTCTAGAAACATTCATATTTTGTAAATTTTCAAATACATCCTATTTTCTGTTTTTATACCATTGGACTTTGTCATTGTGTATTATAATAAACGTTGCATAGGATGATTAATAGCCCTATAAAATGCAAAAATTCTAAATTTTAGTTGGAAAAAAAACAATTTTAATAATAAAAGCCATATTTTATATTACTTTATTTCGTACCTTATATGAAAATATATAATACATTTATTATATTTATATTTATTATATATACATAAGTATATGTATATGCATATAAATTAATTTTATTTTAATTTATCAAAACTATAATTTTTTTTTATTTTTAAATATAAGCCTTTTTTCAAAGTGAAGATTTTATTTATTATTTACTCTTTACAAAATAAAATATAGCCCTTAAGTCGCTTTATAAAAATCTCGCTTTTCCAAATATGGTTTTAATTCCAGATATATTACTTTAATTATTTTTATGCGTAGCCGCTCTTGAATATAAAAAGGAGGTATCTCCTTTTTCCACGATCCTTACCTTAATTATTTGTATGCGTAGCCGCTGTTGGATACAAAAACTACTTTTACTAGGCTATCCACTTTTTCCAGAATATTTACTTTAATTATTTTTATGCGTAGCTATGCTTATGTACAAAAGGGGGATATCTTCTTTTTCCGAAATTAATTTAAAATAATTAATTTTAAAAAAATTGTGTTATACAAACTAATCTACTAATATTCGGTATACATTTTCATTTCAGCTCATCAGTATCCATGCAAGATGTCCATTCCATAAAAAAAAACTAATAAATTTATCTAACCGGTTACATGAAGCCATTCTAGGGTTAAAATACGACAACTATGATGGCACTGGAAAATTATATGGACAAATTCTTATTCCAGATGTACTCAATTACTTTTCCTCTGTTTTTTTTTGCAATTTCAAAACTATGGGATGAACATTAACTACTTTTACCCAAAGTTGTGGACTCCTAACAATCACAAACTGTAAGTTTATTTGGTTGTAATTTTTTATATTTCTTTTAATTTTAAATATGGAAATAAATTCATCTTCATATTAGAATAGTTCCTAATTTATTTTAAGTAATAACCAAATTGTATCAAATAGTTTTAAGGAATAATAATAACAAAAATACGTACAGAATTCATAAGATAGAATAGAATGCAACAAACACACCATATTGGCCGATATTTTGCAAATGGTCGAATTGCATTCTATTCTTTTTTAATTTGCTTTCGTTATTTGGTACCAAACAAAAATAACCTACTTTCTTATTCCTTACAAAAATTACAAACTTACGAATTTAACCATTTCTCTACCGTATTCGGATACAACTAGAAATAATATTTTTGCGTTCAAAGAAATTGTATAAAACTATGACAGGTCACTCCAACTTTCTTCTTCATAAGAGATAAGATTTAAAACAGATTTAATTTATAAACAACAATTTACCATCGAACTACTTCGTCGAACTTCAATATTTTTATAATTTGTGGTTTTTATACTGACTTAAATTCTAGAATAAAACATGAACAACTTAACATTTTTTTTTGCATTCTTTCAACCGTCATAAGTCATCCAACTTTAGATGATTTCAAAATAACTTATATTCTTGAGTGTATACCTTTACATACTGACATATTCTTTCGTTTTTTTTTTACATTAAATATTAATAAAATATTTTTATAAATATTATTCAGATCCATATTTTAATTCGTGACTATTAAAAAAAAATATATATATATATATTTTTTTAAATATTTCAAATTTCCCAATCTTAAACTATGTCAAATATTTTCTTGTAGATTTTATGACTAAAACGTAATTTTTACAGATGAATATCATATTATAATCAACAGATTTTATATTTAATATCTTTTTTTTTATTGATATTTAATAATCTGACAAAGAGTATAATCACCTTTATCTTGAAATCAGTCGATCTCTATGACTAGAATAAGTGCCCCATTTGTTCACTGAACATATATGAATATTATTCCAACAACAACATACTAATATTATTTCAATGTTTGATATGCAATGATTCTCAAAAACAATTTTAATATAGTTTTATTAACATATTTTTGTTTGGTTGGTTTGGTCATCCATCTAGTCACCCATATAGTCACCCATATAGTCACCCATTATTCTCACAATAATCTTTAAATTTAAAATTTTTGAATGAAATAATTTTTTTCATGCGAAAATGACGAATAAGAATTTCTACTATGTTACCAGACGGATCTGATACGGGTGTACACTTCTGAACCTATTACTATATACAACTTTACACACATGAAAATACACGAATTCAGTTTCAATCTCTGGTAGTTGGCTTCGACCACTGTTTGGACCAATACCTTTCTCCTTCTTTCTGGAAATTATTTCTTTTAATTTAAATTTTCCCTATAATATTGTATTCCCTATAGTCTATAAGTTAAAATCAAATTTTCTGATTCGGTATAACTGATTACAAAAATTCATAAAGCTCTAGATACATAATTACTTACTTACTTAGGTGGTTAACAGGCCATGTAGGTTCTGCGACTGACTCATCAACGACTTCCATTTGTGTCAGTCGTTTAAATCCGCCGATATTTCAGTGTCAATGATTTTGGTCTATAGAGTAAAACCGGGAGTTTGAGCGTTTTATAGATTTGCACTTTGGTGTTTCGAGAAAGGATCTTTGACCCGAGATGTTTTGAAGCAACAACGGCTTGCAAGGGTTATTCTTCACCGTACCACCTCCATATTGATGTCGTTTTTGGGATTAACGCTGGTTCCAAGGTAGGTAAACTCCTGAACTATCTCGAAATTATATGTGCCGACAGTGATGTTTTGACCAATATGTAGTTGGAAAGCCTTCCTATTTGTCGACAACATATATTTAGTCTTTTCCTCATTTACTCTGAGATCCATTCATCCCGTTTTTACTTCAATCTCGGTAAAGACTTCGATGACCGTCTGTTGTGATTTGGCGATGATTTCAATGTCGACGGCATACCCTTGTACCTGAACAGATCTGAAAAATATATTTCCAGGCGCGTTTACTTCTGCTCGTCCAGTACTAGATTGAAGAAGTCGGAAAACCCCTATATACTTTCAATGAATTCATGTAACTGTACTTACAATATGTATATATTAATAGAAAAAACACAATGCGATATTGATATATTTTGATATTGCGATATGTAAAATAAAAACCCAAACATTTAAATTGGTAGTCGAAAACCAACCCATCGATCGAAGAAAGCATTAGCTTCGGACATTTTAATGTCGAAATAACTGCATTTATATTAATAAGGAGCTGAATATGCTTGATTGCTTACATAATACAAAATGGAACAATATAAGTACATCGACATAACTTGTAATTGGAAACACCCTGAAATCACAATATACAATAACATTTATGCCACAGTTTGACAACATCTGTAACTAATAGGAAATTTTTTAATAAATTTGTAATTTTTTATCCATAAAAAATCTATGAAATTTCATAATACATACATTCATATAGTATACTTACTTACTTACTTACTAGTTAACGATAGATAATCAAGATATATCTGTAGCTCCCTCCCAACTGAAATAAAAAAAAAACATCAGACCCAATCAATGGTAAGTAATCATAACATTAAAAAAGAAAGATATTAACAACAAAATTTTAATTTCTTGATAAAATTTATAGTATATGAGCGGCGCTAATTTTAATATTCATGGTTATAACTATTACGTTCATCATATTTTGTCATTTCTGTCCTCATACCGTCATACATATACAAGATAATGTATATGTATTTTAGGAGAACATCATTTAATAGAAAGGAGACAACCTTTTTTACCGGTCACTATTAAAAATGCTTTCATCATTATTTTGATATTGATTAAAATGATTTAAATTGATAATCATTGCATGTATGATTACTCGAACATACGTTGTAACATCTATTTGGTGTTTTTTTGTTTTTTATAAGATCATTTAAACAACATTTTAGTAGAGTGTTGTTAGATTGTAATGAAAAGTTGTTCGTAAAGGTAGTTGTTTTTTTTTAGTACAGAGATTCATTTAAAATGTTAACTTTGATCGTCTTTAAAAGGCGAAGATGATAATAAAAAAAACAAAACTTGTTTAAATCCCATCAGTGAATTTCTTTAAAAGTATATATATGACATTCTAGACTGTAATGTTTTCCAAGGAATATCATCATAACGTATACATAAAAATTTATTATTATGTAATTTTAATATTGCTGGAAATTAAATTTGACCGACCGACCCACTATATAGTGATTTTCTTTTCCATTCATTCATTCATTCATTCTTTTTAAGAAAGTATTAATTTAAAATTTATTTACCTTATATGTTATTGTTTTTTAATGATGCGATGATAACAATTTTGTATACAGAGTCGTATGAAAATATGATTTTGATTTTTATATTGAATGATGGGTGCAATAAGTATAATTATAATTACTATACTTATATACATATAATTATATTAAAAGTAAGATGAGAATTAATTATAATAATAAATGGAATAAAAAATAGAAAAAGAAATGATTTTTTGGTGGAAGTAATGC
Organism: Argyra leucocephala; assembly: GCA_963942445.1. Classification (NCBI taxonomy): domain Eukaryota; kingdom Metazoa; phylum Arthropoda; class Insecta; order Diptera; family Dolichopodidae; genus Argyra; species Argyra leucocephala. The sequence goes on from OZ012678.1 coordinate 162,184,903, forward strand.
GGCACTTACTTTTAATAGATAGGATAATTTGATTTACTAGGATAGAAAAAACTCTTACACGTATGATTTTTTGACATTTGATTCAAATCCATCGATTAAATCCTAAGTGTAAAGCTAATAAGATGATAAATCTTATATATATATAATTTTATAAAAAAGATGATAAATTCAAAAATTAAAATTATTTAAGAATATTTTCAGCTTAAATTCATTAAATTATGCTTTCAATTCTCTTAGATTTAATTTTGGTCATTTAAGAGAAATATATTCAAATCAAACATAGACCAATGGAGACAATTTTAAATTTTTTTTATATTTGTTTTCTTTAATTATTTTTCTAAAGTTAAAAAAAAGGTATTAAAATAAAAAACTAAATGTTAAAGATTAACACCAAATGCTCATGAATATTTAAAAATAAAATTTAAAGTTTATGTTAATAGATCGATAACACTGCTCTGTTCTACCATACAGATATCGATCTATTATCCAAGAAAATTCAAAAAAACACTTACATAGTTAATCGAATTAATTTCATAAATTTTTAATAAAAATAGAAAAAAATATACCGTTATGAATATTTTTTTTTTGTCTTAAAACATACGTAAAAAAAACTATGTTGAACCCAAAGTGCATATAAAATATTTTCAATAAATTCAAACTAAAACAAATAATTTTCTTGCAGCTCTTGAATTACTTTGTTATCAAACGAAGCTCAAGCTGTAAATGCTCGAAGCTTGTACTCAATGCAACAATTCAATGAGGGTCACAAAAGATCTAAGTGCATGTCACAAGTTCTTTACATAATTAACGAAACAAAAGAAAAACCAAAAACATAACGGTTATTACCTGTGCCCCTACCGTGTATTCCGATTTTCGTAAAACGAATTTCGTATTCGAAAGCTTGCTATTATGTAATACGAAATTTGAGTTAAAATAAGTTTGACAACTCGAAAATCGTATATACGAATCCGAATGTAAATTTTCGTACCATGTAATACTACTTTCGAATATTTTTTAACATATTTTATTCGAATGGTATTTTGTTATCGAATGGAGGTAAAACTTTGTTTGTTTTAAAATTAAGTGAGTTATTTAAAAATATAATTATACTTAATATTACAATAATAACTAATAATATAAAAAAAAATACATTTATATTTAATTTAGTATTTAAAAAAATGTATATTATTTCATATTTGTATGTTTTACAAAACCATCTCAATTTAAAATAATGATAATCAAATCGAAATACAAATGTAATAAAATTGATATAATTTTAAATAATACTTTTCAAAATAATAAACACACATTTTCAAATAAATTTAAAGTATACAAAAACATTAATGACAATTTGAAATTCGGAAACTTACGTTACCAACTTAAATGACGTTTATTTCGCGGTACTTCGCGGTATTTCGCGATACGCGGTACCAATTCATTTTACATTCGAATCGCAAATTCGGATAATCGTTCGAATCCGAATTTCATACACGGTAGGGGGCCTGAAATACAGAGTTCTGAATACTTCGTAGCAAAAAACTAGAACGTATGGTTTTATTCGAGATCAATAACATGGAATGTATGGTTTAACAAAAGACATTATATTTCGAATTATAACTGCACAACGACAGAGAAACCAACACTAAAAACTGCCAAAATTGTTGTTTCACAACTAAATAAAACAAATAATGACTGACAAATGTCATAATTTATTTTTATATTAAAGGTATTCACGAATATGTGTAGAATGAAGGTGTACTCTTGTACTAGGTGTAGAGGTGTAGAATTGTATTGCCATTGTAAAAATTGTATATGAAAAAATATTCTACAAGGCTTTTAGATTTTTACAAACCTATTTTTAGTATTGTACTTTTTAAGTTTGACATTATTTTAACGTCAATACATATAAACGAAAAATTGCTGAGATAAGGACAGAGATAATTTTTTCAATAAAAAATTTAAATTGAAACCAAATTTTAATTGAATTATTTTATGAATGCAGTTACAAGTGAAAAAAATAAAATTGCTTCTCACTTATTCTCATAACTATAAATTAAATTTATGTGTAAACAAACCGCTGTCATAATTTTACATCTAGTAAAACATCATGGTGAAAAGTACAAGGGTGCGTTTACGAAATCGTTGTAAAAAATAATTGTAGAGTTACACCTACTGCTCTACTATACACTTAATCGTGAATGCCCATTATTTTTATTGTATTGCATGTAATATATTTTTATAGTAAGTATGTACATAAATTATCTTTGGTAGGTGGTAGTTTTATAAGTTAAATTGTAGTTAGATCAATTTTGTTTTTAGTTTCATATAATTTAAAATTTTTAATTATTTGTTGACTGATAAAATATGCTCATGTGCCTATTAATTTAATGTATCCATAATTGACATAATTGAAAGTAACTATAACATTTTCTAAACAACATTTTATATATATATATAAAAATTTATTTATTCATAAAATTTATTTATTCATTTTATTTCGTACATATACATGAGACGGTAAGTCTCTATAGGAGTATATAAAGTATAATGTGTAGCAAATTCATAATTCTTAAATTAACTTAAATTAAATTAAATTAAATTAAACCTTAACCTAAAGAAATTAACAATAATGAAAATAATTTATAAAGAAAAGAAATTAATAAAAGAAAATTTAAAAAGAAAATTTAAAAAAAGAAAGAAAGAAAATCTCTCTTCCAAACAAAACTATCTTTCAGACGTCTCACACCTAACAAGCATTATTCTACAAAATTTTTATTCTTCTTAATTAATGACTACACTTTTTCCTTAAAATATACCCAACAAAGCTCAAGGAATTTAGAAATAGAGAACTCACACCTGACTACGCTCGGCAAAGAATTCCACAATCCGACAGTCCTTACAAAAAAGGATAGATGTCTTAATCTACCAGAGTGTCTAGGAATAGTTAAATTTTCACTTCTTAATGATCGTCCAGGGGTTATTTTCTTAAGAAGATATACCGGCGTATTTTTAGATAGGATTTTTTTCATAAAACAGATGTACTTATAATTTAGATAGTTTTCGAAAGTACAGTCAAGCAAAACTTTAGAAACATCACTGATGCTATCGAATCTACGACGGTTAGTTACAAATCGAGTGCAAGCATTGAAAATAACCTTGAGCCTGGAAAACTCGCCCAAACTCATCCCAGCATAAACTACTTCACAATAAGTGAAATGTGGAAAGATTAAAGACATAACTAATTTCTTTTTTACCCACTCGTTAATATTGAAAGAGAACTTCCAGAGTTTTCGTAACTTACAAAAAACATTTCTAGAAATAAAGTTAATGTGATCATTCCAGGTTAGAGTCTTATTGAATACAACACCCAAGTTTTTAGCTTTACTTACAAATTTTACCACAGAATTATTTAATTTGATATTAGGGAGATTAGTTGTATCAATATTACGAACATAAATTAACATAACCTGGGATTTTGACGGATTTAATCGAAGACCATTGTTTAGAGACCAGAAAGCAACAGCATCAAGATCATCATTCAATTTAGCAATAGAGCGGTTAATATCAGCTATAGGACCACTGATGTAGAGTTGAGCATCGTCTGCATACAACCGGCAATGAGATTCAGACAAACAACGGGGTAAGTCATTAATAAATAGACTAAAGAGTAAGGGACCCAATATGGATCCTTGGGGTACCCCACATTCAACAGGTAGATAATTAGACTTAATACCATTTAGAAACACAAACTTCTATTATCTAAGTAACTTTGAATGAGAGTAGTAGCAGAAGATTCAAAATTAAAAGCTGCGCTAAGTTTTAAACATAATAAGTTATGATTAACACAATCAAAAGCTTTAGTGAAATCAAGAAGAAGCAATAATACAGCATGTTTCTTATCGATTTCACAGTAAATGTTATCTGTTAATTCTAGGAGTGCTGAGGTAGTGCTGTGCTGCTTTCTGAAACCTGATTGGAATTCGTATAAGAGATTATTATCACTTACGTACTGACTCATTTGTGCATGCAATAACCGTTCAAAAGATTTCGAAATACCGGACAGTACGCTAATGGGTCTAAGGTCATCAATCGTTGGATTATTTTTTTTAGGAACGGGAACAACTTTGGCACATTTCCAAATTAGAGGGTATTGACCAGTAGTCAAGATGAAATTAAATATGTGAGTAATATAAGGTAGCACAGAAGGGATAATCAGTTTAATAAATTTCAAAGGAATTAAATCTGGTCCTACAGCATTGGATTTAACCTTAAAAATAGCATCATAGACTTCATCATTTGAGACATTTCTAAAAGAGAAAGTACAAGACGAATCAACATTTTCAATATTGGATAGTAATGAAGTAAAGTTAAAAGATGGAGTTATAAATTTATTGTTTAATTCGTTTACATCAAAGCTATCCATATTATCCATTTTGTTTTCTTTACTGATTCCAAGCTTAGCGATATTAGACCAGAAAGATTTTGAAGGCAGCCGAGGATCGAGTATCTTAGAATAGTAATGTTTTTTAGCTTGTCTAATCTTCAAGTTTACCACGTTCCTAAGCCTCTTAAATGAATTTCTGTCATTCGAATTTCTTGTTCTCTTCCAAATTTCATAAGCCATGTCTCTATCATTCGCCATTTTTACAATATCTGGACAGAAATACGGAACAAAATCAGCACGTGGAGTAAAAGAACGTAGGGGAACATGCTGGTCGAAAAGCTTGAGAACTAGATTATTAAAGAACGCAATTTTATCGTTTATGTTATTAATTGTGTAGATGGAACGCCACGGTAATCTAGTTGCAGAATGGAATAGTAAGGATATATTGCAATTCTTGTAATCACGATAGGTAATTTTCACTTTCGGTATCTCAATAGGAATTTTATATGACAGGTATATCATATCATGATCAGACACCCCCGGGAGAGAAACCTGTCCAAACTTTTCTACTAGCTCATGGTTTTCAGTAGATGTCAAAAATAAATCCAATAGAGAGGAACAAGATTCACCGAATCGAGTTGGTACCGAATTATTAATTATGTTCAATGAATAGTTCTCAATAGTTCGAAAGAAAACATTTCTTAACACATGATTATTGTCAAGTATATTAACATTAAAATCCCCCCCAACGATGATAGATTCATAGTTGCTAGCAAAATTATCTAAAGCTTTTTTAAAAGGTTCAAATTTATATGCTGAGGGATGAGGAAAATATACGGTTCCTAACAGAATAGCATTGTTTTTACATTTTAATTCAACGAAAATGAATTCAATATCATCATTTTCCACAGAGTGAGTTAAAACTTTAACAGATAGACCACATTTAACATAGATTGCTACACCACCTCCCCGAGTTCTAATACCAGAACTATCCAGTTTATTCCGATCACATCTAAAAAGCTTAAAACCTGGAATTCTAACCATATCAGAGGTTATGTTGTGATTTAACCAAGTTTCAGTAACCATAAGAATTTGAACATTGGTATTGGAAATACAGGATCTTAATATATCAATTTTAGGTGCTAGACTCATAATATTGATGTGAATGATATTAAGGAGCTGAAGGTTATTCAGGGCAGCTTTTAGTATAATATTGGGAATAAATGCAGAAGTAGTATCAGAAAGTGAGTTATTTCCATTGTTAGCCACAATCATTAAATATTAAAATAAATTTGAATGAAATTTTTATAAAAGTTAACAAAAGAAAACGGGTATACAAGAATAAAAGTGCCATTAAGCAGCGAATTAACATATATAGAACCATGCTTGTTACTTAAAACTAAACATCCAAAACAACCAAAAGACAGCAAGAAGGAGAAAATAAAAATTTAAAGTATGTATAAATTAAAGTTAAAATTTGTAAAATTCAGAAAAGAGTATTTGACGATTCCCTAATGAGAAAAAGTTAAACATCAACAAATTTAGATACATTATGATCACTGCTTTTGAGCATATGAGTTCAATATAACATAATATTAATATAATAACCTTAAACTAAATTAAATTCTAAACTGAATAATCAATTTTGTTTTCCTCTGTACTAATAGATAAATATTTTCTTCGTGTTATTTTGTTTTTTTTTTTTGTTTTGTTTCATTTTTTAAAGAAATATTTTCAAATTCTTCGGATAGGTATCTACTATTAATCAATTTCTTGTTTTTATGACTTATGTTATGGAATTATTATGATTTTATGGAATATTGTGTTCATTGTTGGAATAGATATTGATGAAAATTTAATATAAATAATGTACCTATAATATGTTAGTTTTGAAATTAGGTATTTAAAAATGTATTTCTGATTATAGAAGAATTAAAGCGGAATGAATCTTCAAAATAAGATATATGTCTTAATGATGAGGTCAATTAAAATTTTGTATACTCAATACTGTATATTTTTTTTATAAAAACTTTTACTTTAGTTTTTATGGTGATTAATTGACAAGGTAAATTTTCCGATGATATATACATAAGTAGTATGTTACTACTACCGCATTTAATTTCCTTTGTTTGTAAATATTTAAAAAAACCAAAAAAAAAACAATATTATTACTTAAAAAAAATTCCATTAATTAATTTAAATTGAAACCTAAAACATTACTGATTTTTGGTATAGATAAATCAAAGGTTGTTAAATATTTGAAATTTGAAATTTTTGGAATTTGGATCTTTGCAAATATTTTTTTTTTAGTTAAGAAAAACATTGGATGTCAATTTTAGAAATTTTCATTTTTAGTATTCTGTTGTTTCTGTTGTCTCATTTTAGGAGATGATGTTACAAATTTATATTTTTTTTTTTAAGTATGATATTGCGTTTCCGGGGTATTATTCTTAGATTCGCAGATTTTCAAATGCATTGTATAACAATGATATTAGTGAAAGTATATTGCTCAATTCGAACTACTGTCTTTGAAATGACTAAAAATTTGCGAAATTTTTTTTAACATTGAAAATGTTGTATTGATAATGTAATATTTTATTTGATAAATGAAATATAAAAATTATTACATAAAAATATATGTATTTATTGTAAATCAAATTATATCAAATAGTTTATTTTGTATGAAATTTTTTATATATATAGGTATATATTATCATAAGTTATTTTTAAATTCATGATGATAATCATACAGAAATAAAATTAATTGGAGTTGAGATTATTTTATAATAATAAAAAATTAATATAAATCGTTGGTTATAAACATATATATATAATATAATCATTGTATAAATATAATTAAAAAAATATTAAAAATTCATAAGGATTCATTAAAAATTATGATATTTAATCTGTTTTTTTTTTTATTTTTTATACATATAAGTTTATTAAGTAATATAAAATAATAGCATTAAAAATTTAAAAATATTTACAAAATTAGGACGCTGCTATTTGTTAGTTGATGGTTAAGATGTACAAAAATATAGCACATGTGCATGAATACCTGTGATATGAAAGTTGTGTAAGGCAAAGTTATGCAGGATGGTGCAGTGTATCAAAACAATTAAGTAATAAATTTAAGGAAATTTAAATAATCTTGATAAAAGTTTAAAGTTATTAAATAGCTCAAAATTAAAACAGGAACTGCGAAAATCACCAATAAGCAAATACAGTAGAATAAAATTGTATTTATTTATTTTAACAATTGATCCTACAGACAAATTTTGTATATTACTTTTTTTTATTAATTATTAAATTATATTTGAACCAATGTGGTTGTATTGAAAATTACATTTTCGCATAAAATTGTTTTAATTTCTTTTTTTATTCTTTGTTCATTACTTATTCATATACTATTAGTGAATAATTCAAAATTCTTTACTAATTTTAAATCACAAATATTTTTTGTTTTCCTTTGTTATTTTAGTTTTTTCGGTATTTTTTCTTGATTTAGTGCACTATATTTATAAATTTTTTTCCTGTTGCACTTACACACTTACTTTCACTTTATTACTATCAATATTTTTATTAACTTTCAATAAATTTAAATGTAATTGTATATAGCCTAAAAATGAGAATCATCTCGTTAATTAAATACTCGTATATAAATTATGCCGAGCTAATCAACATTTTTCACCAAATTATCAGTTTTCATTTTAGCTTAGGACTACTAACTACTCAAAACTGGTAAGCCAAAGGCATAACTAAGTACAAGTTAAGTACAAGTTAAGCCCATACATTTTAAAACCACTTGTATATCTTTGGAGCTGTAATTGACTTTTGTTAGGCATTCTAATCTAATTGTCTTTAACCCCGGCATTCCAGGTTAAATTTAAAAACCCCACTGTCTACAACAATTTTTTAATTAAAATTTTTAATGCAATCATTTTTTAAACGATTTGCAGATTAGGACAGATAACTCTGACGTATAACTATTGAACTGGAAGTGGAGGTGAAAAACTTATATCAATTAAAAACTTTAAGAACATCACTTTTATTTAAATATTAGAATAATTTAACTTTTAAAATTTAATTTTTTATTTATTTATTAAACATTGGTTATGCAAGCACATTAATTTTTGCAATTAAATTTTTTAAAATAAACTTTGATATCTAATTCTTTAAATAAATTTCACCTCTTTAAATAAATTTCTTACTAATTGTCTCTTGTTTTGAATTTCTATTTTTTATCTATTTTTTTTTTAAGTCTACCATTACTAATTAAATTAATTAAATTTTTCGGCTCTACGTCAAATCTCCTAAAAAAAATGTCCTAACAATTTTTCCATACAAATTCAGAAATCATAAAGTTGTGAGGACTTTACCAAATGTTAGTCGTTTTGCCATTTATTTCAATTTATTAAATTTCAATATACATGGGACGATTAGTCTCTACAATTGTATATACAGAAAACCCCGGTTAACTGCTTTTCAAAATGCATTATTTCATTGCAATAATTACAAACTTAAAATTTTAATAAACTACATAAATAAAAATACTGTAGCCACAGAACTATCTTCTGATGATAAAAATGAGTTTCATCTTGCAGAAGTTTCTTTTTTCATACATATTTGAAATTTATTCAAAAACATTCGTTCTTGTAAAATATATTTTCCTGTCAAGGCACTTAACCGAAAAAAAATTATAAAAAAATACTAAAAGTGTTCAATAATAGAGGGCAGTAAACCGAAATGGGTAGTTATGACAGGAGTAATAATCCGAATAATTTAATATACAAATTAAAGAAAATTGTCAAATATTTGTATTTTAAAGTACTTAAGCGAGTTGTGCACATAACCGAGAAGCACCTAACCGGGGTTGACTGTACAAGCATAATATGTTTAAAATATACACAATTAATGTACACAATTTATGTTAGGAGTTTTGTCATTTCTGTCAAAATTTTGTTTTCTAATGTTAGAAGTTTTGTCATTTATAAAAAATGTAAAATTTTGTAATCTGTGAAACTTTCGTGAATGACTTTGCATAAACCGTTTCTGATTTCAAAGCGGTCCCAACTGGAGGCTTTGATCAACTATTATTTATGTGGAATATTTTGAAACGGTAAGTTTGCCGGTGGTTTTACGACGCAGGTATGTTTTTACGTATTGGAGCTATGTCCGGTTCCACGCGAGTGTAATGCAACATCAGATACAAAATGGAAGCAATGCAAATGGGCGCGTTGAAAAATTTGAATTGACTTTTTACTATACATATATGTATGTAGTCACCTACTCATATTTGTATAATATACAAAATCAGTGATAAAGGCTTTTTCCAGAATATATTAAATAATATAACGTATATACGGTATATGCGGGGGTGTATATATGTTTTTTTATTTAACTTTTACAAGTAATGTGATAATATGTGTTATAAATTGTACAAAGTATTGTTAGGAGTTTTGTCATTTCTAATAATTACATCATTTGTCATTGACAATACCCCTAACATATATGAAAATAAACTTTTAGGAGTTTTGAGATTAGGACATTAGGACATTTGAGATTTAGGAGATTTGAACGTATAGAGTCAAATTTTTCACATATTATCATATACACACATTATTTTAAGATAATTGTTAAATATAAATATTACACTTTCTATGTACGAGCTCCATAGCTCATTTTGAGAAATGAATAAAAAAACTCTCGGTGAAAATTTATCAAGACAATTAATAGAATTAGATGTGGTTAGAATCCCTGTACTGATTTTTTTTTTTTTAAATAGAGCACTGTGTCGTTGAGTTCACGTAAGTTTGGTGCTCTTGGCTAAACAATGACACACATCTTGAATGATTGCACTCACCTTCGTAACACTTAGCTACAAAGTTAGTTAGATGATTTTATTAAATATTTGTTGTTGAAGTACACCAATAATATTTTTTAGTCAATTTAATACTCCAAATTATTAAATCAATTTTAAATATTTCGCAAATATTATCATATTTTTTAGATAGAAATTTGTATCCAATTTATAAACAAATTTGATTGAATTAAATTTTTATTTAAATTTTTTTATTAATGCCTACCTCTATGTTATATTTAAAAATAAATATTTTCTATTTTAAAAAAGGTAGTAAGGAAATTATATTAAATTTAATATTACCTAATTCGGAAATTATAATCTAAAATTATTAATAAAATTATACAGTACAACCTTCGTTAAAAATTAAAATAATACAATTTTTACCATTTTTATAAGAATAATAATAATAAAAAATTTCAAACTATTACTATAAGCTGAGTTGTTTATAAATAACAATAAAAATAATATTACACAATTATTAGAAAAATCAAAATATCGAAAAATAACAAATAAGTACCTAAAATGAATTTTCTTAAATACTTAAAAACCATTTAGAATCAATCATCAAATTTAATGATCTAAATATTATACGGATGTCACCTCGATCAAATACTCACCTACCCATACCACTTTAATTAAATATAAAATTCTGATTGTTTTATTTTTTTTTTTAATGTACAAAAATATTAGTAATTCTAATAAAAACAAAAACAAACAAAAAACATTTGAAATCTTTTGTTTTAAACCGCGATAAAAATTTATAAACAAAAAAAAAAATAAAAAATGAAATAAAATTCCGAAATAGGAAATTGCACAATGTTTTTGACAAAATGTCAATTTGACATTTGAGTTTATTTTTTTTTATTGTTTTTTTTTAAGTTAAATTATTTTCCTGTTTTTAAAGTATTTTGGTTTTTTATTGATAACCAGAGACATAACAACATTTAAGAATTAGAGGCAATCTGTATTTAAAATAAATTAATAGAATAGTATTCTATGTTTGCGACGTAGAAAACAACGGAAACAACTCTTCAAAGGACTTCTTTAGAAATTCAAAGAAATTAGAATGACAAGAGGAATGTTTATTTTGGACTAATGAATTTTTCGATAGATAAAATTCGTGAGTTTACCCACAAACTAAATTTTTTTCATTGAAGCTATACTCAGTTGAGTCCACCCTACATAAGTTCGGTAAGAAAGGCAATAAAAGATCGAAGTGTAAGTACAGTAATATGCGCAACATATAGAAATTATATTCAGAAATTAATATCCTGGTCTTTGCAACATCCACTTCAAGCTCACTTTGTTGCACTCTGTTATGCTGAGCAACCAAATATGGCAAATCCATAGTTCAATTAATAGAAAAGCAATGAAAGTTTGATGCGACTGCTATAAAAATTTTATTTAAAGTTTCATCAAAGCTTACATGATTATGTGGGATTTTGTACAAGGTGTAAAACAAGCACGTGAAAAATAACTTTAGAACAGCGGAAAATAAAGAAAATGATTGAAAAACGCTTGAGGGATCAATGGTAATTTTATGCTTAAAACAGAAAATTAGATAGTGCAATAAATATTGAGAATATGCCAGAATTAAGTATAGGACCCGATAGATTGACTGCTATATAGCTTGACAAAATTAAAAAAGATGATAAATATAAATAAAGATACGGAAACAACATAGGACAAAGTTTCTTGCCGTCTATAACAACTCGGAAACGACATTACAAAAAATTGGTTTTACTTTGTTATACCGTTATATATACTTTGAAAGATAAGAGGAAGAAAAAGAAAAGAAAAGAAAAGAAGAAGAGAAGCAAGCAAAATAGTAAGGCTATAGGTGGTCGAGACAATGTAATTTTTAATTTTGCAACTGTTTGATTGCACATTTGTGTCCTATTTAGTTTATATGAAAGGGCGTACACCTGCAACTGGTTTTATGTGTGCGCGGTTTCATATAAACTAATGTGCAATTAAACAGTTGCAAAACTTAAAATTGCATTGTCTGCGCCTAGCCTAAGGTTGCTTCTTAAAATGCGTGACTGAGTTTACTTAATTCTATAAATGTCCCTCTATTTGAAATACTATAACCAAGCCTAATTGTAGTTTCTAGAAATAAACGAAATCATGAATAATTTCAGTCATGAATCATGAATTCTATAGCTATACCATTCGTTTAAAATACTGTGTAGTACTAAAATCGATTTTTCGATTAATCAAAAAGCATTGTTCGAATATTTACAATGATTTTTATTTTGTTTTTTTTTTCTAACTGATTTTCAGCGCAATAATACCGTTTTATGTTATTGTTATATAATAGAAAAACAATCAACATAAATACATTCTAAAGGTTTATTATTTTTTTTATTTTATTTATTTATTTCTTCTTAATACTCGATTAGTCTCAGACACAATTTAGGTGCTGTACTAACTGATGTTATCGAAAAAGGAGGAAAGAGAAACAATATTAGTAGTTTAGTTTATTTCTTTTTTTGATTTTTTCCAATTTTATTATTGTTTTTGTATTTTTATTTAATTTCAATTTTAATTTATAAAAAAAAAAAAAGGTGAATGAATCTTTTCGATTGAACGACCTTGCCAACATTCTGTCAAGATATTTAATTAGAGTTAAGCAAGTTGATTAGAGTTAGGTTGATTTTTTCGTTGTTTTTTTTTTTATTTTATTTTATTTTTTATTCTTCTATTATTTAAATATTCTCTTTCTATTGTATTACATAAATATATACATACATTTGTATGTTTGTATGAAAGTTTTCATGATCATTTGATTTGGATGGAATGTGATTTCTTTATATCACCTCTGTATTGGAGTGGTGTATATGGATTGGAAAAATAAATAAAAGTTGGAATTTAGTTTTTTTTTTTTTAATACAAGTATAGATGGCGCATAGTTATTATCAATTTTCTTGTTATGTCGGTAAATATAATAATAATATGATATTAAGATATTTTTATGGTATATGAATGTATGTATGTATAAGATGTTATTAATTTCTGAATTGTTTGTCTCCGACTTGATTAGTATAAATAAAATATTGTTTCTACATAAAATTTTAAAAGACAAACTTAATTAGGTAAACTTAGCTAGCCATCAGGCTTGTTCATTCAATTCAAAAATTGTAATTTTTTATTTTATTTTTCAAAGCAATATAATTTTCATTGCAAAACTATTTATCTATATCTACATATAAGTTGAGGCAAATTCTGTTGGATATAAAGTACTACTTTTTATATGCATTTAAGCTGTTTTTATAGTCGGTGGCAGCATAGGTCTGTAAGAGATATTTTTAAAGTAAGAAACTTTATTTTAAAAAGTGTAAGTGATTAGTAAGATGAGATAAAGAGCATCTTTTTCCAGAATATTTTCATTTAATAATATGTACACATCCTTCACAGAATGACCAAAAAAAAGAACTAATGAGTACTACAATAATACAAAGATTTAGTTATTCTACTCATATAATGAGAAGATTGTAGATTGTGTAATTTCGAGAGGGAATCTGTTCCCTATATCACCGCAGCCTATAATGTGCTTATTGTGATAACCTGTGTTTGTTAGTTAGTCTCTGAGTCCTTAAGGATATCTAATTTTGTGATCACAGGCAGGATATTCTTCAGTGGTACCCTGGATAGCTGTTATTGTTCTCAAGTGCCGAAGTTTGCTACAAGCGAGTTCTTGGCGTTCACAGAGCAGATGTTCAATAGATTCTTCATCCATTACACATATTCTACATAAGTAATTGTTTTCAGTTAGACCCCTTTTTATAAAAATTTTTAATTTTTAATTTTTAATTTGCGGATCATCAACAGTAATACATTTGTAGGTGTGAACCCTTGATCCTTTATGTATAAAGAGATGAAAGGGTTCTAGGTGAAGTAGAGTCTCTAATGATGCGGTTCACATCATTGGACAACATCCACATAACCCCAGTTACCTTCAAACAAGCTGAATGCTGTAATTAGAAACTGAGGGTAGTTGGTAACTGTATAGCATATAATGAAAAACTAAGTATAGTATTCTATAGATAATAAAGGAAATGCAAATTCATGACAGAGAATGACAGGTAGAAGAAGAACATCATGGTTAAAACAATTAACTGAATCCGCTTTATCCAAATCTAGTACTGAATTATTCCACGTTTCTGTTAATAAAATTGTAATAGCCAAGATGATTGTTAAAGGTTTTTGATCAGATACAAACAAAGTTATAATTTACTTATATAAAAGCTTGATATATTGTAATAAAACTGAGTATAACTGTAAATAGATAACTGAAAATTTCGGTATATATTTTTTTTTAATTCCTTCAATTTTTTGAATTCTGATCTAGAGTAAAACACTTTTTTGTATTCAGCAGTTTTCGTTAATTGAACTTTTTTGTCCAAAAGTGTTCTGATCTGGGTTCGTTAGATTGTTCTAAATTGATATTTTTTGTTCTGAATTATTTTTTTTAGAACAATTTTGGACAACTTTTTTTGTTGTTGTTTTTTCTTAAAAAATTTTAACAGTTAAACCAAGAAATTTGAGAGTCAACCAAAAATAGAAAAATGTTCAAAAAAGATCAAAAAAGTGTTCAGTAGATTTTTCTGTTCAAAGTAATCCTAAAGTGTTTGACATTTAATTGTCATTGTCCAAAACAGTTATGTTCGATTCTGTTCTAAATCTACTGAACAAACTTATTATACAAGATCAAAAGTTATAATTTTTTCCACATTTTCCCATAAAATAACTTAGTATATACTGCCAAATATATATCTCTGACACTAATCAATAGATTGTTCAAAATTATTCTTTCAATATTATTATTTTTTATTTAAGTTTTGCCTAATAAACTGATCGGTTGTTCTACGGAAATTCAATTGAAAAATATAGACAATCTAATTTACGATAAAATTTTTATTCATATAAAAACGATTAATTAAAAATATATTTATATGTATATATACTGTATATATATAATATATAGTTTAATAATAAGAAATATTATGACTATTTGTAACAAAACTAAACAGAAACAAAATCAGATAATTGAATTTGAATTAATTTGAATAAATTAGAAGAGTAGTAAAAAATGATCATTTAATATTTTCTCTTTCTCTATCGATCAGATAATATTCTATTATTATTATTATTATTTTTTTAAGTGATAAATTTTCGATTATTTTCATAAAAATGTCTTTTACTGTCTCTTACATAATATTTTTTATTAAAAAAAATAAATTTTTTTTTTCATATTTAAAAAAAAAAGAAATAGTAAAAGTGATGTAATCTCTCTAATACAGAACTGGGTCTTAATATGATATGAACAATATATTGTCACCTTCTAAGTTTGTATTAATCTATACAGTTTGAGTTTTAGAATTAGATCATGGTTAATCTTTAAATAAATCGTCAATAATTTGTAGCCAGATTCCTAGTTTTAAGAATAAAAGTTCTATGAAAAGTTCTAATTAAAAATTCTCATCATGCAAGAAGCAAAAACAAAATTTCCATTGGCAAAAAACTATATTTTTTTTTTAAAATCTGTTTTTTTTTTTAAATATTTTTATTATTTTTTTTTTATGCTAATCTCATTCAGTTCCACGGGAGTTAAATTCTATTTTTAATGTAGATCGTATATTATTGTTCCAAATACTATTATGTTTATTGATTTATAGCTAATTTACAACAATAGAACCATAAAGTTTTAAAGTTATGTTTCTATAAAAGTAGTTTTTGTTATTTTCAAAATATTTGAATTGAAATTGAACAAAAAAAAATAAGATTTCACAGCATGAAATGCGTTAAAAAAATAGATGAATATTTGAACAAATTGGTTCCTTAAAATATAAAAGACTTGATAATATGTACAATAATTCTTTTAATAATAAAACACAAAAGTGTTATGATTTATTTAATGTAATTATTTAAAATTAAAATGGTGAAATTTGCATTAAAATAAAAATAATATTTTTTTCTATTGTTCAAAATTTCATATTTTGTTCAAATTCGAATATCCACAATAAAATATCATAAATTATACAAATCTTAAAATATATATTTATTTGCAAATATTTCAAGATGTTTTAATTTTCAATAAAGTTAAAAATATTATACACTTAGGTTCATTTAGCGACACATATTGCCCAGAATATGAAAAATAAGCGTCAGTATTGGTTTGTTTAAGTATAAATGTTCGATAAAGTTAAATTAAATTTGGATTTAAATATGACTTAAATTTGTAATGACGTTATATTTCCTGGCATCAACAGCAGTGTGGAAAAAAATTTTTCTAACACAATAAACAAAGCCCGTATTATATTTTGAAAATTAATTTCAATTTTCAGAAACTTATCAGATATGAGTATATACTACAATCCCAATAATAATTTTTAATCTAATGAAATACAATAGAAATTATGTAAGTTATTAATTTTTTTTTTTTTTAATAACAAAATTTGTTTATTGCTAGAACATAAGTGGATAAGTAGAGCCATAAGTAATTTAAAATTTCTTTGAACATAATTTTATCATATACATCTATATAATTGTAATCACAATCTAAGTAAGATCTAGCGAGCATTAAAGAAGAGCAGAAGAAGAGAATTTCTAAGCAAGGTACTTCAGGTCAAATATATTATTACTGATAAACCATTTATAAAAATAGATTTCACAAAATTTAGATGTAAAGCGACTTCTAATAGTTCCAGTGCAGTTTGAAACTGGAATAAATAATCTAATTGACGTAATTTACCTTAGTAGTTCAATCTCGTAATAATTTATATTTAAAAGCCATTTTTTACAAAGTTTAACAAATTTATTTAAGCAATTTGAATTTTTTATATTCATTGGAAGATTATTAAAGTATTTTGATGCCATAGTAAATCAAAACTTCTCATAGTGTGTCTTATTACAGAAAGGTATATTGACTATCATTCTATACTTTATTTTTAAGTTATACCAGTTTGAATTGCGAAGTCTCAAATTATGTTTGTCCTTGTACAATTTAATTTATGAGTAATGAGCAAAGACGTGTCTGACAGGCAGTATATTTAGTTCTTGCAATAGAGGTCAACAACTGAAGGTTCTATTTTTAAAGTACATGACACGAAGAATACATTTTTGAGCTTTTAGTAAGGGTTCAATTGTATTGAAATATGAGCCACTCCAACTAGTTATACCATACTTTATTTTAGAGTGAACCAGAGCATAATAAATATTTAATAAAAGCTTTTTTGAACAGTATCATCTCAATATATAAAATTTTCTAACACATAACAACATATATTGAAGTTATATAAGTTATCTAGATGAGGTTTCCAATTTAAATTTTTATCAATAATTATTCCCAAGTACTTGTACCTTTCAACAGATTCAATTTTAAAACAACCTACTGAGCACAAACTATTTAAACATGAGCCAACATGACAATTGACAACATACATTTAGTTAGTGAGCGATCTGAAAAGTTACGTTGTAAAGCTTTAAGTTTACATAAGCGGAAATATTTTGTATCTGTATAGTCCCAACGTGTACATACAGTAAAATTACAACCGTAATCATGAGTTTACGTTTACAATTGTAGGCATTCTGTAAAAACATTTTGTTTTAAGTATGTGTACATTTTTGTCCACAGTAAACGATTTGTAAATGTAGCACATAAATTTATGACACTGACTATGAGTTATACAAAATGTTCCTTGGGATTAATTTTATATTGTAATATAAAAGTAGTTTTTGTGTCAGGGAATCCGTATTATTTAAAATTTGTTTTTTTAATTTCTTGTAAATATCAACATTTCTAAAAACAATCGACCATCGTTCACCAGTGCTTGCTCACTATAACTAATTAATAATACTTGTGACTATCTAAATAATTAACTAGTCAGAAATTAATGTGCAGGAAGTATGCTACTTCCGAAATATCGATATTTACAAATCAAATAAAAAAATATTAGTAAAAGCAAGTTAGACTTAAATTTTAACAGATTCGATCAATTATAAAAATTAAACCTGGTCATAAAAAATTACAAGTCTGAGGTACAGATATACTTAAATCAATTTCAAAATATCAAAACTGGACATTAAGTAAAAGTAGAATAAAGCCATACATCAGACATTTGAAGGTTCAGTATAGTAAAAATAACTCTAAATTGGAAGTTACAAAATTATCTTAGCCGCGCACAATCAAGTTCATCGGTTCATTCCGTGGAAAATTTAAAGATTTTATTCTTTTGAATCGTGATAAATTTTTCAACTACTTTAGATTGAGTCAAACAAGTTTCAATAAATTATTGACTATCATTGGACCTAGGATTACCTATCACAATACTGCAATGATCTAATTAACAGTTCCGTGTCAAAAATATACAGTTTGAAAAATAGTATATTAATATTGGGGAAAAAAATTGTCCTAAGTACAAATCATTACTGATGGAAATTAATTTCGGTTTTTGAAGATCATTTATGACATTATATGCTCCAATAAGGATTAATGAGTAAAAAAATATTTATATCAAGGATAGATTGGTAGTCGTATTCATCAAAATACTCAGATGTAAATTGTATCATGGAGTGAGTTCTTTTCAATATAAAACCATTAAAAAAATGAATATTATTTTTATTATGTCAGAGATTTAAATTTTGTGAATAATATCTTCGCACATTATGTTCGATTAACTGATCTTACTAATATGATGCTATATAAATGATCTGACATCAATGTAGAGTATTATCTATAGTTTTTTCAGCTACGACAAATTTATTCCATTTAAATACGAAATATATATACTATCGTATTACCTCTCTTAAAAAAAAAAAATGGTGGATTGATACTTACATACATTTAATATCATTTCAGTTGCTTTAATGCATTAAAATTCTTCTTCCTCTTTCAATAATATCCACTCCACACGTACCTCTAAATGTAAGTATTTTTAAATCAATTTTTTGTATCAAGAATTTTCATTTTATTTATTTTTTAAATGGGTATAACAATAACGAGTATCAATACAATACCGTATATAACAATAACATTTTCACATTATTTTAAATCGAAAAAAAAACAACAACAAACAAAATTAATTTAATGATAAAATAAATTAAATTTAATGGCTACTTTACAAAAATAAAATGAATCTGCATTAAAGTTCTTTTTTTTTTTTTTTTTTAATTTAATTGGTTCTTAATTTTGACCGCCACTAATGCTTAGTTAAACTGTATTTTTTCGTACCACTTTTTGAAGTTCAATTATTGTACTTTTATTTTAGTTTATAAAATTGCTATTTAGAAAAGAAATCTTATAGATACGAGTACATGTATATTAGAAAAAAGTCTCATCTTTTTTAAGACAAGTAATCATTGTGACCTTGAAATTAACAATTAAAATAAAAAAAAAATAAAAAAAAATTAAATAATGAGCTAAAATTGTGGGAATCGTGCTTACCCATTTAAAATTTTATTAACTAAAGTCTGGTTACCGGTCATTGTTATTGAACATTATTTTCAGAACTGTAATTTTTTGCATTTTTTTTTTTATTTAATTAATTTTTATGTGCAAACTTAATTGTCTATAAAAGTAAGTAAATAAATCCAATTTCTTTAAAAGATTTATTATAAGTTTTATTGAGAAGCTGTAATTGTATTAAATAAATCATATTAGGTTATCAGAATTTACGGTCAAAATTATATACATATATAATAATAGAGAGTTGGAAGTAAATCAAATTAAATAAATTATGAATAGTAAGCCAATTTTAAATGTAATAATAATTATCTACAACCCATAGTTGTTCCCATCGATCTACAGTTTCTAACAATACACATCAAAATTGAATAAAATAAATTATTTTTTGCAGGCATACTGAAGTAGATAATTTGATTAGAAAGTTCTTCACAATAATATTGGGTCATAATTTTATTATGAAATCAATTATGAAATTCAGTTTAAAGGATTTGTTATTGAAGTTTTGGCTATTTTCTCTAGTCTAACAAATAAGATTATGCGCCCCATAGACTTTATTACATAGAATTTATTTCCAGTTTCATTTAATGAAGGGTGTAATTTCTATAATATAAATCTTCTTTCCCGATTTCATGTTCATTTTTGTTAATTTTCGAATATAGGTCTATACTTTAAATTGAGAATAAGAAGGTATATACTAAAGAATTAAGGCTTATACGAATGTGACAAAACCAAAAGTGAAAACAATTATGCAGTAAAAATAGTGTCAGACCACTAACAAACCAACGAAATAACAAAAATGTGTATAAATGCATATTTCATACATTCTAATTTTTATTTTGTCTGAAGCCTTTTATAACAACAATAATAATAATGAAAAAACAGTTCATTTGGATATGAGAGTATGAGAATTGAGAGAATAAATAATTTTTTTTTTAAATATGTTATGAACTGTGGAAGTAGATGTTGAGAGTACATATTTACTTTACGTTGTTGTTGGTGTTTTTAGTTGTAGTGCGCATAGTTTTTTAAACCACACCCAAATTTTACTAGATTATCAATGGCATTATATTAGTTTAATATATATAGTTAGAATTGCTAGATACAAGTAAAACTAATCATAAACGAAATATTTACATATATTGAATATATTGAACATCAAAATTAATACATCAACATAATTTATATGACTATAATACCCTTCTAAGATCTGAACATATTGTAAATAAACATGCTAATAATTAATTTAAATTGTCTATAATTCTACAGGAACATCAAAATATGCATTTATTTCCTACTAAGTTTCTGAGTTTAAACCATGTTGTTGTCCATAACTAAATCAACTATAAATTTAGAAATGTCGCTATCTATGTAAAAAAAATAGTTTGTTATTTAACTGAAAGTGAAAGGGAATAATGAAATTTACATAGTTCAAGGTAGGAATGAAAAATAAAGTATAAAACTAAATTTAATTATATGCACTAGAATTGTAAATATATTATTTTTGTAATAAAACTAGCTGACCCACGTAGCTGCTTCCTTTCCAAAAAAGTTGTTTTGAATGCTTTATCCGTTTTACTTTTCATTATTTATTTGGTGACTTTGTTTTACTTTGCTATCCTGATAGATCCATATAGCTGTCATATAGCTCCTATAGTGTAAACGTGTAACTTAGTGTGTAACATAGTGTAAGTGTGATGTTGTATACACAACAACATCCAATATAACAAACCCTTAACCTCTATATAGCAAATAGTATTAATATTTATTTTGTATTAGGTACTGTGTACAAGAAATCATTATATTAAATTTTACTTTTCTTCCTTCTCCTTTGATTTAATCTATTATATTATTATTTTTATGTTTTTTTTCACAACAAAATTATTACATATTTTCATAAATAATTTAGAATTTGTTTGGATAAAGTTTTTTTGTATAGTATATTGTACTCACCACAGTTGAAATATTTTTTAGCAATACCTTCTTTAAATATCAAAACATTTTGATTTTACGTAGTTCTTTTGAAATGCATATCAATTATATATTTGGGAATATTTAGAAAAACTAGGTTTTTTCTGTTATTTAATACCCAATAGTTCAACCCATTTAAAATCATTCATTTCCGATGCAGACCATTCATCTTTATAGATGGTCAACTACAATGACCACTTTGTATTGGATCAGAATTTCTAGTGGATTTCTTTAATGACAATTTCAATTTTACTGAAAAAGTTAACAAGTCAAGCACCTCACAACAAGATTTGAAGCGAAAGAGAGAAGAATAGAAATATAAAAAATATTTTGCTTCAATATCAAGTCTAATATCTACAACTGAATTTCCATAGGGCGCAGATATATTTATATTTAACGAAATTTCTATTGCATAAGTAACTGAAATCTCTTCTGTGCAATTGGAGTGTAAATTAGCTTATTCTAATCTAATAATTTAACTATGCAGTTCGTAGTGACAATATATTTTTTTGCTACAACGTAAAAATTTTCACATGCTGTTTTCAGACTGACGTGTCTTGTTCTTCTTGTGTTGATTCTGTTTGATACGTTTCTTTCCGTTAGAATCCGTAGTTGGCGTTTTACATGAACAAAATCATGTATTAAGTAATTTAAGTCAAATACATATTCAGATTTACTTAAATATCGTAGTTTTTATTCATTGTTTCATTTCATTTCATTCATTTCTAAAAATTTCAAATATGAGAAAAAAAAATAATTTTATATTTTTGACTTTGTATTCTGTTTATGTCATAAACTAAATAATTTGATTATCTAATTTTCCTGTTGATTAACAAATCAAGATATCAATATGGTATATTTTAGAATGCAACCTAACTACATTCTTCTAACAAAATTGTAAAATATATTTTCTATATTTCAAAAATTTATTTTGTCGGTTATAAGTTTATGAAGATAACTAATATTATTACATAATTTTATTTAATTTTACACAACATTGTAAGAAGTAATTTTTTAACTCATATTACATTGATGTCAGTTACAATTATACCAAATTTAAAATATACTTCGAATAATTAAGTAATTAAAATATAATTTGAATAAATAAAGATTCGTTAAAAAATTTTTAATCTCATAATTTGAAATCATAACTACAAGTTTTGATTTCGATTTCGAATTAACTTAAAAGATGAATTAAATTGTATTCTAAAAAATCATATATACTCGTTGGTACATAAATATGTACGTTAGAAAATTTGTTATGAAGGTTTCGATTTAAAAAAATATATTTCAAGGATATAATCTGATTTTCATAATAGTGCGTTAATTACAAAAAGAATTAAAGATTTTTGAGACCATACATTATAATAATAAATTTTTCAATTAAATATTCACATCACGCACGTTACAGTATTATGGTATTATCAAACAAATTAGTTCACATCAATTTTCGGATATACTCGTGTAAGAAAAAAACAAAAATGTTCAAAAGAATTCTTTAAAAATGGTTACCTTTCAATTGAAACTCAAATGTGATGATGTGTACTTGAACATGGATTCGTATAATGATACAATTACAAAATTAAATAAGAAAAGAAGTTGAAGATGAAGAAGAAGTTTTATTTGACTTCTAAAGTAATAGAAGATGTTTTTTGTTACTGCAATTTAGTTTCCGGAAATATCAACAATTTATTTTATTTAAAAAATTGTATGATGGTGAAAGAAATAATTAGATAAATTGTATAGATTTTTAATAAAATTATTTTTAAGTAAATAGAATTTAACATTTCTTGTTGAATTTAATGTAATTGAAATTGTTATAAATTAGAATCTTAAAAGATTTAATTGATTAACCTTGTTAAAGTAATTTATTAAATTAATTTCAAATTTTGAAATATCACGAATTTAAGTTATTATGGAAACTGGAAAATTATTTGAGGAAATATACAATCATGAATTATAGTTTTTGAGCTAGAATATGATTTAACTTATTGGAATACATGATTTCAATTAATCGGTATACATAGCTATGTTATCTTAGTTGTGATATGAAATATATTTCCATGTTATCACCCGCTTTATTTATTATTGTTTCCGACCTAACTATATGCACCTAGTTTGTTTATCATGTTCCATTTATTCTAGTAAAAGTTATGATATCGTCGGCAGAGTACTATTTTGATCCATACGATATTTAATTGGAACTGAAAAAATCAAGTTTGCAGTTTAAGAGCATGTATTTCAAAAACTGTGCGATAGAATTTTAAATTTTGCTAATCCACTGATAGGTGTTCATATAGAGTTTGTATGAAAAATTTCATATAATTTGAGTTAAGGTATGCGAAGTTATATACATTTTCACAAAAAATTAAAACTATCAATTTGGTCCATACATCCACTTACTTTTACCTATTTGTAACATTTGTATGCGATTATGATTTTTTATACATATCTTAATGTTATAAATTCTACATCACAGTTCTGATATCGAATTATTATTATTTTAGTAAATGGAATTTCACAAAAATTTTATTTTCAGCCGAATTGAAAAGCTTATAAAATCAGTCGGGCATAATTGCAAAACTTGAAGCTTAGGTTTTTGACCAGACATATTTACTAGTAGTTTATAAATCCCCGCCATTTTTAAATTTTTATCAATAAATGAGTGAACGCAATCCAATTCCTACATATTCGAATATTCTGTTTCTAAATTTTTTTGTGTAATTTCTAAAATATTTACTTGTGACTTCCGAAATATCATATTTCCGGTAGAATTCACTTTGTTTTAAACAATAATTTTTTAGACCCCATGAATCACTTCACATTTTCAATTTATTCAATTTAGAATAATCCATTATTAGTTAACCAACAATCCTACCATTGTTGACTTCTGACCAAATTGCACAGTAAGTAGTGGTTCTTGTATCGGCGAGTATTAATGTGGCAGTCAAATTGTTAAACGTTCAATTTGCTTTTGTAATGAAAGCTTATGCGTAACCTTTTGGTAGACTAATGAACTATGGATATATTGGATTTTATGACTAATGAACTATGGATATGAAACAAATATGTTAAAAAATTTTATTTGAAATGATCCATTTGTATTTTATACTAACACTGCAGTGCATACGATGAATTGATATGGATCAAAGCAGTACTGGTATAAAACTAAATTTTTATTTATCCACCTAATTTACAAAAATGTATTACGTCGTTAAAAATCTATATGCACGTGTATAAATGGAGTATTTAATATAATTTTTTTATATTGTGACCATGAGAATGTTCTTGGATCAAATTAGTATGATTATTTTATTTTCGTAAAAATATATCGAATTTTGATCCATACGCCACTGTTTTTGAATATGGATCAAAATGCATTACAAAAAAAAGGATATAAATCAAACTGACATCTAAATATCTCTTAAGCCGCGAAAGATAGACGTGAATTGACACTTGAATTGTAAATTTGTAATATTATAGTTTTACGTTTCTGTTCAATTTCATATTAAAATATATATAGAACCTAAAGTAGTTCTTTACAGCTAACAATATTTTAATTTTATCTTACAGACAATTTACTGAGGCTGTGACCAACATATTTATGAGTTAAACTGAAAATTTTAACACAAAAAAAACCTTAAAATCAAATTTAATAATTATTGCACAATAGATTTAAGGTAACATTTATAGCAAAATTAATATATTTATACATAATTAAATATAACTACTGTTTATGAAATTGAAATACTGCAATATATTGATAAGATTCACTAATAAAATATAAAATAAAATTTATAAACATTTTTTAGTTAAATAGATAATTTCGAAATTTACGAAATTTAAATTCAGATGTACAATCAAAATAAATATTATATAAAAAAAAGCAGTATACAATGAACAATATTAAAAAATCAGAATACAATGAAGTGATCATTCTTATAAAATTACGCTGCACATAATAAAACATGAAAGTTATATTTTGTGTCAAAAACTGTTTTAAAAAAAAAAATAGTAATTTTGCCTAATATAATTAAGGTACGTCAACAATTTATTGTTATATTTTTATAAACCTATATTATCATAACAACAATCTTCACAAAAACAAATCAATGAAAATTTTCAAATATGACATAAGAAAAATATCAAAATATTCACACTAGAAAATGTGTAAGTGACGTAATGATAATTAAAAATGTACAATCTTCAAAAAATATAAAAAAAGGTAATTTCCGTAATGAAAGTACGCAGTGAGAGTTGAGAGAAAAAAATTCTTTCGTTAATTTCATAACATAAATATGCAATAAAATACATTTTACCAATAATTTATTTTCGATATTAACAAATTGTAATAATAGTTACAAAAATATATAAAATATCCGAATCCGATTAATTAGCGCAACAATAATTTTTTTTTTAGCTTTTATTGTGTATAAAGATTACAGATACATATTTTCTTATTACTTCATACTTTCTTGTTATCATTATCGAAATAATTATTACACCTTTCAAAATAATAAACAAAAAAATATAGTATTATAAAAAAAAAAAACATATTTTTTTCATTACTCTTCTTATAACAAATATTCACCTGTTTTTTTTTTTTTTGGTTTTTTTTATTGTTTTGTATTTCCGATTTTACAATCAAACTAGAAATTGATTAATGACCCAAAGGTTTGTTGTTAATAAATTGTCCAAAAATTTAAAAAAAAAATTTTTTTTTTATTTACTTTAAAACAAAAAATGTAAAAAAATAGAAAAAAAAATAAAAAAAAAAATATAAACAAAAAATCTAATTATAACTGCTACCAAAATTAACGGTATTAGATAACGTTTCTTTTGCTATCGGATTTGATAACTTCACACCATTTATTATGTATAGTAAATTGTGTAGTATTATCAGGATTGGCAGTAGTAATTGCAGCAAAGACCAATTTGAAGCCCTTTGAAAGAATAAGAGGGCAAGGTTTCATGATTTTACCGGCTCTAATATTAGTAGTTATTATTATAATTATTTTGATATTAACTCAAATTATTTTACTTGTGGCTCATATTGCAAAAAAAATTAGTTCGATTAGTTACAGTGGCTTACTTTAGTGGCTTAGATGATCATCAACCGATACTGGTAAGCTTAATAATTTTTTTACGGTAACTAGACAATAGCTATGAAAAAATGCTTTCAGATTTTCAAAGTGAATCTTAATTATTAGAAGCACGTTATCACATCTCACAGTCGCTTAAGATGGGTGTGATTTTTGAAGTTGAACTATATTGATTTTACGAGCTAATGTTAATACTATAAAAAATTTCTTCAATTTTGTAGAACAGAATGTACGAAATATTTTACATGACTTAAAATTTGTTAATCCATGATTTAACAGTCCATTCATAATTCTTATTTTTGTAAAATATGAATTTTATAATTAGCTAAAATGACCAAGGGATTTTTAAATCAAGATATATTTTCTCTAGAAAATATAAACAATAAGACCGATATAACAAACTTAATATAAACAAACTTAATATACCTAGTGTTTAAAGATATCGAGGGTGCTCCACCGATTGGTGATATTTTAAACATCCGTAAAGGACCGGAAAAAGGCTTTTAAAGTTCAAAATTTACATTAATACAAATACACATTATGAATGAAAAAACATTATAAAGAATGTTTCAACGGTTTAACAATATGAATTTTGAAAATCGAAGAGTGAGGAGGACTAAATCACAAACTGTAAAAATGTGATGGTGTATTCATCGAGCAATTTTTTTATACTAATGATTAGATCTGATTTACAAAATACAGTATATTTTTTTAATACTTCAATACTTAATCCTATCAATATTATTTGTACTTGTTATGCTATTTGTATTTAAAACTAAAAATGATATTTACATCACACAAGCATAATATTATTTTATAATTTTAGGATGTTATAGCAAATCTAATTAATGATCTAAGTGCATAAAAATTACTCATGATGTAAAGATCATTTTCATTATTGTCATTTGGCTGTGTCAACTATATTCTAACTGTTCCTGTGTTATGCTACACTACATCAATTTTATGCACCTACTCATACTCATCACTGCTAAATTTACTTAAACTTTTTATAGATAAATAAAATAAAAATAAATAATTTATTATTAAATATATTCTGACATAGATTTTGGTAAAAAATCTTCTAGTCTAATTGATAGTAACTTCACAGGAAAAAAATACAATCTCATGATGTGATATACAATCCAGGAAAGTTCAAATTACAAAATTTGTATCTTGGGGTGTATTATAATTGGTGCAAATGACAATTCAAAATCGTAAGCTATATACGATTACATAAAGAGGTAACAAAAAACTAAGTAAAAAATAATTATTTACCGAAACTGAAACCCAGCATAAGAATAAAAATTTATTCGAGCTAAATAGAATCCCCTAAGCACCCCTTAAAATATGTAAAACAAAATAACAAAAAAAAAATGATACAACATTGTACAACATTGTGATGACATGACATGAAATATAAAATATTTTTTAAAAGTAATATTAATTATTGAGTAGCTTAAGGCTAGGCGCAGACATGCAATTTTTAGTTTTGCAAATGTTTGAATGGAAGTTGGGACACATAAAACCAGTTGCAGGTACACGCGCTCTCATATAAAAAACTAATGAAATACAAATGTGCAATCAAACACTTGCAAAATTAAAATTGGATGTCTGCGTCTAGCCTAACCCTCTTCAATTTTATTGTAACTTCCCCAACCCTGATTTTCATTATTTATTTTTTTTCTATTTTGTAAATTAATGATATTTTAGAAAATTTTGACAAATTTCATTGATGATATTTTCCATTATAAATATTTAATTTTAATACCTTCCCACGTCAGTTACCATTTATGAAACTACGGATCACATCTGATGACCTATGCATTTCAACAATTAAGATGGATTATATTATATAGATATATAGATATATATATATATATAATTCAAAAATATTATAGTGATTGTTAACAATGAATGAAATTAGAAATATTTTTGAAGATGAGTTATATTATAAATAAGTTTTATACGCCACCGCCACAAAGATTAAACCGAGAAATTAACGTAATAAGATTTTAAATTAAAAAGAAAAAAATTAAAATAGGATAGTAGTGTTAAGAAAATATTTTTTGTAAAATTATTACTATTATTGTTTTTCTTTTATCAAAATAAATGAAATGATTGAGTGAGATTATTTTAACCCTGATATTCTGCTCTAATTATTCAAAAACAAAACTAGAAAAACAGATTCAAGGTCTCCTACTACTAATTTAATTTTTAATTTGCAATATTATATGAAATATTTTTTTTACGCATCATCATTACAATTGATTTAAAATTAAGGTGAACTTTGACAGAGCATTTTATCTGATGATAATAAGAGCAATAATTGTATTAACAATCTTGTTCTTTTTTTCTGTTTATTTTTCAAGATATGCTAAAATATAATATATTTAAATAAACTTGAGATATTCAGATTTGAAAATAAAAAAAAAAAAATAATATTTTTTTTGTTTAAATGAAATTTTTAGAACCCCATGCAGTTTTTTTAATTTATATTTTGAGTTATGTAAGTTAATAAATTCGATCGCAGCGGGAAATATTGAATACAAATCAACAAATTGTCTATTAACTTATAATATGTATATGTATGTAGGTAATTTAAAATATCATCAAGGTTATTAAAATTGAATTAAAATTAATGTCAATTATAAATATGACAATACAAGATTATAAATTAGAAAATTTTAATAAATATTTTTTTATTTTATTTTATTACTAATTTTATGATTATTTTAAGGAACGTGTATAATTTCCTCATTATTTTGTCATCAAAATCAATTTTTTTTTCTATTGATTATTATTTATTTTTTGTTTTTGTATACTTCAGACTGACCACTTTCTTGCAGAGCTCAATTAGTTGTTTTTAAAAAAAAAAATTTTCTTTTTGTAACTGTTTTTAAACAGATTTTTTTATTTATTTATTAAAAGTAGGTAATTAGTTTATTGTTTTAGTGTTTATAACCTTTTATTCAATGCTTTTTTGTTTGAAACTCATCTATAATCATTTGATTCGCAGGTGACTGACTGACATCATGTTATACTTTAACTTTTATATTTGATTTCTGCTGGCAAGTCGTTGTACAATATCGATGCAGAAACTTTAATGCTCTGATATAATAATCGGTGGATAGTGATAGATAATAATTATAAATGTGATATAATAATAGATAATAATTCGTTATACATAATAATAATTTTTCAAATTGTTTAAATTTTTCTTTATATTATTATTATTAACTTTTAGAGTATTCAAACTAAACAAAACAGTTGAAAATATTTTGAAATAAGACCAAAAATGGAATTATAAAGCAAGTTTTTGATATTGGTAATTTTGAAATTTTTAACGATCTAACATTTCTAATGTTGTACGTTGCTAATATCATCTAATGTTGTATCGCAAGGCAAAAATCAATTTACTGATATGATACGCATAAATATCAAGACATATATGAAATTTTCATCAAAATTAATCAAAAAATTTCATTAGTAATGGCCGGGGTCAAAGAGAATAAAGTCATCGTGATTACCTTTTTGCCTTTTTGCTTTATTTCTCTTAGTATTCATATAAATACTATAAAATATTTGTGTTGTGTTGATTTAATTGTAACTGATAAACATAAAGGACTGAATTTTCTTTATTCTTTCAAAATTTTACATTTGTATTGTATGCAACCGAAACTAAGCTATACCAATATAAGACATAAAGTTAATCTGGTAACTAATTAAACAAAATGCAACTATTCTATTTAAGAAGGCTTAGTTCCTGACAATAGTAGTAGTTTTTCCACATTTAATGAGTAGATAAGCCAGTAATTTGTTAAAATAAATACTCGAATTATTGTAGATATTGTAGTGTAAAACTGCAGTACCGTACTTAATTAAGCACGAAAAGGTGATTCTACCTAACTTACTGACAAGATCATAAAAAAATTAAAAAAAAATTATGTATGGATGAGTAATAGCAAAAAAAGGTACCTTTCCAATAATATATAAATAATGGGGGGATTTTATGGTAAAATCTTGAGGTATTTGGTTTTTCAAGAAAGAAAATAAAGATTGTTTTTTTTTTTCAAAATTTTTTACTTTGAGCTACAATATCTCCATAACGGCAGCACCAATCATCATCAAGTAAATGTTATAATATGCTCCAGACCGTTATCTTTCTATAATATATAACAGAATATATGAATATATATTTAATGGATCAACAGATATAACGGTTTTTATACAAAAACATCAAGCCAACAAGGATACTTTCAAATGTCCTTTTCGTCCTTAAAGGATAAGATGAGCCACTAAAAATATATATTTTTGGAAATCTATCAATTCCAGCTATCCTTTGATATGGTCATTAAGTACTATGCCGATACAACATCTCCCTCAGAGTCCCAATTTTTTCCTTCATTATTTTCGAATTGCACATCTTAATATTTTTTTGTTAGGGTGAAAAATTATTACAGTAAACATTTTGATTTTTTGTCCTATTTATTCTAATTCTTATGAAACCATTTCATAACCGATTTTTATTACTATTCTTTTAAATGAAATGATAGATATTTAAAAGAAGATGTAGCGAATTCAAATATTTTTCAAACTTTATTAATTTTGAATTAGAAATTTCAATTTGAATTTTACCTCATGTATAAGTATATACATACATCTTGACATACAAAAATTTTAATTTATCAATTTGTCGTAACTCATCCATGTACATAGTTTCTATTTTTTATTGACAGAATTAAATTCAAATTTGATTTTTTTTTTTAATTAAATACACAAATATGGTTGTTGTCTAAGATAAATCAATGAAACAAAATTAAAGTACCATCAATAATAAATTTAAATTAATAATGAAATTATAATATCATTATAATTTATAATTAAATTGGGTACCATTTTTTATGAAACTTCTCCAATTTCGAAGAGCGGAATAATAGTTAAATATTCATTGATAAAAATTTATTTTTTAAAATAACGACATGGAAAATGTAATAAAGCATAGTTTTATTACTTATATTTTGTTATGGTCTTGTCTCTGCTCACGGGTTTCATAGCTCTTGAGCATTTCATCTTTTTAGACAAAAATGGTTACATTCAAAACCAAAATCATAATATGTCCCTATGCTATTTCATTATAGTGGACGAGTAAAAAAATTGAATACAATCCAGGCAATGTCGATAGAGATAATGTGATATACAACATGTCTATACCGGATAAAGACAAAACTATAAAGAATAATCATTGGTGGTCTACAGTTAAACGTTTGTAAAATAATAAAATTTAATAAAAGTAAGTTAAAATAACTGAATAAATTTGTAAATTCTTTAGATTGTAATTTTAATTTAGGTAGTTTAAGGAGTAGGTGTAAGTTAGGTTAGGACGTTTTTATTAGAATACACATATTAACATTGTGTCATATTTTACAATGAATTAAATTGAAGATTAGATACATATACCAATTTAAGTATGGTTACATTTAAAAACTACACCTGTACTAGTGAATCACCTTTGCAATTGCACAGAAGCAGTTCTTTCAGGCACGATTTTCTATAAAGAGCAGTATTTGTTCTGGTATAATTTTAGTTGTTTTCTGAATCGCTTGATTATTGAATACATATATAATGAAATTAAAGTATAATACCTAATACTTTATGACGAAATTAATACTAATTTCAATATAACTTAACACAATAAAATCCCATTACTCTCAACGTAGTAGATTGATGTATTTTAATTCGTTTATATAATCAAAAACGTTTGTAGTCACAATTCTGTTATAGCAATAGTCAACAATTTGTTTGAAAGAAAGTAATAAACTTCATAAGTTCGTACAATCGATATATAAGTGCAACTTTTGCAATAAAACAAAAAAATAAGTCAAAAGTGAATTATTTTATTAAAAAACTGACTTATATATTGTCTTTTTCTGTTCTTTATTATAAATATGTATATATAAATATGAATAAAATAAAGTTTAAAATTGTAATACGAAAGATATTTTATTGAATTTGATTTTGTTTATAAAGATGCAATGTTTTTTTTTACTGCACTAGTCACAAAACGGTAATAGTCAGAAATATTACTGAAATTTAGTGAATTTACCGAATGACTATAACCGTGTTTTACTGCACATATTTTTTTTAATGATAACAGAAGCAAATGAACTAACATTTATTATATAAGTTTTGAAGAGAATGATCTGATCTGATTTTTGTTTTCAATTTTTGTTTGTGTTTTTGTACTTTTTTCTATAAGCTTGTGTGTCTATTTAAAGTGACAGAATTTCTATGAAACCTTTTAAAAATTGTCTGTAATTGAAATTTATTTGATTCACATTTACAGATGTCGCTCAAATTGGAAATAACCGTCATTTATTTGCAACTATGGTGCAACTATTTGAAATGTTTTAAGTATTCAGCACTAAGAACTTGCTAAAATTTTAATATTTTTGTGGTGTAATTTACTATTGAGCTATTCTTGATCTTTTACTCACCACATCGTTCATCTTGTGTATTATACATAAGATTATAAGAAGACTATTAAATTATATTAAAAAAAAAATTCTTTTTTAAATTTTGAACATTTAAAAATCAGAAGAATATGTGTTGTTAACTTTTTTTGTAGGTTAAGGGTAGAATAAGATTGTACATAATATAATCATTAAAATAAAAATGTTATAGTCTTGTAATTTTAATTTTATTAAATTATTTAGTTTTAAATCATAGAATTACAAAATGTATATTGTTTTTTTTCTATATATTTCTTAACAAAATATGCAATTTTTCCCGACACCATATTTTGTTCATCTTCTTCCAGAAATAATAATGCTAATAACTTTCAGTTGCCTTTATTCAATTCAATTTTTCCAAATTTTTTTTTTTTTATCGTATTTTATTACGTATATATAAATATTTTAACATACGCATTGGCCATAAGTAAATCACTTCATTATTACATATTTATATCAGTTCTCTGCCGACCTAACTTTCTCTCTAAAATTCAAATGTAATTTGGATATTATTTTATAGAATAATCAAATAATTAAATAAAAATTATCGAATAACAAAAGAAATAAAATAAAATTTGCAAAAAAAAAACGTAATATTTTTCATTGATCATTCGATTCCAACATCATCAATAATTTTTACCAGTACTTAATGTTATTCATTCTTTTTTTTTTATTGTTCTTTTACGTTTTTAATATTTTAAAATTACTGACCACACCTAATAATTTTTTGATTAGAGAGTATACATTAAATTCTGCCTTTCAAAGTTTCAAACTACTTTTTTTTATTTACTTTTGTTTTTTTTTTATTTTTTTTTTATTTTTTTAATAATAATAACGAGTTGTTTTAAGCTAGTAAATCATGATCATAACTTAAAACAAAACAGAAATACAATTTTTTGTTTTATTTTTGCGATTCACTTCACATTTATGCAAATTTTTGTTTTATCAATTTAAAAAATAAAAACAAAATACAATTTTAATAATCTAAATAAAAAACTAGACTCCTCCAATTCGCATTTTTTATTTTAATTAATAAGCTAAAATTTGTTTCCAATTGTTTATTTTAGAATTATATAAAAATAAGTTCAGGTTGTTTTAAATTGCTTAAATAAAAAGATTTTGAATTATGAAGAGGGAAGGCGCGCATCAAAACTATATGACAAAAAAAAGATTTCACAAATCATTAGATTTTCCCGCCTATTTTTATTTTTGTGTTTTTAATTTTGTAAAATTATTCAATTAAATTTGAAATAATAAGAAAAATAAAAATATAAGAGTAATAAGTGGTCAATGAATAATAAAACTTGATTCATTAATGAAAGAAAGTCGATATTTTCGAGAATGGTAATTTAATTTGGTTCATATAGTCGTGATACAAAAACTTAAAGGTATTAGGATGGTTTTTTGTTTTTAAAATTTTTTACGAAATATTTCAATTTTTCAAAGTTTTTATATGTACTTTATTTTATTGTTATAGTTTTTAGAATATTCATTAAAACCAGCAAAATATTCAAACAAACGCACATCAGCCAAACAGTCTGTAATACATCAAATCGTTTTGCTAAATCCCGTAACCCCATTTGAACTATTCCCGGAACAATTAAAATTAGAGTGTTAAACTCACACACAGCACACCTAGGGTACACCCTTCCAGTTTCAACCCATAAACACATATACACCAGAACCATCGACATGTATTCATTTTCCGGAATGCTTCACAATAAAATTTATGCTCACAGAATGCCCATCTAGCAATCCAATCATATCCCAATACATGTAACCACTTAGTAATAATCTATTCAATTCCTAAACAAATCCCATATATCCATAATAAAAAAATCTTCTTCAACCGAAACCATGTCTAGGATGAAATTAAGCGAACCAACAACATCAAATACACTATTGTAATACACAAAAACAAGTGGTACCACTATAATAATTGTCATTTTACTTTCACACTACATTGTTGGAAAGAAATCTGTAGGTAAGTAGGTAGAAGTGACCACTCCAGTTGCTTCTAGAAAATCATTTAGCTCTTAATTGTACTTTTTTGATACCACGACTCTATTTACCTATTTGTTGTTGTTTAAAGAGATCACTTTTTTGTTGTTGTTTTAGGGATCACTAAATAATAAAGCCACCCTTGTGCGATTGCGAACGTTGATTAGATCTTCAAGAACGTTGATTAGATCTTCTAACCTATATTGTTAGGAAAACCCTTAACTAAAGTCCGAAGTTTGACTCTAGCTAATACTGGACAGCAGTTGCAAAAGAAGTATTGTATCCAAGCTGTTGAAAATTTCATTGATTCAAAATAAATTTGGCTTGTTAAATAACGTTGTGCCATTTGATTTTTAATGATAATCAAATCCTTTTTACCAAAATAAATTTCAAAAAATAATTCAAAACATTTTTTTTACCACATGATTGTGCCATGAGCGTCATTCGAACATGAGTTACTTTGATTAGTAGTAAAATGATAAAATCACTACAAAATATCGGTTGGCATTATTAATCTAATCGTTATTAATTCTGATTTTTTCTGCTCGTATAATTGGGATAGTAAAAATTTCTTGGTAAACAGATGTAAGCATTTTATTTTTAATAAAATCAATTTCTGTAAAAAAATTGCCACAAATATTAAATGTCAAAAGCCAAAATACACCATTACTTGCATTGCACTGCAATTAGTGGTATAAACAGAATTGGAGCGACTAACGACAGATACAGCTAGTGGCGATAAATACATCGCTGGCATAAACACGATTGCAGATACAAAGTAGAGCTACAAAAATAGTTCATTTAGCAAAAATTTACTAAATTTATTAATTTTTCCTCAAAAGCCATTTTAAAGAATGTAAAAGAAAACAGTACTTTTAATATTTCAATGTTGTTGGAAATTGTTTTAATTGGAATATGTTCAATCATATGCTACCAAAAACAGCTGGGGGACGGATACATAAATATAATTTTTTCTAATATGTATCCGTCGCCCAGCTATAGTATCCGCAATTGTGTTTATGTGCATACAAAATGTATGGGGCTATTTTTTTTTTGATAGAAGTTGTAGCTGTCGCTAGTCGCCAATTCTGTTTATACTACAAATTAAACCAAAAGCATTTTCATCAACATTGCCAAACTTATGTTGCTTGCTCTTCAAATGTTTTTGCATTTAATATTAATTTGACATTTCCGATTACACCTTTATTCAAATAATAATTTGAACTTAACTGTCTATTACTAGTAAGATTACATAATAACCACTACACCAGTTGCCACTTCTAGTGGAGACAAGCACCAATCATTTTCAAAGGAAAGAATGAATATTTCAAAAATTATATTTTTATTCATTTATTTTTTATTTTATTCAATTTTTGAACTCAAGAGAGCTAAAGTTCGTATAGAGTATTCTACAATTAAAATTAAATCCGTACAAAATTCAGTGCAATATAGTATTTAATTCTAACTAAGACTAATAAGAAGGAAACAATGTACATCTAAAATTAAAACTAAACATAATTATATAAAATGAACATTATAAAAACTGAAAACTGTTTTTGTAGTTGTTTTTTTATTATTTTTTTTTAAATTTTACAATGGCTTTCATTCTTTTTTTTATTTATTAAATTTTACATCAAATACTGTAACAATTATTACCCATTGTGTTTCTACCTTTAACTAAATCACTATTTCTTAACATTTATTATTTTATGAAACAATTCTACGCAAATTTACAAAAACCAATTGATCGAATCAAATCAGTTCATCCAATTGGAAATCAGATTATCAAATTGATCGATCTAAATTAAATTGATTGCGGTTATGATGAATAAACAATATAATTTTGATTCGCAATCACGTTTATTTGAAGAAAGTTTTGCGGTAACTGTTATTAAGAATTTTTACAATTCAAATAATAATTCGTTAATTCGTTTTTTTTTTACATTTGTTTAATATGAAAACGTGACGCTCCCAATAATCAAATCATTACCATAATTTATTTATACCGCAATACAAGAACTGTCCAAAATATTGATGATTATAAATGAATTATTCATTTCTTTGTATACAAACATATCCATTTCAGTGTCTACACTAATTATTATGTCATTTATTGTCATAATAAAAAACACATAACTATCAAAAAACAATGAATGCCTCTGAAAAAATTAGTTAAAAAAAAAAAAACCAATGAAAATTAAATTAATTTTTTTCGAATAGAGGATAATTAATTTAAAAAAATATATATATATATTTTTTTAATTAGGTATCTATTATTTTATCATTTTCCTTAAATAAAATACAGGATTTAATCCAAAAATAATCATAGATTGTTCATAATTAAAATATTTAAATTATTTAAAATTATAATTTGACAATAAAGAAGTTATTTTTATAGAGATAAATGCATATGACACAAATTTTAAATTAATTGCAGAAAAAGATATAGAAGATGTCTTGATTAATTGTCACGGATTCTATTTTTTTTCTATCTCTATATTGGAGTTAGATTTTGATGTGGTGAATAAAAAACTGGATTCAAATTTTTTTTCTATTTGTTTTTTAATCAAAAAAATTTAGTTCTAAAAACTTGTTAATATATCTTCAATCGAATTCTATTGTTTTAAGATTACGTTAACTAGGATATTTTATTGTTAGATATACTTAATACTACATATATTATGAATTGTGATCTAATCAATTTATTAATTGATTATAGAATAATTATGCAATAAATTGGAAGTTATTATATTGTTTCCTGAACATGATGAAAATGAAATTTTTCTAAACTATTGTTTTGAAATTTTTAAATAATTTATAAGCTTTGATTTATAGCTACATTTTAAGGAGTTATTGATGAAAGGTATCAAATATGTGTTTTTAATGAAATAATAAAATCATCATACATCATGTCAGAAAAATAGAAAATAAATAAATATCTTGAAATCGGTGAAAAATCCAAACAATATTGAATCATAATCGTTGAATCAAATCGAAAAGCTGTTTATCAAAAAACGCAAATTAAATTTGTTATCAAAAATTTTGCATCCTGATTGTCAATTTGGATATCGTTAAAAACATTCAACAACCACACTGATTGGTTAAAAAAAAAAAAATAAAACGAGTGAGATTTAAAGATCAATCGTGATTGTCATTTACTCCTGATTGTCAGCTTGGATATCGTTATATATAAACATTCAACAACTAATACCGATTGGTTAAAAAAAATAAAATAAAAACAGTGAGATTTAGAGGTCAATCGTTATTGTCAGTTGTTTGTGTATTGACAACTGAGAAAATTTATCAGAAATAGTATCGTTGTACAGTGACAAAAATTTTCGCATTTAGACTTGGCTGAAGCTTTTGAAACGTACTTCTGCAGTAATTTCTGAATTTTACTTCACAATCTCTACTAAGCGAGTTATTTGCCTTTTGCTACTGACTACAGCTGCACGTCAAGTACAGCGGAAACGTCAGCTGCACGTCAAGTGCGCAAAAGCGTCTAACGTCAAAAATTAACATTTACAAAATTTAAGCATTTGACGATTGCTTGCAAACTTTAATTTTTACAATTTCAGCTAGGTACTCTAGGTAAAAAAATCTTTTATTAATTTTGTAACAAATAATTTTTTTAAAAATATTTTTTTTTTAATTTTCTGTATATCTATTTTTAAAAACGGCACAATTGCTTTTGTTTTATGATGTTACGATTTGCAAATGACATTTTCTGTCAGATGATTATTGTTTTTGTTTATTTTCGATTAGCTGACAAAACCAGTCACCATCGGTCTGCAATAAATGTAAATGATTTTAGGTTGTTGCGGTTTACGTTACAGTTTAACACTGCAAAGTCATTTGATTTGCAGTGTTAAACTGACACAGCTAACTGTTGTGCAGCTGACATTTCCGATTACAGATAACCAATTTTAACATTTACGATATCAATTTATCAGTGACATTTATAAAATTTATAATCGATCAGAAAACGGATAGTTTGACAATCACGATAGCACATATTAGAATTTCGAAAACTCGTCATAAATAGCTGACAACCACGATTAACCTGTTAAAGAGGTGTTGGTGCTTTTTACACAGTTGACAATCTTAAAAATCTATTGTACTATATATAATTTTCTGTATTTTGAAGACATGGTAAATATCGATAAACACCGTGCATAACTTGGAAAAATTACAAAGATTTTTAATTGAAACATATTTCAATTTATTAAAATATATATTTTTTTTTTTGATTAATTTACCTAGATATTACAGAGATGATAAAATTTTTCTTTTCAATAGAAAGTAAAATATTATTATAGGTAACCCCAATTATTGTGACACATTTTTTAATTAACACAATCATGACAAATTTGATATCTTTTTTTTGTTATCAAAATTAGTTTGATATTTTTATAACAGTAAATAAAAAATAAAATTACAAATTTAATATTATGTATCTAGATAATACTGCAATACAATTTAAATAAACTTTAAAATGTTGCTCAATATAGAATTCACCACACCACAGCTCATTCTGTTATATTTTTTTTTGTGACCGCATAATAAATTAAAGAAAAAATATCTTGTCTGGTAATTGGTTATTAAATTTAATTTTCTATGCTTTTGAATACAATTCGTTTATTTAATAGTCGTATGATAATTCAGGTAAATAAGGAAAATAATTTTCCAACCAGTTGATGACACAGAATGGTTGCAAAATTAATATATAAGAGTTAAATTAATTTTTGTCTAAAAAACCTATGATATTGTCTTTTGTTCTATGAGCTTGATCTGTAAATAAATCTGATAATTTTAACATTTTAATTTTCATGTCTACTTACTCTCGCGAGCGAGCGTATATGTTATTCAATTTGACATGATATTATTTTCATACAACATTTTGATTGTGTAGAAACCAGTTCGTTTAACGTTAAATTTTTTTTAATTAAGTATAAAAAAGCTTGAGCATACCCCTCACTTAGAGAACTCACATTATTTTATTTTATTTATTTATTACGTTTAAAGCAAACATATGACAAAAAGTTAGTCTAATAAAGAATTAAATACAACTTCCATAGAA
Organism: Argyra leucocephala; assembly: GCA_963942445.1. NCBI lineage: Eukaryota > Metazoa > Arthropoda > Insecta > Diptera > Dolichopodidae > Argyra > Argyra leucocephala. The sequence continues at coordinate 162,225,279 of OZ012678.1, forward strand.
CTTATTTATTACATATATTTATTATAGCAGTTATATGAATACAATTCAATCAACTTTACTGTCTAATAGAATGTTTCCACAATTTGTCTTTAGATTGTGAATTAGAAGGTACAAAGTCTTATTAGCAGTTACAATAATTAATAATTGGAGTCTTATACTAATTCGACCACTGTAAAAATTGAACGTTTCTAGTCCAAAGATAAGCGTAGACTAAAACGTTTCATACAACCAGGATTTAATAACCAGGTTTACTTAAGTTTCCATAGGTATTCAAATTACATTACGATGAAAAGACCTTAGAATCGATACATGTGAACTACATCTCTCTATAATACCCAATACTCAATATCTATGTACACAAGATAGTGATACTGAAGAAGAAAAATATTATACAAATTTATATCATACACAAATGTCAATTCTGCGTCGGCTTAAATTAAGGAATTAAGTTATTTATACTGTTTCACTGACGTTGAAATTCTGTTCTCATCAATGTTTTCATCCCAACTAATGTCAAAAGCAGCTGTGTTAAGAAAATTATTTAATTTTTTTTGGAATGTTCCGATAAGTCATATGGAAAAAATATATTCAGTTTTATTTATATATTCAGAGCACTTCTATTCTACAATATGTCATTGCAAAATGTCAAAAAAATTGATACAAAATTGATAGCTCATCAGTTAAAATGGTCTATTAATGGACAATTAAATTATTGATAAGAACATTGATGTGTAAAAGGAGTGTCGAACTTAACATTTGATATTACGATATATAAATTTTAGCAATATTTTCGTGTCTTCATTAAATACTTTCTTTAATTAAAGCCAAATTCAATATTCAAAGTTATCCAGTTCAATGTCCAAATTTAAATGAAAAACTATGAATTATAAAATTCATTTGTGTCATTTATACCGCCCATGTATACCAAAATAATCAAAAATAATAAAATATTAAATTGGTATCGTAAAATTATAAACATGTTTCATATACATTTTGAAAATGTTTATAAACAAAAGAAATGATAAAGTCATAAAATTCTGTTTTGTTCTTCTGATTTATTTTTATAGTCTCATAATTTTAAATTAATATAAATTTTCATTATATTCCAAAAAAAGAAATGAAAATGAATCCACTTCAAAGTAAATTCGTTTATTTTAATTTATACGATAGTGTTTATTGGAAATATATATAGATATATATATTTAAAATAAATCTGCGAAATTAAACTCATAAAATTTTGGTTAATAATAATAAAATAAAAAAATAATGGAAGTTTATTGTTCGATTTAATTTTTGCATCAACATAATTTGAAAGCATGATTCAATATATTGGGTGTAGGTATAGGTAATGATGATTCAATATATATTGGGTTTTATTTTTCTGCTAGGACCGATCCAGATAGATCTTAGGTACATACAGTAAACGTATTCTGTAAATTTAAATCCAGTTAAACAACTTTAATTTGCTGAGAACTATTTGCTTCTTAACAATTATTATCGTATTCACGTAGATCAGTCTCATAATTTTATTATAAGGTTTTTTTTTATTATAATAAAAGTCAAATTTGTTTTAAAAAATATATTTGTTTGAGACTAATTAAAATTTATATTTATTAATTTTTGTATCTGAATTTCTATGATGATATTCCAATTCTTAAATTTATTTCAGTGTTTTGACGTATTATCTAGCTTTAGAAAACAATCACACAATGAATTATATAAAAGAGTTTAGACAACTTGTACTCACCCTGCAACATAAAAATGTTTAACTTATTTGGTTAATTTGCAAATTTGCAAAATCCATCTGTGAGATAGAGTGAGTTGAATAATAGTGTTAAATTAACGAATAATACAGAAATTATGCTTTGACATTTGTGAAAACTTTGAAAAGCCAAAAACCAATAAATGAAGCTTTGAAAGTCCATCCATCAGTTACTAAAAATTTCCAACATATTATTGTTATATGTTATGCCCACTCAAAAATGTCTCTAGATATTATACTTCCATCATTTACTTTTCGATCTAAGATATTGCCTTAAAAAAACGATTAATGTCATTTTTAGATATACGTAGAAATTGTTTCTGCCCTATAGTAATAGTTGTACAAAAACTAATATGGTATATATATTCACAAATAGGCGTAGATTGAAGGTGTAGTCTTATATTCTTTAGGTGTTGAAGTGTATTGACATGACTCAAACTGTTCTGTACTTTCAGTATTGTATTTTGGTTGTCATTATACTTTTTAAGTTTGCTATTTATAAAGTCAATACATCATACATCTCGAAAATGGTTAAAATAAAGACAATTATTCATAAATAAAAAATTTAAATTGAAACCAAATTTTAATTGAATTATTTTATGAATGTAGTTACAAGTGAAAAAAATAAAATTGCTTCTATAAATAAAACTCATGTGTAAACAAGCCGCTGTCACAATTCTACATCAAGTATACAACATCAAAAGTACAAGGGTGCGTTCACGAAGTCGTTGCACAAATTATTGTACATTTACATCTACTACACTTCTACACTTAATCATGCATACCCTATGTTGTTATTTTTTTCTTCAATCCTTCATTCACAATAATTATTTTTCCTGCAATAACCTTTTAACTCCTTTAACACCTTTCTTTTTTACCCACTTTATTTGTAGCGATCAATTCATTTTATAAAACTGTATTAATAATTCTGTTAATTTTCTGATGACACCATCATTGTATTTGAATACACAAAAAAAAACAAAATATGATAAAATGAAGATCGACAGACGGCAACTGTTAATATTATATGATGTTAGTACCTGTTGTGATGATTACTGTTGTGATTGCTACTTCTTTAATTATGGTTATTACCATATAATAATAATAATAATAATAACAATATTAAGTTAACAATATGGATGATTTTGCAATAATAAACTAAAAAGTCGTAACATAAATAAATTTAGAACATTTTAAATTAAATAATTTTAATAATAAAAAAAAAAAAAAAATCAGAAAAAAAAACAAAAAGGCAAAAACAAAAAATTAATCAATGAATACCATCGATTTGTTTAAGGCTATTTAAAAAGTCATAACAAAAAAAAATATAAAAAGAATTTTTATTATTATTATATTATTTTTAAAAAAAAATTGTGATAGTTTAAATTTTATTGGAAAAAAAAGAAAAAACAAACAAAAAAAAAATTAATTTTTACCTATTGTCATATAAACAAAAAAAAAGTAATTTTTTTATTTTTTGATGATGATGATTCTATAGAATTTTAGACATCCGTTTCAATTTTAACCATATTTATGATCTAATAAATGTCAAAAATTACAACTAAAGTTACTTTAAAATTATTTAAAATGAAAATATACAAAAAAAAAAAAACTAACATGAAATAATAACCAAAAAAAAAAAAAGAGTGCTTTTTTTATGATATGACCAATTTTAAAAACATTAAAAGTGAAATTAAAATATTTGAAATTGGATATTCAAGTTGAGATATTTAAATTTTATTACTCTCTAAATTTTGATGATAAATAAAAAATTGTAACAAAATTTGACATCATTTCATTTCAAGGACGTTAATTGTGATGCTTGACTCGCTGACGTCCTTAATACTTTTATTACATTTTTTTTTATCGTATACGATATTAGGTTTGGAAAAATAGCTCTGGTTGATTAACAACAAAAAAACTGATTTGCAATCATGGAAAACTTCTAAGTATTAATCTACGGTCACCCCATCACAATGTGGACCATTCCGTTCACTATCAGCTAGTGGCAATGAACAAAAGCCTGAAAAAAGAAGACAATACAATATAATGAACTAGATTAGATATTAACAATATTTTCAAAAATAAATATTATTTATAAAAAAAGTTAAGCACATTTAGATTAGGTTTTTTAATTAAGTTTTATGTTAGCATGAAAATAATTCAATAACGGTTTTTAATTGCCATTTTGTCTTTTACAAATTTAATTTATATCTAAATAGTTAAGCCATCGGGTCTAAATAAGTACAAATCAAAGGTGTAAATATTCTAGTAATATAATATCTTAAAATATATGAAATAAACCATATTGTAAAAATTACATGAAGGTAATAAAAATAAAATAATAATAATAAAATATATATAAATATTAAAATTAAAAAAATTGTAATACATCTTTACTCCAGATTGCGTATCTAAGAGCTACAACAATTATTGGCTCAGTTCAATCTCATCTACTTACCTATGAAAAATAATGCCATTATGAATAACACCCTGGTGTGTTGTACAAATTATGCATTGTAGAGCTAAACTTTGTCATTACTTTAATTGGAATTGTTATGTAAACATACAGTCCCAACCCAATACTGTTTCTTTTTTGCAACACATATTGTAATGTCATAAAAAATAAATTCAGTTTAAAACCAACCATTACTCGTTGTATTTGCTAAACTCAGTAATAAAAAATGTCTAAATAAATTTTTGATATTGAAATCTTCACTGATGGTCACATCAGTTGGTAATTTTTCTTTTATTATATTATATTTCACTATTATGTTTCACGTCTACTAAAGCCACAATTATAAAATATTTTTTTTTTTTATAAATTTCTTTTTTCAATTTCATTCTTCATTTCTTATACTTTTATTTAAGTTATACATAGTTATAACGTTAATATACATTCTTCTTTAATATACATTCATTCATTCACCGTTATACTTTTAATATAAATTCTTCTAATTTCACTATACAAACTGTTAATTTTCTATCTGATTCATTCACATTGTATTATCAGTACTAAATCAACAACCTTGAACCCAATATTGCAAATATTTAAATCCTTTATTCAAATCAATATTCATCTTATATAGTAAATGCACCTATATAACAAATTTAATAATATTCAGTGTTTCCAAAACTGTTTCCTTTGCTATATTTTATTTTGGTTCCTTCCTTAATAAAACGAACGGTGATAAAATAATAATAAAAAAAAAAATTGTCATTGTAATTAAATTAATAAAATAAAAATAAATTTAATTCAATATTATATATACATATACCCCATATATATATATATATATATATTTGCAAAAGGTTTTGCAATATTTTTAATTTATTTATACAATCTATAAAATTTATTATTAAAATTTCCGTTTTTCAAGTTATCATATATATCATATACATATTTATATAAAAAAAAATATTGTTTTCTTAATGTAAATTTATTAGAAATAAAAAAAAAAAAAATAAACAAAACCAAAATAAAAGAAACAAGAAAAAAAATGCCTAGAAATTTGCATCTTTTAGTTGTTAAAATTTCAATTTATCCATGTTTCTTAATCTTCGAATGGACATCTTTACCAAATAAATTTTGTGTTGTTTGTGTCAAGAACATCAAAGTTGATAATTTGTTACTACAGAAATTATGTAAAAATTTTATTTTTGATTTCTATTTATTCATTTATTTATTATTATTTTTTTTTTTGTTTTTTTTTTTTGTATCTTATTATTATTTACCATACAATATTAACAAATATCATACATAATATAAAATCTTGTAAAATTTATCATCAATAAAATAACATTTAATTGAATATTTTCCTAGGAAAAAAAAATAATCAAAACAAAAATTCAAAATCTAAATATTATTTTACTAGAAACAAGGTCAATCTGCAATATTGCATTCAACCACTATAATAATATAATAATATGTGGTGCGGGCGATGATGATGATGATGACGCGGCGTGCGGTTGGTTGCACAAAATTATTATAATGTCAATATAGAATTAAATGAAATTGCAAACTAAGCCACAGTTGGTGTTATTGAATTAAAAAAAAATAATAAAAATAAAAAAAAAAAATAATAAAATGTTATATTTGCTACTAAACTTGAATCTTAAAAACATTATAAAAGAGGCGCCAAACCTTACACAAATTGAAATCACCCACACTATCTCATATAAATGGCCAATATAGTAGACTTTATTTTTTTACAATTTTATATCTTAAATAAAAAAACAATGTCATTTTTTTGTCAATAGTAGAAAAACTAAATACCTATCTACCTTTATGGACTTAATTTTGATATTTTCAAATGTTTTTAGTTAATTTTTAATACAAAAATACAATTTTTTTTTTCTGCAAATTTAATTAATTTGAATGTGAAATTTTTTTTTTAAGAGATTTTGGAAATTTCCATTGAATCTATTTTGAATTGGAAATTAATAATTATGTTCATATCATTGCGATTAAATATTTAGTATTTAGGAAACTAGTTAATATTCCACTAGAAATAATAGACCAATTTTTAATAAAGTTTAATCATAAAATGGCAAATTTGAATTGTAATTAGAGCTATTTATTAATAATTATTAGTTTGAAAAGTAGTTTGTAAGCAAAATCTGTTAGGTTATTCCTGTAGATTGAAATGAAATAAATAAATAAAAAGATATCTAACACATTTTTTTTATTAATCTAGATGGCACAACAAAACTGATCACTATTTGACAAACCACAGTATTTTATTTCATTGTTCTTTGTTGTGGATAGCTGCTTATAATCCTGTTAAACAAAAATTCTGCCATCTTTGCTTGGATTTATCTCTGCGGCTTATGATTCTAAGTCATGCATCACATAAGCGTAGTGTTATTTATGTTTTTATTTTGTGAAATTATGGTATAAAAAATTTCGTAACAAAATTAAGTCAATTTGCCATTTTTGTTTTTGATACGATCGAATAACTCGAACCAGACCTAATTGTAGTTGTACAGAACATTTATAATATAAAACATCCAAATTCAGTCAAACTTTTATGTATTCAAATTTGTATAGTAACTCAACAATTTTTGATTAGTACTTAAGGTGCCTATTACACATCATTCTTTTCGTCAATCTATTCGTCCATATATTGACAATATATTGATGAAAAGAATGATGACCGATGACACATTAATCATGCACTCATCAATCTGTTTGTCCAAGTTTTGATATTTTGCAAGGACATACTGTGGAAGTGTTTTGAATATATTGATAATTTCGAAACATATATGAATATTGAAAATATAATTTCTGGAGGAATGTTTTTGACTCCGGTTTAAATTGAATTTTTAAAGTAAATGTTGTGTATAAAAAATTGTTTTTTTCACAATAATTGCTATAATTATTAAAATTAATATAAAAATTATTCCTTTTAGAATTACATTATAAATTAATATTATAACCTTATCTGAACATTACCAAAAAATAATATCTGAACATTCCCCAAAAAGCCATTTTTTTAATTCCGCTGATTTTGACAGCATGATTGATAGGAATTTTGCCTGCATGATTGATGAGAATAGAACTACCATCAATCACTTCTCATCAGCCAACGGTCAATCAACGGTCAATGATTGACAATATATTGACCAATGATTGACCATTGATTGATGTGTAATAGGGCCCTAAGAGTTAAAGTTAAGTTGAATAATAACTATTATCTGTAATTTAGAATGCAAAATAGTGCAAGAAGCCTAGAGAGAATGTATGTTTAAATTTTAGGCGAGGATTTATACATAATACTGGTTAGAAAAGTCATATTTCAAGATATAGAAGTACGAACGAACGATATACACAGAGTTTGAGCTTCATATAGACTCAATAATTTCTATAAAATACTATTTATAAGATAAAATAGTTAACGATATTTTCTCCAATTATAATTTTGATGTAGTCATTTGTAAAACAAATATTTTATATGCATATAATATATTTATATATTATGAAAATATAATGAATGCATATAATGAAATTTTAATATAGGTATAATACAATTTTCCTTAATAAATATTTCTGAATAACAAGTGATTAATAAATATGATTATTCTGAATTACAGATGACAAATATATAGATTGAAAAATTAAAAAAGCCCATTTTGGAAATCAATTTTCAATAATAGATTTTATTATTTTTCGGGAAATGTACTCTAGGTATTCTATTTGCAATTTTGTTTAGAAAATCGATGCAAATTACCAAAATTTATGAATGCTAAATTTATTTTTATTTTTAAAACTTCAAAAATATATTCGTACTCAAAAACAAAAATTAAGAAAAAAAAAAATCCTAAAAAAACTTTGGTTTTGTTTTTATACACCTGTTTTCAATTTCATAGATATTGAGAGGTGAAAATTAACAGCAATAAATTGTACGAACTACAGTTGACAATTTTATAATTTGTGTTTCACAATAATTTATTTAGTAAAATTGTAATGAAAATATGAAAAATTGTTACATACTTTATTTTATAAAGAAATGTACATGTATACCCTGAATTTTCAACATTTTGTAAAAGTAGGTATTTCTGAAAAATTACTGAATTTGTCGTAACAACTTAAGAATAAAGTTCTAAGTAATATTAATTATTATTTCTAATAAATTCTTAATATTTGGTATTAAAAAATGTATTTATTAAAACTAAAATATATTTCAAAATTAATTTTACTTAAATACATAGTTAGGGAAAAGCGTATAAAAATGACAATAAACGAAATGCAATACAATGTTATCGCTCATGCTATGAAAGCACATAATGATCATGACAAATACATTGTAAAAACTTCTGATGGCAGAAAAAACAACAACGCAATATGGAAGCACCTCTCTATGATTGTCTTAAATATCTTAGATACAGTAGGTTGTGACATTTCAATGACACTTAGACCTGCCAAAACTTACTTCGTAGCAAACACTAGCTAATTAATTTAATATTGCCGCTGAAGCGAGTGCAATTTGCTGTTGATCATTCCGATAATTTTCAATTTTTCAGTACGTGAACAAAGCATGGCTTGTTCGGTTTAAATTGCCTCAAAAATCTACAACAATATAAATTTATAATAGGAATAAGGATAGGAATAGGAGTATAATAGGAATACCTTTTTTTATGTACGTATAGGAAATTTAAAAAATTTACTCATGTTTATTCATTTCCAAATGATTCAAATTATCCCTTTTGATTGGTATTTCTACGATAAAATTTTCCTCTTTATCCCTTTCAAAAAATATTATTTTGTATCATTTTAATTTTAATTTTAATTTTAATTTTAATTTTAATTTTAATATAATTATATTTTAAATAACAATTAACTTAAATAACACTTATACACAATTATATTTTAAATAACACTCAACACTTTAAGAATTTACGAGAATATTTAATTGACAGCAATTTGTTTTATTCGCAATGGCAGCCCTGAAAACAAACCATTTCAACTTACGGTGCTGCGAAAATACATTTGAAACGTTTTTGAAATATATGAAATTGGAAACAAGATACACTCTAGATTGTATGTTCACTAAAACCTCACTAAAGTCTTATTTCATGACACTTTCAACTGTATGTTCTGTGCACTTCTATTGTAACATATAACACAAATTACCTCTCTAGTATTCCTGAATATTCCATTCTAATTTAATATAAGGTCAACTTCTAAACTACTTTTTTTCTAGATTACCTCCTTATCTATTATGACTATACAATATTGTTTATTACTTAATCCAAACGATCACGATTCAAATTTAAAGCATCGTAGCAAATAATAATAAATCTATAATGGTTTTAATCTTAAAAGTTAATATATTAATAAATAATTTTTTAATACTAATTTATTTGATAGTTTTTTAAATAAATCTCATTTAGTTCAGATATAGTCAGCCACTCATTCATTTACATTAAATTTACTTATCAAAATAAAAAAAAAAAAAAAAAAAAAGTTAAACGATGACTTACTTTATTTTGCGTAAAATTACTTGCATAAATGGCCACTATCAAATCATATACAAATAAATTTAAATCATTCATAAATTGTAATTAAATTTAATTTTTTTTTTTCAATGAATTTTTAAATATCTTTATTTTGTGATAAATTTACAGAATAACTTGTAACAAAATTTTGTTGCAATCTTCAAAAATTGAAAATATTTTGAATGTATTTCTATTAATTACAGTTTTAATGCGTTGCTGATATAATAGAGTTCTTTAACTCTAATGAAATAATATGCCGTATAATCTGGCAGGAATAAGTTGACCCAAAAAAGCGTTAAAGAGTGGATTGTATTATCTGGTATGAAACCGACCAATATAATAAAGCATATTTAATGAAACATTAAAATTATCATAATCTTCAATAGGCTTAGTGAATCCACAAACCATTGCATTTTATCTTTCAGAATTATATTTATTGAACAAAATTGTATATATGGCCATATTGTTATTTAAAAATTTTAGATAATATTCTTTAATGTGTAATAAAAAGTCTTTGTTGTTCTATTAGTCCCACTTCAGAAGTGTGGAAAGAGTTAAAAAAAAATAGTTTACGAACCAGTGTACACATATGAAAGGATTCTCAATAAAATGAAATGGTTTGTGAATTCACTAAGTATATTGCAGATTATGATTTTAATTTTTTAAAAGCATTAAATATGCTTTTTTATGCTGGTCGGTTTCATACCAGACACCACAATTCATTTTTTAAAGCCTTTGGGTCAACCTATTACCGCCAAATTGCACTGCATATAAATTTAATCAATCACTGTGATGTCCACCACGAAGAGGAATTTGTCAAATATAACATAGTTTTACCTACTTAGAATCATCAAGTCCCCTCTATCAAGAATTAACCCGCTGCTATTTTGTCAGGTGAAGTCTACACTCAAATCAACATTTATAACCCACTTTAACCTAATTTTTCTACAAATCAATCAAATATATTCTCATATACTCATTGTCTTCTAGCTCCATCAGTGGAAGATCTATTCTAGATAATTTAAATTTGAGAAGTTGGGTTATAGAAGATATATTTTTATAAATATTACGTGTAAAATTATTTGGTAACAACAATTTCATCCCAACCAACTCTGATTTGATTGTAATTTCTACAAAAATATTTCCAAATAATTCGACCTGTATAGGCGGAAACGATTTTTCGCTAACCTACTTATGGGTACTACACATCAGGTATGACAAAACAAATGATAATAAATGATATGAAGACAACGGATTTTTTTTATAAATTTAAAAATTATGATAAGGACATGTCATAGGTCTTTGAAATAAATTACGTGAAATTAAAATAAATTCGTTATTTTATAAAAGAAGCTGTTAGATACATTATTTATTTTCTACTAATAGTTTATAAATATTTTTTTTTCTATTTGTTAAATTATCATTGAAATTAATTCTCACAATCATGAAATATGGCTATGTCAACAGATTGAGCAACTTCTTTAACATTAGAGTATACAATTATCAAATAATAATTTTCAATTAATAATCATGTGAATTTGGTTCGGTTCATTTATCATCATCTTCATCATTATCATCATCATCATCAGCATCATTACTATGTATATATTTCTATTATTACCATTTGATATCACCATTGTGCATTACCAATACAAATTTAAATATGCGATAACTATACAACTTTGAAACAATATTTATTTTAAATATATTTTTAGTTACAGTACAAATTCCTTTGGGGGCCAATAAATTTAATTTTGTATATTAAAGATTAAAATCTATTACAGAAACTTCAGGTCATTAGCAATTAACAATTATTCCTCTTAGTTTGTTTTTGTTCGTGTCAGTTTGTTGGTTTGTTGTTATGTTTTTGTTATTTTTTTTTTATTGAAAATTTAAATTTTTTATATAACTATTCTATAATTGTTGCTACTACTTTAAAGTTAGCTAGTTAAAAGATGTACAGGATGATAATGATAATGATGATGATGATAATATTGATGGTGATGATGATTATTATGATGCTTACGCCTTCAATTGAATTAAGAAATATTTCAAAGTAAATAAAATTAAAAAAAAATTGTTTCGGGGTAATCAATGTAGAACGGCACACTGTTTTAGCGCCTAAAGCTAATTAAAAAAATTGCATATTAAAAAAATGTTACCGTGATAGTGCCGTGATAGTTGTTAAAATAACAAATTTAAGTATTTTATTACGTGAAAAATTATGGAATAAATTTTAAAATTGTTATTTGACCTTTAGAGTTAAAATTTCTTTTTGCCTGAGAATATTTGCCTTTTTTCATACATTGACAATTTCGTTACATAACAAAAAACTGACAAATTTTTATAAGATGACCAGAACTATATATGTAATATTTGAAATTAATATGTGGAAATGACAGAGATTTTAGAAGTTGGAACAATTTAATTGACCTTGATCAATATTTTTTGATTTTCAAATATTTGACATAGAGTCTGATTTAAATTAAATTCCGCAAATTCTTTAATTATAGAGCTTATATCATATTTTTTTGGTAATTGTCCTGCGAGAGAAACGTATCTCCATAATAACATGAATATATTATTATTACAGTGCAAAATTACATATTTGCGATAACTCTTCTTTACATCCACGCATTTATCTCAAAACTATTTTTTCTGTCAGATACGTCAACTTGATGAGTTAATACACCCAGGTGTAGTAGTACAACTATTTGAAAACTATTTATTCTCAATTATTCAAATGCTTAACCATGTACGATTTATTACTTACTTGTTCACTTACTTTCATGCCATAGCAGGATATCAAACTAGTCCTATATCTATATTAAAGAAAATTAATTTAAAATTGCAAGGTAACTAAAGTTGTCTAACCTAACCCTTGAGTTTGTATTTTAACTGATAAATAGTTTTGCATTGATTAACAATATTATAGTCATGAGTCATGAATGTCGTTCTGGCTTATTTAAGTAAATATTATTTTATAAAAGTATTAAGATAAACAATAAAAGTCCCTTTTTTCAATAAAAACATTTTTTTTCATAATTTCCTGAAATATTGGATTTCCCCTAAAAAATAAAAATAAAAACGAATCATACGAAAATGTTTGTCTGATATGAATGTGTTAAAATTCATGTTTGTACACCTAACTGAACCATTCTTGCATATAAATTCATATATATGAAATTGTGTATTCATATAATTTGGGTAAACACTTGAGGTGGTTAAAGTTTAGTGAATTGTGATTTAAATCAGAAAACAAAAAAAGTAAATTTGAAAAAAAAAAAATAACAAAATAAAAATGAAAGAAAAACAACAAATAAAAAAAATTCCATCCAGACCAGTTAAAATTTTCATCATGATTAACCATTACCAGACATAGTTTTCTGGCATAGTGACCAAGTAACCACAAATTTTATGATTTTTATGAAAATTTTTAGTTTTTGTTTTTTTTTTTCGTTTTCTTTTTTTTTTTTGTATTATTATTTAAAAAAAAGAAAACCCAAAAAATAAAATGAAAAATAGTCTTTTTATTACTTATGCGATTCTATGCACAGCATGATGCCTTAAAATGTCAGATGGTTATCTTGCATAAACATTATACTTTCGGATGCGATCAACTTCTCATAATTTTTGTCTTTAGATATTTTTGTGTGGTGAATAAAAACAATTATTTGCTATTGCATTGCAAATTTCAATGAATTGTAATTCAATTGTAAATTTTTATTTTCAATTGGAAATATGGAAATTTTGAATTAGAAATTTGTTGTTTTATATAAAAAAGGTTGATTGTTTTCTCAAAAAATTATTTTAATAATATTTTTTCTCTATTAATACCAGAGAAATTTGCAAATTTAAATATTTTTAAATTGAAACTATACCAATAATAATTGGGAATCAAAATTAAGTTATAATTTTCTCTAACAATCATTAGTGGCAAATACAGAAAAAATAAAATTATTATAAAAATATTTAATTCAATTTAAATTATATTATTGATATTGTAATATTTTCGAAAAAATTAATTTCTTTTAAATAAATGAAACAATTCACCAGGAAAAAAATTTATATCTTATTTTAAATTTGTTCGCCATAATTTGATCATTATTCATAATAGACTGATTAAATAAATTTTGAAGCATATACTAATCTATTGCAAAATAGTTAGCCTATATCTTGTTTATTTGTTAATCTGTTTTTGTACTATTAGTCTACTATTTGTACTGTTGTACTATTAGTCTACTATTTGTACTGTTGTACTATTAGTCTACTATTTGTACTGTTGTATTGATAGTCTAACACTAAAAATACCTACTGATGAGTTCTAATAGTGTTATGATGAACGAAACAATTTCCTAAAAATATTTTGTTTGTTAACACAAATAATAATAACAATATTTATTGATACAATGGTGAGATAAAATGTCCATGTATCAATATTAATTAATAAATCGAACTTGTTCTTTTTATTAAAAGTAAAATGACATGGAAATTTTAATATTTCACATTTAACAAACTTATAATCACATAAATTTATTTTATATTAATTTTTCAGCTGACTTTTATACTTTGAACCTACACATTTAACATATAATCAAAAAATATTTACAAAAAAACGATATAGCTATCAAATTTTAATTTTAGAGCAGTTTGAAGAATTAAGTTTTAATTCATTTTCTCATGATTCATCCATGAACTCTTCAATTATGTCTAATTTTGTTAGATTAAGGATTTGGGACTGTATTTTATATATGTAACAATTTATTATATTTAGTCTGTTATTATCGCAGTACGGTACAAATCTCAGTCAGTTCACAACCCATTTTCATTATTGGATAATCTTCTAATATTTATTAAAAGGAGACGTGGCGAAATTAAATGTTTTTTTTTTAAGTTTCAGTTTAAAATTCCATTCAATGCATAAGTAAATACAAATACATTTATCAAGTTTATCAAACTATAGAGTTTATTCTTTTCGTCGCTAGAATTAAATGTAGAATTATTATTTTTTTTTAAAATAAATTACTACGTATGCGGTTGTTGTCTAAGATAAATCAATAAAAAACTGGTGTGAAAGATAAATTGAAATGATGGAAAACAATTTATAACGAAATTGAGTATGATGTTTTATCTCACTTTCTCGAATTTCGAAAAGCGGACGAATAGTAGTAAATATTAATCAGTGATTTATAATAAGTTGGTTCAAGTATTAACAATAAAGTTGGATGTGACACAGTTATAGCTATACGTAAAAATTTTATTTTCAATTTTACTGCAGCGGAAGACAAGAAATTCTAATATGAAGCTATCAATTTTTTATAAAAAAAAATGTACTTCAGTACTTCAAGGGAACGGTTAAATAATCAAATAGGTTTTATTGAAAATATTAACCGTGAATTCGTAGGATTTGGAATTGAATCTGATATTTACAGCATCTTTTACCATTCCATTTCATGTTTTTCTTTTATTTTCAGATTATTTTATTTATAAATAAATCAATAGATAATCATTCTATAACATTTTTTAGTAATATGTGTACCTCATTTTTAGTGGATTAACGCTTTTTAATAAACACAGTGACAATTACATTATACAATATGTCTGACTTATAATCATATGATTTTAGTTTATGACGGTCACACTACAATAACTTATTGACTTTTATGAACGTATTGGTTTTAAGTTTTGTTTTGTTGCAAATTAAAAATAAATAAATAATACCTACAATAAAAATGAAGCATTTTATTTTGATAATACCTTGTCCTTCATCCTTGTTGGTTTACTTATTTAAACAGAATAACTCTTTTTTTATTGTTTACTCATTATATATATATACAATACACATATATATTAGTGAAATAAATATATAACAATAATGAATGACATTTGCATTGTTATTACATTATAATCTTCAATTTAATTAACAATCATCAGCCATTTTTAAAATTTAAACAAATCTATCTCTAAAAAGCAAAGCTATAAAAAACAAAACTGGTAAGTGAAAATTGAATAAAATTGTGCAGCATAAAATTTCATAATGCGTAGCTGACTTTTGATTTGTCTTTGCTGACTTTTTCATAATGCGTAGCTGTCTTTTGCTAATGAATTTTGTGGCATATGATTGTTGCAAGGTAGTTTATGAACAGTAAACAAATGTATAAATCATGACGAGATTAATGTATTCAAGTATATGTTTGTAAAAAGGCCTTTATATTAGATTATATATCTTGCACTAATGCACAAAGTTCACGAATAACGTTACTATTTGAATAACAAACAGTATGCTCTACCTGGCTTTAAAACTGTTAAATTGCATACAAGGAAATAATATAAATTGTTTTAAATGAAATAAAAAATTATTACTATTATTAAATAAATAAAAATTACTACTATTAATAAATAAATAAATTTTGTACTAATTTCTACTATTATTATTTGATTATCATTTATTTTTAATAATTTCCTTATTGAAATAGAAATTAATTAAAACAATAATAATTATTTCCAAAAAGGTTTGCTAACGAAATTTCAATTTGAAACAGTTTCTATTCATAATTCAATTTATATTGTTGTATCAAACATTTTAAAATTAAAATTTAGTTCTTTTTTTTTTTTTTGTAAATATATTTCAATATTTTATATAAATTTTTGTTATTTATTTATTTATTAATTGTTTTTTTTTTTTTTTGCTTAATTATAATTTATTAACATCAATTAATTATTAATTTTTTAGGTAGCATAAATGTATATATAAATCTTTTAATTTATTTATTTATATTCCAAGAAGTAAAATATTCTTTAAAATTTAATAAAAAAGGAACAACAGTCCGATACTAGATACTATAATGTCATTATTAAAAGAGATTCAGTGAGCTAATAAATTTTAGAATCAACTTATTTATTTACAAAAAACAAAAATAAAAAATTGAAAAGAAAATCTACATCTTATAATTTATAAACAATTTACTACTATTATTAGTTGTATAATAAATAATACTAAAGAATATAATAAAGTGTGCTTCTAAACTCAATTAAATTTTATCTATTACTTTTTTTCCCTATTTTATAAAAAAAATAAATATTTATTAAAACAAGATTTACCCAAACTATATAAAATAAAGTGGTTTTATCGAGTTAATACTAAAATATATTAAATAATTTTTGGTAAAGTTAACTTTAGATTATTATCTATCTACGATAAAATTTATAATATTAACCAATAAAAGTATATGAACATTAATAATGTTGCTAAACAAGTTGCTAATAATATAATATTGTTATACTTTAAATTTATATACATTGAATAATATTTATTTATGTTTATTTAAAATATTAAATAAGTAGAATGAAGTATGTTCATATAAATAAAATGAAATGAGCTTATTGTTTTCTATTTTTTTGGTCTGTCATATTGTAAAATATTTTAGTTGGTAGTAGATTTTTTATTTGTTTTTTAAATTAAAGAGATTATTAAATTTTACTATCAGGATGGTGAAACAAGGATAATTGTCGATGTCATAATATTGTATTTTGTTATTAACGAGACAATACAAAATATGCTAAATGAGAAATCGTGTGAGAAGTTTTGATATTATAAATAAAATATTCGTTCGTTATATTTTAAGATTAAAGTTAGATGCAAATTTAGTTTGCAACAATTTAGTTCCCAAAATCTAAATTCAAATCTTTATCCAATTATTTATTATTTTATTATTATACTAGCAAAGTTACCCGATGCTGTATACACTAACATGGACCCCTTGCAATACTCTGCGGTAGTTTTTGATTAATAAAATGATCGGTCATATTTTTTTGAGCTAATTCACATAACCTTAAAAATTTTATACTGATTCAGAAAATTCGGAAATTTTTTTTCAGTCAACTCTTCAATACTTTGTATGGTTGTATTGATCGTTGCTACTTGAATTTTGACATTAAAGTCTTTCGAAATTTTTCCTTCACCAAGCTGTCATTAAAGTCATTAGCATTATTGCAAATGTTATTTACACGATATTTACACACCATATGTACAGTTGTGTCATGTTTGTAATACCAGTTCGTTTTTCAAATAATTCTGATGGATGTTGGAAGTTGTATGGCAGCTACCCAAACCTGTCATGTGATAGCTTTGTAGAGTACCGCGTTCTTTTTTGATCATGCATAACAGTGCAAAATTTCAGAACTTTATCTTGAAAACTGTTGGCGTGTATAGCGAGCAAACAAACAAACAAACTTTCACTTTGATAAGTATAAATTATTATTTTTTAATATTGAAAATTAAACCAGAAACATTTCACTTAATTATGTTTAACAATTTTAACTAAATGCTTCTCGTTATAATTACAATATAGTTTTAATTATAACACAACTAATATTAATTTTGAAATATTTTTTAAATTTCACATTTTTTCATAAATTTGAGTAGATTTTATTAATTATAGACAATTATTTTTATTTCGAGCAATCTATAACCTGTTAATTGACATCTACAGCTACTTGACTATGCTTCTATGCACCATTTGACCACTCCTATTATCTTGGTTTTCACTTTGAAATCGCATACAATTCTAATTGTTAACATCGGATCTGCAGTGTGTACTATAATAAGTCATATTAAAAGTATAACTTCTCTATGATTTAGATTTCATGAATTTAGTTTTTTTAATGGTTTTTGTTGTGGTTAATTTCATTTTATTATTATAAGTGGATAATTCATTATTGACTGTACATTAGTAAACCATTCCTTAAAGACGTCATGACAAAGTTTTTCTGTGAGACATTACAGTCAAAATTTAATTTCCAGAATATAATTTTGATAAGACTAAATCTAGAATAAAAATTGATATTGCTTCTAATCTAATGCTACCCCATTCGATATATATATGTATTTTCTAAAATTTGTACTCCAGCGATTGTAGCAATATTTTTGTTGATTAACACATATAGCAAAAAATTATGTGAAAGTTTTGGTTCGAAGACTAGAAGTAGCCGTTTTAAAACACTTAAAGAAACAAATATAGAAGAAATTAAAAAATGTTGTTGTTAAAAAACTATAATAAAAAAATAGTTAAAAAAACATATGAGAACGTTATTTTTATACTAAAATAGCTATTGACATCTATTTCCGTCATTATGTTTGTATATGGATACACTTTTTTATTACAGAAACTGTCATAACGGTTATAAACGTCATTACGTCTATCAATGACCCAGGATATCTCCCAAATGATATTAAAAACCTCTAGACGGGAATAGACGTCAAAAATTAAATCTTATTTTTAAAAATGGAAAATATTTCTTATTCAATTTCCAGCAGATTGTTTTTTCAAAATGTCTTAATCAATAAAAATGACAAAAATACAGCAAGTCTCCCACTGTGAAACAGCAAAAAAAAAGAATGCCCGTCAAATTGTTAAAAAAATAAATAAATATAGACACCGCGGTAACTGTGGAACAATAGTGAATTTACAAAACTTCATAATTGTTTAAACCAAATATTTTATAAACTCATGACTTTTATTCATAAAAATTTGATAATCATCCTTTGATATTGAAACATTAAGTTATTAACAGCTGAATCATCTGCAAAGAAATAAGGCCGATCACTAAATCAGCTTTCAACCACTATAAACCGTTATTTTTTGTGAGACAAATAACAAAACAACAAACAGCAGTATGTTTTATGTTCGCACCAGAACAAAGTTCTTATGCTACAAACAATTTTTTTTATAATTTCAAACTTTTCATTTTTTTTTTCTATTCTTTTTTAATTATGTTCTATGGAATCTTGAAAAATTTACATTAAAATAAAGAATTTGCTTTTTTCTATATTTTTGATTTTGTTGTTTTTATTAAAAATAATGTTGTGACTTCAAAAGTCTATTTAAATACATACTAGGTATAAAAAATTATATTTTTATTATATAATTTAACAAAAAAAAAAAAAAATAATAAAAAGTTGAAAATTTAAAAACGTTCTTATTATTTATTTTGTTTTGAACCAGTTTCACAACATTAAATTCTAATATTTATTTAATGACTTGTCAAGATAGTTGAAATATATTTCAGAATAAATGACAAATTATTTTTCTATCATATATTTTTGTTATTTTAAAATAACAAAAGAATCTTTTAATATCTACTTATACTTAAT
Organism: Argyra leucocephala; assembly: GCA_963942445.1. NCBI lineage: Eukaryota > Metazoa > Arthropoda > Insecta > Diptera > Dolichopodidae > Argyra > Argyra leucocephala. The sequence goes on from OZ012678.1 coordinate 162,245,192, forward strand.
AATTTATTATCATAGATAATTATCTATAAATACCATATAAATATATTATATGTATATATAGATAGAATGTGGTATACATGAATATCGACATTATCGATGACGTTTAAAAAAATTTGATTTTAATCATCAAACATATTTCATCGCTTATTAACTATTTATAAATAGATACATCGAAATTGAACTTGAAATTATTAGATAAAATTAAAAATTAAATATACGGGTTTATAACTATAAGATTTGATCTGAAAGAGTAACTTATTTTTTTTGTTTTTGCATAAAGAAATTGTTTAGAGAACGTTGTGTAACTGACAGCTATATTAACAATGAAAAAAATAAGTAAAAAAAATGTTTGAGGCTGATAACAATTTCTTTTTGCAGATTATTTCATAATTATTATGAATGTAGATAAACTGATAATTATAGAGAATAGTAATTTGATTTAGGTTCTTTCTTTTTCCAGTATTCTTTATTAAGTAACTAATTAAATACAACATACATTTTATTAAATTTTATTCTTTAAATGAAAAATAACTGTTGATAAAAATTATAAAATAGAGTTGGCACCTATATACATATTTTTTTTTAAAGGTGAAGCTACTTTGTTATTCAATTCAATTCATTAATTTACCCAAATATTTACATTTACATACAAGTATACATACTTTTAATTTTACAGAGATCAGATCTTATACTAATTAATCTATACAACTGAAATATGATTTTTTTTATTTCTTAATTCTAAAATTTATTGTATTTATTAATATTTCATTTCGAGATGAAAATGGGGAAAACCTTACTAAATAAACGTTATAGTAAAAGAAAAAATGCTATCTATTTTAACGAAAAACTTACTTTTTTGATTTGTTTGTTGCTAAGGATACCGTATGCCGGTTTAAATGGGTCTACCTAAATTAACATATTTTTATTTTGAATTTTTAGTACAAAATGTTTTCGAAGTCTTTTCACGACGCAGTAAAGCTCTTTGTACGCTGAATATAATCAAATTTTAATCTTATCAATTGTGACGAACACATGAGTACAATTGCGCAGGTCTTTTGAAACAAAAAAGGAATTTTTTGTTTTGGACCTCGCTGGCGACGATTTCAATCTTTGCAAGTAGCTTCTTAATCGCTTGATAAATGCATTTTCTTTATCAGGATTTACCTGAGTATCAATGAACATTTCACCCGGAAATCTAATACACACCTTCAGCTGTCGATGGAATTTCTCTACCATCCCGTTTACCTGGGGATGATAGGCTGTTGTTCGTATCCGGTGTACTTATAGCATTTATTTATACATAAATTTAATACGTTGGCAACTACATAACTACAATACTACAACTACATAACTACAACTACATATTTATACATAAATTTATACGTTGGCAACTATATACATATTTTATTTAATACGATGCCACAAACTATCAGCATTGTCCTATAACACTATCCGTAGGGGATAGCGATAGAAACTATCCGATTTATATTTATAGTAATTCTTACTGCTCTTAGACAGATATATGTTTACTCTCGACTGAAACCATCGTATGTTCAATAGATTCTTCCTCATTCTGCACAAATTGTTTTCTATAGATGCTGCTTGACTAGGTATTGTCCCGTTATTATACATATCATGATAAAAAATCATTTAAAAAAATGTTTTCCCACTGTAGGATTGAGTCCCGCATACTTACTTATTGTACTATGTATTAGTAGAACTCAATTAATATATAAGATGACAATTCAAATTAAACATAATTTAATGAACGGATTCTAAAAGTATTTTTACTTTGTACTTTAAAGAAATACTTTTGCCGAACAATATGCTATAGTCGTTATATCATCATTTGGGGGAAGTAAACTGAAGATTCCGAGTTGGAATCCCATATTATAGAGTTCCGGATGTTAAATTCAGTAAATTTTCGTTCATGATTATTCCTAAAGATAATGGAATTTAATAAAAATAGATAAGACTCCAACAGTATGATTTGGTAGTATAGCTTATATAAAATGATAATATGGTATTTAAGGCTGCCAAATTCTTGATAATGTGCTAGTAGTTTGGCGCATTTAATTAATTGATATATCTACCAATAAATTGGTATGTAGTAAATTACAGTTAATTTTCGAAACGCTGAATTAAAATATGCTTTGGGAATATTTACCATATAAACCCCGCTGAAATCCACCAATTTTTCTATGCCACGGTATAAGGCATCTATAAAGCTTAAACACGACCATAGATGAAGAATAATTCTTAAATAGGATTCACTCTTTCCAAAACAGTCATAAATTTTCTCAACAAATTAGTAAAAAAAAAATTCGTCTCATAGATCAACCAACTCTCGTAGTATTTAGTCATCGTTGTACTGTTGGAGTATAGTAAATTTTTTTTTATGGGCATATAGGGATTACAATTAATGTCTATTGCAGGGGTTGGCATATACTCGGAAAAACAAGAATAACTACTTTTGTTTCTTTTAAGCAATTTTATCGTATAGTTCAAGAAGCAGCAAAAATTTCGAGATATATCTGTTTTTGGTGTACTTTCTGTATTATATATATAGTTACTATGTTGAAGATTGTATAGTAAGTATTGTATTGAAAAGCTTAATAATTGCATATTAATTGTTTCATGCCTCACTAACAACAACATGTAAATCTAAACCTGTCGTACCATACAATAGCATTCAGATTTTGAATACTGACGTATTTTGATTTTTATATCGGCAGATTCACTTTCCATAGTGATCAATTAAGTTGGACTCATTAATTTAATATGGTTTGATTTATTGTAATTTAACAGCTTTTAAAGTATGGTTTTTTTGATTAAAATTCAAATTTCAAGTTCAAGTTCAGAATATAAAAATTCTACTTGAAAGTGTAAGAAATTGTTTTTATTATTTTTGTGTCGTAATTTGATACAATCTTGTAGAATTTTTAAATTTAATTATCTAAATAATTCGAAATTTTTTCTCATATTTTTTGTTTTTTCCAAATTATAGTTTCTATTAGCTTAGAAGAAAATTTTAATTATAATATTATGAATAATCTTGATTACGTAATTCGATTTAAATTAGTATCAATTAAAATTTATTTAATTACCTAAATTTAACCCTATTATATACATATATAAAAATAATATTTTCTTTAAATAGTTAGGCCATTAATATTTTTCTTTTATTTATTTAGAATTTCCGCATTTTTGAAATTTTTAATAGTTTTTCGTGCTTTTTTTCCGGTCGGGATGGTGGGAGGGATGGTAGAATTATTTATCGTCATAAAAATGAAGAGTAACAAAAAAAAAATGTTATACGATAACTTAAGTGTTTTACATTGTTATTTTTGTGATAATAAATCTTCATACAAAAATTCATGTGAATTTATTTTAATATACACCAGTTTATAAGAACAAATTTGAAGAATCATCATAATTATCTTCTAAAAAATTTAAAAAAGATAGAAAAAAATATAAGAGTTAAAAATTAAAAAATAAAAAAAGTATATGTTAGTAGTTATTATTAGTAATATGTATTAACTTAAAATAAATCTGAGTCAGAGAGGAATTTCTTAGTGGTAAAAAATATTTATGACTACGATTGACGAATAAATCTCAATTTTTTTTTATACGAGGAATCATGTTTTAATAAATGTTTTAATTTAAATCTTTATTATTACAAAATAGAGCGAATTCTATTATATCATAATATTAAGAGAGATAGAATCAGTTTTTGATACACAACATAATTAGGATATAGTTGATATTATGTTCTAAGTTAGTGATTCATAAACCGGCGGTTTGAATTTATATATATGCAAGTACTTCAATCTAATATTTTTAATATGTATGAGTATAACAAAATGAAATGTGTAATAAGAATGAATTTACAAATATGGAGCCAAATAATAGATTCAAATATATATGAAATGTTACTATTCTATTCACGATTAATAACTAATGCAAATTTTCAACTAAGAACTAATTTTCATATTTTAAAATTAATTGATAATTTTGATAAATATTTTCCAAATGATGAGGATTACATTACCATACTCTGGATTCAAAAAATCCATACAATAATTTTAAAAGTACCAGTTTATCATCAGCTGATGAGGATACATTGATAGAATTAATAAATGATTGTAATTTGAAATTTGTTTTCAAAATTTAAAATTATAATCCAATTTTGAATAAAAATCCCTCATTGTTTTTTTTGAAGCGGTAGTTATTTATTTATTTATTTATGCTTAATTCAAACATATTACAATTTACAATATCTTAATCTAGTAAAATAAACAAAAAAAAAAAAATTCAAAAATAACATTTAAAATTACATTAAATATTATTGCAAAAACTTAGCCTAAATAAAAAATAAAATAAAATAAAATAAAAAGTCCTAAAATATAGAAATTACTATAAAAATTAAATTACATACTATGATACTATTACTTTCAGATTATGGTAGATGTAAATATAAAGTTTTCTGTAATTTCAATTTACTGAACGAAAAATCAATAAAATCTTTATACTCATTAACAGCCATAAACATTCTATTAACTGGTTCATATTTCCCATAGTTAGTTCGGTGAAATACCAAGTTAAAAATACTTTGTGATGGGTGTCCATCACATGCTTAACAGCCTGTGAATCAATTTCCGCATTTAGAATTTGCATTAAAAATACAATATCAGAAACAGTTCTTCGGGACTCCAACGTATTTAATTGTAATAGTTTTAGCCGGTCTGTATAAGGAGGGAGAATAAAAGAGTCAGACCGCGGTAAAATACCAAGAGGAAACCGAAGAAACTTCTTTTCTGAATTGCTTCAAGTCTATCGATATGATTACGATAAAATGGTGTCCAAACTGGACTTGCATATTCCAGATTTGAACGAACAAGGCAAATATATAAAGCTTTAATAATGCATGGATCATCAAACTCTTTGGACCACCTTTTGATGAAACCTAATAAGGAATTCGCTTTGTTGATAATGACATTATAATGGTGTTTAAATGAGAGTTCTTCATCAAAAAATACACCTAAGTCTTTAAAGAGGGCCACTTTTTTAATATCCTTGGTTTCAAAAGTGTAGTTACTAGGTATATAATAGAAGATCGCCGGGTAAAACTAATCTGTGCACACTTTTCAATATTTAGTAGAAGATTATTTTGTTTACACCAATCCAAAAAAGAGTTCAGGTCTTCTTAAAGTAAAGCAATATCACTAACTGATTTTATTGTTTTATAAATTGTCATGTCGTCAGCATTAATTGAAATGCAACTATTATTAATAATATGACTTACATCGTTAATTGCTATAATAAATAACAAGGGACCCAGATGACTTCCTTGAGGTACACCAGAGTTAGCAAAAAATGGATCAGACTTGACGTAAATAGTACACACTATTTTCTATTTGTTAAGTATGAACAATTAATTAAAAATTGTGGAAAACCAAATTTTACAAGTTTCAAGAGAATTATACTGTGGGGTAAAATATCAAATGATTTACTTAGATCTATGTAAATATCATGATCAGTTTGAATATCTAATTCCACTGAACTAATAAGAGTATTGAGAATTCTACTAAATTTGTCACTGTAGATTTTTTTTTCATAAATCCATGCTGATTGGGTACTAATGAATTACAACACCAGTTATAAATTGAATCATAAACAATTAACTCAAACAATTTCGGAATACACGATAATTTGGCAATTGGTCTGTAGTTTAATATTAAATTTTTGGAATCTTTTTTATGGATAGGTCTTACGAAAGAGCTTTTCAAATATAGTGGAAATATTCCCATTGAAAATGATAAATTAAATAATAACGATAATGGTGACGCCAGACTCTCTGAGCAGTTTTTTAGTATGATTTCTGGTACATTATCGGGACCCGGCGATGAGTTATTGTTCAACTCATTTAAGTAGTTCTTTATTTTAGAGACCAAAAATACAATTGATGAGATTGGAAATTGTTGAGAATTTAAAATACGATTAAAAATTTTCTGAATCAGCTTCAAACAAATCATTTGTGTAGGAACAGGAGAAAAATTGTTTAAAGAGTTCAGCAACGAGTTGTGAGTCGGAAGAAGTTATGTTATTATAGGTCATAAGATTGGGAAATTGATCAGACTTTTGCTTGGAGTTAACAAATTTCCAAAATGATTTAGGATTATGTTTTAATTCAGAGTTAACGATACCTAAATAATTATTGTAACAGTTATCGGCTAGTAATTTGTAAGAATTAAATAAAATTAAGAGGTCTTGGTAAGAAGTATTAGTTTTATTCTTCAGATATTTTTTACAAGCTTTATTTTTTTTATTTTTTAAACATTTTAGTTCGTGAGAAAACCAAGGAGGGCTAGAATTTAAATTTCGCTCACGAATTTTAGGGACATATAGGTTAAAACCATGCATCATTATTTCATAGAATTTTCTAACTGAAAAATCAATATCATTACTAGAAATTATAACATGAAAATTAATCGATGATAGGTAGCAGTTAAGGTGAGGAAAGTTAGTTTTAGAGTTTTCAACAGCATTTCAAAATTTGCTGCCTTTCACAAGTATAATGGATATAAAAATTAAAACCGCAATCGATTGTGAATAGATGCTTGCATGCGGATAGCATTACAGACAATAGAGTCAAGAATTAATAAATTATTTGAAAGTGTTTAGAAGCAGAAATCTCATTAAAATATTTTTTTATTTCTATTAGTTTTATAAAGGTTTTTATATTATTTTTTGTTAAAGTTTTTGTTAAATTTTTGTATTTATGTTAAATTATAAAGTTTGAATTTTATGTACATTGATAATGAAATAATAAAATTTTAATAATTATAATGTTTTTTATTCATTGTATAAAAAAATCCATTTATTACAGATAATTTAACAAAATATATATGAAAAAAGTATGAAAAATTTGGTAGTAACCACAAAAAAGGTTAAGAGCCAATGTTCTAAGTGAACTATATTCAAAATTAATTTCGTGAAATAATGCTAAAACTACTGCACTACCTATTATATCGCTTAGAATGTTTAAACAAAATAAAACAGCTTAAAAAACATTCAAATCGGTCCAAAAATGAAAATTTTGGAATATTTTTTCATTTTGTTAATTTTGAAAATTTTTAACGATGCTAGCATCAGAAAAATTTCGAAATTTTCAAATTTTCAATTTTACCAAAATAGTTTTATTTTCTTACTATCTTTTAGAATATTCGGTAAATAAAGTAAAACAGTTGAAAAAACATTGAAATCGATTCAAATATCGAATATTTTGCAAAAAAGATATTTAGATAATCTTTAAAGAAATTAAATCGAGTTTATTTAAAATATTCTAATAATATTTAAAATTTATTAACAAAATTAACATTATTTAACATATTTTAACTTTTTTTCTTTCCATTAAACAAAAAAAAAATTGTTTATCTTAAAATGATTTTTATCATTTCCAAAGTTTTTCAGAATGAATTTAAATATGATTACAAATAAATTTAGAAAGTATAAGCTTTTTTTTATATATATGCGATAACCCCATGTTAACAGAATACTGCTGTTGAGTTCATTTATTGCGTCTCACTTTTTCTTTTGTTTTATTAATTTTGTAAATATTTAAATTTAAATAATTATATTCTTGTCTTCACATTTAAATTATCAAATTTCCTGGATCTTATTCTTACAAGCCTCATTTAATCTAATTTGAATAATTTATTATACACTATAAGTTCATTAATATTCTTTTAATACTTAAATTCCAAATGTAAAAAAAAAAAAAAACTAAAAAAAAAATTAAATATTTTTGAATATTTAAAAGAAATTAAATTGAAATTTAATTTTTAAATATCAAAAGAAATACAACACTACCGCCACTTAATTGGTGTGAATAATTGAAAGTTTTTGAAACTATAAGTGATGTTGCAAAAATAATTAAAAAATTTGTTTGAAAATTTTAATTATTAAATTAAAACATTTATTTAAAATAATTTAAAATTATTTAAAGAGTGTTGATTAGCTAATATCGGAAAAAGCCAAATTAATATCATATTGTGCTCTCCAAATTGTTTCCAAATTCATTCATAATGACTACCTTACTTGTATTCAACTCATGGCATGACTGAAAATCATTCTATGAATGATTAGATGAATATTAAATGTGAAAGTAATGATGTTATAATTTGTATAACAGTTTTTTTTAAGACAATTACAAATTCTTGATAATGGCAAATATACATTTCTTATAATTGGGATAATTTTATAATTGCACTTCTTCAATATCAATTGCATCAACTTTTATTATTTCGACAAAGCCGGAAAACCTCTGCAGCTAGTACTTCTGAAATTAGTAATAATTTAAATTTGGGTCGATTCAAAAATAATAATAATTATTATTATTGCTACAATCATATTTAACGTATCGCATCTCCAACAATCAGCTGTTCAACGAAACATAGACTCCCTCTAGCATTTCACATTAATATTTCTCTGGTTTGAACAATGTGTCAAATCCAATCATTTGTTATCCCCTTCAAATCATAGCTCCATTTATTTGGTAGTCGTTCTCTGTTTCACATTCAACGTACTTTACACGTATTTTATGAACCCTCGCAAAAATATGTGATGTGAATTGTGACTAGATTAAAATGAAGATGTTTCAAATTAAAAAAAATGTTTATAGTGATGCTCACGGTAATACCGGGCATGTTAGTTGAATTGTTAAAAGCTCTAAAAAAAATAACTTACAATATCCGAGACCAGATGGCAGCAGTGATTTCAAATGCAATCAGACAGAAATATTTTTACTCAAAGTATTTTTTAAATTAAGCTTGAAGTCCAATGAAAACGACACGACGTTGCAACAAAATATGTGAAATCATGTTTTGAACGAATGTGTTTAAAGCAAATAGTACGACACGACAAACTATGTGACAGAAATTTGATCAAAATATTAAATTTGTCGTTGTTGCACTGCCGATATTTCATTTTAACAGTTCTAAACAATTAAATTAAAAATGTTTTTATTGTTGTTTTTGAATTGTTGTTTGAAAATGAAAATATTGCAAATCATTGAACTTCCTATGCGACATTCTATGTCGAAAAAAATTACAAACTATTTAAACATGTATAAGAAAAAATATAGTGGTATTTAGGACACACTATACACATTAAAATGCTTTATGTGGTCCTGCAAAGTGGGCGGCAGCCAAAATATGGACAAGCGAAATTGTTATCGTGGTTTTATAAAATTGATAGTGATATTAAAAAACGTAGAGGCATTACATAGCTTCTTTGTAAAATATAAAAATGTATTATGTAATCGAAAAATTAACATCAAACTTAGATTCCGATACTTAAAATGTTATATCTGGTCTGTACTCTTGTTCGGAATAGAAACATGAACGTTGAAGCTTTCGAAATGTAGAGAAAATTGTTTACACCGACAGAGTCACGAATCTTATAATGAAAATAAACAGTAAACTACTTCTAAATGTCAAACGTAGAAAAGTATTTATTAAGTAACCTATTTTTGTCACATGATACAAGACCCGATGTACGAACTACTTCAACTGATAATACAATGCAAGGTTGAAGGCAAGACGAATATCGAAATAAAACAAATGTCATGGCTTAGAAATATTCGAAATTGGACAGGCATCAGAACCGTAAGAGAACTGACTCACATCGCATGATAGCAAGATGTAGAAAAGAGTATGCCAACATCGTAACAAACTTACAACATAATTAGAATTACTAGCAACATGAGAAGAAAAATTTATTCAATATCCCACATTTACTAAAACATCATAATCTAAATTACATATTTAAATAACTGAACAAAAAACGAATGAACAATTTCTGGAGTCTAATAAACTGTAATACGTAATAATCCTTACAATGGCTACACTGAAGCTTAATAAAGATAGCGGGAGGAAACAGAGTTACTCTAATTTGAATGAACTCCTGTGCATGAAGGAATACAAATGAATATTATTTATATACTTATTATTTATTTATGTACTTATTTTGTCTTATGTTAAAGAAGTTCTGACAGATTTGCTATAAAACTCGACATTCGACAATGTTTTAAAACAAATTGATTTTGAAAAACTTTAGAGGTATGGTGTGAAAAGCCGGTAAAATTCTTTTTCATTCTATGCAAGTAAGAAAAATAAATTATTGGCGTTTTTGAATATACGATAAGTATTGAATCAGCTGATCTAAACGAAATTTAATAATTATAATACACAAAATATTTAAAAACTTCTCACGAATAACAGGGTATAGATCGGATTAGAAAAAAAGATTAAATTAATTTAAATATTTTCAACACAAACAGAATTGAATTTAAATAAAACTCATCTCACCACATATTTAAAATAGCCGGCTGACTTTATTTTTTAGGCTATATTTGCAAATTGATGATTCTATATTCTTTTTAAATTTTTATTTTTTTTTGTTTTAATTATTTTTTTTTTTATTTTAATATCTTAACTGACCCTATTGACCTTCTATTTGGCCAAAAGTTAATATTCAAAGTAGAATTTGAATTTTCGTTATTTAGTTTTGTTTTTGTTTTTTTCGATTTTTAAAAATTTTCATTCAAGTTTTCCATATTTTTTTTTTTTTTGTAATGAAGACATTAATAATTTTCTATGATTTCCAAATGCAAAGGTTAGAAAACCTCCTTCTCTATTTATTTCGACAAACATTTTTGTTTATTTAAAACTTAACTCTATTTTTATTTTTTTCATTCAAATTTTATATTCTTTTAAAAAATAATCTCATGGTTTAGATAACTTAGATATAAAAAAAAAAAAAAAAAAAAAATTGGCATACGACGTGTGCCTTATTTCATGATACTTTTTATGCCAAATACTTATAATATATTAATGATGATTATGATAATGATTGATGCCATATAATTATTAATAAAATTGTTAAAAAATAAGTGGCTAAATAAAATTTATTGTACATATTTGTATGCATAGATTTTATATGTATATATATAATGTATATATATATATATGTATATACAAATAACATAGTATATTTAATATTTTGAGAATTTGCTGTTTTTTTTGTTTTTTGGGAATTTAGGTTGGTGTAATTAAACACACAGTCGGTATCTCGATCTTTTCTGACCTCCGGGAATTTTTCTTCGACTTTATTTTATTTTTTTATTTTTATTTTTCTTTTTGTTATTTTCTTTTTTTTTTGCGATCACTTTTTGTTTTAAAAAGTATAAAATTAACTGTTAATGCGTGATTACATTGATTTAGATTGTGGAAAACCTTAAATATTTTCAATATCGTTCAATTTCTTTATATTGGTTTTTTCTTTTAAGGTGGATACTAAAAATGGTGTGACCAGATGTTTAAAGAAAAAATCAAGAATGAATTATATAATTCAATATTACTAAACATCTGGTAATAATAAATTGAATTTTGTATTGACTCACTATAAATGTAATATAAGTTATATAAATACTAATATTAAAAGTGGCATGTCACCTTCAAAACAAGCAGTGTACTTTTAAATGATTGAACACTCCCGGTCACTTTATTTCAATTAAATATTTTTTTTTACTATCAAAATTTATTAAATCTGTGCACAATGTTCCAACAATATTAAAACAGATAGAGAGGTGGACAGTAAGTTTGATATTTTTTGTTTTTACTAATAAGAATTATTGGAAATTATGGGTTGATCTTTCAATATTTAGTAAAATTTTTATAATCGTGATGAAACGGAATAACCATAAATATCGAATATGTTGCATGCATAACACCCAATATTTAAATAATTTAATTATAAAATTAAAGAGGGTATAATCAGATATAACTCACTTCATTTAAATATTCAATTAACCATGTTGGATGGTGTTATGACATAAAAAAAGAAATAATGAAAAATAAATAATGCTGTATATGTATTCTAAGACCAGATACAGTAACAAAAGGAAAATGAGAATTTTTAGAAATGACTGGGGTTAAAATATTAGCATATTGTACACACTTAATTTAATCAAAAATGGAAAAATTTGTGTACTTTAAAAAGTATAGAACGAAAGAGTTTGAAAGGGAAATAAAGTTCATTATTTTTTTTTTTCAAATTAAAAATTCCAATGTAACAAAATTTCAAGTCTTATCTTTAGTAGAATAAAAAATTATTTATTGTTTGGAAAATGAAAGTATGTATTTTTTTCATAGTTGGGGAAAAAATATGTTCAATGACAGTTTTCTTCAACGTTATAAAAATTTTAAAAACTTGCTTCAATATTATTTTTGTTTTGATATATGAATTTGATTTTGATTTTCGGATATTGGATCACGTACGGCCAGTCCAAAATATTAACAAACTGTTTTTTTGTATTTCTTTTTTGTCTCCTTCCAAAACTCAATGTACTTTATCAAACATTTTTCAAGCTTTTTAATTTCGTCTGAAAAATACGATTTTTCCAGACATTCGAAAAATATTTTGCTTCAGTTTCAGCGATAACAATTTCTTTTGATGTGAATCTCTTTCCAGAAAGCTATTTTTTTTAAATTAGGAAACAAAAAGTAATCATTTGGGGTTAAATCTAAACTGTATGGTGGATGTGGAGCAATTTCGTAACGGAATTCATTAAATTTTTCTGTTGTCAAGCGTGATGTGTGTGACGTTGCATTGTCTTGACGGAAAAGCACCATTTTCTTTGCTAAATGTGGTAATTTTTTCTTGATTTCGTCATTCAGTCTATGTAGCAATAATTATGTAGCATTTATTGATTTTCCTTTTTCAAGTTAGTTGATGAATATATTATAAAAAACCGTTCTCATAATTTTTCCTGTCAATTTTTCTGATTTTGCTTTATTTGGCGAACTTTCACTAGGTTCTATCCACTGTTTGGACTGATTTTTTGTTTCTGCTATATAGTAAATGGACCCAAGTCTCATCAACAGTTATAAATCGACGTAAGAATTCATTTGGATTACGCTGATATATTGCCAAAAGCTCCTCCCAACGTGTCCAACGAATTGTGTTTTGTGATAATATTAATAAACGCGGCATCTATGGTGCTGAAAGCTTTTTCATAAAGAATTTACCTTGTAAAATGCGTTCAACGCTATCTTTTAATATTTTTAATATGTCTACTAGCTCACGAACTTTTACTCGGCGATTGTTTGTCACTACATTATGTAGTTTTCTTTTAATTTCAATGGACAGTATCTGTATTTGGTCTACCACTTTTTGTGCATCTTGTACGACCGCATTTAAATTCAACTATCCAAAAACAAATGGTTTCATGTGATATGGTGATGCACTACCTAAAATACTATCCATATACCCTTTTGGATATCGATGGCTGATAAACCTTTGAAAAAATATAATGAATTGCAGCACGCATTTGAAATTTATCAATTATCTGAGGAGTTAACAAAAGTTAACTGATTAGATAGCTGTTTCACAATAAACTATTTGACATATCGATTTGAAAATTTTGGGTAGACAACATAAAAGATTGTTCTTTGAAATGGCAATCATAAATTTATAATATTGACAAAAAGATGCCGTTACAGGAAATTTTTTGGACTGCCCTATGTATAAAGTCGAGAACATAATGTTAATCATTAAAATTAAATTAATTGTAATAAGAGAATATACAACGATAGTAAAGTTAAGTTGTTCTATTGAGTTGATATTTCAAGATATTTTCGCTGATTTTATTCTTCAAGACATTTTCGAATATAATTTTGTCTTCTCTATTAGTTCGTTGAACAATGACCAATCTATGATAGATCAATTAATTTTTTCACCTTATTTTATTTATATGGAGATTATAGGCGTGTTCGTAGTGGTCGCGCCTGCGTCAAAAATTCTGCGCAGATAAAAATCAGACGCTAGTGTTCATAGTAATCGGTGTCGCGTCAGGCAGAATGTGCAGATATTTTATTGCGCCTGCTTTTGAGTAATTAAACCATAATTATGTCAGAAAATATGTAAATGAAAAATAGAAATTAATTATTAAAATGTATATATATTGAACAGATACATTGAACAGATACATTGAACCAGATATGGAAGAAAATGTTATTACAAGAGCAAGTTCAGTATCATCAATATCAACCCCTGGAACGTCACGTGCAAATAGAGATATAGATGTCAATTTTGACCCTGATTCTTTCTTTGTTAAAAAGAAATAATATTGATGAATATTTAAATATAATGAAATAAATACATTTAAAAAAATATATAATAGTTTTAATATATTTTAATATATGAATAATATATATATATTAAAATATTTATATATAAAATATTTATATATAAAATTTATTAAAAAAAATATATATAAAATATATTAAAATATATTAAATATATATATAGAAATATATAATAATATAATTATATATAGTATAATAAAACTTATAAACAAATTGTGCTTGTGCTGCTTCCATGAACAAGAATTACTGCTGAAGTATTTTCTGCACGCCTGCGCAAGTTTTTTTGTTCATAGGGGCAGGTAAAAAAATTTGCAAGACACCGACGCAAGTTTTACTGCAACTACGAACACGCCTTATTACCGTTATAATTTTCATGAAAGATATTATTTATTAATATAATAATAATTCCCCCTGAAATTGTTTGTTATCCGAATATTTTTTCACAATCTAAATTAATTATGTTAATAGTTTTGGTAAATTGAAATTTTTAGTTTATTTGAAGGTGTCTGTATAGGAGTATAATGAAAATAAAAGTAGAATAAAATAAATTTTAGTATTAAATGCTAGTCGAGAAATTGCTTCCTAATAGAAATGACATCCTAATAGAAAGCGATTTTGGTAAATTAACAAATTTCATTAATAATTAATTAATTCAGGTTAAATTTTTATTATTTTGATAGCTAACAAAAATTCGACAAATCTGATATTAATTGCGGAACTTGTCTAACAATTGAATTAGTGATGCACTTTAATTAATGTTCCCATTATTTCAATTAATTTGTAACATAAACTTGAACTTTTATTACTGACGACATCATTGAAAATGTTTCTACTTTAATAAAATGTACCTTATAGGCAGATTGTTAAATTCATTTTTTTTTTGTTTTTCGTATTAACCTAATTTAAAGTAAAATAACTAATTAGACATCAATTTCAATGTAATAAAAACAAAAATCAATATTATTATCAATAATGTGACCATCACAATAATGGCCAGAAGACAAGACTTTAATAAAAATGTTTTCATTAAAAATTTCATCTAAAAATCATTTATGAATTTTTTATGAAAATTGAATTCCCTTTTCAATTAAGTGCAATTAATAAGCTTGTCACATATCACTGTCATGCCAAAATAAAAAAAAAATATTAAATAATTTCAAAATTTTTAATATAATACAAAAAGATTTATTCATTCATTTAATTTACAAAAAACAAAAAAAAAAAATTGTCTTATTTATTTTGTTTATAGAAATTTCCTCCAGGTGTCTGTTAATCGAAGAGAGAGAAATGTTGCAAGAATACGAATTTAAATTGCATTTATTTTTCTTGCACATTTATTATGTGATCAACCAATATTGTTTTTTTTGTTTGGTTTCTGAGATTTTCAAGATTTTATTTACTTTTCCTTTTTTTTTGCTTTTGAATTATACAAACTTACTTTTTAATATTCAGTCAGAAAATTAAATAAACAAAAATAAGTTTCTTTAATACCAATATATTTTGACAGAATAAGCATTCAATGTAAATATAATATTTTGTTTTTGTTATTATTATGTTTTTGTTATTATTGTTTTTTTTTGTTATTGTAATAATCCGAAATCGACCGATTATTAATTATCGAATTTTACGTAATGAATGACAATAGTTCAAAGTACATAATTGCAGACAGTTTTGACACTAGATAACCTTTTTCAATTAAGAGAATTATAATTATTAACGAATTCAATATTGACTTTACATACATGTGCACTGGTTGCATTTAAAAACAAAATTAATTTTGAAAAAAGAAAAAAAATTGTTTTTTAATTACTCACTGAAGGTGCAAATCTTTTTAAAATTAATTAATTAAAAATAATTGAAATATTTAGTTTTAATTTTAAAGTATATATAGTTTTATTTTTTATTATTATTTTAAATTTAATTTGATTGAATTAATTGTTGTCGGCGCATGGAATTATTGAACTTAAATTTCAACAGATTTATGGCTATTAAAATTCGGAACATTCAATCAAATTTGATATAATATAGGTTTTTCACTTCTAATTCAAGTTTTTTTATTTCAAATTCAATTTTTTTTATTTCAAATTCAATATTTGTAGATTTTATTAGTTTTACTTTTAAATTTTTGATCAAACTAAATATATGTACAAACAAAAATAGATTTTTTAAACAAACAACCTTTAAATAAGTTTTAGTAATTGTAGTAGTCTTGTTAATCTAAACACTTCGTCCATAGAATCGTGAGTCCTTTGACCAGTCCCAATGGACGAAATTATCGACTAATAATATCTTCTGATGATAGCAGTGTAGAAACTACATCTAAACTTGGTTGTACGTCGTAGAGGATACCATACGGAACCATACAGCAAAACTAGTTTAGACAAAAAGCAGATCCTAATAAAATGCTATGAAGAAGGCCAAACCATAATTGAGTCAATCAATAAAAATACTGCCATGTCTGTAATAAATAGTTACAAAAAACTGCTATAACTGGTAATAAATCGTTATTGCTGCTCATATCATAATACCAACTGTAAAAGGGTGACATGTTTCATTAATAGCAGCTATGAATTTACATGGAATAATATATAGTCAAATAATAGCAAACTTATCTGTTAATTCAAACAATTTTTATTACATTCTTTGATGAGTTATTTGTTAAACTGGCTGAAGGTAACATAACAGGAGCATGGCTGGTTTTGGACAATTGCACAATCCACAAAACTCTAAAAGTGCGTGAAAAAGTTAGTTCGACAAGTCATACTTTAATTTTTCTTTCTCCATACTCACCGATGTTAAGTCCAATTGAAAAAGTATTTTAAAAAATTATCAGTGAGAAATTTTTTGGCGGATCGACAAACTAATATAAATTTGGTAAACGTAATAGAAACATCCGTGGCAACTGTTACCTCAGCAGATTGCAACAATTATTACGTGGATATGGCAATGAAATTACCATAGTTGGGCAACCATTACAATAATTGTTACATTTGATATACTTATTTAAAGTTTGTTTTGTTCAAAAAATCTATTTTGGTTTGTTTAAAAAATTTAATTTCCAAAAATTTAAAAATAATAATAACAAAATTTACAAAAATTGAATTTGAAATGAAAAATATTGAATTTGAAATAAATAAAATTGAATTAGAAGTGAAAAACCTATATTCAAATTTTAATAGAAATTGCAGTGTATACAGTTATTTTTAATAAATTTCTTCTACTATTTTCTACAATTGTTTTATAATTTCTTACTATTGCTTAACTTCCAAATAAAATTTGATCTAATTCTGATGAATACAACTGTATTAGTCGAAAACAAGTAAGATCATATAAAATCAAATATTTATTATTAGAATGCCAAATTTTGACCCCTACCGTATATGAGATTCGAATTCGATAGATTTTTCGAATTCGATAGATTTTTCGAATTTGCGATCCGAATGTAAAGTAGCATGCAGGCTATCATTTCATTTATCATTTCAGTTTTCTCATCATTTTTTACAAAACTGTCAGTCCAAATCAAAATTTTTTTGATATTTCATCATTTAAACTGTCATTCCATCATTTAACACTAATAAACCATCATTTTAAATGACAATCGCCGACTTGCAAAGGTATTGAACAGAACTGATTACAAGTGTTTTGATAACCTCATTTGAAAAATATCATCTGGTCAAATAAATCTAGAAAACTTTAGTCTCCTAACAGACGTTTAAAGTCGTTGATGTAAGCATAAACCTAACAGTAGTAGTATAATAAGACTGAAATTATAAATGAAATGATAGTCTGCATGCTACTTAATATTCATTGGTACGTCATTTAAGTTGCTAACGAAAGTTTTCGATTTAAAAACTTATCATTAATGTTTTTGTTTACATACAATTTATTTTAAAACTAACTAGCTTATGGTAGGGTTATAACCACCATAAACGATGGAATCAAAATAAATTCTAGCTTTTTCTTTCCTTCAATAGAGTTTTCATTTCAAATTTAAGAAAAATACGTATTTACTTACGAATTTGTTATTAGAATTCTTTTAATTACATATATAATATATAAACATAAACATAATATTTGTAGTATGTAGTATTGTAGTTAATCTTATTTCATGATGGTGGTTCTATCTGGTTCCACAATATGTTATTTGCTTTTCTTTGTTTATACTTTTAATTATTTTTAATATTTCATACGCTTTACTCTGGTTAAACGAAATATATTCATTTAAAAAAAACCAGAACAAAGCCATTTGTGTATGTATTGGAGCGTTCCGTCGAATTTAAAGACATATGTTTATAATATTGTATAAAAAATACTTTCTGTACTAAATTATATTGAAAGTATTAATGCTTATAATTTTTAAATTTTTCTACTTATAAAACGGTCAATAATTAACTTTTTGCTTCTTAATTTAAAACATTCTAATATGAAATATGTACAACTAAGTTAAATACAATTACTTAAAAATATTTAGTACACTTTATATATTTAAATTTGACAATAGTTATAAATAATAATAATTATGTATATATTATATAATATATATATATATTTATATAAATATTGTAAATTTATTTATTAATAACCATAAAAGATGGCTTAAAAAAAATGACATCATTATTTAATATCGTATTAAACCACCTTGCAACTAAAATATAACCATAAAGCTATTTCTGATAATATTTAATTATTACAATTAAAAAAATTTGTACATAACGTAAAATACATTTAAGCTGTAGGATCAATATTAACGGGAGATATGAAAATTTTGACAACAAAAATTTTTTCAAAAACCATAAAAATGCCGAAGCATTTCTTAAAAAGTTATACAGTGAAAATGGAAACAGAGAAAAATCTGCGAGAACATTTTTTTAGGAGATTTTTATGTTATTGCCCAGGTCACTGTTAAAAATCATGCAATGCAACTGATATTTGTTAGTACAGACAACTGGTGAATCTCCGAAATTGCATTAAAAGTTGAAAACATCAAGCATATTCTCTGAAATACCATGGCTCGGCGAAAACTAAACTCATATAGTTGAAATGGTATTTTAAAATGTTATTTTTTAAACGAGATCACAAATTATTTTATTCTCCTTTCTCCATTCATCAGTGAAATTTTCATGGCTAAATTGGAGTCAGATTTAGCAGCAGAAGAACGGTTACCAAGATTTTGGAATAGATACGTAGATGATATTTTTGCTGTAATAAAGGAAAGGGACTTAGAATCAACCTTAACTACTCTTAACGGGCTCCACAGGAATATACAGTTTACTGTCGAAGTAGAAAAAGAAGGCCAACTACCATTCTTAGATCTACTGTTAAGTAAAACAGGAACATCTCTAGAACTAGAGATTTACAGGAAACCTACGGATACTGACAGGGTCATCCCGAATACCTCTAACCACTCCTATCAACATAAGATGGCATCGTTCAACCACATGATCCATCGAATGTTAACACTTCCCATCTCCCAAAAAGGTTTAGTAAAAGAAACTAAACACATATTTGAAATTGCGAGAATAAACGGATATCCGGAAAAAACCATCACGGCCTTACTTAGTAAACGGAAAAGAAGTTTACAACGGAATTCCCTCACTAACCTACTCACTGATCAACAACCCATAAGAAGAGTAGCATTGGAGTTTAGCAAGATTTCTCTCCCACTCAGAACGAAATTAAGAAAACACGGGTTAGATATCGTATATAGCAGCAGAACTAACCAACTCAAGTCTGTTCTAGGTTCAACTAAAGACCCAATCAAACAAATGGAAAAATCAGGTGTATATAAGGTAACTTGCAGTCATTGCAACAAAGTTTATATTGGGCGAACTAGGAGAAACATGCAAACACGACTCAATGAATACCTGAAAGAAGCAGAACTGGCTAGAAAGAAGAACTCAACAGAGTTCCGATCCAAAGTAGCAGAACACATCATCCAGGAGAATCATAGCATTTCGAAAGAAGACATTGTAATGATAAATTACATTAGAGATTCTAGGAAACTAGATTCAGCTGAAAGCATCGAAATTTACAAAACTAAAAATAACTCACTCCTAAATAAAGACCAAGGCAACGGATATTCTTCTTTATTTAAATTTTTAGTGAAATACAATAAAACGAATAACACCACCCCTACCTGTCACTCTAACGTCGGAAAAATTATTTCAAATACCAATAATAAAATAAATAAAAATATTTTTATTCAACCCCCTACCTGTGCTAATTCATTGGATAATAAACAAACATGCAGCTGCGAGAAACATCAAATTGTTACCTGTACGAATAAAATAAATAAGACAATTTTAGATTTCTTTCCTCAGTCGAGTACAAAACACTGAAGAAGGCAAGTAGTAGACGAAATACGCGTATCTGTATGATAAGCATATCAGTAAAATTAAAAGGAAAATATTCGACTATTTTCACTGTTATTTTATTTGCATTAAACAAAATAAGTAATAAATGTATTTTAAAATGTCTCTGATATTTCAAAGTTTTCTTTTCATGTCACCTACAAAATTGTCACAGTTCCCCTTTGCTCAGAAAATAAGTAATTAAATCGCTATAATCCAACAAGGAGTCTGTAGTGCCGGGGTATAAGCAACGAATTGCTCGTTTTAAATTAAACTATAACCAAAACCATTAAAATAACAAAAATTCGAAACATGTTATTTTAGTTTTGATGACTTTAATTTAATTCTTAATAATTAACATTTATTTTTGTTTTTTTCTTTCTTATATTTAATCCTAAATTCTTTGAATCTAAATTTGTATGTATTTAAATACAAAAACAATTATTTTTAAAAGCTTTTCATTTCTATATTGTTTAGTAGACGTTTGTGTTAAGATTAATGTATTTTTAAAATCAAATTAATTAATTGTGCATCAGGTTGAAATTTCTATTACCTTTCAAATTTAAATTTTTAAACGAGATCACAAATTATTTTATTTGCATTAAACAAAATAAGTGAATAAAATTTTATTAAAATTATTTAAATGTTGTTGAAATTTACCAAAAAAAATACATAAAATTTAAATCAATTTAGATAATTATTTATTTAATTTTCGTTAAATTAATTTTAATTGAAATTATATTTGAAAGTTAATTAATTGCCATAATGATCTCTCTACAGTTTTCTCTGACAATGTGTTTCTTACAGTTTGAATTTGAAAATTGTCAAGCATTTCCTACCATTCTAACACTGGTTATCTCTTAAAAATTCAAATTATTGTTTTTCGTGACCATCATTTTGCAAGCATATTTTTTGATTGTAACAACTAATATGTTATATATATACTAATTTTTTTTTGTCTGAAGCCTTTTATAACAACAACAATAATAATGAAAAAATAGTTCATAATGAATGAAAAAATGAGAATTGAGAGAATAAAAATCAATTTTTTCAATGAATTATTGAATTAGGTATAGGTAGAAGTAAAATGTAGTGACAAAATAATATTAATGCACTATAAAGAGAGATGATACAAATTTATATGTACTTTACATTCTTGTTGGTGTTTTGAGTTGTAATGTGCATACTTTTTTAAACTGCACCCAAACTTTAGTAGATTAACAATGGCATTATACTAGTTAAGTAATAAAACTGAAATTGTATTTTATTTCCTAAAAAATGTTATATTTAAAATAAATTTGTATAAAAATTATTTTACAGGTTCTGTTAACAGAGTAGGTGGAATTAAGAAAAATATTAGAATTTGCTAGTTTATTTGCACAATTATAAAGTTATAAATTAAAAATTTGGTAATAAATAGAGAAAACTTTAAATAAATAAAATACAAGTTAAATTAGGATACATTGGTAGTAAAACTTAATTGTTATTGATTTTATTTATTTTTGATATATTAATGGTGAGTTCTATTTAAGCGCGACCTCTTAAGATCTATTGTACTTCCCTGTTTATTATCTAGAACTGTTTAATTACTCTTGATGAACGCAATCAATGTTTATATGTTAATTTCAGAAACAGGCAATATGGATTTTATTATTGAATTGGACATAATTAAATATCATGGCATATATAGCAGTACATACATGTTAATATTTGTTTACTTTAAATTAAAAAACCATTGAAAACAAAAATATTTTAAATTTTTAACATTTTCAAGTTAAATTAAATTATAATGTCCTAGAATTGAATTAATTACAGAATTACATATTAATAAAAATTACAACCAAAAATGCTTAATATAATGGTAATATCATTTACCAGTTGTAAAATACTGAAAAAAAAACTGAATTCGTTTAAAATTTATTTTTAATACCAAAATAAACCTCCACCCTTAACCTCAACTCACCTTGAATTCACTTAATTTTTGTTCTTTTCATTGTTTACTTCAACTCAAATAAATTTTCCATAACTTTGCTTAATTTTCATGTAGAAAATTAATTTATTGACTTGTGAATCACCTCTTCTGTAGTGCACCAGTATAAAATCAATCAAAATTTTTATTTTCATACATTTTTTATCATATTAAAATGTCTTACAAAAATAAAAAAAAGGTCAAAAGATCATTGCATATTTTATAAAAAATGAAAAACTTCACCGTTAAATTGAAAAACCTGACCTATCCAAAAACAGCAGTGAAATACAACAAAAAAAATAATTTCAAGGTCTGACTAACAGTTTAAGATGTTTTTGTTATAAATTTTTCCATATTTTCATTTTTTTTGTTTTTTTTTTCTTATTTTCTTTTGAATATTTCACACCCTTCAGAGTTCAATTACTGTCAAATAAAATAAAATTAATTCTTGGCTTCCGTTTTATTTCTCGCACCTTTGTAACTCAGAGTTTTTTTTGCTAGTTTATGATTATTAAAATTAATTTTTTTTATTAATAAAAACAAAAAAATTAAAATTAAATCTACATAATCCGTTGGTGACAAACATTTAAACTAAAAATGGAGAAAATAAAAAAAAAGTGATTGGATTAAAAGTTTAATTTATTTTTATCACTCTCCCACGCATACATTTTGAATGAAGGTAAGTTTAAAAAGATAAAAGTTTTCAGAAGATTTTTGCCTACCAAGTTGTCTGTTTTAAAATTTATTTTTGAATTAATACAAATGAACCCATAAGATGCTAATTGACATACATATATATCTGAATTGGTATAAGAAGAATCAAAACTTCTCTAAATCGGTTCTGAGATGGAGCAGAATCTAAAGTTCAAAATAACAATTTATAGTCATACTGTCAGTAATGAAATTAAGTCAAAATGTTCAAAAGAAATTATAAGTTCGAAAAAACGTTTTGTGGAATAGCATGTTTCCAGTACTAGAATAGCGAAGTATTTATTCCACTGCCACTACCAGTTTCTTAATTTCGTTTCTTATGATAGAGATCTTGAGATCTCTATGAATATCAGCATTGCTAATATATTATGGAACATTGACAATGTTTCGCAACACTTTGTTTAGGAAGATTTGAATAGTTTGAATATGAAGTTGTTTAGCACAACTCAATTTTTGAATACCGTAAGCCAAGACTGGCTTTCAAATTTGATTGTACATCAAGACTTTGTTATACATCGAAAATGTAGATGTCCGCTCAATTAGGCAATACAGCTAATCACACAGTTCTAACTTTTATTTTTTTTTCTGAACATGTTCTTTCCATGTAAGTTTAGCATCAAGTGTCACACCAAGGGGTATATTGGAAAATTTCGATATGGTATAACGACATTATTTATTGGTACTGTGGATTTTTTAATTCTTCACCTTTTGCACTATAAGTAGATTTTGTTGTTTGCTTCGTTTATATTAATAAAAAAACCGCTAATACCGAAAGTATCATACGCAAAAGTTGCCATCGTCGCATCTTCTAGCTCTGGTATATCATCACTAGTATAGAGTAAATATAGTAAATAGAGTACATACTTAAGCTTTATAAAATAAAATTATTACAAAGAAAACGTATATTCTGAAGCTTCTGAAGCTATATAATATATTCAAGCTTATGTTTTTTCAATTTACATTGATTCGTGAAATCATAATAAAACCCCTAAATTATCACGGAAAAGTTCACTTATATCCATCAATTAAGCAGCAATTTTATTAAATATCTTAATCGATTTTGGTTATTACACCATCATCAGAATACGTTTGGATGATGGTGTAATAACCGAAATCTATTAAATTATTTAATAAAATAGTGTTTTAATTTTTATTTAATGTTAATAATGTTTCCCCTAGCCTAAAGTATATTCCATAAAATATATTGGTTAACCAGTTTGTGTGCTAGTTTACTTAGAACATGTAAGGTGATATAGGACTCTAGAATCAGAAGTAATATCAAAATAACTTCAATATTCAATTTTTGAATTTCTGCTGACAATATGAAAAAAAATGTTAAAGAAAACACGCCTTGTAATTAGCTAATATAATATTCTATACAAATTGGAAAAATTGAATAAGAAACGAATTTACAAAAGCTACATGTGAACTCATCTACGCATCTTTATCGTAGAAGTATGTATGTTCGTTAGCGAATTTTTTTTTGATCGAGAAATTTAAATTGTACCCAATAAAATATCAATTTGAAACATATTGTGGAAATATTTAAATTTCTGAAACAAATTTGTTTCGTATATTTTTTCCCCATTGAATTCGAAGATGAAACAAAGCTATTTAATTCAAGATTCAAAGATTCAACTAAACTAAAATCTGAAAACTGAAAACAGCAGAATTACAACAAATAAATTAAACAATTCAACATTTTTCATTTTTTCAATAGCATGACAATTTAAATTGTTCCTTTTATCCAACAATCGCGTTTTTATATTTATATTATTATTTTATTTTTGTTATTTATATTTATTTTTAAAATCCAACTCTTCGTAAATGTCTTGATTTTATTGCCATTACGTGATATTGTATTATCAATCATTTCTTCTTTCATCATTGATTCTATCCCCAATTTTGTTGCTTTGAAACTGCATTTTCTATTACGTTAACATTTTTAACCTATTATATTTTGCAAATATAAGAGCGGATATTACTGTTATTTTCAATTAATAACTTTATTTTGATATTTCTATAGTTTTTAGCATTAACCTTGAAAACGAAAGAAATTTTATTTTTGTGTTTATTATTATGAACCATATAACATTAAAAATACAAAGAATATAAATTTCAATTTCATTCAATATGACGTCCATTACCATCATTATTATTTAATTTTTAATTTTCAACTTACTTAAATATTGACCTCTTATAAATTCCTCAATTAAACTTCAAGTTGAAACCAATCCTCAAAAGAGTTATGATATTTCAAATTTTAGTTATATCTGACTTGTACTTGACATAATATCATAACATTTCATCAGAAATCATTTTTCATTCATTCCGCGCGTGGAGAAATTTCGAAGGAATCTAATTGACAATGTAAAGTACATTTTCTGTAAATTGATAGTAAGTACAGAATGGTCCAAAAAATATTAAATGATGTAAAAATAAATCGTTGAGGATTTTTTCTGCATTAATAAATCCATTATTAGCAAATATATAAAAATTTAGTTTTAAAATAGTTGTAAAAATGTTTTTCAGATTCCCAACTAATCCAAACGGTGACGAGTGGAAGTACATTGATTATTATTTATACTTTGCTGTATAAAATCTCTAAAACTAAATTAATGATCGTAAGTAGAAAAAGAACACCTTACACTGCAGTAACAATTAAAATAAATAACCGTTCAATTGAGATAGTCTCTACATACAAATATATCGGATGTTGGTTACACTAGGACTGGAGCTGCGAAAAGGAAATTAAATGTCGATTTGAAACAGCAAGAAATGCATTTCTTAGAAACACAAAAAAGTTGTTTGATGTTATAAAATGCACTTAGACGATTCGTTAAATACTATATTTGGTATATACTCCATTTAATTATAAGAGAATCAACAAATTCGAAGCTTTTCAAATGTATATCTACCGAAAAATACTAAAAATATCATGAACAGATCACACTCCATACGAAGAAGTTCTATATAGAGCAAACGCAGAAATAAAACTACTTCTAAGAAATAAATTAGGAGCTACTTCAGTCAATAGTTCAAGTAAAAATTTAAGGGAAACAAAACATTTAACATGGTTATGTAACATTAGAAACTGGACAGGTATCAGAAACATTGGTGATTTAATATATTCAGTAACGGATCGAAATATCTATCAGGACATTGTTGCCAATGTCATATGACCGCTGACAGTCAGTTATTGATAGGCAACAAAAGAAGAAGTACAATCTCTATGTCTATCTCAGTAACTACAGGTTTATCATAAACATTTTTTGATGGTCTTAAAACTAATAATATTTTTATAAAAACTGGGGACTAAGTTCCTAATCATATATTTCATATTCTAGCATTTATTTTTGTGTTGAATTAAAGAAAAATTATCTTTGCAAAAAATATACTAAAAAATTTGTTAACAAGACTGTTGTGTGCTAAGACTGCTTTCTTCATGTTTTATTCGGCTTTCCGGTGCGATGCGTATCCTGAGGATCCTGAGGAAGTTATGATAACAACATACAAATATACGACGCCATTTCAGAGTATGAGAATACCAACCCTATTTCCTCTGTCGGATTTCCATGTCATTCGCTTTTAATTCTTCTTTTCCACAGCGTTTTGTTGGAAATGGTTTGTGGCCAACGGTTGTTTGGGATACACTGGCGTCATCTAGTGATATATGCTAGAAGCTTACTCTTGATGTTTCTTGAAATATTCCTTGTTTCGGAGGCGTACAAGAGAACAGATTTTACAATTGAATTTAAGATCCTAATCTTAGTGCGTAGAGATACATTATTTGCCTACCATATTTTTAAGAGAATCCCGAGAGCAGTAAGGGCTTTGCTGATGCTAGCTTCAATATCCAAATCAATACCTATATCTGATAATACGATGCTGCACAGGTAATTAAACTTACTGACTTCTTCGATTCGTGTTTCCTCATGAAGGATCGGACGTTGTGATTTTTGAGTTGTGTGCATGATTTTGGTTTTACAGCTTTTGGCACATATGATTTAATTCGCATATGACACAAAGCCTACACGGTAGGCGTAATCTAAGTTTGAAATGACAATACTGGATACCGGTACTCTCGTTTACCTATAGTACCCACATTACCTACAGTAATAGTCAATATTTCATCCATTACTACTAAAAAATGCAGGCCTTAGCGATAAAATTGCCCTGTCTTACTTCCTGACCCACATCAAACCAATTCATAAGCTGTCCTTGATGTAAGACGAAATATCTTGCACCTTTGTTAGATTATTTAATTAATGCTACATATTTTTCTGGAATGCCTCTCCTACTAAGTGATTCCTAAATATACTGACAATAATTTACTCTATCAAAAGGCTTTCATTACATTTTATGGTCAAGCCATTTTAAAATTAATTTTAAGATTAGATATTCTGAATGCAATTCAATTTTTCAGAAAGTGGTATACAATTATATAACACTATAGTATAATATGAAATTTGGTATATAAATATATTTTGTACGTTATAAGATTCAGGAATCAAATTCCTAATGTAAAATTTTTTTAGTTCTAAAATCTATTGTTTTAAGTTCAAGAACATATTGAATAGTTAAAAAAACTTCTACGAACTTCTCTAATACGTCTATCAACATTAACACTCATCTCTTAAACTACACTAAATTGTTTGTGTGCATGTGTAGCTATTCTGCCAATCAAATTTGAGCCATTAATATGAACTCAATTATGGAAAATTTGTTAAAGAAATTAATTTTTTTGAACAACAGCGCCATCATCATCTTCCAAAAATTTAAAATACTATAAATGACAAAATGTTGTTGTTGTTGTCATTGTTTTGTTGTTGTTGGCAATGCTATTGTTGGTGTATGCGTAGGTTATCTTGAATGATAGCCTGTAATTCCTAAGTAACGAAGATAAAGTGTATATGTAGGATAAATTCCTTAAAGTGGAAATTAATACTATTGACATGATGCATATATATTCAGATTCAGGCTTTATAAAACCTTTTCAAGGTCACAAAAATTAAAAAAAAAAAAAAACAAAAATAACAACAAAAATAACAACAGAAAATTATATTATGACTAAAAAAAATTTTTCCATGTACAGTTTTTGTTATCTTTGATTGTTAAGCTGTTTTCAATATTGCTTCTCATAATCGTACATCCGAGATCAATGCGCAGAAAATTTAATTACAGTGGTTTATAATATTAAGTAGTTGGTGGACGATGCCAAAAATAACATAATTTTTTTTACTTTTTTCATATAAGTGGACTATATCATCAATATCATCATCGTCATTTTAGGGAATTGGCCCTAAAATAAATTAAATATTTTGAAATTATTTTATGTCCTGTAATTAACTTTATGTACTTTTTTACCCATCTATACTCTCCTCAATACGCAATTCTATAAAAATTGAATTCGAAATTTAATTTGTTTTTTATTTTTTTAAATTGTTCTTCTTTTTTGTTGTTTTTTTTTTTTTTGAATTTTTTTCTTAATATTTGTTCACTGATAATATCTTGTAGGTCAGTTATTTATGTAGAGCTTGAAATGACTTAATTTTGTGAAATTGAAGAATTGAGAGAAAAAATAATAACAAATCAGAGTGACCTTTATATATTACGAATTGATCAGTTATTATGCAATTCCTTTAGTTTTTTTTATTTTTTTTTTTTATGTTTTTTTTTTTTCTTCTTTTAAATTAAACTAATGGAAATATTTTGAAAATGACATTATCGTAAAATTTTTGATGACTAGTTTATAATATGTATATAATATCCGTATTATGATGACCAATGAAAACTTGTTTTCTCTTAATTTTTATTAAAATTATATTTTGCACGGTATTTTTACCTAATCGTATTTGAAAAACAAAACAACAACAAAAAAAAAATATATTTTTTTATGTTTGATTTAAACTATTACTATTTTTGTTATCTATGGTATAAGTTAAACTATCAATTATATAATACACAAACTACTGAGGGTGTTCATATAGTAATTAAAATAAAGTAACATGATATGTTAATTCTGAGGATTTCTCTGCACGTTATTTTTAAAAAAATCAACGCAACAATACAGGGCTTTTCCTAAACGCATGCTGCAAAAATAAAATAATGCTTTTTTTGACAGAGTTGTACTTGTGAGTTGTACAGTTTTGTGTTATAAATAAAAACAGCAGCACAACTGACTATCATGCTTTATCTAGTATAATTTGCAGTTTTGCTGATACGTAAGAAATATTTATGAACAAATTTTCTTTGCAACATTTTGTTTACGAACAAAATACTTGTCAATATAGGCAGTTTTACTTGTTTATGAAAACCATTAAACATCATTTTTAAACTTTAAAATCAATATGGAAAAATATATGAGTGGTATTTACAGTAATTTTTTGCAGTTTTCTGTCAATTTGATAATAACGAAATTGTAAAAGAGTTTATTTCAGTTTGCAGAGCTGTGTAGTGTCACCATTCTGCGTAGTGTTTTTTGTATTCACATGTATTAGCTGAAATACAACATAGCAACAGCAGTAGCAGCGACAGCGGCAGAGGCAGAAAAATATTTTAAAAACTATTTATTTTTATTAACAAGCACACAAACGGGCAGCGACAGTAGCAGCGGCAGAATTTTTGATTAAGATATTATGGAAGAAAAAATTATAGAATTTGTCAAAGAAAATCCTCTAATTTATGACAATTATCAATAAATTTGTATATTTATATTTAACAATAGCATTTTCCATTTTTTTTTAATTTTTTGTTAGAGTTTTTTTTTCTGTTGTCAATATAATTTTAAATTTTGATTAGTTTGAATTTGCTGCCTGCTACTATATTGTGTCTTAGAAAGCAGAAATTTTTAAAATGCTGCTTCTGCTAGCATCGCTGCTGCTGCTAGGATGTATTTCTAGCTTATAAGATGCTGACTCCTTGTGTTGACTTGGTGATGGTCTCTTCTTTTGTTATCATTTAAAATGTACTCACGAATCTATAGAGTTAAACCAAATTTGAAATTTTCTATACCATCAAATTTACGATATTAAGGTTTACCAAAAAACATTTTTGAATATTTTTGCAAAAAAATTTTTGGAAATTTAAAACGTTATAAATGAAGCCGCGATGATTTTAATTTAACAGAATAAGCAATAAATTTTAATTTAAAAATGTTTTCTATACTGTATTCAACAATTATCATAAAAGAATTTTGCAAAAAAAAAACCATATAAGTATAATACAAAAAAAAAACTATTTATAATCTCGTAAATTCAAAATTTGAATTAATTATTTATAAAATAAAATAAATTAAATTTAAAATATCAAATCAAAATATTAAATTAATACAATTTAAATAAATGCAAATAATTCTTTTCAAGACATTTATTTTAATCTTTACATATATTTTAATTTTAAATAAAATATTTTATAGATATATTTTAATTTTTAGCTTAATTAATTTATTTGAAAAAAAAAACAATCAATAATATTAAAAATTTAATTCAAAATATAAATTATATGATGAGAAAAAACAAAATTCCAGTGCTGCTGTTTTTCATTATATCAAATAAACAAAAACGATCGCATAAATAATAATTTGAAATTTCGATAAAAAAAAATAGAATACCTATAATATGAAAATAAATTACAAAAAACAAAATATAGCTATATATATTTTATTTATTTTTTCATCATTTTGGAAGTGATATTTTTTAACTTGTGATAGTTATTTTTCGGAAATTAAAATCAAATTTCAATTTTATTGTCGCTGTTGTGTTGTTATTGTATAATTAATTGATTCGCAACGGAACGGAAGTAGCTAATCAAAAGAAGTTAAATGATTATTAATTTAATAATATAGCTATATATATGTATAAATTATATAAAGTATAAAAATACATATATTATGATGTCTATTCAAATTTGACAAAATTATGATATCAATTCACAATTAAAAATTATAAAAAATCCATAATCTAAAGATTATCTCGTGTTAAAATTTATTAATAAAAATATCTAAGAATAAAAACATGAAATCACGTCTTTGATAGATCATTTATTTTAATTTAAGTTATTATTATTGATTTACAAAATGAATATTTGACATGTTAAGGTTGAAAATAATATATGTAATTTTACTGAATATGAAATTCGTTAGAAGTTTATTAAGATTTATGTCATAAAATAGGGTAATAATAGAATTATTAAGTGTTAGTTTGTAATAATACTAGAAATTAGTTTGTAATGATACTACAAAAAAAATATGATGAAACTAATACAGTAGTTGCTATCAGTATTCAAATGGCTCAAATACATAAGGCAGCGGGTCCCAATACTAGCGGCAGGATTTATTTATGACATTTAATAAAGTTTAAATTAAATTAAGTTAAATCAGTACAGGTCACTGGCCAATAGAGAGTCACCGTTTGACCATTTAAAAAGTGTTCCGTTTAACCCTCATTATCGCAGTTGTAAAAATGAAAACGAGACAAAAACTATTAACACTACCTGTGCTATTACTTAACTATTTAACACTATCCAGCTTTAGCCAGAGTATAATTACGAGCTTTAGACAAGGCTTTCTTTCCCTAACAATTTAGGGAAAATTGCCGGAGTGGTTTACTAGGACTTATTGCGGATTTGATCAATCTTTTTAATCGGACAGAGTGGCTTTAGTACAGATTTCCTTGCTAGAGTGATTTAATAACCAAGCCAACAAAAAGGTATGACTTTAGCGTGGTATAAAGGAAGGTAAAATTAAGTGCTAATTAGTTTTCCAGAAGCCACTGAAATGGTTACTTCTAAAATTTTGTTCTAACAATTTGATTTGATTTATTTAGTATACATAGAGCGTTTCCGGATTTCTCCCACAATACCTGTCAAATTGTAATAAATTTATTCCTCAAAACTACGAAAATTTTCTTAGTGTTTTCGGAGATACTCGCATTTAGCTGGTAATATAAAGTACGATATGAAAGTGCGTACTATACCTGGTATTAAACTTAAATACTAAGTTATTTAATTTCAAAAGCTTCATTCATAAATTATGTGATTGCTTTTCGCCTGCGTAGCACCAAAGTTATTGATATTTCGTCCCTTAAATTACACTTTCAATATATATTTACTACTTGTCAATTGTGATGTATTTTCTGATTTTTTTTTCCTCTTGAGAACATAGGGCTTCTAATTGACATTTCCATCTAACTCGATTGTTAGCTGATGCTTTCACTTTATGTTTGTTTTTCTAGTTCTTCGCCACGGGTAATGTACCTTGTCTTCTTGTACCTTGTAGATTCCGATCTAAGCTCATTCGTGCGATGTTGTTTGACGGCTTTCTGAGTGTATGTCCTATCCATCTCCATTTCCTTCTTCTTATTTGCTTCAATATGGGGTCTTCGCCGTTTACTAACCAGCTTGTTGCTTATTGTGTTTGGCTAGAATATGCGGCACATTTACCTTAGAGAGTTATTAATGAACACTTGAAACTTGTGGTTTGGGGATTTTTGATGAAACCCAAGTTTCACTGCCATATGTCAGGTTTAATTTTAAATCATATTAAGTTTTAGTTTCTCTGGATATTTGGGTGTTATTCCATATCGTTTGCAATCTTCCAAATGCTGCTCTTGCTTTCTTTATAGAAATTGGATTGTATAGAAAGCCTTCTTGCAGTCAATGAAGAGCATGTATAATGATTTTCTATACTCAATAGATTGTTCTACTATTATCAATGTTTGCTTGATCGATCCAACTTGAGTGAGGACAAAAACCAGGTTGCTCTTCATGAACTCTTTTCTACAGTTTTTCTTCCGGACTTTTCTTGCGGACTTGAATTATTTTCTGATACTTATATGATACTTAGTAGTACATGAAGCAGCAAATTTATTTCGTTATATAATATTTGTTTTTTTAATTATCAGGACTCTGACTTTAATACATTAACTGCTTTATGCATATCATAGATTTGTGAATATATATCAATATGTAAAATTAACATCAAATCAATAATATCATAACAATCAAATAAAAATAACAATTAATAAATAAAATACTAGTAATAAATAATAAATAGTGTGTTAGTCTTTATTTGTAGTTCCCCAGGTAAATTTTAATAACAACAATTTATAATTTTAACTTAAAAACTCTATAAGTTCAGAGCTTCTGAATGGCCTTTAATAAATTAATTTATTAATACACGCAATAGTGTTGAACCAACCACTAATTGCTAACAAGAGTACTAACATATAATTATTATAAGTTCTAAACTTATAATATATATCTTAAATAAATAATATTTCATTAATTCAAAGATGCCGATGTATACTAAATTAATGAAACACAAAAAAAAAAACCAATTGAAAGTAAGTAACATTTCCGACAGATCTATGATGTTATAAGTTTGTTTTTTTACTAATTTTTAATTAAACTTTGAGTATTGATCTATTGTTAGGCCTAATAAAATTATAATTTTGCAAATTTTATTCATCATAACATCACACTATTTGTATGTTACATTTCAGTTATATTTTTAATATTAATATTTTATTGTTTTTTTTTTTTTTTATTAATTTCTTCTTAATGAAATTAAGGTCAACATCTTTATTATAATGAAAGAATTTTATTGTTATAGAAAATTTATTTTACTTGATAAAATATAGCATTTCCTCTATTTTGATAAAAAAAAAAAAAACATAATATCGCAAAAAATAGTGATGATGAAACAAAATTAAAAAAATAAATAAAAATAAAATTAAAATAAAACAAGACTACTGTCTGTTATATTAATTGATTAGAATATTTTTGATAGTTTTATTTTGATTTTCGATTGAAATACAACGATCAATAATTACAAGGCGCCAACGGCATCTAACCATCTAATTTAATTAATATTTCACGTTTTCTGTGTCATTTATGTTACTACATTTTAGCTGTTATTCATTTTATCACAATTTAATTTTAAATAAAAAGTGTGATATTTGCAAACACCTACATAATTTTAAATTAATTATTTTGTTTTATTGATTAAAAATTAGATAAAAATTTTTTTGAATTCAATGACAATATCTGGCTAGGGTCAACTATATGTATAGCAAGTGCAAATTGTAAAAATAACAAAACAAACAACACAATATTTTTTATATTCAATGTTGAAGATTAGAAAATTCATATTAGTTTAGAAAAGTGCAAAAAAGTAAAACTGAATTAAGCTCAAATCTCATCATTTTCGATTGTTACGATTAAAAACGAATTAGACTAAAATTTCTATGAAAACAAATATTTTAGAATTAATTAAAATATAGATAGTACGTTTTGGAACATACTACATTGTAGTTAGAACTTTCATACTTCATTTTCGATATTACGAAATCAGATATACCTCTTTCTGTATTCAGGAGGGCTTAAAAAAAAAATTTTCTTATAAAATTTTACCGTTAAAACCTTGGTTTGATTAATTAGAATACTGCTTTTACTTACGACATAAAAATATAAATGGTAAGACTTTAACAAGAAATATTTTTTTTAGTAGAGGGTGAGGTTTGAAGAAAAAAAAATATCCACCACTATCTTTCAATATAGCATACATTGATTATGATAATCGTCAGAACTTTTTTGCACAATTTCGTCTATTAATTGTTACCTAGGGCGGAGTTTCCGATTGGTGATTTAAATGAATTAATCTGGAGATATTGATAGCGTTCAACAATTAAACTTATCTTGAGTCAGGTGAAAATAGATCCAAAAGAAATTCAAGAGCTTATATTGCAACCAAAGAGCCTATGTAGTTTCAGAAGCTACTCCTCTTCTAATTTCATATTCAAATCAGAAGAGGAGTATAACAAGGTTGGATATTACTGTTAAATTTGTCTAAAGCAATATTTGAGGGAACAATGCAAAACACAAATATTGAAGTAAAAGTAAATGGTGATAATATCAACACAATATGATACGCAGATGATTCAACACTAACTGCCGATAATATAACTGATGTTAAACCACTTGGCTAAATGAAAACTGGAACTTAAATACAGAAAAGAATATGATCGTCAGTTTTGTATAATATAAAAAAGTTCTATGTAACCATCAATAACCATCGTTCTATGATATCAATCTCGAAACAAAAACCCGGTTCGTTAAATGGTACGTGTGATCGATTCAAAAGTGAACCTTAAAAATAACTACCATGAATAAGCTTGAAGCATTTGGATATACTGTAAAATACTGAATACATCATGGGTAGATCAAGTGAACCATAATGAGATTCTAAATAGAATAGGTAGAGACCGTGAGTTGTTATTAATAATCAAACGCAGAAAAAAAAACTAATCTGGGTGAAATGATGCAAAAGGACAAATATCATATTTTATAACTGATTCTACAAAGGTAAACTTGAAGGCACAAGGCCTGTTACCAGGAAATGGACGGCCCTTCAAACGGGGGGAGAACTAATGCACGCGCAGGATAGAGAGAGCTTCAGAAATGTGATCGCAGACATCCAATAGTGGATATGCAGCTGAAAAAGAAGAAGAAGAAGGAGATATTGCAAAAAGTAAATCAAATAAATCAAGAATTGAAGATTTCAAGCAAACCAAATTTTAACTTTAACCGAAACTTTAATTTTCTTACATTATCAAGAACTAGAGGTATCATCATGATACCTAAAAATTGTTCATATCTTTTCTAAAATAGTTTTTTCTTATATTCATCATCTTTACATGCTTGAATTGGTATAGGTAGGTACAATTTGTAATTTAAGTCAATAAATAAGGAATTCCAACTATTCAAGAATTATAACAAAAAACAAATACAACAACACCAACAATAAAAAACAAAACAAAAATTTCAGTAATTTTTTATAACAAACCAAGTACAAAAAAAAATCATTTTCACTCATTTGAAATTAAAGAAAAACACAAAAAATTCGATGAAGTAATTTGCACCTATTGAATTTACTAGTTTTTTGTTTTTTTTTTTTTTGTTTTTTTTAATTTATTTAAGGGATTCATTTATCTTCAGTAAATGGCAATGTTTAAATTTTTAAGCATTCAAACTCAAAGTATAAATTCCAATCTTTTTGATGATATGAGCCTTTAAGAGTTGAAACATCATATGGCATCACCTAAAATCGAAAAAAAAAACAATAAAAAATTCAAAACTTTATCTACTTGATATTGCTTTGAATTAATTATTCACGGTTCAACAATGAACAATAGACATAATACAACAACATATTCTCAAATAAGTGATGCACAGCATTTACCTAGCCTAAGTTAAAACAATGTAACTGTTTTTGGATGGTGCAATTCTAAAATGAACAAAAAATTGTTTTTTTTTTGTTTTTTTTTTTTGTTTTGTTCTTTTTTTTTGTGGACTTTAATTGATATTTGTTATTACAGTGTAAGATTTAAGTACCTTATGAGTATTTCATGACTGATGGATGAATGAATGGATGGATGGTTGAATGGATGGATGGGTGGATGATATGATATGAAGAAAGGAAGCATATTTGCAATGGACTTAATGTACAAAAAATTGTTGTTGCTTTTTTGTTTTGTTTTGAATTTCATCAAACAAAAATGACTGTGATGAATGTGATAATAATTATGCTAGTGATGATTATGATGATGATGATGATGATGATTATGATGATTTTGAAAATAACAACATATTTTTTCAGTTAAATATATCAAAAATACAGTGTGTGACAAAATTAATTACATAAACATAAAATAGATTTTTTTTTTGTATTTGAATTAGAATAATTAAAATTGAATATTGGTGAAGATCAAAAATACTAATCCAAGTTTTAGATAATTTTTGGAGAAGGTGACATTATTATTTTCAAAATATTAGTATTTACATAGCCTTTAGTTTTATTGATCATATTTCTAATTTGTTCTAAAGTTTAATTTGGTTCAATTTCTTATTTTATGAAACCAAAATAACCTGCTTTCTAGGTTCTTTTTAACTTATTTTACGTTTTGAGATTAAGTTGAAGTAGTAAAGTTGAGTAAATATGTAATCTGGGTAAGTGTATTACAACGCCAGAAATTATTTTTTTCTAGCTGTTAAATTTCAAAAGATGACATTTCTTAATGCTAAATGTTTTCTCTACCTAACTAATAAAATAAAAAAATATAAAAATACAATTAAATCATAAATCAAAAATACAAAAAAAATTGTTTTTGTTATTTTGTTGGAAATTTTGATCTAGTTCAGTTGTCAAAAACAATCAAGTGTTGTGATCGTATTTTTGTCGGAGGCCTATGAGAACAAGCAAAAATAATATTTGCGTCGAGATTTATATATTTTGGTATGTATTTTCCATTCATTTTAATTCATTACAATTTTAGCCCAATATAACACATTTTCCCTAGAAATTTTGTGAAAATGGAAAATGTGTTAGTTTTTGATGGGGTAAATGTGTTATACGTATAGCACATTTACCTCCATCATTCACTTTATTAACTTTTTGACACAATACATAAATAAATAATGGTTTGGAATTATATAAAAAAAGGTGGCCCTAAACCATATTCTGAAGAAATTTTACAGCAAGCAAAAGAAGTTAAAATGGGAGTCTTATCAAAAATAGGGCGTTGCCAAAAAGTATGGCATTCCCTATATAACTTTATTTAGTAGAATCATGAATTATCAAAATTTCTGAAAATTTTGAAAATTATGGAAAAATAGGGCGGGGGACTTAGCCGAAAAGAAATTTTTTACTTGATTGAAAAATTCATTACACAAAACAAGATTAAAACCCTTTTTAAAAATAATCGTCCAGCAGTATAGAGATGCTTTTTTAGCCTTTAATATACCCCTCGTTGCATATTTTATAACGCAAACAATTTCTAGAACACTATTTTGCGTATAACTAATAGGGATGGCATTTTGTAAGCCGATAATGACAAAAAAATAATCACAAATTCTGTTTTGGCATTTTGTAAGGTTTTTGTCACTGTGATAATAACAGTTTCTGTTAAACTAAGAGTGACAACAAATTCGATATACATATTTTTTATTTTTTTGTTTTTAAATAATTATACGTTTTACTTGCATTTTAATATATATATTTTAGTTATTGCTTAATGTTGTTGGTTTAATCATGACCATCTTACAAAATACCGAAATTGTCCGCTTTTACTTTTTGTCACAGTCACTATCAACATTATCACCTTACAAAATTTCTCTCCAGGACAAATATTTGTAGCATCAAATTTCTTCAATAGCTTCTTCAATTTGATCGACATATTCAAGTGTAGCAGAAGAAACTGAGATTGTACAATTTATTTAACAATTTTTTTATTTTTTTTATATTTATTATTTTACAATTTCCGTTTACGCAAAATATAATAGTTTTATGTGAATAATTTTCGAACCACTATGTACATCATAAAAATATTTGTATAAAAGTTATGCAAATTTTTGAATGTTAGTGCAAATTCAAATAGAATTTACGATATTATTGTGAACAAATTAAGTTCATTACAATTGCAAAAATAAAATTTTGTCTTATTGTTTTTTGTTTTTTGTAAATTAGAAATTTAATGTTGTATTTGAGTACGAATCTTATGACGGAATTATTAATAAAATTTGTATTTCTGAATAGGTATTGAACTTGGGTATTAATTTTGAAATATATTTTTTGAATTTAAATAAATTATTTTTGATTTTACGAAATTAACTATACATATATAAGATAATTAAATAGATACACCTTTAAAAAAATACTGATCTTAATTTTTAGTTTATTTTATAATACATAGTTTATAAAACAAATTATCGTTCTAGTTTTTAGAGGTAATTTTGTAAGCTAACTAATTTCTTTAATATTATTCAATACATTCTAATTGTGAAATATATAGGGTGGGAAATTTAATTACTTATTGATCATTTTTTTTTATAAATACTCACCACGAACTCATATA
This sequence comes from Argyra leucocephala, assembly GCA_963942445.1. Taxonomy (NCBI): domain Eukaryota; kingdom Metazoa; phylum Arthropoda; class Insecta; order Diptera; family Dolichopodidae; genus Argyra; species Argyra leucocephala. The sequence goes on from OZ012678.1 coordinate 162,284,343, forward strand.
CTCACATCTTATATGAAAATCTGAAATATTTTGATTTTATAATTTTGTACGACGCTTTCATCTTCTTTAAAAAAGTAAAATAATTTTTATGCAATTTAAATGTTAAAAAATTGATAAATAGTTGTTTTTTTTTCTTTAATCCTCTTAGCAGCATTGGATTTTCACTTGACATTTTCCATCTTACTCGATTCATCATCATATCTATTTCCGAGTCAACGTTTAATTTCGATTTTGAATCTGTTTATATTTTATAAGTAGGGGATTGGCCTACTGTAGAAGACCACTTTTATAACTCATACGGCTACGTGGTAAGACAAAGTAATATTTCTACAAGATGTCGCTGCGATTTCCCCCATCCCTTACGTTGAAATGGCTGACGTTACTATGTTTACTGTACATCTACTCTATAGTACGTCATGTCATGTCACTTTTGTTTGTCAGATTTAGTTGACAATTTGTGTAATTATGATTAGAGGTTTTGTCAATATTGGTTTATTGTGTTGTTGGGTGTTGCATGAGATATTATATGAATATTAATATGATAATTTTAATAATGTGTATTGTTATAAAGTATTGGTTATAAATTTTGCATTGATTACAAATTTTAGATATTATTTTGATATTATTTCTTTAGTTATATTTTATACCACCCACGGGAAATGAACCCGTGACTACCGTATCATAATTGAAAGATATTTCTGTCAACCGATTAGGCCACGGAAAGGGTAAATAGTCCAAAATTAAATGTTCCATAATTTTTGTTTCATTAAAATCATTTCGTGCCTGTAATTCGCAAAAAATATTTTTGATGGTGAGAGGTAAAAACAATTATTTTTTTAGTTTAACAAATTTTGATTTGAAATTGAAAGGTCCATGCATGCACTTCAATTTGTATACAGTTGTTCAAAATATGTGCTGAATAATTAACTTAATTTTATATGAGGAGTGTTACCATAGTGTTGCATTCATTTTTATTTTTTTTTCGTATTTGTTTTGTGTTTTGATTTGGAAAACATTAAATTCCACAAATTTGCAAAAAAAAAAGACATTTATATACAAAACTAGAAAATAAAATAGTTCTGTAAAATATAGGACGAATGATCAACGTAGCAATAACCAAATGAAATCTTAATAACCACCTATTCTACGAAAAATTATTTTACCTCCATTACTAAACCGTATTACCTGGTATTACGCTTGTTAAATAAATAAAGAAATTCAAGTTCAATTATTCAAAAGACGAATCAATGCTTCAGGAACTTCACCTGAAAATTATTTAATTATTTTTATTAGGTCTATTTAATTATTTTACTCTATTAATTAAGTAATTATTTTAAGTTATACTTTAGTAAAATATACAAACAAAATTGAAGTTCTTAAATTGCAAAATAGCATTATTACCTTAATATGACTGTTAATACCATTATTATTTAACATAAAACTCTAACTTATAAACAAAATACCTCATAATCATAATTAGTCATATTCAACATACTATACTAGTCCTTCCAAAAACTTTTAAATTGTTTTAATCCCCTTTTAATCTATTCTTTAACAATAGAGATTCGTTGTCACTGCGATGTATCAAAATATTTTTCAAGAACATTTTTGCAAAATCGTTTAAAACTGTCTTATCTTATTTTTTTTAAATCGTTTATTTTTTTTCCAATAAATATTAATTTTTTAATTTTTATTACTAAAACAATTAAATTATCTTAAATTACGACCTAAAAAATTTAATTTTAATAACAAATAAATTTTTGAATAAAATCTCTATTCTTTACATTATTACTTTATTTTCTTATCATTTATATTTAATTGTCATAATTAATAATTTTTTTTATTCAAAAGATAAATAGATTTTAAAAATTTATTGAATTATTATTTAAAATTAAAATATAAAAAAAATAAATAAAACAACAAAAATGTTTGTTTTTGTTTTAAAATTCAATTTTTAAAAACAATAAATTGATTTTCGTTTAAAAAATTATCAAGTTCGAATCAAGTTTATTTATTTTGTTTTTGTTTTTATTTTCTTCTTTTTGTTTTAACTATTTTCAATGAAATTTCTCGAGCATGACATGACGTTCGATTATTATAATTTTAGTTTGAGTAGTTAATAGCAGGATGTCGACATATCAAATGACTAAAATAAAAATATAGTTATATATATATATAAAAAAAGGGTGGTGGTGTGATAACCAAAGCAAATATCGAATAAATTGACTTGATTTTTTTATCATTAAAGAATTTTATAAAAAAATAAGAAATAAAAAATTTTTAATTTCCAGTTTTTTATTTTTTTTAATTTTATTAAATTTTTGAATTTATAACTATTATTTAAAAAAAAAAAAAAAAAATTCATTCAAAAATTATTTCACAATTTAAATTAATTCAATTCAAAATTTAACTATCCACATAATATTTAGTAGCAAATTACGAGAATCTACAAAACAAGAATCGGTTGTTATTAAATATTTTTGTCTGTTTTTTTTTTTTTGTTTTAAATTATGAAATAAGTTTTAAATTAAATAAAAACAAATATTGAAATTATTTTCATCATAGTTTAACATAATAAAACTTATGCGTAAACTAAAAATATTTTAAGTAAAATCTAAATTATCTAACAAACAATTCTATTTAAAGTTATAAAAATTTTACTTGTTCAAATTAAAAAAAAAAAATTTACAATTTTATTATTTTATTAATTCATCTATTCAAATATTATGATTAAATTAATATTTATGATTATTTAAAATAAAATTAAGGTTACAAGAATTTGAGGCAAGTCCAAAAAATAAATCAAGAAAATAATAAGAATAAAAAAAAAACGATTTTTCTTAGAACTCATTTACTGGTTTACACATTTTTGTGTAAATATTATTTATAGCATGTGACATTGTGTATAATTTTTTGACAAATAACTGCTTTAAAAATACAACAAAAAAATATAAATGACAAAAACAAAACTGAAATGTTTGTAATAAATTAACAATTAAAAATAACACACTAACCTACCTACCTATCAATTTTGTAAGAAGAACAAAAAGAAAAAAGTAAAAAAAAAAGTTTAGTTTAATTCTTAACTAAATTTTAAATTTATATGTATACCGTTAGTTAGAACAAAATTTATAGTATCGTTTTATGCTAATTTTTTTATTTATAAAAAATCTAATATAAAAAATATAAAGGTATTTAAAATATTATTTTATTGTATTTCAAATATTTTTGATATTAAAATTTATATTGGTAAATATTCTAATATTTTTGGTATTGGCTATGTTGAATTAACATATTATATTTCGATATTATAATAATAACCTATTTGGAATGATAATACACATCACATGCATATAAACACTTTATTTTAGATTGACTTTAATTTTTAAATCATTTTCGTTGGCTTGTTGTCCCGAAGGATACGTGCAAGACCAAGAGAAAAATAAAATATCGATACTTAAAATAAATTTGCAATTCAAAAAAAATTTCTTCGGTTTAGAGTTCAATTTCATGTGCATACAACACTGCATACATATCTGCTGCACATCTGCTTCTGAAATACATTTACGTTTTGTTTTAAACTATGCTACATTTATTTTTGATATTTTTTAAAAAAAGTTAAGATATAAAACCAACTTAAACTTAAATACAATTAATTAGTTTGAGATGGTTGAAGAATGGTTACTGATGATATTATATTTTAAAATCAAGTTTTAAATGTAAAAAAAATAATTCCTATAGTATTAAAGAGTTTATTGACACTCATTTAAATAGAAATATACTCGTTTTCAACCAGAAAATGTTTTTTAATCTGGTATTTAACCGATAGAACTATGGAAGATGAATTGTTTAATAGAATGTACGTCTTGTGTTAATGATTATGCATAGCTCGCATATATTGTTTTTTTTACAGTGAATAGTTTTATTTGTCTTTATTTGATTTAATATTTAAATACAAAAAGTAAATATCCTAACTAAATAGGCAAATGCATTTTTAATTGTAAACACTATTAAGTTTTTTTTTTTTTATTTATAGACCCTAGCCTAAGCAGTTTGGTCTATTAATTTTAAATTAAATGCAGTTTGATTTTTATTTAATTATTTCAATTCAATTAATTATTACTTCAATCTAGTTCAATATTCTATATAAGTATGTGCATCTATTATGTAATTGAGCGTTTGCTTTTGTAACAATGCAATAATTTTTTTGTTTGTCTGTATTTAACAGTGTTAAATAAAAATTGGATTTATTACTATTATTATAATTGTGTCTATATGAATCATTCTGTTCGATATGGAATGGTGTTTTATCAAGTTATATATAATTTTAAATGCACAATTTTGAATCTATAATGCATTTTTAATTTATAATTCTCAATCACTCTAAGCTCTAAATTAAATATGTGTCATTATAAACTATGTATTGTTTATTAATCAAAATTTAATTGTTATTTATAGATTTTGTTAATTTTTATAAATTTCTATATAATATTTTTTCTTATTAAATTTTATTTATTATTGTTATTATTATTATTTATTTAATATGTAATTAATTCCATGATACAATTTTTCTTATTTCCAATTTACATTATTAAGAACATATTATACTAATGTGTTTACACCAATAGCTTATAATTTACTTAGGAGAGTAGTCTACTGTGATTCATTAAATAGCAATTACATTAAGATATATATTAATATTTGAATTGAGCATAAATAAGTAAAATAAAATAGAATAAAGTTGTTTTAATACTAATATATATTACAACAATGTTTGGATTTTGTTTTTAATAATACAATAATATCCGGCTTTTCGACCTGCATAAAATAAATGAAAGACTTAAGCGAGAAACATGGAAAAAAAATCAAAATTTTAAATTCACCAAAAAGTATGAATTTAAATTATAATTACATTTCTAGATAATGCTCTCATGTTTATTATTAATAATAGAATTTATTTTCTAGTAATATTTTAATTATATTAATAATTAATAATATTTATTTGATTGCAAATATAAATATTTAAGAAACAACTTACTTCCTTCATTAATGATTAATTGTAGCAATCAATTTAAAATAATTGGTAGCAACTAGATTTGTTATACTTTATTAACACAATATTAGAAGCAACTACTAATGTAGGTGTAGATATTGGTAATAGGTCTTGATATTATATAGGTGTTGTAGGTATTGATATACAACCTACTAATGTAGGTATTGATATTTGCAAAAATGTAATTCAAAATTTTTTTAATTACAATTGAAATGACTATCCTATTTTATCCTTCAATGTAACTATTTTCGTCACTGTAAATATACAAAAATTTAATAATTTTATGATATAATATTTCATTATAAACTATTGTTGTCCATTAAACAAAACAAAAATTTTTACATATAAAACTTAACAGTTTTCACACAAAAGTATTCGGTTGTAGAATTTTACACTAAACGTAGAACTATTGTAAAGTATTTTTTTTTTTGTTTCAAAAATGGAATTACCATTAAAAAAGTAAAATAAACCTACTTATTTATAATTAAAAAAAAAAACCTTAAATTAAAATTTTCAAAGATAAGAAAAATAATTAAAATATTTACTTACCATAAATTTACACGTACATTAAAATTTCGAATATAAACTGTTTGATATACGCAGTTATTTATTCTGATAAAAAAAATATTCTTTGAAATTTTATTAATAGTACAAGTTATATGGTTAAGGTTACCAACAGTTGCAACAATCAATATTATGTTGAGTTAAAGTATTCAAAAATGTACATTGAAATTTTATTGAAATAATAATAATGAAATATCTCTATTCTTCTAATTATTCAGCAACTGGTTTTGTACTTAGTATCTTATTCAAATATCCAACATACCATATACATATAGGTCATGATGGGTTTGGCTCATCAACGTCCTCTTTTTGATGGTCACAGTGGATAATAATACCAAATTGTTTCATGTCTTTTGATATTTCGTCCTTCGAACTAAGGTTTGATCTACTTCAGCGTCTTGTACCTAGTCTAGTTCTTTAAAATATATAATAAAATATTATCAGAAGTATCAGTGTTTTATATTTTTTACATATTATTATTTTCAGTAAATTTGTTTTGCTTTATTTAAGTAATTACTTTTAAATAAATATAAAATGACTATTTTCCTTTGTGAACACCACTGAACCAATGAATATTGCAACGAGTCTTTGAAATTCAAATTAAAGCAATTTTTTAATCTACGACAAAAACCATTTTCTAAATTGTATCAATGAAAACCATAATCTTAATTGTCTACTTTACATTTTGAAATGCATTGCGCGACTGCTACCACTTGGAGGTATAACTAACACTTGACATGGCTTAGATGAGAATCATTACTGCTTTAAGTCCCCTAAGCTAACCCTCTTAGCTATTCTTAGGATTGATTATTATTTATGAAATATTTTATATAGAAATATTCAGTGAAAATTTGATTTTGTATCTATGTTCTTCGAATTTTAATTTTTATGATTGATAATTTAATTTATTAAGCTATAGTTTTTAATATTTTGTTTCAACTTAATTGGACAATTAAAAAAAAACTAAATTCATTTCTATTCTTCTCATTGATGTGTAGATTGTAAATTGTAATTGGTTAAATACTAATTGCATTGTAGGTGTAGCAAGATTATATAATTCTTCCTTATCATACTCCTGGTGTTCATTAAATGTTGGCAACCCATCATATTATACTGAATTAATTCATTAAATATTTTTTAGGGAATCATAAAAACTAACTAAAAAAAATTTATCTCAAATATCAAAATAAACAAATCTAAAATTAAATTTTTAGATAAAAAACCGTTTTTTTTTAATCATTTGAAATTTTAAATTCTTATATTTGCATATTTTACCTACTGAATTAGATTGACATTAATTAAGTAATGTACAAAATACTACAGATATTTTTTTTTTAATTTATTCTATTCTCAGTTATAAATTTTTAAAAACGCTTTTTTATCATTTTTATAGTACAACATTATTAATTTAATGGACTAGAAATTTAGTTCTAAGCTATTTACCATATTTATCATTACATTTCGGAATTTAACTAAGAACAAAACATTTTAAAAAAAAATTAGGTAAAAATATTTTGCAAATTTAATTTTTTTGTTTTTTTATAAATTTTTATTACTAAAACCAGCATAATTCCCTGACCTATCTTATAATCCGGTTCATTGCTCTAAAACCCTAAATTCAAACTTTTTTTTGTTTTCACAGCATTTTGATGTTTTTATTTTTATTTTTTGTTGCGTATAGCTACTCATACAGGTCTCATGTTAATTTCTTCTTTTTTTTATCTATATTATGTTTTTCTGAAATTAAAATTATTACAACTATTAAAAATGGATAAAAAGAAAAAAAAACAACAAAAACAGAAAATTAAAAAAATAAATATGAAAATAAAATAAAAACCTATAAAGAAATTTATTATTTTAACATGAAGTAAAACAATAAATCTTAAGAAAATGAATACATTGAACCTTCCCTAGAACTATATAAGTTGTTTTTATAGAATATAATTTTTCGTTTTTTTTTTTGTACAAGAATTAAATACTGTGATTATGAATCACCTTCAGATGAAAAATCCAAAAAACATAAAAAAAAACTGTTAAGAAAATCATATAATAAATCATTTTGTTAATAAATCTAAAGATATCAGAACCAATTTTTATTATTATTCAACATGACAGTGTGGTAGATATATATTTTTTTATTCTCAATTTAATCATCTTCTTTTTTGTTTTTTTTTGATTTACCAATTTTGTGTTCACAATTTTTTTTCTTTAAACGCCCTGATCTATCTTGTATTGTATGTAATTAGTTTTGTCTATATCAGATGTGACGTCAATTATTTTTTTTTGCAGTTTAATTATTGGTTCTGGTTTTAATAACACTTTTTAGACTTCAGTTTTAATTTGCATTTAGTGTTCTACAATTTTTACAAGCTTTTTATTACATTTGGTATTGAGATAAGGAAAAATAAAATAAAGAAGTTGGGCTGAAATGGATTTGATGTAAAAAAAAAAACATTTCATCAGTTGGATATTTTATTCAATTTCTGGAACACACCAAGTATAGTTTCAGTAGAAATTGTAAGTTAATAAATTTTAAAACGTGAAACAGCAGGAAGTATACTTGGCTACGATTTGATTTGATTTATTTATTAAACTGTGGCATAAATGTAAAACTGCACCATGTAGCATGTGGGTCAGTAGTTATAATGTATTAATATTTTATATTAACAAAATTTTATAACTGTATTGTGGGTGTTCAAACATAATTAGAAGGACTGATATAATTTATTCCCGTCTTTAAAACACTTTAAATTGCAAAACGCAAAAAATGCTGTAACGTCGGAAATGCAGTATCACAGTTTTAACTACAATGTAATATGTTTCATAACGTGCTTTATATAAACTAATTAATTTTAAAATATTTATATTATGTTTCGGTCTTGTAGTCAAAGCGATATACAAGCATTTTAAAATTATTTACATTGTACATAGTTCGTTATGGATTGCACTAGATTGTAGTTAAAATTCTAATATTGCATTTCCGATCTCAACTACATACCGTTATATCGTATAGTAGCACCAAAATAATTTAATGTTTGTTATTGAATTTGTTTAAATATTCAAAACAATTAATATAAAGAAAGTGTAGTAGGTTTTAATAATGCAAACGATTCTAAATTGTAATAATGTATAAATTTACAAGTGTCTGATTAATTAAATCGTTCACGTTACATACATTTAAGTTTTTTGTTTCTATTTAGTATTTTAAAACTTCGTTGGTCTTGTACAATGGAGCGGTTCAGTCGCCTTTTGTGACAGCTCAAGTAAATCAAAATGAGTTTGAGTAAAAATCAAAGTGCTAATATACTAAGCCACTGTTAATCTATTTTTAATTATCTATTTTTGGCTATCGTGATCTATATCAACTAAATTTGTTCTATCTCTCTAAATTGTTAAAAACTTAATTACTCTCAGACTTCATAATAATGTTTTTTAAATCAAGTTCATTCAACCTATTGACTTTATTTGACATCGGAAATTTATCGACAATGTTACTGATACAAAGCTGCGAGATCTGAAAAGTCAAAAATAAAATAAACATTGTATCACGATTATATTTATGTATACATTTCATCGGGTTGTTGTTTTTGGATACATTTCCGATGTCACCGAATGTTTTATCTGAACATTTGTGCTTCGTCGAATTGTGCAAAAATGTATACCGATTTCTTATTAGTTATTTAATCAAATTATACAAACAGATAATTAAAAATTATTATTCAACCTATGTAATACTATGTATATAACAATTTTTGTAACAATTGTAAGAAATGTTTATAACAAATTTGTGAATCATTAACTTAACATTTTGTTCTCTATTATAATTTTCAATAGATCAAAAAAATTTCCATAAATTGAAATAATTTCCCTATCTTTGTGATTTATATATAGTCCTATATTAAAATAAATATTGAGCTTAACTACAGTTATTTGATTTTTAACATCAAACTTTAATTGATTAAACTTAAAAAAAAATAACCTGAAGTGCTAATTCAACCTTCGTGAATATTTTTTTATTTCCATTTAATCACCATATCACACCTAATAACCAATTTTGATTAAAATCAAAAATATAATATACCGTCATCATCTTCATCGTCATCATAGTTGCTAATAAATCCCGTTTTCTTTTTTAAATGATATTTACTTAGATATAGCTTGGTTGGTTGGTATTTAATTTTTTTTTTTATCAATTCAAAGAAAACTAAATTTTAAACTTAAGGCTAGATGTGTAGTAAATTATCATCAAAGCAATTTTTACAATAAAAACCAATAACACAAAAATCATGAGCCAAACCAAAAAAGATGGTTTAATTAAAAGAACATTCAGTGATGGTAGAATTTTTTGTTTCTTTTTATTAAGGTTCTTGTCTTCACTCTGACAATATAATCTGAGACGCATGTTTTTTATATTAATTTTTGTTTTTGTTTTTTTTTTTTTAATTTTCTTCTTTGCAATTCGAAAAAGGTAAATGAAAACAGCAAATTAAATGTTATACTAAATAACACTTAAGATATCTTTAATAGGAGTCATCGTTTTTTACACGGGTTTTTCGGAACATAATTATTTAATTTTTATTCTTGTTTTTATTGTGGTTAGTGTTATATTTGAATTTTTTTTTTTTTTGTTCTTCATTAATTTTTGATGATTTCTAAAGTCTATATTTTAATTCTTTGTGAAAGAAAGAAGAACAAAAATAAAAAAAATAAATGATTTTAAAGATCCGGTTTGATTCGGCAGACTGCGTGATAACCGCAAAAGAAAAATTTATAAAATATATCTACATAATATTATATTGTATTTTATTGTACATATGTATGTATCTACATACATTATGTATGATATAAGAACATAAATATTAATAAATGTTTTAAGATTTTAATCAGAAGCAATGTCCATTATTGTACTGGCTACCTAACTATTGTTTAAAATTTAATCATCAACTAAATTGTTACTTTTTGAACATCATTATTCTTATTATTGTTATTGTTATTATAGTTATTATTGTTATTATTATTATTATTAAATATGTTATGCATAGTAAATATATAATTAATTTGTTAGACATTTGAAGAAGCTAATGAAATTAGATATCATGATATAATGCCAGAATCGAAGATGGTTTTGTGTGTTATTGTTCGAATTAGTTTTTTTCGACAGGACACACTGCGATAAATCAATATTTTGAAAACATTTTAGGATCGCAGATGTAAATCGCTGTTATACTTTTTTATATAAATTATTAAGAGGAATTGGAGTCACTTTTCTGAGTATTTGAAAAAAATGTCCCTCTTTTATTTTATTAAATTGGACGAAACAAACAGCACCAAAAATTAGTTAGAGAACAAAACAGTCTGAGAATTGTTTTCCAATAACACCTTCGTAAAATGTGAAAATGTTTTTTTTATCGTAAATGATAAATGTTTATATCGTAAATAATAAAATTAAAACTGTAGGTATATTTTAACAAATTTAATTAATCTCTTGATGATGGCTAATTACAAACTAATTACATATTTCAATCTCTAGAGTCGAGATAGTAAAAACGATACCATTGAGAAATGAGACAGTGAAAAAATTACGCTACAGAGGGAGATGATATCGATCTCAGCTCACTGGGTGAAATCACATATCCATAAAAGAGACTTACTGCAATAATAACACGATTACCAAAAGCTTGGTGAACTATGACTGGTATAAGATTGGATCTTGTAATTTCTGAAAGTTAATACAGACAATTCCCAAAGAACATTTTGTATAACTCATAGTCACAAATTTTTGTTGCACATTTACAAATCGTTTACTGTAGACAAAAATTGTAAATGTATATGTACTTAAGCAGATGCAATTACAGAATGCATACAGTAATGCGAGAATAGAATTTAAAAATATGAAGAGTTAATTAACATAATTTTGATTAATAGTTAAATATCATAGGCTGACTTATGGTTAGAAATTAACGACAAACTAGCTATTATTCGACTGCTCCTCGAAATTTGAGAAACTTTGATAAAAAACCGTACTCAATTTTATTATAAATAATTTTCCAATTATTTCAATTTATACTTGGTATTATATTTTATTTTTTTATTGACCTATTGTTGACAACAACCGCATACGTAAAAATTTATTTAAATTTAACTTTGACGGTAAAATTAAAATTTTTTTATGTTAAATTGTAATTGACAATTAAAAAAATTTTTAAAAATATTTAATTTCGCTATGTCTCCATTTTCAAGATCTATCATTTGAAAGAATAATAATTAAGATCGGTTAATAGTTCAGATATTATAACCGTACTTTTAGCAATTTACAGATTAAATGTAGTGATTCCAATTGTAACTAGTATACATCTACAAAAATCATGGAGGTTAGAGCATCAATAAAGGCAACTTTTTTAAAAATTTAACATTATAAAACAACAGCACGCTGTGCAATAAACAAACAATGATTATATCAGATCAATTAACATATACAACTAAACCGATTTCAAAATGGATATTTATCAATTAAAATTGATCATGTCAAAAGTCTTAACAACTGATTATAACGATGTAAAAAAATGTTGTTTTTTTTCAACATTTAGTTTTTAAATATTTAATTAAAACAAAATACTTGTTAAATTTCTTTTATTTTATTTTTTTTATAAGTCTATTTTGAATATAATTTATAAATTCAATTATAATGGTTTTACACCACTTCACACTTGTTGCTTCAATCGTATTAAACAAATTTAACAGATTTTTCAATGCATCTCCAAAATATTCCCTGATTTCGGCACATTTATAGATGTGAAATCGAATGCATTCACATAACCTATCCTAATTAAACCACTTCTAATATGCAATTCCACAAGGGATCCTCTAGTACGAGACTAAATCACATAATAATGTCAAGATTGTATACTCGCTACATAAATTCTTCTATAATTCTTTCTTCAAATTGTTATGGTGCTTTAACATTTGGTATTTCTGTTATAGATGTTAGATACTAATCTATTATTTATCTATTTCTTATTTTAAATATTTTTCTTTCTGATATTTAAAAACTATGAGTAGAAAAAAAAATATTCGACGTAATTTATTATAAAAATTCTTATACTCGTAATTTAGAGTTAAGTTAGGTCCGTGTATTTCTATTATACATAAATACAAGAATTAAGATGATACCTAGGTAATCAAACTAAGAAATAATTGAATTTTTTTTTTCCTACTATAATTATCAATCATTCAAAAGATTAAAACGTGCTACCAATATTAACTATTCATAATCATTGATAAAATCATTTTTTTTTATCTCTTTCTATCTTTAATAATCATTCAGATTTATTTTAAATTTTTTTGTTTGGGGTGGAATTCTTTACTATTTTTTTTAATGATAGAGTGATGATAGTAGTTATTAAAACATCACCGAAAAATTGAAATTTAATTGAGGTGTGATTATTATTAAAATTAAATGGAACTTTAAAAGAATTTAAAAAAAAAAAAAAAAAGTTTATTCGCAAAAAAAAAATTAAACAATGTTGACTAAACTAGCAATTTAGTTGAATCATAATAATATAATTATGATATTACAAACTTATCTACATAATTCATGATGTATTTAAAATGATAAATTATACTATTAGTAGTTTAATGTATTAATAATATTTTTAATAATAGTCCGAAAATGAGATCTACTATCTTAATTGTAGACATGATTTCACACTTTAATTCAATATCTATAGATAAGTCTTTTGTAAATTCTTCTATATTTAATTATTTTATATCATATCTAGTTTTGTAGTATTGTTTTTTTTTTTTGTAGATGAGAATAAAAAAAATTATTTAATAAAAAATATCATCATAATTAAGATATCATATAAGTAATATACTATTAATACTTTATTATTTTAATTCAGTATTATCAGATACATTGTTGTATTAAATACAAATTTATCAGATATTTTAATAATTCAGTATTATCAGATACAATGTTGTATTAAATACAAATTAATCAGATTTTTACTTGTATTAAGTACAAATTTATCAGATATTTAAACAATTAATTTCCGCATTGAATATAGTAATCAAATATAATGTGATGATTAAGTTATGAAAGTAAAAACAATTAATAATTTAAAAGCAAAGCTGTTATATACTGGAGTAATATACCATAAGCTTAAAACAACTAAACCACAGATTCAAATAGACAATAGTAATTTGAATAGAGCAGATTACAAAACAAAAATCTCTGAGGGAAATTACTACCTATTTTTAACAAAAAAGTCAATTTATTTTTAGTATCACTGATGTTTTGTAATGTCTCAGCCTATAAACAAAATTTTAAATTTAAGTCATGAATTAAGGATTAACACCTACACATAACATATCAAGCTCCGATTCAAAAAAGAATAATATTCAGTTTTACTATACAATCAGTATAGTAAGCAAAAGCTCTAATTTTGAGGAAAACTATGCTCAAATATAGATATTCTTAATTTACAAATTCTGATTATGATATGACAGACAGTGCAATGCATATAATACAATTAATCAATATGTTATGCATTAGATAACAGTATCGTTTATTAATTTCTTCGTTTATTTGAACTTCATTTTGTAATCGTAAAACAAATAATAGTATATTTAACCAATTTGATTTTAAATCAGTAAACTCATTCCAGTTGCATTGACAATCAGTTGCAAATAAATATCACTAATGTCGTCCACATATTTTGTTTTATATATTTTGATGCTACCAAATACAACTAGTAAAAACGACTATAGTTGATATGAATTACGACTATTTAAACATCTGAAATGATATACAAACGACTATTTAACAGCTGAAATTCTCCGTTGATATTGATGTAAATTGAAATATCTACTCTTCCAGTTTGAAGGCAAATAAATTTTTAATATTCTTTAGCTTTTGTCATCACAAATAGAATAAAATAAATATAATGATTATTATTCAAAGCTATAATTACAACTTTTCCGCCCTATGCCCCACGGATGGGGTTACAGAACATTGATGATAATTACAACTTACATAACCCGGCTATCAATACATTAACTTCCTTTGACTCTTCAACCCTATGTTTGACTCTAACCTTTATGCTTAACCAAAGAACATAATATAATGCAAAAAAGTCTCATCCCATACAAATTTTTAAAATATTTTTTTATATAACGGGTCGCCACATTACAACCCACTCACCCTCATTTTATCTATAAATAGAATTTATTTTACTAAAATTTAATTTCTCAGCTGGAATACTTTTAAAATTTGTCGAACGTAATTTTACTTTTACTTTAAGTTTTTGACTCGACTAGACATATTTATTAATAACTGAACAAGGTGAACGGGAATATAAATATCCACATTTTTTAAATTTTCATAAATAAATGAGGGAACTCAATTGATCTTCTGAATATTCGAATGTGTTGCTTTTGCAAATTTTTGTGTAATTTCTAAAATATTAGCTTGTGACTTGTGACAAATATCATAATTCCGGTTGAATTCACTTAGCTCTTATTTTGAATGAATTCTAAATTCATGCGCTTATGAAACGAATGAATCACTCCACAATGCCAATCAATTCAATTCAGGATAATCCATGATTAGTTCACTTAAACATTCGAATCAGTGCACTTGTAATATCGCTTCCAGACCTACCGCTATATATAGACTTCTAACCAAGTTGAACAGCAAGTAATTGTTTTGCATCAAATTAGTATGATTATTTTATTTACATATATATATGTTGCCGTTAAAGTAATAAATTGGTAATTATTAATAATTACCAAATAAATTAATGTAAAATTTTTATAGGTCAAACGGTCCGAAAATCGAGACCAAAGGCCTTCAAATTTTTATTTTGTTTTATCATCAGTATAATGGCTTTTAAAGGCAATAGGTCCGGTACTTTACCGGTAATTATTAATAACTACCGGATTTATCACATTCACCGTTATATATATATACATATGGAGTTAATCTATAGCAGTCAAATTGTAGTTCAATTTTGCTTTTATAATAAAAGCTTGACGCGACGTTTCCGTAAACCAATTCTGCACATAGTGATAAGATGTCTAAATTTTAACATTATTAACTATATTATTTCCTATGAATATGACTAATTAACTAAGAGGTTCAAATCAATAAAAGGTTTTTTTATTTAAAATTATACACGTGTTGTATTATATATAAACGCTGCAATACATACGATAAATTGATATAGATCAAAGCAGTACTGATATAAAACTAAATTTTTATTTATCCACCTCCAATACAAAAATGTATTACGTTATTAGAAATCTCTATGCACGTGTATCAATGGAGCATTTAAAATAATTTTTTTATATTTTTATCCATGTCGTATGAGAATGTTCTTGAATCAGATTAGTATGATTATTTTATTTTCGTAAGAATATATGGGATTTTGATTCATACACAACATCACGGGTTTGGATAATATGGATCAAAATACATTCCAAATTGCTCAAAAAATGGATATATTTCATTCGATAGAGCAACCTCCAAGACCTAGGAATCAATATCTAAGTCCAAAAACGTGAAAGTGGCCGTATGTCGACAATATGTAGTACCGTCCATAACCATAATGTACTTCTGAAACTTTAAAATTGATTTCATAAATCAAGTGTAATAAAATATGATTATTTTGCATCACCGCCCTGTAAACCCATCAATGTAGCATAGGCCGGAATTTCGTTTATACTAGTTCCTATATTTATTAAATATCACTATAGATTATAATATTTACGAATTCCATTATCCTTAGTCATCAACATGTAATTTGATATGCTTTAAATTTTTTTTTTGTTAAATTCTAACAAAAAAAAAAATTAATAAATACATTTTAATAAATAATTTATTTTTAACATTTATATTTATATTCTAATAAATCAATTAATAATAGTTTAATAATTTCTGAAAATGACTTTAAGACGTAGTTTTGTTAAATATAAAAAATTCAATTTTTGTTTGTTTTTTTTTTTTTGTGGTGGAATCTTCTATAAAACCAGAAGCTATTTAATGAGTGTTAGAATATTATGTTTGCGGATGTTGTCAGAAAAACTGAAAAAAACAAAAAAATATTTTTTTTATATACTGAACTTTTACCATTTTTCTTTTATATTTTAATTTCATACTAGATGAATATGAATTAGAAAATAAAAGAAAAAACTAGCACATCATGATTAAAACTGTCTGAGAACACGTGCCCATTTAGAATATTTTATTATGATTAATAAACAATTCTAAATTTACGAAAAAAATAAAAAATAATAATAGTAAATATTTTGTTTTTGCGTGGAGATTTAATAAGTTATTTGACCTCATAAAAAAAAAAATGAACCGAAACTAAATAGAAACCCGTGGAAAAAAAATTACCTAATGTATAGCTAATTAATATCTTTAGATTAATAGTTTGAATGAATAATTATCTATAAAATTAATTTAACCCATCAAATTTTTAGAGAAGTTCTTAATTCTTTTTGATAAATATTGTAATAAAATCTGTGAAGCTTAAAATGTATTTTGAATTTTTTTGTTTGCTAAAAATAGAATATAGAACAATATCTATACATTTATTTATAAATAACATATAGCTATATTTTGTTAAATTTAGAATTTGTCAATAACGATTTATTATATTTTATCTATATTTAGCTATATTTTTTAACACGGAGAATTTGCACGTACTGTAAGATACATTTGAATGGTGCCAACAAAGGGGGTGCCGCAAAATCGAAACAATATCTTGCAATCTTGCATTGGTACTTGTTAATTGTTATTGTTCTACTAGGGTTCCGGTACAACATTGTTAAGTATCTGTAATTCAACAAAACATAATATAGTGTCCAACGTACTGTTGGTACGTATATGTATCACTTTTCAAGACGGGGCTGGTACATCTATGTACTATCTATAGAAATATGTATATAAGAATAAACAATATTTATAAAAAAATATTACCATCTGAAATTATAACACTAATTTTATGTTTTATTTTAATTTATTTTAGAAATATTTTCACATTTCATGTATACTTCCTCAATGAGAATTACTCATAAACTATACAAAATCTGTATCGTCATACACTTGTTAACAAAAGGTACCTTGTTGACAAAAATACACCAACATGAACTTATTTTTTTTCAAGAATTATAAAAAAAAACACTTTAAAGACGATTTGACTAGATTTTGACACTTTAAAGACGATTTGGTATAGATTCAAACCAATTTATATGCAATTTATTTGTTGTAAGAATGTTTTTTGATATACATTGTACCAGCCGGATCGAAAGGGATAAAAATATTTTTGTTGATCATAAAAATTTCAAAGTAGGTTCAACTTCAGAGTAAAATTTCAAAATTGAGATTATATGAATTTGCTGTGGGCTATTGCTATTTATTTAAAATCATTTCATATGCTGACATGCACATGCATGTAGTAATAGGTATTTAGTAGATATTTAAATTCATTTATGTAAAATAACAATTTTGAATGAAGTAGCTGTGTAACCACTTAAACTACCGGATTTAAATATTGAACACTAAAAATAACAGTGACAGTATAACAGTTGTACAGTATGACAAAACTTACTAACCTTCAAAAAATTAAATATGGTAATCTGACAATGGTAATATGTCAATTTAATACACACCATATATCAATATACTATAATTAATACTCACCCCAGTTTCATTTTCCAGAGTTTCCATTCTATAGAATTTCTATTTTCAGGTTCTAAGGGAAAAATATAAATTATATCGGCAGCAAATCGGCTTTTTATTGTCATTTTGTTTTTAAATCAGATGAGTACAGTTGCCTATGTATTGATATGTGTTGATATTGTATTGTCGCTATATACAATTTGATACCTGAAAGAATTTTAAAAGTAATTTCTAAATGTATTTATACATATTATTAAAGCTAGTATGCAATTATTCATTATCATTATGTTTCGTTTTTGCTCTCAGGATTTTGTTTTTATTCGTAATTTAATCCAGTTAGCATAATAAAACTTATATGACAATAAACCTTACAACTTACAAAAAATGTGGAATCAACAACTGTCTAAACTAAAAATTTAACAATTTATGAAATTTATTTCTTTATTTCTTTACAATTCAGTGGAATTGGAACATTAGCCCCTCAATAGCTATATTTTCTGTGCTGATATATTGACTAGTCGACTACCAAGAGTCTATTGCTTATTTTACTTTATTTGTCATTCATTTTTGTAAGTCACTCTAAATAAATATCCCTGATATAGTAAAGAAATATAACATAGTTGAACTAGCATAAAAAAACATTGATGATTTAGTCAACTATACGTAACGGTTTTTAAATGCTTTTATTTTTTTATACATAGCCAAAACTATGTCATTTATATGTTATATATATGTAACGACTATTCGAGGAGCAAGATGAGCAATGACATTTTGGTAACTAAAAAGACGAATAACCGGTTTTTGGACTTTATCCAAATGTTTTAACACATGACTAGAAGCGCCAGCCCAAATGTGAGAATTATACTGTATTTTGGGTCATATGAAAGCTTTATAGGTTTTCAAGAGGTCACAGGAGGAGAAATAAACCTTACAGCGGCTAAGAAACCCTAAACGTATTATTTTAATTACTTAGAGCAACAACAATAACTCGGCTAGAAATACAATTATTACAATATAATATTATATTATGTTATAGTATGTGATTGTGTATTCCAAATCTCTGTGTAAAAGCAGTTACTTCATCCCATGACTTGGAATTATATATATAAAAAAAATGGTAGCAATTGGTCAAATTCTATCATGTTATGTTTCATCCAAAACCAACCTATATTTACTGGAAGAGAAACAAATATAAGCAGAATGTAAAGTGCTAGGAAATCCCTTATTGAATTTAATTTAAAACTGATGCATGGTGAGATTAGAATGATGTTGCTTGTAAAACTATATTAACGTTAAGTTTTCATTCATATTTTTATTTTTTATATTTGAAAAAATAAGCAATGACCATTTGATTTTCACTCTAAATTTACTCTTTCACTTTTACTCATTATTAAATTTATTATAAAAAAAAACAAAAATCTTTCACTATACTCCAAATATAGCTATATTAATATAAAAAATATTTTATTTAATTTTTTTTATTTGTAAATCGTGTCATTTTCGTTAGTTAAAATAATCTTTAATTAAATTTGAATTTTAATTGAGAATTAAATCTAAAAAATGAAATTTTATTTAAATCCAAATATAAAATTCTAATCCTAATTAACATAGAATAGAATTTTTTTTTTCATTTATATATATTTGAAAAAGCTTCATTCAATCATTTATCATAGGATGATCATTTGAATATTCCGAATGGTGTACGTACATACTCTAAAACAATATTCTAAATAGATTAAAATTAAAATTTTTAATTAAGTATAAATATCTATATATATATATATATATATATATATATATATTAATTAATAAAACAATTTAAAAACATTTTTTTTTTTGTGAAATTTAAATTTTTTTTTTTTTTGTCTCAGTAACTTTTAAATTTTTGTTTGTTTTAATCAAAACAATAAAAAAAAATATTCAAATTTGCAATTTTAACCAGTTTTTTTGATCTAATTTAGCATATTTTACTTGCTTTTTAATTAGCGATTATAAACCTATGATTTATTTTTAAACATCATTAAATTGTAAATATTCAATACAGTTCAGTTCATTTTCTACATTTGTGTATCATCATTTTTTTTTTTTTTTTAATTTATTAATTTAAGCCTTTCGTTCCAAACAAGTTAATTAATTTGATGAAATCTTGAAAATTAGATTAATCCAAAAATACAAATCATGTTAATTTTACCTGAAAGAGGCGTTAAATCCTAACTAAAATGGTAGTGGTCTAACAAAAAAAAAAAAATAAATCTACTGGATTATGAGAATTAAAAAAAAAAACTAGAATTTAATTTAACTATATTGTATATGAACTTAAATAAAAGTATTCCTAGTAAATTTATCGAACTGTTGGACTGGACTTGTTGTATATATCAACTTATTTTTTTCTTAAATGAAACTTAGTAAAACAAAAAAATTTGATTTTCGTTAAAATAAAAACCACCCTCATTTATTTATTTTTAATAAAAAAAAAAAAAAAAATAGTTTTCTATATAATTTGTAATGATTAAAAATGTAAACAAAATTAAAACCAAAAAAACAAAATAACAAATTAATATTAGTCATTGTTATTCGTCTATAATGTGAAAATTATTGATGATAAGCAAAAATTTTACTAAATCGTCAGAATTAATCTGAATAATTTAAATTTTTTAAATTTCCATTGAAAATTATTATATCTATAGATACCTCATTCCAAATAATTCTGGAAGAAATTTAAAAAATGATATTATTGAAAAAATTAATGTAGTTATATATTATATATCATATATGTATATCATTATAATCAGTAATTTGATTGAAAATCAATATTTTTGATGTGATATTATGGTTATAAGGTTAGAGGACATTTTTTCGAAAAATCAAAATAATTTTACAATTTAATTTAAAAATAATACAAAATAAATGGTTATTTGAATTTTTTATATAATTCAGTATATTTTAAAATCATACTACTGCAAATGAAATACAAAACATGTCTTTATAAATACTAGAATGAAAATCATGGAAACATTTGAAGAAAACATAATATTTTCGAAAAAAAATAGCTAGCTAAAATTTACTTATTACATTTTTTCTTTGCCGGTATAGAGTTCTATCCCATTTTGTATCTTATATTTGCTATATCTTATTCAATTAAATAATATGTATAATAATTTGATATCTATAATAATCTCACAATTTTTTTTGTTTAAGACAATAATAAGTGACAAATGGGTTACCTAATGCCTTCGACAGACATGTAATATCAATACTATAATATCAATATTGTAATATTCGAGAATTACCCTTTGACAGACAAAACGTAGTATTAACGTTGTATTCATTATGACATGTAAAATGAAAGATAAATTTTTTTTTTAAATTGTATTTGAAATATAATTTAATTTGACAATGAAACAAAATAAATTTAAAAAATTTTAAAAAAAATAATAGTTTTTTTAAAATTATATCTCAAATTTGCCTACATTTTTTTATTTTTATTCACTTGGCATTTTGACTTGACATGTGTCAAATAAACTATTTTTAGTACATACTAATTTAATCATTTATTTGGCGATAGACTGCACCGATGTAGATCCTTTACGCGTTGATTCGTAATATTATGCTTTTGTTTGGTAATATCAATACTACGTTTATATTGCAATAATATCATGATATTAAGTGACACAGAAACATATATAGGAATATCACAATATCAGCAATATTACAATATCGATATTACATGTCTGTCAGTATAGCATAAGAATACAAATGGAATCCATAGTAATATAATAATATAAACTAATATTTAGAAACCAAATTGTAGCATAATATAATAAAAAAATAAAGTAAGATAAATTTTAATGATGGAACCAGAATACCCCTCCTAACTATAATAATCATAGTTATCATAATCTATCATAATTTTGTACGCCAACATGACATTTTATTTGACCAACTTATAATAGTCATATACCATAATTCGTTATCTTTTCAAAATCATTCGTTAAGTTATAAGCATAATGAGAAGAAGCGTACATATCATAAGTAGTCATAAGAAATTTTGACAGCATTGTAAATAAATAAAAACTAAAAAAAAAGGTAGATTACACAATTTTTTTAACCTTTTTTCAAACTTTTGTAAACTAACTTTTGGAAGCTTACG
The DNA here is from genome assembly GCA_963942445.1 of Argyra leucocephala. Taxonomy (NCBI): domain Eukaryota; kingdom Metazoa; phylum Arthropoda; class Insecta; order Diptera; family Dolichopodidae; genus Argyra; species Argyra leucocephala. Next base: position 162,306,795 of record OZ012678.1, read on the forward strand.
TTTTTTTTTACTTTTAACTAAGAACTTCATTCAAAACTCAAAATAAAAATAAAAACCATTTATTTATAGAATTTATATTTTGATTTCACTTGTTTTAACTTTTGGTTTTGACGTTTTGATATGATTAGGTGTTTGACAGTGTTATAGTAAAAATTATGATTGGTTATGATTTTGTTATATCATCTGCAATCATATCGAACATTTAACTAAGTATCATATGATATCATATGACTATTACAGTTAGGGTTAATGCCAGTCATTTCTTGTATTGAAAAAAAAATCAAATAGGAAAGTAATTATACAAATGCATTACAAGTTTCACGGAAAAATCGTGTTCAAAAAGGTTAAAAAAATTGTGTAATCTACCTAGTGATAACATAATAAACTTTTAATAATTTTTTTTTTGTTAAACACACTACAAATTTTAGTAAAAACGCTTTAGAGTCACATATACAGTAAAAGATAAAACAAACAAGAAGTTATTGACAAAATGTTTATTTAAAGTCTATTTTATATTGATTCTCTCTCCATTATCGTCAATATTATATTGTATAAGATAAATTTTTAAAATATTGTAGCGACTGGACTGATTTACCTTTACTGATAATATGATCAATTCATTCATTAAAACTGCTCTAAATTTGTGTTTTTGTTTTTTAGCCTATTCAAACATTGGGAAAGAATTCATTCATATAAAATTATTGTGTTTTAAATCTGAATACAACCCTGTATTATATTATATTTAATTGTAATAGATTGTATATATATATAACAGTAATAATAGTGTATTCATAAATAGATTAATAAGAATTAAATAGAGTTAGGGCTAAGTCTAAGTGTAACCTTAGAAACAAATTGTAAAATAAAGAAATATTAAATATAACAATTATTGACGATTTGGATAAGAGAGGATAAAATTGGACGAAATAATGATGTTATAATTTCTGGCAATTTTTTCAAAAATCAATTCTCTATTTTGCTATCGATTTATATATATTATATATTATATCTGATATATTAGTACAGGTTAGAGAAGATAATAGAAAACATTTACAAATAGTTCCATGTTTCCTACACTACACTTTTTTTTTAAATTCTATATTACACATCACTGAATATATTATCATTGATAGATGTGGGTTGTATAGGTACCATTAATTATTAAAGTATTTGGATTAATTTTAAATGTAGTCATTTTCACTTTAAATAATATCTTGTTAGTTGACAATTTAAGTGACAGTCCAACATTAAATTCAGTAACTTTCTTTCCATATATGAAACATAATTTTGGCATAAGAAACTATAGAAAGGTTTTTCATAAATACATGCTGCAAAAAAAAATATTTTTTTTTTGACAGAGTTATTAAAATTTGAATTTTCTACATTTGCAGTTTTGTGTTATAAATAAAAAAAAAAGCAACGCAACTGTCATGCGCTGTCATTGCAGTTTTCCTGCTAAGTTTGAAATGTTTATGAACAAACTTCATTTGCAACATTTTGTTTATGATCAAAATACTTGTTAATATTGGCAATATTGCTGGTTTATGAAAACCACTAGAATGTTCAAAAAATTAAATTTAACAACCAACAATCCAATCCAAACTGAATGTAGAAAACAAACTTATTACTATTGTTATAAACAAGTTTTCAAAACCTATATTAAGTTTCTAAACAAAAAAAACGTGTACATATATAAAAATAATTAAAAACATTTTATATTTGTAGGTATAACCATAAAATACGTTAAATGCCTCCCATATTGAACATCATCGGAATTGTTAAAAAAGCTTCCGAAATTTTTTTTTTATGTAATTCTTAATTCGATAATTTGTACTAAAAATATTAAACCATATCAACTAACACATCTGTTGACATTATTTCTATTAGATTATTTTGTTCTTATTTTTTTTTTATTTTATCTATGTTTCTATAAATTATTATTTAATAATAATACCAAAAAACAACAGTCAAATCTATCTAGATTTAATGAAAACCGATAAAAAAAAAACATTTTCAAATCAAATTTAGTAAATTTTTTAGTAAAGCAAAACAACAAAAAGAACAAAAAAGAAATAATTCTGATTTATCAAAAAAAAAAAAAAAAAAAGGAGAAAACAAAAAATAATTTAAATTAAAAAAACGACAACAAAAATAAAACAATTTGGAAAAGAATCTTGAAATCCGGTTCAGTGATGACCGCACCACATTTATTTGACTTATTAAAATTGTTTTAATTTTTTTTTTTTTTTGATTTGTTTTTTATTTCATGTTTTTTAATTTTTTTTTTGTTTTTACTCCTTTTCAGATTCCGATTACTGTCGATGATTCTATTTAACACTTAACTGCTGATTTTATCACATATGAGTCAAAAATTACATTAAAAAAAAAAAATAATAAAAAACAAAAAAAAAAACATCAAAGAAAAAATAAAACGAAAACATTTTAATTGTCCATTGGAGACCGGATGGACACGAGTCAATTCAATCTACGACAACAGAACTAATTATTTGTGACATTTAATTGTTAGCTATTTAATGTTATTCTCTATATATATTAAATACAGATATATGTTATAATATAATTAATATATATAAAATTTTTGTTATTATTTTTCTTTATTGTCAATTTGTAAAACATAAAGCGAATTAAATCCTTTTTTTAATAATAAAGAAAACAAACAAAAATTAAAAAAAGAACAAAAATAATTTTCCTGAATTTAAAACTAAGCTTTTTTAATATATTTTGTATTATTAATTAATGTATATAAAATTAATATACATATATAAATATATATATTTATACAAAATATATGTTATATAATTAATTAAATTTTTTATTGTTTGTATTGTTTATGACTGTAATTGAATAAATTAATAATGATAGTGATGGCATGATAATAATTTAGTTTACATAAATGGGACGCTAAAATATAATATCATGAAGGTAAGTATCGTATATAATTTGTTTACCATTTAGAATAACATTTACTGATTTAAAACGTTTAGTAAACAATTTCAAAGTCTTAAAAGCACCTAGTATTTAACAAGACCGATCTACACAGATCAATTTTTTTAATAATTTTGTTTTTGCATTAAATATTGAGGAAACTATATTTACAGAATCATTTAGTGCTTTTAGTAATACTACTGTTATGACAGTAGAATAATTATCCGCTTTGTGAAACCAAATTAAAACGAGTACAGAACACACCGACCAAGTACCCTCAATAATTTACATTGCCACAAAGTACCCTCAATAATTTACATTGATATGAGTTGTACAGTAAATAATTTTTCCTATCCAATATTTCCATTCTATTCCATGAAAATTATTCCAATAATTAATAGTTTTATTCCAAAGGCAAATTAATTCCAGAATTTAAGCAAAGAATATCCATTAACATATTAATATATTAATATCCATTAATTTAATTAATATTTAAAGCAATTTAAATTAATATATGATGAGATATTCTTTGATTTAAGTTAGAAGACAATGTCATTTAGTTGGCGATCGGTAACCGATTAGATGATATTATTATACCAATGAGACATGTTGCTATAAATTAACTTCAATGTCATGTCAGTAATGTCATAAAATTTTAAATTAGCCTTAGTCTTCAACATTAGACTAATTTTTCATGATTTGAGATTTTAGTATATCCTAAAAACATATCGAATCTGAGTTCACTAGTATAATTACTGATTAGAAAAAGACAAACTAATCTAAGCTTTCAATTAATTATTGTTAACAGTCCTAAAAACTGACTTCAACACCAAAAATTAATTAAGTTGATCATCTTTTGTTTTCTGTTTTTTTGTATTAAAAAATTATTTAACACATCCTGAATTTTTGTATTATTATAAACTAATCATACACTCTGAACATTGATACTATAATCATAAATTTAATTTGTTATTGTTATTAAATTTGTAATTGAATAAATTTAAATTAAGAAAATCCGACTCAATTATAACTCATGCAAACAAAACAAAAATAATAGCAAAAACAAACAAAAATCATCTTTTTGTGTTCTTTTGAGATAAGTGTGTGTTACAAAGGCTTTATGTGAAAATAAATTTTTTTATTTTAGAATTGATTCACCTTTTGATATTATATTGTATTGTTTTTTTTAGTTTTCTTTTTTTTTTTTTTTAATATTGACAAATTAATTTTTAATGAATATTTATAAGAGACCCAACGCTCGAACGAACAATAGTTTCCGGTTTAAGGAAAATTTGTTAAATATTTTTAACTTTTGTATTTTTCTAAAGATTCTCCGCATTGTCTAACTAATATACATTTTATTAATAATATACAATATGTAATAAAATAATATTTTTGTTTATATTTATATTTTTATTTGTTTTTTTTTTTTTCTTAATCGTTATTAATCTTTAGAACCGGAATATTTTGAAACAAAACTTTTAATTTTGTTTTTAATCAAAATTTATTAAAAAAACAAAAAAAAAACAAAAGTTAATTGACCAGACACGATGTCATAAGACTGATTTGAGATGTAATATTAATTTTTATTGATAGCAAACATTCTTGACATCCGATATAATTATTTAAATGACAAATGAAACTTGTTAAATTTTGTTGTAAGATTACAAAATAATTCTAAATTAGTTCCTCCTACATAATAAATGTAAGATTATTAAAACGTGGTAGTTGTCACGTGAGTATCTACTTTAATATGTTATAAAATAATTTAGTTACAGATAAAATGATATCATTATATTTTTAATCTGTAAATGGAAAACAGTATGGTAAAAATATCTGAACCATTTCATGGCTGATATTCATTATGATTCTTTTATTAAAAAGAGACGTAGCGATATTGAATATTTTTTCAAATGATTTTTTAAATTTTCAATTAGAAATTTTTATTTAATTTAATTCACTGCCAAGTACTATTAGCTGTGAATTATCTCTTAATAAGTTTAGTGAGCTGTCTTGGGAATACTTTAAGCTAAAACCTTAGATAATAGTTTAATATAGCAACAATATATTGTTTTATTTTTTATAGTTGAAGGAGGAAGGAATGTAGGTCTAAACCAATGTTTACTTGGGTATTATAAGAATTATTGTCTTATTTTTTTTTTTTTTATTTTTTTTTTTTTTGTTTTCTTTCTCATGTTTTTACTTACATGTTTTTGTTATTGTTATCTGTAAATTATTTGGCTGGTTTAGTTGTAAGTTAAGTATGTATTTAAGTTAATATTTTTTTAATAATTTTTATTTGTATACTCTTATAAAGACTAATCGTCTTATGTATACTAACATTAAGAATTGAATAAATTGAATTAAAAATTGAATGGCTTAGGACTACATTTGTATATGCATTATATTTCATATGTAAATTGAATAAAAGTACGGTACAAAAATTTTATCCATTTCATGGTGATAGTATATGCAGAAGATGATATTGACATTTTAGAGGTAAATTATTAACAAAGATATGAAAATGAAATCTTCAAATGGATGAGCCTCCATAAACTCACTGTACTGTAAATATAGACAAAACTTAAGTACATGTTAATCAAAATTCAAAATATTAACATGAACATAATTTAAAATGATATTGCAATTCAAAGTACTAGCACATACAAATATTTGTGAGTCATAATTGAATTAACACGCTGGTTGATGCAGTAGGTAGAGCGCCTGCCTTTCAACCGAGGTGTCCCAGGTTCGATTCCCGATGAAGCAAAAAAATGCGTTATTGGTTTTTCGACCTCGTCTAGTACCCTTTGTCATCGGGTGGGATATAATAAATGACAAAAAATAATTGAGAGTATAATCTGGTAACAACTTAAATAAAATGGAGCTATTCTATTTAAGAAGGCTTAGTTAGTTCCTGACAATAGTAGTAGATTTCCACATTTAATGAGTTGATAAGCCAGTAATTTGATAAATATACGCGAAATATTGTAGATATTGTAGTGAAAGATTGCAGTACCGTATTTAATTAATCAGGTGATTCTATACCTAAGTTACTGTCAAGAGGGTACAAAAAAAAAAATGAGTTGGAAATTTAATTAAAAGTATTAGCAGAATAGCAGCTATTTTCAGGAAAATATCGTTTAGAATTCCAGAGAAACTAAAGCGTAGTATATACTATAGTTTGTTTCACAGTAAAATAAGTTATGGTCAACGCCGTCTTCTCCATAGTGCTATAAGTGCACAGGGGCGCCATGGATTGAGGGGCGCGCCGTAAAGTTGGTAGTCGCGTTTTCACAAAATATAGTTATGACGAAATTCATTTAAAATTTGGATTTTTATTCGATTTAAAAAATTTAGAAGACACAGAAATCAGGGAAAAGGCTTCTCAATTATGTGAAATATACAAGCATCATCTAGAGTGAGACAACAGTTTAATTGAAGAATGCCTGTATTTTAAAAATTTTACTGTCCATACTGATATTCAAAATTCACAATCAATTCACAAGCAAATTTTATTAAAAACTATAATTGATTCCAATATCGAATCCACTTTTCCAAACATACAAATTGCACTAAGAATATTTTTGGGTATAGGATTAACTAACTGTTCAGGCGAAAGATCGTTTTCGCTTCTTAAAAGATTATAAAGTCATCTTCGTTCTTCCTTGGGACAACAAAAATTTAATAATTTAAGTATACTAGCCATTGAGTCTGAGTTTTTTGCAAATACTGACTGTGAAGAAATAATTGATAGTTTTGCGAGACAGAAATCTAGGAAGAAAATTATAATATAACCTTTTCATATTTCATTATTATTATTATTTTAATAATTTAATTTTTTTATTTTAATAATTTTATTTAATGTTATGTTTGATTCGTTTTTTTTATTTGAAAAAAAAAACATTAGCCTATTGAATTTTTGTGCGCTAATGTTAATTTAATGCAATATTATTTTTCTTAATCTTTTGTTTATTGTTAACCTATTGGTTTGTTGATTTATTGCAATAATTATTATATGTGAATGTAAAATATATGTATAATATTATTAATAAAAATAATATATATTTTTGCAAAACAGTGTTTTTTTAGGGCGCATTGTAGTTTTTAGCACAGGTGAGAAAAAATTCTAAAGACGGCTTTGGTTATGGTATATCTATACTTGAGGAAATACATATTTAAATTACATTAATTCAATTAAAAAAATACAAAAGAAATGTATAAAAAACTTATTTAATTTAGATCGTAAAATGTCAACTAATCAAATACAAAAATTATAAAATACTTAAACTATCGGATTACAAAAAATTAGAGTCCAATTATTACCCCTACATAAAATTAGCAGAAAAGAAATCAAAACAAATACTAAACTTATCACCAATTCTGATGTTCATAGCTTCAATACAAGGACAGCAAGTAATTTAAGAAACAAAATATGGGCGGCTGGGATTCATAATATAGCTCAGCCATATTATTTTTTAGATTTAGATTTATTAGTTTATTTAGTTTTATACATGTAAATATATATAAACTATTACAATACTACTTACAATATTTTTTATATTCATTTTAATATAATAAACAAGATGTTTTAATACTTTTAATAAGTTTTTTTTTATACATTTTAATATTAGTTTCAGTTTTTATTTCTGGAGGTAAATTATTAAATAGCTTTAACCTTTTATACATTAAATTCTTTTGAGCCATATCCGTTCTAAAAAACTGTAATCTAAAGTTGGAGATGTTTCTTAACTTTTCTGATAAATAGTTCGGCGTCATATAGTGCTTAATGTTGAAGATGAGCACAAGTGTATTAATAATTAATCTTTGTTTAATAATCAGCCAATTTTCAAAATTCAATATATTGTCTATATGGGTGAATCTATTACATTTCAAAATACTTCTCATATTTTTAGCTTTTGCAATCGACTTATTTGTTCATTATTTAAGAATACCGTTAAACTCTAATATATAGTTCAAAATTAGGCTTAATAATTGCATTATATACTGATATTACCACATTTTTGAGACATTTTATATCTGATTTTGTTGAAGAATAATCAAGATGCTTATGAAATTTTAATTGTTCATCTAGTATTAACCGTAAGTACTTAATTTCGCTTACTTTTTCAACAGGTTCATCATTAATTTTTACTTGGTATTCTATAGTCTTGGTATTATAATATAGCCAGCTTCCATCAAGGTACAAAAATTTACAAACTTACAAATTTAAAAAGATGAATACATATGAGTTTCTAAAACAATATAATTAACAGATTAGTTATATATTATATTAGTACAAATCATTTTAGTATTAATATTTATATCTAGCTATCTTTATATTTCTTGTATTTTAAGTTTTTTTTTTGTTGAAATCAATTCATTTCTACACTATTTATCTAACCTTTTCAGACCAAACTTCAGTGATTGTGAGATGTGATGAACTACTTTTATACAATTGATATTTCTATTTAAAACACAAAACCATCGTTCCCTAGGTCTATAGGTCTTGTTTAGTTGTGTAAATTATAGTTGTCTAAAACCAATTCAAAGACAAATTGAATCATGTTTTCTTACTGTGTTTTATTTTTAACTTTTAACTTTTTAGTTTTGTTTTTTTATTTTTTTTTTTACACTTTTGACAGTAATTTAGGGAGAATAAACCGTATAGAATCACCTTTTCGTGCTTAATTAAGTGCGGTACTGCAATTTTAGATTTTACACTACAATTTACAATAAAAATACATAAAAATAATCAATTTACATAAAAATTTACAATATTTCGAGTATTTATTTAACAAATTATTACGTGTTATGTACATACCCAGTGTTGTGTACAATTAAATTATATGTTAAACTTAAATGATAAAACCCTACCTTATAATAATAATCATACTTTATACTATACTTTTTTTAGCAACTATACACTCTGTAAGAGCATATAAGCTCACTAATAAATAACTAAATAAAATAAACATATCAATTTTCATTATTATTCTTTAAAAAGAGACATAGCGAAACTAAATATTTTTTTCTTCAATTTTAAAGTTTCATCCCATGTACATCTTAACATACAAATATTTTTAAAAAAAATTATGTACAGAGTTTGATTATTTTTCTCGCCAGAATTAAATAATTTTTTGTTTGCTTAAATAAATTATTACGTATTTGGTTGTTGTCTATAATAAATCAATAAAAAATAGATCGATTTTCTCTATTCAAACTTTTTGTAATAAAAAAATATTTTTCAGTGCCTAATTGCCATATTTTTATAAAAGTTTTAGATTTTTATTAGAGATTACATTAATTAGTTTTAGATATTATGAAAAGCATTTTTGTTTGAATATATACGTTGGTACAAACTATTGTGAACCCAATATAATTTTACATTAACTATACTTTGCCCAGAGAAGAAATCATAACAAATGGGGGCAAGTTCGAGTTATGATTATTGCTAATTAAACTTTTTTTACAAATATACTCTTCCAGCTAAATAAAATATAGTATCAGGGATAAATTGAAACGATGGGAAACAATTTATAATAGGATTTTCTATCCAACTTCCTTGAATATCGTACTAGTACTCGTACAATAGACAAATTCTTAAATGTGGTAATCTGTCAATCAATAGTTTTTTATGAATCTGCTATTTTTAATTTTTTTTATCTTCTTGTTAGTAACGTAGGTATAATTATCACATCTTACATTAACTACGGACGTACGATACTGCAATTCTTACTATATAAAATGGAACGTGCAGTGTTTTTCGAGTATTTATTTATCTATCAATGTTTTGGTATATACCACAAATTAAATATGGAAAACTAACACTATTGTCAGGTTGTTTGGAATGCACTCCAAATTCTAATTTTACTTAAATTTTTTATTACCAAATTATACTCTCAATAAATTTTATAAAATTTTATTATTTTATGAATCAAAGACATGAAATTAAACATGAAAACCATGCGTTGAGTGAGATATGAATCAGGGTTACAGTTTTATTTAAGGAAAATGAAATTTTTTTTTATATTATACTTAATTTCTGACTTTTTAGGTTTAAAGTTCTGTCTATCTACAAAAATTAAATTATTGGAATCACAAAAATGTGAATTTTATTAAATTAATTTTATTTTTACTAAAATTATTTTGTTTCTGAAATTACATTCAGGATAAAGTTGAAAATACTATTCCTTCATTTCAGATATAAAAGATAAGTTAAAACGCTGCACTAAGGCATGCATCAGATCCATAACAATATTATAAAATATTACGGTAAAAATGCATACATACATTGATAATTCCAACCCAAAAGTCCTTTAAAGCTCAAGACATCGATCTGATCAATTAAATTAAGAATTTTTAAAAGGATTAGGTACAAAATGTCAAAATTCAAAATCCTAAAATACCAACACCCAAGTACAGAATTCAAAAAAGCCAAAATCAAATAAGAATTTACGAATGAAAAATTTTAAATTCAATGAAAAATAATTTTATCCATTCAAAACCGTTAAATAAAAAATTAGCCTACTGGCTATCAAAAATTTCTACCTAAATGAAGATCATCTCATAAATATTTCAAGTTTTTTTTTTTTCAAAGTCTTAATTTACTCGTAATATGACAATTAACTTTAAATTATTGCGACCAAAATTTTTATGTTTTTATATTTATCTTCAAATGAATTTAAAATTATTTAAAAATATTTATTAAAAATAATATATTACAGTGCGAAAATTTTATTATCAAAATATGTCATACTTACAGATACTTATATTTTTTAATTTTAAATTTATTGCAACAAAAACAAAAAAATAAAAAGTATCAAAATGATAAATATTTCTATTTTTCTATTTTTGTCAGTATTAAAATCAAAAATATTTTAGGAAGACATTAAAATATTCGACATTGACCAAACAACAAAAAGAAAATATAAAACAGAAAAAATAAAAAAAAAAAATTTTAAATTGCGTGAAATTCGTTCAAAAAAATTTATTTGGATTTATAAATTAAATATCAAGGAAGCGAATATATCATTTTATATCTATTGTTAAATGTTTATTTTGACATTAATTTTGATAGATGTCCATCTAAATATTATATGTTTAGGTAGGTTATGGTAAGAAAAACATGTATAATTTCAATTAGAAATACAGTTATGAATGTACAATTAAAATATCTATTTCAGTCGATTATAATTGATTTGAAAAAATTTAAAGCTCAATAAATTTTTATTTTTAGTTATTTTGCAAATATATTTGTCATAGTTAATAGTGTTGAGACCCGTAGCGCAATTGTAGATATTAGTAAGTAATGTATAGAATTTTAATTTTGAGATGTAGTAAATAATGAGGTAAATTATGTTTAATTATTTATTCAAAGAAATATTAAATATCAACAAATGAAAATATAGATAAAATTATTTACGAGTATAATAATTTGACCAATTGGCATTTAAATAAAACATCAAACTGATTGTAGATGTACACTCTAATACAATAAGTGAGTTGTATAAATGACAGGAATATAGTGTGAATAAACAAAAATTTACGGATTAATTCAAAAATTATAAAATATTAATTTTTATATTATAAAATATGGCTGTACGTCAAATCTCCTAAAAGATATGTCAAATGGGTTAACAATTTTTCCACACAAATTCAAGAACTATAAAATTGTGACGTCATTTTCAAATGTTAAGTGGATATGTCCCAATATTGTTAGTAGTTTTGTCATTTATGTAAGACGTTTTGTCATTTCTTAAAAATTAGGTCTTTTGTCTTTGACAAAATATGAAAACAAAATTTTAAGAGTTTTGACATAAGATATCACATTTATATCGTTCTTATTAATAATTGTAAAAGATAAATTTTGAGAAATTGACGCTCTCTTGCCTGCGTTTTATTTAGTATTATTTTTTATCTATGAATTCAAATTATATTAAACTATTTTTTATCTGGTAAAGTTTTAGACTCTAAGCTAAATTTTCACCAACATTTATTAACCCATTAAAGCCAGCTCATAGATCCCGTCGTACAATCATTATGAAATTTTCTAAGGATGGTCATAGAGATCATAGAAGTAGCCTGGAAAAAATTTAGACCGCTAGCTTTTGCCACGCCTGAGATTTGGAATGGGTATTTAAATACCCCCAATCGGCGTTAGCGCTACTATATTTTACATAAATTTTTTAGATCTTCATAGATCTTTTATTTCAAGTAGGAATATTCTACTTGAAATAAAAGATCCATCTGATATCTATTGATGGATAGTGGATTATATGACAAAATATATAATTGTTCTGTATTGTAAGATTTAAAATGTTTTTTCATTTTTTCACATTATCTTTGTTTTCAGGCTTTAGAAATTCAGAAGTGAATTGAAAAAAGTTATACAGTTTCAAATGTAGTGTTATGTAAAACTAATTAGTAGGCTAAGATTTATATAATTCTGATAAATTTTTTTGGGATGCCGGCATCGTCAAAAATTTACAAAATTAATGAAAAATTCAAAATTTTTGTATTTTTTTGTGATGCCGGCATCATCAAAAATTTACAAAATTAATGAAAAATTCAAAATTTTAAAATTTCAAAATTTTTGTATTTTTTTGTGATGCCGGCATCGTCAAAAATTTACAAAATTAATAAAAAATTCAAAATTTGAAAATTTAAAAATTTTTGTATTTTTTTGTGATGCCGCCATCGTTAAAAATTTACAAAATTAATGAAAAACTAAAAATTTAAAAATTTCAAAATTTTTGTATTTTTTTGTGATGCCGACATCGTCAAAAATTTACAAAATTAATGACAAATTCAAAATTTGAAAATTTCAAAATTTTTGTATTTTTTTGTGATGTTGGCATCGTTAAAAATTTACAAAATTAATGAAAAACTAAAAATTTGAAAATTTTTGTATTTTTTTGTGATGCCGGCATCGTCAAAAATTTACAAAACTAATGAAAAATTCAAAATTTGAAAATTTTAAAATTTTTGTATTGTTTTGGGATCAAAGTTTTAAAATTTTAAAATTTTTGTATTTTTTTGTGATGCCGGCATCGTCAAAAATTTACAAAATTAATGAAAAATTCAAAATTTCAAAATTTTTGTATTTTTTTGTGATACCGGCATCGTTAAAAATTTACAAAATTAATTAAAAATTCAAAATTTGAAAATTTCAAAATTTTTGTATTTTTTTGTGATGCCGGCATCGTAAAAAATTTACAAAATTTATAAAATATTCAAAATTTGAAAATTTAAAAATTTTTGTATTTTTTTGTGATGCCGGCATCGTTAAAAATTTACAAAATTAATGAAAAACTAAAAATTTAAAAATTTCAAAATTTTTGTATTTTTTTGTGATGCCGGCATCGTCAAAAATTTACAAAATTAATGACAAATTCAAAATTTGAAAATTTCAAAATTTTTGTATTGTTTTGTGATCAAAATTTGAAAATTTTAAAATTTTTGTATTTTTTTGTGATGCTGGCATCATCAAAAATTTACAAAATTAATGAAAAATTCAAAATTTGAAAATTTCAAAATTTTTGTATTTTTTGTAATGCCGGCATCGTAAAAAATTTACAAAATTTATAAAAAATTCAAAATTTGAAAATTTAAAAATTTTTGTATTTTTTTGTGATGCCGGCATCGTTAAAAATTTACAAAATTACTAAAAAACTAAAAATTTAAAAATTTCAAAATTTTTGTATTTTTTTGTGATGCCGGCATCGTCAAAAATTTACAAAGTTAATGAAAAATTCAAAATTTTTGTATTTTTTTGTGATGCCGGCATCATTATAAATTTACAAAATTAATGAAAAATTAAAAATTTGAAAATTTCTCAAAAATTTACAAAATTAATGTAAAATTCAAAATTTGAAAATTTCAAATTATTTGTATTTTTTTGTGATGCCGGCATCGTCAACATTTTACAAAATTAATAAAAAATTCAAAATTTGAAAATTTTAAAATTTTTGTATTTTTTTGTGATGCCGGCATCGTTAAAAATTTACAAAATTAATTAAAAACTAAAAATTTGAAAATTTCAAAATTTTTGTATTTTTTTGTGATGCCGGCATCGTAAAAATTTACAAAATTAATAAAAAATTCAAAATTTGAAAATTTCAAAATTTTTGTATTTTTTTGTGATGCCGGCATCATTAAAAATTTACAAAAAAATGAAAAATTCAAAATTTGAAAATTTCAAAATTTTTGTATTTTTTTGTGATGACGGCATCGTTAAAAATTTACAAAATTAATGAAAAACTAAAAATTTGAAAATTTCAAAATTTTTGTATTTTTTTGTGATGCCGGCATCGTTAAAAATTTACAAAATTATTGAAAAATTCAAAATTTGAAAATTTAAAAATTTTTGAATTTTTTTGTGATGCCGGCATCGTTAAAAATTTACAAAATAATGAAAAACTAAAAATTTGAAAATTTCAAAATTTTTGTATTTTTTTGTGATGCCGGCATCGTCAAAAATTTAAAAATTAATGAAAAATTCAAAATTTGAAAATTTTAAAATATTTGTATTTTTTTGTGATGCCGGTATCGTCAAAATTTTACAGAATTAATGAAAAATTCAAAATTTGAAAATTTCAAAATTTTTGTATTTTTTTGTGATGCCGGCATCATTAAAAATTTACAAAATTAATAAAAAATTCAAAATTTGAAAATTTCAAAATTTTTGTATTTTTTTGTGATACCGGCATCATTAAAAATTTACAAAATTAATGAAAAACTAAAAATTTGAAAATTTCAAAATTTTTGTATTTTTTTGTGATGCCGGCATCGTTAAAAATTTACAAAATTATTGAAAAATTCAAAATTTGAAAATTTAAAAATTTTTTTATTTTTTTGTGATGCCGGCATCGTTAAAAATTTACAAAATTAATGAAAAACTAAAAATTTGAAAATTTCAAAATTTTTGTATTTTTTTGTGATGCCGGCATCGTCAAAATTTTACAAAATTAATGAAAAATTCAAAATTTGAACATTTTAAAATTTTTGTATTTTTTTGTGATGCCGGCATCGTTAAAAATTTACAAAATTAAAGAAAAACTAAAAATTTCAAAATTTCAAAATTTTTGCATTTTTTGTGATGCCGGCATCACAAAAAAATACAAAAATTTTGAAATTTTCAAATTTTTAGTTTTTCATTCAAAATTTCAAAATTTCAAAATTTTTGTATTTTTTTGTGATGCCGGCATCATTAAAAGTTTTTCAATTCAAAATTTGAAAATTTCAAAATTTTTGTATTTTTTTGTGATGCCGGCATCATTAAAAATTTACAAAATTAATGAAAAATTCAAAATTTGAAAATTTCAAAATTTTTCAATTTTTTTGTGATGCCGGCATCGTTTAAAATTTACAAAATTAATGAAAAACTAAAAATTTGAAAATTTCAAAATTTTTGTATTTTTTTGTGATGCCGGCATCCTTAAAAATTTACAAAATTATTGAAAAATTCAAAATTTGAAAATTTAAAAATTTTTGAATTTTTTTGTGATGCCGGCATCGTTAAAAATTTACAAAATTAATGAAAAACTAAAAATTTAAAAATTTCAAAATTTTTGTATTTTTTTGTGATGCCGGCATCGTCAAAAATTTACAAAATTAATGAAAAATTCAAAATTTGAAAATTTCAAAATATTTGTATTTTTTTGTAATGCCGGCATCGTCAAAATTTTACAAAATTAATGAAAAGTTCAAAATTTGAAAATTTTAAAATTTTTGTATTTTTTTGTGATGCCGGCATCGTTAAAAATTTACAAAATTAATGAAAAACTAAAAATTTTAAAATTTCAAAATTTTTGTATTTTTTTGTGATGCCGGCATCGTTAAAAATTTACAAAATTATTGAAAAATTCAAAATTTGAAAATTTAAAAATTATTGTATTTTTTTGTAATGCCGGCATCGTTAAAAATTTACAAAATTAATGAAAAATTCAAAATTTGAAAATTTCAAAATTTTTGTATTTTTTTGTGATGCCGGCATCGTTAAAAATTTACAAAATTATTAAAAAATTCAAAATTTGAAAATTTAAAAATTATTGTATTTTTTTGTAATGCCGGCATCGTTAAAAACTTACAAAATTTATAAAAAATTCAAAATTTGAAAATTTCAAAATTTTTGTATTTTTTTGTGATGTTGGCATCGTTAAAAATTTACAAAATTAATAAAAAATTCAAAATTTGAAAATTTCAAAATTTTTGTATTTTTTTGTGATGCCGGCATTGTTAAAAAATTACAAAATTAATAAAAAATTCAAAATTTGAAAATTTCAAAATTTTTGTATTTTTTTGTGATGCCGGCATCTTTAAAAAATTACAAAATTAATGAAAAACTAAAAATTTGAAAATTTTTGTATTTTTTTGTGATGCCGGCATCGTCAAAAATTTACAAAACTAATTAAAAATTCAAAATTTGAAAAATTTAAAATTTTTGTATTGTTTTGTGATCAAAATTTGAAAATTTGAAAATTTTTGTATTTTTTTGTGATGCCGGCATCGTCAAAAATTTACAAAATTAATGAAAAATTCAAATTTTCAAAATTTCAAAATTTTTGTATTTTTTTGGGATGCCGGCATCGTTAAAAATTTACAAAATTAATGAAAAATTCAAATTTTGAAAATTTAAAAATTTTTGTATTTTTTTGTGATGCCGGCAACGTTAAAAATTTACAAAATTAATGAAAAATTCAACATTTGAAAATTTCAAAATATTTGTATTTTTTTGCGATGCCGGCATCGTCAACATTTTACAAAATAAATGAAAAATTCAAAATTTGAAAATTTTAAATTTTTTTGTGATGCCGGCATCGTTAAAATTTACAAAATTAATGAAAATCTAAAAATTTTAAAATTTAAAAATTTTTGTATTTTTTTGTGATGCCGGCATCGTTAAAAATTTACAAAATTAATAAAAAACTAAAAATTTGAAAATTTCAAAATTTTTGTATTTTTTGTGATGCCGGCATCCTTAAAAATTTACAAAATTATTAAAAAATTCAAAATTTGAAAATTTAAAAATTTTTGAATTTTTTTGTGATGCCGGCATCGTTAAAAATTTACAAAATTAATGAAAAACTAAAAATTTAAAAATTTCAAAATTTTTGTATTTTTTTGTGATGCCGGCATCGTCAAAAATTTACAAAATTAATGAAAAATTCAAAATTTGAAAATTTCAAAATATTTGTATTTTTTTGTGATGCCGGCATCGTCAAAATTTTACAAAATTAATGAAAAGTTCAAAATTTGAAAATTTTAAAATTTTTGTATTTTTTTGTGATGCCGGCATCGTTAAAAATTTACAAAATTAATGAAAAACTAAAAATTTTAAAATTTCAAAATTTTTGTATTTTTTTGTGTTGCCGGCATCGTTAAAAATTTACAAAATTATTGAAAAATTCAAAATTTGAAAATTTAAAAATTATTGTATTTTTTTGTAATGCCGGCATCGTTAAAAATTTACAAAATTAATGAAAAATTCAAAATTTTAAAATTTCAAAATTTTTGTATTTTTTTGTGATGCCGGCATCGTTAAAAATTTACAAAATTATTGAAAAATTCAAAATTTGAAAATTTAAAAATTATTGTATTTTTTTGTAATGCCGGCATCGTTAAAAATTTACAAAATTAATAAAAAATTCAAAATTTGAAAATTTCAAAATTTTTGTATTTTCTGTGATGTTGGCATCGTTAAAAATTTACAAAATTAATGAAAAATTCAAAATTTGAAAATTTCAAAATTTTTGTATTTTTTTGTGATGCCGGCATCGTTAAAAATTTACAAAATTAATGAAAAACTAAAAATTTGAAAATTTCAAAATTTTTGTATTTTTTTGTGATGCCGGCATCGTTAAAAATTTACAAAATTATTGAAAAATTCAAAATTTGAAAATTTAAAAATTATTGTATTTTTTTGTAATGCCGGCATCGTTAAAAAATTACAAAATTAATGAAAAACTAAAAATTTGAAAATTTTTGTATTTTTTTGTGATGCCGGCATCGTCAAAAATTTACAAAACTAATTAAAAATTCAAATTTTCAAAATTTCAAAATTTTTGTATTTTTTTGGGATGCCGGCATCGTTAAAAATTTACAAAATTAATGAAAAATTCAAATTTTGAAAATTTAAAAATTTTTGTATTTTTTTGTGATGCCGGCAACGTTAAAAATTTACAAAATTAATGAAAAATTCAACATTTGAAAATTTCAAAATATTTGTATTTTTTTGCGATGCCGGCATCGTCAACATTTTACAAAATAAATGAAAAATTCAAAATTTGAAAATTTTAAATTTTTTTGTGATGCCGGCATCGTTAAAAATTTACAAAATTAATGAAAATCTAAAAATTTTAAAATTTAAAAATTTTTGTATTTTTTTGTGATGCCGGCATCGTTAAAAATTTACAAAATTAATAAAAAACTAAAAATTTGAAAATTTCAAAATTTTTGTATTTTTTTGTGATGCCGGCATCCTTAAAAATTTACAAAATTATTAAAAAATTCAAATTTGAAAATTTAAAAATTTTTGAATTTTTTGTGATGCCGGCATCGTTAAAAATTTACAAAATTAATGAAAAACTAAAAATTTAAAAATTTCAAAATTTTTGTATTTTTTTGTGATGCCGGCATCGTCAAAAATTTACAAAATTAATGAAAAATTCAAAATTTGAAAATTTCAAAATATTTGTATTTTTTTGTGATGCCGGCATCGTCAAAATTTTACAAAATTAATGAAAAGTTCAAAATTTGAAAATTTTAAAATTTTTGTATTTTTTTGTGATGCCGGCATCGTTAAAAATTTACAAAATTAATGAAAAACTAAAAATTTTAAAATTTCAAAATTTTTGTATTTTTTTTGTGTTGCCGGCATCGTTAAAAATTTACAAAATTATTGAAAAATTCAAAATTTGAAAATTTAAAAATTATTGTATTTTTTTGTAATGCCGGCATCGTTAAAAATTTACAAAATTAATGAAAAATTCAAAATTTTAAAATTTCAAAATTTTTGTATTTTTTTGTGATGCCGGCATCGTTAAAAATTTACAAAATTATTGAAAAATTCAAAATTTGAAAATTTAAAAATTATTGTATTTTTTTGTAATGCCGGCATCGTTAAAAATTTACAAAATTAATAAAAAATTCAAAATTTGAAAATTTCAAAATTTTTGTATTTTCTGTGATGTTGGCATCGTTAAAAATTTACAAAATTAATGAAAAATTCAAAATTTGAAAATTTCAAAATTTTTGTATTTTTTTGTGATGCCGGCATCGTTAAAAATTTACAAAATTAATGAAAAACTAAAAATTTGAAAATTTCAAAATTTTTGTATTTTTTTGTGATGCCGGCATCGTTAAAAATTTACAAAATTATTGAAAAATTCAAAATTTGAAAATTTAAAAATTATTGTATTTTTTTGTAATGCCGGCATCGTTAAAAACTTACAAAATTTATAAAAAATTCAAAATTTGAAAATTTCAAAATTTTTGTATTTTTTTGTGATGTTGGCATCGTTAAAAATTTACAAAATTAATAAAAAATTCAAAATTTGAAAATTTCAAAATTTTTGTATTTTTTTGTGATGCCGGCATTGTTAAAAAATTACAAAATTAATAAAAAATTCAAAATTTGAAAATTTCAAAATTTTTGTATTTTTTTGTGATGTCGGCATCGTTAAAAAATTACAAAATTAATGAAAAACTAAAAATTTGAAAATTTTTGTATTTTTTTGTGATGCCGGCATCGTCAAAAATTTACAAAACTAATTAAAAATTCAAAATTTGAAAAATTTAAAATTTTTGTATTGTTTTGTGATCAAAATTTGAAAATTTGAAAATTTTTGTATTTTTTTGTGATGCCGGCATCGTCAAAAATTTACAAAATTAATGAAAAATTCAAATTTTCAAAATTTCAAAATTTTTGTATTTTTTTGGGATGCCGGCATCGTTAAAAATTTACAAAATTAATGAAAAATTCAAATTTTGAAAATTTAAAAATTTTTGTATTTTTTTGTGATGCCGGCAACGTTAAAAATTTACAAAATTAATGAAAAATTCAACATTTGAAAATTTCAAAATATTTGTATTTTTTTGCGATGCCGGCATCGTCAACATTTTACAAAATAAATGAAAAATTCAAAATTTGAAAATTTTAAATTTTTTTGTGATGCCGGCATCGTTAAAAATTTACAAAATTAATGAAAATCTAAAAATTTTAAAATTTAAAAATTTTTGTATTTTTTTGTGATGCCGGCATCGTTAAAAATTTACAAAATTAATAAAAAACTAAAAATTTGAAAATTTCAAAATTTTTGTATTTTTTTTTGATGCCGGCATCGTCACAAATTTACAAAATTAATGAAAAATTCAAAATTTTAAAATCTCAAAATTTTTGTATTTTTTTGTGATGCCGGCATCATTAAAAATTTACAAAATTAATGAAAAATTCAAAATTTGAAAATTTCAAAATTTTTGTATTTTTTGTGATGCCGGCATCGTAAAAAATTTACAAAATTTATAAAAAATTCAAAATTTGAAAATTTTAAAATTTTTGTATTTTTTTGTGATGCCGGCATCATTAAAAATTTACAAAATTAATGAAAAATTCAAAATTTGAAAATTTCAAAATTTTTGTATTTTTTTGTGATGCCGGCATCATTAAAAATTTACAAAATTAATGAAAAATTCAAAATTTGAAAATTTCAAAATTTTTGTATTTTTTTGTGATGCCGGCATCGTAAAAAATTTACAAAATTTATAAAAAATTCAAATTTTGAAAATTTTAAAATTTTTGTATTTTTTTGTGATGCCGGCATCGTTAAAAATTTACAAAATTAAAGAAAAACTAAAAATTTCAAAATTTCAAAATTTTTGCATTTTTTGTGATGCCGGCATCGTCAAAATTTTACAAAATTAATGAAAAATTCAAAATTTGAAAATTTCAAAATTTTTGTATTTTTTTGTGATGCCGGCATCATTAAAAATTTACAAAATTAATGAAAAATTCAAAATTTGAAAATTTGAAAATTTTTGTATTTTTTTGTGATGCCGGCATCATTAAAAATTTACAAAACTAATAAAAAATTCAAAATTTGAAAATTTCAAAATTTTTGTATTTTTTTGTGATGCCGGTATCATTAAAAATTTACAAAGTTAATAAAAAATTCAAAATTTGAATATTTCAAAATTTTTGTATTTTTTTGTGATGTTGGCATCGTTAAAAATTTACAAAATTAATGAAAAATTCAAAATTTCAAAATTTCAAAATTTTTGTATTTTTTTGTGATGCCGGCATCGTCAAAAATTTTACAAAATTAATGAAAAATTCAAAATTTGAAAATTTAAAAATTTTTGTATTTTTTTGTGATGCCGGCATCGTTAAAAATTTACAAAATTACTGAAAAACTAAAAATTTAAAAATTTAAAAATTTTTGTATTTTTTTGTGATGCCGGCATTGTAAAAAATTTACAAAATTTATAAAAAATTCAAATATTGAAAATTTAAAAAATTTTGTATTTTTTTGTGATGCCGGCATCGTTAGAAATTTACAAAATTACTGAAAAACTAAAAATTTTAAAAATTTCAAAATTTTTGTATTTTTTTGTGATGCCGACATCGTTAAAAATTTACAAAACTAATGAAAAACTAAAAATTTGAAAATTTCAAAATTTTTGTATTTTTTTGTGATGCCGGCATCGTTAAAAATTTACAAAATTATTGAAAATATCAAAATTTGAAAATTTTAAAATTGTTGTATTTTTTTGTGATGCCGGCATCGTTAAAAATTTACAAAATTAATGAAAATCTAAAAATTTTAAAATTTAAAAATTTTTGTATTTTTTTGTGATGCCGGCATCGTTAAAAATTTACAAAATTAATAAAAAATTAAAAATTTGAAAACTTTTGTATTTTTTTTTTATGCCGGCATCGTCAAAAATTTACAAAATTAATGAAAAATTCAAAATTTGAAAATTTCAAAATTTTTGTATTTTTTTGTGATGCCGGCATCGTAAAAAATTTACAAAATTTATAAAAAATTCAAAATTTGAAAATTTCAAAATTTTTGTATTTTTTTGTGATGCCGGCATCATTAAAAATTTACAAAATTAATGAAAAATTCAAAATTTTTGTATTTTTTTGTGATGCCGGCATCATTAAAAATTTACAAAATTAATGAAAAATTCAAAATTTGAAAATTTCAAAATTTTTGTATTTTTTGTGATGCCGGCATCATTAAAAATTTACAAAATTAATAAAAAATTCAAAATTTGAAAATTTCAAAATTTTTGTATTTTTTGTGATGTTGGCATCGTCAAAAATTTACAAAACTAATTAAAAATTCAAAATTTGAAAAATTTAAAATTTTTGTATTGTTTTGTGATGCCGGCATCGTAAAAAATTTACAAAATTTATAAAAAATTCAAAATTTGAAAATTTGAAAATTTTTGTATTTTTTGGTGATGCCGGCATCATTAAAAATTTACAAAATTAATGAAAAATTCAAAATTTGAAAATTTCAAAATTTTTGTATTTTTTTGTGTTGCCGGCATCATTAAAAATTTACAAAATTAATGAAAAATTCAAAATTTCAAAATTTCAAAATTTTTGTGTTTTTTTGTGATGCCGGCATCGTTAAAAATTTACAAAATTAATGAAAAATTCAAAATTTTAAAATTTCAAAATTTTTGTATTTTTTTGTGATGCCGGCATCGTAAAAAATTTACAAAATTTATAAAAAATTCAAATTTTGAAAATTTAAAAATTTTTGTATTTTTTTGTGATGCCGGCATCGTTAAAAATTTACAAAATTAATGAAAAATTCAAAATTTGAAAATTTCAAAACATTTATATTTTTTTGTGATGCCGGCATCGTCAACATTTTATAAAATTAATGAAAAATTCAAAATTTCAAAATTTCAAAATTTTTGTATTTTTTTGTGATGCCGGCATCATTAAAAATTTACAAAATTAATAAAAAATTCAAAATTTGAAAATTTTAAAATTTTTGTATTTTTTTGTGATGCCGGCATCATTAAAAATTTACAAAATTAATGAAAAATTCAAAATTTGAAAATTTCAAAATTTTTGTATTTTTTTGTGATGCCGGCATCATTAAAAATTTACAAAATTAATGAAAAATTCAAAATTTGAAAATTTCAAAATTTTTGTATTTTTTTGTGATGCCGGCATCATTAAAAATTTACAAAATTAATAAAAAATTCAAAATTTGAAAATTTCAAAACATTTATATTTTTTTGTGATGCCGGCATCGTCAACATTTTACAAAATTAATGAAAAATTCAAAATATGAAAATTTTAAAATTTTTGTATTTTTTTGTGATGCCGGCATCGTTAAAAATTTACAAAATTAAAGAAAAACTAAAAATTTCAAAATTTCAAAATTTTTGCATTTTTTGTGATGCCGGCATCGTTAAAAATTTACAAAATTAATGAAAAATTCAAAATTTCAAAATTTTTGTATTTTTTTGTGATGCCGGCATCATTAAAAATTTACAAAAAAATGAAAAATTCAAAATTTGAAAATTTCAAAATTTTTGTATTTTTTTGTGATGCCGACATCGTTAAAAATTTACAAAACTAATGAAAAACTAAAAATTTGAAAATTTCAAAATTTTTGTATTTTTTTGTGATGCCGGCATCGTTAAAAATTTACAAAATTATTGAAAAATTCAAAATTTGAAAATTTAAAAATTGTTGTATTTTTTTGTGATGCCGGCATCGTTAAAAATTTACAAAATTAATAAAAATCTAAAAATTTGAAAATTTAAAAATTTTTGTATTTTTTTGTGATGCCGGCATCGTTAAAAATTTACAAAATTAATGAAAAACTAAAAATTTGAAAATTTCAAAATTTTTGTATTTTTTTTTGATGCCGGCATCGTCAAAAATTTACAAAATTAATGAAAAATTCAAAATTTGAAAATTTAAAAATTTTTGTATTTTTTTGTGATGCCGGCATCGTCAAAAATTTACAAAATTAATGAAAAATTCAAAATTTGAAAATTTTAAAATTTTTGTATTTTTTTGTGATGCCGGCATCGTAAAAAATTTACAAAATTTATAAAAAATTCAAATTTTGAAAATTTTAAAATTTTTGCATTTTTTGTGATGCCGGAATCGTCAAAATTTTACAAAATTAATGAAAAATTCAAAATTTGAAAATTTCAAAATTTTTGTATTTTTTTGTGATGCCGGCATCATTAAAAATTTACAAAATTAATGAAAAATTCAAAATTTGAAAATTTCAAAATTTTTGTATTTTTTTGTGATGCCGGCATCATTAAAAATTTACAAAATTAATAAAAAATTCAAAATTTGAAAATTTCAAAATTTTTGTATTTTTTGTGATGTTGGCATCGTTAAAAATTTACAAAATTAATGAAAAATTCAAAATTTTTGTATTTTTTTGTGATGCCGGCATCGTTAAAAATTTACAAAATTAATGAAAAACTAAAAATTTGAAAATTTTTGTATTTTTTTGTGATGCCGGCATCGTCAAAAATTTACAAAACTAATTAAAAATTCAAAATTTGAAAAATTTAAAATTTTTGTATTGTTTTGTGATGCCGGCATCGTAAAAAATTTACAAAATTTATAAAAAATTCAAAATTTGAAAATTTTAAAATTTTTGTATTTTTTTGTGATGCCGGCATCATTAAAAATTTACAAAATTAATGAAAAATTCAAAATTTGAAAATTTCAAAATTTTTGTATTTTTTTGTGGTGCCGGCATCATTAAAAATTTACAAAATTAATGAAAAATTCAAAATTTGAAAATTTCAAAATTTTTGTATTTTTTTGTGATGCCGGCATCATTAAAAATTTACAAAATTAATAAAAAATTCAAAATTTGAAAATTTCAAAATTTTTGTATTTTTTGTGATGTTGGCATCGTTAAAAATTTACAAAATTAATGAAAAATTCAAAATTTTTGTATTTTTTTGTGATGCCGCATCGTTAAAAATTTACAAAATTAATGAAAAACTAAAAATTTGAAAATTTTTGTATTTTTTTGTGATGCCGGCATCGTCAAAAACTTACAAAACTAATTCAAAATTCAAAATTTGAAAAATTTAAAATTTTTGTATTGTTTTGTGATGCCGGCATCGTAAAAAATTTACAAAATTTATAAAAAATTCAAAATTTGAAAATTTTAAAATTTTTGTATTTTTTTGTGATGCCGGCATCATTAAAAATTTACAAAATTTATAAAAAATTCAAAATTTGAAAATTTTAAAATTTTTGTATTTTTTTGTGATGCCGGCATCATTAAAAATTTACAAAATTAATGAAAAATTCAAAATTTGAAAATTTCAAAATTTTTGTATTTTTTGTGATGTTGGCATCGTTAAAAATTTACAAAATTAATGAAAAATTCAAAATTTTTGTATTTTTTTGTGATGCCGGCATCGTCAAAAATTTACAAAACTAATTAAAAATTCAAAATTTGAAAAATTTAAAATTTTTGTATTGTTTTGTGATGCCGGCATCGTAAAAAATTTACAAAATTTATAAAAAATTCAAAATTTGAAAATTTTAAAATTTTTGTATTTTTTTGTGATGCCGGCATCATTAAAAATTTACAAAATTAATGAAAAATTCAAAATTTCAAAATTTCAAAATTTTTGTATTTATTTTGTGATGCCGGCATCGTTAAAAATTTACAAAATTAATGAAAAATTCAAAATTTGAAAATTTCAAAATTTTTGTATTTTTTTGTGATGCCGGCATCGTAAAAAATTTACAAAATTTATAAAAAATTCAAATTTTGAAAATTTAAAAATTTTTGTATTTTTTTGTGATGCCGGCATCGTTAAAAATTTACAAAATTAATGAAAAATTCAAAATTTGAAAATTTCAAAATATTTGTATTTTTTTGTGATGCCGGCATCGTCAACATTTTACAAAATTAATGAAAAATTCAAAATTTGAAAATTTTAAAATTTTTGTATTTTTTTATGATGCCGGCATCGTTAAAAATTTACAAAATTAATGAAAAACTAAAAATTTGAAAATTTCAAAATTTTTGTATTTTTTTGTGATGCCGGCATCGTTAAAAATTTACAAAATTAATGAAAAATTCAAAATTTCAAAATTTCAAAATTTTTGTATTTTTTTGTGATGCCGGCATCATTAAAAATTTACAAAATTAATGAAAAATTCAAAATTTCAAAATTTCAAAATTTTTGTATTTTTTTTGTGATGCCGGCATCGTTAAAAATTTACAAAATTAATGAAAAATTCAAAATTTGAAAATTTCAAAATTTTTGTATTTTTTTGTGATGCCGGCATCGTAAAAAATTTACAAAATTTATAAAAAATTCAAATTTTGAAAATTTAAAAACTTTTGTATTTTTTTGTGATGCCGGCATCGTTAAAAACTTACAAAATTAATGAAAAATTCAAAATTTGAAAATTTCAAAATATTTGTATTTTTTTGTGATGCCGGCATCGTCAACATTTTACAAAATTAATGAAAAATTCAAAATTTGAAAATTTTAAAATTTTTGTTTTTTTTATGATGCCGGCATCGTTAAAAATTTACAAAATTAATAAAAAACTAAAAATTTGAAAATTTCAAAATTTTTGTATTTTTTTGTGATGCCGGCATCGTTAAAAATTTACAAAATTAATGAAAAATTCAAAATTTCAAAATTTAAAATTTTTGTATTGTTTTGTGATGCCGGCATCGTAAAAAATTTACAAAATTTATAAAAAATTCAAAATTTGAAAATTTTAAAATTTTTGTATTTTTTTGTGATGCCGGCATCATTAAAAATTTACAAAATTAATGAAAAATTCAAAATTTGAAAATTTCAAAATTTTTGTATTTTTTTGTGATGCCGGCATCATTAAAAATTTACAAAATTAATGAAAAATTCAAAATTTGAAAATTTCAAAATTTTTGTATTTTTTTGTGATGCCGGCATCATTAAAAATTTACAAAACTAATAAAAAATTCAAAATTTGAAAATTTCAAAATTTTTGTATTTTTTGTGATGTTGGCATCGTTAAAAATTTACAAAATTAATGAAAAATTCAAAATTTTTGTATTTTTTTGTGATGCCGGCATCGTTAAAAATTTACAAAATTAATGAAAAACTAAAAATTTTAAAATTTTTGTATTTTTTTGTGATGCCGGCATCGTCAAAAATTTACAAAACTAATTAAAAATTCAAAATTTGAAAAATTTAAAATTTTTTGTATTTTTTTGTGATGCCGGCATCATTAAAAATTTACAAAATTAATGAAAAATTCAAAATTTGAAAATTTCAAAATTTTTGTATTTTTTGTGATGTTGGCATCGTTAAAAATTTACAAAATTAATGAAAAATTCAAAATTTTTGTATTTTTTTGTGATGCCGGCATCGTCAAAAATTTACAAAACTAATTAAAAATTCAAAATTTGAAAAATTTAAAATTTTTGTATTGTTTTGTGATGCCGGCATCGTAAAAAATTTACAAAATTTATAAAAAATTCAAAATTTGAAAATTTTAAAATTTTTGTATTTTTTTGTGATGCCGGCATCATTAAAAATTTACAAAATTAATGAAAAATTCAAAATTTCAAAATTTCAAAATTTTTGTATTTTTTTTGTGATGCCGGCATCGTTAAAAATTTACAAAATTAATGAAAAATTCAAAATTTGAAAATTTCAAAATTTTTGTATTTTTTTGTGATGCCGGCATCGTAAAAAATTTACAAAAATTAATTTACAAAATTAATGAAAAATTCAAAATTTCAAAATTTCAAAATTTTTGTATTTTTTTGTGATGCCGGCATCGTTAAAAATGTACAAAATTAATGAAAAACTAAAAATTTGAAAATTTTAAAACTTTTGTTTTTTTTTGTGATGCCGGCATCATTAAAAATTTACAAAATTAATAAAAAATTCAAAATTTCAAAATTTCAAAATTTTTGTATTTTTTTGTGATGCCGGCATTGTCAAAATTTTACAAAATTAATAAAAAATCAAAATTTTAAAATTCTAAAGTTGTTGTATTTTTTTGTGATGCCGGCATCGTTAAAAATTTACAAAATTAATGAAAAACTAAAAATTTCAAAATTTCAAAATTTTTGTATTTTTTTGTGATGCCGGCATCATTAAAAATTTACAAAATTAATGAAAAATTCAAAATTTGAAAATTTCAAAATTTTTGTATTTTTTTGTGATGCCGGCATCGTTAAAAATTTACAAAATTATTAAAAAACCTAAAAATTTGAAAATTTTAAAACTTTTGTATTTTTTTGTGATGCCGGCATCGTCAAAAATTTACAAAATTAATAAAAAATTCAAAATTTAAAAATTTCAAAATTTTTGTATTTTTTTGTGATGCCGGCATTCTCAAAAATTTACAAAATTATTGAAAAATTCAAAATTTGAAAATTTCAAAATTTTTGTATTTTTTTGTGATGCCGGCATCGTAAAAAATTTACAAAATTTATAAAAAATTCAAATTTTGAAAATTTAAAAACTTTTGTATTTTTTTGTGATGCCGGCATCGTTAAAAACTTACAAAATTAATGAAAAATTCAAAATTTGAAAATTTCAAAATATTTGTATTTTTTTGTGATGCCGGCATCGTCAACATTTTACAAAATTAATGAAAAATTCAAAATTTGAAAATTTTAAAATTTTTGTATTTTTTTATGATGCCGGCATCGTTAAAAATTTACAAAATTAATGAAAAACTAAAAATTTGAAAATTTCAAAATTTTTGTATTTTTTTGTGATGCCGGCATCGTTAAAAATTTACAAAATTAATGAAAAATTCAAAATTTCAAAATTTCAAAATTTTTGTATTTTTTTGTGATGCCGGCATCATTAAAAATTTACAAAATTAATGAAAAATTCAAAATTTCAAAATTTCAAAATTTTTGTATTTTTTTGTGATGCCGGCATTGTCAAAATTTTACAAAATTAATAAAAAATCAAAATTTTAAAATTCTAAAGTTGTTGTATTTTTTTGTGATGCCGGCATCGTTAAAAATTTACAAAATTAATGAAAAACTAAAAATTTCAAAATTTCAAAATTTTTGTATTTTTTTGTGATGCCGGCATCATTAAAAATTTACAAAATTAATGAAAAACTAAAAATTTCAAAATTTCAAAATTTTTGTATTTTTTTGTGATGCCGGCATCATTAAAAATTTACAAAATTAATGAAAAATTCAAAATTTGAAAATTTCAAAATTTTTGTATTTTTTTGTGATGCCGGCATCGTTAAAAATTTACAAAATTATTAAAAAACCTAAAAATTTGAAAATTTTAAAACTTTTGTATTTTTTTGTGATGCCGGCATCGTCAAAAATTTACAAAATTAATAAAAAATTCAAAATTTAAAAATTTCAAAATTTTTGTATTTTTTTGTGATGCCGGCATTCTCAAAAATTTACAAAATTATTGAAAAATTCAAAATTTGAAAATTTCAAAATTTTTGTATTTTTTGTGATGTTGGCATCGTTAAAAATTTACAAAATTAATGAAAAATTCAAAATTTTTGTATTTTTTTGTGATGCCGGCATCGTCAAAAATTTACAAAACTAATTAAAAATTCAAAATTTGAAAAATTTAAAATTTTTGTATTGTTTTGTGATGCCGGCATCGTAAAAAATTTACAAAATTTATAAAAAATTCAAAATTTGAAAATTTTAAAATTTTTGTATTTTTTTGTGATGCCGGCATCATTAAAAATTTACAAAATTAATGAAAAATTCAAAATTTCAAAATTTCAAAATTTTTGTATTTATTTTGTGATGCCGGCATCGTTAAAAATTTACAAAATTAATGAAAAATTCAAAATTTGAAAATTTCAAAATTTTTGTATTTTTTTGTGATGCCGGCATCGTAAAAAATTTACAAAATTTATAAAAAATTCAAATTTTGAAAATTTAAAAATTTTTGTATTTTTTTGTGATGCCGGCATCGTTAAAAATTTACAAAATTAATGAAAAATTCAAAATTTGAAAATTTCAAAATATTTGTATTTTTTTGTGATGCCGGCATCGTCAACATTTTACAAAATTAATGAAAAATTCAAAATTTGAAAATTTTAAAATTTTTGTATTTTTTTATGATGCCGGCATCGTTAAAAATTTACAAAATTAATGAAAAACTAAAAATTTGAAAATTTCAAAATTTTTGTATTTTTTTGTGATGCCGGCATCGTTAAAAATTTACAAAATTAATGAAAAATTCAAAATTTCAAAATTTCAAAATTTTTGTATTTTTTTGTGATGCCGGCATCATTAAAAATTTACAAAATTAATGAAAAATTCAAAATTTCAAAATTTCAAAATTTTTGTATTTTTTTTGTGATGCCGGCATCGTTAAAAATTTACAAAATTAATGAAAAATTCAAAATTTGAAAATTTCAAAATTTTTGTATTTTTTTGTGATGCCGGCATCGTAAAAAATTTACAAAATTTATAAAAAATTCAAATTTTGAAAATTTAAAAACTTTTGTATTTTTTTGTGATGCCGGCATCGTTAAAAACTTACAAAATTAATGAAAAATTCAAAATTTGAAAATTTCAAAATATTTGTATTTTTTTGTGATGCCGCATCGTCAACATTTTACAAAATTAATGAAAAATTCAAAATTTGAAAATTTTAAAATTTTTGTTTTTTTTATGATGCCGGCATCGTTAAAAATTTACAAAATTAATAAAAAACTAAAAATTTGAAAATTTCAAAATTTTTGTATTTTTTTGTGATGCCGGCATCGTTAAAAATTTACAAAATTAATGAAAAATTCAAAATTTCAAAATTTAAAATTTTTGTATTGTTTTGTGATGCCGGCATCGTAAAAAATTTACAAAATTTATAAAAAATTCAAAATTTGAAAATTTTAAAATTTTTGTATTTTTTTGTGATGCCGGCATCATTAAAAATTTACAAAATTAATGAAAAATTCAAAATTTGAAAATTTCAAAATTTTTGTATTTTTTTGTGATGCCGGCATCATTAAAAATTTACAAAATTAATGAAAAATTCAAAATTTGAAAATTTCAAAATTTTTGTATTTTTTTGTGATGCCGGCATCATTAAAAATTTACAAAACTAATAAAAAATTCAAAATTTGAAAATTTCAAAATTTTTGTATTTTTTGTGATGTTGGCATCGTTAAAAATTTACAAAATTAATGAAAAATTCAAAATTTTTGTATTTTTTTGTGATGCCGGCATCGTTAAAAATTTACAAAATTAATGAAAAACTAAAAATTTTAAAATTTTTGTATTTTTTTGTGATGCCGGCATCGTCAAAAATTTACAAAACTAATTAAAAATTCAAAATTTGAAAAATTTAAAATTTTTGTATTTTTTTGTGATGCCGGCATCATTAAAAATTTACAAAATTAATGAAAAATTCAAAATTTGAAAATTTCAAAATTTTTGTATTTTTTGTGATGTTGGCATCGTTAAAAATTTACAAAATTAATGAAAAATTCAAATTTTTGTATTTTTTTGTGATGCCGGCATCGTCAAAAATTTACAAAACTAATTAAAAATTCAAAATTTGAAAAATTTAAAATTTTTGTATTGTTTTGTGATGCCGGCATCGTAAAAAATTTACAAAATTTATAAAAAATTCAAAATTTGAAAATTTTAAAATTTTTGTATTTTTTTGTGATGCGGCATCATTAAAAATTTACAAAATTAATGAAAAATTCAAAATTTCAAAATTTCAAAATTTTTGTATTTTTTTTGTGATGCCGGCATCGTTAAAAATTTACAAAATTAATGAAAAATTCAAAATTTGAAAATTTCAAAATTTTTGTATTTTTTTGTGATGCCGGCATCGTAAAAAATTTACAAAAATTAATTTACAAAATTAATGAAAAATTCAAAATTTCAAAATTTCAAAATTTTTGTATTTTTTTGTGATGCCGGCATCGTTAAAAATGTACAAAATTAATGAAAAACTAAAAATTTGAAAATTTTAAAACTTTTGTTTTTTTTTGTGATGCCGGCATCATTAAAAATTTACAAAATTAATAAAAAATTCAAAATTTCAAAATTTCAAAATTTTTGTATTTTTTGTGATGCCGGCATTGTCAAAATTTTACAAAATTAATAAAAAATCAAAATTTTAAAATTCTAAAGTTGTTGTATTTTTTTGTGATGCCGGCATCGTTAAAAATTTACAAAATTAATGAAAAACTAAAAATTTCAAAATTTCAAAATTTTTGTATTTTTTTGTGATGCCGGCATCATTAAAAATTTACAAAATTAATGAAAAATTCAAAATTTGAAAATTTCAAAATTTTTGTATTTTTTTGTGATGCCGGCATCGTTAAAAATTTACAAAATTATTAAAAAACCTAAAAATTTGAAAATTTTAAAACTTTTGTATTTTTTTGTGATGCCGGCATCGTCAAAAATTTACAAAATTAATAAAAAATTCAAAATTTAAAAATTTCAAAATTTTTGTATTTTTTTGTGATGCCGGCATTCTCAAAAATTTACAAAATTATTGAAAAATTCAAAATTTGAAAATTTCAAAATTTTTGTATTTTTTTGTGATGCCGGCATCGTTAAAAATGTACAAAATTAATTAAAAACTAAAAATTTCAAAATTTCAAAATTTTTGTATTTTTTTGTGATGCCGGCATCGTCAAAAATTTACAAAATTAATAAAAAATTCAAAATTTAAAAATTTCAAAATTTTTGTATTTTTTTGTGATGCCGGCATCATTAAAAATTTACAAAATTAATAAAAAATTCAAAATTTCAAAATTTCAAAATTTTTGTATTTTTTTGTGATGCCGGCATCTTCAAAATTTTACAAAATTAATAAAAAATCAAAATTTGAAAATTTTAAAATTTTTGTATTTTTTTGTGATGCCGGCATCGTTAAAAATTTACAAAATTAATGAAAAACTAAAAATTTCAAAATTACAAAATTTTTGTATTTTTTTGTGATGCCGGCATCGTCAAAACTTTACAAAATTAATGAAAAACTAAAAATTTGAAAATTTCAAAATTTTTATATTTTTTTGTGATGCCGGCATCATTAAAAATTTACAAAAAAATGAAAAATTCGAAATTTTAAAATTTCAAAATTTTTGTATTTTTTTGTGATGCCGGCATCGTCAACATTTTACAAAATTAATGAAAAATTCAAAATTTTTGTATTTTTTTGTGATGCCGGCATCGTTAAAAATTTACAAAATTAATGAAAAACTAAAAATTTGAAAATTTTTGTATTTTTTTGTGATGCCGGCATCGTCAAAAATTTACAAAACTAATTAAAAATTCAAAATTTGAAAAATTTAAAATTTTTGTATTTTTTTGTGATGCCGGCATCATTAAAAATTTACAAAATTAATGAAAAATTCAAAATTTGAAAATTTCAAAATTTTTGTATTTTTTGTGATGTTGGCATCGTTAAAAATTTACAAAATTAATGAAAAATTCAAAATTTTTGTATTTTTTTGTGATGCCGGCATCGTCAAAAATTTACAAAACTAATTAAAAATTCAAAATTTGAAAAATTTAAAATTTTTGTATTGTTTTGTGATGCCGGCATCGTAAAAAATTTACAAAATTTATAAAAAATTCAAAATTTGAAAATTTTAAAATTTTTGTATTTTTTTGTGATGCCGGCATCATTAAAAATTTACAAAATTAATGAAAAACTAAAAATTTGAAAATTTTAAAACTTTTGTTTTTTTTTGTGATGCCGGCATCGTTAAAAACTTACAAAATTAATGAAAAATTCAAAATTTGAAAATTTCAAAATATTTGTATTTTTTTGTGATGCCGGCATCGTCAACATTTTACAAAATTAATGAAAAATTCAAAATTTGAAAATTTTAAAATTTTTGTTTTTTTTATGATGCCGGCATCGTTAAAAATTTACAAAATTAATAAAAAACTAAAAATTTGAAAATTTCAAAATTTTTGTATTTTTTTGTGATGCGGCATCGTTAAAAATTTACAAAATTAATGAAAAATTCAAAATTTCAAAATTTAAAATTTTTGTATTGTTTTGTGATGCCGGCATCGTAAAAAATTTACAAAATTTATAAAAAATTCAAAATTTGAAAATTTTAAAATTTTTGTATTTTTTTGTGATGCCGGCATCATTAAAAATTTACAAATTAATGAAAAATTCAAAATTTGAAAATTTCAAAATTTTTGTATTTTTTTGTGATGCCGGCATCATTAAAAATTTACAAAATTAATGAAAAATTCAAAATTTGAAAATTTCAAAATTTTTGTATTTTTTTGTGATGCCGGCATCATTAAAAATTTACAAAATTAATAAAAAATTCAAAATTTGAAAATTTCAAAATTTTTGTATTTTTTGTGATGTTGGCATCGTTAAAAATTTACAAAATTAATGAAAAATTCAAAATTTTTGTATTTTTTTGTGATGCCGGCATCGTTAAAAATTTACAAAATTAATGAAAAACTAAAAATTTGAAAATTTTTGTATTTTTTTGTGATGCCGGCATCGTCAAAAATTTACAAAACTAATTAAAAATTCAAAATTTGAAAAATTTAAAATTTTTGTATTTTTTTGTGATGCCGGCATCATTAAAAATTTACAAAATTAATGAAAAATTCAAAATTTGAAAATTTCAAAATTTTTGTATTTTTTGTGATGTTGGCATCGTTAAAAATTTACAAAATTAATGAAAAATTCAAAATTTTTGTATTTTTTTGTGATGCCGGCATCGTCAAAAATTTACAAAACTAATTAAAAATTCAAAATTTGAAAAATTTAAAATTTTTGTATTGTTTTGTGATGCCGGCATCGTAAAAAATTTACAAAATTTATAAAAAATTCAAAATTTGAAAATTTTAAAATTTTTGTATTTTTTTGTGATGCCGGCATCATTAAAAATTTACAAAATTAATGAAAAATTCAAAATTTCAAAATTTCAAAATTTTTGTATTTTTTTTGTGATGCCGGCATCGTTAAAAATTTACAAAATTAATGAAAAATTCAAAATTTGAAAATTTCAAAATTTTTGTATTTTTTTGTGATGCCGGCATCGTAAAAAATTTACAAAAATTAATTTACAAAATTAATGAAAAATTCAAAATTTCAAAATTTCAAAATTTTTGTATTTTTTTGTGATGCCGGCATCGTTAAAAATGTACAAAATTAATGAAAAACTAAAAATTTGAAAATTTTAAAACTTTTGTTTTTTTTTGTGATGCCGGCATCATTAAAAATTTACAAAATTAATAAAAAATTCAAAATTTCAAAATTTCAAAATTTTTGTATTTTTTTGTGATGCCGGCATTGTCAAAATTTTACAAAATTAATAAAAAATCAAAATTTTAAAATTCTAAAGTTGTTGTATTTTTTTGTGATGCCGGCATCGTTAAAAATTTACAAAATTAATGAAAAAAAACTAAAAATTTCAAAATTTCAAAATTTTTGTATTTTTTTGTGATGCCGGCATCATTAAAAATTTACAAAATTAATGAAAAATTCAAAATTTGAAAATTTCAAAAATTTTTGTATTTTTTTTGTGATGCCGGCATCGTTAAAAATTTACAAAATTATTAAAAAACCTAAAAATTTGAAAATTTTAAAACTTTTGTATTTTTTTGTGATGCCGGCATCGTCAAAAATTTACAAAATTAATAAAAAATTCAAAATTTAAAAATTTCAAAATTTTTGTATTTTTTTGTGATGCCGGCATTCTCAAAAATTTACAAAATTATTGAAAAATTCAAAATTTGAAAATTTCAAAATTTTTGTATTTTTTTTGTGATGCCGGCATCGTTAAAAATGTACAAAATTAATTAAAAACTAAAAATTTCAAAATTTCAAAATTTTTGTATTTTTTTGTGATGCCGGCATCGTCAAAAATTTACAAAATTAATAAAAAATTCAAAATTTAAAAATTTCAAAATTTTTGTATTTTTTTGTGATGCCGGCATCATTAAAAATTTACAAAATTAATAAAAAATTCAAAATTTCAAAATTTCAAAATTTTTGTATTTTTTTGTGATGCCGGCATCTTCAAAATTTTACAAAATTAATAAAAAATCAAAATTTGAAAATTTTAAAATTTTTGTATTTTTTTGTGATGCCGGCATCGTTAAAAATTTACAAAATTAATGAAAAACTAAAAATTTCAAAATTACAAAATTTTTGTATTTTTTTGTGATGCCGGCATCGTCAAAACTTTACAAAATTAATGAAAAACTAAAAATTTGAAAATTTCAAAATTTTTATATTTTTTTGTGATGCCGGCATCATTAAAAATTTACAAAAAAATGAAAAATTCGAAATTTTAAAATTTCAAAATTTTTGTATTTTTTTGTGATGCCGGCATCGTCAAAAATTTACAAAACTAATTAAAAATTCAAAATTTGAAAAATTTAAAATTTTTGTATTGTTTTGTGATGCCGGCATCGTAAAAAATTTACAAAATTTATAAAAAATTCAAAATTTGAAAATTTTAAAATTTTTGTATTTTTTTGTGATGCCGGCATCATTAATTACAAAATTAATGAAAAATTCAAAATTTCAAAATTTCAAAATTTTTGTATTTTTTTTGTGATGCCGGCATCGTTAAAAATTTACAAAATTAATGAAAAATTCAAAATTTGAAAATTTCAAAATTTTTGTATTTTTTTGTGATGCCGGCATCGTAAAAAATTTACAAAAATTAATTTACAAAATTAATGAAAAATTCAAAATTTCAAAATTTCAAAATTTCAAAATTTTTGTATTTTTTTGTGATGCCGGCATCGTTAAAAATGTACAAAATTAATGAAAAACTAAAAATTTGAAAATTTTAAAACTTTTGTTTTTTTTTGTGATGCCGGCATCATTAAAAATTTACAAAATTAATAAAAAATTCAAAATTTCAAAATTTCAAAATTTTTGTATTTTTTTGTGATGCCGGCATTGTCAAAATTTTACAAAATTAATAAAAAATCAAAATTTTAAAATTCTAAAGTTGTTGTATTTTTTTGTGATGCCGGCATCGTTAAAAATTTACAAAATTAATGAAAAACTAAAAATTTCAAAATTTCAAAATTTTTGTATTTTTTTGTGATGCCGGCATCATTAAAAATTTACAAAATTAATGAAAAATTCAAAATTTGAAAATTTCAAAATTTTTGTATTTTTTTGTGATGCCGGCATCGTTAAAAATTTACAAAATTATTAAAAAACCTAAAAATTTGAAAATTTTAAAATTTTTGTATTTTTTTGTGATGCCGGCATTGTCAAAATTTTACAAAATTAATAAAAAATCAAAATTTTAAAATTCTAAAGTTGTTGTATTTTTTTGTGATGCCGGCATCGTTAAAAATTTACAAAATTAATGAAAAACTAAAAATTTCAAAATTTCAAAATTTTTGTATTTTTTTGTGATGCCGGCATCATTAAAAATTTACAAAATTAATGAAAAATTCAAAATTTGAAAATTTTAAAATTTTTGTATTTTTTTGTGATGCCGGCATCGTTAAAAATTTACAAAATTATTAAAAAACCTAAAAATTTGAAAATTTTAAAACTTTTGTATTTTTTTGTGATGCCGGCATCGTCAAAAATTTACAAAATTAATAAAAAATTCAAAATTTAAAAATTTCAAAATTTTTGTATTTTTTTGTGATGCCGGCATTCTCAAAAATTTACAAAATTATTGAAAAATTCAAAATTTGAAAATTTCAAAATTTTTGTATTTTTTTGTGATGCCGGCATCGTTAAAAATGTACAAAATTAATTAAAAACTAAAAATTTCAAAATTTCAAAATTTTTGTATTTTTTTGTGATGCCGGCATCGTCAAAAATTTACAAAATTAATA
The DNA here is from genome assembly GCA_963942445.1 of Argyra leucocephala. Taxonomy (NCBI): domain Eukaryota; kingdom Metazoa; phylum Arthropoda; class Insecta; order Diptera; family Dolichopodidae; genus Argyra; species Argyra leucocephala. Next base: position 162,344,558 of record OZ012678.1, read on the forward strand.
AAAAATTCAAAATTTAAAAATTTCAAAATTTTTGTATTTTTTTGTGATGCCGGCATCATTAAAAATTTACAAAATTAATAAAAAATTCAAAATTTCAAAATTTCAAAATTTTTGTATTTTTTTGTGATGCCGGCATCTTCAAAATTTTACAAAATTAATAAAAAATCAAAATTTGAAAATTTTAAAATTTTTGTATTTTTTTGTGATGCCGGCATCGTTAAAAATTTACAAAATTAATGAAAAACTAAAAATTTCAAAATTACAAAATTTTTGTATTTTTTTGTGATGCCGGCATCGTCAAAACTTTACAAAATTAATGAAAAACTAAAAATTTGAAAATTTCAAAATTTTTATATTTTTTTGTGATGCCGGCATCATTAAAAATTTACAAAAAAATGAAAAATTCGAAATTTTAAAATTTCAAAATTTTTGTATTTTTTTGTGATGCCGGCATCGTCAAAAATTTACAAAACTAATTAAAAATTCAAAATTTGAAAAATTTAAAATTTTTGTATTGTTTTGTGATGCCGGCATCGTAAAAAATTTACAAAATTTATAAAAAATTCAAAATTTGAAAATTTTAAAATTTTTGTATTTTTTTGTGATGCCGGCATCATTAAAAATTTACAAAATTAATGAAAAATTCAAAATTTCAAAATTTCAAAATTTTTGTATTTTTTTGTGATGCCGGCATCGTTAAAAATTTACAAAATTAATGAAAAATTCAAAATTTGAAAATTTCAAAATTTTTGTATTTTTTTGTGATGCCGGCATCGTAAAAAATTTACAAAAATTAATTTACAAAATTAATGAAAAATTCAAAATTTCAAAATTTCAAAATTTTTGTATTTTTTTGTGATGCCGGCATCGTTAAAAATGTACAAAATTAATGAAAAACTAAAAATTTGAAAATTTTAAAACTTTTGTTTTTTTTTGTGATGCCGGCATCATTAAAAATTTACAAAATTAATAAAAAATTCAAAATTTCAAAATTTCAAAATTTTTGTATTTTTTTGTGATGCCGGCATTGTCAAAATTTTACAAAATTAATAAAAAATCAAAATTTTAAAATTCTAAAGTTGTTGTATTTTTTTGTGATGCCGGCATCGTTAAAAATTTACAAAATTAATGAAAAACTAAAAATTTCAAAATTTCAAAATTTTTGTATTTTTTTGTGATGCCGGCATCATTAAAAATTTACAAAATTAATGAAAAATTCAAAATTTGAAAATTTTAAAATTTTTGTATTTTTTTGTGATGCCGGCATCGTTAAAAATTTACAAAATTATTAAAAAACCTAAAAATTTGAAAATTTTAAAACTTTTGTATTTTTTTGTGATGCCGGCATCGTCAAAAATTTACAAAATTAATAAAAAATTCAAAATTTAAAAATTTCAAAATTTTTGTATTTTTTTGTGATGCCGGCATTCTCAAAAATTTACAAAATTATTGAAAAATTCAAAATTTGAAAATTTCAAAATTTTTGTATTTTTTTGTGATGCCGGCATCGTTAAAAATGTACAAAATTAATTAAAAACTAAAAATTTCAAAATTTCAAAATTTTTGTATTTTTTTGTGATGCCGGCATCGTCAAAAATTTACAAAATTAATAAAAAATTCAAAATTTAAAAATTTCAAAATTTTTGTATTTTTTTGTGATGCCGGCATCATTAAAAATTTACAAAATTAATAAAAAATTCAAAATTTCAAAATTTCAAAATTTTTGTATTTTTTTGTGATGCCGGCATCTTCAAAATTTTACAAAATTAATAAAAAATCAAAATTTGAAAATTTTAAAATTTTTGTATTTTTTTGTGATGCCGGCATCGTTAAAAATTTACAAAATTAATGAAAAACTAAAAATTTCAAAATTACAAAATTTTTGTATTTTTTTGTGATGCCGGCATCGTCAAAACTTTACAAAATTAATGAAAAACTAAAAATTTGAAAATTTCAAAATTTTTATATTTTTTTGTGATGCCGGCATCATTAAAAATTTACAAAAAAATGAAAAATTCGAAATTTTAAAATTTCAAAATTTTTGTATTTTTTTGTGATGCCGGCATCGTCAAAAATTTACAAAACTAATTAAAAATTCAAAATTTGAAAAATTTAAAATTTTTGTATTGTTTTGTGATGCCGGCATCGTAAAAAATTTACAAAATTTATAAAAAATTCAAAATTTGAAAATTTTAAAATTTTTGTATTTTTTTGTGATGCCGGCATCATTAAAAATTTACAAAATTAATGAAAAATTCAAAATTTCAAAATTTCAAAATTTTTGTATTTTTTTGTGATGCCGGCATCGTTAAAAATTTACAAAATTAATGAAAAATTCAAAATTTGAAAATTTCAAAATTTTTGTATTTTTTTGTGATGCCGGCATCGTAAAAAATTTACAAAAATTAATTTACAAAATTAATGAAAAATTCAAAATTTCAAAATTTCAAAATTTTTGTATTTTTTTGTGATGCCGGCATCGTTAAAAATGTACAAAATTAATGAAAAACTAAAAATTTGAAAATTTTAAAACTTTTGTTTTTTTTTGTGATGCCGGCATCATTAAAAATTTACAAAATTAATAAAAAATTCAAAATTTCAAAATTTCAAAATTTTTGTATTTTTTTGTGATGCCGGCATTGTCAAAATTTTACAAAATTAATAAAAAATCAAAATTTTAAAATTCTAAAGTTGTTGTATTTTTTTGTGATGCCGGCATCGTTAAAAATTTACAAAATTAATGAAAAACTAAAAATTTCAAAATTTCAAAATTTTTGTATTTTTTTGTGATGCCGGCATCATTAAAAATTTACAAAATTAATGAAAAATTCAAAATTTGAAAATTTTAAAATTTTTGTATTTTTTTGTGATGCCGGCATCGTTAAAAATTTACAAAATTATTAAAAAACCTAAAAATTTGAAAATTTTAAAACTTTTGTATTTTTTTGTGATGCCGGCATCGTCAAAAATTTACAAAATTAATAAAAAATTCAAAATTTAAAAATTTCAAAATTTTTGTATTTTTTTGTGATGCCGGCATTCTCAAAAATTTACAAAATTATTGAAAAATTCAAAATTTGAAAATTTCAAAATTTTTGTATTTTTTTGTGATGCCGGCATCGTTAAAAATGTACAAAATTAATTAAAAACTAAAAATTTCAAAATTTCAAAATTTTTGTATTTTTTTGTGATGCCGGCATCGTCAAAAATTTACAAAATTAATAAAAAATTCAAAATTTAAAAATTTCAAAATTTTTGTATTTTTTTGTGATGCCGGCATCATTAAAAATTTACAAAATTAATAAAAAATTCAAAATTTCAAAATTTCAAAATTTTTGTATTTTTTTGTGATGCCGGCATCTTCAAAATTTTACAAAATTAATAAAAAATCAAAATTTGAAAATTTTAAAATTTTTGTATTTTTTTGTGATGCCGGCATCGTTAAAAATTTACAAAATTAATGAAAAACTAAAAATTTCAAAATTACAAAATTTTTGTATTTTTTTGTGATGCCGGCATCGTCAAAACTTTACAAAATTAATGAAAAACTAAAAATTTGAAAATTTCAAAATTTTTATATTTTTTTGTGATGCCGGCATCATTAAAAATTTACAAAAAAATGAAAAATTCGAAATTTTAAAATTTCAAAATTTTTGTATTTTTTTGTGATGCCGGCATCGTTAAAAATTTACAAAATTAATGAAAAACTAAAAATTTGAAAATTTAAAAATTGTTGTATTTTTTTGTGATGCCGGCATCGTTAAAAATTTACAAAATTAATAAAAATCTAAAAATTTGAAAATTTTAAAACTTTTGTATTTTTTTGTGATGCCGGCATCGTCAAAAATTTACAAAATTAATAAAAAATTCAAAATTTCAATATTTCAAAATTTTTGTATTTTTTTGTGATGCCGGCATCATTAAAAATTTACAAAATTAATGAAAAATTCAAAATTTGAAAATTTCAAAATTTTTGTTTTTTTTTGTGATGCCGGCATCGTTAAAAATGTACAAAATTAATGAAAAACTAAAAATTTGATAATTTCAAAATTTTTATATTTTTTTGTGATGCCGGCATCATTAAAAATTTACAAAAAAATGAAAAATTCAAAATTTTAAAATTTCAAAATTTTTGTATTTTTTTGTGATGCCGGCATCATTAAAAATTTACAAAATTAATAAAAAATTCAAAATTTCAAAATTTCAAAATTTTTGTATTTTTTTGTGATGCCGGCATCGTCAAAATTTTATAAAATTAATAAAAAATCAAAATTTGAAAATTTTAAAATTTTTTTATTTTTTTGTGATGCCGGCATAATTAAAAATTTACAAAAAAATGAAAAATTCAAAATTTGAAAATTTCAAAATTTTTGCATTTTTTTGTGATGCCGGCATCGTTAAAAATTTACAAAATTAAAGAAAAATTCAAAATGTGAAAATTTCAAAATTTTTGTATTTTTTTGTGATGCCGGCATCGTTAAAAATTTACAAAATTAATGAAAAACTAAAAATTTCAAAATTTCAAAATTTTTGTATTTTTTTGTGATGCCGGCATCGTTAAAAATTTACAAAATTTATGAAAAACTAAAAATTTCAAAATTTCAAAATTTTTGTATTTTTTGTGATGCCGGCATCGTTAAAAATTTACATAATTATTGAAAAATTCAAAATTTGAAAATTTCAAAATTTTTGTATTTTTTTGTGATGCCGGCATCGTTGAAAATTTACAAAATTAATGAAAAATTAAAAATTTGAAAATTTGAAAATTTTTGTATTTGTTTGTGATGCCGGCATCGTCAAAAATTTACAAAATTAATGAAAAATTCAAAATTTGAAAATTTTAAAATATTTGTATTTTTTTGTGATGCCGGCATCGTTAAAAATGTACAAAATTAATGAAAAACTAAAAATTTGAAAATTTCAAAATTTTTGTATTTTTTTGTGATGCCGGCATCGTCAAAAATTTACAAAATTAATGAAAAACTAAAAATTTGAAAATTTAAAAATTGTTGTATTTTTTTGTGATGCCGGCATCGTTAAAAATTTACAAAATTAATAAAAATCTAAAAATTTGAAAATTTTAAAACTTTTGTATTTTTTTGTGATGCCGGCATCGTCAAAAATTTACAAAATTAATAAAAAATTCAAAATTTAAAAATTTCAAAATTTTTGTATTTTTTTGTGATGCCGGCATCATTAAAAATTTACAAAATTAATGAAAAATTCAAAATTTGAAAATTTCAAAATTTTTGTATTTTTTTTGTGATGCCGGCATCGTTAAAAATTTACAAAATTAATAAAAAATTCAAAATTTCAAAATTTCAAAACTTTTGTATTTTTTTGTGATGCCGGCATCGTTAAAAATTTACAAAATTAATGAAAAACTAAAAATTTCAAAATTTCAAAATTTTTGTATTTTTTTGTGATGCCGGCATCGTCAAAAATTTACAAAATTAATGAAAAATTCAAAATTTGAAAATTTCAAAATTTTTGTATTTTTTTGTGATGCCGGCATCGTTAAAAATGTACAAAATTAATGAAAAACTAAAAATTTGAAAATTTCAAAATTTTTATTATATTTTTTTGTGATGCCGGCATAATTAAAAATTTACAAAAAAATGAAAAATTCAAAATTTTAAAATTTCAAAATTTTTGTATTTTTTTGTGATGCCGGCATCATTAAAAATTTACAAAATTAATGAAAAATTCAAAATTTGAAAATTTCAAAATTTTTGTATTTTTTTTGTGATGCCGGCATCGTTAAAAATTTACAAAATTAATAAAAAATTCAAAATTTCAAAATTTCAAAATTTTTGTATTTTTTTGTGGTGCCGGCATCGTTAAAAATGTACAAAATTAATGAAAAACTAAAAATTTGAAAATTTCAAAATTTTTATATTTTTTTGTGATGCCGGCATAATTAAAAATTTACAAAAAAATGAAAAATTCAAAATTTTAAAATTTCAAAATTTTTGTATTTTTTTTGTGATGCCGGCATCGTTAAAAATTTACAAAATTAATGAAAAACTAAAAATTTGAAAATTTAAAAATTGTTGTATTTTTTTGTGATGCCGGCATCGTTAAAAATTTATAAAATTAATAAAAAACTAAAAATTTGAAAATTTTAAAACTTTTGTATTTTTTTGTGATGCCGGCATCGTCAAAAATTTACAAAATTAATAAAAAATTCAAAATTAAAAATTTCAAAATTTTTGTATTTTTTTGTGATGCCGGCATCATTAAAAATTTACAAAATTAATGAAAAATTCAAAATTTGAAAATTTCAAAATTTTTGTATTTTTTTGTGATGCCGGCATCATTAAAAATTTACAAAATTAATGAAAAATTCAAAATTTGAAAATTTCAAAATTTTTGTATTTTTTTGTGATGCCGGCATCGTTAAAAATTTACAAAATTAATGAAAATCTAAAAATTTGAAAATTTTAAAACTTTTGTATTTTTTTGTGATGCCAGCATCGTCAAAAATTTACAAAATTAATAAAAAATTCAAAATTTAAAAATTTCAAAATTTTTGTATTTTTTTGTGATGCCGGCATCGTCAAAAATTTACAAAATTAATGAAAAATTCAAAATTTGAAAATTTCAAAATTTTTGTATTTTTTTGTGATGCCCGGCATCGTTTAAAAATGTACCAAATTAATTAAAAACTAAAAATTTGAAAATTTCAAAATTTTTGTATTTTTTTGTGATGCCGGCATCGTCAAAAATTTACAAAATTAATGAAAAATTCAAAATTTGAAAATTTGAAAATTTTTGTATTTTTTTGTGATGCCGGCATCATTAAAAAATTTACAAAATTAATAAAAATTCAAAATTTCAAAATTTCAAAATTTTTGTATTTTTTGTGATGCCGGCATTGTCAAAATTTTACAAAATTAATAAAAAATCAAAATTTTAAAATTTTAAAACTTTTGTATTTTTTTGTGATGCCAGCATCGTCAAAAATTTACAAAATTAATAAAAAATTCAAAATTTAAAAATTTCAAAATTTTTGTATTTTTTTGTGATGCCGGCATCGTTAAAAATTTACAAAATTAATGAAAAATTCAAAATTTCAAAATTTCAAAATTTTTGTATTTTTTTGTGATGCCGGCATCGTTAAAAATGTACAAAATTAATTAAAAACTAAAAATTTGAAAATTTCAAAATTTTTGTATTTTTTTGTGATGCCGGCATCATTAAAAATTTACAAAATTAATAAAAAATTCAAAATTTCAAAATTTCAAAATTTTTGTATTTTTTTGTGATGCCGGCATCGTCAAAATTTTACAAAATTAATAAAAAATCAAAATTTGAAAATTTTAAAATTTTTGTATTTTTTTGTGATGCCGGCATCGTTAAAAATTTACATAATTATTGAAAAATTCAAAATTCAAAATTTGAAAATTTAAAAATTTTTGTATTTTTTGTGATGCCGGCATCGTTAAAAATTTACAAAATTAATAAAAAACTAAAAATTTGAAAATTTTTGTATTTTTTTGTGATGCCGGCATCGTTAAAAATGTACAAAATTAATTAAAAACTAAAAATTTGAAAATTTCAAAATTTTTGTATTTTTTTGTGATGCCGGCATCATTAAAAATTTACAAAATTAATAAAAAATTCAAAATTTCAAAATTTCAAAATTTTTGTATTTTTTTGTGATGCCGGCATCGTCAAAATTTTACAAAATTAATAAAAAATCAAAATTTGAAAATTTTAAAATTTTTGTATTTTTTTGTGATGCCGGCATCGTTAAAAATGTACAAAATTAATGAAAAACTAAAAATTTGAAAATTTCAAAATTTTTGTATTTTTTTGTGATGCCGGCATCGTCAAAAATTTACAAAATTAATGAAAAACTAAAAATTTGAAAATTTAAAAATTGTTGTATTTTTTTGTGATGCCGGCATCGTTAAAAATTTACAAAATTAATGAAAATCTAAAAATTTGAAAATTTTAAAACTTTTGTATTTTTTTGTGATGCCGGCATCGTCAAAAATTTACAAAATTAATAAAAATTCAAAATTTAAAAATTTCAAAATTTTTGTATTTTTTTGTGATGCCGGCATCATTAAAAATTTACAAAATTAATGAAAAATTCAAAATTTGAAAATTTCAAAATTTTTGTATTTTTTTTGTGATGCCGGCATCGTTAAAAATTTACAAAATTAATAAAAAATTCAAAATTTCAAAATTTCAAAACTTTTGTATTTTTTTGTGATGCCGGCATCGTTAAAAATTTACAAAATTAATGAAAAACTAAAAATTTCAAAATTTCAAAATTTTTGTATTTTTTTGTGATGCCGGCATCGTCAAAAATTTACAAAATTAATGAAAAATTCAAAATTTGAAAATTTCAAAATTTTTGTATTTTTTTGTGGTGCCGGCATCGTTAAAAATGTACAAAATTAATGAAAAACTAAAAATTTGAAAATTTCAAAATTTTTATATTTTTTTGTGATGCCGGCATAATTAAAAATTTACAAAAAAATGAAAAATTCAAAATTTTAAAATTTCAAAATTTTTGTATTTTTTTGTGATGCCGGCATCGTTAAAAATTTACAAAATTAATGAAAAACTAAAAATTTGAAAATTTAAAAATTGTTGTATTTTTTTGTGATGCCGGCATCGTTAAAAATTTATAAAATTAATAAAAAACTAAAAATTTGAAAATTTTAAAACTTTTGTATTTTTTTGTGATGCCGGCATCGTCAAAAATTTACAAAATTAATAAAAAATTCAAAATTTAAAAATTTCAAAATTTTTGTATTTTTTTGTGATGCCGGCATCATTAAAAATTTACAAAATTAATGAAAAATTCAAAATTTGAAAATTTCAAAATTTTTGTATTTTTTTGTGATGCCGGCATCGTTAAAAATTTACAAAATTAATGAAAAACTAAAAATTTGAAAATTTCAAAATTTTTGTATTTTTTTGTGATGCCGGCATCGTTAAAATTTTACAAAATTATTAAAAAATTCAAAATTTGAAAATTTCAAAACTTTTGTATTTTTTTGTGATGCCGGCATCATTAAAAATTTACAAAATTAATGAAAAATTCAAAATTTGAAAATTTCAAAATTTTTGTATTTTTTTGTGATGCCGGCATCGTTAAAAATTTACAAAATTAATGAAAATCTAAAAATTTGAAAATTTTAAAACTTTTGTATTTTTTTGTGATGCCAGCATCGTCAAAAATTTACAAAATTAATAAAAAATTCAAAATTTAAAAATTTCAAAATTTTTGTATTTTTTTGTGATGCCGGCATCGTCAAAAATTTACAAAATTAATGAAAAATTCAAAATTTGAAAATTTCAAAATTTTTGTATTTTTTTGTGATGCCGGCATCGTTAAAAATGTACCAAATTAATTAAAAACTAAAAATTTGAAAATTTCAAAATTTTTGTATTTTTTTGTGATGCCGGCATCGTCAAAAATTTACAAAATTAATGAAAAATTCAAAATTTGAAAATTTGAAAATTTTTGTATTTTTTTGTGATGCCGGCATCATTAAAAATTTACAAAATTAATAAAAAATTCAAAATTTCAAAATTTCAAAATTTTTGTATTTTTTTGTGATGCCGGCATTGTCAAAATTTTACAAAATTAATAAAAAATCAAAATTTTAAAATTTTAAAACTTTTGTATTTTTTTGTGATGCCAGCATCGTCAAAAATTTACAAAATTAATAAAAAATTCAAAATTTAAAAATTTCAAAATTTTTGTATTTTTTTGTGATGCCGGCATCGTTAAAAATTTACAAAATTAATGAAAAATTCAAAATTTCAAAATTTCAAAATTTTTGTATTTTTTTGTGATGCCGGCATCGTTAAAAATGTACAAAATTAATTAAAAACTAAAAATTTGAAAATTTCAAAATTTTTGTATTTTTTTGTGATGCCGGCATCATTAAAAATTTACAAAATTAATAAAAAATTCAAAATTTCAAAATTTCAAAATTTTTGTATTTTTTTGTGATGCCGGCATCGTCAAAATTTTACAAAATTAATAAAAAATCAAAATTTGAAAATTTTAAAATTTTTGTATTTTTTTGTGATGCCGGCATCGTTAAAAATTTACATAATTATTGAAAAATTCAAAATTCAAAATTTGAAAATTTAAAAATTTTTGTATTTTTTGTGATGCCGGCATCGTTAAAAATTTACAAAATTAATAAAAAACTAAAAATTTGAAAATTTTTGTATTTTTTTGTGATGCCGGCATCGTTAAAAATGTACAAAATTAATTAAAAACTAAAAATTTGAAAATTTCAAAATTTTTGTATTTTTTTGTGATGCCGGCATCATTAAAAATTTACAAAATTAATAAAAAATTCAAAATTTCAAAATTTCAAAATTTTTGTATTTTTTTGTGATGCCGGCATCGTCAAAATTTTACAAAATTAATAAAAAATCAAAATTTGAAAATTTTAAAATTTTTGTATTTTTTTGTGATGCCGGCATCGTTAAAAATTTACATAATTATTGAAAAATTCAAAATTTGAAAATTTAAAAATTTTTGTATTTTTTGTGATGCCGGCATCGTTAAAAATTTACAAAATTAATAAAAAACTAAAAATTTGAAAATTTGAAAATTTTTGTATTTTTTTGTGATGCCGGCATCGTTAAAAATTTACAAAATTATTGATAAATTCAAAATTTGAAAATTTAAAAATTTTTGTATTTTTTTGTGATGCCGGCATCGTTAAAAATTTACAAAATTTATGAAAAACTAAAAATTTTAAAATTTCAAAATTTTTGTATTTTTTTGTGATGCCGGCATCGTCAAAATTTTACAAAATTAATAAAAAATCAAAATTTGAAAATTTTAAAATTTTTGTATTTTTTTGTGATGCCGGCATCGTTAAAAATTTACATAATTATTGAAAAATCAAAATTTGAAAATTTAAAAAGTTTTGCATATTTTTGTGGTGACGGCATCGTTAAAAATTTACAAAATTAATGAAAAATTCAAAATTTTAAAATTTTAAAATTTTTGTATTTTTTTGCCGGCATCGTTAAAAATTTACAAAATTAATGAAAAATTCAAAATTTTAAAATTTCAAAATTTTTGGATTTTTTTGTGATGCCGGCATTGTTAAAAATTTACAAAATTATTGAAAAACTAAAAATTTGAAAATTTAAAAACTTTTGTATTTTTTTGTGATGCCGGCATCGTTAAAAATTTACAAAATTAATGAAAAACTAAAAATTTCAAAATTTCAAAATTTTTGTATTTTTTTGTGATGCCGGCATCGTCAAAAATTTACAAAATTAATGAAAAATTCAAAATTGGGAAATTTCAAAATTTTTGTATTTTTTTGCCGGCATCGTTAAAAATTTACAAAATTAATGAAAAATTCAAAATTTTAAAATTTCAAAATTTTTGTATTTTTTTGTGATGCCGGCATCGTTAAAAATTTACAAAATTAATGAAAAACTAAAAATTTGAAAATTTCAAAATTTTTGTATTTTTTTGTGATGCCGGCATCGTTAAAAATGTACAAAATTAATGAAAAATTCAAAATTTGAAAATTTCAAAATTTTTGTATTTTTTTGTGATGCCGGCATCGTTAAAAATTTACAAAATTAATGAAAAATTCAAAATTTCAAAATTTCAAAATTTTTGTATTTTTTTGTGATGCCGGCATCGTTAAAAATGTACAAAATTAATGAAAAACTAAAAATTTGAAAATTTAAAAATTGTTGTATTTTTTTGTGATGCCGGCATCGTTAAAAATTTATAAAATTAATAAAAAACTAAAAATTTGAAAATTTTAAAACTTTTGTATTTTTTTGTGATGCCGGCATCGTCAAAAATTTACAAAATTAATAAAAAACTAAAAATTTGAAAATTTTTGTATTTTTTTGTGATGCCGGCATCGTTAAAAATGTACAAAATTAATGAAAAACTAAAAATTTGAAAATTTAAAAATTGTTGTATTTTTTTGTGATGCCGGCATCGTTAAAAATTTATAAAATTAATAAAAAACTAAAAATTTGAAAATTTTAAAACTTTTGTATTTTTTTGTGATGCCGGCATCGTCAAAAATTTACAAAATTAATAAAAAATTCAAAATTTAAAAATTTCAAAATTTTTGTATTTTTTTGTGATGCCGGCATCATTAAAAATTTACAAAATTAATGAAAAATTCAAAATTTGAAAATTTCAAAATTTTTGTATTTTTTTGTGATGCCGGCATCGTTAAAAATTTACAAAATTAATGAAAAACTAAAAATTTGAAAATTTAAAAATTGTTGTATTTTTTTGTGATGCCGGCATCGTTAAAAATTTACAAAATTAATGAAAAATTCAAAATTTCAAAATTTCAAAATTTTTGTATTTTTTTGTGATGCCGGCATCGTTAAAAATGTACAAAATTAATGAAAAACTAAAAATTTGAAAATTTAAAAATTGTTGTATTTTTTTGTGATGCCGGCATCGTTAAAAATTTATAAAATTAATAAAAAACTAAAAATTTGAAAATTTTAAAACTTTTGTATTTTTTTGTGATGCCGGCATCGTCAAAAATTTACAAAATTAATAAAAAACTAAAAATTTGAAAATTTTTGTATTTTTTTGTGATGCCGGCATCGTTAAAAATGTACAAAATTAATGAAAAACTAAAAATTTGAAAATTTAAAAATTGTTGTATTTTTTTGTGATGCCGGCATCGTTAAAAATTTACAAAATTAATGAAAATCTAAAAATTTGAAAATTTTAAAACTTTTGTATTTTTTTGTGATGCCGGCATCGTCAAAAATTTACAAAATTAATAAAAAATTCAAAATTTAAAAATTTCAAAATTTTTGTATTTTTTTGTGATGCCGGCATCATTAAAAATTTACAAAATTAATGAAAAATTCAAAATTTGAAAATTTCAAAATTTTTGTATTTTTTTTGTGATGCCGGCATCGTTAAAAATTTACAAAATTAATAAAAAATTTTTGTTTTTTTTTGTGATGCCGGCATCATTAAAAATTTACAAAATTAATGAAAAACTAAAAATTTGAAAATTTAAAAATTGTTGTATTTTTTTGTGATGCCGGCATCGTTAAAAATTTACAAAATTAATGAAAATCTAAAAATTTGAAAATTTTAAAACTTTTGTATTTTTTTGTGATGCCGGCATCGTCAAAAATTTACAAAATTAATAAAAAATTCAAAATTTAAAAATTTCAAAATTTTTGTATTTTTTTGTGATGCCGGCATCATTAAAAATTTACAAAATTAATGAAAAATTCAAAATTTGAAAATTTCAAAATTTTTGTATTTTTTTGTGATGCCGGCATCGTTAAAAATTTACAAAATTAATGAAAAACTAAAAATTTGAAAATTTAAAAATTGTTGTATTTTTTTGTGATGCCGGCATCGTTAAAAATTTACAAAATTAATGAAAAATTCAAAATTTCAAAATTTCAAAATTTTTGTATTTTTTTGTGATGCCGGCATCGTTAAAAATGTACAAAATTAATGAAAAACTAAAAATTTGAAAATTTAAAAATTGTTGTATTTTTTTGTGATGCCGGCATCGTTAAAAATTTATAAAATTAATAAAAAACTAAAAATTTGAAAATTTTAAAACTTTTGTATTTTTTTGTGATGCCGGCATCGTCAAAAATTTACAAAATTAATAAAAAACTAAAAATTTGAAAATTTTTGTATTTTTTTGTGATGCCGGCATCGTTAAAAATGTACAAAATTAATGAAAAACTAAAAATTTGAAAATTTAAAAATTGTTGTATTTTTTTGTGATGCCGGCATCGTTAAAAATTTACAAAATTAATGAAAATCTAAAAATTTGAAAATTTTAAAACTTTTGTATTTTTTTGTGATGCCGGCATCGTCAAAAATTTACAAAATTAATAAAAAATTCAAAATTTAAAAATTTCAAAATTTTTGTATTTTTTTGTGATGCCGGCATCATTAAAAATTTACAAAATTAATGAAAAATTCAAAATTTGAAAATTTCAAAATTTTTGTATTTTTTTTGTGATGCCGGCATCGTTAAAAATTTACAAAATTAATAAAAAATTTTTGTTTTTTTTTGTGATGCCGGCATCATTAAAAATTTACAAAATTAATAAAAAATTCAAAATTTCAAAATTTCAAAATTTTTGTATTTTTTTGTGATGCCGGCATTGTCAAAATTTTACAAAATTAATAAAAAATCAAAATTTTAAAATTTTAAAACTTTTGTATTTTTTTGTGATGCCAGCATCGTCAAAAATTTACAAAATTAATAAAAAATTCAAAATTTAAAAATTTCAAAATTTTTGTATTTTTTTGTGATGCCGGCATTGTCAAAATTTTACAAAATTAATAAAAAATCAAAATTTTAAAATTTTAAAACTTTTGTATTTTTTTGTGATGCCAGCATCGTCAAAAATTTACAAAATTAATAAAAAATTCAAAATTTCAAAATTTCAAAATTTTTGTATTTTTTTGTGATGCCGGCATTGTCAAAATTTTACAAAATTAATAAAAAATCAAAATTTTAAAATTTTAAAACTTTTGTATTTTTTTGTGATGCCAGCATCGTCAAAAATTTACAAAATTAATAAAAAATTCAAAATTTAAAAATTTCAAAATTTTTGTATTTTTTTGTGATGCCGGCATTGTCAAAATTTTACAAAATTAATAAAAAATCAAAATTTTAAAATTTTAAAACTTTTGTATTTTTTTGTGATGCCAGCATCATTAAAAATTTACAAAATTAATAAAAAATTCAAAATTTCAAAATTTCAAAATTTTTGTATTTTTTTGTGATGCCGGCATTGTCAAAATTTTACAAAATTAATAAAAAATCAAAATTTTAAAATTTTAAAATTTTTGTTTTTTTTTGTGATGCCGGCATCATTAAAAATTTACAAAATTAATAAAAAATTCAAAATTTCAAAATTTCAAAATTTTTGTATTTTTTTGTGATGCCGGCATTGTCAAAATTTTACAAAATTAATAAAAAATCAAAATTTTAAAATTTTAAAACTTTTGTATTTTTTTGTGATGCCAGCATCGTCAAAAATTTACAAAATTAATAAAAAATTCAAAATTTAAAAATTTCAAAATTTTTGTATTTTTTTGTGATGCCGGCATCGTTAAAAATTTACAAAATTAATGAAAAATTCAAAATTTCAAAATTTCAAAATTTTTGTATTTTTTGTGATGCCGGCATCGTTAAAAATGTACAAAATTAATTAAAAACTAAAAATTTGAAAATTTCAAAATTTTTGTATTTTTTTGTGATGCCGGCATCATTAAAAATTTACAAAATTAATAAAAAATTCAAAATTTCAAAATTTCAAAATTTTTGTATTTTTTTGTGATGCCGGCATCGTCAAAATTTTACAAAATTAATAAAAAATCAAAATTTGAAAATTTTAAAATTTTTGTATTTTTTTGTGATGCCGGCATCGTTAAAAATTTACATAATTATTGAAAAATTCAAAATTCAAAATTTGAAAATTTAAAAATTTTTGTATTTTTTGTGATGCCGGCATCGTTAAAAATTTACAAAATTAATAAAAAACTAAAAATTTGAAAATTTTTGTATTTTTTTTGTGATGCCGGCATCGTTAAAAATGTACAAAATTAATTAAAAACTAAAAATTTGAAAATTTCAAAATTTTTGTATTTTTTTTGTGATGCCGGCATCATTAAAAATTTACAAAATTAATAAAAAATTCAAATTTCAAAATTTCAAAATTTTTGTATTTTTTTGTGATGCCGGCATCGTCAAAATTTTACAAAATTAATAAAAAATCAAAATTTGAAAATTTTAAAATTTTTGTATTTTTTTGTGATGCCGGCATCGTTAAAAATTTACATAATTATTGAAAAATTCAAAATTTGAAAATTTAAAAATTTTTGTATTTTTTGTGATGCCGGCATCGTTAAAAATTTACAAAATTAATGAAAAACTAAAAATTTGAAAATTTAAAAATTTTTGTATTTTTTTGTGATGCCGGCATCGTTAAAAATTTACAAAATTAATGAAAATCTAAAAATTTGAAAATTTTAAAACTTTTGTATTTTTTTGTGATGCCGGCATCGTCAAAAATTTACAAAATTAATAAAAAATTCAAAATTTAAAAATTTCAAAATTTTTGTATTTTTTTGTGATGCCGGCATCATTAAAAATTTACAAAATTAATGAAAAATTCAAAATTTGAAAATTTCAAAATTTTTGTATTTTTTTTGTGATGCCGGCATCGTTAAAAATTTACAAAATTAATAAAAAATTCAAAATTTCAAAATTTCAAAACTTTTGTATTTTTTTGTGATGCCGGCATCGTTAAAAATTTACAAAATTAATGAAAAACTAAAAATTTCAAAATTTCAAAATTTTTGTATTTTTTTGTGATGCCGGCATCGTCAAAAATTTACAAAATTAATGAAAAATTCAAAATTTGAAAATTTCAAAATTTTTGTATTTTTTTGTGGTGCCGGCATCGTTAAAAATGTACAAAATTAATGAAAAACTAAAAATTTGAAAATTTCAAAATTTTTATATTTTTTTGTGATGCCGGCATAATTAAAAATTTACAAAAAAATGAAAAATTCAAAATTTTAAAATTTCAAAATTTTTGTATTTTTTTGTGATGCCGGCATCGTTAAAAATTTACAAAATTAATGAAAAACTAAAAATTTGAAAATTTAAAAATTGTTGTATTTTTTTGTGATGCCGGCATCGTTAAAAATTTATAAAATTAATAAAAAACTAAAAATTTGAAAATTTTAAAACTTTTGTATTTTTTTGTGATGCCGGCATCGTCAAAAATTTACAAAATTAATAAAAAATTCAAAATTTAAAAATTTCAAAATTTTTGTATTTTTTTGTGATGCCGGCATCATTAAAAATTTACAAAATTAATGAAAAATTCAAAATTTGAAAATTTCAAAATTTTTGTATTTTTTTGTGATGCCGGCATCGTTAAAAATTTACAAAATTAATGAAAAACTAAAAATTTGAAAATTTCAAAATTTTTGTATTTTTTTGTGATGCCGGCATCGTTAAAATTTTACAAAATTATTAAAAAATTCAAAATTTGAAAATTTCAAAACTTTTGTATTTTTTTGTGATGCCGGCATCATTAAAAATTTACAAAATTAATGAAAAATTCAAAATTTGAAAATTTCAAAATTTTTGTATTTTTTTGTGATGACGGCATCGTTAAAAATTTACAAAATTAATGAAAATCTAAAAATTTGAAAATTTTAAAACTTTTGTATTTTTTTGTGATGCCAGCATCGTCAAAAATTTACAAAATTAATAAAAAATTCAAAATTTAAAAATTTCAAAATTTTTGTATTTTTTTGTGATGCCGGCATCGTCAAAAATTTACAAAATTAATGAAAAATTCAAAATTTGAAAATTTCAAAATTTTTGTATTTTTTTGTGATGCCGGCATCGTTAAAAATGTACCAAATTAATTAAAAACTAAAAATTTGAAAATTTCAAAATTTTTGTATTTTTTTGTGATGCCGGCATCGTCAAAAATTTACAAAATTAATGAAAAATTCAAAATTTGAAAATTTGAAAATTTTTGTATTTTTTTGTGATGCCGGCATCATTAAAAATTTACAAAATTAATAAAAAATTCAAAATTTCAAAATTTCAAAATTTTTGTATTTTTTTGTGATGCCGGCATTGTCAAAATTTTACAAAATTAATAAAAAATCAAAATTTTAAAATTTTAAAACTTTTGTATTTTTTTGTGATGCCAGCATCGTCAAAAATTTACAAAATTAATAAAAAATTCAAAATTTAAAAATTTCAAAATTTTTGTATTTTTTTGTGATGCCGGCATCGTTAAAAATTTACAAAATTAATGAAAAATTCAAAATTTCAAAATTTCAAAATTTTTGTATTTTTTTGTGATGCCGGCATCGTCAAAAATTTACAAAATTAATGAAAAATTCAAAATTTGAAAATTTCAAAATTTTTGTATTTTTTTGTGGTGCCGGCATCGTTAAAAATGTACAAAATTAATGAAAAACTAAAAATTTCAAAATTTCAAAATTTTTGTATTTTTTTGTGATGCCGGCATCGTCAAAAATTTACAAAATTAATGAAAAATTCAAAATTTTAAAATTTCAAAATTTTTGTATTTTTTTGTGGTGCCGGCATCGTTAAAAATGTACAAAATTAATGAAAAACTAAAAATTTGAAAATTTCAAAATTTTTATATTTTTTTGTGATGCCGGCATAATTAAAAATTTACAAAAAAATGAAAAATTCAAAATTTTAAAATTTCAAAATTTTTGTATTTTTTTGTGATGCCGGCATCGTTAAAAATTTACAAAATTAATGAAAAACTAAAAATTTGAAAATTTAAAAATTGTTGTATTTTTTTGTGATGCCGGCATCGTTAAAAATTTATAAAATTAATAAAAAACTAAAAATTTGAAAATTTTAAAACTTTTGTATTTTTTTGTGATGCCGGCATCGTCAAAAATTTACAAAATTAATGAAAAATTCAAAATTTGAAAATTTCAAAATTTTTGTATTTTTTTGTGATGCCGGCATCGTTAAAAATTTACAAAATTAATGAAAAACTAAAAATTTGAAAATTTCAAAATTTTTGTATTTTTTTGTGATGCCGGCATCGTTAAAATTTTACAAAATTATTAAAAAATTCAAAATTTGAAAATTTGAAAATTTTTGTATTTTTTTGTGATGCCGGCATCGTTAAAAATTTACATAATTATTGAAAAATTCAAAATTTGAAAATTTAAAAATTTTTGTATTTTTTGTAATGCCGGCATCGTTAAAAATTTACAAAATTAATAAAAAACTAAAAATTTGAAAATTTGAAAATTTTTGTATTTTTTTGTGATGCCGGCATCGTTAAAAATTTACAAAATTATTAAAAAATTCAAAATTTGAAAATTTAAAAATTTTGGTATTTTTTTGTGATGCCGGCATCGTTAAAAATTTACAAAATTTATGAAAAACTAAAAATTTTAAAATTTCAAAATTTTTGTATTTTTTTGTGATGCCGGCATCGTTAAAAATTTACATAATTATTGAAAAATCAAAATTTGAAAATTTAAAAAGTTTTGCATATTTTTGTGGTGACGGCATCGTTAAAAATTTACAAAATTAATGAAAAATTCAAAATTTGAAAATTTTAAAATTTTTGTATTTTTTTGCCGGCATCGTTAAAAATTTACAAAATTATTAAAAAACTAAAAATTTGAAAATTTAAAAACTTTTGTATTTTTTTGTGATGCCGGCATCGTTAAAAATTTACAAAATTAATGAAAAACTAAAAATTTCAAAATTTCAAAATTTTTGTATTTTTTTGTGATGCCGGCATCGTCAAAAATTTACAAAATTAATAAAAAATTCAAAATTTGGAAATTTCAAAATTTTTGTATTTTTTTGCCGGCATCGTTAAAAATTTACAAAATTAATGAAAAATTCAAAATTTTAAAATTTCAAAATTTTTGTATTTTTTTGTGATGCCGGCATCGTTAAAAATTTACAAAATTAATGAAAAACTAAAAATTTGAAAATTTCAAAATTTTTGTATTTTTTTGTGATGCCGGCATCGTTAAAAATGTACAAAATTAATGAAAAATTCAAAATTTGAAAATTTCAAAATTTTTGTATTTTTTTGTGATGCCGGCATCATTAAAAATTTACAAAATTAATAAAAAATTCAAAATTTGAAAATTTCAAAATTTTTGTATTTTTTTGTGATGCCGGCATCGTTAAAATTTTACAAAATTAATAAAAAATCAAAATTTGAAAATTTCAAAATTTCTGTATTTTTTTGTGATGCCGGCATCGTCAAAAATTTACAAAATTAATGAAAAATTCAAAATTGAAAATTTTAAAATATTTGTATTTTTTTGTGATGCCGGCAT
Source organism: Argyra leucocephala (assembly GCA_963942445.1). Classification (NCBI taxonomy): domain Eukaryota; kingdom Metazoa; phylum Arthropoda; class Insecta; order Diptera; family Dolichopodidae; genus Argyra; species Argyra leucocephala. The sequence continues at coordinate 162,364,437 of OZ012678.1, forward strand.
CGTCAAAAATTTACAAAATTAATAAAAAATTCGAAATTTGAAAATTTCAAAATTTTTCTATTTTTTTGTGATGCCGGCATCGTTAAAAATTCACAAAATTAATGAAAAACTAAAAATTTGAAAATTTCAAAATTTTTGTAATTTTTTGTGATGCCGGCATCGTCAAAAAATTACAAAATTAATGAAAAATTCAAAATTTGAAAATTTGAAAATTTTTGTATTTTTTTGTGATGCCGGCATCGTTAAAAATTTACAAAATTAATGAAAAATTCAAAATTTCAAAATTTCAAAATTTTTGTATTTTTTTGTGATGCCGGCATCGTCAAAAATTTACAAAATTAATGAAAAATTCAAAATTTGAAAATATAAAAATTTTTGTATTTTTTTGTGATGCCGGCATCGTTAAAAATTTACAAAATTAATGAAAAACTAAAAATTTAAAAATTTTTGTATTTTTTTGTGATGCCGGCATCGTCAAAAATTTACAAAATTAATGAAAAATTCAAAATTTGAAAATTTCAAAATGTTTGTATTTTTTTTGTGATGCCGGCATCGTCAAAAATTTACAAAATTAATAAAAAATTCGAAATTTGAAAATTTCAAAATTTTTGTATTTTTTTGTGATGCCGGCTACGTTAAAAATTTACAAAATTAATGAAAAACTAAAAATTTGAAAATTTCAAAATTTTTGTATTTTTTTGTGATGCCGGCATCGTCAAAAAATTACAAAATTAATGAAAAATTCAAAATTTGAAAATTTGAAAATTTTTGTATTTTTTTGTGATGCCGGCATCGTTAAAAATTTACAAAATTATTGAAAAATTCAAAATTTGAAAATTTAAAAATTTTTGTATTTTTTTGTGATGCCGGCATCGTCAAAAATTTACAAAATTAATGAAAAATTCAAAATTTGAAAATTTAAAAATTTTTGTATTTTTTTGTGATGCCGGCATCGTTAAAAATTTACAAAATTAATAAAAAATTCAAAATTTCAAAATTTCAAAATTTTTGTATTTTTTGGTGATGCCGGCATCGTTAAAAATTTACAAAATTAATGAAAAATTCAAAATTTTTGTATTTTTTTGTGATGCCGGGATCGTTAAAAATTTACAAAATTAATGAAAAACTTAAAATTTGAAAATTTCAAAATTTTTGTATTTTTTTGTGATGCCGGCATCGTTAAAAATTTACAAAATTATTGAAAAATTCAAAATTTGAAAATTTAAAAATTTTTGAATTTTTTTGTGATGCCGGCATCGTTAAAAATTTACAAAATTAATGAAAAACTAAAAATTTAAAAATTTTTGTATTTTTTTGTCAAAAATTTACAAAATTAATGAAAAATTCAAAATTGAAAATTTTAAAATATTTGTATTTTTTTGTGAAGCCGGCATCGTTAAGAATTTACAAAATTAATGAAAAACTAAAAATTTGAAAATTTGAAAATTTTTGTATTTTTGTATTTTTTTGTGATGCCGGCATCGTCAAAAATTTACAAAATTAATGAAAAATTCAAAATTTGAAAAATTCAAAATGTTTGTATTTTTTTGTGATGCCGGCATCGTCAAAAATTTACAAAATTAATGAAAAATTCAAAATTGAAAATTTTAAAATATTTGTATTTTTTTGTGATGCCGGCATCGTCAAAAATTTACAAAATTAATAAAAAATTCGAAATTTGAAAATTTCAAAATTTTTGTATTTTTTTGTGATGCCGGCATCGTTAAAAATTTACAAAATTAATGAAAAATTCAAAATTTTTGTATTTTTTTGTGATGCCGGGATCGTTAAAAATTTACAAAATTAATGAAAAACTTAAAATTTGAAAATTTCAAAATTTTTGTATTTTTTTGTGATGCCGGCATCGTTAAAAATTTACAAAATTATTGAAAAATTCAAAATTTGAAAATTTAAAAATTTTTGAATTTTTTTGTGATGCCGGCATCGTTAAAAATTTACAAAATTAATGAAAAACTAAAAATTTAAAAATTTTTGTATTTTTTTGTGATGCCGGCATCGTCAAAAATTTACAAAATTAATGAAAAATTCAAAATTGAAAATTTTAAAATATTTGTATTTTTTTGTGAAGCCGGCATCGTTAAGAATTTACAAAATTAATGAAAAACTAAAAATTTGAAAATTTGAAAATTGTTGTATTTTTGTATTTTTTTGTGATGCCGGCATCGTCAAAAATTTACAAAATTAATGAAAAATTCAAAATTTGAAAATTTCAAAATTTTTGTATTTGTTTGTGATGCCGGCATCGTTAAGAATTTACAAAATTAACGAAAAACTAAAAATTTGAAAATTTCAAAATATTTGTATTTTTTTGTGATGCCGGCATCGTTAAAATTTTACAAAATTAATGAAAAATTCAAAATTTTAAAATTTTAAAATTTTTGTATTTTTTTTTGACGCCGGCATCGTTAAAAATTTACAAAATCAATGAAAAACTAAAAATTTCAAAATTTCAAAATTTTTGTATTTTTTTGTGATGCCGGCATCGTTAAAAATTTACAAAATTAATGAAAAACTAAAAATTTGAAAATTTTTGTATTTTTTTGTGATGCCCGCATCGTTAAAGATTTACAAAATTAATGAAAAACTAAAAATTTGAAAATTTCACAATTTTTGTATTTTTTTGTGATGCCGGCATCGTCAAAAATTTACAAAACTAATAAAAAACTCAAAATTTGAAAAATTCAAATTTTTTGTATTTTTTTGTGATGCCGGCATCGTTAAAAGCTTACAAAATTAATAAAAAATTCCAAATTTTAAAATTTCACAATTTTTGTATTTTTTTGTGATGCCGGCATCGTTAAAAATTTACAAAATTAATGAAAAATTTCACAATTTTTGTATTTTTTTGTGTTGGCGGCATCGTCAAAAATTTACAAAATTACTGAAAACTAAAAATGTGAAAATTTCAAATTTTTTGTATTTTTTTGTGATGCCGGCATCGTTAAAAATTTACAAAATTAATGAAAATTTCAAAATTTTCATATTTTTTTGTGATGCCAGCATCGTTAAAAATTTACAAACTAATAAAAAACTAAAAATTTGAAAATTTCACAATTTTTGTATTTTTTTGTGATGCCGGCATCGTTAAAAATTTACAAAATTAATGAAAAACTAAAAATTTGAAAATTTCACAATTTTTGTATTTTTTTGTGATGCCGCCATCGTTAAAAATTTACAAAATTAATGAAAAACTAAAAATCTTAAAATTTAAAAATTTTTATATTTTTTTGTGATGCCGGCATCGTTAAAAATTTACAAAATTAATGAAAAACTCAAAATTTGAAAAATTCAAAATTTTTGTATTTTTGTGTGATGCCGGCATCGTCAAAAATTTACAAAATTAATAAAAAAAACTAAAAATTTGAAAATTTCAAAATTTTTGTATTTTTTTGTGATCCCGCCATCGTTAAAAATTTACAAAATTAATGAAAAACTAAAAATCTTAAAATTTAAAAATTTTTATATTTTTTTGTGATGCCGGCATCGTTAAAAATTTACAAAATTAATGAAAAACTCAAAATTTGAAAAATTCAAAATTTTTGTTTGAAAAAATTGAAAAACTAAAAATGAGAAAATTTCAAAGTTTTTGTATATATTTGTTATGCCGGCATCGTTAAAAATTTACAAAATTAATGAAAAATTCAAAATTTGAAAATTTTTGTATTTTTTCTGATGCCGGCATCGTTAAAATTTTACAAAATTACTGAAAAATTGAAATATTGAAAATTTGTGATGCTAGCAACGTTAAAAATTTATAATATTAATGAAAAATTGAAAATTTGAAAAGTTAATATCAAAACCGGTTCAACTATGAAGTTATTATTATATTGTATGCTGATTTAAAATTTGATAACTTTCCAATTTTTATTCTATAAAGTTTATTGTATATATTTTTTTGTATAGTCAATTTATCATCATTTAACATCAACCTTAAAACAATTAAAACTACAAATATTTTCAATGTACAATAATTACAAATCATAAAAACATAATTATACAAAAAATTTTGTTCTTAATAAATGTCACTAAATAACTGTTGTCTCATAATAATTGTGCCAGATCAAATCAAGTGTCAAAATAAAAATATCATAAAAAAATGTTTGTTTTCATAGTGAGTTGTTACAAAATTACACTAAAAAGACATTGTAAATATTGAGGTTTGTTCTCTTGGAAATTTTTGTTGCTATCTCAGACTAAATATCATCTACTCTTGTTCTTTCAAATTGACTTTGATGTATGTATTTACAGGTGTATCAAACACCAATTCCAACTTTATATAAATGTATTAATTTTATTTTAATTTTTTAATAATATTACCTAATTAAATTTTCATTTATTATTGATGATAGACTTACGAATAACAATTCAAATAACAAATTTCAATATCTTAAATCTAAACTCTAAATTTATTAACTACCAAGTTAAAAAAAAAAATAACAAAATCAAAAAAAAAAAACTAGAAGTAACAACTAACCTTAAAAGATTCGACTAATTTAAAGATATGGCTACAATCAACAATAAATAAATTTAAGCAAATAATTAAATTAATAAAATTGATTTTAGCATACTTGATCTTTATATTTGATCAAAAAAATGTAAACAATTTAAATAGCGAATAATTGTTAAGTTAATTTTCAGCTCATAAAAATTCTTGGTATTTTTTTGTTTAATTTGATTTTAATTTAAAAATTTAAGGTAAAAATTTTAAAACAAAACAAAATAAAAACTGTCAATTTAGGAAACTTACTAATGGGTTTTATTGGACATAATTTCTATAGCGCATATAGGGTTAATGTGTCAATTTTAATTTGAATGAATTAAACTATTGTACGATTTTATTAAATTAGTTATAATAATAATTATTGTACAAGCTTATTTAGAAAAATGTTCGTTTAAAAGTTCGTTTAAAGATTTGTTTAATACCATAGTATGTGAAAGTAGCAAGCTTTGCTGATGATACAGCAATTATGGCCTCAAACATCGATACATTACGAGACTCAAATTTCTTTCAACCTCAATTAAATTCAAAGCTGGCTTCTCAGTTAGAAAATAAAAGTCAATGAAATTAAGTCAAGCCATATAACATTTACACTGAAGAAAGAAACTGTCCTTTAGCAATTTTACAATAGTACAATAACAGTATAGTTATACCACAGGAGTAATTTTGTCAAATATATGGGGATTTATTCATTTATTTTTTTATTTAATTAAATTTAAAATGTCTAAAGTGGCAAGTCTCAAGATAAAAAAATATAAACCATTTATAAAATATAGAACAAATAACAAATGAAGTAAAATTAAATAAAAAAGTAAATAGAATGAAATTAATGAAAACAAAAATTAAAGTTAAAAATACAAATTAAAAAAAATAAAAAATAATTTATTGAAAAGTTCATAAAGTAGAAGAAAAAAAAAATTTAAAATTAAAATGCAGGTAGTACTTTTGGCTTATTACTTTGTTTGTTGATGCATAGTTTACGAAATTCCATTTTTAAATTTGATTTAGTAAGCAGTTTGATATTATCTTGATTCATATATTAATAGGTATTCTTGATTCATATTGCTACGAATTTTTGATTCATGTTAACAGGCGTTTAACATGTAAGAAGCATATAATTTGTAAGCGAACTCAATTGAGACAAAAACTTAAAAAGCCTATTGTAGTTAATGGGCAAAAGATCTGAATTATCTTTGAAGAACATGGTGCTACTGTACAAAACTATAATTAAACCTGTATGGCCGTATGGAAACCAACTCTGATGCACTACAACTAAATCCAACATTGATGTAATTCAAAGCTTTCAGAATAAATTCCTAAGAATGGTGGTTGATGCCCCGTAGTTCGAAACAAATAATTTAATCCACATACGATTTGCGCAGGTTCTTTCAGTACATGAGGAAAAATCAAAATTGTGTACCAAATACAAAAGTAAATTGAAAATACATTCAAATATTCTGGCAAATAATCTTATAACGAACACAGGCCTTAAGAGATCGAACTTTATAATTTTGTGTCAAACTAACATATTTTTTTTTTATTTTATCATTTCTATAAATGTCGAAATAGAACAATACCACAGTACAACATCCAATAATACCATAGGGCAAAGTGTTGTTAATTTGGGCATAATATTTAATTAATTACAGGAGACTATACAACCATAGAGTCCATCAGTTATCTAAAATGTTGTATATGAATGTTACAAATTTAATTTAGATAAGAAAACTTTATACGGTCTTTTAATAGGTCCCATTTTAGTCTTTGTGCCATTTTTACATATTTTGTTTTGTTTGAGTTTTAATTAGGACTCGTAAATTCTTAAATTCAAATAAAGCATTTTGATATTAAAAATATTTTTGCAAACTCTACAACCAAAATAAAATTTTAATGAAGGAAACGTGGAAGTCAAATAAATTAATAAATATAAAAACGAAAAAGAAAAACAATAAAAAAATAAAAACCAACAAATTAAAATTTTTACTAATGTGTGTTCTTAATTAAATTAATCGGATGATTTATAAATAGGAAAAAATATTGCAATAAATAAAGTAGAAAAAAAAACAACAAAAACCATGCAAAAATATCGTTAAAAAAAAGCAACGTGCTTATTAGAGATCTTTACCAGTTTTTTTGTTTGTTTTTATATTTTTCTTTTTAATACCTATTTTTATTGTCTTTAATTTCGGTTATTGTTTTATTCTTTATTGTTATTTATTAGATTTATTATTAACAATACTATAGATTATGCTAACTCCTAAATTTGTATAACATTATAGGTACAAGTTTCAAATGAATTACACGTTTGTCCCGTCAATAAATTCAGTCAAAGGAAATTATTTTGCGTGGTGGTTGATATATCGGTGTGTGCTACCTAGCATCAATTTAATTCTTTTAAATTTTTATTATGACTATTTGAATTTCAAAATCAAATCAAATTTTTAATTATGAAGGTCGCGTTTCTCAATTTTTATTTTTATCTCTATATATTTAAATTTTTTATTAATAACCTATAATAGAAATAAGTTTATCTCTTTCTATACTTCAATCGAGTCAGTCATAATTTTTTTTGATCTGATCTAATTTGAAAGCAATCAAAATTGTTAAGTAATCATTTGTTTTACATTAAGTTCTGTATATGGACTTATTTATTTTGTTTATGTACTAAATTTATATTGGTTTTTGAATAACATATAAGTACATAATATTATAATATTGTTAACTCAATTTGATTTAGTTGTCTGGCGTATATTGTATATTTAATCATAATACATGTAATTAATTATAATATTTAATGGAGTGATATTTCATTTGATAGAGCCCACACACACACACACACAGACACGTTAATAAATATTTTAACATCATTAAAAAATATTTATAAAATCTATGACAATAAAAGATTTAATTAAAAGGGTTTCATATGAAATTGACAAGCTGAATTGATTGATTAAAATTTAAAATGTGTAGGCTTATATAGATTTTAATTTGATTCTAATTCTATAAAGTAGGATTGGTTAGAAGAACATCGTTAAGGGTTTTTTTTTTAATGAAATGACTAATTTTTTAATTTATTTAAATTTTTTCTGAGAACTGTAATATTGTTTTAATTTTTATGTTGATGAGGTTTGGGTAAAAAAATGTAATTTTTTTGTTTACCTTTAATATATAACAGTATTGTTTGGGTCGGCTTTTTCCAATAATATAGGGTATTTCATAAATACATATTTATTATGTATATCGGACTATTTTTTGAACAAAAAAAAATATTTTTATTATTTGGAAATCTTTTGTTTGGTATAAATATATAGTTTTCGCTATGAGTAATTAATTTACCATTCCCGTTATCTTGTCACTTCATTACAACTTCTACACTCGTATATGTTATTTTTTTATTCTGTATGGCAGCTTGACGTTCTGTTTGACTTTCTCTTATTTTCAACAAATATATCCCTTAAATATTAATTTATATTTTTTTTATTATTATATTACAGTCAAAGCCATATTGCCCTTACCATCTACGTGCTGATAGTGCAAGATAAAACTATTTAGAAAGAAAGGTAATAGAGAGTTTAGTAGGAAGTTGTAGAATAAAGGTATTAATTTAAAATAAAGATTAAAAACTCTAGGTATGTTTCACTGACTTTATTAAATATTTTGATCGATTTCGACCATCTGATTCAGCCTTCTGATGATGGTGATTACACCAAAATTGATATTTTATAAATTTAGTGAAACATACCAAGAGTTTTCAATCTTTATTTTTAATAATGTTTTGGCTAAAGTCTACAGCATATTCTATCAAATATATCTATAAAATATATTAATACTAGAGGCCCCTGTTGAATAATTGTATTTCAAGTTGAAGTCAAATTTAAAGTTTAAAAAAAAACAGTAATTTACATACCGACATAGACTTCGCACGATACAGCAGAAACCACTCGTGTTTGATGATTGAGATGAATTTGTTTCTTTGTTTTTATTTGGCATATGTACATAGATTCATTTGCAAGTACATAATGTAAATTATAATAACTGATTTGTTTGCTTTTGTTTATTTTTTTAATAAGTTCTCACATATGCACAATGTATTTGCTGAATAATAAAATCATATGAGTACAAAATTTTCAACTGTGTGCGCATTTTTGTTTTATATATAGGTACATCTCATTTATTATATTAGAAGTTCATTAAGGATAATTATAGATACTCTAACTCTACTATATAAAAATGAATTTGCTAGTCATATGAACAATTCAACTGATTTTTTTTGTTTTTGCTTTTTTATATTTTTTATTTAAGATGAATTTTTTTCTTTGTTTTTGTTTGGCATATGTACATAGATTCATTTGCAAGTACATAATGTAAATTATAATAACTGATTTGTTTGCTTTTGTTTATTATTTTAATAAGTTCTCACATATGCATAATATATTGCTGACTAATAAAATCATATGAGTAAAAAAATTTCAAGTGTGTGCGCATTATTGTTTTATATACAACTTATATATTATATTAGAAGTTCAGTAAGGAGTAGGAGAATCGAAATAAAATGAAAAGGTGTCTACTGCGCAGGACCTTAAATGCTTGTCAATTATAATTATTGATATTTTCTTTAAATTACCATACATTGTATGTTAAATGTGTAAACACATTAGATGAAATATGATTCCACATCCTTGAAGTTCGAACTATGAACGAATTATTCAAAAATTTTTTTTCCTTGTAAGCTCTATAATCTGTCTCTAATGAAGACATTTAGTATCATTTTTTTTGTATGCTTTTGTACGTTTTATATGTATGCAACATAAAATGACAATCTAAATACACTCAATTAGTATATGTTGGGTAGTTGCAGAATGTTGTGACGCATAAGTCAAGTAGCCCCATTTGGAACCAATAAGTTGTTTGCTAGGGTATTTAAATGATAAGCTAATCTTGTTTGGTATTTGCAGCTTGCATCATCTAGAAATTAGATCTTTATATATAATATCGTTACATATGAACCATTGTGCGCGAACTATTAGTCTTAATACTTTTGATTGAAATCGCTGCAATATTTCAATTTGCTACTCTGCACCACAGTGGGTTTCAGTATGTCCATATATCGGCTTTAAAATAGCTTTATAAATCAAAAGTTTGTTCTTCAGCGACATTGGTAACCTGTGGCCAATACATTTTAGGTAATTTCAACCCCAGTTGTTTTCTTTTATTCAAATTCATGCCCACTTATTTTATTGCTTCTTTCTGTGAAACTACCTTGTTATTCAGCAACACAGGTAAATGTTATATCTTACATGTATTGACATGTTGTGACATGTTATTTAATATAACATAGGTTTTGTTAAAGTTATTCACGTAAAAGAGATAAATGATGCTGGATCGTAAGAATGTTAGTTTGAAATTTGAAATTTTAGCCTATACTATAAACGCTCAACTCTATTGTATATTTTTTAAGTTTGTTTTTATTATGTTTTAACATTTTACTGTTTTTTGTTTTGTAATTTTTTACTTTGGAATTTATATTTTGCAATCAGAACAGCAGAAAATCATCAAAAGAGTTTTCTACTTCTGTTCTATGTGGGGAGGAAAAGCGAAGTGAAGGACTGTGCCGACTTTAATGCACTAAAAACTTCCATCCTTTTGCTAAAATTAAAAATAATCTTTAAGACTAACCATTAATACAAGTCATTCACATAAAGTAGGATTTTCGAATTTTATTTTCCTACAATCTGAGACCAGTTGCCATTTTATGGCAAAACCATGAATGTTTACACCCTTACATTCCTTAACCATACCAAATTATGATGCAATAAAAAAAATGTTTTTACATATGTAATTTTCTTACTCTATGTGGAATAAAAATCTTTCCTTTTTTCAAGCTTTCCTCTTTTTTCAGATTTTATAATTATTTATAAGATCTTAGTAAGTAAAATTCAAATTTATTTCTACAATTTTTCCTATAGATAAAATCATAAGAAAAACTGAAACAAAAAAAAATAAAATCTCATTTATAAAAAATTTAATTTCAAAAGGTTTTGTTAGAGTAGACTTTATTGCACATTAATTGCAGTGTGCGAACTACATTACCATAAAAACTTTGAAATCAATTTAAAAAAAATTATCCCAATGCAAAGTTTTTCCGAAAAATTTTATGAACAACCTTTGAAACAAAAATTTCTTTATGATGTGAATGCACGAAGTGTTCTTAAATCAATTTATCAAATTTCTAGGTTTATGAGTTTTCCACTCTGACAATTAACCCCATTGTTTTATATTTTTACTTTATTATCAAAATATTTTATTACATTCCTGAGAGTACCTACTTTCAAAAATTAAGTAAGGTTAAGTGAGATTTTCTGAATTTTTTTTTATATACAATTGTTTAAGAAAAACACAGCAGCTGTACAGAAAGTCAATGTATAATCTAGTAAATTTACTCTGTTATTCTTTAAATATCATCATAATAAACATTAAATGACCTTTAAAACAAATGACAATCTAATTATAAAGAAGCTTATTTAATTACGCCATTCTTCTTTCTGTGACAATTTTTAAATAATTTTTAATATGGTATTTTAAAATTTTAAGATTTTGAGTATAAAAATAAAAAAAAAAATTTAATTAATTAATTTCTATTTTAAATATTTTTATTTTGATTTTATATGCAGTGCTTTGAAATTAATTAGAACCAGGTGAAAAAAACACTAATTTAATCAATTCGTCATAAGTTAGGTATTTATTTAATTGTCGCAAGTACTCATACAATGTACATGCTGCTACTGAAATATTAATTTTTTACAATTCAATGAAATAGTCAATAAGCTTGTTATCATTGTCACTAAAATTAGAATGAAAGCAAAAATTAATAAAAGAGACAATTCGGTGTCATGAATATAATTTATAAATTAACCCATTTGTATTTTTTAAAGTTTGTGATTTTTAGTTTAAATAAAGATGTTTGTTATAAATTTATGTTTAGTAGAAACATTAGTAATAAAAGTCAAATGGACAAATTGGTGAAACTACTGCTATTTCCAGTAGAATAAAAGTCCACATTCATTTTTTTATTTTTATTTTAATAAATTAAAATTTATTTTTTACTGTTTAATTAACTTTGTTTATTGTTTTTAATTTAAAAAACTCAATACGTATTGAAACAAGCTTTCATTAAAAAAATTAGTCAGATACAGAGAATCATTGATTTTTTTTTAATAATAACACCGAAAAAATGTCCATATAAAATGCAATACAGAATACACAATGTGCTATATTCCACGAAGAGTGCTAACGCCATCGCTTTGTCCACAAATTAATTTTGTATAGGTGATTTTTGTATACAAAGCGATATGAAACGTATGTTAACCAAGGTGTTGTTAGCACTATTCGTGGAATATAGCACAATAGCAATATTTTTTGACCAAAAATTAATGATAAAAACAATGATAACATGAGTCATTGAGTGCTTCTATATATAATTGATTTTGTTTTCAATATTTTATTGATGCTGTGCATATCAGTTCTGATATTTATATTTAATACAACTAAAACATTCTTGGGAAAAATAAATTTTTCCAAAATTGTTGAAAGATTCTGATGAAGTCTATTATGTTATGATTTGATTTGCTGATGGGTGTTAGGAGTTGTTTTACGGCTGTACCCGAGTATATAGGTCATATTATAACATTTTAAAGTACCTATTAACTTATTTATATTCTTCTATATAACTTCATAAGATTTTAGAGCTGTATACGACATGTATAGAGAACAAACAAAAAGATAAGATTTTCATTTGTATTACTATAGTATGAAATATTATAAAATAATACGATATTTATTATAATTTAACAAGAATTTGTTTTATTACAAAATATATTGATAAACCCACGAAGTTGATAAATAAAGCTCTACAAACATTGTACATATTGTGTTGTATAAACTTGTGGTACAGTACTTAATTAAGCACGAAAAGTTGATTCTACCGAAGTTACTTGTCAAGAATATAAAAGAAAAAAAAAATGTTAATATTCGCTAAAAAGTTTGATCTTGCATTGAATAAAACTTGTGTACAAGAACACTAATTTGTGAAATACATTCGTCCTGACAGTTAAAATTCAAATTAAATATTAAAATACTTACAGGGTTTTCCGGCCTTGTAATACTAGTCAAAGTATATGTAAATTTTAGACGACATTAAAAAAACAACGAAAGAAACTTAGAGAGGTAGTTGGGAGAAGCCCTATTTTTAATTGAAGTAAATTAAAAATAAACAGTTTCAATAATTTGTAGTTGTATTGTAGTTTTAATAAAGCTCTTCTTGGTAATATTCTTATCGATGGGTTGGCTAAGTTATGGCGAGTTTTAAAATGTCGATTCACAAAAACTGTCGACGTAAAATATTTCTTGAACAATTTATCGATTCTCGAAATTTCGATTCTAAAATCTCGACATGGACCAAATTTCAACTTGTACAAAATGTCGACATTCAAAAAACAAATTATTTTAGAGTAAATTAATGATTGTAGCTGTGATTTTGTAGCCTACATGCTAACTTACAATCTGGCTATATATATTTATAATACTGATTTTGTATCCAACTGTAAAATCAATACTTATAGTATGTATTCGTATCCCTATTTCGCAAAAAAATATTGAGTTTTCACAGTTTCATATAAAAAATAAGTAATGGAAGAAATGGAAATTTTTGCTTTCAAAACCCTGCGCAAATTTATTGAAATCCGGTTTTCCCCGACGACAGGAAAATGCAAGCTATAAGACACAAAAAACACTTAATATTTAAAAACTTAACATTTTCTCTTGAATAAAACAAAAAAAAATTTTTTTTCAAACCCTGCACCAATTTATTGAAACCCAGCTTTTGCAGAAGGCAAGCGTTTAGTACAAAAATATAAAAGAACAAAGAAATTTTTGGGGTGACCTTATAAATTTTTCAAAAATAAAACATTTGCAATACATTTTTTTACAAAAAAGTAAAAATTGCAAAAATCTATGGTTTTGTCGATATTCTTAGAGTTGGCATTTCGTCAGTGAACATTTTGATAGGTCAACTTTTAGTACAAATCGACATTTTTTGAGAGAAAAAATAATCGACATTTTGACAATCGACTTAATGGAAGTTTATATAATGTCAGGATCATCTTTTCGATGTGACCGTATTTTATACCCATATGACCATAGTTTAAAATTTATTTAAAGGTGAATTAATTTTTAATTTTTGAAATTACGCTAAAATTTTTATTTAAGAAAAAAACAGCTCAAAAACCTAACTCATTTTTTTAGCTCAAATTAATAGAGAGTTATCTTCATCTAGTTATTGTCATCAGAATTAAAGATCATTACAATATAATTCTTATATCAATTCAATTATCATTCCAATACATCAATTGGACTATGTATATCCATTTAGTTATTTGTATCAGAGTTAAGGGTCATAACAACATCATTTTTTACATTAATTGAAAGACCTGGTTTTGCACAAAACAAATTGAATGTACAAGAATAAAGATACAGCTACCTACTACTTCTGTAAGCCATTATATTTTTAACATATTTTTTTAAATTTTTTGTTACCAAAAAATAATGGTCTCATTTTTTTGCCAGATTTTGATTTTCTTTATTCATTTGATATGATAAAAAACTTAGGCCTAATGAATGACTAATTACTAATTGTAACATATTATCATACATAATTTTCAGTCATTGAATTACAGTTGACTATTATGAAATTTCAATGGTTTTGCTCTTTAAATTAACCAACTTGAAATATTTTTAATTGATGACAGCTCAATTGTAATCGAAAAACTTGATTGATTTGATTAAAATTCAAATTAGACTTTCTTCAAATTTGCTGACCACACTTTTACATAAGCTGGTATCTAGATAGTGAATAAAAATTTCCGCAAATTAGTAATTAATTAAAAATCAAACATTAAATTACATAAAAACATAAAAAATTAAAAATCAAACATTAATTACACACCCTTTGTGTTGCATTTCTGAAATTTTTATGAGATCGAACCCTTACATTAGTCGTAAATATTTTAGAAATGAATTAAATTGTAAAAAAAAGTATAATCAACTTTATTTTAGTGAACAGTAGTGTATGTTTTTTCAAAATAGACAAAACAATTAGGTGAAACTACTTTCTTAAAATGTTCTTAATATTCGTATTTGTTGACTTTCATCTAAATTGGTTCGTAATGACTATCTATGACATAATCTGATTTGATAAAATATTAAAATAAACAAAATTCATACATACATACATATGTATAGATGTCCTGAATGGATGGGTATTAGATGGTTCATCGTAAAAATATTTAAAAACAAAAAAAAAATATAATTAAAAAAGTAACACTTTTTATTTTTATTTTTTTATTTTATTAAAATCTCTAGTCATAACTTAAGAACATTCTTTTTTTTTCTTTTTTATCTTACAAATTTTTAACGCCAACTTAAAATTATAAATTTTAATTAGGAATTTTATTTTCAGTTTTGTAATAAAATATGAAAACTTATTAAGACTTTTTTTTGTTTTAATTTTTTGCCTATTACTTTCCTATTAGTTGGAATTTTATTTATTTTGTTTTGTTTTCTTATTTTTACTTTATATCTTTGGAAAGTTTTAATGGTCGAATTTTTTTTGTTGTAAACAAAAAAAAAGTTCTGAAAATATTTTAATATCTTAATTAGTAATTTAAAAAAATGCCGGTATCCACCGGTTAAATGAAACTTGTTATAACAAGAAGAGGGTAATTAAAATTAAATATCTAGAACTAGGTTGTACTGTAAAGTTTAGAAGTGTCCTAGATGAAATTATAAATTGTAATTTTCACACAGTAGAAACAAATGAATACTGTATTAACCCTTTAGCCGTCACTAAATTTTCATTTTGTTATACTGTATAACAATAATTAGAATGGAACTTTTCACAAAGTTGTACTCTCATTTACTGGGTTGAAAAGGTTTTTTTTTTAGAAGATTGCTTTTGTCATATTCATCAGACAATCGTTAAATTTTATTGCAACTAAATAACAAGTACGAATAGACGCTTATTACATCCATTTGCACTAGTATATGGTCATATTTCATTTTGTTCTAATTTCACATTATTTATTTTGTGCAGAAAATTTATCCTAAAATTTAAATTTTGTGCAGAAATCATCTATGAGGCATTGATGAATTACTCTTTTTAACTTGAGAGTTCATGACATCGTAAATGTATCGACAATAACGTCACCAACACATTGACGTATGATCTTAAATGTCAAAAAAATATTTGCTTACATTGTCTCATGATGGGTAATTAATTTGACAGTGTATCCGCGGTTTATTTACAAGACACGGTTTGTTAAATTGTGTATCCGAAATCCGAAAATTCATTGATGCACAAAACAGTTTGGCACAGCTGTGCTGAGTGAGCAATAAATAAAAAAGATGGAGGAAGATAAGTATGTTAAAATTAAATAAAAATGATTAATTTTAATTTATTTTTTAAAAATAAATGTTTTTGAAATAATTTTATTATTTTATTTGCGCTGGAAACTTTTATTTTTTCGCAAGAGTTACAATAATTAAAAAATTTTGTTCTTACGAAATTGTCCATATTAAATTTTTTTCACAAAAATAATTCACAAATGTATTCAATTCAAATACTTTAAACATTTATTCACAAAATATGTAGGTATCCACAAATGAGCAATATATTTTGGCATTTAATTTGACGTTTATTTCAGAAACAAAATGTGCTTAGAGTGATCGGATTCGTATGCAAAGTACATTATGACCAAACCAGTGTTGTCATTTCAGAAAATTTGACATATTGTATTTGTATGTACATTGTTACGGTTGAAATTTTTTGGATATATTTCCGATGTCACTGTATGTGTGAATTCTTACAGTAGTATTGAACTGACATTTATAAACTGACATTTATATGATCTTGTTATGGTTTATTCATGATAATATTGTGTTATTGAGTTAATTAGACTGTTCATATTTTAACAGTAATTGCAGTATTTTTGTTTAAATTAATTGAAAAATGAGAACGCTTATAACCGTGACTTTAAACAGTATTACACATTTTCCAACGGTTATAACTGTCATTTTCACGAAAGGGTTAAAGAAGGGATCAATATTATGTACTCACATGCCAATCCCACTTTATTTCAAAACATTTCTCTGATCAACTCTTCTTTTCTTATATTTCTCTACAGTCGCCCATGGTAAGGTCTGACCAGGCGTTATTAATCCATACCATAAACTATTATAAATAAATAATATCCTCCTCCACTTATTACAATTCATATCTATTTATTTCCAATTTTTGCTATAGAATCTTCTATCAAATTCTGCTCATCAAAAACTAATTGAACTGACTGAAAAACTTTAACAAAAATTAATGTCGTAAGTACAATTTATAACCTACTACTACACATCAATTCATTCTGACCACATAATTATAACATGAAAAAACCAATAAATAAAACAATTTTTAAATCTTCATTTAGGAATTAAAAATGTTTATACGACCCCCATATTTACTATTTTCATTTACATCTTCAATGTAGCCAGACTATGTAAATTTGTTTTTATAAATAATGTTGCCAAAACCAAAACAATTTTAAATATTTTTAACTTTTTTTTATTATTTTGTTTATTTTTCTCTTATTTTTAAATAATATTACTCACCTCAGTACCCAGTCTAATACAAAAATCATATAATATTAAAACAAAATAAAAAATTAAAGATCTTAAATTGTTAACCAAACAGTATGTGTAAATGTACATAATAAAGTGTTAAATAGAGCTTCCGATTTTACCAGTAAATAAAATAAAAACAATAAAAAAAGAGTAAAATAAAATGGTAGCAAACCGAGTAATTTCAACTTAACAATGAAACAATTACAGTGTACATAGTACAGAATAAAATGATCCCCTGTTATTTGTAGATCAACAAAATTTATAAATTTTGAATTGGTGTGAAAAATAATGAATGAGGTGTATTATTTAACTGTTTTGTGGTTTATAATGTTGTGATTGTATAGGGGAGTTGAATATAAAATTGTATAAAATATAAATGGTTTTTCGAAGAAAATCGTATTTCCAAACAGATGTTTGTGTTCCTTATTATTCATTTTAGGAAATGGAAATGGAAATGTATAATATAAATATAATATGTCATTCCTATTATCCATTTTTTTTCTTTCTCTCTCAAATTGTCTTATTTTTCAACCATTGGTCTTATCAAATTGATTAATCCGAAAAGTTCTTCATGGTTGATTCGTAAATAAGCTCTTATACTTAAATCATTTTAGTTATTATAGACTTAATCTATATTTAACAAAATCTGTAAATGTGTATGTCGAATCTGTAAATCTGTAAATAAATAGGTAACACAAATTTTCATTGACTTACACAAGTGATTTTTACAATTTTACTTAGTTGCTATTACACATCAATATATGATTAATATATTATATTGACAATATATTGTCCATAAATTGTTGAGAAATTATTGATGGTGGTTCACTCTCATCAATAATTCAATCAGCTAATCCATCAATAATCTCATCAATAAATCAGCTGATGTAAAAAATGGTTTTTTGGAGAATGTTCTGATAATCTTATAACGTTAATAATTTATAAAAAGAACAATTTTTATATTAATTTTAATAATCATAACAATTATTGTGATTAAACAACTGGTATAAACTGATGTCGACGTCAAATATGTCGGCTTTTACAATTTATCGATTTTCATAATATCAATTCTAAAATGTCGACATAGACAAAATGTCGACTTGAACAAAATGTCGACTTTCAAAAAGCAAAGAATTTTAGACTAAATAAATGATTGTAGCTTTGATAGTAGTTTTCACAGTTTCATATGAAAAATAAGTAATGGTATATGGTAATGGTAATGGTTAATAAGTAATGGCTTCTTCTTTCAACTTCTGTTTTTCCCAACTGTTTTTCTGTCTTGTAGTCTACACAAAAAACATTTAGTAAAAAAAAAACAATATTTTAGTCAGGTCAGTCAACATTTTGGTAGGTCAACTTTTAGTACAATCGACATTTTTGGAGATAAAAAAATTCGACATTTTGTCAATCGACTTAATTGAAGTTTATATAAAGTCAAGTCATTCCCTTTTCGATGTTGGATATCATTTGGTAAGAAAAACATTTAAAATTTATTTAGAGCTGAACAAGTTTTTAACATTTTAAAATTACGCTAAAGTTTTTATTTAGGAAAAAAACAGCTCGATAACTAACTTATTTCTAGCTCAAATTGATAGAGAGTTTTATCCATCTAAATATTTTGATCAGAGTTAATGGTCATTACAACATAATTCTTATATCAATTCAATTTTCATTCCAATACATCAATTAGAATTGGTATATCCATTTAGTTATTTGTATCACAGGGTCATAACAAAATTATTTTTATATCAGTTGAAAGACCTGGTTTTGCATAAAACAAATTGAATGTACAAGAATAAAAGTAGAGCTAACTCCTACCTCTTAACATATTTTTTTAATTAATTTTTACCAAATAGTCTCATTTTTTTGTGAAATTTTAATTTTCTTTATTCAATTGCTAATGATAAATAGTTATTGTAATTAAACCACTGGTATATTATTAAAATGTGCAAAAAAAATAATTTGTTGTTTTTATACACGTCAACAATATTTCTCCAGAAATTATATTTTCAATATTCATTTCATATATAATATGCTTCGAAATTATCAATATATTCAGAACACTTCCACAATATGTCATTGCGAAATTCCAAAATATGGATAAAAAAGTAGCTTAGTGCATTATTGATGTGTAATCGCTCATCAGCACATTATTGTTCATATATTGTCATTCTATGAACAAGAATATTGATGAAAATATTGAATAGGTAATTACAGACCTACACACTTACAGAGTAATACACTCGTTGCAAGTAAAATCCTTTGCAGCAATTATTTACTTGGAATTATTTACATGAAAGCTTTACCTTCAAAAGCTCATAAGTTTGTTTATAATTTATTATAGTTTAGCACAGTCTATTCAACTGAATTATAATATATTCATAATAGGTATCATGTAGATTGCATCAAATTAATTAGGAATAATTTTTAATTTTTAATTATTAAGTAAGAAATTTTTGCTTATTAATTTCAATAAAAAACAAAATTAAACTATTTTCGATCACAATAAAAAAGATTATTTAACTTATTTTTTGATTTTGATTTTTTGTTAATTTTTCTTTTTTCATATTCAAATAGGATTTCCTTTGTTTGAAACAGTATGACGCTTTAGCTTAAAAATGCGTAACAAAAATTTTTGCAAATTACAAAATTTCTTGTAAATTTTTAATAATTTAATTTAGGAAATGACAACTTACTTGAACAACACAGAAGAAGAGTTGTTGTTTATTGCAAATATTATGTTTTAAAAAATATTTTATCTATAAGATTTAGAAATGAGTAACATTTAAATAAAATTATGTCATTAATTGGAAAATTTTTTTTGGTAAAAATTAATTAAATTATTTATTAAGTTGTTTCTGCTTTGTTTTTGCAAATTAGTGTTATATAAAATCATTATCAGAGGTTTACAATAATTAACTTATTGTTTTTAGATTTTAAAATATTGTTTTTGTTTTTGTTTTTTCGTTTTATTAATAATTTTTAATTTTGCGTCAAATACAGAATTTAAACAATAATATTTAATTTATTAATTATATAATAATAATTTTTTTTTGATCTGAAATTTATGATAAGATAGATAAAATCGAAAATTTATGATATGCCAGTTAAAATGTAAACTAAAAACTTGAAAACTAACGAAACCCAGCTCTGTAGCAAGTATTGAAATCAACTTCAAAATAATGAAATTCTATTTATCTAATTGCTAACCAAACCAAATTATTAAATATTATACAATAGTTTTAGTTCACTAACTTCTATATTTTGCTTTTTTTTTAACTTCTTGGGTTTTATTATTTTTATGACTTATTTAATATGCTTTTATTCCATTATACAATTTTTCTAATTTTATTTTTTATTTATAAATTTATTTATATAGGGCTTATCACCATATTAGGCTTTATAAATAAATAAATAAAGCCTAAATCAGTTCGAATCGCGGTCATTTTACCAGTTTTGGTTATGTTTGTTCCATAAAGCTTTACTCTGTGTTCATTATCGAGTTATTCAAGTGTTGCTTTTTTTTACAAATTTGTCCACTCTTTCATTTCCAGAGATACCTACATGTCCAGGTGTCAATATAGGAATACAAATTCGTTGCTACTCTCTTCAACCTTTTCCTTGATTCTTATTACCGCTGGCTGCTTGAAGTTATAGGTATTCATAAGCAGCAGGCTGCTTATGGAGTGTGTGTATATAATAATTTTCTTTCCATCGTATTTTTTGTTACTAAGTTAAGCTGCTTTATAAATTGCGAATAGTTCTAGTGAATATAATATACTGGTGTTATTATCTAGTCTGTAGTTTTGTTCAAGTCTTGTGCAAGTAAAGGCACATCCGACTTTTTTATTTATTTTGAATTCGTTAAGTAGTCTTACATACTGTCCTTTATTTAAATTGTTCTTTTTTGTATATTAATAAAACTTTTTTGTAGTTAATTATTGTAGTTAATTACAATCAGTATTGAAGTTTTTTCATAATCCATGGTGGTGTTTTGAGTGATATTAAAATGCGAGTTAATTGTATGTTATTTCATATATTTCCAACAGTTTTTTCAGTCTGACATAAAAAGGTGATATTGTTGAGCTCTATATCCTTAAGTTTGTTGTTAAATGTTATGCTTAGTATGAGTTCTAATAGTGGATGTTCCTTGTTCACGAGTATCTTAAGTCCATACTTTATTGTTTATTTGTCCCGCCTCAAATCAAGGGGAGAGTTCTCCTGAGTCACATATGATGCTGCTAGTAGAACAAGTTCGGAATGTATGCGTGGCCAGTCTCATACCTGTCGTATTTAATATTGGGTCTAGGGATTTTAATCTTGTTTTGGTCGCTGATCCGTTAATACCAGCTTTTTTAGTCTACAACTGAGATAGTCATGGTGTTTAGTATCATCATCTTACAATCAGATCCGTAGCTGTTACAGTTTAATATTAATAGATTCAGCCCTCTTATCGCTTTTACTTTGGTATATGTTCGTTCCAGTTTAATTCAAGATCAAAAATCATGCCTAGATATTTGTGTTGTTCTATGTATAAATCTGAATGTTGTGTTCTTTTTCTGAAAAAATAGTAATTGTAACCGATTTAGTTCTGCAAAGTTTGAATTCATAGTTTAATTGGATTTTTCCTAGAAATAAACATAGCGATATCATCCGCATATAAAACTTATTTACGCTAAAATTTTGATTACGCTGTTTATAGTAACAATGAAGACAATTACACAATTGCCACTGATCCTTGGGGGAAATTTTTCTTATTTCTAATTAAAATCATTAACAACTTATACTAATGTATTCACTATTCACACCTATGACTTATAATTAACTTAAACTGAACTGAACTTTTCTATTTATAATGTAATTTTTTAGAGGAAAAATGGCAAACAACATTTTTTCTTGGGTTTTCCCCTATTATTATGTTTCATCACAATTCAGTATAGCCGTATAACGTAGACGGTTATGCTTTCAAGAAATATTTTGTTCGAAAGTGTTAGTTGCCTTTACAACAAATGTGGAATCAACTCTCGAAATTGAATTCGAAAACAGTAACAGATAATTGACAGTAAAATAACATGATTACAAATAGTCGAAAAATATAACAGTATTAATATATCGGACAGTAAAAACAATTCAAATTTTTATTGTTGTTTTGTATGATTGATTATATATATTCGGGAGAACTCTATATGTCTACGTTTACATGAATTGCCCAATCTCCCTATTTTATTACTAACATTAATATAATCCTTGACCTTTTTAAATTAATTTAACAACAAAAATTAGCACCACAATCATACACAATCTTAACATTTTCAATTCTTCCAATAATGTGAAATTCCAATAAAATATATTTAAATCATTTTTAAAACTATTATCATATATTATAATTAATTAATTTTAATTTTTCCAATTTATAATATGATATATTTTAAAGTTTTATCAATTTTATCTTAAAAACCATCATAAAACAATCACTTTTATAATATATACAAAAATCATTTAAATTTATTACTTTTAACAATAAAATATAAATAAAATAATAATTCAAAAATAAACAAAAACAAAGGTATTTCCCACAGCCAAAAATACATAGCTAATCAATATTCCAAAAACTAAAAAAGAAAAATGCGTTTTGGTTATTATGTTTTTAAACTGATGACAACAACAGTAGTGGCAGCAGCAATGGTATTATTATGTTATTATAACAATTTATATTTACTGACATGAAAGTATTATTTACGATATTATAGATTTCAGATTAATTTTTTATACACATATATGAATAGTATATTAGATATGTTTTATTAATGTATTGCATTCACTGAATAATATTTAAATATGGATTAGTTCAATATTAATTTTATGCTATTTTAATCCACCTTCACATATCATCATTATCATCATCATACAATCATAATAATCAATACTATTATCATTGATTTTCTAACACCATAATTTACAGTGTGAGTTAATAATAAATGAATATTTTATAAGTACTATGTTGTTGAATTTTAAATATATATTTACAAGTTGAATTTTAAATATATTTTGCAGAATATGCGGTAGGTTCTAGGTGAAACATTATTAAAAATAAATAAAGATTACAACTCTAGGTATGTTTCACTAATTTTATTAAATATCTTAATCGATTTCGGTTATTACTCCATCATCAGAGTACTGAGTTAAAGTTTTAAGCTTTATTTGATTTTTAACATAATTAAATTAAAATTTTCAGGTACAACCAAACAAATTATAAAATAAATGAGTCGAGAAACTTGGAACAAAACAATTTTTTAAGAAGTTTATATTAGAATCACATTAATTGTTAACGTAATAAATAGCAGTGTAATTTTACAATGCTATTTTAATATACATACACATATGCTTTATTCATTGCTTTAAAACCATTATTTCCCGAACAAAATAAAATTTAAACAGTTGAATGAAATTGACATTAGAATTATTTTAAAAATTTTGTTTATTTAAATCTAGAAAATTTTTTAATATCCGCTCTGTCTGTATATTAATAAGTATTTTTTAAATGTGCGAAATGTAAAAAAAATTAAAAAGGAAAAAAAAAAAATTGTTCCGAACAAAAAAATTTAAATAAAATCTACTTTTTTTCCAGAAAGAAATGTTCCTAAATTTTCACAAAATTGAGAGAATTCAAAGTTTCATAAAAAACATGGGCGCACTTGTGTTCGGAACAATTATGAATTATGGTAAATATGAACCTATTAATAGAATGTTAATAGTTAGTAATAAATATAAGAATAGTATAAATTTTTCAATATCTAAAGATACTTTTAGACGAAAATTCTATGAAATTAATTTAGTATTTTGTTAACTTGTCCTTTTTAATTTATATTTAAAAAAAAATAATATTACTATTTTTGTATTTTGAATTTTGTTATTTTTGAATGTATACTAAGTAAATTTAATTGTATTTTAATTAATATATGAAATGTAATACTAAATTGTAAACTGTTTGAGCTAAATAGTATAAATTATTTAAAAAAAAAAAATAAAATAAAAAAACAAATGTTATAAAGTAGTGAATCGGGCATAAATACAAAATATGTGTTACTGATGATACAGAAAACGCAATTCTCAAAATTTACCACCAGCATATACCATATTTTTTTCAATTATTTGCTGTTGTTGTATGTTATGACAATATCGTAAGAGGAATAGGGTATGTATAGTAATTGAACAATAAAGTGTTAATTTATTTTTGACACTCTATGTGCATTTTAAATACATATTTTATTAATTTTATTAATTTTATTCTCAAACTGTGAAATGAACTTCAACAGTCTGCGCTGATTTTTTTTGTTTTTTTTTTTTTTTATTTTTTGGCAAACAAAAATTTGGTCATCATCATCATACATTTTAGTTTTATTTTCTTTATTTGTCATATAATAAATTGACATTTATTCGTATATTTAAGTACAACTTTAAATTTTATTTATTATACTTGTACTGTACTTAGATGACCATATGACAGTCTTGAAATCTCATATATATGTAATACATTTTTGAATTATTATTTTATATGACAATGAATGAATGAATAAATGATTGTCTCTTGAACTGGAATGTACAATTATAATGCGATTTGAAACAAAACAAAAAATAAAATCCAAAAACAAATAAAAAATTGCGATAGCAGTTGTTTTTTAGTAGTTTTTTTTTATCTTTTTTTTTTTGCAAAGCTTAATTTTTTAGAACATAATCTCATAATTTTTAATTTCATGATTTATTTCATTTAATTTACTTTTGTTTTTGGGAGTTTTGTAAAAAAAACAAAAAAAAAAAAATTCATTAAAGGTTGCCAGTCATCAAAGTCAATTCGAATGCGAATTTTATTAGTAATATAATAGAGAAGAAACAAAAATTGTTAAGTAGGCCGTAATAATAAGTTGGAAAATAAAATTACCATATCATTGTAATTTCTATTACGATTCTCATCATCAGACATACATTACAGTAATTATTAAAAGTATTTAAATGGGTGATAATTTGATAAATAATGAAAAAAATTTCGGTTTAGTATTTTAAAACATATTTAGATACCTATAATTGTCTAACTTTACATATCTAGATATTACATACCTTCATCTATAGGTGATTCCATTTAATTATTTTTTGTCTTATTGATTTAGGTAGTATGTGGTAAATCGATCTCCTCTTCATCTCTTGATTTGTATTTCTGTGGTATTTTATTGTGGTGTGAGATAAAGTTCTCTATATGTAAAAATTCTTTTTTGCTCAATAACAAAAAGGTAAGCACCATAATGAACATATTTTAGCTACTATTGGATAATAAGAAGCTTAAGACTATAATGTTCATACTAACCTGTTACTGTTAATAGGACATATATAGTATATAAAAAATTAATAAAAATGACTTAGGGCCTTCCCACTAGCAGTTTATATACCGAAAAGTCTGTTAGCTTATCAAACATTACTAAATTTGATCTTCTGACAACTGGCATTCAAAATTAAAAACAATTAAATTAAGAACTAGCACTTGTCATATTAAATAGAAGTGTAGACATCCATAATCAGAATGCTATAAATAAAATTAGATTTTATCTGCCCTCTTTAGAACGAGTCAATCAATAATATTGTTTATATAACTGCTTATAATGATTTGTCGAGGGGAATTAAAATTAATACTATAGATCTCAAGTTGTTTAAAACTAAAATGATTCTGCTACGAACTAATACTACTAATCAAATTAATAACACTAATCATTAAATTGTAATAGAAAAAGAAATTGTTTTAATTATTTTAACTGTAACACGGGCCGGTACTATATTTTTCAGATCTGGACACCTTGAACGAATAAACGAAAATACTCCACTCAAGAGAATCCACAAGACGTCGAACTTAACTGTAATAATGCCTAATCAAAAATAATTTCACTATATTGTAAATTAAATTTTAATGTAAATTATAAGACAATTCTAGGCTATTTGCTAGGATTATGAATGAAATAAAATAACAATAAATAAAAATAACAAAAAAAACCTTTATAAACTTGATATTTACATATATCTACAGCTGTGAACTTACTCAAAGAATATGCAATGGTGCCCTTTATGGCAACAACGGATTACTGTAATAGTCACTTCTTGTAAATCTCTAAACATGACTTACCAACTTACTTACAATACCAATACGTAATTCAAAATTGTCTTGCTCGTGAAAATTTAAGAACTTGATAATCAACAAAAACTTGACTGGACCACAATTTGATCTCTTTCCTAATGTGAAAGTGCATTTATTTCTCACCGGCATTAAACACTTGATCCTCACTGTAAATACAATATGAAATTGAATTGACCCAACAGTAAAAACAGTAAAGAAAAAATTAAATCCCAAGCTTTTTTTGTTCGCTATTTTCTTGCTTAATTTCATTCTGTCACTGATTTAATTGAATTCAAGATGAAAGAGAAAAATGTAATGTGTGTTGCACTTGAAAATTATTACTTGAATAAAAAATTAGGTCATCAAAGATTAGAGAATCAAAACATAAATGTTTGTTTTTTATTATTAAAGGTCCCCCTCAACCACCGTCCACCTGATACAAAACCTGATATACATATACATACAATGATATCGTAACACATGTACATAATAATTGTAATTTTAATTCTTACCTATAATCCATCATTGTCCAAAAGTTGTTATCTTTGAATATAAAATAACACCAAAAAAACAACAACAACAAAAAATTTCATAAATGTTAAAAATATTGTAATAATAAATTTAATGTTTTTTTTTTTGTTAAATGGTTACCTTTTTAATTTCAGTTTTGTTTTTTTACAATTATTTCAAAAAAATGGATATTAAAAATTAATTAACCATATTTGGTATGAATTCTGGATATCAGTATTAATAATCTAAAAATCGGTTTGAATAATATTTATTACGAATCGTTTTAATTTATTTCTTCATATCATTACTGTGTGTATGTAAATTTGTATTTTTTATTTTTGTTGTAATTGTAATGATGCTTAAATATGCTTTTATGAAAATCAATAATTATTGTAAAATTAATTGCGAGAGACATTCAAGGACCAAAGATAATCTCTGATGATTTAATTTCCTTCATAACGACACTACTACTGTGATTTAAAAATATATAAAATTGATTTTATTTTAATATCAATTTGTTTGCTTAAATGTTTTTTTGCTGTTGTTTTTTTGTTTTTTGTAAGTGATTTTATTTGTTGGGCGAGAGGGTGTGAGAAAAAATCTTATTCTCTCTATTAGTTTATTCTTCTTTCATAATATACAACAAAAATGTTTAAAATGGTCTTAATTAATTTTTAAAAATTAAATTTATTAAATTAACCAACCGATAACGGTTAAATTTATCAAATTGAATATTGTTGGTGATTATGCATATTCAACAGTGGTTATATATTATAATTTTCGTGTTTATTATAAAATTTTTTAAAATTTACTTTTATCGAAACAAAGCTAGGCCCCCTAAAAAGTACAAAATAAAACTAGTGGTGGATGTTGAGCATCTGAAATTATTATAAGATAAAACGCAAAAGTGTATAATGAATCTTGCTGGAATATTTTTAATGGAAATTTGGAATATTCCATCCAATTTGGAATATTAATCACAAAGCATTGTTCGTTTAAAGTTCGTGTTTTTTAAGCCCCAAAATGTCTGTAACATCAATTAATTTTTGAAATATTCCTGATAGGTGCTAGGAATTGTATGGCACCGACCCAAACCAGTTCAAATTTTCAAAATCAGTAACAGTCGAATTTCTTTATTTGTGAAAAAATAAATATGTGTAAATTTTTATGTCTGTAACACAATTGGTTTTTGAAATATTTCTGAGAGCTGTTACGAGTTGTATGGCAGCTACCCAAACCTGTCGTATTATAGCTTTGTGTCCGGTATCATTTTTGATCATGAATAATATTGTGCAAAATTTCAGAACTTTATCTTCTAGCAACACTTATTAACATTGTATTTGTTTTTGTTGTTTATAAACGGCAAAGTAAGTCAATCAAAAATAAATTTGAAAGGGGAACCGCAAGGTTCAATCCTTGGACCGGAACTTTTCAAAATATACATTAACGATATTACTTTACTAAACTTAAAGGGCCAAATACAGCTTTATGCAGATGAAGCTGTAGTAAAATATTGTTCAAGGATCTAAGGGACAGGATCTAAGGGAAAATATTCAGCACGACTTTAAAGTTATTGAGAAATGGCTAAAAAAGAATCGTCTATTATTAAATATTAAAAAAACAAAAATAATGTTATTTGAAAACAATAAAATGTCCAACATGAATTTTACTTTTAATAACGAAAATGTTGAAATTGTTAAGTACTTTAACTACCTAGGCTTAGTTATAGATAATAAGTTAAAGTGGAATGAACATGTTGACCATATAATAAAAAAAATTACGCCATATGTTTTTATTCTAAGATGAATGCGAAAGTATTTCAATAAAGATACCTTATATCTTATTTACATTTCATATTTGCGGTCGAATGTAACCTATTTAAACCCTATATGGTGTAATACTTCACAAGTTAATTTAAATAAATTAGATATCCTACACAAAAAGGCAATAAAAATTATACACAATTATTCGGTTATGTATCCAACTGCGCTTCTATATAATGAAAAATACGTGAGCCTTTCTGATATTTGTAAATATGAAGTATATATGATTGCGTTTAAAATTGTAAATAATTACATAAAACACAATTTTATCTTAAACCGAGCTATAGATATTCATCAACACAACAAATTTTTATTTAAGTTTTCTAATTTTTAAAATTTTTATTTAAGTTTATTTAGAACAAGTAGGCAAAAAAATAACTGCTTGTATAATTGTCTAAGAATTTTTAATGATTTTCCAATTGAATTGAGAAATGTAGGTAATATAAGCCATTTTAAAAAGGAAATTAAAAAATATTTATTGACAAATGTCAGGAATTAAAATTACTAACTCTAAATAGATTTGAATTCGCTTATATATAAGTAATTAACAAAACAATATTTATAAACTATATATAGAAATGCACTAAAATTGAATTATAACTATAAATATTAACTATAAATATAACTTTAATATTATGTAAATAATATGTAAAAAAATAATTAGCCAGACAGTTACCGTTAAGGCTTTCAAATGAATAAATAAATGAATATAAAAAAAAAGCAGAAAAATAACAAGAAATCTAAACAAGATGTAAATAAATAAATAAATAGACGCTGGTGAGTTAATATAAAAGCAATAAAAGTATATAAGCAGTCCTATAGCCATCACGTCGATCCTCTCCAAAGTAATGGAAATATTATCAACTAATGAAGTATCTTGAATGCAAAGGTATTATTAGTGATAGGCAATATGGTTTTAGATCACAATGCTCCACCGGCGATCTAATGACTTAGCGAGAAGCTCAACATTAGCATTCACAACTCAGGCGAATCTACTGCTGTAGTCCTGGATATTTCAAAAGCCTTTGATCGAGTCTGGCTTTGCGTTTTTTTTCCAAATGCCAAGCTATAGGCCTCGGTTCTGTTTTCGTAAAATTGATTGGAAATTTCCTCTCGAATCGTTTGATTAATGTTTTAATTGACGGATTCAGATACGACAAAAATCATATTAACGCTGGTGTAACGCTGGTAAATCCTACATAAGACCCAAGTTGGAATACAATTCACATATGTATATGGGCCGGTGCATCACGAACTGCACTAAATTTTCTTGATAAAGTTCAAAAGCGTGCCATTCGTCTTATTGACAACCCTAATATGACAACCTCCCTTATACCACTTGAAAATCGTCGTGTTGTTGAAGCACTTTCTCTATTTTATAGATATCTCGTAGGTTTAGCCACTTGTTCAGACGAAATTAAAACCCTAACGCCACCTCTCAAATATTTCCGGCATCAAGTGCCCACCCCTACTCAATGCAAATTCCAAAGTGGCTCAAAACCGGCTATGGGAATTCATTTGTAGTCAAAAATATACCTAGGTACAATCTATAAAAGTTCAAGAGTAATATTAATAAATTTATTCAAAATCTACTGATCAAAGGGATATCTTTCTTTCTACAATCCTCAATTAGTCCAAGCTATACATTCGTGTATAAAGGTATCGTTTGGAACCTAGTGTTTGGCTTAATTTAAAAAAATAAAAAAAAAATTTAGTTCCGATTTAATTTTAAAAATAAATATAAAAATTCCTTTAATATATTATCTATACCTATATATTATAAATATACCAAACAATAATAAACTTCTTCACCTTCTATCAATTATTCATATATTATTATAAAATAAAAAAATAATATTAAAAAAAAAAAATCAACAAAAACTCATTCAATTCAATTTTTAATTACGGTAATATGATGGTGAATTTACCGTATCATTTAGTAAAATAACGCTATGACCTTTAATTAAAATCACAATGTACATTACACAAAATACTCCATAAATCACGTATTATATATTTTTTTGCTTTGTTATTTTTAAGAAGTTATTCTCATACTCTCTTTGAGTACCTTTTTGAGTGTAATTATTTTAATATTCAATTTAAATAAATTAATTATTATACATATAGGTATACCGATACCGTACTATACATACAATATATATATGAATAACATACAATTACACAATTAAATTATGTTTACTAGTATAGTATACACTAAACAATAATTTAATTTACATTCAATTCAACAGTCATCCATACAACACACTCTGTTTAAAACAATTTCATATGATGACTATTCGTTTTTTTTTTTTTAAATAAATCCACTAGAGTGTTATTTTGTAGATGATGATTTTGTGAGAAAAAAAAATTCTTGAACAAGGTCAATAGTGTTATCGTATCTTAAAAATTCTTTTAAATCTATTAAAAATGTTCCAAATGCAATTTAACAAGTTTAACAATTTGAAAAAAAAAATTGTTTTCAATTAATTAAATAAATATAATGTATGTAACTATATGTATAACAAGAAGAAACATTTTTACTAAATTTATTTTTTTTTTTAATTTAAATTTACTTATGTTATACGCTACTAGACTTACGTTAAGTTGGTTGTTATAAGTTGTTTTGTTGTTGTTTTTATTTTTTTGTTTTAAGTGAGTTATTTTAAATTCTCAAGTTTTTTTATATTTTTAATTCATTGTCTCGGCTAAGTCGTTCGTTCTAATTATTAAATTATAAGTGTTGTAAAAATTAAAACTTGATAATATAATCTAAGGTATCCTGTAGATTCAATTAAATAAACTGAAGTTTCACACAACAACAAAAAAAATATGATGATTTATAATAAGTCGGTCAGGTTTTTATTACGGATCTAAGTATTAAGAGTTTTAGATTTATAAAAAAATACAATGAAAAACAAAAATTAATAAATCTATTCGTGACTTTAATTCAATTTGGATTTATATATTTTTTTTATAAATAAAACACTTATAATTATTAATATTCAATACAAGTTATTTTCAATTGATGGTTATAAATTTTTATATACATCTTTATTTATTTATTCGTCTACCAAATAAACTCTTACAGACTAAGAGGTCAATCATGAAAGTCTCTATTATAGAAAAAAGTTAATTTTCGGTATCATGAAAATCTACTCGGTTGAAATATGTCAATTTTTTAGACTTTTAAAGTCTACCGCACTTTTGTAGTACAATTTCAACATTCTGATGTCCACATAATAAAAGTCATAAATATAATCAAAAAGAAAAACACAAAATCAATGAACATGAAAATAGAACTATTTATTAACTTTTTGTATAGTATTAACCCTAATTAACCTACGACGTGTCTTTGCACATATCATTTAATTTAAATTTAATATCATTAAAATATTATTCTTATCGTTTATATGGTGTTTTGTATACTATTATTTATTCATTACTTATATAAAAATATAATTTTTTTTATAAGGTACGTGCATTGTAAGCTATGTTCCAAAAACAAATAAATTTGTTGTTAAATCTGTAAATGAACCTTTGATAATAAAATATTATAATTCAACATAGACTAGGGTAGATACTTTACACATGCCATTTCGG
This sequence comes from Argyra leucocephala, assembly GCA_963942445.1. Taxonomy (NCBI): domain Eukaryota; kingdom Metazoa; phylum Arthropoda; class Insecta; order Diptera; family Dolichopodidae; genus Argyra; species Argyra leucocephala. The sequence continues at coordinate 162,396,769 of OZ012678.1, forward strand.
TACCACGTAAGACTAATAGATGGCCTGTTGCAATATTTTACAATTTAATTGATATTATGTTGTATAGCTTCGAATATTATTTTGTTAAATATAATTATTTTATACATATTAACAGGCTTCTTTTTCATAATTCTACAAGAAATTTATTGCCTCAGAGACACTTCGCAGTCTTCATGTTCGCTTATACACACAGGTTAATTAGGGTTAATGTTCACCTAATTAAAAAAATACAAATTTTTAATTATATTGTTAAATAAAAAAATATTGTTTCATATTTAAAATATAACTAGTATTCGCCGCAAACTCCTCGATTTTCGAGAAAATTTGATAAGAAATTTAACTCAATTTCTCAATAGCTGTTTTCGATAATTTCAATTTATTCTTGAGACTAACTATATAATCTTAGACAACAACCATGTACGTAATAATCTATTAAAGCAAAAACAATCGAATTTAACTATGGCGATGAGTGAGGTGCGAGAATTTGATAAATTAAATATTTTGTATGTTAATATGACTGACATGAAGGGAAATTTTAAATTGAATTTTGAAAAAATATTTAGTTTCGCTACGTCTCCTTTTAAAAGAATAATAATGCAAATCGCTTTTGAAATGAACTTACTTTTTCAATTTACAATTATAATATGTTTACAATAAATAAAAGACTTATTGTTTATGATCTGGTCATCTTCAATTACCCAAATTAACTGTGTTTATTTATTAAATTTTCATTTTATTTATAAAAATATTTTATATTGAGTCATATGAACTCCATTTAAACTCTATACAAAAAAATACGTTTCAATTCAAAATTTACATTATTTCTTATGGAATGCATTTAAACTCTATATAAAAAAATGTAAAATAAATTTACAAAAATCCGTTCCTAATATTCTTAAAATATTAATTCATAATATTCAAAAATTCTTAAAGCTATGTCACATAAATTATTGATATTTGTTAGGGTTAGTGACATTCATAGAACAAACCTAAAACAAATAATTTACTTAAAAACAACTCATAATATTGCAACAACAAATTATACTGGCACGAGGTATCACCCATATTCTGTTAGACCCATCTCGCGAGATCGAGTGAGAATATCTCTGACGAGATAGTTTTGTATTCTGTTAGACCATTGACGAGACGAGATAACCATTTTTTATCTCGTCAAAAATTGTAAGCGATAGAGTATCTCGTCAAAGTATTTTGTGTTTTTTTTTATCAAAAAATTGAATTAAATAAATAAATTGAATAGATAAAATAGTTAAGTAAAGATTAATAAACAATTTTTTATTATTTTTTTTGCATTATTATTAAAATTGTGTTTTTGTTAGTAAAAAATGATCAGTACTACCAACAAATAAAATGTTCTATCGCGCCGCTTATAGTGTCTAACAGAAATGCATATTCAGCGAGACGAGACGAGATGAATTTTTTCTTCTCATCAACGATGGGTCTAAGAGAATATGGGTGATAATAATTTGATGCTCAGTATTAAACAATAAAAAAACTTTAATCTTTCTTTTCAATAATAATTTTTTTTTATGCTAAAAAAATGTGTTATGTTTAATAATAGAATGTAATAGAATGTTGCAATGTTATATACATATTTTGTTTGTTTTGCTTTGCGGTAGGTCTTGTTATAAGTGTACTACACTAATTCGGAATACAATGAGAAGTAACAACGAACATAATCAAAGTTATTTACGTTTTAGTAATTTACAAACACCAACGGGTGAACCAACATCAATGTACATGTTTGAATGCTGCAACACATTCTAAGACATATTCCTAGAATGTGATGACTAGAATCAGATGAACCTTTATTTAAATAAATTTCTCCAACTGAGTTTCGAACACAACGAAATATGTATGTTCTCATTAAGTATAGTTCGTTTCGTTTCGTTAGTCACAAATTTATTTATTTATTCCTTGATCAGCAGACCAACTTATTTACTTTTTAACATAAAATGTTGTATTTAACAAAATATCTTTATTTTTTTCATGGTGAAAACTCCTCCAATTTTTAATAAATATTCTTATTATTTGACTTAACCAGACGTTTAATATTGCTTACTTACTTTCATATTTTGTATGTCGTATTTGGGTAGGATTTATAATTTGCACTTGTCAGTGAACACAATTCTGCAGCAATTTTCTTATTTTTATATTTTAGATTTAAGTTTCGTTCAAGTATAGTCTAAACATTTTGGCATATCCTAATGTGAGTTTTTCTTTCTTTTTCAATATTAATTTTTCACACAATAACACGACATTAGGTTTTTCCTACCGTTTAATATTTAAATTGCTATTTTTCGTTTCATTTTTTTAATCGTTCAAGATGCTTTTATACTTCTTGGTCACAAAATCATTTTATCTTGCACAATCATAGTATGTACTTCAATCGATCTAATTAATGTTTTTAATAACAGGGGTTGTAATGGGATGGAAAATTACGAAACAGGAGTGGAAAATTACGACAATATTTTTCTTTTCCCCTATACGGAATTATTTGCATTAATTAAACTATCACTACACCATTGTTTAAAGAGTGTAATTAGAGCTTTGATTTCAGACACTGACTTACGTTTTTTTAATTAATTAAATATCAACATCTTTATCTTTCTCTTTCATTTTCCCACTATGATTTTGAGATAGACATTTACTCTAAAACAATAATTAAAACAGAATATTTCATTTTTAACTCATCAACTCCATATAGTTATTTTGAATAAACATTTGAATAAGATTTTTCGAGGATAAAATTATTTTTTTTTTTTTTCAAATTGTTATTCAAACGCACGATCTTCATGTAAGTAGTCAAATGTCAAAACAAATCTTTCCTAATAATAATTATTTTTTTATCTGAAATGATTTTGATCTCATTCGACATGGTAATCGGAAAGGGAAAACTATTTAAGCTACTTAGTTTTATTTTAATTTTTTATTTTTTCATATCGTTATTTTCAAATTTATCATATAGATACAGTTTCAGATTACACCAACAATAAAACTACACTTATAGTCTTCATTGTTTCATTTTTTTTTTTTTTTTTTGTAATAAAAACAATTTTTCAATGATGCGTTTTAATTGGACATCAAACGTTTAAGTTATTTGTTACAATAACAAACTTATTATTTTTAGATCATAAATAATAGAATGACTTAAAAAAATAATTGAATGCTTTTAAATTATAGCAAGAACAATAATAATAACAGCATCAAAAAAATATTCACACAATTTAATAAAAAAAAAAAACAAGTAAACATTGTCCGTCCCCAAACTCAAATAACCTTACCAAACCAAACAAAATGATCAAAAATCAATTCTATTCATAATGGTATCTACAGTGTGTAAAATCATTTCTGTATATTTGATATCATAAAATTTTTATTTTATTGCCAACTCTTTTATTCTCATATGATGTTTTGTTTGTTCATTAATAAAATATATAGCTTATAACTATATATGTAAATCTTTAAGATCTGAACACAATAATGATGAACTCAACAATCGTTTTATTCAAAATTTCAAATTTGTTATAAGGGTATATTTACAATCGTTTTTTATCATTTTTAATGGATTTTATTGCACCTCTTTTAGGGAAAACAATAAATGTCTAAATGTAAAAAATAACATTTTTTTTTTTACGACATAATTGATTAAAACTGATTTGTTGTAAAAATGTAAATATACATATTTGAAACTATGTAAATCATAGGTACAAAAGTTTTTTTCTATTGACCCTTTCAATTTCATTTTGTGCTAATAAAATTTTACATCAATGAAAATTTGAAAATTAAAATAAATATATGTACATATATGTATTATTTGTTTTATATGAGATTTTTGTATAAAAAAAAAAAAAACAAAATTTAAAACTATAAGATTGAAAAAATATTTATTAGATTTAGATACAGAATATTAAAATTTTATTTTTATAGTTTTTAATATTTATGAATAATATAAAAAATTTAAAAACGTTCACTAACTATTCATCCAACTTGATTTGTTTCTTACGTAAGATATTTTAAAATAATTTGATTTTGTTACAATGTTACACAATATAATATTATAATAGTCATTGCAATTATAATGCTTACTACTGTAATATTAATTTTAAAATTAAAATATTTTTAAATATTAATTTTCAAAAAAAATTAGTTGCAATTTTTGATATATGTATGATATAAAAGTATTTATAGATTCGAAGGTGCTATGGTCTATAAAATGAGTTTAATGTCCTATATACTATGCACCTATATACATGTATATACATGTATATAATATTTTAGTATACCTTCGATTTTATTCTAGGGTTTTATAGTATTATACATCATAAGTATACAAAAAAAAATTTTAGTTCATACATTGAAGGACAGTATACTGCTTCACTTGAAATATCTAAATAGAATAAAGCAGATTATAAAAATTATTTTATATTCACAATTTGAATTTGATTGTATCTAAAGTGTTCTCAGAAGATTGTAGAACATATTATTATGTTCATACTCACTATTAACACATATTTTATATTCTTAGTTCAATGTACGAAATGTAATGGTAAATTTTTTTTTTTTTTTTTATGATTATATGATTATTGCCTGCTGTTAATTAATATTTTACTCTTATCATAAATTTAATAATTTTTTTTTCCTACTTCCCTGCTATAAGTCTTTCACAAAGCTCTTCTGTCTGACTCTATTCTGTGCTAGTTGTTAATTTCATCCATCGTTCTGTTGTTGTTTTTTTATTTCCTTATGAACTGATGTTTCCCGCGCTCTAACTATATATTGTTCTTGGGTCTTCTGAGTGCTTAATCTATCCACCTACATTGTTTTTTTTTATCTGAGTGGCCATTGGTTCTTGTTGGTGTTGGGTCATTTCCCATAGTTTAATGTATCTAATTATTCTTCGCCAGAGTATTTGGCATATTATTCGCAAGAATTTATTAACGAAAACCAGCATTTTTTTTATATAACTCTTGTTTATGAGCTTGTATATCTTGCTGTCATACAATAGTGTTAATTTCACGAAGCTATCATAAATATTTTAAGCTAAGTACCCTTATGTAATTTGAGATTGTTTGCACACAGCCCAAAGTCTTCTGAAAGCTATTCTAGCTAATTTTCACCGATTTTTCCATGTTTGGCTTAGTGCCTCGACTTGTATAGTAACTATACTGCTAAGATAACTGAAGTTGGCGAGATCTTCTACAACTTCGTTGTTGATAGTACTGCACTATTTATTTGTATAAATTCTTAGGCAATTTATTTTGTTGGTATATTGATTTTGAGATCAATTTATAATGCATTTTTCTTATTTTCTTCTGCGTGTCATTGTGTTTAAACTCTACAAGAGTAAATACATTTTATTTCCAGTCTATTTTCTTTATCTGGCTGTGGTTATTGCTTTTTTAATAACCTCATCATGTATTGTGTGAACACGAGGGGGATACTAGGTAGTCTTGTTTAAATCCTGCTCTAAGTTAAATTGTAGTCATTGTTCAAAGTTGTTTCTTCTGCGTCTTTGTACATAACTCTGAATATACATATTATCCAGTGCAGTATTCTCTTTAATATTGCCAAATTGATTTTTGATTAATTGCATTGAATGCTCGTTCAAAATCAATGAAGATCATATTTAATTATAGTACTTGAATAATAACTTGTATACAACAGTATTAAATACATAATAACCAAGCAAAAGAATTGTCATCGGCTCAAACAGTCTGAACATATTAAAATTTGGTATGGAGATTTCATAAAAGGATAAAAATCCTGAAATCAATGAACCACATTATTGGTGGCTAAATTAGTTTTAGTTTTAACTGTTAGATGTAGTTAAAGTAGTTGGGATAGGTTAGTTATTAATTAAGATAGGTTAATTAGAATAATATGAATAACATTGGAGTAAAATTTTATTAAAATAAAAAAATAGATCCCTTTTTTTCTTTAAATATTTTTTTGACTACCGTATTTTTTGAAAATAGGCAAAAAAATAGTTTAGAGAACAACAAGAGATCGTTAAATTTAAATATAACGCTTAAAGTGTATATGTTAAATATAAAAAATTTAAAACAAAAAACTAATAAAATTTTAATTAAATAATAACCAGTCACAGAAACTATATTTTCATAGAGCGTTCACAAATAGTTAAAAACAAATTTTTCCATAATGGCAAGTGACATTTTGCATGAACAACAACTAAAACTCTTTTCATTTACTACAAGTATAGATACTTTTGTCAATTTCTCGATATAAAAATGTGTGAACTTTGCAAAAAATTTCTTATTCTTGTGATTAATTTATCTTCTTCTTAAATAATAAGCAATCATTAAATGCAATTTTGAGTTATGAATTGAGCAACTCATCTGCCGTTTTTGTCTCCTTTGAATCAAAAAAATCCAGTTATCCAGCAGGTTATTCTGTTATTATAGCAACAGAAAATAATATAAGAATTTTGAGCAATTTTTTGAGTTTTATTAACCCTTGTGTGAACTAGTCTTATTAACCCAGTTCTGGCCAGACCATATCGAATATGGATTTAATTTTATGTACTTAATTTTTATTCCTTCGAGATTATATTTCATGAATTCCTGAACTGAACAATTCTACGCGCAGTAAAAAAAAGTATATTTTATTATATTATGTCTGTAAAAAAAACGATAATGTATATGTGTATATCCATTCCGGTACCAGTCAGACCATGGTATAATTTCATACAATTTCATACAAAATTAATAATTTTTTGATTTTTTTTGTCTTTTTTATATTTTATTGACATTTAACAATTTATTAATTTTGAATTCTGAACAGTTAGTTAGTAAGCTGTCTTTCATCATAGATAAAAGTAGTCTAATTTATTTCAATTTTATTCAGTCCGAAAAGTACAATTTTTGCAATTTTAGAGTATTTTGAACACAGTTTTATAATTTTGAGGGTTGTTTTCAATTATTTTCAATTGATATATCGATGCTTCGCAACCTGGCACAACTCAAAAAACTTGATATTTCAGAATAACGATTTAAAGTTTTCTTTTTAATTTGAGATAAAAAAACAGAAATATAAAATTTGGGAAAAAGCATTATTTTATTAATTCAGTGAAATTTTTGTCGTTCTGAAATCCAGATTGTTGAGAAATTTGAAATTCATGAGCCCATGTTGATCTGGTGAAAAATACAAAATAACTCAATCTGGTGGGCATGTGATTAAAAAAAATTCTTATTATTTAGATATTTCATACTTTGTTTTATATTTTTTATTTACTTACACATACACACTTACATACATTCATATACACCACATACAACCACTGATCACCATCTGAACACATGTTACCTTCATTTATATAGTTTTTTTATGAAATTGCATGAAACTGTAGGAAAATACACTATGGTCTGACCAGACCATAGGGGTACAGAATATAATGTTGTAAGGTGGTGCTCACACAAGGGTTAAATATAATTACTCATTTATCTTTTTAGCGATTACAAACATTTCCAACCAACACACTGTCTTATAGCTTTCAATTAACTTCAAAACAATAATTTGTAAAGTAAAACTTAAAATATAATCAAAAACAAGAATAAAATAATAAACTCAACCGATTAATAAACATTAATTACATTCTATATTTGACATTCATGTAAATATAACCAAAATAAAATGTTAATAACCTATTCCATTTAATTAAACCTTCTTAAATAACTCTATTAATTTTTATCACCTTATAATTCGTTACATTTGAATTGATATATCAATATTTTATATATTGAAATTGATCTAAACCCCATTATGTCTACTTAGATTACATGAATTTGGTATTTAAAGACTTTGTATGTTAGTGTTTACATTTCATTTTCTAATATATTTTTCTATTTTGGAATAGGCTCAGCCCACGGTTATAATTAGTTCTATATACACTATATGTATTATTCATTTTGACCAAAAATGAATCAAATCACACATAAATCAAAAATAAAATTCAAAATATAGTTATAAGGCAAATCAAATTAATTTCTCTATTTAGGACTCACTTACTTTTAAAATATAACGCATCAAAATAAAATCGCAATCAAAAATTTTAAATTTAACCAATTCTTATGAGTGAAATTAAATTAATCAATCATGGAAATAATATTAAGTAATTATAATTAATATTAATAACACCATAACTTGATATCAAATCAATTTTTGTTGCAATCTACTTATGGTTAAAAATCAGTAACAAAAACAAAAATTGCAAATTTCATATGTAATTTTAAAACAAAAAGTTTCCGTAAATTAAGACATCACTTATTTTTTTACATAACAAAACTTTTGATCACAAAAAAAAAACAACTTAACCGTTATTCACATAGTTTTATAAAACGTACTAAAATTGCTTTAGGCAGCAACTGTCTGTCAAATGTATACCTCAATTCATCTGTTGTAATCTAATCTACTTTATTTACAATATAATTACTTAATTTGGTAACAAAAGCTTATAGTAATATATATAAATACTTAAAAATTATACAATTTAAGCAGCTTCCCAGGTTAAAGCTCATATAATAAAGATGTATCAAATGGAATTTTGTTATTATTATTTTTTAAGTTCACTTCACTGTAATCTATAAGTAGTCTATAATTTAAAATTTTTTTGTTTTTTCTTCCGCCCATCAAATTTTTCTAATCACTCTGGTAAAATAAACAAAATTTCAAAAAAAAAAAAAAATAAAAATTAAAAAATTTCAAGAGAAAGAAAGTCAACGTCCATCTAATGGGAAACATTTATTATGACGATGGTGTATATATTGACAATCGATATATTAAGTTATAAATTACAATAAATTACTAAAGTACCGTACGTAAGCTAATGAGTGTCGCAACTATATAAGGAAATTTAAATCTGGGTACACTTTTTTTTTGTTTTTAAAAATATTTCACAGTCATTGCCACATTTATAATAACCAATTTTAATTATAGATATTAGATATATAGTTTAAATATCTAATAAAGTGAGTCATATAATAATTTGAAAGGTACTAAAACTAGGAGAGTCAGCAAAACAAATAATCTTTTATCATCTCATCTCACTACTGCCAATATCAAAGTAGTTGCAGAAACTAATTCTTAAACATTTGCAACCGTTGATTGCAACATTCCTAACATACGTGGTATTGATACAAATATTGATACATACCTGACATCCAATTTGGATTCAGAGAACACCAATCAACTTTAGATCAGGTCTATCACGTGGTTATTTTAATAAAACGGGCTTTTGAAGAAAAAAAATACTGTATGGCAGTATTTCTTAATGCTTTCCAAGTATTCGATAGAGTATGGCATGAAGATCTCATATATATAAATGCGCCTTACCAGAATATATTTGTAAGATAATGGGGTCTTACATTTCAAATAGGATATTCAGAATAGTATATGGAGAAGCAAAGGTCCAATTTATATCAAATACTAGCAGGGGTTCCTCAAGGAAGCAATCTAGAACCCATCGTATACTTGTTAAATACCGATGACATCCCGATAACACAGGTCTAAATTGCAGTATTTTCAGATGATACTGGCTATAAGAGAATCGCAAACCAAAACTGAAAATTTAAACTAAACGAGTAAAAATCGGTTCACATTACTTACGCATTAAGACGAAAAGCACCACAATATTGTATATCAATAACAGTAAAATATCTTAGACTACAACTTGACTCACATCCTAACTGGAAATATCGCAGTTTAATCAGAGAGAATCGCAGAAAATCAGGAGTATGAACTGGCTAACAGGGAGACAGTCTAAGCTCAGCTTATACTCCAAGTTGCTAAAAGTATAATTAAACTTATATGGGCGTACGGTATCCAGCTGTGGTGATGCACAAAAAAATATAATCGCTGGCAAAACAAATTTCTTAGAACTATCATGAATGCATATCGCTATGATTCAAACAAAGATATTTCCAGAGATCTAATAATTTAAAAAAAAATGTGACATAATTGGTGACTATGCCATATTAAACACAAAACTCGATTGACTCAATATGATTGAGCTATTAGGCAAATCTAATGATATAAGAAGGCTGAAAATCGCAAGATCTATAGTTTAATAGAATAAAGTATAGGGGAGCAGAAATACAGATTTCTATAATGCCAGACAATGCCCACACGAATGCAATAAAATATTCCATTAAGTTCTTGGAAGTTCTAGAAGTAAAAACTAACAAAAAAAAAAATAGTCTGTTTTACTTTATTTGACCAAACCATTACGAAAAAATATATGTACATACCCAATATTACGTTTGGATCATTGGCATTTTCAAACATATTTCAATTTAAAAATAAAAAATTAAATGCACATAAAGCCAATATCAAAAATATAAATTAACTCTGCCTTGTTTAGAATTGCTTGTCGAATGAAATATAGTATAGAACCAGGTCCAGGGTATAGTGAAAAATAAGTACTCCACTCCACTCGACTACTGCTATTAATAACCCCAAATTATCATGTATCGAATATAATATTTCACATGATTACAACGCACAATCTGAACATTTTAGTAGTATTAGTATCTATATATCTGAACATTTTAGTAGTAGTATCTCTATATGAAAGAATTGGGCTTTGGAATACAGATTGGAAATGTATGGCCAAAGTTGACCTTCAGTTATGATTATTATAATTAATTTTTCACCAAGTAGTTAATTACAGTCAACTATTATTATTTGATGTGTAACATAGTGTCATTACCGCAACTGGTAGCATCTGGTGAAAGAAACGAATCTTAACTCCCACTAAATTTGAACTACATGGTTTGTTTGTTCTGCCGCCTCCATCAATTATAGAGAGATTAAAATAAAAATATAAATCACAATACATAATTTAAATTATAGCTGTTTTATAAAATTCAAGGCGAAACTGTATCCACTTAATTAACTTAGGCCAATTAAAACTGTAGAATAATCATAATTTTTAAAGATTAACTAAATTACAGGAACTATGATGCGTCGATTGAAAATGGTAATTCTTTAATAAAAATTTTAAAGTAAAAGAACCCTATCCTATAAATATCTGAACTAATGACTTGAGCACATAACGATCATTGTGTATATGTAATTAAGTGTTTCTTAATCGATTTATTACCATTCAATACGATTAAAATTATCAAATGAAATCATCTAAAATCTAGACTATTGAATAATCTAGAAACTTCAATCAATTTTTTTATTATATTCACCCCACTTGATAATTTTATGAATGATTGTATGATTGAAATTAGTCATTAAAAATTACTTTTCACTAAATCTATCCTTGAAAATTTTATTAAAATCTATGAGATTGTAATCTTAACGTTTTTCAGACGATTCAGTTTATAATATTGAACATTTAAAACCCCACCAAAATCGATACAGCTAAACTAGTTTAGTCAGATCAAATAATATAAATTTTAAGAATCTTCTAATTTGCAGAATTGCACGATTGCATCTATTGCGAATTCTAAATATGATAAATTGCAAAAAAAAATATAAATATAATCTGAATCAACCTTAATTGCATTTGTTTTGTTTTTTTTTTTTCAATCCTATTAAATATTCATTGGAACAGCTTACGATGACACACCACTCTAAAATATCTTAAAATTCTTGTTCACAGTTACAACAACAAAAAAAAAAATAAACAATAGACTAAAAATCGAAACAATGGACAAAATATGATTGATTGACTACATTGGATTATTTTTGTTTTTGTATCTTGAAAATAATAGATGACAAATTAGATTACGTTTTTAATCTTCTAAAACAAATGATAGTAAAAATGATTATTCAACCTGTTATTTTCATTATATCACAATATATATATACATAATAGAATAGACATTCAATACTAGATTAGGTAAGTTGAATTTATGGACCAAAAATTATTTAGATCAAATTTATTTTTATTATTATCATTTTATTATTTTCTAATTTTGTAGTAGTGATCTTGGAAAATCTTCCTGCTCCAGTCACAATGAACTTATAAAATTTATTTTATTGAATTAATGAAACATGTTGTTATGAAAAAATGTTGCTTCCAAATAATAATAAAATCTAAAATTAAAACAACATTTTTTGTGTTAATTAAGTGTTAATTTAAAATTAAGAATAAAGTGAAATGATGTTAATTAATACAGCAAAACAGTACTACCTCAATAATAGGAAGATTTGAATTTTTTAATGGGTCAATTTGAAGGTTTCGCATATAATAAAAAGTGTCAAGTATAGTAAATAAGATTTAGATACCATTTCCATTTTTGAATTATTTTCTGGAGAGTTTAAGAAATTTATATAGTTTTTTCTGTCTCCGTTACGATAAAAAGGGAGTTGATGGTGATTTATTTCAAGTTTAATTCAAATATTTGTATCTTGTATCTTTTAACTCAAATTTGCAAAGAAAAAAATGTAGGCATTCAAGTATTAATATTTTTAATTATAAGTAGAGCAAAATTCTCTATTTTTTATATATAAATATTTTTTTATTTCTTTATTTACTATTCTTTTTTTTTATGTATATAATATCAAGTCTAAGGAATGAACACCCTAGCTGCTTTTTACAGTTTACTTGAATATTAATATTGTTTTTTTTTTATTCAGTTTATCCCAATGACAAAGGGTCCTGAACAACTCAAAAATCCCATAAAACATTTTGATTTCCTTCTGGGAACTGAATCTGAGATCTTTTTTTTTTATTTATATTTATAAGGACTTTTACTTACTGCACCGCAGAGCGTCTAATAGTAGTTACATAAATAGCTAAAAACATTTTTTTTTAAATTGTTTTAATTTCCGAAATATGCCTGAAGGAATGTTCTTGAATATATTTTACATTATAATTTAAATTTCATTTTGATTAATATTTTTAGTCTTTTTGAAACAAAACAAATAATAATAAATTTAAATATATTATTAACAATAATAAAATGAAATTAAATGAAATTTAAATCTCTTTTTTACTTGATGTTTTTTTATACTAAAAAAAATGCCAATTAATTATTGTCCTTGCTAAGTTTTTGATGAATCTTTGCTAAAACAGTTTTCTCATTCTTTAGTTTCCCATTAAAATTTCATTTGCTACAATTTTTATACTGTTGAGCGCTGCAATAAACCGCAAATATTAAATTCTGAAACGTAGCGAAGTATTAGAATTATAAATGACAATGAAATATTATTCAAAATATTCAACCATTTCAAACTAATGTACTGCTTCCAGCTTTGTCATATAAATTTGTAACAAGAACCATAAATATAATTATATATAAGTATATAACTCTATTTATCATATGAATTGGAAAACTATGAAGCACTCAACACTATCATCCCATGCCTTTTTCAATAAAAAACATTAAATATCTCTTAACACTACTTTGTAACTCTTTTATTAACCCATAATCCCATAACACTAGGCGTAGACTTGAAGTAATACTAAATAACTATTACGTTAAATATCTCAGCACCAACATCATTATAACATATTTTTGCAAACGAATAAGGATGTTATTTCAATGTTATGCAGTCGAACAGTAGTCATGTACAGCCAACGATAGTTCAACGTTATCACAACCTTTTCGTACCACTTGGGATATTTCCTGGACACCCTCACATATAGCCAAATAAGGTAGCGGATAAACTCGCTAGACAAGGGGCTAATATCAACCTCAACTTAACGGATGAAATCATGCTCATACTCATAAAAGGTGTTTATTGCAATATTGACACGATCGCGAGAAGAAAGACGAAGTTTGATTGGTATGAGATTAAGTCCTGTGCTAAAAGAACGTATGAGAAAAGTCCTGTCTGGAAACAGTTATTGACGGGCGTTGATAAAGTGAAAATAAGAAAACTTATTCCATTTAATATAATCAAGCTTGGGACGATAATGGGTATATTGGTAGGTTATTGTTTGCTTAACAAACATGCAAGTATGACTTGTGAGTACTGATAACTGTCGAACCACCTTCAGGAATACATGAAGCATATTATGTACTAATATAAATAACAAGGCTGGTTGAAATGAATATGTTTGACAACATGACGCTCTTAAAATTTTAAGCAAGTACCTAATATATTTATTTCATGTAGCTTTGGCGATAATATAAAATGGAAAATGTAAATTAAACAATAAAAATTAAAACCAATGCAAAATATTTAAAATAAGGATAACATATATGAGGCTAGAAAATTTTAACTGTAGTTATGATTATATTTAAAAACTCATAGTAGTAAGAACGATACTTTTCTAAAAATTTTGCTTATCAAAGATTATGCATTTTACTTGGATTGCCTAAGTCATATAATCATTGTATTAAATCGGTAAATTGAAAAAAAAATATACCACGGTACGGTATCTGAAACATTTAACAACCGATTTTCATTAGTATTCTTTTAAATGATAGATATTAAAAAGGAGACGTAGCAAAATTAATTGAAATAGCTGAAGTAGTTTACTTTCTACTTTTGAGAACTCATATACATTAATATACGTCAGGGTCATCATTATATTTAATCTGTAAATTGAAATTGAAGTACGATACAAATTTATAAAACATTTCACAACCGATTTTCATTGTTATTCTTTTAAATGATAGATTGTTAAAAGAGAGGTAGGAACAAAAACATTTTTTTTTTAAATTTTTTAATTTTTAATTAGAAATTTCCAATTAAAATTTCACCCGTGGTATTATATGCACGAACATTTGCCGAATTCAACAAAGTATAGAGTTCCTCGCTAGGATTACATTTAAATTTAACTTCTTTTTTTTTTAAATAAATTATTACGGGGCCCGACAACCCCCATCTATAAATTAGATTCAATTAAATTATGTTACATATGCGGTTGTTGTCTTAGATAAATCAATAAAAAGACGTGTGTCAAAAATAGTTTGATACTATGGAACACAATTCATTTCATAATGAGTACAATTTTTTATCAAACTTCCTCAAATATCGAGGAGCAAGCGAATATACTAATTCTTATTTAGTTATTTTTTTTTCATTTTTATTTTTAATTTACCCTACTTGATTGAGTTATTTCAACAATATTTTAATTTTGATATGGTGAGTTAATTACATTACTTCACTACCTCACCACTCAAAGGTCAACTCGAAGTCATTGTTAGAAATTAAACTTGTCAAGGTCAAAATCTAAAAAAAAAAAAAATACTATCATTTAAATTTCGAATAATTCAGAGCCTTAAATTTTGCAATGGTGCTAAATTATATACTAACACATATTTAAATATGAAATATATTAAAAAATAAATAAAATTAAAGAATTATTTATTTATTAGAGAATTAGATCGGTTTTATTATTTTCAAATAATAACTGGTATAATTTATGGTAATTTTTTCTTTTTTTATATTCCCTCAATTTTATGAATTAAAATATATATGACATTATAAATCAGAAATGATTTAAAAAAAATCTATATATATTTAATATATATATATATATTTATAGTAAATTTCTCACATAACCAGCTTAAAAATATGTGATATAACGTGTCAAATGTGACAACAGTTTTTATGTAAACTAATATTTTTTGTTTTTATTTAAATTTTCATTTTTTTTTTTTAATTTTGGAATTTTATAATAAAAATTTTATAAGTAGATAATAATTATAATAATAATATGAACGTATTAATTTATGTTTTAAGTAATTTATATGTGGCGTCAACGACTTTGTTCAATGTTTTTTTTTTTTTGCTGTTGTTTAATTTACTGAAAATTTAATTTTTCGATTGAAATTTAAATTATTTTAAGATAAATTTATGTCACTTAAATAAATAAATAAAAAAACTATTTTAATATGTATGTGAGGAAAAATGAAATAATGAAAACCTTGAAAAATATTTTAATTCTTATTTTAAAGAAAAAAAAATTAATTGGCATTTTCAAGAATTGACAAAAAATGAATTTATTTGAAATTAAATGAAGATTTTTTTAATTTCTCTGACATAATATTTTCTCTCTAGATGTTACTTGTTCACAAATGGATAGTGTTGTAGATTGGTGATTAATACAATACTGAATTCTTAATTTAAAGAATCAATAAACCATCTAGAATATGAACTTAGTTCCTAAGTTCAAACTATCATTAATTCAAACAAGTTTTTGTTCAAGGTTATTTTTTTTTACACAACCATTTGGTACAATTAAATTGTGTTAATATTATAGCCTATGTTTATACGAGGCAGAAATCTGCGGCAGAAATTTACCTTCATGTTCATACGTAAAAAAAATCTGGTAGATTTCTGCCATTGTTGCTGTCAGATTATCAAAATATCAAGATGGCCGGAATTGAAATCATTGGCAAAGCAATAAATAAATAAATTTTTATTATTATTCTAGTGTCAACCCATAATTATTATTATTTGTTTAATTTATATTTTTTTATTTGATTAATATTCGATCCGAAAATTACGTTGTCAACAACAATTTCCTTGTTTTTTGGGAATAAAAAATAATAAAAATATTTTGACACTGAAATATTCCAAAAAAAAATTTGTAAACGTCAAAAATCTACCAGAAATTAAAAATTTTGGTAAATTGCTTACCCCTTACCGAAATCACCCTTCACCAATAAATTTTGGTAGATTTCTACCACTTTTCTACCCGTATAAACATGCATATAGCTAGTAAAGTCAATGACTATACATACATATAATATGTTGTAGGATAACACTTTTTGATTTCGTGCTTTCATTACAAAAAAATTTACTCTGGATTGGGGTTGCCTTAGTCATTGGTATAGGTCGTGAAAATTGATTTAATCCTATGGTAACAAATTTATTTTAAAGACTTAGCAATTAAATTGATTCATTCACTAAGAAGTATTTGATCCTCAGTAGTATCTAAGACAATTAAATAACGTACTGAGGACAATTATATACTATTTGTGTTCACAAAAATTAATTCAGTTTATTAAATACGTAAAAAGTGGTAGCTATGACTCAATATTCTGAAAACGTTCAGATGTTTTATATAAATTACTAGCAAAGTCACTCAATATAGCCCCGGTCCAATACAAAATGGAAAAAATTTACTTAGACGTTCAGATGTTTTATATAGAATACTAACAAAGTCACTCAACATAGCCCGGGTCCAACACAAAATGTAAAAAATTTACTTCAATAAAGTTTTATTTATGAACCAAATTTAAAAATATGATTTCTAAAAAATATTCTAAAAGTTCGATTATAGTTATTTAAACACATAGATTCAATTTAAATTCTCTATTATAGGTTTGAATTTGTTTGAATTTGAGCTTCAATAACATAAGGATGCAATATTTTTATATTTGTACTTTATTATTAATCTGATATTGTATAATTTTTGCTATTTTTCGGATTTCGTAGAAACATAACTCCTACTTTTGGTTCTGGGCTGTTCTAGTATATAAGTCTGATCTACCGAAAAGCCCGAAGCATCCACCTTAACAGACTATACTGCAATTTTAAGGTGACATTCAAATTCACGCACATCATCTACAAATTTGCAATAACATTTGAAGCAGATACAGGACTAGCTTTATAATTGGAAAATGAAGGTCATTGGGAATTGAAGGTCAAGGGACTGCCGACCAATTGATATAGATGGAATAACTGTTCCGCAAGCGAACGAAGTTAAATACCTAGAAAATTGCATAAATGAAAGACTAACTTGCAAGAAGCACACCACCGCAAAAAAAGAGCAACTAAAATTCAAGATGAACAGCATTTATTGGCTTATTGGGAAAAATTCTACAACAGATCTGGAATACAAAGCAATTCTGAAACAATTCTAGTCCTATGACTGTTCCAACAATCTAAACCTTTGACAAGAAGTTTACAAAACATTCCTATAACAACAGGCTAAAACAAAAAGTCGCTAGAAGTTACGTAAGACAGAACATTGGAATGAATGAACAAATATGAAGTGTCAAATCAAATGGATTAGACAGGCTACAATATTATTACAAATTATTATCATTTTCGTTTTGAAAGATTGTATAAATGCAGTTAAGAGAGAGTTCTATATATACATACTAACAAATTACTAACGCCATTTGGCTTGATTCAAATTCTTCAATAAAATTTTTAATATTGTTTATATCAATTGTCTTCGATTCTACTACTGTCTATCGATTATTAATTGGACCGATTCGTAATTTTGATTTCTTATTATATAATAAACTTTTTTACGTTTGTTGACTTGGAGTAGTTCTCTGTCATTTGTCGCCCCGTTTGATACACTTTAAATATTGAATTTGATATATATATAACAATGACAGAGTACTTTTTAAGATTTTCAAATTATAGATCTTGTCAATTCATTTCTCCACCCCAACTTCAATATTTTTCAATTCAACAAATTCAAATATTTAAATTTAGACGATCGTTTGGTTTGAATACTCATTCTATCTATCTTAAATGGCATTTTCCTTATAAACTAAGCGATTTTTTTACATTAAAATTTAATTTTAACTTCACTTTATTCTCTAAACATATTCAATAATCCATTTTCTCTTTATTCTATATTTTCTATATATGTATAAATATTATCTTTATTCTATACTCATGACTCCATCAAATCATATGTGATCTATTCAAATTGAATGAAAAGATATTTTTCAGTACTAATCAAACCAAACATTATTGGTTCTAAGGCATAAGGTAAACACACAATGTACGCGTGTCAACAGTCAACAGTCATGTTGTTGACATGTTTTATTTCTTATATTTAAAGAGACATCAACAACAAATTCATGAAATATAAAATTATTCAAAATTTTTCATTTATTTAAATTTCAATATCCTTCAATTGACTTATAATCCATCTATTTTTAAATCTGACAAGCAATACACTAACTCTGTAGTAAAAAACAAATTAAAAAAAAACATTACTATACCAAATGACGTCTTACTTTTGTGCAAAAAAAATAATTCCTTTTTTTTTATTATTTCCATCCTCCACAAAATATTATTTCAAATTTACCTAATAAGAACATAAAAAGAACACACGATGATTCAAATAGCACTATAATTGTATATCTATACGTATTGTATATTAATTGCAACCATATAAATTGAATAAATTTTGCAGCTCACAGATTAAATATGTAAACTTTTGAATATGCAAATTATTGTAATATTTTTTATTATTTCTAGAGATTTCAAAAAGTGTGTAGGGATGGACATAAGATCGTTTTTATCCTTTTAATTAACATTACTCTCATGTTACATGCTCCTCGTGTTTTGTGGTGACTATGTAAGAGTAAATTCAGAAAAGAGTTGAAGACACATTACTACAGCTTATTTTTAAAGTTAAAAATGAAAAGCAAAGATGACCATATGGTGTAAAATACTAACATGACCCAGATATTGACGTATAGATGCAAGTATGAACTATGCATGTAGCTGAAGACCGATAGCCTATTTATATTTGAAAGAAAAATTATCCGAAAAAAATATTCACCCCAAAAATATTGGAAAATAGAGAATATACCGGGTGGTCCAAAACATGCGTATCAGCTTTTTAAGAAGGGAAGGAAGTTGAAAATATCACTAATCGATAGAGCACCCTCGATTTAAATAATAAATTTTTTTAAAATCTGAAAATAACGGCTCCTTTCCTTCTTGAAAAGATGATGCGCATGCTCTAGCACACCCGGTATAATTAAAAATTGCAAGATTGATAATATAATTAAGAATGAAGACATTGTAAGGTTTGCAAATGCCAACACAGACTAATATTGGCCACGTAATTAGAATACATGAAACACGAAAACAGGCAGTGGTGTTAAATAGAAAGCCTGAGAGTAATCGTGGTAGAGGAAGACCATGGGATCAGATGAGAAGACAATGTTCAAAATGATACCTAAGCCCTACGAAGCGGTGCAAGATCGACCCTTTTAGAGGAGTATTGTGACAAAAGTCAAAGTTCAACCAGAGCTGTAGCGCTATAATAGACCGGCAGAACAACTTCATATATACCAACCATACCAAATTTCATAATTAGGGCGCAAAATTACACAGCCGTTGTTAAAAAAAAACAAACTAAACAAATTGGATCGTATAAAAAGGTATTGGATGAAAATGATGACTCGTGGCAATTTAACATAAACGTTCAATTTCTCACAAATAAATTATAAATTTCTGCTCTGATTCTTTAAATTAAATAAAAAATATACCGGGTATTCCAGAGTATGCGTATCAGATGTTTAAGAGGGTATGAAACCGTTATTTTATAATTAAAACAAAATTTTATTAACTAAATGGACGGTGCTTTATCGATTGACGATATTTTCATATTCCGGAATGAACCGAAAATAGCCGAAATCAAGATTTTCAAATGGGAAGAAGTAGTTTTTAAAATAACGGCTCCTTTCCCTCTTAAAAAGCTTGGATACGTATGCTCTGTACCACCTGGTATACCACAAATTTAACAATCTTTGATCAAATAATTAATAATGTTTGAATAATAAGTTGGCAGCTGCTTACGTTTATGTTTTGATCGATAACCAAATTACAGCCAAGACTTTTTCACAATGGAATAGTTCAGGTAGCAGCCCAACTAACTTTTATTATAGCTTTTTATAATACTCATATACTCATCAGATAGAACTCATTCGATCATGTTTTACATAATTCCTTGCTTTCTCTTCAACTTCGATTTTACTTAAGTTTTTTAAAGTCAACAGTCTTTATCCTGTGTCAATAATCATAAATATTTTCAAAAATATACAAAGACAAAAATGTTTATCAAAAGTCACATCACTACTTCGAATATTGAAAATCCTTTTAATTCCTCTGATGTATTTTAAGTAGAAATAAAATTTAGTGTCTATAAATTTTGATTACGAAAATACTAAATTAAAGCATTAAAAATAAATTTTATAAAAAAAAAACAGAAATTCTAAGTAAGATCCGGATTCATTATTTTTTTTTTTTCTTTTTCTTTTTTGTAATTTTATGATTTTAAACCACAAAATCGGAACAGAATAAAAACCAAATTTAAAAAATGGCGCCAGATATCAATTTTTTTTTTTGTTATTTCTTTTTTAATTAACATTATTGACTATTCTAATTTATTTTAATAGTTTATACTAAGAATTGAAATTATATAGAAAAAAAAATTAATCATACAAATAGGAAACTATGTATATATGTAAATTGTATTGAAATGTCACAAAGTATAGCAATCATAAATGAGTGAGCGTGAAATGACGCATGGCTTAAGGTCATAAGAGATACGATACCAAAATAAAATTTTCAAAATTAATAATGTGTCATCAAAGTATTTTTATTTTCATATTTTCATTTGGTGCAACAATATTTTGTCAATGAATTTCAGGATGGTATCTGCAATAATTTGTATAGTTTAATTCTGTTAAATTGTTTTACAAATGAATCAATTTTGAATTGCGATTAAGTTAATCTTGGAAACCTTGATGAAAATAAATCGATTTTATTTTTTACATTGAATATGATTGATTTTGCGCCATAAATTATCAGCGATGATATAATAAAAATGGCTCATTGAAAATGCAATACATTTTTATTTACCATTAAAGTATTTAATTGTTTTGAATTTATTTAAAAACTTAATGTTCATTTTAGATTCTAAGTTATATCGGTTTTTTAATTAATTTTAACAATTTGATTTTATTTTAATGATTTAGATGATAGATCAAGTAAAATAAGATCAAAAATATGAAGGAGGAAGATCTGTTCCGATTTTGGAGTTTAAGTAAACCGAAAAAACATTTTGGGTTCATCAAAAACGATAAATGTTTCAAAAATGTTATAAAAAAAAAGAGATAGAACTCCAGATGGACTAAATTGATCAACTGTGGCAGCAATGACTGAAAAATTTGTTTAACGAAATCCATTCAATCTAACAGTTACATTTTACATATTTTTTACATACATCTTACCTCAATCTGAACAATTACATTTTACATTACATCAATAATGTTCACAGTTTCATCATTATTGTCCTGTAAGACTATCCGTGGGACATAAGGGCCCTAACACGTTCAAAGTTCATCACAAGTATTATTGAAAAGTATTATTGTCAAGTAAAAGGGATGAAAATTTAGCATTTATATACGTTTTGTTTTTGTTTTTATGATCTTGACAATAGCTTAAGTATAATTACCTTTTCGTGCTTAATTAAGTACGGTACTGCAATTTTATACTACAATATCTACAATAATTTTAGTATTTATTTTTAAAAAATTACTGGCTTATCTACTCATTAAATGGGGAAAACTACTACTATTGCCAGGAACTAAGCCTTCTTAAATAGAATAGCTCCATTTTATTTAATTTGTTACCAGATTATACATACTCTCAATTATTTTTTGTCATTCATTATATCCCAATGACAAAGGGTACTAGACCAGCTCGAAAAACCAATAAAGCATTTTTTTTGCTTCATCGTGAATCGAACCCGGGACCTTTCGGTTGAAAGGCAGGCGCTCCACCATCTAATGCGTCACCCGGTGTGTACGTTCAATGAATATTGACAATAATTGTTTTTTTTGGACATTTTATTCATTCGCTAAGTACATAGTTTAGATAATGGATGTGAAGTTTTATTTAGCAATTGACATAGATAGCAGCTAGCATAACAATTTTTCATAAAAAAAGTGGTTATTAAAGAAAATATGGAGCGTGGGGATAACTTCTTTTAATTCTGCACAGAAATTTATTTTAAAGCTGCTTATTTTCTTTTCTGCACTTTCTACAGTTGCATTTATTGTGGATTTCCGAAAGCTTTCCTCTCACTATTTTGTAAGAATTTAATTTTTAACGCCTGACTTTCCACAATCATTCGTTTTGTCAATAAATATCCAGAAACACTAACACAAATATTGTCAATTGACGTTGAACCTGTCAGGGGTCCTATAAGGAGGAAATAAGATCTTCCCATCGTCTCATAAGATCTTCCCATCGTCATCGGGGACACATTCTTTGTTGGGTACTTGTTTCGACTAAGATTGTTGTTTTCCATGTTTTTCTACTTTAAAATCAGCTCTCCCTTCTGGCCTGATTATACGCCGTTTGACAGCTGATATTCTCGACTGCATACACATATAGACCAAATAGTGGTCGCTACCGCTCTCCATTTATTTCTCACATCGCAGAGCGATCGCCTCGATTTCTGTTGCACGATTATAGGGTTAATCTGGTTTTATATACGACCATCCGGAGATACCCAAGTTTTTTTTTGTGGCAAGTCTTTTGGAAAAATATTACTCCACCAATACTTTTTGTTTTGCCACTTTAATGTTCCAGAGTCTCTGTTTAGCTTATAATCACTTTCAAATTCAATCAATTTATTTTCCAATTTTTTTTAAAAGTGTATCAAATTTTGATATCTAGGGCTAAATTTAAAAACTTTTTCCAAATTAAAAATTCAACAAACATTTTTTTTTAATTGAAAATGATTCATTTTGTATCAAATCATATCAAAGTACACTCTAACCATAAATGGGAGATACTAAACATATCATGACGTAAATAAAAAAAAAATTGTCAACAATATTTTTCCACACAATATATATTAATATTTTACAATCTATTGATATTTTTAATTTTATGAATTATATATTGTATTTTATATATATATATACTGTTAAAAAAAAAAACTATTTATTTTTAAACCAGGAAGACCAATACACAAATCGGATATTCATTTACCCACCAAATAATAAAATTAATGTAAAGTGTTAAAAAAGCGGTCAAATAATAATTCCGTTGAAATTCACCAAAAATGGTGAATAACATGAAAATGTGTGACATTCAAGTATGTAGTATAATTTATAATTTTTACAGAGTGCTTCAGATAATATTATGGTTCTGTTTTAATTAAAATTGAATAAAAAATATTGACTATTTTGTAAATATCATTGAAATGGCAGAAAAAATGCTGTCAGGTTTCGATTGAGAGATTTATTATTTCTTCGAAAACAAATTAATGTATTTCTATTCCTAGCTAATTTTGTAATAATAAATATTTGTCTCAATCTGAATTTATATTTTATTTTTTGATTATCGTGATTATAATTTGGATATTACAAGCATTAAAATATTTGTAAGTGAATCTTTTAGTTAATCTAATTCATAGAGATTCAATGAATACTTCGGTTTCTGTTAATATACAAATTCAATTCATCAATAATTTGTATTATATCAATTGTTTTATATGTATATACATCTGTATACAAATTTATATACCTAATCTAAAATATAAATTATTAAAATATTATTTAACAGGTTACAGTCTTAAAAGCAAACTATTTTTTTTAATTCGCCAAATAAGATAAATTGTATTTATTTTTGAACACAAATATTACCATTTCAAACTATAGATTCATGAATTTTATTATTCTAAAAATTGTTTCTTTAAGTAGGTTTTGGCTTATATAACTCTAAACCAACATATCGTCGTCCGAATTAATTGCTGTACACGTCATTTCAGAATTTAAGTATGCCATTATAGAAATTTGGACTCAAATTTTTCATCTTTCAGATATAAATGTCAATGAATTATCTTACAGATACAAATATGATATAAAAAAAAAAAAAATATTCTGTCGACTAGTGTAGTTAATTTTTTATTTTAAATTTCATACGACAAGTCTGTGGCAATAATACAAAACCGATTAAGTCGACATAAGCGAAAAATAAGATATTGTTACCACTGCATTCTACATTCAAAAATCTATGTTCCACAAAAAGCCTGGGGTTTTTATAAATTTTCAAAATTGATAAAATCACATTAATTTATTCGTCTAACTCAGCTAGAATGTATATTGCAACTTATACCAACGTAAGTCGTTATAATATATAATCAATTATTATCTACACATGCCAGATATCCTATAGAAAAATACAACAGCTTATATTAAGTTGAGCGGTTAAATTAGATTTTGTTCTGCATAATCACTTTCCCAAAATTTACTTAAGCGATTGTTTATTCAAATTTATTTTGTGATTTTATGTTACCTAGGAGTGGATAAACTGTTATAATTCCATTTTGCTTTTTTATTTTAATCTTTAACTATAATTTATAAATATTATTCAAACAAATATAATTTAAAGTTTTAAATTCAATAAAAATGAATATTAGGAACATACACTGGACTCTTTATGACTTCCCAATTTTTTTTTTGCAGAAATAATTTGAAAATGATAAAAATTTTAAAACGGTCACACTGAAAACTTTTAAATTTCGACTTAAGCTGTTTTATATTAATGCCACTGAAGTAATTAATTATAAAGACGACGATCATAAAAAAATGTTAGTTAACTCGACTTACCACCCTATACCCAGAATATTGATTACTTTGTATTAGTCTTTTGAAAAACTATTTTAATATTAAAATAGTTGTTTTTTTTTATTACTTTTGTTTTTTTCTATTTGGAAATCAACAATTATAATTTAAAAAATTAACAAAATAAAATTATAAACAAACAAAAATGATAAAACAATTCATTAAAATTATGTTTTACTGTTATAGATATTTATTCAAGTAATAATAATTAAAAAAATTAAAGTAATAAATATTAAAAATATTTTGTTAAAAATTTTCTTTTTTTAGCAAATTATAAAGACCTTCAATAATATTTTCAAAATTTATTTTTGTGTTAATCTTAATGGTTAATTGTTTGAATGAATTTCCAAAAATAGAAATTTTTAGAAATTTTTTAAGATTGTATAATTAAAAAAATATATATATCACTACATTATTTTCCGTAATTCCGTAAATTCTTGATAATACCATAAAAAATGTTATTTTTAAATTCGCTAAAAAAATTTAAATTAACAAAATAAAATTCAAGTTTCTTTGAAAGTCATAAAAATGCATTTTTGCAAAAGAATATTAGGTACAGTTTGAAAAAAACTAATTTAAAAAATGGAAAAAATTAATTTATGAAAGTCATTATAATTTGACCATATAATAAAATATAAGTCATAATTTAAAAAAATATTTGTTCCGCTATTGTATTTAGTATACTTTCAAAATAATCCTGCACATTTTATTCCACACATTAATTTATCCATCAGTGAAAAAAGAAATCTATCTAAGATTTTTTAGAACTCAAATTTGTTCAAAAACAGAAAAAAAAACCCGACACATAAACAATATATTGATTCTGTACTTCCACAATGAACCTGATTTTGGTAGTTCTTTTACTTATCTTTATCTACTTATTTACCAATATACTTTTGAATTATAAGTTTCCAGATTAATAACAATTTATAGTAAACACATCCAAGAGTTTGGGAGTTGGGATTTGAGTTTGGGTTATCACTTAAAATAAAAAAAAATGGAACTATGCTATTATGAAGGCGAAGTACTCTACAGTAGATATATTTTTCCACATTTAAATTAGTAGATATACCATAAAAATTCTACAGAAAAAAGCTATTGTATGTAATTGTGTATTCCAAATCTCTGTGTAAAAGCAGTTAGGGTGTTCATCCCATAGACTGTGAATTATATAAAAAAAAAAAAAATATCTTCTAAGAGGCATCTGCTTCAAGAGAAATAAAAAAATATAATAATCAAATATAAATATTCTCTATACTTAAAATCATGTTACTATTAGATTTAATAATAAAATTGAACTTTATCTTATAAATAATTGAATAAGATTGTAATTATAACAAAATTTCTTTTTAATTCGTTTGAATTAAAAAAAAAAACGAAAAAAAAAATTATTATTTACAGAATTATTTCTTAAAATCAGAAAATTTTATATCCGTTCTTTCTTTCTTTCTCTCTCTCATCTGATAACATTAATTCAATTCTGGATTTATTTTAAAATGTCATCTAAGAGTTATTTTTCTTCATTGTGTACCTACTTTTCACTATTCAATTTAAAATATTAAAAAAAAAACTTGTATTCGCTTGCTTCTTGAAATTCGAAGAAGTTTGATAAAAAAAATCGTCCTAATTCCAAGTTATGAATCCATTTATCATCACTTTAATTATCCTTGGTACTATATTTTTTTTTATTGATTTATCTTAGACAACAACCGCATACGTAAAAATTTTTTTAACAAACAAAATAATTGAATTTTATTATTATTATTATTTTATTATGCCTTAATTTCATTTTAGAATTTTCCTTATTTCTAATTTTAATAATAAAGAGCTTATACTAATGTATTTACACCTATGACTTTTAATTTATTTAGACTAACCTGAACTTTTCTATTAATAATATATATATTTTTTAAGGAAAAATGGCAAGTAAAAACCTTTTTGATCAATTTATTTTTATCCTAAAACTTAAAAACAAACTTAATTATAAAAAAAAAAATTAAGAAAATGAACAAAATAAAATAAAAAAAAAACAAAAAAACCTAATTGGTAAAAGCTTAATCTAAAATCGTTCTTATTAGCGGATTTACTGAATTTAGACACCTCTCTAGAAAGGCAGGCGATATATTTGCTATTTGTTCGGAAACAGTATTAATATTTGCTTTGCTATGCAATCCGTTGGTGGAAAAATAAAATGGTTTAGGCCAGATTAATTTTGGGATTTCATTTTGTTTTCTTTGTAGCACATTTAAGTTTGTTTTCGCAGCGCTCTTTCATATAGGCAACACGTATAAAAGAATACGGGGAAAAATCGGTCAGCCCGGATTTTTTGTTTATAATTGGATACAACATTTTTATATATAGATCTATTTTTTATATATAGATTTATTGACTGTCTTAGTTATATGTGATTTAAACAGTTTAAATTTATTTACCAAACAAAAAAATTGAATTTAAATTTAATTCTAACCGCCCATCGTTAGTTGAGGCAATTTGATAAATGAAAATATATATATTTTAAAATTAAATATATATATATATTAAAATTAGTGATCGTGTTCTTGATATATTTGATATTTTTCTTACATAATATTATATCGATTTTTAAACTCGATATTTTTGTTAACAATATTTGAGTAGTTCGATCTTTTAATATAGGAAATTTTTGCTCTTCAAAAAAATTTTGACACTTTGACAACAAAATAAATGTAAATTGTGTTGTATGTAGTTTGTACGACATAAGTTGTTCATTTTTTAACTGTTTCAAATTTTAAGTGTTAGTACTGGAAACTGATATACAAACTTCAAGCAAGTAGAAATTCAGCAATGCAACAAGAAAATCATAAATTTTTTAT
Organism: Argyra leucocephala; assembly: GCA_963942445.1. Taxonomy (NCBI): domain Eukaryota; kingdom Metazoa; phylum Arthropoda; class Insecta; order Diptera; family Dolichopodidae; genus Argyra; species Argyra leucocephala. The sequence goes on from OZ012678.1 coordinate 162,424,976, forward strand.
TATTGCCTTGGGTTGTCTTTTTAAAATAAAAATTAAGTTAAATTGATAAAAAGTCGAAAGTGATTTTATACATTATTATTATTCTTTTCTAATATTTATGATAAAAAGTAATAAAATTAAAATTAAAATTTATATATAAAATCAATTTAGCTAATTTAGCTTGGTTGGTTTTATTTCACTATTGGCTTTTTCAAGGAATCACATATAATCTGAATTCTCAACTCAAAATCTAAAATTTTAATTTTTTGAGTTTTTTTTTTCTTTATTATTTCAAACGAGTTAAATACAAACTTTGTTATAATTATAATCTTATTCAATTACTTATAAGTAACATTATTTTAAGTATAGAGGATATTTATATTTGATTTAATAAAAAGATGAAAAAGATAAAAGAAAGTACAAGTACAAGTAGTTTAGATTAAGATTAATATTATATACTAATTAATTTAAAATGTAAAAATACATGTTTAAAACCTAGTCTAAGCTGTCTGGTCGAATTGTGTATTTAAATCAATTTTTATTTTCCTAATACGTGTTAGAACGATCACATGAATATAGAACAACAATATAGAATTAATGTAAAATGTATAATAATTTAAATGGATATATGATATATTTGGTTCCGATTTTTGTATGCATCGATATATTTTCCTTTGATACGTATCGATCGATATATCGGTTTGTTTTTTGAATATCGCACATCACTAGTACAATAATTATTAGGTGAAATTTTAAATTGAAAATTAAAAAAATGTGGAAAAAATATTTATTTTCGCTACGTCTCCTTTTAAATATCTATATTATTTAAAAGAATAATAATGAAAATTGGTTGTAAAATGGTTCAGATATTTGAACCGTGCCTTTTTCAATTACAGATTAAATAAACGGAAAATGTTTGTTTAATATTTATCTGTAACTGTAATTTTATTATTTTAAAATTATTACACTCAATCAATTTCAGAAATAATCCTGATCAATTTATATCGGCTGAAAGAAGTTTTTTTGATATGAAATTTTTCGATTGAGAATAAATTTAGTATAATGGTGATATACATTTAATTTGGTAACAAAAAAATAATACGGAAAAAAAAAATTATGTAAATTTAATGAAATAAATTAATGGCATAAAAATACCAAAAATACATTTTTTATTAATTATATTATATATTTAATTATTTAGAGTCATAGCTAACAAAATATGTATTTATGGTATTTTTATGTCATTCATTTATTTCTATAAATTTCCATCATTTTTCTTCTGTGTATTGTTTTTTTGTTACCAAATTAAATTTATATCGCCATTATACTAATCTTATTCTCAATCGAATTGAAAATTTCACATCAAAAAAACTTCTTTTAGCCGATATAAATTGATCAGGATTATTTCTGAAATTGATTGAATGTAATAATTTTAATTTTGAGATTACATGACGTAAATTTTTGTACAATAAATTTGCAAATAAACAAATTAACTGACTTAAATCTCCAATAATCTAGTTTACAACCTAAAGTTACAATTTACAAAATGTATTTATAGAAAAAGAAAAATATTTCACTTAATTTACTTTTTTTAAAGTACAATTTTAATTCCCTTAATTTTATTTAATCTTTTCAAACAGATGTGAAGCACACATCTTATCTCATCTCGTTAACAAACACCAAATAATATTGAATTTACAAAAAAAAACAGAATATTGCTGCAGTCAAACTATGCATGTGTAATGAACAATGACATAACAAAATTTTAAATCCAAACAGATATAGGCAATTGTAAATAATTACGCATATAGTAGTTATGCCTTAGGTTCAATAAATAAAATGCATCACATCACAATAAAACACAACGGATATATAGTAACACCATTAAAATTAAATGATTATTCACATTTTCATTGATTATAGCATTATAGTATTATATATATTTATTCTAAAAATTATATATTACTGTATTTATATAATCTTTGATTAGAGTTAGTAAACGAAATTATTTATAACAGGTTAAAAAAAATTTTGTAGCAAAAAATTATCGACCTAATTAAGATTGATTTAAAATCAAAATTATTGTTCACTATGATTATTCTTTAAATTGCACAACATAACTTTGGAAATTTCTAATAAACATTTAAAACAAAAATAAAATTTGAAAAACAAATAGTTTTTCTCCAAATCAAATCATTTCCATCAAATTATTTTCAACAACAACAACAATATTTGAAACATTGTTACTTCACATAAAAAAATTAATTTTCGTATATAAATAATTAAAAAATGACAACAAAACAAAAAACAAAAATTCTTTAAAAACAAATAAACTATCCTATGATGATGTACTAAAAGTATAGATTTAAATGTCTGAATTAACAAAAAAAAAAAAAATAATAAAAAAAAAACTTAAAATTTACTATTATTGAATCCGGCAGAATTTTTATTGGCAACCATGCATAACAACAACAAACATTAAAATAATAACAATACAATAAATAAAATCAAAAATTTAAAAATCAAAATAATAATAGTTAAAAATTAAGATAATGAAAAAGAATTATAGCACGATAGAAAATAGCGAAACGGAAAAAGAGAAAAACAAAAAATTTAAATATTTCATCGCTCAACACTAAATATCTGATTTAATTCAAAAATTGAATAGCTCAATACAAAATCCTTCCAAAAAAAGATTAATATAATTTATATATATATATATATATATATATGTCTATGGACATGTATTCTCCTCTGTCTTATACAATATTATGACTCAAATCTTTTTATTTTTATTTAACAAAAAAAAAACAGAATCTGAGAACACAGAATTACCTTCACCAATTTCTGCATTATATCCCCCTATATATATATATGTAATATAACCAAACATAATAATACAACGATCGTACTAACCAACCAGACTTGTATGAAACTTTTGCCTAAGCAACTGAAAAAGTTGAATTGATTTCAAAATTATATTTTTATACCTTTTTAAATACATATAAATAAATATACATGAAAAACTAACTAAATAGCCAACAATAATAGTAAAAACAGTAAATTTATGTCTCGACAGTAATCGAACCAGCGGTGGTCAATAAAACAAAAATAATAAAAAATAAAATAAAAACATAAGAAAATGAATATTTTTCGCACAAATCACTATACGAAACGACCTCATCTTTACCATCTACAATATTAAAAAAAAAAAAAAAATACCAGACAACTTTAAATTCTCCCAACAACAACGAAAAATATGGAATTTCAAAAAATAATAATAATAAACAAAAATTGTTAAACAATACTGTTGTTGAGAATTTTGTTGTTACTATTGAATACCTCCACCATATAGAATTTGTGATACATTTTATTATTATTATTGTGACAAAGGTATATCAAGTTCAGATTCAAATTATCGAATTAACAATTATTAAATTAGTAGATATTTGGGGCATAACATTAGCCAGTATAGAATTAAAGAAATATTTTTTCCAGTACACGACATTGTCGTACTAGATTTTTTTTTTACGTTCTTGACAGTAACTTAGGTAGAATAACTTTTTCGTGCTTAATTAAGTACGGTACTGCAATTTTGCACTACAATATCTACATAATTTCGAGTATTTATTTAACAAATTAATGGCTCTACTCATTAAATGTGGAAAACTACTGATGTTGTCAGGAATTAAGCCTTCTTAAATAGTATAGTTTTCATTTTATTTAATTTGTTACCAGATTATACTCTCAATTGTCGACATAGAATGTAACATAGCAAGGCCAATGATTGCAACATTTTCATTTTTATTTTTGAGCAATAATTCAAAAAACAACAAAAAAAACAATTTAATTTTAATGGCTTAGAACTGTCAAAATTAAATTGCGTAATGCAAAACCACCATTTTTGAATTTTGATCAAATTTTTGTCGCCGACATTTGTCGTGTCGTACTATTTGCAATGATGCCATTTAAACACATTTATTGAAAATACAATTTAACATATTTTTTGTCGTCCTGTCGTTTTTATTCCACTTCAGGCTTCAGACATATTTCGACAGACTATATTGAGAGACCACGACAATTAATGATCATTATGACCTCAGATCGTAAAAAATTTTCCTAAATTATATTTAATTCCGTCAAGGAAATATTACTTTTTTGTTTGTGAAAGTGTTGCTCAGTTCAAAAATAAAATTAGTTTCTTATTTTTTAACGTAGATTCCGAAATTGCATAAAGAAGTACCTCTTCTCATTTGTCAATCTTAATTTCGGCGGATTTTTAAACTCATCTTCGTCCCTTCCCGGAAGTTGAAAATATCACAACTAAAAAATATCCCATATTAAATAATAATCACCTTATGAATAGAGACATTTTTTAAAAAAAATAAAAAACAGTAGTTCGAAATATTGTACACAATAAGGGCCATGAAGTGTCAGTTTTCAGTAATTATCTCTGACAAATGTCATCAGATATTTAAAATCTGTATTGTGATTATCAGTTGTCAGCAAACTACTGATAAAAATTTGTATTATGTTATTTTATCAATTGAAAAAATTGGAATGTCAGTAAAAGTCAGTTTTTCTGACATTTCAACACAATTTTTTTCAATTTTAGGATAAAAAAATATATTGTGTTAAAGAAAAAAAAATTTTTACTTAAATTATGTTTATTTCTTTTTATTTAATTTTTTATTTTATTAAATATATTTTTTTATTATTTAAAGCTATTAAAAATACCTACTTTTTTTAATAAATTGACGAAAACTTACAATAGTAAAATTCAATTAAAACGAGTAGTTGAATTATTGAAGAATAAACAAATTATTATACAAAAAAAAAAATCGGTTGACGACATTTTATTTGTATTTTATTAATAAAACATTTTAGTTCTAAATAAATATTTATTTTCTAAAAAACAATAAAACAAACTACAAATTTAAAATTTTAACTGTCAGAAAAAACGTTAATTTTCTCAGTATTCACCATAGAGCAAAATTTTGTCAGTATCAAGTCACAATACCTCAATAAAATTTCAAATGACAAAATTTCTCAAATGTCAGTCGACTTAAAACTGAACATCGCAATGAAGACCATCAGAATGTCTTACAAATTAAATTATAAAATCCCCCTCCCAACACTTTGAATATTTCTCAACATCAATAATCTGTCCTAATTGATAAAAACTACCCTTAACTCAAAAATTTCGATTAAATGACCCGATCGAATCTAAAAACACAAATTATTTATTTACGTATTAGCAGTAACTGTGACAGTAATCATCACAATACAAAATAATTTACTATTATTAATGTTGTCCAACACTAAATTCAAAAATCTACTATCAAGCTAATATTAACAATTTTTACAAAATCTCTTGGAGACAACAAAAATATCAAAATAAAAAAAATCAAAATACAAAATATAGAGAAAAAAGGAAAATCACCAACAATCAACAATGTTAAAAATTACTGGCTATACTAACTAAGATATAAAATGTATAAAATTTAAAATATACTGTGTAATTTCCACATGTATGAGAGTTTGTATGAACATAAAATAGTATGAAAGCCAAGAGAAAATAATAATAAAAAAAATAAGAAAAAGTTTTATTTTTGAAAATGAGAAACAACTCAATATCAGCTGCTGAGTACCATCGCAAATTTTATTAACTCAATTTTTAAAGAAAGAAGAAGCGAAAAAAAATGCAATAATAATAAACGAGCCGCCGTTATAGCCGCCGCCATGACGTATATCAGATATAATTCTTTTTTTTTTTTTTTATCTTCTTCATTTCGCTGTTACTAGTGATTTTGTTCTTATTATTTTTTTTTGTATTTTTTTATTCTTATTTCGATTGTTTTTGTTGTTAAAAAATTTTCTCAACTGATGTGGTGTTCGTTGGTGTTTGTTATTTCTTCAGTGCTTGCTTCTTATGTTTTCGTTTTTTTTTTATTATTTTGCTGTTTTTTTTTTTAGCATTGTTGTTGATATTAAAATACAGGCGAGTTTGTTGCGCACTGTTATTGTTGTTGTTGTGCAAAGTGATATTTATTTTTATTATTATTATTTTTTTTTTTTAATTTTTATGCTTATTACTAAGATGAAAATCATTTTTTCTTTTTTTTTAATTTCTTATTTTTTTTCTGTTTTTATTTTATTTGATTCGCGCACCTTCGCGATATCATCCCATATATAAAAGCAGAACTTAAGCAAATATTCCTAATCATAGTACGCTGATCGTTTCATCGAGCAAGATCATCTCTCAAAAAAAAAGCTTTGTCCTCCCTATTGGCGAATTAATTTCCCAAAAATTAAACAAAACAAAAAAGGAAATAAATTTTTAAAAAATTTTTTTTAATTAAATATTAAAGAACAATTTACAAAATTAAATAAAATAAAAAAAAATTTCGCTAGATTTATTTATTTATTTATTTAAGAACAAAAATTATTAATAAATTAAAATATCGCGGGTTTACGGTTCCGTGAGTGAATACAATCAGAAAATTACAAAGAAAAAAAAAAGTTCAGTGAAAATATTTTTTTTTTGTTTGTAGAAAACACTAAAGGATTAAAAAAAAATTGATTTGTGAAATACAAAAAAAAAAAACAAAAAAAAAGGATATACACTTGAACACATCAAATAAATTAAGATTTAACAAAATAAAATTTTGTTATTTGTTTTTTATTGAAGAGAATATCGAAAACTAAAAAAGTAAGAGTTTATAAATTAAAAAATAAAAATTTAAAATATTTTATAAAAAAAAATAGATAGACAGATAAGTGACTTAAGTGAATAAAATTAAAATTAAGTTGAATTACGAAAAATGAATTACTCACAATATTCATTAATAAAAAAGGATTATAATTTTTGAATGCTTTTTGGGTGTGTTTTTAGTCAAATAAATTTTGTAGTGTAAGGTGCTAAACTGTAAAAAAAAACTGAATAAAAACCGTAAAAAATTGCAGTTTAGATTTTTCAAATTTTGTAAATCAAATGAGGTCTCCAATTTAAAGGAGTGAAAAATTTAAGAATTGTAGATCAGAACATTGTCAGGAATTTAGGATTTTATTTTTAATTGTTATTAAAGTGTACTAATAGTGAAATAATTTTCTGAAATATATTACGAAAATGTTTTTTTATCTAATTTATTAGGAAGTTAGCGATTTTAGAGGTGTTTTGTAGTGAATGTTAATTCTTTAAATAAGTGAATCCAAAATAATTCTTTTAGATGTGTATTTAAGAGTCACATCAAATGTACTTTTCATACGTTTGATATAAATATTATTAGTCTATAATTTTAAAAATAATATTCAGCAATCATTATTTTAAAATTAAGGGTAACCGTTGTACTAACGTTTTTTTTTATATATCAGAAAGTTAAAGATATTTTAGAATTGTTTTATAGTGCATAGTTTTTCAGTTAAGTGAATCGATAATTTTTTAATACTCCTGAGGTGAATATTTTATCACATTTTTAACTTTGGAAATAATTTGACAATCTAAAAATATTATTTCTAAATTAATAACTTTTTGTAGCCTAGTAAAACTACCTTAAACAATTTCAAAGAATTAGCTTGATCAATTTGACAAATTTTGTTTTACAATAAATTGAAATTTTAAAAATATTTTTCGAACGAAAAATTATATTATATTAAAATAAACCACCTTAACTAAATAAACTGTATATTTTGATGTAATTTTGGTTTTATAATCAAAATTTAACTTTTTTTTATATCAAATATCATTTTTAAGAAATGAATCACTCTTCTTAATTAAGCTTTTTTTTGTAAATAAAATTGTTAAAAAATTACAATTACATTTTTTTTTACAAAATTCAGTTCAATCAATTGCCAAATTCAATTTCAAAAACCAAATTATAGTTCACTTATTAAGCCCTTATTAATAATATAATTAATTGGAAATTGATATTATATTTTCACATAATAAGTAATGATTTAATAAGCTATCATTTATGATTTCTATAATCACTTCAAAAATTTTAAGTCTAAGCTATACTCAACCAAAAATGAGTTAAAACCTAAAGCAATAACAAAAAAAAAACAACAACAGTAAAATTAAATTTCTTTACTTAATATCATGTATCATTTATTACTATTAAAATGTTAAATAAAAAAAAAAAATACATATAAATATTCCTATAATATAAGTTAATAAACAAAAAACAAAAAAAAAATCGAATCGCACCTACTTTACCTTTTCACCACACTGAATGAATTTAATGAAAGCATAAAAATAATTTGCATATTAAAAACTCCTCTTTTCTTCAATTTCAATGTTCGGTCAAGATAGGTTCAAGATACGACCGCAAGAGAATATGAAACCAAAAAAAAAAACAAAAACAAAAACATTAAAAAAAAACACACTTTTGATTTCATTCACATCACCTATAAGAAATCGGTCAATAAAAACAACAAATCGTGAAAACACTCTGGAAACGTGTTAAATTGCATAACAGATCAATTTTATAGATACTATTGCATCATTTTCTGAATTTCTGTATATTTTTTTTTTTTTGTATTTTCCTTTTTTTTCTCTTTGTTTTCCTTTTTTTTTTTATTTTTGTTATAATTTTATGAATGTCTCTGCGCGCGTGAATTTCAGAATAAGAAAACAAAATACCAAAAACAAAAGTAATAAAAAAAAGGAAAAATTAAAATGCAATTTTACAAATGCAAAAAACAAATAAAAAAAAAAAACAAAACCAAAAAACCACAAAATTTTGGAAAATCTTACAATCAACGAAAAAAGAATCACAAGAGTATAGTAGAGTAGATACTCTTTTTTCATTATGCAATGTGGGTCAAAAATTTATTATTTTTGCTCGTATCAAATAACGAAGAAGAGGCTATTAAAATGTTGATCTTTTAATTCGATTTGTTTCAGATTTGTTTTTTTGTAATAAAAAAAAAAAAGAAAACTAAAAAAGAAGAATAACAAAATAATAATAAGAACAGGCCTATTAAACCCACAAGCAGAGTAAAATTACAATAAAAGACTTAATCGAGAAACTTGAATAAAACTATTTTTTCTTTGAAATTCAATTTTTTTTTTTTTTGTTTTTGGTTGTTTTGATTTTTGTTTAAGCATTTTACTGTTTATGGATATGAATTTACTATTGTGATTTTATTTTAAAGCAAAAAAAAAAATAGACATTTTAATAAATTTTCAAATATAAATAATAGATATATCTGAATGAATTAAATAATAATTACAAGTAAAATAAATATCAATTTTAGGTACCTAACTTTAAAAATAGAAAATTTTTAGCTTGTGATTTATTGTGGAGTTTACTGGAGTTTTGGAAAATCATTTTTTAAATTTAAAAAAAAAAAAAAAAACAAAAAACACCACAGACTTTCTTTCGAATTATTTTATGTACCTATATTGTTTTGAGTTATACCAAAAATTTATTATAAAAATTAATGATTTTTATAATAAAGGGAAGTTCAATATTGATTATGCAAAAAAAAAAATAATGATACTTTAATTTAAGGAAATATTAGATATATTAAATCAACTCAAATTCTTAATTGTCTACTATAAATCACAAATTGATTTTTCAATTGAAAATATTTTCCTGATTCTAAACAATTATTATTGAATATCTTTTGTCAAAATTTATATTAAATGGAGAGATTGCAATAAACAAACATTAAAAAATTATCATTTATTTTTGGCTTGATCTATGTTATACTATTATTTATTATTTGACTAACTAATATTGCAATTTGACTAACTAATATCGAGCTATTGAACAACTATCTATGATAGCTCTATTATATCCAAATCCAATAATTATTATTAAAACTTAATTTATCATATACCATCACTATTGATATTAGAACTCGGGTGAGTCTTATTATGTCTGATCTGTTTTATCTTGGGCATAGGCAATACTTGTAAATTTCAAAATTATTAACAAATGTACTTTGACTTCGATTATTTTGATCTTTATATGCCCCTTACTTTAGTATTCTACACAGCTTATAGTCTAGTTTTCGTTTTGCAAACTTTTGATCGTTATCCTAAACACATTGACTTATGGCCTATCTTAGACCCATATGTGTTAACTAATTACATTTTCTATTATTAATTTTTAAATTTAATATTTTGAAAATAAATAAATTCGATTGTTAATACTTAAAAAAAATATCATTTATTAATTAATAATATATAAATGTATACATTTACAAATCAAAAATTTTCATACAAAATAATAGCTTTCAATTATGTTAAAAATGGTGCTGAACTTAATTCATTTTTTTTTTTCAATTTTAAATTTCATCTTAATATCTAATTCATTGATTTCATTACATTCAGTCATACAATGTTTGATTTGTAAATTATATATTTATATATATACATATATAAATTAATTCTAAAAAAAATAATTTAAACGAAAATTTTTGAAATTTTATTCAAAAATTAATCTTTGTTTTTTTTTATTAAATTTAAAATTCATAATAATAGATTCAACTGGTTTAAATTCAAATTCAATGATCAAACAATGAGATAACAAAATTAATAGATATTATATTATAGTGATGATATATATATTGTTTTGTACTGTCTGTTATGACATTTGTACGTATATAGAAAAACTTTGTTTTTGTTAAATAATACCTGCAAAAATTCTAAATAGTAAATTTAAACCCAAATATTTTGTTTTTTAGAGTAAACGAAAAGTTAGGCAATGCTTTGGTTGGCTTACTGAATACTGTAGGATTGTTGAACTGTAATCAATGTGGTTGCAAATTTACAATATTATATATTTTTAATATATAAAAAGAACCCTTCAATTTCAATTCCAATTTTGTTCAATTTAATATACATGACACGATTAGTCTATACAATCGTATATATAAGCTTTAGATTTACACAATTTATTCCAATATTTCAAAAAAATATATATTTATTTATTTGATTTCAATCTACAGGAATAACCTTACAGATTTGATGATTACAAACTAGTTTAAAACTAATAATTATTAATAAAATAAAATAAAATTTTGACATTTTATGATGAAAAAATATATGGTGATTTGGTGAATATGAAAAATTGAATATATGGTGATTTGGTGAAAATATATGGTGATTTGGTGAATCAAAACTGAATTTTCAAATATTAACAAAATTTAAAATTACTATAACAAGCAGTAAAAACCCCACATTTGGAAAGGGAAAGAGGGTGTCAATTTGTTCTACAGAATTATCGTAGTTATAAGTAGATAAATAAAAAAAACTTCAAATGTCTTATAAAACCGTAAATATGTTTAATTAAAATGATGATAAAAACTTTTTTTCCCAAAATATCGGTCACCATTTAACGTATCATTTCCTACTGTATTCAAATAAGGTAACATAATTCGAACAGAATAAATGTTAAATATCACAATGCTGTTATTAAAAAAGACATTCTTTAATAAAACTTAGGTGCTGCCCTATTAAATAGTTTTTTTTTCTATTCATTAAATTTGAGTAAAGTTATAAAATTTATCACTTCTTTTTATATATTTTTATATATTAATTTAGTATTTTAATATTTTTTAAATATTTTTAATATTTTATATATATATATAATTACTATATATATAATATATAAATACTATAAATATATAAATTAATTCAAAATTAACTAAATTGCATCACAATTTTAATGACGATTCAACTATAAAAAAAAACCAGTTAAATTAATCTTTGTAATTTGATATTTAAATTTAAACATATTAGTTTAAAAAATACTTAACAACTTAATAAAAAATCTTCTAAAAAATTTCAACCCAAATATTTCAAAAATTCTCAGATCAAATATTCTCATTACCATAATTACACAAATATGCTTAACTATAACTAGTTAGTAATTAAAATCATAATTTTTTTTAAGAAATCCCTATGATTTGGAATAACTCAATTAAAAAAATTACCCAAATATATATATATATTATAATTAAAATTCGTTGTTAACATGATCATCAAAATGAATTCTCATATTAAAATTTAGCTTTGGTTAGTCTTGTATTATTTATTGTATCACATAATATCTAATTAAAAAAATTTAAAATGTAAATTTTTAAATTTAACATGTTTTATTAAATTTTTCGGTTTTTTTTTTCCAACTAATGAGAATTAATTCCTTAATAATAGGAAATTAGAACAACTTTATAAAAATTAACATAATTCTTATTATTTTATTTGATTTAATAACTGTCGAAATAAAATTTAAAACATGAATTTTAGTTGTCATTATGTTAAATAAAATGAAATCCTTTAACCTCTTGAAATCTAATATCACCCATTTTTGTACAATTCTTGTTTTAAAAATTTCCCATAACCTAGAAAAAATTGCCCTCAGCATAATTTTATTATGAAATTGAAATCATAAAAACAAACAAACAAAATCATTATTATACCATCATTCAAAAAACAACTGGTGCAGTATTCATTACTTCAGTTACTATTATACATAGTTTATTTAAAAGACATTCAAATCACAATACATTTTCCAGTTTATTTTTGTTTTGTTGTTTTTTAATTTCTGAGTTTAGTGTTTTTTACATGTATTTGTATACACAATTTTAACTAATATTTAATCACAGTTATTTGTGATTAATTTTTGCTTTTCTAAATAAATTTTCTCATAATTTTTTCTTAAAACAATTCCATGAAAATAAAAAAACAAAAAACCTATACAGAATATATACATATCTGTTAATTGTACCTTAACTGTTTGAATGTAACATATTTAAAATATGCAATTTTTATTATCTTTTAATAAAAAGAAAAAAAAATGAAAAAAAAAAAATAATAAAGAAAAAAATTTGTAATTAATGCGCTTTCAAATGGTATTTTGCGTAATGCTGTCGTCGTAGAAATAAACTGTTAGCCAAAAAAAAATTTTTTTTTTATTTACAGAATAGTTAGTATATACTAGTCGAAATTGAATAGGAAAAAATTTAATGTTTTTAACTATCGTTGTTAATATTAAGAAATCAAAAAAATGTTTAACTTTTTTTTTAATTTTCTAAAATTAAGAAAATTTTGTAATCACATTTTATAATAATTTTCTTACAAAATATTTCCTTAGAAATAATTTTTAACACAATTTCTATTTAAATTTTCATGTACTTTGTATCGTGCACAATGAAAATAATCTCTTCTAAATCTCTTCTAAATCTTGATTGTTATTAACACGAAAATCGTTCAAATTTTTAAATTATAAATTTCGAAAATTTCTATTTTTTGGAACAACGAATTCTAATTATTATTGTATTGTAAAAGTAGTACAAGGTCATTTCATGTAAACTTTAGATATAATAATTTATTTTCTTTTTACTTTTCCTTTAAAGAAAATCTTTGAGGTATACAATTTTTTGAATCAAATTAAAAAAAAAGGTTTTTCAAGATAATTTTTTTTGCCACGATATTTTAGGGTTTTGAAAAAAAATAAAAGTGATTTTTGAACAACAAATTCCAACCAAGCTACTGAGCATTGTTATTTGGTCTAACTTAACATCATAATTCAATTAATCTGAACATAAGAAATTTACCAAACTAGTTCTAAATCTGATAATCTTCCAAGCCGGTTGTCTATCACAGACATAAGTTATTTATTTTTTGAATTAGTTGGCTTTAAAGAGGGAAGGAATATTTCAATTGTAAATATTGGTTTATATTAATTAAATTCGATTTTATATTGTAGAGCTTACTCACAATATTTACTCTGTTAGATTTAAAACAAAAATAAAAACAATGTCATATAAAGTAAAACCGTACTCAGTCTGAAAATTAAAAAATTATGTTTTTACTTGCCATTTATTCCTTTACAAATTAAATAAATTCTAAATAATTAAGTCAGGATAGGCTAGACAAGTACAAGTCCAAGGTGTAAATATTCTAATACAAGCTTATAAAATATAGAATTAAAATATATGAAATTAAACTCATTATACAAATACATTAGGGCAATGAAAAAAAAAAATAATAATATAAAAAATAACAAAAACTTTAATTTTAAAATTGATTAAATTTAAAATTACATTAAGAATTTCCGTTTCTCTGACAGTTAAAAATATTTATAAATATATAAAAATAAAAACAAGTTCCGGTATTAAACTTAATAATTTTAATTTTTTTTTTTTTTAAATAAAGAACTTAACAAAAAAAAAATACCAACAAAAGAATGTACTGAACTGCAAATTATGTGGTGTGTTTTATTGAAATGGAATTTCAATTAAATTCAATTAATTTATTAATTACTTACTTGCACATTACTATATACCTACTTATCTCATTAAATCTCATGTTAATCCTTTAGCAAATTTACAATTTAAAAAGTTAATTATTTCTTACAATCAAACTACTGTAATTGGGTATATACCTATATCTTCTTCTACTAAAAACAGAAAAACCAAATGAAAATAATTAACCAAGTTGCAAAAATTCAAGGTCAAGAAAATTATTAATATAATTATTATTACTATTAACATATCAGATGTAATGATAAAAATCAATGATGATCATCATCATTATCATCATGATGATAATGTTAATTTAATATTTTTTATCTCTTTTTATCTTTTATGTAATTCAATTTGCTATAATGAAGACGACTATGTAGTAGAAAGCAAAATAAAAAAAAAAAAATTTAAATTATAAAAAAAAAAAAAAAAAAAACAAAAAAATTTAAAATTGCATAAAATGTTTGTACTATAATAACTGTCGACACCGCGCGCAATTTATAAACACCGCAATTATTATTGTAAATATTTAGTTTATTGTTTGGGTAGTAAAATTTATTATTATAAAATAACATTCCATAAAAATTGTTTTCTTATTATTTTGCAAAAACCAAAAAAAAAAGTTAAATTGAAATAATTTAATTTAATAATCAGATTTTTCAATCAAAATTAAAAGGGAAGAGAGAACCTTCATTTTTGAAATTTTGTTTTCAAAGCTAAAAAATGTAATAAGTTTATTGTAAGTGATCATTTGAGGAAATTTTTAATTGTTGTTTGATTTTATTATTTAATGAATAAATTACAATTTTTAATATTACGTCCAATTAGGCTAATATACAAATTGCGTGCAATGTCAAGATATTAAATTTTAATTCGAACATATGGATTTTAAAATATAAATTGCAGTAAAATACGGCAAAACTGTTTAAAAATAAAAGCCGGAAAGATATCTAGTACAACATCTAGTATGATAAAATTAGATTATTGTAATAACGTATTATTAATAAAAATATTTAATAAATTAGGATTTTATTTAACAAACAAGATACAATATTGAATTTTTAAGCCTGATTTTTTACAATACATGTAAGAATAAACATGTTAACATACATTAACAATTACTACTGAAATAAAACAAATAGTAAGCAAATAAAATTAACATAAAAATTAAAATTAATAATAAATATAGTTATAGTATATTATTTAAGCCGTTTTTCTTAAACTTTTTCTAGGCTAAGGGAGTTTTTAGTTTGAATTTTAAAGGCAAATAATAAAAGTTTTAAAAGATATATATTTAATATAAATTTTAAAGAGCACTGAATAATTAAATTCAAAATCAAACGTCAATTGGGGAACTTATTCACTCACTCATTTCAAATTCTCATTATTTCATAATAATGACTCGTTTTTGTATGCTTCTGAATTCATATTTTTTTTTAATGTGATTCATACTACAATCTAAAAAAGTGATTTGTAAATACAAAAAGTTGGAAAATTCAGGAAAATTGGAAATTTACAGATTTTGAGGCTTAGGATAATGGACTTTTTCAATGGCAAGTCAGTACTGTACAATCAAAAATAAGAATTTATGATATTTTGAAATAGCACTCTATTTCATGAAATGTGAATATTATTGGATTATAGTTAATTTAATTAGATTAGTGAAATACATAGGTTTTTGTTAATGCCGATCGAAAGTTTAGACGAAATGTGGGCTTGGAAATGACTAAATGAAATGTAGCAATAATTTATTTTTAATTGTCAATAATATTTTTAATGTCAAATACATAATTTACACAATTAATATTATTTGAAATTAATTAATTGTAGCCATCTCGTGTAAATATATATACTTGTTAGTTAATTCCATACTTAAAATAATATAGAGACTAAGTAGAGTAGAATAATATAAAGATTAGTAAAGATTTAATAAAATAATTTTTAAAAAAAATAGTGAATAATATATTCTATAATTAAACTATAGTACACTTAGAATATTTTATTATATATGGAATTATTTTAAATATACCCCCTAATTAAACCGTTGATGTACCACTTTCAATCTAATTGTATATCTAAATCAAATTCATAATTAAAACATTCAGAAATATTTTATAACTTGTAAACTATTAATGAATTACTTGATAATTAATTTTTATAGAATATATTTTATAGACCAATCTTCTGGTGTAATAACCGAAATCGATTAAAATATTTAATAAAATTTGTGAAACGTACCTAAAGTTTTAATATTTATTTTATTTGATAATTATTTAAAATTTGAATTCATGCAAAATGTTACCGCAATCATAATTATTCCACCTTATAGTCTGTAATAAACAAATTTTATTTTAAATTTTGACATATTTTTTAAAAATATTATTAATCAGTTAGCCTTAAGGATTCAAATCAAATGAAAATTTCAAAATTTTCAAACCTATACAAGTCATACATCAAAAATTTACATCATATATGCATATTGTGAATTTATTTTCCTTTTCTTATTTAACATGTTGTATGCAATAATATATTATACATATTATTTAAATTGTAATTTTTATATAATAAAAAACATAGCTACAAAAAAAAATAAAAATCGATACAAAGTGAATAAAATTCATAACTCTGCCCGTTCATTATCATTGCATACTTTTTCATTATATAATGTTAGTCTCATATACCTATAACAGAAATTTAATAGTAAGAGTGACTCTTAAAATATTTTAGAGCCTATAATGGATAATTTTCGAATTATGATGATCATAATCATGATTATCATAATGATAATCATACTAAATTCATCATTGTAATAATCACTTAAGTAATAATTTCGCTTTATAAAGTAAAAAAACAGAATATTAATTTTTAATTTTTATTTTATTACCATTTTGAAATATATACATATAATATATATATATATATCCATTATAAATTAATATTTATAATAAACTTAAGATTTTAATCTTTATTTGTGAAATCTGATTCTTTAAATTTAAATTAATGAATAATATTGCATAATATGAAAAAATGTCACTTATTACACTATACAGTTAGCAACTAATAAATTGCTGTAAAATTTTGAGTTACTGTTAATAATTATACTTACTTATAATTTGATATTCTTGAAAATAAATTTTAATGTCACTTAACACTTATAACTATAGTTTAGAGTGAAAAATATTGATATATTTTGGTAATTTGTTCTTCACTATATTTCAGCAATCTTTAATACATTTTGTACGTCTCAAAACATACTTCTTCAAGAGCTTTTGTCTAGGAATTTATGTTTCTATAGTTGGAAGTTTTCAATTAACAATTAATTTGGGTAAATTAATACAAATTTTTTTACTCAATATTCTTCTTCAGGAACTTACTTGTCATATAAGTATAATATTTCCAGTCAAGATTGAAAAATGTGAATACATTTCACTGATTTCAGTCACTTTATCTCTCAAACAATTAAACGACAAAATATTTTTATTTTGAAACAATTATTACCAAGAAGAATAGTTATAGTTCATTTGTAGCATATTACTAGATACCAATAGGTTTTTTACATTAGCATTAAAAGTTCGTTAATAGTTCAACAAAATATAGAGTAGTAAAAGCATTAATAGTTTTTTACATTAGCATTAATAGCTCAGAAAATATAGCAAGTTGATGTAACAATATCACTGTCACACCAATTTATTATACATTGTGATACTATTTACTGTCACTCATTATTCTGATTATAACTTTGCTAAATATTAATAATCAATTTTCCCTTCGAATACAAACCGGATAAAAATTCATTTACAAGTACTTAAATTTTAATTTTTTAATTCTATAGTTACTATGCTTTCAGATAATCTTCATTTTTGCAAATTATATAATAATAACTTAATGTAATAGTATTTTACTTTGAAATTTTTAGTAATAAGTATAAAATAATAGTTCCTTATCCTAACCAGTAACTTCCTTCAATATTTTATTTCCTTCCATATTCTACGAATTAAAATCAAACTTGAACAAAAAATATTATCTATAACCGGAACTTAAATGTAAGACCTCTAACAAATTAATAATAACTATACAAATTCTGTTCAAATTAAATTGTTTTATTCACTAATCAAAATTAAACATTATTAACATTACTAAATTGCTACCGATTTCTATCGTTACCAATTTATATACACAAAAAAAAAATTTATTTAAAATGCAGCAAATGTCAAAAACTTACAACATTGAAAAAACTAAATATCTTTTGGAGTTCATCTGTTGTTTATTTTGTTTTTTTTGTTTTTTGTAACAATTTAATTTAGTTTTCCATATCAAAAAGAGGTGATCATTAAATTTTTCGCCTATTGTTATTGCAACCTGAATTAAAATCAAATAAATATACATAGACTATACAATTCATAGAAGTAAATATACAATAGTATATAAATAATTTAATATACATTTTTTATATTATTTTTGTTTTTGATGTTATATTACTGCTGTTACTACTAAACTGAAGTAACTCTTTTTTTTATAAGAAAATTATTATAGATATACATCATCACTGTAATTATTTTTTCTTACTTTATCGAATTTTTTATTTTATTTTTTTTATTTTTCCTACTTTATAAAGATGATGTTTTTTTGTGTTGTGTTGTTGTTGCATTGAATATCTCAATAATAATTTTGTGATATTGAGGAGGGCCATTATTAATAATATACATTTATATAATATATAATATAAAATAATATGTAATAATAATAATAATGAAAAGAATAATAGAAATTTCATACTATTTAAACACACCTTCATTTACAACAACAAAAAGTGCTAAAATCTTATATTGTCAATGTTATGCAAATTATGGTTTCATTTTCGTTTGTTTGTTTTTTTTGTTATTAAAGAATTAATTATATAATTTATAAGAAATTAGAGAAAAAGATTTATTTATATATAACGAAATTATAGTATTCATTTGAATTTAATGATTGCATTGTTTGTCATAGAAAAATATATAAAAAAAATTAATTAAATTAATTTTGTAAAAATTATGATTATTATTTGACGGATAATTTGATTACCATCTAGAAGTAGAGATTATAAAAAATTTATTTAAAAATATATTACTAATACTCAAATGAGATTTAAGTGCCTCTGGACGACCAGAATTATCTCCATTAGTATATATCTGAAATCCAACAGTAGATTGTTTTCAATAATTCTGAAAATCTAAATAGATTCAACTTCTTCCTTCTACCTCTAAGCATTATTTATAATATTAAATATTTTAATAAATAAATTAAAACCTGAAATCTTTAATTTGAATATGAAATATGTATTTGTATATGACCTATATACCTAATATGATTTTGATAAGAATGTTTTAATCACCTTAAAAATATCTTGTCGTTTAATTTTTTGAGAGATAAAGTGACTGAAATCTATTCACATTTTCAATCTTGACTGGAAATATCATCAATGTACAAAATATGTTTAACAATAGATATTACAATCAAATTATTTGTTTTGCAAGAATTTCACAAAATTTATTTTTTTATTTAAATAAAATTCAGAACTAAATGTTTATTTGAAAAATTAAACTAATAAATTCTTTAAACGTATCTACAAAAATGTAAATTTTTTTGAAATAATATAACAAATGTAAAATAATATATGAATATAAACGAAAGACTTAAGTGAGAAACTTGGTAAATATTTTATTGAAATTGGCCAGCTTTAAAGAACTGTTTTTGTCTTTTTTTTATCTAGTTAAACGCTGAAAATAAAATTGTATTTTATCATTACATCACTTTATATCATACCTTGTCCATCTTATCAGAATACTGTGTATTATTTTGCGTGTCAAAAAACATATTATAAAATTCATTTGAAAAAAAAAACTGAATTTAATAATAAATTTGATTTATAACATTTCAGTATTAAATTGTCATACACATGCCATAAATTCTTCCGAATCAATATTGATTTATTACATTTCAGTATTGAACCGTATCTTATTAATAAATTTAAATTATGTAATTAAATTTCATAATAGTCAGTTCAAAATGAAAAAAAAAATCACATTTTTTTATAAAATAACTTGTAATCACAAATAAGTAAATTTCCTTAAAAAAAAACGACGATTTCGATTTTAGAAGAAGAAAAAATATCAAAGAATATTTTTAAAAATTTCAATTAAAGTATTTCCACAATGTTAGAATTTCAAACAAACAAAAAAAAAACAAACAGTAAAACAAAATTTCTAACTAGTTAGTAAATAAATAAAATTCGACCTCAACACCAAAAATATTTATCAAAAATATAAACGTATTTTCATTATTTTTTCTATCCTGAATTCATCTTTAGACTTATTTATAAAGAAAAAAAAATTATCTATATAATAAAGATAGTCTGTTACTACTAGTAAGCACTTCCATATTTGTAATTTGGAATTACCATAAAAGTCTTTTCAATAAAAAAAAAACATTATTTGATAGAAAAAAAAAACCAACCAATGACCCACCATAGAGTTTTAAGCTACTATTGCAAATTTTTAAAATACTAACAAACACACGTTAGCTTGTGCATCTTCAAAATGCAATTTAAAAAAAATGTATATATATATATATAGATATATATTTATTAATTGAATCCATTAAATTAATTTTATATTTAATTATAATATTGATATTATTCTAAAAATAAATTTTTGATTTTTGCTTTTTTTTTTGTAATCAATTTCGATTTAAACTATTAAAAAAATTTAATTCAATTATTCAGCTCTTAGAAAAAAAAGCAATTTATAAAATAAAAAAAAAACGGGTAAAGATGTCAACAACAGCTGTAACAACAATAACATCACCTATATTTTGATTTTTTTTTTGTTTTTGTTGCACTAGTAACAGCATCAACAGCAACAAATTTAAATTCAAATTTGAAATTTAATACAATATTCACGATTTAAATAAAAATATATACGTATATTTACCCACACTCAATACTATTTACAGAACCATATGGTAGTTTTCTATTTTTATCACTGTGAACCTCAATTTTTTCAGTATATTATTTTCTTCTTATTTCCTATTATGAACATCTACTGATTTTTGTTGTTGTTGTTGTTTTTTATCGTTATATTAATTTAAAAAGTTTTATTTTTATATTTTTTTAGTTTGTTTTTAACTTAAAGTGATCATATGTTAAATCTAAGTTTTGCCACTAAAAATAAATAAATTTAAAATAGTTTGTATTGAAGTTGCAACCACAATAACAAAAAATAATAAAAACAAAATAAATTGAAAATAATTGACAATATTTGTTTTTCTGTTTTTATTCTTATGTTTTTCTATTTGTTTTTTTTTTATGTTCGATTCTATTCAAACACAGATTAATTACATTTTGATTCGTGTATAGTAGTTGTAGTTAAAAAAAAAAAAATAATTTGCGCAATTCAATTTAATTCATATTAAAAATTCATACATAATATTATTACTGTTATTGTGTGTGGTAAAACAAATTTGAAAAACATTTGTACTGTTGTTGTCAATTAAATATCAAACAAAATAATTTTTAATTTTATACGTACATTCATATAAAGATAATGTAGTTAATGTACACACATAAATTGAGAGGCTCAAAAAGTTACACCAGAGCTGAATTCTAAATTTAATCAATAAATTCTTTTAAAAAACTTTTATTACATAATATTGTAGGAAAAAAAAATCAAAGTTCATTGTGACGTAATATTTAGTTTAAACTTTGTTTTTTTTCTGGTTTTGTGAACAGTACAAAACAAAAGTTTAAGATATTAAATAATAAGACAGGACAGTTGATTGAAAGTTGAGATATAAAATTACAATTACAGGTCTAAATTTTTTAGTATATAGTATAAACTATTTTAGTATTATAAAAGTCAACTTGTAGAACTGATTTCAAGTATAATAAAATTAATAATAATAATAATAATAATAATTACAAAATCTGTTCTGAAAGAAATAATTTCAGCAAAATCCATTAGATATTTCAAAACACTACAGCACCATCCAAATCAATGTTATAACCTCTTGTGAATATCAAAGTAAATTAATTGTAAATCAATATGAAAAAAATGGTATATGTATGGGAGATATAAATTAGATAAAAATATCTATTTAGGCTCATCTCAACTTTAGAAAATTGCCTTAGAAAATTGATTATAGCTAGAGCATATTTAATTCTTAATATTCACAGATGATATGTTAAACTATTTTTTTTACCAATAAGTTAACTAACTAACTTAAATAGAAATTGTTGAGATAATTCAAAGACAATTTTAATAATAAACAATTTTAATTATTTTAGTATTTCTTTTTAGAATAAAATGTAGAACAGAAAAGTTTTGGCTATTAATTAAATTCCATTAACATACATTGTAATTTTCATTTTCATCAATAATTGATTGATACGAGTACTTTAAACTTTTTATCTTTGTTTATTTTTTTTTTCTATTTATTTTAACAAATTAACATAAAATTCAAACATTTCAGTTAGAATTAACAAAAAAAAATGTCTTTAGAAAAAATAAAAAAAATAGTTAAATGAATCATTAATGAGCCGTTTTTTAAAAATGTGAGGTCATAGAGATCAATTGAAGATCGTCAGAGATCAGAAGAATATACAAAATCTTAAAGAATGTGTAAATTAAATATCTTTGTTTATGCTAGCAATTTACGTACTACTTATTTTATTTTTTTGTTTTAGTTTTTATGTAAAATAATTTTGTTCAAATTAATTTTATTAACATATTAATAAAGAAAAACAAAATAACATATTAATTAAATAAATTATATATAATAATTTTACTAAAAAAATAATTTTTTTTTTGTATTCTTTACAGAAATGGTTAGGTGTAGAGATTCATTATATACATTTGGTCTAATTTTATTATTTGTTGCCCAAACGACTTATGGAAATATATTTTTAAATGGTGAATATGCAAACGATGTTAATGCATTTATAACCGATCAAGCACATATCAATCAAATTGATATGGCTGCAAATCCATTTTTAAGTCATGCAATTAGTAGTAGAGCAGCTGGTTTCACAGGACCACAATATTTGCCACCAGTTGAAAAACAACAATTGATATGTAGCGGACAAGAAGTTTGTGTAAGAAAAAATTCATGTTCAAATGGTTATTTCACACAACAGAATTTAGCATCATCAAGACAAGTGAGTATTTAAATTTATGTTTTAAATTACAATTATTAAACTATATTGTTTTTTTTTTTTTTTGATTTTTTGTATAACAAATAAAATATGAAAATATTGAAGAGATTTTAATTTTAAAACCAACTTCAGATTTATTTAAAGAAAATTATTTGATTAGATTTTGGAAAAAAACACTTAACAAAATTTAACATATAATATGAATTTATAAGTTGTTTTCGAAATATTAATATTTGCACAATAAAAATAAATTATTAGTGAAAAGAAATTCGGTTATTAATTAATAAATTAAATACATCACCATACCAAAAATAATTATAATATAAAGTTTCTCGCTTGAGTCTTTCGATAATTATAATAAAAAAAAAACGATATAATATCAACAACGCTTCAATATATCTACTCAAAATTCAAAATCCCGATTATTATTTTTTTTTATGTTCCTGATAGTAACTTAGTCAAAATAACATTCTCGTGTGTAATTAATTAGTACCATACTGCAAGTTTTATTCTACAATACTACATAATGTTTTTCGAGAAATTATTTATCAACTTATTGGCTTATTAACTTGTAAAATGTGGAAAACTACTGCATTTGTCAGAAATTAAGCCTCCTTAAATAGCATAATAGATCCATTTTATTTAAGTTATTAGCAAATTATACTCTCAATTATTTTTTGTTACTTATTTAATCCCAAAAGGTATTGGACCAGGTCGAAAAACCCATAGAGCATTTTTTGCCTTCATCGGGATTCGAACCTGGGGCATTTTGGTTTTTTTTTCGATCTACATTGCCATCTAGTGGTAAGCTAATATTAATATCACAGTAAGTAATAGCAATTGTTGTCATCTATTCAAAAAACATAAGCACATTATTTAGTAAACAATGCCAAAATTTAAAAAAAAAAAAACGGTTCCATTCATGTTCAAAAATTTATTCGTTGATCAATTAACAATAATTTGATAAAACTAACAACAAAAACATAGAATCATTTTTGAAAATTTGACATAAATTTGACGAAATCTATATCACTTGCATTATAAAAATAACTTAATATTTCATTAATATTCTCTCACATTAAGGCTTACAATTTTGTTGCAATTCAATTTCAAAACATTTCATTAACATACATTTTGTAATTAATGTTATTCAAATCATAGTTTCGTTACTTAAATTACTTCAAATTTGCATAAATGATTCTGTTTTGAGGTTTTGTTAAATTTTGTAATCTCAAAAATTTCTTTTAAATATTCTTTTGTTAATATTTGAACCACACCCATAAGAATATTTAATTATTACAATTTGATGTAATTATATAATTTCAGTATAGAATACAAAAATTTTGTAATCTATTTTAATATATTCGCATAATTCCGTGACGTTTATAAATTAAAAACAAAATAATTAGTTTTACAAAACTAAATTGTTACTAATTAGTAGAAATTTCATAATAACAATTACAATCATCAACCCACAATGAAATGAATCATTTAAAAATAAATAATTGTCCATATGGATAAAACTAAATTACCAAACGAATATTATAAAAAGAATCATAATTTAATTCGACTTAATTTCGAATAAATTTTTTTTTTTCCTGATTATTTGTTTCTCTGTCCAAACTTTAACAATTGAATACAAAACGATTTAACAAATCTTCACATTCACCTGGATATGATATTTTATTTTATTTGTTTTTTTGTTTTTATCCAAGTATCATATAATTATTATCAACCACCTCATAAAATGTCATTTAAAGTTAATCTTACCTCTAAAACTGTCCATTATGAATTTTATACAATATAAAAATTATCAAAAAAAAAATAAAATATAAAAATAAAAAACGAAAGTAAATCGTAAATTTTCAGCAGATAAATTAAAAAAAAAAAAAACGGTTCACCTGTTCAAAAGAAAAATATAAATGACATTATTTTCAACAAAAAAAAAAAATAAATACATTTTGTGCTTATTCATGACTATAATTTTAGTGTCATTATTTGAACACTCTGATTCTGTCACAACACTTTACGAATAAAATCTGTAATTGACCTCTTGCTGTGATTACGACGTATTAGGATCATAAAATTTAATTTTTTTTTTTTTTTTTGATTATTTAATAAATTTTTATGATTGTATCATGTTAATTTGAAAATCTTGAAGAGATTTCCTTTTTAAACCAGTGAAACAAATTCACAAATTATTTTACGATTAAAAAATTTATGTTAACGTAAAAATAATAATATTTAATTCAAAAAAATAAAATATTATACGATGTACTTCTACTATATTGAGTCACTCTACCCACTATCACAAATATATTATGAAAAATGAATCAATTTAAGATAATTATTATTATGCTAAAACAAAAAAAAAAAAATGTCTTTTAGTTTCATCTTTATATTACATCACACAATACTGAAATTATAATGAAATAAAAATGAATATCGTAACCTCATTCAATTAGCAAAACATCGTTTTTTTCAAAGAATTAAATACGATAATACATTAAATAATTGTCGTATTTAAAAGTGGATTGCCCCATCGGAGACAATAAAAATTTTAATTTTGAATTTTTAACTTAATGAATTTCTGTTTTTGTCATACTTTCAAAACACATTAATATTGTCTGTACTTACTATAGTTATTCAGAAAACGAGTTAAAACTTTAGGTATGAAACAAATCAACAAATCAACAGGAATACATTAATTCGGCTGCCCAACAGGGAAAACTCTAAAATAATAAATAAGAAAAACCAAATATAAAAATTGGCATCAATAGGACAATGTAAATTGAAATATATAATATACATAATATATATATATATATGTATTTTAGTTTGGTTTAATACATTTTAAATACATTTTATAAGGACTTTAACTCTCTTTTAAATAAGAATAATGTTAAAATTTTTATTTATTATTTTCGGAAGAATTATATACCTTCCATTAAATAACGTAACTATGTAATACCTTCTATACCATCTTGTTGTTTTTTGTATTTTTTGTTTTGCTTATTATTCATGCAGTTTAAAATTTGAAACAAGAGATATTTAAACCAGTACCATTGCTTGTTCAAAATACCAGAAACTTAATAGTATATATTGGTATATAATATAAATTTCTATGTAAATGAGATACGTATTAAGGAAGAATATCACTGATTTATTTATAAAGACATCGAATTGTGTTAACCTTTTTACTATCTACATGTCTTATAACGGAAGAAAATGTAACTGAAATTCATCCTGTTTTATTAATTTTTGTTCTGCATATTAACAGAAATCTGATTATGTTATAAAGTTCCTCGCTCGAGTCTTTCGTTTATTATAAATGAAAAAAAACAATATATAACAACAGCGCTTCAATATATCTATTAAAATTTCAGTATGTTGTTCATTCTTTTTTTTATATTTTTGATAGTAATTTAAGTGTCAGTACTTTTTCATTAAGTACGGTATTGCGCCATTTTTACATATCAACTCACTAAATGTGGAAAACTACTGGAACTAAACCTTATTAAATTGCGTAATTTCATTTTGTTTAAGTTATTACCAGTCCAGGTGCAGTACTAAACCATTTTATAAGCCATAATTCGTTAAGGAAAGTTTAAAATAAAGGTCAAATTTTGTATTAAACAAAGTTTAATAATAAGTTATGTTTGTTGTATACTTAATAAATAAATTCATTTTTAAATTCAAATATTTCGTAAATCAACTTACTTTATTTTTCAGTACTTTTCTTCAACTCCAAAAGGTATAAATAACGTAATATTAACGTAATCTAGAATATATTTACCGTAATAAAATAAACGAACTTAAAATAACGATTGTAATTGATTTGCCATTTTTAACAACAATTGTTTAGTTAGGTTTCGTTAAAACAAAATAATGAAAAACTTCAATTAAACATCCATGCAATAAACGGGATTCGAGCTTTAGGCTTATTGATAAGAAATTAGACTGCATACCTACTATATCAGATGGCTATATTAACAATAATAACTGTTTTCAACTAATTTAATAACACTGTTTTTACCATAATTTCATAAAATATCAATATTCATTATTTCATTACTAAATGTAGGTCTTGGGTTCGAATACTACTCTGAACATGGATGTTTTAGTTAAATCTTATATTTTTCTTTCATTTTTTTATTACGTATAAGTTGTTTAAAAGTATTATTTAGCAAGAAATTCAAGTTCATACAAGCGAAAAAACCTTTAGTTACTGAATATAGTTTAAAACATAAAATAATTTGTTTCCTAATAAAGTCATTGAAATTCAGAAAATCTTTAAAATAGTATTTTTTTATAAATACATATCTTGTTATCTAATGATCGACAGATGCAGTTATTAATTTATACCTACATTTTTTTTTTTCAATTTCAAAATTAATCTCATGTTTTCAATCAAATTTATAACTTTGATTATCTTTAAATTATTCTATGACCATCCTTAATATGAATTTTCTCACACCAACTACTTATTATATTATTTCATATTTTCTGATTTAATAAACTTTAATATATAATTTAAATTTTATTAATTTTTTCTTTTGTTTTTCTTTTGTTATCAAAAAATTATTTTCATAAAATTAATTTAATTTTCGTGTTTTACATTAATCAAAACAAAAACAAAAAAAAAAACACAAAAAAGCAGAAGTAATAAATAAAAAATTATTAAAAAAATATATAATAAAAAAACAAAAACAACAAAGATTAAATTAAATATGTAAAAAAAAAAAATGCATACTAAAATGAAACTTTAACTTCAGATTAAAATAATAAAGAAAGAAAATTTAATATTTTTATTATTAATAATAATAATATATAATAGTTTTTATTTTTTTTTTTATAAAGGTGTTAATTTTAATATTTATATTAATAAAACAAATAAAAATGTTAATAAAATAGAGAAAGAATAAATAAAAAAAAACGTTAATAATAAGTTATGATTCTTTGAAATTGATTATTGATCTTATAGATTATATTATCTATAGATATAAATTAAATTATTGGAACAATTTGAATTTCTATAGAGTTCAAATATTTTTAAATAATATACTATTGCAACCTTAATTTAATTTTTAGGTCAATATTATTTAAGTTATTTTTAATTTCAGTTTTTTGAATTACTTAATTTTTTTTTTTTTTGTTATTTAAAATTTACTTTTGTTAAATTTGACCTTTGAACAATATACCTAATTTTCTTTTCATGCGAGTGTTTTCGGTAAAAACTTCACCACTTATCAGATTTTTATTCTCTTTAATTAACATTAAACATGGTGTAATTTTTAACTCTCATCAGTCTCATCGTACTTAAATCACTGATTTTTACTTCAGTTTGATTCAGACTGATTTTTAATTATTAATGTAGTAATTGTACTAATTGTACGGGCTTGTACCTACTAATAGATTTCTCGAAGCCAATTATTATCAGTTCCATCTTTCAAGACCAAAGACAATTTACAGTCTATTACATTGATAGTCCACCGTGCTTCATACAATCATACCAATTGAAAAGCACTTTTTATTAATATTAAATTAGTATGGATCTGAAAATTCGTTTATTGAATAGAAATTTAATAAATGTAATGATTTTTAATAAATATTAATTTTTTTGTTTTTAATTTCTATGCTATCTATTGATTGTAAGTAGTTTTATTTTCTCTTACTGAACAACTATATTAATTGGAGTATAAGATAATCAAAAATTATATACTCGTTATTTTGCTAAATTATTCTGAACTCATATATTGTCGGTATACCACAAAAATATTTCAAATACAGTTTTTGCCATATGAGGTTATAAAAACAGAACAATCCAAAAATTATTCGTTATAGCCTGAAAAAGGAGCGTTAGTTCCATTCCATTCCATATTTATAATACGGAGTTTCACTGATGTTTCATTATGTCCTAAGTCCAGTGAAAAAGAAAGATTAAAGGTGTTCAGGTTTTTTATGCTGTATTTGGGATGAATTTGACATTTTTGTAGAGTAAAATAGCAATATATACCTTCTTGATTATTATCCTACAGAGTATATTATAGAAGTTTACGTAGATCCATATAATTATTCCAATATTAATTTTATATTATTCGGTTTCAGGAAAATCTATTCTATTTAATTTAAAGACCTTTAAATTAATGTGTCATTTCACAAAGTATTTCTGCAGGATTAATAGATTGTATTCAAAATTAGTAAAAAATAATATTCATAAATATTTCATGTTCGGAATTAAATAACCTTTAATTCGACATTAACTGTTATTTGACTTTATCAATATTATGATATTCTGTTGGACATCCTTTTCACATATCTGTTTATCGCCTAATCAATAAGGTTCAAATCCTGTAGTATATAAAATTTGTTGCTTCTATACCAGATTATAGAAATGTCAAAAGCGACACAAAGTTAAATAGCAGAATAGACCGTGGTAAATCTTGTAGAAGCTAAAATTTGTCCCTTTTACTATTATTATAGAGATCTCAGAGGCGACAGAAAATTAAAAAGCAAAGTAATCCGGCTTTGTAAGCATTCAAATATCCATTAAATACGCAATAAGCTCGCCAAACGTTTGATTACCACGATAAAGTTTATTACACAACATTTACCAATATTATTTAATTGCAAAAAATTAATTTTTAAAATTCTGATATCATTAATCGATTTCTAAATTTCAAGGTGAAAAAATTATTTAGATGAACTTGAATATATTTTTCGTACTTCATATTTAAATAATTATTCCTCAGGCTATACCATAATCTAAAATATCATCTTTCAAATTAAACAATTAATAATTTCACTTTTTTATATTCTTCTTCAATTATGGAAGTGATCCAAAAAAAAAAAAATAAACAAGTTCAGGGGTTTTAATAAATTGAATTATTGAAATTTATTGCATATTGATGAACGTTTTGAAGAAGAGAAATTTAAAGTTGAATTTATTAATTTCAATACAATTTATTATACTCATTTTCAAATTCTAATTCTAAACTGATTTTTAATTCAGAAAAATTACAGATTTCTCTATAAAATGGGATCACGTTTGATAATCTAAATATTTATCAAATTAGAATCCACTTAAAACAAATTAACTTTAAATAATATTTCTCTATTTAAAATTATATGTTATAAACAAACATTTTATTTACTGAATTTTAATTATTTTTTATAGGCGCTTCAGGAATTTTACTGTTCAAATTATTTATTATTGTTTTTAATTTTTCATCACTTTCAAAAGTACCCTACAATTAATTTTATTTTCTGTTATTTAAATTCATATTTTCTCTCATAATAACCTGTTACTTTAGTGTAATTTTCTAAAATTTTACAGTATAAAATTAGCCTTAAGTATTTTTTAAATTAACATTGAAAAATAAGAATAACAAAAACAGAACACAAAAACAAAATCAATCATTTTCAGTGAATGAATAAAGTAGTGTACTAAATTTACACTAAACAAATTTATTTAATGCCAATAGCTATTTAAATTTAATAAATATTGATTGTGTACCATCGATATCAGATACTATTTTACTAGAGATCAAATAAAAATTCAATAAATCAAAGAAAAAAAAAACAAGCACAACAACAAAAACATTAAATTTAAACTTTTAGGGTTCATACTAAAGAAGTAAATTTTAATTTTAATTTTTTTTTGTTTCGTATTTGCATTTTTATGACAAACCTAAATTTATGCAAAAGAAATCACATTTTTTTTTTTTTTTTTATTATATTTTTTGGTCTTACTTTAAAAATAAAAATCAAAAACTACTACTTTTTTTTTATTGATTTTTTAATATTGCATTTATCAGCTGATATTATATAAATATATACGATAATTTAAACAATGATTAAGACTTTAGCAAATAAATACATACTAAAATTGCATTGGAGCATGAATATCAATGCCTCATCAATATTCGCTGCACCTTCAAAGCAATTATTTCACGTATCCCAATATGAAACATGTGAGATGGTGATAGCAAAATTGTTGATAATATTAAAAAAAAAAAAAAAAAAAATTTTATATTTTTGAGTTATTTGAATTTGAAATCGTTATGGGTAAAAAACAAAAACAAAATAATTTTAAAATTATCAATAACACAATTCAATAGAAAATTGTATTCTGATGAAGATTATTCTTATTTTAGTAGCTTCTGATCATACCGGTTTTAGTGAATTATTATTTTATGTATGGATAGTTAATTTCATATATCCATTTAAATATTCATAATAAAATCACAAAAATATTTTCTTCCTTCTTCAAATTGTCTCTTTTAGCAATCGACTAAAAGATTAAATATTTTTTTTTTTGTTAAATACATTTTGAATATCCAATTCATCAACATACCTTGTCTCAAAAAGGTCATATCTAAGTTCATTTCAGATACTTATCATATTCAATTTTTCATTACTGTAATAAATCAATATTACAGCAATCATGAAAACAGAAATTATTACCTAAAATCCAATTAAATATTTTGAATTCATTCACTGCACCATCGCGCATACGATATGATTACATATTTTATTGCACGATTGTAGATTTAATTTAAAATGTAATGTATACTTAAAAAACAAAAAAAAAATAGTTTTTTTTTATATTAAATTTTAAATGATTTTACTTTAAAACAAGTGATGGACAATTCTGTCATTTATTTACTTATTATTTTTTTTTATTTAGTTAAACTAATTATAATTTCATTAACTTCATTAAATGAAATTTAAAAAAAAAAGATTGTATTAAAATTGAAAGACTTAAGAGAGAAACTTGATTTTAAATCATATACTCAAGTTTATAATATTTAGTATACCCAACCAATGTATATTTTTTTTATTAAAGTCGATTTAGTTTTATTAAGTTAGGGGCATCATTTTCTAATAATTTGAAATTTTTAATCGCACATAAACACAATTTCTTTTATTCAATTTCAAACCAAAATTAGGTTGCCAACTTTCAAAAACTGAAATTTTAACTTCCTTTTTTAGTATTTTAATAGAAAATATTTTTATTTTTGTGTTTTGAAAATATATTTCAATATTACCAATTGTCAGCTTAAGCAATTACTAAATGTCATTTTGCGCAATTATTAAGATTTATTAACTTATATCGTATTAACTGAATTAGCTAAGCGTAATTTAAACTTTTAATCTCATATGAAAGTTTTCAATTTTAATAAACTTTTCTTTTTATTCACTTTACAAATAGGAGTACTTATGAAATACGATCGCATAAAACAAATTTAGAAGAGACATTAATATTATCGTAAAAAAGAAACCACTTACATATTTATGAAAAATTTAATGTGTTTTTGTTGTTGTTTTTTTTTTTGTTTAATATATAAAAATAACCAAAATAACAAATAATACATATTATATAAACTAGTGTTATTTACTTCAATAAAAAAATATTTAATTTTTTTCCTTTTTTTCAACATCAATTGAATTATTTAAATTTTTTTTAAAGAAATTCATGATTTTTGTCCATGTACATCGAATCGTTCAATTGACAAAAGAAACAATAACAATAATTATTAATAGCCATTTTAAACAAAATAGAGCAGCTCAACCAAATTACACATAACGTATATATATATATATATATATATATATACAATTTAATTTGAATACAAATTTCGGTAGCCTTTTTAAAATTATTAACAATCAAAAAAAAATTTAATAAAATTTACAATTGTTAGTAATCAATAATTTTTTTAAATGTAGGCAGCACCATAACCATGATCAATGTAAAATAAAAAGATCTTTAAACCCGGAACCAATAGCTTTTTATTTTTACTTTTTTTGTAACCACTATTCAAAATAAAATAAAAATTCTATACATAAATTTCAAAAATATTTCGAAATATCTATTAATATTATTTTTGTTTTGATTTTTGGTATTTCATAAAATAAAAATAAAAAAAAAAATGATTCATCTATTGAGCATCTCAAGTTTATTATTATTAGTAAAAATTTTTGCTAAAGAAATGATTGACTTTGTATGGTCATATAAACTTGACGAAGAAGACCTACACATATTTCTAAAACATTTTTGTTTTCTGTTTTTTTCGAGATGATTTTTCAAAATTGGTGACATTTTATTATTGTTTTTGTTTAATTTTATTTGTTTATTTTGTTTGTGAAATGAGTGCTAATTCTATATTTTGTAAGAACAATATGCTTATATTAATAAATTAAGTTATTTTCATATTTAATTTATTTATCTATAATAATTAATTTATTTTGGGTACATGATTTTTTTGCCAAAAAATTAAAATAAGCAGAAACAATAAAAAATCCGGAACAAAAATAACAACGTAAAGTAAGCGAAAATAGAAATAAAAATAAAACAAAAAAAAACAAATAAAAATAAATAAACGGGAATTTTCTTTAAATTAGTTTTAAACAACTCAAATATAGAATTTTAAAATTTCTTACAGCCAACGTGCAAAAAATAAATTTCATTTCATTGTTTACCAATTCTAGTGGTTTTCAAATATTAACATTAATCTTTTAGTACGGATAATAAATCTTAAATTATGGTACGTTATTTGAAATGGAATCATGTTTTGATTTTTAAGATATTAGAAAATATTTGATAATTTGTAAACTGCTGCTTCTAATTCAGTTACTAATCAACTAGCGAACAGTTGTAGATAGAAATTATCTTTTACGTAGAAAGACTCATTGATTGTGTTTCTTATTATTTATTTACTTCAATAAACTTTTTATTGTGAGCTTATCAAACACCTAGGTTTTATTATCAAATCATTAGGATTACATACTTTAATGTAATATACAAATTCTGAATAACATTGTAATGTGAAACCGAATTGTTTTGTATCTAACAAAATCAACATGGGTTGAAATTAGAGTGACAAAATAAAAAATTATTATTTAATTTACAGAGGGCGGTATATAATAAAATATAATATAATATTACTTATTTTGAATAGATTCAAGTTTACACTATTTGAGCTTTGAAATTTAGGTACACTGATCTATATTTAATAAAAAACAAAAAATGAGGGCCTTTACGGTCAATAACAAATAAAAAAATTGTCCACACTAAAATTTTGTTATTGTCAAAGAACTATCAAACACATACATACATATATATATAACAATAGAACAACTGACACAATTTTTGTCCCGGATTATCATAATATACAAATCTATATTTAGTCACATCTCCGTTTCAAATTTTGAAATATAATTAAAAAATCATTAATTTGCAAATATGAAATTAAGACACCCTCATAAATTTGCAAAAACACAAAAAAATAGAATACCTTCATACTCACTAACTTCCAATGTAATACACCAACTCGCTATTTACTTCAATTTGAAAAAATTATGTTTTTTTTTTGTTATGATTTTGTTTCTACTTTTTAAACAACATTTAACAACTTCAAAACTTCATAATATTTTAACTTCCATTTCAAAAACGCCTTAATCAATCACAATTCATTTATTTTGGATAACATAAACTTGAACATTTTTAATTATCATACATACATATATATATATTAAAATATCTATTTTTGCATTCGTAAACGCTCACCCATTAATTTACCTATAGCTATGAGATAATAGAACATAAAAGGAAATTATTAAAACAGCAAAAAAAATTGTTAAATATAAAATCATCATTGCCATATATCATACAAATATCATTCATTTTTGATCCGAATTCATAATAAATGAATATAGAATTTATGAATAAAATTTATAAAATTAACAATCTAACTGCCATTATACCTATGCCGCCCGATAATGATTCATGGTAATTAACGCAAAAAAAAAATGCGTAATAATTATTTTTCATAATAATTCTTTATTAAGAACACACCGGAAATTGAAATTATTTTGCAATTATTACTAATAATCTGATCATTATTATCATCATCATCATCATCATCATCATCATAGGTATTCTATTCATAATAATATTAAAACAGTCAACATAATCTTCATCTCAATTTTCTACCAAACAACAAAATATAAAAAAATGTATTCTACTGTCATTGTGTTTGTCAAATTTCGAATGTTGAGTAAAAAAACAGAAATAAAAAAACATAAAACCGCTAAAATTGCATCAATATTGCGCAGGTCAGTTATTTAAATAACAAACAACAAAAACGACACACAATGCGAAAAATTTAAAACAAAAAAAAAACAGTTGTACTGAAGCTGTTGCAAACAGTTTAACTGTACATTAATAATAATAACTCAATCAAGATTTTTATCTATACAATTTAGTTTTTTGTTTTTAGTTGTTTTCTTTTTTTTTTGTTTTATTTTTTTTTATTATTTTAAAGCATATTATAAAAAGCCCACCTCAATGATTTGAAATAATAAAAACACGCACTTTTTGTTTTATGTATTTTTTTGTTTTGATTAATTCAAACATTAGCATAGTTTTTTTTATATCATTATAATTTATAACTATTAAATTGTTTACTAATATGCCATATAATTTTTTTCTTGCAACACCTTGCAATGTTCATTAGATGACAATCTAGGCTGCAAATTAAGTTTGCAAATGCTTGCAAATGCTTGTAAATAATATAAATTGTGTTGTTATATAGCTGTTAATAATATATCAGCGGCGTTGAGGTACTGCAAATACTTTACAGCATAATTTCTGTTGCCTCATATTACGCGATAGGAGTTAGAAAATATAAAGTGAAAAACCTAAATATTGCCGAGTTAATATAAAAGTATATAATAAAAATGAAAAGTACGGTTTAAATGGTTATTTTCTAAAAAATGTATGCGAGAAGTAAAGGCTGCAATAAAAATACTACTTGAATACTATATTCACCATAAATGAACAAATTGAAATAATGTAATTCCTTCTTTTAAGTTGATGAAACATTATTCAATTGTTGCAATTGTGGCACACAGTTCAACATATCAAATTTTTTATCCTTAATTCAATAGTTAAATCATTTTGTTAGCATTTAAAGATCTACACTTTTAATTGTTATCAGAAGAAACCGTTTTAGACTTGTTTATGTCTGTCGGTCGGTTCGTATATAATATTTATGTTTCGATTTTAATTTATGAACAATTAATTATTGTTTCTATTTTGATTGTTTAACATTTAATTTTTATACTAACAGGTGGCTCCTTGCTGGTTGTCAAATTTTATAAGATTGTGATTTTCTAATCAGTTTTTAAACCATAGATGGTAATAATGATCTTGATGTTAAATTCATACACAGGTGATCCATTGAGTTCAAGGATGGTTCTGATCCGAACTGAGAATGTTTGAATCAATGAAGTATTGTGCTATGTTTTATGGCATTTAAGTGTTGTACAGAAAAAACAGAAAAAGCTTTTTTCTGTCTTTCTAGACATAACTGTAAACCAAACGTCATTATTCTTTCTGAGATCTAATATTAACTCTATTCTACCCTACAAACATATCTAAACTCTATTAAAGTCTATTAAACTCTACAAACTCTATTATAATATAATAGTTAGTTTTCAAACACTTTAAAAAACTCGCAAATGTGATAAAAATAGTCGTGTACCGTTATATAAAATATAGTTTTTGGCCATTACAATTTTTTGTTTGTTTAAAGTGATAGGTGAGCATTAAAAGCGGTTAATAAAAATACGGAAAGCAACATTTTGAAATAAATGAAGTGTAGAAATGAATTTATTTCGTGTTATGTTATGTTACAAGTAATCCCATAATTCATATTAAAGTGTTATTTATATTTTTATGTATCAATTAAAAATATATACATAGATTTTATATTATATACAGTTTTTTTTTATTGATTCAATACGAATATACATATTTTTAATATATTATATAGGCATTAGATAATTTAGAATAAAAATCATAAATTCAGAATAGACAAATTAATAAATGAACAAACAACAACGACAAAAAATTAGAATACAAGAAAAACAACAACAAAATATATGCATTTTATTATTTGTGATTTAAGCGTTCATGTATACTAAATGTGTTAGTTATTATATGAAAATATATTTAAATTATTGTAATTAAAATTATTAACACAATTATTTATTCAAGGGAACGGAAATTCTTTATATATTGTGAGATTTTTTAATCATAATTTCAATTTTTTTTTTTTTTTTTTTGAAGAATAACGCATATTATTGTTTAATCATAAATTAATACGCAATTTTTGATATTATTTCTAAGTATTGTTTTAAATTATCTTTTATTAAGATTTTAAGACATCAGTTGGATAAAGAAATAATAAAGAAAAAAATTATAAGAGGAAATCATATACATATATTTATGAAATATAATTGCATAAATTTATGTTTTAAATAAAGATATTATAATTAAAAGAAAAATCATAATTAAAATCTTTAAAATATTTCAAATAATTCGGAGTTACACACTAGTGCACTTTGATTTTAGAATAATGAAGAAAATAATGAAGGTCAAAAAAATCTTTTATGTAAATATATATAAAAGGAATAAAATTAAAAATAATTAACACAATTTATACTGTGCAACTTAAATACGAATTTATTTTTTTTAATTTGAAAATAAAAAGCTTCTTTACTACACATTAAACTCAAAAAAACTAATTACAGTTAAAAATAAACTTTTAATTATGACCTAATTACTTATTTATATTAAAATAATTAAAAACATGTCATAAAAAACAAAAAACATGTATTTTTTTATAAAAACAATATAAGAGATACAATTTGCTTTAATTAATTTATTTATACGACATTATTATGTTAGACATAGCATATTTCTCCTCCTGGCGCTACATATTATTTAGAAGGTGACAGTTTTAGAAAATTTCTATGTAAATTGTTGTTTGTTCAGCTCGATTATTTCATATATTTTTATTTATTTATTTCTCTACTCAAAGAGCTTATAAAGCTTTACCGAAAGTAAGATTAACCTAATTAAGTTATTCACTTTTCAATAAACCAAAACAATAGTAGTTATTAACTGTTTGTATTTTTATTTAACATTTAAGTACTTGTTTATTATTTTTATCAATCGGGAAGACCCCATAATAAACAACAAAATACATTTTTTTTTTTATTATCAATCTTATTTATTTGGGGTGCCCTAAAACAGAATTTAAATTTTAAATTAAAAAAAAAAATTGTTAATAAAATATTTTGATAATAAAAAGTATCTAGTATCTGGTAAATAATAAAAAAAAAAATTGTTTTTATTGAGTATTTTGACTTCAATTTTATCTTCTAAATAAGGTTATTAAAAACACTATTTTACGTTTTAAGATATATTTTCCTTGCTTCTACCTTGTACCTTTAATTTTATATTCTATAATTAAATTTTTTTTTTATCTTTATAATAATTTTTTATATTTATTCATTTATTTTTAACAGTAAGCCTGTTTAGAAAATAGCATTTTTATTTACAATTTTGCAACTTCTACATTTTAATTATTTGAAATAAAAAATGATAATTAAAATATTAAGATTATAATTAAGATTAATTTTTAATAAAAAAGATTTGATTATCTAATATTATTGGGTAAAATCAAATTAATTTTGTGCAGAGCCTAGATTTAGTAAGCAATTAAAAAAATATATATTTAATAAGATATGTAAGCATAGGTCTTTAATTATTTCAAATTCTACATACCAATTGTACCACTGTACATATTATTTCTTTATGTGATCCATTATTTTATATGAAAGCGCACTCACCTGCACATAATACTGCCATAATAATGATACACAAATGTGCAATCTAACATATGCAAAATTAAAAATTGCAAGTCTTTGCCTAGCCTAACTCACAAAAACTTAAATTCTGTGCCTAGCCTAACTCCCAAAAACTTAAATTCGATCTTGTGATATCGTCTTATTACCTAACAACCATTTTGTTTTTTTATTAATCTCATTTCATTTTCTTTCATACTGAATTCAACTCTCTTCGCTGCTAAAATTATGTTACCTACTATAAAAAAATTTCACCTAATATTTAAGGTTCTATAAAATTTATAGAAAATGTATTGTTATGTAAAAATATACACTGGAATACTCCTACGTACCGAACATTGAAAAAATATGTTCCCTTCAATTAAATAAACACCAAGTCATCAAAAATAAAGCATGATGTTTAAATATCGTTCCTATACACCCATAATGCCTTCAGACAATCAACCTACAGAATATGGCGGACTTAAACCAACTACTAGAATGTTTTAGGAAGTCAAATTAATATTTTTTGACCAATACTAATGTAAACGTTTTGACTGTTGCAAAATGTAGACTGTGCAATAATGTACGTAGTTAATGCTAATTACATAAATGCTTTTAACTTTATCTATGGTTATTTTGTTTTTCTATAATTTTATTTTTTTTTAACCTAACAAAATTAGTAACTTAGTTTTTTAATATACTTATTTTAATTTTTGTAATTTACTAGCAGTATATTTTACATTTACTCTACAAACAGTATAATATAACTACTCTACCAACACCATGTCTTTTATTTTATTTTATAAAAATGTCAGGATTTACTAACTCTATGATGATAAGTATTTGACAAGCATGTTTCATGTCTCTACTAAACGTCAGATTAGCTTGATCTACACATTAAATCTGACAGTATAAATTTTGTGAAATATTATTGGGTCTTCGGAATTCATTCCAGTCTAATTTTTGTCCAATTAAGTCCCAATGAAAAATTTTGCATAGTGACCAAATTCTGATAGCTATTACTATTTCAGAATTTAATTAACTATAAAATTATTAGTATGCCTAGTTTTAGCAGTTATCTCACAATCTATTTTCAGTAGACATGAATTTCAGTACATATTTATTTACTCACTACCTGGGCATTACAGGAGATAATCTATAATCGACATTTAAATCAGCATACTTACTCAGACTTTAAAATCAGGTTTTAATTAACAACTTAACAAAATATTTATTATTTGTGCAATTCATTATTATTTTGAAATTAATTCCAATTAAATCGTTGACTATTTGAGCTCATCTTATCAACAAAGATTTGATTCAGTGTTTCAAAAAAACCAAAAAATAAAAACTATCATAGTAATAATAATAAAAAAAAAACCCCCATAATAATAAAATTTTAGTATGAAATAATTTTTAATGTATATTTAATTTAAAATTAAGTCCCATGAAAACACGTGATTACAATTTATTTTAATATATTTAAACCAACTACTTATATACCTATATTTTGTTTAGTGAACTGTATAAACCAACATAATAATAATTTGACCCTAATTCTTTACTTTAGCCAAAAAAAAAAAAAAAAAAAATTCTTTTGTTTTTAAAACAGTAATTTTATAATACCACAAGTAATAATTTGTTTTCATTCATGTTTGCTACTATTATTTGCTACCTACTACTATACAAACTAAATACTAGTCGTAGTCATATTATTAGTTACTATTATAATATGGATTCTGTTTTGTGAATTTTCTTGTTCTTATTAAACTTTTTTTTTTTTGTTAAAGACAATAATAATATCTTTAGTACAAAGTAAAGAAAAATAACCAGGTGAATATACATGGTGAAAAAAATGTTTAAAGCATATTTAAGTACTCACTATAATGTCGCGCTACCATCACCACCACCGTCATCACTACAATAACATGACATAAATAATGAAGTTGTATTATAAGAGTATAGTATGATATTAATATGTATAAAATTAAAAATAAATATATAGTAATAGAGTAATAGAGTAGTTAAAAATATTTTGCAGTTTTAATTTTTTGTTTTTTTTTTTTCATAAATAATTAAGAATACTGTAGCTTTCAAACTTTGATTTTGGTGTCCAAAAAATTATCGTTTTAATATATTAAATTATGAAATGTTTTATAATAGGAGTTTTAAATATATTTTAATTATACATATATCACTGAAAAAATTAAATTAATATTTTTGTGCTACTTCTTTAGTACACCAAACAACTCTATATGTGCACCATATATTACATTACAAGATATTTTTCCTGTAATGGATATTGGATATACCTATTCCACCTTTTAACCAACCTTTATTAATTTTAAACGTGTTAATTTTTTTTACTAATTTTATTGGAACTGTTATTTTTGTCCCTTGGATGGTCAAAATCTACAAGAGAGCCATTGCAAAGATAAAAGTGTAAGATCACTATTACGACAACATTTTGTTTTTACCGAAAAATTAATAACAAAAATATTTATTCTATTTTATGTAATAAATAAATCCGGTATCGTATCGAATATACGGAAAATATAATAATAAAATAAAAAAATAAAGCCTAAATAACTACATTGTAAAAGTAGTTGGTTGATTTAATTAACAGTTTTTATAAAATCATACCATTGATCTCTCTCTATACACCACTTGCTTGACGGACCAGAAAATAGCAATAAAAGCAAAATATAAATAAATAAATAATTAAATAAATAAATAACTAAATAAATAAATAAACCAAAGAGTACAAACCATCAATGAATATTTTAAGAGAAATCCAAAACAACAGTTTTGAAACCACTGAATTAAGATTAATAAAAAAAAATTTACGAGACATGTAAAACAAAATTTAAGATATCAACTAATATATAAAAGTAGTAATTTAAATTATGTTCAATGGATTTTTTCTCTTTTTTTTTCTTTTTTTATTAATGGTAATGTAATTTCGTAATATTGCTTACTATCATGTCATTGTTGGTACACAAAATGAATTCTGTATTTATTTTAGTTTTTTGTTTTTTTCTTTTTAATTTAATGAACGGTAAAAATCTTGACAACAATAAGAAGATAAAATTTCATTATTTGAAAATTTTACTATCATTCATTTTGATTAAATAAATGCAATTTTCAAATTTTCAAATCTACAAGCAAAAAAAAAAAAAGAATTATTAGAGTAGGTCTTAGGATTTACAACAACAAAAGTATACAAAAATAACACAATAATTTTAATAAAAGATAAAACTAATAAGATAATTTAGAAAATAATTAGAGCTTGTACAGTAATTTTTAATTAATTGTTAAGCTTTAGATATTTATATTATCGACTTAGATTTAGGACTTCGATTAGATTATTGATTTAGTGTAGGAATTTCGAGAAAAATGGTGAATTTAAAACAATCGACTTTTAAATGTAAAGAAAATGTAATATATATAATTTAATATTAGAAAATTAATAATTTATTATTCGAAAGTGTATAAATATCGCGGAGTATTGTTCAAAAACTACCTAGACTATCGAATTAGTAAGCTAACCTAAATAATAATTAAGAATAGTCATAGGTGTAAATTGTAAATACAATAGTATAAGCTCTAAAAAATTTAGAATTGTTAAAAAATTATGAATATGATACATAATAAATAAATAAATAATAATAAAAAAAACTACCAATTGAAAAATCAGCAATAATAATTAATAAATTGGAAATATAATTTTTATATAACAACCTAATTTAAGACTTATAACGAGCAATTAAAGAAAATTGCTTTAAACATGTTATTATAAATAGTTCGGTATATATATAGAATCGGTTTTAAATTTATTTCGGGCTATTTTTTTATTTATCATTACTCCAAAAAACAAGTTAAGATTATAACCTTGCAATAATTATAATAAAATAGAACTGTTCTTTTTAGACCAGTTAAATAAAATAGGTCTATTTTAATTTTGTTATTTAATTATGTAGTTGTATTCATGTTTTAACATTTTTATTTACTTTATATATTTATTTCAACCAACCTACAGACCATAAGACAAAGAGTTCTAATAAAAAAGCAAAAATTGATATTTCTACCTAATTATTAGCTATTAATATAGTATAAAAAGCTAAAAAATACACATAGATTATATATTTATTAATAAAATAAAACATTTTTCCGCCTTTCTCTATCAAACACGTCACGAACGCAGCACAGATGTCTTTTTTTTATTTTTTTTATGACTTTCTTGTTAAATTTTCTTTGAACAAGTTTTTAAAATTTTTTTATGAAATAAATGTATATATATGTATATTGTATATATATATATATATACAACCACGTCATAATATTAATATTTTTTCTTAGTAAAACATCAAAATATTTTCAACGTTTTTTTTTTTTTAGAAATTGTTGAGCGCATCTCGTCAATATATTCTTTATTACAATATATTACTCATAAATAACTAAATAACTAGATTTACGAAGATACAACATTTTTATAATAGGAAAATTTAATTATATACTTGTAGGTAGATATATATTATTTTAATTTGATTTTTATTTTTATTAGAAAAAAATTATTTTTTATATAATAAAAATTAATTTCTAATAAATCAAATGATTTAAATTAATTCATTATAATAAAATAAAAATAAAAAACAAATTATATTTATTATATTTTCAAGGATGTAACATAACATACTCCTGATTATTTTCATTTAAAAATTAGTAGTAGAAAATATTTCAAAATTTTCATCGTTAATTGAATAACAGTATTTGAATCATATTTCGATTTTAAATATTATTTTCTTTTTCTTATTCTGTCACATGTCATGATAACATCACATGGAAGTGAATAACAGTTTATAATAGCAGATTTATTTTATTTTTACAAATTGGATTCGAATTTGAATTCACAGAATGTATGCATTCACATCTCAAACTGAAAAAAAACTGTTATTGAAATTATTGAAACGAATTCGATTAGCGCACTTTACAACTGCCTTTTCAAACAATTACATTTTCAAACAGAAATTTTTGTTTTGCATGGTTAATATTTTTCTATTATGGTTCATATTTTTCCGTTACTAATCATTCAAATACATTTGTCAGACAGACAAACCCCAATAAAAAATTTAAGTCAATTTTACAAAAAATGCAACTTAAAAAGAGAAATTTAATAGATAAAATTTTTTTAATTTTTTTTTTTTTTTTTTATAAATACCAGAAACTTCTCATGTTCTATTACAACAGCAACAATAAAAGCAAGAAACAATTAATTTAAATAATTATTATAGTAACCATAAAATACAATGTGATGATGTATTTCTTGTTTTTTTTTTTTACTTTGTTTTTTGTAAGTAGTGTGCATTTTTAATGTTATATCTGTTAAATAACAACATATTCTAGCGGTATAAAGTTATATTAAAAAGATGTTAATAATAACGATTTTAATTACTTTTAACTAGATATATATGTAAATTTTTCTTTCATGTTTTCCATTTTCGAAAATACATGTTGTATCATCTTTAGATTTATTCTGAAAATGTTGTATTAATAAATTCTTTTAATATATACAGAATTTCCTATTTTTCATATTTTATTTATGATTTCACAATACTATTTCAAGGAGGTTTTTTTATTCAAATAAATTCTGGATTAGCAGATAAATTTAACAAATATAAATTATTACATATATTTTGTTTATGGTTAGATCAGAAATTTCACAAGATTTTAATTTTAATACAATTAGTAATATT
Organism: Argyra leucocephala; assembly: GCA_963942445.1. Taxonomy (NCBI): domain Eukaryota; kingdom Metazoa; phylum Arthropoda; class Insecta; order Diptera; family Dolichopodidae; genus Argyra; species Argyra leucocephala. The sequence goes on from OZ012678.1 coordinate 162,469,856, forward strand.
ATGGATGGGTATACTCGAGTTAAAATTCTGAATATAAAATTAGTATTTTTATTTAATTTTACTTCCCATATTCTATACATGCTTTTCTAATAATAATACTCTACATATATTATTATACAGATACAATTATTTTATACAATAATTACGATATTAGATAAGACCTAATAAGACTATTCACTTTGTATAACTTGCATTTTATCTTGCATTTAATCTTGCATTTCATCATTTACTTTACATAGTATCAAAAATAATACAAACGATTATAGTTTAATATTATTTTTGATAGTATTAACAACTTAAAGTAAACTTTATATATACTATATACATAACCTATATGGATTGTTTCTAAGGCCTAAACTGTTATATTAGTGATGCGTACTGTGAAAATCACTTTGTATCATAAACCATATTTATTCAAAATTTCTTCATTTATTTATTGTTATTAATTGTTTGCCAATAATTTAAATTATAAACCATTATAAATAGTGACATCAAATGCTATCGATTTTAATCAAAATATTATGTACTACAATTATATATATATACATATAAATATAAGTACATAAACTATATATTTATTATTTTATTATTATTGATTGCTTGGCTATAATTTAAATTATAACCAATTATAAGTACTAGTATCATTCGACTTTAATCAAAATATTATGTTGTCTGATATAAAAATCAAAGCAAAAAAAAAACCACTTTACCCATAGTAACAAAAACAAAATTAATTTTCTTATATCTTATTTAAATTACATTATACACATCTCTTTTACCGGTCTAGATTACGATAACAAAATAGTTTTGATTATTAACACAAAATTTATAATGTATTTCCGGAAACTTCCGGTTAAATGAACTTCCGGTTATTTTGTCCTTTAGATAATTACAAAAACAATCAAAAAACAAAAAACTGATAAAAACCGGGTTACAACAACAAATTATCTTTTCTTTTAAATTGCATACAAAACTCTTCAATTGTACATCCTTTAATTAACCATCAGAAACCACTTCCATCTGCATAAGTTATCAAACAATTCACACATTTACAAAAATATTACCTCTATACAAATATATATATATATATATATAAGTTGTTTTAATATTAAATAAATGAATATTTTCTTTAAAAATAAAACTATTAATTTATTTTTACAAGATATTTTTTTTTAAATATTAAAAAAAAGCAAAATTATAACAAAAACAAAAAATTCAAGGACATCAATTAATCATTTGGTTTTTTTTTTAATTTTTCTTACAGGATTGTGATTATAATTCTGAAGTATGCTGCTCATATAGACCACCACCAACAAAACCACCAGTACAATCAACTCCATGTACTGGAAGTAATTATGATTGTGTACCACCAAATTTATGCTCGAACGGTCAAATTACAAAAACAGGCTATGTAAAACAACAAGCTGTAAGTCTTAAATTTAAATTCTTTATTAAAAAAAAAAAAAGAAAAAAAAAATTATTTTGTTTGGTGTACTCGTTATTGTATATAGCATCTTTTTAGTTGTGGATAATTACATTTTTAGGCGATTAAAATTTACAAAAAAAAAACAGTATATTGAAAGAAAACAATTTTTTAATAATAATAATAAAAAAAAATAATTCTGTAGACCTTCAGCAATGACAACAGTTTAATTGCACAAAATAGCAAAAAAAAAGAATAAATTATTATTTTTTTTCATTATTTGTTTACATTTTTTTTTTTCATTTTTTTAATAATCAAATAAATTTATTACTTCCTAAGTATATTCATAGTAAAAACTATTTAGGAAATATTATTATTTAAATGTCATAAATTTATAAATTATCTATATAAATAGTTATAATTAGCTAACGTTATAATTTGCAATTAAAAACAAATTAGTTCGAATTATAATTTTGAATGTGGTATATAAAAGAATGTGCGTTTAATCATTCGGTATATTCTTCTTATGATGACGATACAGTCTGTGTAGAGCCTTGATTGTCTCTATATATTAATATTTATTAATATTATTACCAATATTTATTAAGCCTTGAAAAAATATTTTAAAGCAATTTAACTTCTTATTATTGTGTTGTCTATTTGGGTTCGATTATTAGTGATCAGAGATCATGTGCTAATTGCACAATATTCTGAATTATGTAAAAATACTTTACATTTCTTCCTCAAGATAATTTTCAAAAATATTCGTATTGTAAAAAATTATCAATAATTACCGAATATATTTCAATATATATATTTTTGTCATATAAACACATACTGGTAAAACGAAATACTGCAAAAACAAAATTTCTTCTCTACCCTACACTCTATTAGTAGTAGTCTATTCATAAATTTGATTTACTTTATATTAACTTTTAGGATTAGCGACCTATTCAAACACCTTGAATTACATTGAAAAAAATGAATAGAGTGTTTTAGTTATATAAATGAAATAGGGCCATTTTTAGTTTATGAATAATGTCTCAAATTAATACCACTTTCTCAATTTAATATCAATTTCAATTTAAAAGTCCATACCAACATGGGTATAGCGTTTTAAAACGAAGCATAGTAAAAATGATTAATAAAAAATCAAGTAATGTTTATTTTGCACATTAAAATGTAATTCTACCAATATATTTCAAACTGATATCATTCAAATAACAATTGCATTTTGAAGAGACATTTTTTTCTTGCAAATATATTTTCAATTGCGGGATCTCAATATGAAATCATGAATCGCATAATCATATCGTACAATCAATTTACAATCTTTAAATTTGATCAATTAGTATATATTTTTTTCAATCAATTGCATTACTCAATTCAATTCAATGTAATTGTAATTTCTATTCAAGGACTAGGTCATGTCTTACACATCCACACATAGATACATAATATTTTCGTCAAAATAATATAAATTATTTATGTCGCGCACAATTTTCAATATACGAAACATTTCAATTTTAATGTCATACATTAATTTAATTTACATAATTACATTTTGGAAAATTTTTTCTAATAAAATAAGTGTTAATTTTCAAATTATTGTCAGTTACATTTTAAATTGTATGCAAAATGATTTAATCAGAAAAAGCAAAAACAAAAAAAGTATAATATAAAATATTTTCGTAGGTTGTTGTCATCAAAATAAATGAATCACTATTATTATACTGTATTACATGAATATTAAATTTATTGCAAATAAATTAATTGAAGGTGGTGTTATTTTGTTTTGGAATTTTTTTTTATTTTAAATAAATTAATAGTGAATTTTTGAAACAATTTCTATTGAAATTTTGTATAAATTAATTTTAAATTTAATTTATTTTCTTATATAAAAATCAAACAAAAACACTGAATTATTGAACTTGATGAATTCTTAAAATTATTTTTTTAACATTGAAAAATTTTCCTAAGGAATAAAAAAACAAAATCCAAATTAATATTAGGTGTTAAAAAAATACCTACACTACTTGTATCATGACTATTTTATATAAATATATTAAAAAATATATATTGTTAATAATAAATATTATATAAGCCCTATATAATAAATACAAATTTAAAATTTTACAAATTCCAAATTTGAACTTTTGAATTAAAAATCAATAGCAAAAATGATCTGGACTAATTTTTAGAATGAAATTTGCCACTAAATTGTTATATTCTAGTCATTTGCATTGCTCAAATTATATAAATATAATTGTAACTTCTATTCAATGACTAATTCATGTAATACACATAGGTACATAATTAATCCAACAATATATTTTAAATATAAAAATACAACAACATATGTATTTAAAATATTAGCATATATATTTTCGAACTACATTATTAAAATATATATAAATAATTTTAAATAGCTTCTGTACCTACTAAAATATAGCCGATATATTCTACATATCCATCGGTTTAAATAACATAATAATTTTTACATAAATTCTACATTTTTATTTAAACAATTTGAATATCTTTGAAATAAAATTAAATAGTTTTAACCACTATAGTGGCAACCTTTTAATTGACACAACCATTAACCTTCATTAATACCAAAAATAATTTAATCATAAATACCATATTTCTGGCTTAAATAATTCGAAATTAAAATAATGTCTTTCAAATAATTTAAAACAATGTTAATGATAAATTAATGGACTTTGTGTCCCAAGTAATCAAATAGTAGGTATTCCAAATTATAGAATTAATTTTACTTGGAACAAATTTTCAGAGATTTCAATTCAAATAAATCTGACTTAGAATAAAATATCTCAAAAACAAATGAATCCAAGTCGAATACAGGAAATTTACTTATTCTAAATAAATTTTGAATTATATAAAAATTTTCCTAATTTCAAAATTGAATTAAAATAAAGGAAAGAGACGTCTATATAATTGATTAATATTCATTTTATATATTGTAAATAAATTCAAAAAACATAATCATAAAAATAATTAATCATAATTATAATTACTTTCATTGTATATAAACTATTCATTAATCATATTTATAATATATCTACTAATAACGGAATTAATTCAATAATTAAAGACGTCACTTTTTTCTTTTTTTTTAATTCAAAATATTATTCAAATAAATAAATTACCATTTTAATGGTCATTATTTTTACCTAATATAATAATTTCGATAATTTATAATTATTACAAAACTATAATCACAATTGAAAAAATATATTATTAAAGATAACAATAAACAAAATACACATTCAAAACTCAAGCCCTAATTTTACAACAAAAAATATGACAGCTAAAAATAAATAATTTTTAAAATTAAATAATATACAATAATGTGTTATAATATTATATTATAACACAATTACAAAATATTATAAAGTCATTTATAATTAATGAAGATGTCAAAAAATTAAATTATTTTGTTTTTAAATAAAAAAAAAAAAAAACGTTATATGCAAAATTTTTAAATAAAATAAAAAATAAAATTTGGTTGGTTTAGTACCAATCCCATTTGTAATTAACCAGAAACAGAGAGTACAATAAACTATTCTCTACAAAAAAAAAAACAAAAAAATAATACAAAAATTCAAAAAGTTCAAAATAAAACCAGCACAGCATTAAACGTCATCAAGTTCACATAATTACCAACGATCAAAAAATGAAAAACAAAACTTACACACCTTCATAATATTAAAACAACACATTTCAATACAATGTCTATATACGTATATAATATTATATAATAATAATAATATATAAATTCATACATTAATAGTAATAAATCGTTATTAATTGTATGACAACAAAACATGAAAAAAAGAAGCAACTATACCATAGTAATATCAATAATAATAACAATAATAATAAAAATAATAATAATAAAAATGATAATAATGAATTCATAAATTTGATGTACGTCACCTTAAATATTTTATCATCTTAAATTCTTTACTGCTAACAGCAGCAGCAGAAGCTCCCAAATAGAATTAAATATCCAGTCTCTTCTCACATACTTAAAAAAGTCACTCAGATTATTTATATCTTAAATTTATATTTTTTTTTTATTTTTTTTCGTTTTATTAAAATAATTTTTTTATTCAAAAAAAAAAAAAAATTTGATATTAAAATTCAGTAAGAGCTCTGCTACTACTATTCCTTAATAATAAATACGGTGTAAATATACCGGCTCAAAAATTAAGACCATGTCAATTTTGTATTAGACATACATCGCTCATATTTTTGTAGCAGTAACAGTTAAATTATATTCCTTGTTAAATTTAATTTTTTTTATGTTCTTGGCATTAACTTAGGTCGAATTAGAACTTTTTTGTACGATAATTAAGAGCAATGGTAATGCAATTTTTTTTTATTATATAAACTGGGGAAAAATTGTTATTCGAGTAATTATTTGATGCCCTAAACCAGTACAACAAACCCATAAAGTATTTTTACTTGCAACAGAATTCGAACATTTCGATTGAAAAACACCCACTCTAACAATGACCGTATGACAATATAATTTATTTTTAAAATGAATATTGAGCTCAATCAATAAAAAAAAACCGACTCATAAACTGAATTGTCCTCAATTTCAATATTTTACTTTTTTCAATACTGCTTGATTCGCAAAATATTATAGAAGCTCCTTGATGCTTAGTAGCTATTTCAATTAATATGCACAAGTAAATATTGAGCTCAATCAATAAATAAAATTGGCTCATGAATTAATTGAATAATACTTGAATATTGTATACGGTTAACAATTTTATTTAAAACAAAACTAATGTTCTAGGTTCTTGAGTAAAAAAAAAACAATTAAATATTTATTCACGCCTAAAAAATTGATTAATAAATTTTATTGATGCTTCGAGCTGTAATATCATCTGAATGTTTAAAGCTACAATTTAATAGAAACAGCTCATGATCGTGTTTTGCAAGTCCATGATGATAATTTTTCAAATTTATGGTCCAAAGTTGTTATTAGACTTAAAATCAATCACTAATTCCTACATAAAGTAGGAGCTAAACTTAAAATCTTCAGGAAAGTTTTACTACTCAGAGATGATTTACCAAATGACTTAGGGTGCAAAGTACTAAAACATAAAATCAAGGTACGAAAAAAAAAACTTTAAAATTAAATTTATTCTTGCCACCGATTATTTTCCCACTCTGATTATCAAATTTCTAGTTTTAGTCAAATTTAACAGTTAATGGTCATAAAAACAAAGAGTTAGCTGACTACAGGAGAAAAAGTTAGTTTACTAACACAATTTTACAAGAACAGTTACCTAAACAACTTCAGTCTACAAATATTCTTTACCTACCTCTGATTTATCAGTTCTCTTCTATTCTAAAAAAAAAGCTCGTCTTCTTCTATCTAAAAAAAAATGGTTATATTCTTAGTACTTTAATCTAAGTATCAATACAGTCGTCAAAATACTCACAAAATATAAATAAAAAATTAAAATACATTTTTTTTTTTTTGTTTTAAAAATAAATAAATAACAATCTTTTAGGTTAATCGCGTTCTTTTATATCAGACACAATATTTATCTTTATCAAATAGTTTAACAGCACTAAAAAGTAAAAACAACAACAACATAATATCAGAAAAAAAGATTTATTCGTGTCATCATAAAATATTCTTGCCAACCATGAAAATAAAAAACTGATCGAACAAGAGAGAAATACGAGTACATAAAACAAAAATAAAAAAAAAATAAAATCGATTTTAAAATAATTTTCCCCAATAATTACAACGATGATACGAAGACGACCTTGCCAAAAAAAAAAAAAAAAAACAATAATAAAAACAAAATCTTCTACCATCTACACAAGGTAATATCGTATCTCAGAAATATTTGACGCGCCAAAATCATAAGTCATTTTGTGAGACAAAAAAAAATAACAACAAAATAATAAAAAAAATTTACTTGATACTTAAAATTTCATTATTGTACCTGGCATTTAAACTTTCATTGTTATTTATATAAAATAAAAATCATATGATATTATAAAATTGTTCTATAAGATGTTTGAGGGAAAATCTTACAACATTTTCTTTTGAAAGAAAACTTAGAAATAGAACAGAGAACGGACACTAAAACAGAACTGAAGACAAAATATTTATTCAGTTACTGAAAAGATAGGTTTTAGACTTAGAGTTTAATTATAGATTTTATTTTAGTTTGAGTTAGATCTAAAATGCTTAACCTAACATTTTTCGTTACCTGATCTTGGATTAAGGTATTTAATTTTGGGGTAAGTAACAGTTTTTCATAATTTGACTTTTGTTATAATAGTTTGGATCATACAAACTATATTAATTGGGCTTCACTCTGGGTACCAAAATATATTTATTTTTTGTTAAAAAAAAACAAACCAAATCCATTTGTTTATGTGTTGAAGCGTTCCGTCGAATTAACAGATATATGATGAGAGCTATATATATATAATATTTATACTTTGTTAATGTTAGTCTATATAATATGTAGAATAGCAACAGTAAAATACTCAATTACTTTTCCAATTTTCACAAAACTATAGTACAACCTCAGAATCGCAATGAATTTGTATTTTTAAGCACCTAAATAGGACCTTTTCTAATTCCTTTTTTTTGCATAGTTTAACCACCATACACAAATTTTTACATAACAAAATTTTACATTTTTACAGCTACCAAAGCTATGAAATAAATACCTACCTTCTATGCAAAAATCCATGGCACACTTATAATCATAAAATAAGTTTGTTTCATCCTGATTTTCCTAAAAGGACCTGAAGTTGGTCTGCAAATTTATCTGCAAGTCCCCTGATAAAAAAACAATAAGTTTACTTTTTACTTCTTCGTATACATTAACCACCCATAAGTGTGGACAAATATAATCTTAATTAAGACAGTTAATTGTTCAAAGCCAGAATTTTTGTGTTTGTATCTAAGATCTAAGGGTAAGGGTAAGAGTAAGTTTTTTGGATATTTTTTAATCCATAACCTTCATAATATTTGTCTACTACTTTATATGGAGTGTAAAATCCTTTTTAATTATCTTATACATAATAGTACAAGATATCATATCAGTATACATAATCTTGTAAATACATGAATAATATCTAGTAGTTACTTTACATTGTCAAATTTATTTTAATCCTATTATTAGTATTTCCACTTATTAGGTTGATTGGTAAATTAGGATTAACCAGAATTCCAGGGATATAATGTATGCATTTACGATCCGATACGATATTTAAAAACAACAAAAACAGTACAAAAAAAACACGAAAACAACAACAAAAAATAAGATGTTTTTAGAGAGAAAAAAAAGAGATGCACAATGTATGTACCAAATTAATCTTATTTAATGAGATATATGTCAATATGTACACGTTTTTTTTTTATTTTGTGCTTTTTTTACTTATTTTACACAAAAATTTTTATTTTAACATATATACGTGCATTCATAACCATACATGTGTGTATATAGTGTCATGTTAAATACTTACATGGGTACAAAATAAAAATATCTTTAAATCTGGAATTTTAAATCTTAATATTATGTAATATTAAGTTTTTTTGTTGTTGTTATTATTATTTTTTTGTTGAACAAGTTAAGGTATTTGAGCTTACTTGTATAATGATGTACTCTAGGTTCACTCATATTCATTATTTTACTACCAAAAATAATAAAAAAGTGTTGTGATGATGAACTAAAAGAAAAAAATAAATTGTTTTTTTTTTATTATTATTGTTTTTTTTTTTTTTTTTTTACTTTTGATGATCATTTCATCGGATGTCTCGTAGTGGTCTGGTTTTTTTTTCTTTTTTGGAGACATTTTTTTAATTTTTTGTTTGTGTTTTCCATTTCGGAATGCGGTACATTTTGGGTATTTTACATTTTGAGTATGTCCGATATAAGAGGTGAAATAAAAACAAATACAATAATAAAAAAAAAAAAAATTTATATACAGAAAAAATAAACACAGAAAAACAAAATAAAAACAAAAACAATTTACGCAAATTCTTGAAATTTTGTAACCTACAATAAATGTAAGCAAATTGGAGATAACCAGTATTTTTCAGTTGAAATACAAGTTATTTGAAAACTTGTATTATTTTAAATTACAAACAGTAGGTACCTACCTATACAATATAGTATTATATTTTACGCATATTTTTTTTTTTTCTTTAAGGTTAATTATGTAAATTTAATATTTGATAAAATTTAGTTTTTTAATTTTATTTCATAATTTTTCTTTTTTTTTCATTATAAAAATAATAATAATAAAAGTTATTATTATTATTTTTATTAATATTGAATTTTTAGTATGATGAACCCTTTTAAGAATAAAATGTTAATTAATTCTAAAAATTTGGTAAATTTTTGATGAATACCACCATATTAATGAGTTATGAAATATGCGGAAAATATTTTAACTATTATCAGAAATACAGAAATTCAAATTGAAATTTATTAATATGTATATAAATAATGGCGAGTTCTAGTTCAAGATCAAGTACACAAAATATTTTTAGATTGTTATTTAATTTTCATTAAATTTCTCGTTAATTAATTTACATTCAAATTCAGTTTGATTTTGAATTTTTATTACAATGACTACTTTTTCCGACTTGTTATGTAGGTATTTGTTGAATACATGCACTTCGGAATGGACAAGATTTTGAAATGTTTGAAGATTTTTTTCAGTTACAAAATATGTAATAAATGTTAATTTTATTTTCTTTCATTAAAATATATATATATACATATAAATTTTTGCTTTACAAAACTATATATATATAAATATATATATTTATAATTTTGTTGAAAAAGGTCCAACTCCTGTCTTTAAATAAATTTGTAAAAATATTAAAAGTATTTTTTATTTCTTTATCAAAATTCAATAGCAAAGTTTAACTGGCTAAATATATATATATTTCTTTTACAAAAATACCGAAATAATCACTAAAATGATATCTGTATGATTTACCACTGATATGAAATAACATACGATCTCTGATAACTACAAAAATGAAATATGACTGTGACTAAATTCTAATGAAAAATAAAATATTAATGAAGTGTTAGGACTGCTGAATAGCTATACTAACAAATTAATTTTAATTAATATATCTTCTTAAAACGTACTAGATTTCAATACTAACTGTTTACAAGGCGGTTATATTAATAAAAATTTAATTACACCGATCACTTTTGATACTACTACTTTTCGTTATCATACATAAATACAGTTGTATGATTAATCTTTAATTCATAAAATATATTTTCACTATATTTGATTAAATTGTTACATAAATGTAAAAATTTAATTCTATATTAATAACAACTGCGCATATGCAAATAGTTTATCATGATCTTCCATGTTTTCTATCTCTATCTAACACCGTCAAAACTATAGCAGAAATTTCTAATCTTTCTAATTCTCAAAATGAGTCATTTATTGTCTAAGCTTCGAAGGTAGTATAAATAAATGACATTTATAAAATTTTATGGCCACATTGAAAATGGTAAAATTATAATGGAGATGTTAATGCTCCTAAATAGACATAAATATAATTTCTAGTTATCCAATACGATTTTTGTTGATAATCGTAGTCTAGAATTGTCAAATGAATCACATTGCATGTAGCGGTTAGAGACTAGTGATGTGATTTTGATGACATCCACTAGTATCGTAATCTAGAATTATCAAATGAATCACGTTGCATGTAAAGCATAGGGACTATAGCGATACGATTTTGATGACAATCGTAATCCAGAACTGTTAATTGCAATCCAAAATAGTCAATATTATTAGTTTTAATTAATTTCATCAATGCATTTCATCACTGATATTACTCAATTCTTATATGAAAAAAATATGTGGGTGGTATATCATGTTGTTTTATAACTGTGTTATAGTGTGACGTTTATTAAAAATTTGTTTTAAATTTTCACATGGTTATTATTTTTTTGTTTTATAATTAAATAAAATTTTTAAAATATGCAAAACAGGATTTTTATTTCATTTTTATTGTTTTATTCTCTAACATCTTAAAAATAAGTGTAGAAATTTTTAATTCATTTTTATTTTAGACAATTTAACATTTTGAAAATTAATATAGAATTAATAAAACAAATAAAAAAAATTAAACTACACACAGGTTTCATTTAAATTAATAGTCAGTTTGGTATTAACAATTAAAATTAACATCTTTTGTTTTTTGCTCAACTTTAGATTTAGAACAATACACTTTTTTTTTAATTTATCAAATATTAAATAACATTCTCAGATAATTAAAAATTATTTGATTCTAAAATCCTTAAAATTTTAAATCTCATAATAATGAAACTTTTAATATTTTATCGCATCACAATTAATATAAACCGGTATTTCTTTAGAACTAGAACCGATCTAAAATTATGACAATTTAATTAAAATTATTCAAAATAAAAAATTGTTGTACGATGATGCCTTCTATAATATAATTTTTTAATCAAGCTTTTTGAACTAAATATGTATATATATATATATATATATATATATATAATATATATCTTTATATTATTCTCCTTCATTTCTTTTTAAATTTTTATTTATTTAACTAATTTGAGCTTAGAAGCTAATCATTAAAATAAAAAATAAAAATAAAAGTAAAAACTTTGAGCCGGAAATAAAAATCACAATTTTTTAGTAATTTTGTTTCAAACCTTTGAAATACATAATAATTATAAAAAAAAAAGACAAAAAGGCGTTATTTTTTAAACCTATGGTGTCTCATGTTATATTATAATGATCCGGTTTTTATTCTTGAACTTTATAATAATTAATTATTTAATTAAAAGCAAAAAAAAAAAAAAAAATTAGAGAAACTTTTGAAGTTAATAAAAAATTAAATTTAAAAATATATTTTTTATTAGAAGTTGTTGTCTTTGAAATATTTTTTGTCATCTGCTAGTTTTTGTTTTATTTTTAGTTAGATTTTGATTTTCTGTTTTTCGAAGTAATTAAATATACATGTTACTTTTTAATTACTTAAAACATAATAATTTTATTTTCAAATTTTTTTTCCTCCTATTATTCGGATCTTAATTAATTTAACATCAAAGCGCATCATAAAACTAATTTCTGTGTCTGTAGGTTTATTTTTTTACACGAAATTTAATTGTTAGAACTTGATCATCGCTATTTTTGAGAAATAGAAAAAAATAAAAAAACTAGAATTGAATTATCTAAATTGTATATTCTAGTTTATAAAATGAAATTTTGAAATCTTTTCAAAAAATTTAAATCGAAAAAATTAATTAATGAATTTTTAATTAAGTTAATTATTTAATTAATTCTATACAAATATATTGTTAGCTACCTGAATTGTAATCAGAACGTTAATGAGAAACAAAAATATGCCGTTATTTAGATTAAAAGCAAATACAAATTGGTAAATTAATTTAATGAGCTTTTGATATCAAAGTTCATCTCTAGAACAACAATAATGCGGATAAAAAGAAGAAATATATATTATTAAATAACAAAAGTATATAAAGTAAAATTGTTTTGATGATTGTATTTGTTTTTAATGAATTATCTTTCATTAAAAATTATTTTTTTTTTTGTAAATGTCAAAAATGAGTTGATTTTTTTTAATCAGTGTTTTCAAAATAATCTTCGACTTTAATTTTTATTTAATCATACAATAGTAATGCAGATTTTTCGCTGTCCAAATCTTATATCATATAATTATATCATATATATACCATAAAATCTTATCTTATATAAATATATAATTAATATATATACTGGCATAATGCCTTGGCTACTTGTTGCAGAACTTCTTTTAATTTTTAAATTCGAAAAATAAACTATATTTTTATACTAATAAACGATTCCGATCAAATAATATTAAAGAGACATTTTATGCAATTATTTACTCTATCACGGGAATTCTTTTATTATTAATAATACAGTACTGTATTAATACTCTTTCAATTTCAACAGCAAATTAATTAAAATTAATTCACGTTTAATTGGCTCATAATTACTATATCCTACCTATACAATATATATCCAACATCCATATACCTATTACTCTATTATATTAAACAATAATGTTATAACAACATTATAAATATTTTAATTACATTATTACTAGTTATAAAAAACAAAAATAATAACAAAATCGCTCGATAATAATTATATTTAAAATTAATTCTGGAAATCAAATTTGAAGAGAATTAAATCTCTTGAAATTAATTCTCTGTATAATTTCTACTCAATAAAATGGTTAAAAACTGTAATTTGCTTGTGCCAGTGAATTTCTATCAAAATATACTGTGACAGTGAATTTCTATCAAAAAGTCAAAAAATAACAATAGCAAAATTACGGAAATTTTTAATCATAGTAAATTTCTGGTCATTCATTTATTTTTGGAAGTATTCTATCAGTAGAATATTCCAATTCTATAATTCAAAAACAAAAATAAAAATAAAAATATTTGTTTTAAATATTTTAATTTAAAAAAAAAAAAAGTTTAAGCATAACAGCTTAAATTCTCAAACTTAGCCGGTTTAACAAAAAAATGAAATAAAAAAAAAATTTTTTTTTTTGTTTTTAATTTTAATAATTTAATTTTTTGTTTATGACTTACTAGAACATAAAATCAGTTTGAAAACTAGATTTTCATTTTTAGTATAATATACGCCAGCTTCAAAGATAAGCGATTGCGATATCGATATATCTATATACATATATATGTATACCGCTTAACAGGCGAATCGAAAATTTATTGAACGGCTAATGACTTTTAATAGATTTTTATTATTTTGTTTTTATATATATATTTGTTTTTATTTTTTGCTATTTAATAAATTTCATATTTAAAATTTTGATGATATCTATTAGTGAGATTTATTTATTAGATTTTAGAATTTGCTAATTTTTAGAATTTAAATCCGGCTATCTGACTGATTAATTTGTTTTTTAATTTGTTTATTATTTTTTTTTGTTTTGTTTTTGTTTTGAAGAAGACGTTATTGTTAATAGTTTTTGGTTTTTGGAAATAATTTTAATAAAATATTCAATTATAATTAATTAAATAAATTAAATCTATTTCAGAATCAAATTATATAAAATATAATAATAAATGAATTTAATTTGAATTTTGTAATAAAAGGCAAAATTAAAGATAAAAATAAATAATTTAAATTTGAAATTGGATATTGGACAATTTGTTCTATTAGTTGGTATTTAGATGGTATTAAAATGTACTAGAACAAATTTCCTATGTAGCACAATTTTATCATTCAGAGCATAATTTTATAACAATTTAAACATGATTAATAAATAATTGACACGTGCTTGAGTAACACGATCAATTGAATATGATTTGGCTTAAACAATGGTTATAAGAATATAAATTGCAGAAGTGATGTACCCACCTTGTTTATTGTAGGAGCAACAACGAAGATTTACCTAATATGCCGAAAATTTTTGATATTGTATTTAATGACTTTTAATGACTTATATCAATGTACTATAGAGTATAGCTATAAGGGTATAGAAAGTAACCTTGTGAACATTGATAGAAATTCCCTTCAATGATTTATAAAAGGTTTATTATTTCTAATGAATGACTAATTACTAGTTGTTGACATTATTTTGGTACATAAATTTTATTCAAATGACTAGTTAAAAAAAAACTTAGATCATCCTGACTATTTCAAATTAATAATTTATTTTGTACTGATATGTAATTTACATTTTAATTTAAAATGTTTACTTCTTATCACAATTTTTTTTTTTACTTTCGATTAACAAATATCTTATTTCACCTTAATATAAAAGTTAAAATCATGATAAATGAAAATTTATTATGAAAAAGATCATCATCATTTTATATATATATACATATATTGTACATATATATCAGCAGAGTTTGCAATTTCAACAATATTTAATAACATCAATATCTCTGAAATGTTTAAATTTCAGCAACATTATTTTGGTTACATTTGCATGAACACACATTTGCATTAACATATTATTTCATTATTTAACGCATCTAATGCAAGCCTTACATTATATATTCAATATGAAAATGATGATCACTACTTTAATTATTATATTAATTGTATTTGAGTGAGCGGTTATAAATTTCGAAATTAAATTGAAATTAAATTGCAATTGCAATGTATAATAAATTTTGCGAGAAAAAACCTCCTTACTGGTATTAACTAATTTAATTAAATTAATTATTTCAATAAATAATTTTAAATTTATTTATTATGATAATATTATTTGATGATATTCTAATATGAGTTTCAATCAAATCAAACAATAAACAGTTTTTGATTATAGAGTTGAAATGTCATCAATTAGAAACATTTCGAGTTGGCTAAGCAAAGACACAAACCATAGAAATTTATAATTATTAAATTTTAATTCAATGACTAATTTAAATTTATGTATCAAAATATGTCACAACAAACAATACTGTTTTTAATTATGGAGTTGAAACGTCATCAATTAGAAACATTTCGAGTTGGCTAAGCAAAGACACAAACCATAGAAATTTATAATTAGTCAACTCTAATTCAATATATATGTATGAAAATATGTCACAGTTAGCAATTAGTCATTCATTACAACTAGATGCAGCTAGAATAATGAATTTAAATGAATAATAAAATTTTAGTGCAACTAAAATGAAAAATGTTTAAAAAAAAATTATTAAATTCAAAAGTTAATGAAGGTTAAAAAAAGATAGCATTTGTTTAGAAAATATTTTAGTTATTCATGGCTTCACAAAAACAAAACAATTCGCAATCGATATTAATAACAAATCCTAAACAAATTTTCTAATAGACCTAGAAAGTACAGGTTTGCATACCTAAATAATTATAGAAAAAAAAATATTTAAATTACTTATTCAAACTAGATTTTTATATTTCTCGTATTTATCAAATTTTTAAATTCTCTTAAATTTTTCAAATAAATTCCTTTATATCAAATTAAAAGTATCTACACATTTTTTTTTTTTTAAATATGACGTTATCATAATGTAATCAAATCAAAAAAAAATTAATAATATAAATACTAATAGATAAATATAACAAGTTAAATTATTTAAAAATCTAAAAGATAAAATAATTAATTTGAAGATATTGTTCGATTTGAAGATTTTATTCGAAAATTTTTATTAAGTATTATTATTTAAATATTTTGGTAATTTAATTTAGAATATTTAGAACCAGTTATTGAAATTAGATCAAAAAATTTTAAATAAAATTTATATTTTGTTTATTAAAAAAATTAAAATTCTTGAGAAAATCGTTATTTATTTTTGGGTATATTGAAATATCAAGGTTATAAAATTTTAATTTAAAAAAGGAAAAATATTTCAAATATTATTAAAAATACTTGATAATGAAATTATAGATACAATATTGACAAATAATTAATAATATTCAGCCATGTTCTGTAATCCACTCGGAATGGATTTGAAATGAAATTTCATTTTGATTGGAAATGAAATCTGGTTTACTAAATCACAATTAAAAATACGAGTGAATTGAATCTGACAAAAATTGAATGAATTCGGATTGAAGAACACAAAATTTCACGCTCATTCACAAAAATTGGATTACAGAACACACACGCTTTATATATATGGGGAATATATTCTAAAAAACAAAATTTTTTATTTTGAAGGAAGTTGTCAAAAAATTGCATAAATGAAAAACTATTAAATAAATTACCCAATGTCCTGAATTTATGTTTTATATATTTTTTTTATTGACATTTCTTTAATTTTATCTAATTAACATTACAATATATCTAAATATTCTACAATAACACTCATTAAATGATTTTAAGTTAGTGATGAGTTATATTTTATGCCGTGCACTACCCTCAGTACTACTAATCCTGTAAGAACATTATAGGTATTTTAGTAAGTAAAACTAAAAGACTACCCAGTCTTATGTACATTTGTATAGAAATAAAAAAATAAATAAACAATGAACAAACCTTCTTTTTAGGCTTTGTAAATGAAACCTCTTTAATTTTCGTAATTATTGGTTTGAACAGTTTTCATTCGAAATTTTATGAAAATATTTCTAACCTAAATAATTATTTTAAAATTATTGTTCCAATATAACTTCTTTGACTATGATTATATTTTCACGTCTCTTCTGATTCGATCATTTCTGATATATCACGATACATTTGACCGCAACATTTTGGATTGAAATATTACCAACTATTTACCAAAATATATTTGGATTGAAACATTTCCAATAATTCAAAGTAAATTGCACTAAAATTTGCATTTATATATTAATTTAGTGAATCCAAATTGATTGTTTTAATATGAAATTTAACCAACTAAATTACTTCTTTCTTTGGTTACTAGTATCTACATTTTCGTGTTAAATATTTAATATGTCATTTCAAGGCTTTACTTTTTTCTCAAATAATTTTTGCGCAAGTCATCAATCAAAATTTATTTTGTTTTTTAAAAGCTTATTTAAACTTCCAAAACCCAAAAAATATTTCAAATATTTTTTTTTTTCATTATAATTTAACAAAGTGAATTGAAAAGTAAATATCAAGAAAGTGATTTATTAGTTTTTGATAAATTTGTTTTTTTTCTATTTTGTATTTTTTTTTTTTTTGTAAATAGTTTTTCACTTTTATTCCAACAGTTTATTGACTTTTTTTTTTTTGGAAATAATTTCAAAAATCTTTTCCGGCATTATGACAATAACTTTGACAAACTTTTTTAAAATTAATTAATAGTCAATAAAATATAGTTAGGTATTCATTTTTTATTCATTCATTATTCAATCCTAATGTATAGTTTTTATTGAAATTGATTTAACTCATATCGAATCATATGTTAACATTTTATAACCTTTAACATTATAAATTTGATTTTCTTGTCATGTGGAAGATAATAAGAAAAATAGTTAGGATTAAAGAAGGTGATTTAGAGTTGTGATTAGCACATATTTATGTTACCAGATTGATAGATGAAACGATCAAAAATTGTTGAGTATAGTATTATATTCGATTATATATATTTAGGTTGATTTTTATAACTCACAGATATATTAATAACATATATGTATAAATAAATTATAAAATAAAACAAAGTAAAAATCAGGAATTGTATAAGTAAGTCTAACGCTACAAATACTTGCTGATGAGTTCAAGTAGTGTTGTGATGGACGAAACTCCTAAAACTTATTGTTATTATATTCGAAATTATACCTCTGAAATAAGGATTTATTTTACTTTATCTTCTTCACTATTTTTTTTTTTTATCTTATTTTGTAGATAATGATAGAAATATTGAATTTTACATTCATGAACTGAACGGGATTCAAACCTTGGGATTAGTATAGTCTGTATCTGCCAACAAACCCTTGTCACATCAAATTGTAGTTTTTATTGTAATTATTTTCAATTTTCAGATATAAAAAAAATAATTTTTGTATTTTAAACAATACAATCCCTTAAATAACAAATCATATACTCAAGACTGATTTAATTTTTTAATTTCATATAATGTAAGTGTAATTTGATACGAGGACCAAAATATTCTTTATTAAATGAATTTAATCGGTTATTATAGGTATATGAAATCATACATACATATTTTCAAATGTAATAATGGTATTACCCTTCAGTATAGAAATCTTCTACACCTTCCATCTATGCTATTCATGGCGTTGTGAAAAATAATAATGGTTTAAAAATAGCTGAGAAATATTTGAATTTTTATATATTTTCACACTAATGTACTAACTCCTAAAGGTCCTTTTCCGATATAACCGTAAAAATTTTCTAAAAATTAATATATTTCCATTAAAAATCTAATCAAATAGCATGTATATAATTCCGTTCTCCACCCCATTGTTCACATCCTCCTTTTTTTTTATTTCAAACAATACTAAAGATAGAAACCTAATGCTTAACGTTTTGTGAACCCATAGATACACGGAATACATTTAATGCTCTAAAGTTTGTTGTGTATAAAATTGCATTAATATTATTATTATTATTATTAATGTGAGTAAAATTTATTTAATTTAATATTATTTTACATCTCTTTGTTCAATTATTCACATTAATTATTACATAATTTTCGCTTTATTTAATTTGTTTTTATTTTTATTTACATATATAATTTTTTTTTTTCAATTTACAATGTACATTTTAATTTATACTAATGATAATCATTAATTAATTCATAAACATAAATTTTCTTAAAACAAAATATTTCAATTAGAAAAAAAAATTAATATAAAAAAAAAACATTTAAACGAAAATAATGAATAATAATGCAATTTAATATATTTAAATAGTAAAAAAAAATTAATTTAACAAATTAAAAAATTGACGAGTAAGAAATTAATCGGTATAAATGTCAAGAATTATTACTAAAATAATTAATTTAGAATAATTTAAAATCAATTAAATAACATAAGCAAGAAATAATAATTTTAATTTAGTTTTTTTTTTTCAATTATAAAATTTATAAAATCTTCTAATAATTAAAAATAATTAGAAAAAAGAGATGATATTAAAAAAAAAATTCAATTTTTATACATAGTAAATTTTTATTTTGAAAAATATTCAAATTAAATTACATCCGCGTTCGATTTGTGATTTCGAAATTCTTTAACAATTAGAAAAGGATTTGTTGATTATATTAAAAATAAAAACAAAATTTAAATTTAAATTTTACAAAAAAAAATGTTCTTTTTTTATTTCTTACTACTTTTTTAAATAGTTTTTTTTTATAGTTGATTTTCTGTTTTTTTTTTTTTTTGTGTTTCAGAATTTGCATAATTTTAGCATAAATTTTTTAAAAGAAATTTTTGGTTTTTTTCTATTTTTTTTTTTTTTTTGCTTCTAATTTGTATATTAACAAGTTAAACTTGTTAATTTTGCGCTTCTTTAAATTTTTCACAGTCATTGATCTATTATAGATTTTTTTTTGTTTCAACCTTTTTTCTTACTTTTTGTATTATTAGTATATACATTATTTATATTAGATCATTTTTATATTACTCTTTTATATTATTATTATCATTATTGTTTATTAATATTATTATCATTATATTTCTATTAATATTATCCTATTATTTTTTTAAATTTTAATTCAATAATTTTATTTAAATTTATATGATAGGTATAATTTTTATTTTAAGCTCCGGCTCATTTCAAAAGAAATATTAATGTCATCATTAAGTATTTCAAATCTTTTCTTAATTTTTTTTTTTATAATATAAAACAAAAAAAAATGCTGAAAATATTAATATAACAAAAGAGTTTAAAGCTAATTTCATTTTCCAAAGACAAATTACCGATAGTTAAATATAAAAAATATATGACTCACATTCACAATGAAGAAAGCTATTAGAATTGTAGTATTTTATAATAAAAATAAGTTTGATAAAACCTGTATAAATTTCTAATCTATTTTCCATAAGAAAATGATTAGATATACAGTTATTTGCTTTTCACTGTATATTTCTGCTAACTCACCCTATCTTATGTAAATAAAGTGATATTGAAATAATATAACGTTAGTAATTCAAAAAGTCCAATTAATTTTTAATTTGCAAATATCTCTCAATATTTCGGAAGCACTTTATTTCCTTTATTAGGGCTTGCAGTCGCCCAAATTCGACTTTTAATTGCTAAATTTAATATCGCAT
Source organism: Argyra leucocephala (assembly GCA_963942445.1). NCBI lineage: Eukaryota > Metazoa > Arthropoda > Insecta > Diptera > Dolichopodidae > Argyra > Argyra leucocephala. Next base: position 162,491,040 of record OZ012678.1, read on the forward strand.
TAAAAACATATCTGATTATCATAAATAAATATAAGTTTTCATGCAGATTATTTTGCAGATAATTTGATAAGCATATACATATAACAGTTAAATTAATCAAAACAATAAAAACAATTATTGTCATTATATTATGTATTTAGTGGTCAAAATTCAAAATATTAACCCATTACAAAAGTATTGTACGAATAAAGTTAGAACCTATATTAGCAAAAATTTTAACAAATTGTAGATATATACCAAATCGTTTTTTAATTTATTTAAAATCATAAATCCGGAAAATTAATGACATCAAATTGACTATATTTATATTATATATATATATCAATGACATAATTATATAAACTAATTTATATATTACATAATCGCTTAAAATTAATAGTAAATTTTACGTGATCTGCAATTCAATGAAATTTAAAGTAAGTCAATTGAATTTTAATTTTTTTTTTAGAATTACGCAGATACATTGATGAAGACAACATAATGTTATTGTCGAAATATTTAGTATTTACAAAATTAAAAAAAAAAAAAAACATTATTAGTAAAATATTTTCATTCTACATTATTTATTGTCATAATATTTTTGTTTTCGTAACATCGCTCTATCTCTCTCTAAATATTTCGATTATTTTGAATTTTTCATTTTTAACTATTTAAAAAAACATAGTAATACATATTTTTTGATTATTGATTTTCTTCATCGTATTTTACATTTTTATGTATGTTTCCTTAATATTTTACAGTGTCTCTTAAAGCGACTAGTACCAAATCCTATTGAAATTTGAAGCTCTACCTTGTGTTCATATTTTTTCTGGTGGTCAATGATTACACTTTATATGGCTTTGAATTCCAGTTTGGCATTATTTGGCATTTGTTTTCCGCCCTATGCCCCACGTGATTATTATTATTTCTATAACCATTCTATTTACTTAATTTTTATAACATTTTCAGTATGTACCTTAATGAGTATACAATGTGTTTATAGAAGTTCCATTTCAAGATTTTCACTTATCTTTAGAATAAAAAAATAAAATCACTTTATTGTAAATTATAAGACCATATGCTAGGGTCATGAATAAAATAAAAATATATAAAAAATTATTATTTGATAAAATTCTTTTGTATCTTAAATTTCAATTTTGCAAATCTTTTAATGGTTTTCTAATCCTAACTTGATTTTAGCTAGTAGTTCTAGTAATTTAACTTGTATGCGATAGTTCACAATATTATCGAACTAAAGCTAGTTTTATTTTTAATTTCTGGTTTAATCTAGTTAATTCTTATATTTTTATTAAACATTAATTGTTTTAAATTAATATCAATTAATTTAAAAATCAATTAAATTGAAATAATTTTAATAATATTAAAATTAATTTATTAATATTTAATTTCAACTAGCTAATTAACCAAAAATTTGATTTTTAAATCTTGAATTTTGTATTCTCAATCACAAAAACAAAATAAAAAAATTAAATTCTTAATTTAATGATAAATTATCAAATTTAAGTATGAAGAATAAAAAACGAATTTAATTATTGATTGCAATGACATTTATTAGTTCTTAATAATATAATTCATTTTTTTTTATTATTTTTCTCTTCATTTTTTATTGTTATTATTGTTGTTATTATTCTTGTTAAGTTTTCAAAAATGCCAATAGCTAAAAAGTCATTAAGACAATTTATTACCTGTCAATATTTTTAATTTGTCATTTCTTTAAATGTTGATGTTTTGTTGTTGTTGTTTTTGTTTTTGTTTATATTCAAAAATTATCTTCAGTTAGAGAAGATACACATGTTTCTTGCAAATATTAATAAGTTCATGTGTTTTTTATTTTTATGTTTTTTTTTTTAGTTTTATTTTCCTATTAAATGGTATTATTTTGATAAATGAAGGCGATTTAACTAACTCCTACTTATTAATCAAAAAAAAAAAAAAACAAAGCTTCTGTTTTATTTGTAATAATTTGTAATTATTAGAGGTAATATAGAAAATATTGAAATTATTTATTCTACTATAACCAAAGCAATATATATGTATATATATAAATGTCGAAGATTGGGACAGGTGTTGATTTACCAATTTATTTATATAAAATGATGTTAACAAAATATGTACTGTTGTTGCAATTTTATTCAAAATACAAAAAAAAATTAAAAACACAGTTTATTAGCTGTTTATTGGAAGTTCATTTTTTTTATGATTTTTTATTAATCATAAATATTTTAATTTTTTTTTCTCTTGATTAATATTAATAAAAAAAAGTTATATTTTTAACGGGTACAGTTTTGATGAGCAAACTCAGTTATATAATATTTATGACGTTATTATAATATTTAAAAGTGACTTCAGTTGGTGGTATTGGCTTGGTATATATTGGCATTATAAATCTACATATTTTGTGTGATAAACTTAACACCCCTATTACATATCAATATTTTCATCAATATATTGTCAATATTTGTCAATATATTGTGAAATATTCTATTTTCATGTAACATATTTAATGTCAAAATCAGCTGAGTTAAAAAAATGATTTTATTGGGAATGTTCAGATAATGTTACAAAATGTTAATTTGTAATGTAGTTTTAAAAATATCAATTTCTACATAAAATTTAATATTTATAGCAAATACATATTAAATTTTACAAATACATTATGCATTAAACAATTGATGTATTATTAAAATGTTTTTACTTTCAAAATTCAATTTGAATTAAAGTCAAAAACATATTTTGTCTATAAATTATATTTTTAATGTCATTAATATATATTTTGAAATTATTAATATATTAATCAGAACACTTCCACAATATCAAAATGTCAAACAATGAATACAAAAATTGATGTGTCTATCTAATAGCAAAAATCTTAAATTGGATTATTTTTCAAAAAATATTTCATAGCTGAAAATATGAATAGATAGAAACACATGCACATCATTATCTCATCTATTTGATATATTATGTACTTCTATTTTCCTAATATAATTTTCAATAATACATTTAGTCTTCAGGTTTATATTTAGGTTGAAAGACTAATAGAATCGAAAATTTAACAATTAAATTACATATTATGTATATAGTTAAGTACATTCATACTAGCTATTCAAGTCAAATTCTCTTCGCAGTTAATTAGAGTCCTATTATTTTGACTTTAACAACATAAAAATAAATTCATAAAAACCCAATTTTTCAAATTAAATTTACATGTTACTGTTATAGTATTTATGTTGTCAAACCCAATCAAAATAACCAATTTGATAAAATTATCCGAGGTACACATTATAGTCATCCGCACTGTCATACCACATCATAATAATACATTACAAACAAACATAAATAAAATTCATATAAAATTACTGGTTTTATTTTAATATAATGCAAATATTTATGACTTATGGGTGTCCATATACATAAATTTAAATTCTTTATATACAATATTTAAATAATATTTATTAATTCTAAATTTGTATATAAATTATATTTAATAAAAAAAAATATTTATTAGAATCTTGTATTTTATGTATTTTCAAAATGTTGCAAAAATTTGACATTTTTTATTAATACCTATCAAATTTCACTAAATTTTCTGGTGATCACTACATTGCAATAAAATTCCCATTAAGAATATTAACAAAAAACATTTTTTTAAGAAACAAAAAAATATTTAAACATTTTATTTTAATAAATTATTTTTTATGGTTATTTTTTTAAAGTGTCAAATTAAATGTACGGTATTTACCATAAAAACAAAAAAAAAAAAAAAAAAATTAGAACCAAACAGCATGGTATACACTAATCGTTTTGGTGGTCATTTACTTCTGAAATTAACTAAAGAAAAAAAACCATATAAAGCCATGTAAAAATCTCATTTGAAATAGACTTGAGCAATGACTTCTATTTATTTTTAACTAACATGCCTAATTTTTGTAATTAAACAATTAATTAATAATAATTTTTTTAGTTTTTAGAATGTTAATAATTTTACATATGAAAAATTAAATTTTTTAGATGAAACCATGACATGTCAATTTTAAAAATATTTTTTACTTTTTTTCATTTTTATTCTTTATTTATTATAGAATATAAAGTAATAAAGTAATTAATAATTTAATTTTAAAGTCACGTGCTTAATTAATTGACAATAAATATGAGTCTTTTTTTTTAAATAATTAAAAAAAATGTAAAAATTAAATAGTTAGTAGGTACCTACCTATTTTACATAAATAATAAAAAAAGAATATTAAAAAAAATTTAATTGTAGTACTCTAGTGGTATATGGAAGAGGTTTTAGAAGTCCGGATATAAATTTATTAAATTGACAATATGTATAATTGTAAAAAATATATATTCTAGACATAATACATTTAGGTACTGACATATTGATATCGTATTATATACATGTTATAAATATAGTACAGTTTTCAGATTATGCAATTCGAAGTTTAGTATACAGAAAGGGATTGTTTTATAAATTAAATTAGAAAAATTACAACATTAAAGTAAATATAGCCTAGATAAATGGGTATGCTATTAATATTAACTTTATTTCATATTATTATGATTGTACAAAATCAATTAAAAAAATTTATATGTATTATGTAAGTCAATTTAGTATATGGAATAATTTTTACTTTAATCTCTCTTATTTTATTAAAACTGGTCTCATTAACAATTAATTTGACACTAGTTTGTTAATCAGTTCAATTAATCTAAACAGTTTAATTACATTCATTGAATCCATTCTTCAAATCCTTTGGTTCGATATTGGACATGTTAGATATGTTTTTCCAAAATTTTGTATTCAATTAAATTAAATTAATCGTACATTGCGTATTATTTCTATAAATAATGTTCTGATGAACATTGTGACTAAATTTGATAAATTTATTTAACCATTATTGTTTTCAATTTTTGCATACATTACGACTTAATTATAATATGTAGTTTGTTAATTAACTTGATTCAGTTCAAAATTGTGATTTTTATTTTATTTTTTCAAATTTATTATTATGTAAGAATTATAATGTGTATATATAACTTTTTTGGATTCAAATCTAGATACATAAAATAATCAATTAATACTTACTCTATTTACTCTATCTATTCTATTTATTACATTCATAATCATATTTTTTTCTTATATAATCAATGTGATGAATCTATTCTAATGATTGGATTGTAAATATGTATATAATTAGATACACTGAGCAAACTAAGTGTATAAAACGTATGAAACGTATCTATATTACATTTACATTCAAAAATTCAGTAATTATTAATAAAATATAATTAATTATAGTTTTTGAAGGTTTAAAAATTCTAATTTTTTTTTTTTTTATTTTATAGTTTCTCTCAATTCTTAATTCTTTAAGTTCCCATAAATTTTAAAAGTATATTGTTTTATTTTAGTAGTTTTCTTATGTTTTTTTTGTTTTATTTGTAAATAATAAAATTATGCCCACATTTATTAAATTATTATAATTTTTTTAATTTATCTTACATTATCTATTTATATATATATATATATATATATATATATTTTTTTTTTCTTTTATTTTAATTATATTTTTCGGAAATGTTTCATAACCTTGCGTTGTCTTCTTTTTAGTAATTTTTTATTGTAAGTAAAATTCTTTTTAGTCAATGAATTTTTTGTAACACTTAAAAAACATTTTTTTGTTTTTTTTTTTTTTTGTTTTTAATATTCTATTCTTACTTTACAATACCTAATAGAAAATAATATAATTAATTATGTAAAATGAAATATCTCATTTTAATGGTCTGCATTATTTAGATAAAAATAATAGATGTCATAATTTACGTATAATTTTATTATTTTATATTTTTAAAATTAATGTTAACAAAGCACAATCGTTTGATCTAAAATGTACTAAACTGATGGGGTGACATTGGTGACAAGAAGCAACAATGATTAGACATTGGTACATTTCGATTAACTTATTCAGATCATCTCAGTGATATCAGTACTACATTTGTATAGTACTGATCTTATTACAATAATGGTAATCGGGTCACAATCTATTTTGACATTTCAATGTTTAATTTTTTTATAGATACTTCAATTCTATTTCGATTTGACATATTATAAATAAATTTTATTCACTTTCATGATCAAAAATTCAAAATGAAAAAAAAAAATTTGCCTGTTATTGTATATGCCAAGTCTCTGTGTAAAAGCATTTCAAACTCCATTGTCTTAAAAAATATTTTTTATTGAATTAACACAACAAACCATGTTTAGTTCTGATTTATCATTACCTTCAATTTCTGTCGATCAAAAGATTACCTGCTTTTTTCATTTAATTTTGATCATCAATTTATATAGAGTAAAGCTATGGTGTTTAATTTTGAAATAAGTTCAGTTACCCATCTTACGTCACATATTGTTGTTGAGAACTATTATAATGATTTACATAATACCATGCATTCTATATAACATTTTAACTTAACATTTCTACTATAAGAAAATTTTAAAAGATGTTAAATTTTATGAAATTATTTGTTAACTAAATATTAACAATTAATTTTTGTCTTTAAATAGATATTAAAAATAAAAATAATAAATAATAATAACAGAAATTTGATAGTTTTAAAAAAATTAAATTTTATTTGCGTAAATTTTTTTACTAAAATACATTTTTTGATCCTTAAGATATGATAAAAATAAATACACAGCACACTGAACTTATTGCCAAACAGTTGTATTAATACCAGTGATGTCGTTTAATTTCAATTGGAGTATTTAAACATATAATAATATATATCCAGATATACAAAAAAAAATATAGTTATTACTACTGACATACATGTAATATCATGTAATATTCTAATAATCTCCATATCATAATATCAAAAGTCAGTCATACTTGACACAAACGTATAGCATTCATATTTCATATTATGACAAGCATAATGGAAGATAACAATTTGGAACAAAAACAAAAATATGTTTTTTAAATTGTATTTAAAATTTGTCTCAAAATAAAATATCAAAAGTAGTATGACAGAGGCAAACGTATATAGTATTCATATTTGATATTATTATAACAAGGATAATGGAAGATAAAAATTTTACGCAAAAATATAATATGATTTTGAAATTGTATTTAAAATTTGCCTCAAAATAAATATGTCAAATATGACAGGTTTTTATGTATAGTAAAATATGACAGACGATGAATAACATTGCCAACATTGATTCGTAATAGTATGGCCTTGTTCGTAATATCAATACTATACGTTTATATTCCAATAATAGTTATTAATATCAAATATTATGTGACATACATGTAGTGATATCAGCAATATTACAATATCGATATTACATGTATATCAGTAGTTTAATATATCAATGGGGGAACTAAATTTTATTATGATCAGGATACAATATTAAAATAATTTTTGCAAACTCATTTGTGGAGCATCATAGGGTAGAAATATATTATTTATTGATAATTTGAAGTAAAAAAATTAATATTCAAGTATTTTTTATTACATCCAATAATTTTTATAATTAAAATATCACAAAATGTATAATTGAAATACAAAATGTAAACAGTTTCTGAATGTCAAATACAATATATACAAAATTTTATGTTTCAATAAAGGACTATGACAAATTAACCGTCTAAACCCTTACTAAGCGATGTTATTTATCTATATAAAAGTGCTAGATTAGTCACATATAGGTAAATGAATGCTTACAAGCCATAACGATAATAGTCATATGATATATGGCTATATGATAACAAAATCATAACCAATCACAACCTTAACTATAATTGTCATTATTGTCATTGTTAGGGGTAAACATATTATGTAAAAGTTTTTACGTTCTTAGTTTTTAGTGATCCACTTTTGGAAGTATAAAACAGACTTGGATAGAAAAATCGAAAAATATCATATTTACATACTACGTTCACCCTATCCTCCACCTAGGCTATAATTACTTCAACTAAGATGAAAAGATAAAAAAATTTCATTTTTAAAATATTAAACGGCAACACTAGTTGTAAATGTTGTACTTGATTTTTTTTTTATTTTTCTTTTTTCATATAAATAATGTTGCTAAATTTTAGTAGCAACACATTTCATTTCTGTATCTAAAGTAATAAATCTAACAAAAAAAAAAGTTATTTTTTTTTTTTTTTATTATTAATTAATTACCAATTTTAAAAATTTCGAATTAATTAAATGAATACCGTAAATGTTTTCATTAAAAAGTAGTAAAGAATTTCAATAAAAGTTATGAAATTTGAATATTTATTTATTTTTTTATTTTTTCCATGAATGAAAATGATAATCACCTTTCAGGTGTTAAAACTTTTGATTTTTTTTTTTTTTGTTTTTTTTTAAATTGAGTTTTAGAAAAAAAATATTTTCTTTAAAATCATCAGATTGTATTAATTTTAAGTAATTTTCTTTAAATATATGTTTTCCTTGCAATTTTAAAGGAATAAAATTATTTTACAACAACAATTTATTTATTAGGAATTATAAATTAAATTTTTTTTTCTTTTTAACAAAATATGATGTTAAACAGTTAACCGCATATTTCACGCAATACCAGTTTCTTGTCTTTATTTGTAATTTGATATTTGATTTGGATTAATATTTACTGATCATTTTTACGAGACGACAAGTCAATTATAAATTTATAAAAATGTTTAAAAAATATTTCAACACTTCAAAATTTAAAAAACAAAAATAATAACACAAAAATGAATATTAAAATATTATTTATGATATATAGAAGTAAAAATATTATAATTAAAAAAAAATTATTCAAAAAATAGTAGTTAATTTTTTTTTTTGTTTTTTATTTTGAAGTGTTTGGCAATAAAGAATTATTCCTGATTTAATAAAATTATAATTTTTTTAATAGTAAAATTTATAATGACGTTTAGTGAAAAAAAGCTAAAACAAGTTTCGTGAGAACTTTTCCCTTTTCTTTTTTTTTTAATGAACAAGGTTAAAAATTTTAAATAAAAATTAGCATTATTGATTGAAATTAAATTGGTTTTTTAGATTAATATTTTAGTTAATTAGAAATGGTTAATACTAAAATAAAATAATTATTAGATTTAAATTAGTATGTAGGTGACAAAATCTAAAATAAATGCCTGAATTTTAGCGCTTTATGGTCCATTTCAAATGTCTCCCGAATAAGACGATGATAATGGTTATTTTCATAAATGCAAATCTGAAGCCAATCTGCATATTCTAACATTATGAAAACACTTGTCAGATTTTCTGAATGCTGTTACATATCTAAATGGAAACGTATAATAGAATAAAGAAACTGTAAAATATAAACAAAATCATTATTCTTCAATCAAAAGAAAAAAACCCAAACCCAAACCCAAAAATTAAAAATGTTAATATTAAACTCTCCGATTAAATTATTGCACCTTAGATAATTTAAAAAAAAATATTTTCACACCATTACTTTTCTATCTCATAATTCATCATAACTAATCAATAATTATTATTTCAAATATAATAAATAAATAAAATATTTAATATTCACAATCAAATAAGACAATGAGCTCAATATTAAGAATTTACAATACAAACAAATAAATTAAAAAAAAAAAAAAGTCGAATTATCAATTCAATAAATAAATTATAAAAATATAATTTGCCAAAAATATAAATTATATGACAGCATCATAATAAAAATTCCTCCAAAATTTAAATGTTTTTTTGTTTTTATTTTTATTTTTCTAAATACATACAATTAAAATACCACAAAAAATTATGATATGATTGCGATCAATGATTCTGGCTTCATTGTGTATTATATTGTGACATTAATAAACCAACAACAACAACTACTTATTATTTATTACAGACATTTTTTTAATAGATTAAAAGTGAAAAATTTGACATTCATTGATTTAAAAAAAAAATCATAAATTTTTGCAAAAATATTTGTATTTTGTTAATGTCAATGTCATTACAAATAATTTTTAACAGTTAGAAAAAGTAAAAAAAAAACAAAATGTATTTTATATAATAACGTTAATATTTAAATTTATTTTTACTCTATACTATTTATTTATTGAAATTAGAGGGAACATTGTTTTAATTATTATTAATTTACGCTTGTTGAACTTCCTCAAGCTACTAATTTGATCATAGAATTGAATTAAAATCTGAGATCATATCTTAGCTCAAATAACTATCTCAATTTTGCAGGTTAATTATAAGTTTTTACTAAGGAATCCATTAAAGGATTTATTATTGAAGTCCTTCAACAATAAATAGATTACCAGAACTGTCATTTTTAATAGGTATTCTGACCATTTCTACTTACTCCTACTTAGATTATATGTTATTTCAAGAGGGAATATGTCACTTACATCACCGTAGCCGCAAATGAGCTTTTTGTGATTACCCGTGTTTGTTAGTGCTAATTCATAGTCTTTAAGGATACCTGACTTTGTGATCACAATCAGGATATTCTTCAAATAGTATTCTGGATAGCTCCCATTGTCCAAGGAACGCTTTCCCAAATGTCAAAGTCTGCTACTAGCCCTGTCCTGACTTGTGTAACTTAAAATAAAACATATGCAAAATCTTTAATGTTTGCATACAGATTTTAATATTGATTCATACTAATAAAAGTATTTTAACAATTGATATTGAAGAATATATGATTATTAATTTGTTATTAATAAATGTATTATACTGATACACATTAATTTATTGATATACATTGATATACATTAAAAATACATTATACAATAAATATGAAAAACATATTGATTATATACATTAATTTATTGATATACATACTGATATACATTGATATACATATACTACCCTATTTACCATATTCAGGGCGCAATGATAGTAATATTTTTTTTTATAACGTTATGCCTATTACGTACTATATTCGGGTCGAATTGTCTTTTGCATATGTTTTATCTCTGCGGAGGTTCTTCCTCCCCGTTAGAAGTTGTACTTGGTCTGTCCAACGTTTGGAGATCGACTCCTTGTTTTTCTTTCGTAGCTTCTATATTCAATTATCAACTTTTCCACTTTTTTCGACCACCTATCGACCACTATATGCCCAAAATATGTCAGATCGAACTGGATAATTTTCTAATAATTGAGCTAATTTTCTAATTTTCTAGCTTTTCTCTAATTTTCTGTAGGAGTGAGTATATTCAAATAATTTAAAATAAAAATATTCGTACAATGTTGAACTCAAGAAACTTTAATTATTCTTCCATACACCCATAACATCTTACAAATGAAGAACTAAGCCAAAATAGTGTAATAGCATAAACTAACTTATAGATGTTTAAATTGACTACATTAGAAATTTAAAATTTTAATTTCTTTAGTCACATCCCGAATAAAAATACAGCTCTCAGATCTCAAATAAATCATTACAATGGATCATTCCATTCATACTATAAAATCACAAAATCTAATTTAAATATGAATTAGAAATTATTCTTCTATTCTTATTACCATTTTATTACCAATTTCTCTATATTATTCATTTATTTTTTTTTTTTTTAACTCTTAAAACCACATCCCAATCAAATTTAATATTTTCGCGTGGGAGATTATCTAAATTCAAAATGAACTCCTTCTCTACATCAATAAAAAATAAATTATCATGTTAATAAGTAATAAAATCATTTCACCAATATTACAATGTCAACTTGAAAATTTACTGTTGATCTGGTATCATACATATATAAAATAAATATAATATAGGTATACATTTTCTTACCTAGGCAGACATAATAACACCTTTTATTAAATCGACGACTGTCTGTTGACAAAAAAACAAAAAAAAAAAAACACAAAAATTCAAGGTGAATATCAAAAAAAAAAAACAAAATCAACAACAAAAATGTATAAAACAAAAACAACAATAAAGACGTCATTAAAATAGATTTGCAAAAAATAAAAAAAAAAAATTAACAATAATAAAAAGAAACTGGACAAATAAATTGTTTTTTTTTTTTTTTTTTGTGATTTGATTTCATCTTTTATTGCATAATAATACCCTGTTATTAGAATATTAAATAGATGGTATTAAACGGTAATAAAAATTAAAACAAAAATAAAACTAGCAAATAAATTTAAAAATTAAATTTATTTTTTAAGAAATTTAACAAAAAAAAACAAAAATAAAAACAAATTGTTTTTTTTTTTAGTTCCGTTTCATTTTGTTTCATTAGGTTAGACTTCTATATTAGATTAATCATACATTTGAAAATCCTTGTTTAATTATGGATAACATAGAATGCAGAGATCGAACAGGAAGATAATATGAAATATCCTCTGGCAATAATTTTTCTGATTATTCTACAATAGTTGACTTATATTGTCCTTGATGAACGCTATTATTTCGTTAATATTAATTTCAGAATTAGGCGATATTCGTTACCTTAGAATCACGACGTTCTAACTGACATTTTCTTGGAAAATGAGACATATATGCATTTTCACTAATTCACGGATGATCTTTTCAATGAAAATAATTACAAAGTTGTATCTTAAATCGTTTCGGAGATTTCAAAATTACCTAGCCGTATATGCGTACAAAAGTGTAATAATTTGGAAAAACAAAGTTGTATCTTATCTACAAAATTTTTACAGTTACAACCTTGTATATTTATATTTTAAATCATTTTGCAAATACGACTTTGTTCTACAAGTGTTTAAAGTCTTTAGAATCATAAATAATATAGGACCCGCTAACATCACCACAGTTCAAAGACATGGTCATTTAACACAAAATATTAGAATACGATATTATAACATATTAGAATATTAGATACGATATTATTAAAGCTAACTGGTCAGTACAAATAGCTCAAAGAATTTCAATTTCGGGATCAAGGTTGTATAATACTCTACCCATGAGAATAAATAACTTACGTAATATTAATACCTTTAAAAAAGAATTGAAAGAATGTTCAATGTCGCCTGATTATTTGTTGAAAATTATTATAAGATAAAACTGAATTGCATAATCTTTACCTAATAAGCATTTTTGATCAACATTGTAATTTACTTTTTTGTATTTTCATATGCTTTTTTATATGTGAGTCTACAACGATTGTACTATATTGTCTTTATTTGTCATTTTCTATATATTAGAATAAGATCTAGATAAATTACTGCCATAACAGAATTGTTAAAAAATAAGATAAATAAACCATATACACTGTTCATATTATGTACTTACAAGATACACTCATCATCACATTTTTTTTTTTTAATTTATTGTGATCCTATAATATTGTTCGTCATTTCAATCAACTCATATAGAATAATTAAATTACTAAAGTATAGAACTGAATTGAAATTTTGTAATTATAAATATTAAATTTATTTATAAATTATCACTGTATCATAAATTTTATTACAAATTTATGAATATTATTGTCATAAGTATAACCAGTATAACCTACCTAGTTCCGTTTTAAATATTAAATATTTCAAAAGAAAAAAATACATTATTGAAATAATGTAGCGGGGGCTGTGATGATGATGATATAATTGATTCATATCGAATAATTAATTAAATATCTCATGAAATTAAATAAACACCTGATGACTGTGTATATCCATTTATTAAGATTTTTTATTAATGAAATTTTTCTCATATGATTAAAATCGATTTCTGAGTAAAATTTTCATTTTTTTTTTAATTATTACGCAAAAAAACAAAAATAAATAAAAACCAAAAAAATTTTGTTTTACTTTGTATCATAATAAATATTACGTATATTATTGGGAATTTATTTATATTTATTAAAACCCTATTCAAGAATCGCATTTTTTTTTTTAATAAATTTATATAATAATTATTATATATGGAAATTGTTTTTGTTTTTCTGAGTTTCTGTGTTCCCCAATGTTTTAATATTTATTTGAATGGTATATATATATAGTATAAACCTATTTAATAACGATGGTTAATTTTTATTAATGAATATATCCGAAAAAAAATTATTGACATGTCTATATTATAATATTAATGAATATAATATATATATATATATAAATGGAAATAAATTATTTGTATTGAAACGGTAAATATTAAATGAACATGAATATTTAATTAAGTTTAAAATAAATAAATTTAGAAAATTCAATAACAATGGAAAATAATTAATAACATTTTTTGTTTTTCCCCTTTTTTCATTTTTGTTTTTTTTTTTTTCTTTATTTTGTCTATCTATATATGTTATACTTATTAATATCAAAAACTTCCGGTTTCACAAAAACAAAATAAATTTCTTTTTTTATTTTTTAAATTCATATTTTTCAAATAAATTTTCTAATACAATAATTTATTTTTTTTTTTTATTATAGACTGATAAATGTTATGCACCAGAAGTATGCTGTAAAATTCCAGATTCAACCATTCTAACTGATGAAGGTTATGTTGTTCGTACCCCAGAAAAACCATTCCCACAACCATCCCCACAACCAAGACCAACACCATCCAGACCAATTCCACAACAACCCACACAACCCAGACAACCAATTCCAAGACCACAACCAACACAACCTAGACCAATCCCACAACAACCCACACAACCAAGACAACCAATTCCAAGACCACAACCAACACAACCAAGACCAATTCCACAACAACCAACACAACCAAGACAACCAACACAACCAAGACCACAACCACAACCAACACAACCAAGACCACAACCACAACAGCCAAGACAACCAATTCCAAGACCACAACCAGATAGAGGTTATTTACCACCAAATCAACCACCACGTCAACCAGCAACACAACCACCACGTCAACCACCAAGCAGACCAACAAATGCTTATATTCCACCCAGAGAAACTGGTGAAGATATTCTTTCATTGCCAATTTTACCATCAAGAAAACCAGGACAAGTTCCACGTCCAGTTATAAGCAATGATTTACCAGAAAGTCAATTACCAACAAAATGTGCTGCTGCTTTGAATTGGTAAAAACAAAAAACAAATTTTTTTTAATTATTGTTTATTATTTTTAAATATTTTTTTTCTTGCTTTGTTTTTTTTTTTTTTTTAAATAAATAAATACAGTACACGGTCAGAATATTGTTCAGCTACAGGTGTTATATCAGAATCTCCAGTTGTTTTAAGTCAAGATCAAGAAATCTATCGCGTACCCATGACATCATGCTATAATCCTGAAGAAGGATTCAATGGAGTATGTTGTCGTGATCCAAACTATACAGATCCATGGCCAGCAAGCCAATTGGGACAATATAAAGCTGAATTATTTGGTGATACCGGAGCCTATAAACCAAGTGATAATACCATCAGACAACAACGTCGTGCAAATAATCAAGCTCAATTACCAGCAGCAATAAATCAACAAACAAGACGACAAATAACAAATAATCGTGTTGCCAGATGTGCTAGCAGAAATTTTGTAAGTTGTTAAATTTAATATTTATAAAAACATAAAGATAATAAGAATTAAAAGAGAAGAAAAAAAAAAAATTTAAAATTAAAAAATTGAAATTTTTTTTTGCAAAAAATTAAATATAAAAACTTTTTTTATGTATGTTAATATTAAATATATATATTTATATATATTTATATATAAATTTAAAAAATAATATAAAATTATTTAAATGTAAATTTAAATAAATATTAATTTTTTTTAAAAAAACTAAAAATCATGAATTTTCTTTTTATACTCATCATATTTAGATTTACAATTTTTCCACACTCAAAATACATATACATAGTATATATATACACATTATATATATACAAAATTGGTGAAACTTTTAGTAGAAAAAAAAAATAAAAAAAAAATAAAAAGCTGAACCGTAGTTTCATAAAAATAATTTAAAATTTCTGGTCGATAGATGGTATTTGCATTAGAGTTCATACTTTACATTTAGCATAAAATATCATGTATTGACCCCCAATTACTGTATAAATTTGACAGTTTAAACAAATATAATTTGTATTTTTTGTTTTGTTTTTTTTTATATAGTTGTGGGTCCGGTTCGCTTTATAAAAGTTTTTCCAAATGATATAATTAAAAATTTTTAATTAAAATGCTATCAACAAAACATTATTAAGACTAATCCACCATTTTGTAGTAATTTGTTTAGTAGAAAAAAAAATTATTGGCCAACTGGGATTTTTATTTTTTTTTTCAAGGGAAATTTTTCGTTCTGACCAAAAAACTTTTTTGTTGTTTTTTTTTTTTTTTTTTTTTTGTTCTGTTGCTGTATTTTTTATTCTTTTTTTACAGGGTGTTTTGTTATTTATATTGAGATAACATTTTTTATTTAGATCTAAGACAAAACAAAAAAAAAAAAAAACAGTAAATAAATAACAAAGTAAATAACCAAATATTATATAATATACATAATATTCATTTATATAATATGTATTTAGTAAATTATTTAATTTTTGTTATTATTTGTATGTGTGCGTGTAATGGTATGGTTTTTCTTTTTAAATTTACATAATATGTATATGTGTACATTTAATTAATATTCTTTTTTTATGCTTCTATTATGTATTTCAGGAACTGGAAAAATTTTTTTTTAATAGCAAAACAAACAAAAAAAAAAAAAACAAAAGAAAAACAAAATCTAATAAAAATTTTATTGGGTTTTTTTTATTTTATTTTTAATCTTATTATGCAATTCTTGTAGTTTTGTTATTATAATATTTAACCACAAAAATTAAACCAAACATAACACAATTGATGGGAACAAAAAGAAAAAAAAATTTAAATAAAAAAAAAAACAAAAACGTGAAAACACTGATCAAATTTAGAATTTATTTTAAAGTAATTATAATAAGAAAAAATAAATTTTATTTTAAAATATCTCTTGGTTCGGTTGGTACAGTGGTGGTAAGCACACTCTCAATTAAAACTGTGTTATGAGTAAATTAGACATCTGGTAAATAAATATAAAAATAAAAACTCGATTTTAACCTAAAAATATAAAAGAATTTAGAAATTCGATTTATTTTGAATCAAATTTGAAATTTCTATACTTTATTTTATTGAGTTTTTGCCATTATCAATACAATTCAATACAAATTGCAATATTATCAATACAACTGCAATTTGAATGGCGAAAAAAAATTCAAAATTTATTTGGTTAATATGTTAACAAAGACCTTATAGGTCCGAGCTGATCAAAATAGCTCCCCTCATGTAAATTCAACAATATATAAATTTAAATTACTCTCATTAGTAATGAAAAAGAAAATTTAAATCACTACAAAAGGTTAAACTCTTATGTACAGATTTTGAGCTGTGCTGTGACTATAAATTTAGTTAGCAACATTTACTTTCTTTCTTCTTTCAAACATTATATACAATTTATATCCAAAACGTTTGACTTTGTTAGCGCCCTTTTGTCAATAACTTTAATTGCTCTTTTGAGAGCTAATTTTTACCCTGAGAACACTCTTTTGAGAGAGAGAGCTATTTTTGTACAAAAAATAGATAATATTTTTTTAATTTGTTCTCAATTCGAATTCTAAATCGAATTTCTAAATGTTTTAAAACTATCTATATTATCTTAATCATTTCAAGCAGTTCTACTTAACCGATTAATTATACTATTAAATTTTTGTAACGTAACGTTTTTATAAAAAAAATTCACCAACACCACTACAATGACAAAATAATACCATTTTTATTAATTTGATAATTATTTTCCTTTTATTTTTTTAATAATTTATTTATTAACATTTTTTTTAATTTTTCTTTATGTATTTTTGTTGTTGTAATTAATATTTCAAATTTTGAATTATTTTAATTTTTTTAGTAGTTTTAATAATAAAACTGAGCAATAAAAATAAAAAAACGGTGTGTTAAAAATGAAAAATTGTAAATTTCATATATATAAAAACAAAAGCAAATTAATATTAAATTTAGAAAATATTTTCTTGTTTTCTTTTCTCTTCTTTTATTTTAATTCCAGAATTCGGTATTACAAGGAGACAGTCCAATTGATGCAGGTAAATATTTGAATTAACATATTTTATTTAGAACCGTACCTGCTCAGTTTTGACAGGTACGTAAGTACTTTGATATGATTAGAAAATACGGTACCAAATACTTTTGACAGGATAGTAAGCGCGGTTGAGCTGAGCTAAATTGTGCTCGAGCATTAATTCATTTTTTGTTCAGCTAAACATTACATTGACATGTGAAAAATAGTACCATCCGGAAGAAAATACACCCTGTATAGAATTTAAGAATGAAATTGTTCTCCGAGAATAATTGTTTATTATGAATAAATTCTTAAGTATATATCATTAATAGCTTTAGAATCACGTGATGTAATTTACAAAATATTTTTTTGCTTTTAAATACCTTTAGAATCACGTGATAATTTACAAAAATCGTCTTTTTTATATTATTTTAAATATTTTCAGCTCTATTCGATTCATTGTATTTGATTTGCAATAATCAAACTTTTTATTATATTATTATTTATAATTTTTCATTAATACTTCTTTTGTTGTATAGAAATAATTAGTTTATTCATTAAAGTATCATTCATATAGTGAGTGATATTCTTGATCCAATTTAATGTATTAACAAAGAACATATAATAAAAAGAAGTCTCATTCCATACAAATTTTTGAAATATTATTTTTATATAGTGGGTCGTCATATTACAACCCACTCTCTCATTTTATCTTCAAAGCAATTTTTAAAGCTCTTTAAAACTATAATTTTACTCTTCAAATGTTATACGAATTATGTACTTTCGAATATGATATGAATATACATAGCTACTTTCCAAAAATAATAATATAATATCAGAATATAAATGTAGGTACTATTGTATGGATTATGTAGATAAACATACAATAATAAAGTCAATGATAGAATTACAGATTGATATAAATTTTTTCCCACTATACTTTCGTCTTCTTATTAAGACATTCTCCTCAAACCAATACTCAATTTGATATTCTGTGCTGAAATCTGTGATTTTAGATATTCCAAATCAAGAAAACGATATTTTCATTACACATTAAAATAATAAAAAAAAAAACTTGTATTATTTATTTATTAATTTATTTACTTATATCTATATATACATATATTCTGAAAATTAAATCATTTCATATCAAAGCAACAAATGAATTGTTCTTGATTTTAAAAATATTCAAATTTTTGCGTTTAATCTATCAAAATAAGATTTTTTACATTAGTACATAAAGTGTGTCGCAATCCTTTAAAATTTTGCATTGTGTCACCTAGTTCATTTTAACATCATCGGACATCATCCGTTTTATTCATAGAAGTATGTTCAAGACCGTATTACAATAAACGTTATTGGCTTAAGTGTATCGGCGTACTGCCGCAGCCGCTACTACCTATCTTGTCCAAAGCTGATCCATATTATGACATTTGATTTATGAAATATTAACTCCTTGTAGTAAATTCGTTTTTTAAATTTAATCAATACAAATTCCCAAAGCCTGAAAATAAACAAGAATATTATTTAAAGTTAAATATTTCGATTGACATGTCTCATCATAAATAAATAAATAGCGTACTATCAAAGACAGACAAAACATATAAATCTGTAATACTATCAATGACTATATTATATACATTATTTATATAGTCTCAATATTATTATATATTATTGATATATCAATGACTATATATACATGCATTGTCTGTATATCCATTGATATATCTATATAGTATATATAGACATTGGTACTACATATAATATAACTTATTATAATATTTTTATTTTATTTTAAATAATCATTTTTTTTTTTTACTAAATTTTAAAAATAGGTTTTGGTGAATACCCATGGCAAGCAATGATCCTTTTAGAATCAAAAAAAGCATTGATTTGTGGTGGTATTATTATTGCTGACAATATGGTTGCAACAAGTGCACATTGTGTACAAGGGTATGTTTAATAATATTAATTTTTAAATTTAAATTTTATTAATATAAAATATATTCTAAATATATAGCCGTAAAGCATTCGATGTGATTATTAAAGGAGGTGAATGGAAATTGGGTAGCGATATTGAACCAATAACATATCAAAATTCACGTGTTAAACGTATTGAATTACATCCATATTATGATGCAACAACATTAAATAATGATATTGCATTATTACATTTGGATTCAAAATTAAAATTTGATACACACATTGGACCATTATGTATTGATGAAAGCGATCCAGATGAATATGATGAATGTTATGTAACTGGTTGGGGTAAAGAAGTTTTAAAAGGTATAAAATAAAAATAAAAAAAATAAAATTTAATTTAAAAATTAATTATAATTAAAATTTATATATATATATATATAGTTCATCTTCAAGACGCTATTATGCATCACTCAAGAGTAACAATAATTGATCGTCAATATTGTAATGCTGGAGCTGATCAATTATGTGGTCAACCATGGATAAATGCATGTGATTTAGATTATGGTAGTGCATTAGCTTGTACAAATGGTAATGGACGTTGGGTTATGAAAGGTATTTATTCATCAGAAGATAAATGTGAAGAATCATTGATAACATTTGCAAAACCAGATTCAGCGTGGATGAATCCAATAAATAGAAGTGGAAAAAATTTTGCAACAAATTTTTTACCAAATCGTTTTTAAATAAAAATAATAATATAATAAAAAAAAAATCAAAATAGACTATAAATATAATATATTAAATATCAAAAATTTAATATAATAATATTCTTTTAAAATAATATAAATTTATGTATAAAAAATAAAAAAAAATCGAAATTAAAAACAAAAAAAAAAAAATTAAAATAAAATTAGACTAAAAAAAAAAAACAAAAATCTCACACCAAAACATTAAATTAAAAAATACACACAACATACACAAGAAAAACAAAAATCATCAAAATTAAATTATAACAAAAGCCATATTGTAATATTTAAATTACCGGTAATTAGAATTTTCATTGCACTAAAACATACATGCGGTATCACAAAGCAATCAACTATTGTCAATTATTATCACTACACTATCAATAATATAGTATCAGACTATAAATAACGATTAGTTGTTGCAATAAATTTTATAATTTGAATTGAATCCTGTTTTGTGTACATAATTGTATAATTTACAATAATACTTGGAAATTATTATAAAATTAAATATGGCGATTGTAAATAATGCAATTTATTTAATTATTTTATTTTAAAACAAACAAAAAATAAATTAACATATAAATATAAACAAAAAGAAAAAAATATTAAAATAAAATATAATAAAAATTAGCTAAAACTTAAAAAAAAAAAACCATATAGAACAAAAAAAAATATAAACCCGTTTTTATTCCAATATAAATAAAATCAAAAAGTTTTAAATTAATTATCAACAATAATAATTATTATTAAATTAAATTTATTTTTTTTTATCATAGTCAGTCATTTATATTCATTTCTATTTAAATTTTTATAATTTTTTTTTTTTCATTTGTTTAAAATTGAAAACACAATACGACAGCATAACAAAGCTGTAAAAATTTGACAGCAGCAAAAATAAAATTGATACTCCAGAAAGTGAACATAAGTACACAATTAAGTTGGCAAAAATCAAAAAAACGAAGCAGCAACAAGAAAATTAGTTTAATTTCTAAATGTCTGTTAATATTTATATCCATTATACTTATTTCTGCTTGGTTGTGTATCTTACTTTTCAGCAAAACGAAAATTTTTGCTACTGTCAAATTTTACTGTTTTGCTGTACACTGCATTATTGTGTTTTCAACATAAATATTTTAATAATTACTTCATTCGATTTCGGTAAAATTATTTTCATTGCTATATATTGTTTTTATTAATAAATAAGAGTGCGCACTCTTATCTTAAAATAAAAAAATTTAAAAAAAAAAAAAATTAAAAAAAAAACCAAATTTATCATCAAATATTTTATTATATAATTTAAAAATTCATCAATTAATTTAAATTCTTTAAAAAAGAAAATTTCTATAAAAATAAAAACAAAAATAAATATTTTTAAATATTCAAATTAGTTAAAAAAATATTTGTAATATACATACATATTACAAATTATATATATATATATATATATATAAATTTGTAAATTAAATTTGTGTATACATTTATATGTATGTATGTATACTTTATTTAGTTATTAAGTTGCACAGGACACATATAATAAATGTTAATTTAAAATTTTAAACTTAAAATAAAAAAAATATATATATACAAAAATTAAATTTTTAATTTTTATATTTTAAATAAAAGAAGAAATGTTAAATTGATGTCTATGTTAAATTTGGAAGCTCAAAAATATTATTTTCAAAAAATAGATAACTTTTTACTATAATCACAAATTAATAATATATTATTATTATTTTATAATATACATTAATTATATTATTAATTTGTTACTATAATTTTAATTGCAAGATTCAAATTTACATTCCTACATTATTACCTATACTCATTTTTCGCTGCAAAAAAATATTTTCCTTTAAACAATTTTCTGTTAAAAACTGTTATTTTAAATTACATTATTATAGAACATTATTTTTGCCCTATACCCCACTGGTGGGATCATAGAACAATAATGATGATCATAGAAACAATTTATAAACTACAATATTAACTTCGATTTCTAAAATTTATTATATTAATTAATTATATGAAAAAAATTAAAATTAACATTAAGAATTATTAAAAAAATAAAACGGAAAAAAGTGGGGTCATATACCTTCAATTCCCAAATTTACATTCAATTTAATATACAAATTAAAATACTTAAATATATAAAATGATATCTTTTGCAATTAAATATTTTTAATTTAAAAATTAATTAAGAATTTTTGTGTTTTTATTTTTTTTATTTTTTAATTTAATATAATATAAAAATATTATGTAAAAGATTGAATTACAATTTAAGAAATTAATATATATATATATATATATATATACATATACATATGTATCTATAAAAATTAAAAATTTCATCTCACACCCTTGGCTAGTGTAAATTTAGTTTGGGAGTGATTTTATATAACCTCCATTTTATAAAGAAGAATAAGAAAAAAAAAACAAAAAAAAATATACAGCTATTTTTTTTATATAAAATAAATATTTAAAAATAATTAAAAAAATATATAATGTGTTTTTATTTACTTCTGATTGTCTTTTGTCTTTCTACTAGGTCTAAGCTGTCTATTTTGATATTTTAAATTGACATTCTCTTCTTAGGTAAGAGATGGTTTGGGTGTGGGTCAATTTGTTAAAAAGTAAAATGTCGAATTTAAAATGTTGAATCACAAAATGTTGAAGAAAAAAATGTTGAATAAAGAAATGTCAAATAAGGACAAATGTTGAATACAAAAATGTCGAATAGCAAAATGTTGAATAGCCAAATGTTGAAGAAAGAGATGTCGAGAAAGAAAAATGTTGAATAACGAAATGTCGAATAAGGACAAATGTTGAATACAAAAATGTCGAATAGCAAAATGTTGAATAGCCAAATATTGAAGAAAAAAATGTCAAATAAGAAAAAATGTTGAATACAAAAATGTCGAATAACCAAATGTTGAAGGAAAAAATGTTGAATAAAGAAATGTCGAATAAGGACAAATGTTGAATACAAAAATGTCGAATAGCAAAATGTTGAAAAAAAAATGTTGAAGAAAAAAATGTCAAATACGAAACAATGTTGAATGCAAAAATGTCGAATAGCCAAATGTTGAAGAAAAAAATGTCAAATAAGAAAAATGTTGAATACAAAAATGTCGAATAACCAAATGTTGAAGGAAAAAATGTCAAATAAGAAAAATGTTGAATACAAAAATGTTGAAAGAAAATGCTAAAATAAAAATATACTTAAAATAATTTTTGTTTTAATTTTATTTATTTACTTTCATGCGAACATAACCATTATTAATTTCGACACTGTAAATTTTTAAAATATTTAATAAAAGTTTCAGAGACTATACGAAGCTGCTTTCCGTTATTACTGATAGAAATTATGAAATTTTGGAATCTGCGTGAAAGGCTAAATTTTAAAATCCACCTTTCAAAATCCACACATTAAAGTCCAAACTTTCAAAATTCAAAAGCATCAAAATTCAAACTTTTCAAACCCAAATAATTTTAAATATATAATTTCTGGTTATAACCTGCATTAATAAGTTTTAATTTCTACACATTCAGAATTAAATGAAGCAAGTGTAATTGAAAGAACATAAATTCACTTATACTGATAGCATCGATAGGGGCACGTTGTTTTGTTATCGTAAAAAATCATAAAAAATTTCAACAGAACAAAAAATAAAATTCTATAATTTCATTGCTTTTTCTACTCTTTTACAATTTTACAAGTTTTAATGAAAATTTGAAAATGTTGGATAATATAATTTTTTTTAATTTTCTTGTGGTGTTTGTATCTATAGAAAAATAAATTGTCATTGTGCTGTGATGTAGTAATTTTTCGTTAAATTGAAATAATTTCTGGTTCTAATTTCTTTTTTTTTTTTTTTTCTTTATTTGATTTACTATTAAAATGCAAAAAGTAAATATCCTAACGAAATTTAAATATTGAAATATATTTTTTTTATGATTATTATTCATGTTAAAATTTCTGTTTTTACCATTGTATTTTTATTTTTATTTTGCTACTTTTTGTATTAGAAATATTATTGCATAAATTTAGGATGAAACTAGTATATTTTTAGATGTTGCTTTATGTTGCTAGACATATTTTGTATAGTAGCTCAAAATATACTTTTCTTTTATTCAATTCAATGCCAATACCAATCAGAAAATTAATATTACATCTCTGATTTCCTAAATAATACCGTAAAAGAATTATAAATTACACTATAATTACTTTATGATAAAACATACATACATAGAAAATGAATTCAGTTATGATAATGAAAACAAATTGAAAAATAACAGTTAATTAAGCAAAAATTAAAATCCCTATAAAATTATATTCTTCTATTACATAACAGATGGCTCTTTTGAAAATGAATTATTATATTATATTTATACTATTCATTGCCAGTTCAGTTAAATCGACAAAAATATTTGTAGCCATCAAATTCGTTGTTAGCTCAACTCCGGTAAATCATGAATTATGACAGTTTGCGCAAAATCTCTCAAAATAAATATAGAAAAAAAAAACAAATAACAACAGAAATAACTAGAAAAAAAAGGCAACAAATAATTTTTGTAAGTGTCAGTTGATATCGAGGCGTAACGTGAGAATGTTTTAAGAAATGTAAATTAACTTTCGTACTTGTTATAATAAATATTTTTTTTCTAATATTCATAGTTTTATCATAATAATACAAATGAATTTATTAAATTTGATACCAGTTGCATAATTTTTATTATAATAATATTTAAAAAAAGTTGCAAGAAAGTTGAAGTTAATTGAACTTCTTATAAAAAAATCAAAAAATAATTTTCTTTTAATTTGAGCAATACAATACAAAAATAAGGTAGTAATTACCTAAAAATAATAAGATCAAAACAATAAAAAAATCAAAATTAAATAGGTATATAATAAAGTAGAAATAAAATTCATTTAGTATAAAAATAAAAAAGGAAATACAAAACTAGGCTGATTTTAATATTTTTTTTAAGGATGCTGTTTGGGTGAGTTTTTTCATCTCAATTTTTAATAAAAATTGTTTGATATTTCCTATTATTATTTTATTATTTATATATTGTTATTTAATAACATATATACATATATATTTTAAATTTGAAAAGAATAATCAAAATTTTGAAAATTTCTAATAATAAATGCTATTATATGATTACATATTTAAATTGAGAATTATCCTTGAGTAAATTTCAACCCAGAATAATTTTTTTGTTTTATTTTTTTTTATTCCAAGGAAATAACTAATTGTAATGCAATATGAAAAATTAGATTTTGTATAACAATAATTGTTTTGAATATAAAATTATGTATTCTCTATCAGAAATTGGTTATCAACAACAAATCTTAAGTCAAAATTTTATAATTTCTGATCAATATATATATATATACTTATTTACACATTTAAATTTCAATCCCATCTACTGACTGAATCCTTTTTGTATATAATGTACATAAAAAAAACCTATATTTTCAAGTTTTATCTTTTTGTTATTGTTTTTCTAAGTAAATAGGATACTTCAAAATATATACATATACATAATAGAATGTAAATTTTAATTTAAACTAAATAAGGGTTAATTCTCTTTTAAATGTAAAATAGTTAAGTAGATTGGTTTGATTTTGTATATATGTATATATATATATATATATTATTATACATAATATGCCGGGTCAAAATAAAATCAAAAATAGAACATTAAAAATTGTTCTTTTGAAATTTTTTATCAAATTATTTAATTATACATGCATACATATACATATTTTTATGATAATTTATAATAATTTTTTTTGTTTTTTCTTTTTTTTTTTTTTTTTTTAGCTTAAGAGCTCAGCAACAATAACTACAAAAAATTGTAAAAATAATTAAAAATATTTTTTGGCTTCATTTTAAGATTATTATAATCGGATGCGCCTTTTGTACCTTAGATCAAGATCAAAAATTAACAATACAAGGAATAAATAAATAAGAAAATATAATCAAAATATAAAAAAAAAAAATTTAAAAATAGATTTTATTCATAATATGTAAAGTAGAAAAAGAAAAAAAAAAATAGAGAAAAGTGAAAGGTTTCATTACCAAAAATTGCTTCTTATTTAATGTGTTTACATACCTAGGCTTATTAATTAATATATAGTCATATTTATTTTGTATATTTATATACCTAAATAATATACAAAAATTAAAATTTATACTCGTATAAAAATATTGTAATATGAAATTTATTATTTTAGTGTAGGTATAATTTTTACATAATAGATAGAAATTAATTTCTTAAAAATAATTTACGTTTTTTTTCTGTTATAATATATTTATTTAATAAAAAAATAATTTGAAAGTGTGTAAATAAAATTAAAAATAAATAATATTGAATTAAGTGATTAAATTCATACTATTTATTAAATTCATTACTTAAATATATGTAAGTGTATGGAAAAGAAAATAACGAAATAGTTGATAAATAAAACAAAAAAAAAAAAATACAATACTTGATATAGTTATTAAAAAGAAATAAAAAAAAAAATTGTTCGTAAATAAATTTTGTTTTCAAATTTGCCTCAAAATTGTTAAAATAATTAGAAAAACGCGAAAAAAGTTCAATATTAATGAATTTATACGAACAACAATGCGAACCAAAAATTTTATTTTAATATTGTGCTGTGTAGTCCTGACTAGCTTTATATTTATAATATTAGGACCGGCTGGACAACAAAATGATTCACTTAAAAATATTGTTACACAAACTCACCAACAGTTGAGAGAGTTACAAGTAAGTTTATTTTTTTAATATATTAAATTGAGAATAAATATATATATATATATATGATATATATATATATATGATATATATATATATATATGATATATATATAATTATATATTTATATTTTTAAATTTAAATAATATTTGTGATTACATTATTTCAACTTAACTCAACTCAACTAAGTTCAAGTTAGAATGGAATAATATTTGAGTTAAGAGTGTTCATTAAATTTTTTAGATTCTCAATTTGATTTAAACGTAGTTAATTTGAATTGTTTTGCATTCATTTATGTAGTGTGGTGGTTCGACCAATCACTCAAAGTAGACACAATTTTTGTGTTTAAGAATGAATGAATTTAACCAATTAGTTGACTTATATATATATATACAACCCGATTTCAATTCAAATCGGTATCATCTTTTATCTCCTAATAGATTTTTCGATGCAAATTGACCGCACCTTCTCTTTGAACAATCATCGTATTCTTGTACTACATAACTTTAAAATTTACCAAAAAAATATTGAGTCATTTACTTAACTTTTAAATTATTAGGCTATTGCTAAGTAATCTTAAATAATTTAATTTAAGATAAGAAAACAAAAAATTATAACCGGTAACTAACAAACCTTATTTTATTTCAATATTTTAATTTTTATTTCAATAATTTCAATTAAAAAAAATCAAATTATTTACTCTATAAGGTGAGGTGCTAAAATTATACTTATATTTCCTTTTTGATTTCAAATTGTGTTCACTACAGCGTTACACACAGAACTGAAGACAGATTAATTATATAATTTACATTTTAATACAATCTTATCGCACGTTTTAATTTGAAGTTTTTATTCAAAATACTTTAAAAGAAAACACTTAAAATTAAAACAAAATAGCTGTGTAATATTTAAAAATTATTATACTTATATACTTAAGTAAGTAATACAAATGAATTTGTTATTGTTATTACTTAAGTACATAATTTTACCTTTCCCAATAAAAATAGGTAACTATATATTAATTGAAATTTCACACGAGTTCAAACAATTCAAATTTATAATCTAAGTATGATAATTATATATATATGTAAGTATTCGTATATTAACACTAATCTATATCTTAATATAGATTATTACAATATATTGTAAAATATGTATAAATTTATTTAAACATCACTATAATATTTAATCTATAAATTGAAAACAGTACAGTACAAATATATCTGAACCATTTCACAACCGATTATTATTCTTTTAAAATATAAATGATAGTTATTTAAAAAGAGATGTAGCGAAACTAAATATTTTGCACCATGTATAAGCATGTTAACATACAAAAATTTTAATTTACCAAATTGACGCAATTCATCCATCACCACAATTAAATTTAAATTTAATTTTTTTTTTAAATTAATTATTTAGCTACGTAAGCGGTTGTTGTCTAAGATAAATCAATAAAAAAATAAAACATTATTCTTACACCAGCTTACACCAAGTAAAGTATAAATTGATATGATGGAAAACAATTCATGATAAAATTGAATACGACTTTTTTGATCAAACTTCCTAGAATTTCGAGGAGCGGGCAAATATTGGTACTATAGTAACTACTGTATTTATATACGAAGTAATATATGTATAAGTATGTATAAACATATATATATATATATATATATTTATATGTCTATTTACATTCTCTTTCAACTGTCATTATCTCTCGGCTTTGCTTAGTTACGTGGTTTTCTACCGTCCAATGATTTGAACTAAATACTATCACCCTCTATCAATATAGTTACGACTTGGCCAGAAGTTTGTTAGATTATTAATGTAAAACGACAGTAATGTAGAAACTAAGGTAATATTAAACTATCAATAGAAAATATTTTGTAGAGGGAAACAAACATTCTATGGGACCGTATTGACAAAATCTCCAAAATATTTGCATCAAGAATAAAAATCAAAAAAACCAACTTCCTAGCTCTCAATAGAGCAAACTGTATATAAGAAGATGGTGGTCATATTTGTTTGTTATAACGACATGAATAAGCACATGTGTATGTATACTAGCACTAAGTTATGACCTGTGGATACTGTTTCATCTACATGTCGGCCCTGACATATTAGGGTCATCTCCATACGAGTAAAAAAATGTAGAAACTGAATAGATGGTTAGTCTATTCTAACTTGCGTTAAGTAGTCTATTGCATTTAATTTACAAGCCCATCAGGACATATGAAACTGTCAGTACTAAAATAGGAAGAGTTAATAGTTATTAACTTAAGCAACTAGTTAGTTAGTTACATATAATTATCATTTTTTTTCTTTATTTACATACTTAATTACAAAATAATATTGTTAAAAAGTTATAGCAAGAATCTCTTATCTAACTAGACATTTAAAATATAATTAAACAATTATTAATTAGCACTTTTTTTCTTACCGATTGTGTCACTATTTTCTTTACTTTACATTATATTTACTTATATACGTATCTTAACACATACTTATATATATCGTATCTAACTTCATTCATAAATATAAACATATAGGTTTGACCATTAAGGTCTAACTACAATAATTAAAAATTGAAATGATTATTTGTTTTGACGTCATAACTCATAGTACTACTCATAGTACCAGTGTACTTAATTTAACACTTTCTAAAATTGTGTAATCAAAAATATTTGAGTTAAGTATAATAATGTTTTTGTTTTTTTTTGTTTTTGTGATTTTCTATTTACTCACTGATAAAGAAAATTTCATATAGTTACTTAGTCATCAAGTTATAATTGGTATAATCTTGGTTTTCTTAAAAATACAACAAAATTACTTTATAGTACTTGAATTGGTATACCTATCTAATTAATCATGATTAACAAATTTGATGTGTGTAAGTATTAGTACTTAAATACAGAATAGCACATATTTTGATATTATTATGATAACTAAAGGTAATAATTTTAAATATGATAAGAGCAGTTATATAATTTTACTGATAATAACACTGAGTACACCATTTGAATTAATTTCTCAGACCCTAAATATTTTTGAAAAGTTAAAAATGTAAAGTTTTTTTTGATTAAATACATATATAGTATAAACTACTCTATTGCAAAAAAGTTGGCTTTTGATTATAATCATTCCTAATTTTTTAAATTTATTTTTCCCATAAAATCTCAGTAGATGCGAGATAAAATCAAATCCGTTATAGATATTAAATTATAGACTTACACAACATTTTGTATTGTGATGTTAAGCTTAAAGGTGGGCCAACTTTTTTGTAATAGAGTAGTATAATTACAACAGGTGAATAATTTTATTATTGTTATTTGTGATAACTTATATATATACATACATATAAAGAAAGATTACAGATGATGACTAAAAGATGTTTCCAAAATTTTCGTACAAAATATGTCACAATTAAAAAAATTTTAATGGAATTTTATTTATTGCTGAAATTTACTGAATTTGTTATCGAAATATTTTGTGAATAATTTTTAAAAAAGTTAAATTATCACAGAATACTTAGAGGGTTAAACAAAGTAGGGGGGGATGTAGAGTATATTCGAAAGCTCTTTTATAGGAAATTTTATAGAAATAAACAATCTGGACGACCCAGACTGTTGAGATAGCTTGATAAAGTCATAGGTGATCCACAACATTCCATCTATTTTCTTTTTTGACTAACAACGAAGGTGGTAGTGTAATAGTTCACTGTAATAATAATTTATTAAATAAATACAAATTGAGTGGGTCTCTTGTGTTCGCTTCTCCCCAAATCCAATTATTATTTCATGCGGTTGGGATCGTACTGTAAAAGTATTGAATTTGGCTAACTGCAAGTTAAAGAACAATCATCATGGACATAGCGTATATTTAATTACATTTACTGTTTCACCTGATGGTTCATCATGTATATATATACATCTGAAGGCAAACATTTCAATGCTTTGTTATATGGGATTAAATGTTTTATGCTTTTCACCAAATCGTTACTGGATGAGTGTGGCTTATCGTCCATCAATTAGATATGATATTTAGCATGTGAGCAAACTGTTGAAGAATTACGTCCAGAAGTTGTTTCATCATCATCATCATCATCATCTGTTGGTTCTACAGCTCGGGGTGAGCCTTAACCTCGTCCACAACTTTCTTCCATTCTGCTCTATCTTATGCAACTGTCCTCCATCCATCGTTAACTCCAATCTTTCGACAGTTGCGCTCGACTTCGTCCAGCCATCGTGATCTTGGTCTACCTCTTGCTCTTGTAGTTGTTTATATATTACGTCCAGAAGTTGTTTCTATAAGTGCTAAAGCTGATCAACCACAATGTCTTTCATTAGCATAGTTTGCTAATGGACAAGTATATAAATATGGCAAGTTTCACTCTCTCGTTAAAAATATAACGTATTTTCTGTCATCTAAAAATATTATATTCTCAACATCAGCCAATCACCCATATTCTGTTAGACCCATCTCGCGAGATCTCGTGAGAATATCTCTGACGAGATAGTTTTGTATTCTGTTAGACCTTTGAGATGAGATATCCATTTTTTATCTCGTCAAAGTATTTTGTGTTTTTTGTTAAAAAATTGAATTAAATAAATAAATTGAATAGATAAAATAGTTAAGTAAAGATTAATAAACAATTTTTAATTATTTTTTTTTGCATTATTATTAAATTTGTGTTTTTGTTTTGAAAAAAAAAAACCATCTTTACTATTACTGTTTTACTACTGTTTATGTATACTAAATTAAAAAATATTTAAAACAATATTCATTTTAAATTTTAAACAAAATTTATATTTATTTTTCATTTAAAAAATATTTTAAAACTAAACCCCACTAATACTTTCCAAAAATTTTATAAACCATATTTTGTTTATATGCCAATAATTTTGGTTGACAGTAAAAAATGATCAGTACTACCAACAAATAAAATGTTCTATCGCGCCGCTTACAGTGTCTAACAGAAATGCATATTCAGCGAGACGAGACGAGATGTATTTTTGTACTTTTTCGTCAACAATGGGTCTAAGAGAATATGGGTGTATATCTTCACTGCTCAACATTAGAAATTAGGGAGTAATGGACTCGATTTGGCTTATTGTGTCATTGAAAGTAGAAGAATAATTATGAAAATTATTTATCATACTTACTTAACTGTTTAAGCACTGATTATTTTTCATTTGAGAGTGATTCAGTTTAGATTGAGAAATTAATTATAGAAGAAATGATTTAGAATCATAATTAATAATTTGGTATGGTAACTTATCTATATAATTTGATGAAAATGAATGAAATAATAAATGAAGATATATATATACTTAAATGAAAATAATTTTATCTAGAGTAACTACTTAAGTATTAGAAAAAAATTGTGAAAAATCAACAACACAACTATAGTTTATTGACGTGAACGCACTGAAAAAATTATTTACTAAAATACAGCGAATTTTTACTAAATTTTAACAAAAAATTACTTAATTTCGAGCCAAAAACATAAATCTTTATTTTAAGGAAAAAAGTTTCTTTAGTTTTAAGAAATCAAAATGTTTTTAAAAAAAAAGAATTTGTCTTAAAATTTAAGAATACTTTACTAGAACTAAGTAACAAATATACTAGATATTGCTTTAAATTTTAGTATGGACTTACTAAATAAAAAGAAAAAAATTTTAAATTCAAATAAAAATTTACTTAAAAGAATGGCGAGCTTGTTTTAAAATTAGGGAATATATTTTTGATTTTAAGAAAAACTATTTGATTTTTACTGGAATAGTTTACTAGAATTAAGTAAAAAAAATAAACTGTACTTTAAATTTTAGTAATGTCTTACTAAATGATGCGATTTAAGCTTTAAATTGAAGTTCAGTAAATTACTTAAAAGAATTACATAATTGTCCTAAAATGAAGAAAACATTATTTAGTTTGTAGGAATAATGTTTTGATTTTTAGTCAATCAAAGTACTCTCTTCTAGGATTTGATTAATTTTTAAATTGTTGTCAACCTATAATTAATTGAAAAAATGTTATCTTTTTTTTCCAAAAATATTTATTACTTATACAAAAAATAATTTTTATGTAAAAATCATATTTACATCATTATTATATAAGTTATGTTTGATAATAATTATATTAGTTATATAAAATAAAATTTTCTTAAAAATAAAAATGAATTAATAGGACAAAAGTTTTATTATCAACTTGATTATCTGAATATATTGTAAATTATTTTATTTTAATTTAAATTAAATTACTTTTTATTAAAATTAACATTACAAAACAACTTTTTGTAGGATTTTTTTTTTTAGGAATACATATAAACTTATACTATATTTAAAAATTATATTCTGCTTTTAAAAATTTAAGCCCATTATAGTACGTTTTCAAGCTTATGTTTATGGATAAACAACTAGCTCATAAACCAGTCAAATGTCAAGTGTTCACAAGGTTTTTTGGAAAACAATCAGCTGTTTCACATATTTATTATTATATAAAAAAAATAATCATCATTTTAATTTATTATCTCTTTTTCCATTTGAATTTTTTACTTATATATAAAGCCTTATTATATATACATTTTTAATATATAAAACTGATTAAATTAAGTGAATTAAAAATAAAAATGCATCTTTTACAATATCCTTTGTTTTAATTCTTCTGTTAACTTTCCATGTAAGTCTTGTAATTTCTCAATCATTTC
This sequence comes from Argyra leucocephala, assembly GCA_963942445.1. Classification (NCBI taxonomy): domain Eukaryota; kingdom Metazoa; phylum Arthropoda; class Insecta; order Diptera; family Dolichopodidae; genus Argyra; species Argyra leucocephala. The sequence continues at coordinate 162,525,188 of OZ012678.1, forward strand.
TATAACTCTATAGAATTTTTATTCACTTTTTTCTATTAAAGTTATACAAGATTGTCCAATTTATCGTGCTGATGATAATTGAGAATTTATACTTGATTTTTCGTTTTTTTGATGATCATTAATTGAAGCTAAACTAATTTCACGCAAATTCACATAATTTCATCTATTCTTGGTATTTTGATTTCTTTTTGTTTTTTTTTGACAAATGACAAAATGAATTTATGACAAAAAAGTCAAGGGTCATGCAAAAAAAAATTTAAAATCGACAAAAAATCGAAATTTCATGGATGGGTTACATGTTTTTGAAGTGGTTTATGATATAAACACCTCGCTACTTGTTTATGATTTTCAGCAAATTTGTATGGGAAAACCATTACGTAAACAACCATTTTATCCATAAACATGAGCTTGAAAACGTACTATTACTGACAAAATCAGAACCTTTTAGTTCTTGAAGAATGCTTGTTATGACAATTGATTCCTGTATTGTGCTTTCTGAGAGAATTATTTAACAATTTTATGTTGGGTTCTAAGTTGCAACTATTTCGTTATTATTATAAACTAACTAATTGTTATAATTATCATTCATTATAAAATATTATTATTAGACCTTATAAATTTTTTTTTACTTTTTCACTGTGTGGTAAACAGTAATATACAATTTATAAGTTTATTTATTTAAATACACATTTAGTTAGGTTTTTGTTTATTTGTTAATTTCTTTCTGTGAATGTTTTAATGTGAATGTTAATAAAGGTTAGTAAAACTAATTGAAAACGTTTCAAATAAAAAAAATTTTGTGAATTCAAAAACACGTTTTACTTTTATTATTTAAAACTCATTCTAATTATACACTGATTTTTTTCAAGCCTGCGAACTTCAGCGACCACGCTAATAAGAAAAACTAATTGAATGTATAAGTCAATTATAAATTGTATGCATTACCATACCAATACAAACTAAATAATATTGCGCATTCGAACTTATATTATAGCATGCATTTACTAAATTTTGATTTTGGTACTAAGCTGTTATTATTATTTATCATATTTTGGTACTGGTATTAAACTATTTTTCATTTTTAGGAAATAAAGTATTAATAAAAATTATAAATTTACTTGGAATTTAAACAATTTACAGCATTTTTATTTATTAAAATTTTTAGTGACTTTAGTTGAAGAGATTGGATAAGATACGATCTCGTGTTTAAGTATTCAAAAAGTTTTTCAAATAATTAAAAAAAAAAATTGTTTGCCTTAACTATAAATAGGCATTTAAATTATACTATAAGCATACTAATGAAGAATATCCTGAGTGGGATAATCAGGTGACAAAATCAGGTAATCTAACTAGGTGACTAACAAACAAGGGTAATCACAATAAGCCTATTTGCGACTGCGGTGAAGTAGCGAGCAGATTCCATCCTGAAATTACATAATCTAATCTAATCTAACCTAATCTATTTATAGTTAACATATAAATAGGACTACACTAATTCATATCCTCTAACTAATCATAATTTCTAATTTTAACGTCTATTTTATTGCCAGCTAAATTACAAAAAATTGTTTGTTCTAAATTTTTTTATTTTTTACATTTTTATTAAATTATTCACACGTGGTTTAACTATAAGTAGTTAGTACAAATGCAAGACTAAACATAAATTGTTTTTGTTTACTTACATAACTGTAAGTATTAATTTTCTATTCAAATTATTATATAAACACAATCCTACATATCTAATCTTATTTAACTACAATTTTTTTTTCCAAAAATTATTGTAATAATAATAATTTATAATTTAATTATTAAGCATAAAATAATTTTCCTAAATAAAATATAATTTTATGATTTCAATTAACTTAAACGAAACACAAATTTTCTTTTTATTATTTTAAAGAATTAAAATGAAAACAACAAAAACCCAAATTAAGTTTAATTCCTTATGCTTTTTTAAAAAAATAAAAAAAAATTTTGTATTCAAAAGAACTAAATTTACTCAACAAAATAAATGTATATATAGTTATATGTACATAATGTTATGTAACTACAATCGACCATCAACCCACCACCATCATCGACCATCATCAACAGCAACCAACATTCATCAATATTAATTTAATTTTTGTTTAACCAAACTATTACCAACACAAAAATAAATATTTTTGAATTCATATATATATATATATATATGTATATATATATGCATATACTTAGTTATTAATTATTAGCCATTGAAATTCTTCTAGAAACTCACTTACCATTTTAATATACTTACCTTTCCACATCCTTTTTATTTTATTTTATATTTAACCAAAATATTTCAGGATCCCTTTATATTAAACGTACACTATAAATTTTATAAAAAAAAACAGGCTTTCTGTAGAGCGCATCCTATTTAGAAATAAAAAAAAATTTCTCTTTATTATTTCAAAGATATTATTCGCTTTTGTTCTATCATAATTCTTTGGTATTAACTAATCCAACTAAATTTTCTCTATCTATCTCTTATATATATATATACGCACACCTCTGTATATATACATAGCTATATATATACTTATTTACCTAGTTACTAACTATTTAATCAGTATACCATAGTCACATATTTTTTGTTTGTTTTTGTTTTTGTTTTCATTTTTTTTTTGTCATTTCATACTTAACCTTCAGCAATTTACTCAGTGTATAATAATATTTCCTTACCGGTCATACTTAATAATGCATATAGAGTGAGTATTAAAAAGGATTGAATATAACTATATATTTCTATTAAGAACAATGTAACTATTTTAATATCAGTTAAATAAAGTGATGAAATCAAAATATTTTGTTGAAATTATATTGAGCTATGTTTGTAACAGAGATGATAATTAACAAATGCGATTGAGTCAATCCTTTATTTGACAGTTCATTTTATCAAATAGCAATTAATTTATTTTATTTAAATTATATATATGTATATTTTTAAATTGCTTGACCGTTAGGGTTCATCTCATTATTTTACACTCAATTATAAATTTCAACAGTTAGCTATAACTTGACAGAATTTCAATTAAGTAGTACGATTTAACTATCCTATGTTGATCCAATTTAGTTAATATATTATGCTGCCATGAGGGTATAATTTAATATGTTTGACAATCTGACAGATATACAGATATCTCAAATTTGTCAAAGGTACACAAATTTGTCTCACCTAATACTACTGACAGACATGTCATATCGATATTATGATATATATCAGTATTTTAATATTCTCTACATCATAATATCAAAAGTAGAACAGACACAAACTCGGTGCTTAGTTATGTATTCACATTCAATATTAATGACAAGGAAAATGGAAGATATTACATTTAAAAAAAAAAATAATAAATTTTTAAATTATATTTAAAATTTGCCTTTTCCTTTTATGTATATAATTATCCATTTCCTTGTCATTATAACACAGCTAAGTATGAATTAATTTAATCTTTTAACTCGGCGTGACATCGAAAATGCAGTGAAAATAGTTTCGCTACGGTTTTAATACTGTATCAAAACATTGTTTAGATATATGCATAACCACTGCAATGTAAAAAAAATACAGAGTATAATTTTGACATTTTTGATCATAATTTTGATTGCATTAACGTTTTGTGTTTAAAAAGGTTTTGTGAATTATAAAATTTCTTTAAATATTTTTAGTAATATGGTTAAGTTAATAACAAATAACTATAATTGATTTAATGATTTGCAAAGTTCATCTTTTGATGATAACAATGTAGAAAAAATTATGAATATGAAATTTTTTTTCTTTGCTTTTGTTTACTTTCTCAATGAATTAACTATACTGCTTAACTACTGAATTTTATTGACATATCAAATTATTACCAAAACGTAGTAAAACAAAAAATTTTCTTAAATATATATACGCCTTTTGACATACTTTTTTTATTTCGGTGTATTGGGAAACACCACTGAATCCAGTAGGTTTTAAAAAATATATATAACTATATATATATATATATTCAATTTTTCGCTGGGTACTCTTGCGGTATTAAAACCAATATCAAACATTTCTGATCTCAAGACATTGTAAATTTTTTTAAAAACATTTTTGATCGCATTACATTGTAAATTTGGCGTTTACACTGCATTTTTGAGGTCACAGTAGGTTAACTTGCTTGTTTGTATTAATTTTATTTTCTCAATTATTAAATTTGCAATTATGTTAAAACCCTTTCAACTCTTACTGTACATCGTAGGATTCCTCTAATTATGTAAGTGAATAGGAAAATTTTCACTGAGTATTTTATTTGTTTGTTTTTTCATTTTTTTTTTTTTTTTCTATTTTTATAATTAACCATGAAGGACCATTGTTGATAAAAAAAAAAAACTTATAAATAAAATAGAAAAAGAAAAGAAAATTTTGTTATACTTAATAAGTATAAGTAAATCCAATTATATTTGTTGTTTCTACTACTATTGCTATCATAGAATCCTAGAATCATAGAATCCTTTAATTTAATTCGATCCTTCATTCATTAAAGAATAAATTTAAAAAAAAAAATCAAATAAAAAAATCGAAATAAAGTTTAGTGACTTTCTTGGCACTAAAACTAAAATTGAATACGTACAGTTTTAGTAAATAAGAGAATGTATAGAGACAAAACATAAATAAATTATTTCAAATTAATAAGTATAGTTATAGTTATATAGGAGATTCTAAATAGGTCCTGGTCGTCTGTTTATTTATTTATTTACTTATTTTGTAGTTACTTGTTTTCGATTATATCCAGTGATTATTATTTTGATATATATATATAAGTAAAAGTATGTATGTATATATATGTATATGAATATGTACTTTATAATTAACAGGAAAAAAGAAGCAGTTTTCAAATTTCAATTATTCTGTGTCTCAGCTTGAAATTTTTAATATTGTTTTTTTCTTTGTTGTTTTTTTTTTGTTTTGATTAAACAAAAGAAAATGAAGGAAAATTTCATTGTGCTTTTGTTTAATTGAATTCCGGATGTTTATATATATAATATATATAAATGTATTATTATTATTATAATATTTAAATACTACCCAAGTTTATAAGAATTTGTCTTTAATAAGTAACTAACTAATTGGTCTTCTTTATGTTAAAGAACATGTTTCAAATTATCAAGTTGATATAGTTCAAGCAGTCATTTTAAAATTTAATTCTACCAAGATTATGCTCTCAAGTATCTTCTCTTTGTTTGGAGCTCAGTTACATTGTTTGAAGTTGAAAAATCGTAGTTTTAAAATCGATGGGGATTTGATATAGTTATATATAACTAGTTACTTATATATATATATTTATTTAAATTTTTGGCCTTACATCAGTAATTTTCTCTTCATTGTTGCATTTGAATGTTGATATTTTATCGTTGTATAAAAAGTGAAATACTTATGTTACAAAAAGTTTTATTGACGAACAGTTAGGAAATAGTTAGTTATTATGTTGATTTAGAGTTCGTAATTTTCACGAAGTGCACATTTTAAGTATTCATCAAATAAATGTTTAATTATTGTAATAATTCAACAATTTTGTCAGTTGAAATTTGATTTGGTATTAAGTTTGTTCAGTATAGATATAGAACAGAATCGGACAGAACAGTTTTGAACAATCACAATTAACTGTCAAAACACTTTAGAACCACTTAGAACAGAAAAATCTATTATACAAACCTTTTTGATATTTTTTTAACTTTTTTGTTCTAATTTTTTTAATTCTCAAATTTCTTTGTTTAACTGTCAAAATATAAAGAACAACCAAAAACAACAAAAAAAAATTCCAAAATTGTTCTAAAAAATTCCAGAACAAAAAAAGATCAATTTAGAACTATTTTGTACAATCAAATGAACAGCGACCAGAACACTTTTGGACAAAAAAGTTCAATTAACGTAAACTAACAAAAAAAATTAACGTTCTAAAACAGTTTACTGAGCAAACATAGTGTAAAGTGATGCTGACAAACATTTGTGAATACTGAGAAAATTGAAGTTTTTTTGACAGTTAAAATTTTGAATTTGCGGTTTGTTTTAAAGTTTGTTTAGAAAAGAAATAATTATTTAAATTAAAGTGTTTTATTAATAAAATACAAATACTTAGTTATACGTACTTAGTAAGTCAACCGATTTTTGTTTTGTATAATAGTTTGTCTATTCTACAATAATTTACCCTAGTGGCTTTAATTGAATTTTATTGCTGTCATTTTACTAAAAAAAAAGTATACTTATATTTTTAACAATTTTAAAGCACATAAAATAAAAAAATGCTTATATATATATATATATATATATATATATATATACAGTTTTAATAAAAACAAACAATTTAAAAACAAATTTTTTTACTTAACACAATAGTGATTTTCATAAACAAGCAATATTGCCTATATAATGACAAGTCATAAACAAAATGTGAACAAATGAAGTTTGTTCATGATCACATTTCTTAACTTTGCAAAAAAACTGTAAAATTATAGCGCATGTCAATCAGTTGTGTTGCTCTTTTTATTTATGACACAAAGCTGCAAATGTGGAAAATTAAAATTTTAATACTTAAGTATATAAAATGTAAACAAAAATTTTTTTTGCAGTAACTACTTATTTTGTTTTTGCAGTATATAGTTAAGTAGTATGTACTTATCAAAAGCCCTAATATATTTTTTTGTCACGCTAAAACTTACAATTACAAAAATGATTCCGTCAAAATGTCAGAAAAATTAACTCCCTCTGACATTCCAATTTTTCAATTGAAACAAAAACAATAACTATAAATTTTTGTCAGTACTTATTCAAAATTTATCAATAGTTTGCTTACAACTGATAATCAGAATGCCGATTTTAAATATCTGCTGACAGTTCTTAGATATTTAACGAAAACTGACACTTCACAATAACTAAAGGCCTAATTAAGTGATACCAAAAATTTGTTTGGTTTTTTAAATAACTGATTAAGAATACTTGACGTATTCATGACTATAGTTATTAGGTATTCTCTAAGGTCTAATTATTACCCAACTAATTAATAACATTTGTCTCTGTCTAAGAACGAACCATAATTATAGTATCGACAGAACCTAATCAATTATCAAACGTTTTTTAAATATCTTACTTTCTCAAAATCAATTTTCAAGTCATGTGTCATTTGATACATTTCACATTTCATTATGTAAGTTGTTAATAAATTGGTCATCACTAACTTGTATAGAGGCATCGAATTGTATATAAATATCATTTTTATTGAAACAACATTACTTAAGTAATTAAAAAAAATTAACTTTAACAAAAAAAAATTTTTTATATATATATATATATATGTAAGTTATATAATATAGTTTACTTTACTAACTAAAATTATAGCTTATCATTCGAAATATACTTATACGTAAGTAAAAAATAAAAATAAAATGAAGTAACTAAGTATAACATAACTTTATTTGAACTTTTTCCAAGTAACTATAACTAACTACATATAACTAACTACTTATATATGTATAACTATAGTTAAGTAAACTTTGTAAGAAAAAACTTGAGTTAACTATTCGGCCTAAAGTGTTCATTTCATTGATTCAATACTTATGAATTTAGAGTAGTAACAAGTTACATACAACTAGTTATATATTAAATTTTATTACAATATAAAATAAATTCTTATATTAATAAATAATAATACGTATATATAACTATATAACTATATATACATATAACTACATATAAGTATGTATGTGAGTATAATGAAAAAAAAACCTAAAATGGAGACAAAGTTTTTCTGATTTTCTAAAGTCAATTTAGAGTTTTTGTTCATTTTTTTTTTGTACTTCGGTTCATTCTTCATTTTCATCTTCATCTCTCTTAGTTTTTTCTTCCTAATTTTTTAGTCCTTTTTGATATGCTGACGTGTTCATCATATTTATTTTGATTTTCTTTTTTTTATGCTATTTTTTGTTTGTTTTTGTTTTGTTTTCTATACTTCTTATTTTATTATAATGGAATATATTAATTTATGTACACTACTATATATATATACAATTATATATATATATACATTTGCTTCGGTATATATATAAGTATGTAATTTATTCTAGTAAAATACTAATGTTCAAATTTTACCATTTAAAGTTTGTGTTTTGTTATTTTTTCTTTACTCTTTTATTATAGAATTTTTCAATTGAAATTTTTAATTGAAAATTAATATGAAATTCTAAACTTTGTTGAAATAGTTTGAGTGAAAAGTTTTCTAATAATTTCATACTCCTATACACAATTCTCTGTTGTTGCTTTGAATTACATACTAATAAAATATAAATTGATAGTTGAGACGAGACAGGATTCAACATATATAAATAGTTAAGTGTAAGATAGAGTGCAAGAAAAAATTTATACCTAAGTATACCAAAAAAAAAAAAAACTAATATATATATATAAGAGGATATGGTTAACTAGTTATAGTATAGTTAAAGGATGTTTCCCACATTAGTGCCCCCTGTTATATGCAATTGTTTAGACTTTTTTTCATTTGTAAGTAAAATTTTTTTGTAGAACTTGGGTTCATGATCGAATGTAATTCAAACATAATACAATATCCTATAAGTAATCGAATAAAATAAATAAAAAAAAAACAATAAAATTAAAATTTATAAAAAACAAATAAAGTAAAGTTAAAATACATAGTTAGTTAGAATTAAGTTATATAATATTATTAAAAGTGCATTATATTATGTTATGGTGAATTTTTGAATTTAATTTAAGGAAAAGTCAATAAAATCTTTATGATATATTGTGCAATCGGTACATGCTTCACATACAACCTCTCACTACATCTAATTGCTAATCAATAATAATATTGATAATTTAGATGTAACAACAATAGTGTTGTTGATTTATAGTAATTGTATACTCATTAACAGTTATATATATATATATATATATATATATATATATATATTCTATTATCTGGTTTATATTTTCCATATATGTACATAGTTACTTCGTTTAAAGATTTAGTTAAAGAAATTTTAAGCTCGGAAACGAGTAACTAGTTACTTGTATTTAAATGGATGTCGATCAGCTGTTTAATTAGCCTGTGCATCAATTTCCCTATTTAGAATATTTGTATTAAAAATACAATATCAAAAACAGTTCGGGACTCCAACTCTATTTAATTTAGTAGTTTTAGCTAATCTGTATAAGGAAACAGAATAAAAGGTGTAGACGATGAAAAACCTACTTGATTTATTATTAATATAAGTAAGTAGAAATTTTCTGTTTGTTTACATTAAATAACCATACTTAAGTATAGTTAGTGAGATTGTCAATTTTATTATCGATGATATCGATAATGTATGGATGTTTTAATACGTTACGTATCGAAATCGAAAAAAGTATGGGTCATTCTAAAAAAATGTATATTTTTGAAAATTAAAAATAAAAAATTTTTTTCTGAATTGAGCCTTCAATTATAATTCATTTTAAAGGAAAATTTGTAATCAATTTCGTAGTATACGTAGTCGGATGAATTTTAAAAGATTTTAACAGAAATTTCGGGAATTTCATCTTCGAAGTCGTTTAAAACTTCCACTGCGTTACTGAAATAAAATATCAGAAACAATGTCTTTAATTTAATTTAAAATGTTTATTATATTATAACAATTATAAACAACTAAAATTAGAACTGAATGCTCAAAATAAAAAAATTAAAAATAAAAATACTTAAAATTCAAACTTAATTCACATAAAATCACATTAAAAATTTTTTTTGGAATGTTTTTTAATATAATTTGGCTAAAAAAAGGCTTAACCTCTTTATTCTTTTATTTCGCATTTGCAATGGAGCCAAACTTTAATATAGTACTTTAAAAATATTTTATATAAAAACGGAAGTTTCTAAAATGTAATAAAAAGCGCAAAGTAACGCAGGAGAAAATTGATAACGCAGGGGAAAATAGTAACGAAGGGGAATTTTATCTTTCTTTAATATATCAATTGGCTGTTCAAATTGATAAAATATTTTATCACCCTGCATTTTAAGTACTGGATTTGGAAACACTTGAAGGACTTGGTTATATTGGATGTACGATTCAACGTTTTTATCGATAAATGAATAATAAATTTGGCATTGATAATGAAATATTTTTATTGAAAATAATTGAACAGACGTTTTGCTTTGGACTAATCTTACAAAGCCGATCTCATCAACAATATGCTTTCCATGTGCTACGATTTTGTCGGTAGTTCTTTTAAGAATTCCTCTGATACCGTCGACAGCCTCTTTCCTATAACCTGATCATAATATGTTTATACTTAATATGACCTTGCAATATGTTTTGAGATAAAATTTGTTTTACTGACTTTCTAATAGATTTCCGAAACATTTTAGATCGTAATTCTCTTAAAAATTTTATGCTTACGCTACTTACGTACAAAATTATTTTCAACAACCTCTCTCAAGAACTTTTTTTCTTTACCTTTATTGGAGTTCATATATTTTTGTCCTATACAACTTGTTAACGTATAGAATTTTAATATTTGCCTTGCGGTTTAAATGTGTCTTATTTTTATTTGTAAATTCTTAATTATTTTATTGGTATTCACTTTAGGACTTGTTTGTGTACATATTTTTAATCATTGATGTATTTTTTTTATTTTGCAACCGTTTTTTTCAATTTTATATTTTCCTTATTAAGTTTTATGTTATTTCTGTATAGTTTAGACCTATCTCTCCTTTTTATCTTTCCCTGATGCGTGCTAAGAACCAATTGGGAAGTAGATTGTGGTGTAAAGTTTGCTACAGCTTGTAAAGCCTCCATCTTTGATTTTCTTTCTTGTTTCATTTTGCGCCATTCGTTTCTAGTTTTTCTTGGAGTAACTACTCTCTGACATATCATTAATTAGTACTTTGCTCTTGTGATACGTTCTTCTAGCCTTTTTTTTTGTATCTTCAAAATTTTCTGAGTTCTGTTTTAGTTTATCTCTGTAGTTACCTTTCCTTTTCGACAGCTGTTAAAGGCATACCCAATTTTTGTTTTTTTTTTTGTTTTTTAAATAGTTTGATTACAAAATTCATATGAATTCCCTACGTTACTTCCCCTGTGTGACCAACAAAATTGTAACACAGTGGAAAGTAACGCAGGGGAACAAATATATGTAAATAGCGTTTTTTGGGTAAGCTTTTTATATTATTCAGTCAAAATCCAAAATAAACAATGTCCTTTTACTCTTATTAATTCTTTTGAAATATTTAATTTAATTAAGTATAATACATACCTTATTATTCCAGTAACACAGGGGAAATTTTTAAAAAACACGAACAAAATTTGATAGTTCTTGTTCAATTAAACTTTAAACAATCATTGCAACACAAATCATTTTGTACTAAATATGAATGAACAAGTATTTCAATTATTTACTTAATAATTCTTATGGTCTTAATAAAATAAAAAAAAATCTGAACATTAACAAAATCTGATAATTAACAAAAAGTGGTTTGGGGCGGAATAAGAAGCATTTTTAATTTTACGTTAATTTACATTAATTAGTTATTTCCATTTATTCCTATTGATTTGTTACTTAATCCTAATCAATTTTTTATTTTTATGTAATTATAACAATAAGTAAGTAATTTAATATTTTCATTTGTTTACAAGTAATTAAACGTCTCTCAGTAATATTAAATATTTAAAAAAAAAAGAAAGTAAAATTATATAAAATTAATATAAATTAGTTTCTTATATATATATAAGTATATATTATATAACATTTAATAAAATATTTAGATTGGTAATTTTTTTTATTCTTTATTATCTAACCTTGAACTAGCTTTAATATCACTAATATAACTAAATAAAAAAAATTTAGTTATAAAAATATTTCAAATTTAAAAAACGCAGCAAAAAATATTAACAAATTTACTCATTTTTTAATTTATTTAAATAGCATAAAAATATATATATATATAAGTATACAATATATATATATAGTTACGTATACATATAAAACTTCCTGATAAAAAAAAAACAAAATAGCAATAACTAGTGAATAATAATTTAAATTTCTTTAACTTCAGTATATGGTGTTGTTTTTGTTTTTAAATCGCTGATAAACAAATTTCAATGAACTAACTACTAAGATATAACTAAGCTCAGCATATTAATTTCATTTCATTTGCATTTTTAATTTACTTTATATATATATATACATATATATGTATATATGTATATATGATATATATTTAATCTATATAGGAGAATTATATATATGTTTAGATCGAATGGTTCGAAATGTAACCAATAATGAAAAAGAACAAATTAATCTTAAATACATTAAATAACCACACATGACTTAATTACTTGGTGAATAAACAAAAAAGTTTTTAAGAAAATACAAATAATTCAAAATCAAAGATTGTGGACAATAATTATCGTTATTTGATATCAATGAATCGACAATAATATATCAATCTGAAATAAGTACAGTCATGCAAATTCAATCCTTACCAGTCATGGATAAATATTAAAGAAAGTCATATGATTTTTATTTGTTATTCACAAAAAAAAAACAGAAAAAAATGTAATCTTAAAATAACTTAACTACTTAACTAAGTATTGATTAAAACAAATTTTTCTTAAAAATAAGTCCAGATATGTATTTAATAATAAAAATTAAAAATACCTCCTACGTGGTGTCGTAAATTTTAATAAATATAAAATTAAAAAGAAAAGAACAAAATTTAACTTTTAATTATTACTTATGGTTAATGTTGCTTTTACCATGGTAACATCTATTATCGAATATATTTTTATAAAAGGTTATTTTGTCAACATATTTCTTCATATAAAAATATATGAATATGTAATGTACGTAGTACGTACTCGTACCTATTCAATTTATAGCATCGAAAAATCTAAGAGAAATGTTATTAACCCATTACTGCCTATTGAGTATTTAAATACCCAAAAACCTTAGTGCATTTAAATAGCTATATCTGCCGTTGGGTAATGGATATGGAGCTAGTTTTGATTTTATTACAGAGAAAAAAGTCCGGACCATAATTCGTTTTCAGTGAGCTAATCAAAACTCTCAAGAACTGCCGTTGTTAGTGGGACTCAAAAACTAAGTATTTTTTAAGCCCCGAAAATTTCCATAAAAAATGGTTTTTGAGAAATTGGAAAATGGAAAAATCGGGAAAATTTCTAAAGATCACTTAGCCTCAAAGTTTCTCAATCTAATAAAACAAATAGTTTTTGGATTGGAGTACTTACGTCGTCTCTAGAGATGATTTACCTTTATGGGTATTTAAATACCCAACCGTCTGAAGCATGAAAAAATTGTTATAAAATTTATATTTTTATGAAAGTAAGTGTTTTTTTGAAGAAATCTAAAAAAATAAAGTATTTAAATAATTATATTGTAAAATTAAATTTTAAAAATTATTTCGCTTTTTCGCTTTTTAATTTTAATTTTGTTTCGTGGTACATCATTGTGACAATCAAAAAAGCATTTGCTGTTCGACTACTTTAGATGCAAAGTAGTCGAACACTTTTCCAACCAAATTGTGTTTTAATACCGCATTGTCTACAACGACTGCGCTTAGGCATTTTTTCCACTATATGTTCGCATTAACAAGTACACTCCCACATGGACGGCTGACTCCTTGTGGTAGTTTTACTAGTGCTTCCACCACATTTAATTTAATCAAATATACCCATAGAAGTCACACCTTCATACCTTGCGCAGAAAACATGAAACTTCCATGCATTCACCATTGCGGCATCAAATGCATTTGTGAGCAATGGCCAATACCATTTTTTACCACGAACTTTAGTTCGATAATTGTTCATAGCAATATCAAACAGATCAACAGCATCCATCCGTTTATACTCATGAATGACCAGTGGCTGGTCAATTGTTATCTTACGATTTTTTCGGTCATACCGCTTTATATGGAACATTGGGCCATATCTCAAAAAGTTGGACATTAGTTATAGTAATTTAAACAGAATTATATAAATCTTAGCCTACTAATTAGTTTTACATAACACTACATTTGAAACTGTATAACTTTTTTCAATTCACTTCTGAATTTCTAAAGCCTGAAAACAAAGATAATGTGAAAAAATGAAAAAACATTTTAAATCTTACAATACAGAACAATTATATATTTTGTTATATAATCCACTATCCATCAATAGATATCAGATGGATCTTTTATTTTATGTAGATTATTCCTACTTGAATTAATATACCTAAAATTTTAATTTTTTTTAAAAAATAAATCTAAAAAATTTACATAAAATGTAATAGCACTAACGCCGATTGGGTACTTAAATACCCATTCCAAATCTAAGGCGTAGCAAAAGTTAGAGGTCTAAATTTTCCAGGCACTTCTATGACCTCTATGACCATCCTTAGAAAATTTCATAATGATTGTACGACGAGATCTATGAGCCGGCTTTAATTGGTTAAAATATTTTCACTATGATTTCAGTTAGTACAAACATTAACTATATTTCATTACTGTTCATATAGTTTATGAAAAGATTATGAAACACAAACTTAACCCTAACCTCCGCAATATTGTTTAGGATTTAAATTAGTAACAAAAAATACGTATATATATATAAGTATATATATTCTTATGCGAACTTAAATATGTAGGGCGTAATTAGATCCAATTTAGTTTGTTCAATTTTAATTTAAAATTTTCCAATTGCATCGTTCAAAAATAGTTGAATGATTTAAGTAATTATTTCGATATATCATTTTCCTAATTCCGCCCGGTCGATCGTAAATACGTACAACATAAATCCCTAATTCCCCCGCAAAACAAATTAGCCATTTCAAAAAAGTTTTATTTACAAATTGAAGAAAGTATGTATTAGAATCTATTTATTAATATATATTTTACAATTTTTTGAATAAAATGAACATGCCAGTTTAACAAAAATAAGAAAAAACTCTCTTAACAAAATAAAAAATAATTTTAACATTTTTAAACCAATATTTTCTCTGAAACGGCTTTCTGGTTTAGTTTTCTGTCAATAACTTATTTATCAATATGAAAACAAATTTGCATCATTTTGCATTACAACGAGGATATAATATTCTTTTTTTTTATTTAAAAAATAAATTAGAAATAAAAATAGTGGGGGTAATGTATTTATAAAAATGAGGTTTGGGCGACATAAAGTGCTAGGTATAGGATGATAGGTACATTTACGTTATATATATATATATATATACTTAAATGAATTTATCCTAATATATATAAGTACAATTTACCTTATATTATTTTGCATCAATAATTAATATTGGAACAGTAACGCGGTCTCAGACAATATATTATAACAGAATTTAGTTAAATTTAATGATTTCCTACATTATTACTGGAACGATCTCGATCGTTCTGTATACATAAGTATTATATTTGCTCTTAGAGATTTTTATCATTTTATTTTTGTTTATTTTACTAAGTAGTTAACATTGATCAACCCACTGAATTCTGGGATTAATATCTTATAAGTAGTTAGTTATCACAATTTTCATTAATCGTATATTTAACTGTAATCAAGATCATAAAATTTTTCATCATTTCAAAGCTATATTCACTTGTCTTCATTTTTCTTATATATATATATAACTAAAGTACTCATTTAGCTATGAAGTGAAAGTGACCTATTTAGTTATTTTTTATGTTATTAAATTTTATTAATTCCGAAAGGATAAATTTTCTGAAATTTTCCACCGGATATCTATGATAATTAATATATATACAATTAAGTTAACTTATTCTATATTATAAAAATATATGTAGTGGAAAACCTTCTTAAACTAAAATAACTAAATAAAAGCAAGACTAACTTAAGTAAATAATAAAATAAATATTTTAAATTTTTATTGTTACAATAAGTATTCCTTGATTTTAGATTTATATATTTTATATATATATATATATGTATACAACTTATTCATGACCCTATAGTAATATTTTATGCATAAGGATATTTATATCTAATACTTTATATTTTTATATTCAAATTCAAGTAAAATATAAATAAATATATAATAGTTACACCATATTAAATCCATTCAATGAAATACATTATACAATATATATAAGTTGTATACAAACATAGTTAGTTGTTGCAATAAAAATTTGAGAAAAAATAAAAGAAAAACAAAAAATAATTTTATAAAAGATTTTATTATATTTGAATCCTGACTATGTATATATGTACATGTATGTAAGTACATATGTATGAATACTTTATTTGAAATCATGAAATTTAGTTTATTATCCTAGCTGATTCCCTGCATAATTCTATGTACATATATATATATATATATATACATTAATGTGATATATATTATATAAGAAGCATTTAAGGACAAACTTTCTAGTAAAGTTTTTAGTAAACAAATCAGAATCTATTGCTATGTTTTTCTTACATTTTTTTTTTCTGTTTTTTTGTTTTTTTATTGTTTTTTTTTCCTTTTTTTATAATTTTTATATCTGATAGATTTATGAGTTTGCTTACTTTCAAGTTTCTATTTTAACGTAAATATATTTTATATATAAGTATACTATACTTATATTCTACTTATGGTCTTCTAAAAAATAGTGAAAAATATAAAAAATTGTAAATAAATTATAAAAACAAAAAGAAATTGAAAAAAAAAAATTAAATTAAATTAAATAAAAAAAGATACTTACTTACGGAAGAAATATTTCAAATAAATGCTTTTGGATATAGATATAGTTATAGTTAAAAATATTAAATTTATTCAATAATATTTTATTTTTTTTTTTTTATTTATTTAAACTGGAGTTTCGAAAATTGGAAGATTTTGTATACGTACTTTATAAATAGGTTAAACCTAATTGTAAACTGATCACCGAAAAATTAATCGAATGTTGGATATGAATTTGATAAAAAGCAAGTTTATCCTCAAACTTAATATAAAATGAAGAAGAAAATGAAGGAAAATGAAACCAACTAGTTACCTACTTATATAATTATTCATTAAATCCAATTATACTTAATCCACTTAATACCAATTTTAAATCTTATTTCAATATACTGCCACTCTCTTCTATAACTATTTTCAATATCCTTCAATATCTGTTACTTACATTAAATTTTAAAAAGCTACATTGAAAACCGAATATTTTATATGAAGCAAGCTAATGCATATACACTGAACTATACTTATATAATATAATATAGCGTTTTCCTATAGGAAGTTTGTTAAGGCCTATATTATATCTGCTATTTACGGCTGATATTTCAATAATACCAGAGGTAAAATGGTTCGACAAATAGGATCATTCAAACTACAAACAAACTTAAAAGATATTCAACTATGGCTACAAAAATGGAGCGTAAAAGTAAATGAATCGAAGTTGACATATATATATATATATATATATATATCACTTTTACTTTAAACAAAGGCCTGTCCTCAAGTCATTTTAAGTAATAAAATCATCTCACAAAAAAATTATTTACAGTATTTAGGCATAGTTACATTTAGAAAAAAGACTGAGCTGGATATCAAATTTAGAAGTATGGTACTGACTAATGGAAAATAACACACGCAGAAGTTATCATTAACAAATATAAGATACTAATTTATAAAGTCATGATAAAACCTATTTGGAGATATGGGATCTAGCTTTGGGGTTTCACAGCGAAAACTAACATCAATATAACACAAAGATTCCAAAATAATGTGATAAAGTCACTTGTAAATGCCCCTTGGTTTGTATATATATATATCAAGTCATTGAACATGACTTAAACATTGAATCCGTAGCCAGTAATCCGTAATCCGTAACTAGCTAAATATAGCACCAGTTACACAAACTCAAACTGCAATTTCATCGAAATAATTTTACCCACAACCTAATAACAACTGAAGGTCAGAGAAGAAGACTAAAACGAAGAACTCCTGGTAATTTATAAAACAAAAAAAAATAACTGATTGTATATTGGCCAAAGGCAGGCCTTTGATAGAAAACGTTGCAACTTACAATTCAATAAATTAATAAATTATATCATAAATATTTGCTTATTACTTAATATATATATATATATATAGTTATATAGTTATTTTGTAAATAAACTTGAAAAAAAAAAATTAAATTTTGAATGATTTAAAATATTTGAAATGTGATCAGTTCCCTCATTAAAGTGCTTGAATAGGTCGATAATCCTAATCTGATATTGTAACATTTGATCATAGACTATAATAAAAATAAAATGAAGCAGTATTGACCACAAATAAAATGAAGATGTATGAATATATATAACTATATAACATAAGACTTCAAATTTATTGTCTTACCTCATACTAAATACATCTAATTGTTTATTCATATGTTATGATTAGCTCAAAACTTTCTACAATATTTCTCTTCGACAACAAGAAAAATCATCAATCAAAAACGTTTAAATTTGAGTTTTATTCTATATAGAAAAAAGCTGTACTTTAGAAGTACTTGCATGAGGGATTTTTTTATTAATATGAGATTTACTCGGTCAAAGTGTCAAATTAAAAATATATTTTAAAAACTAGAATTGAATTAGATACACCACTGTCTAAACAATTTTACCTAAACCGTAAATTGAGCAGTTCCTAATTTAATTTAGCTGTAATGTAGTTAGTCAAATATAGGTATCATCCTGTACAAAGTAAACAATATGTTATAAAACACCCGGTATACTATTAACGAATATCTCTTTTCATCATTTCAATACTTACCTACACTCAATGGTATTTTTTTTTTGTTTTTTTTTTTGTTTTTTATTGAGAACGAAGAAAGCAAAATCGTAAATCAACAATTAGTTAGCTATTAAAATTCGGCAAGTTATTAACTATAAAAAAGTTATGTTAAAATCAATTTTTCGCTAAGATCCTGAGTTTATAAATATAGTTATAAGTATTTGTTTTTTTTTTAGCATGAAATGGTGTATACTTAGATGGTGTAAATATGATAGCTTTGTAAGTGACATATATATTTAGTAATTATTGATAATAATAGTTACTATTGAACAGAAATTCATATACTTACAGTTAATATTACCAATTTTAATTCAATCATTCATAAATATCGAATACGAATACTATTTAACTATTTCTGCTCTTTTTATCCGAATTCAACTGACTTTGTATATTTTTAATACCTCAAACATTATTATTTAAGTACAGTCAATCATATTTTTGATTGTTTTGTGACTATTTAACACCTATCAACAAACCAATTGACCTCATTTTCGATTATATCATATATATATATATATGTATAAGTTGTATCAATTGTCAATTTCATTACAAACATTTTATTTTTAGCAACACTTTATGTTTCAGTAGTTACCCACTAAGGACATTATAACTATTACAATTTTAATTTGCATATAAATAGGTGTCATTTATAAAATAGTTAATAATTTTTTCAAATATTTTTCACTTTTGTCAACACTTCAACAATAATTATAGAATCTGTAAATTTAAATTCCTATGAGAATTAATTTTATTAATTTTGAAATTTTTTGTGAAATTTTCATTTCACTTTCTGTTTTGTTTTATTTATAAAAGCTACTGAAATAAAAAATAAAGTTTAAACCTTCCATTTATTCATGTAAACACGCAAAGATAAATAGTACAAAAATAAAGAAAAAACAAAAAAATATAATTTAAAATTTCCATTCATCTGGGTTAAGAATTATTAATCCTTGATTTTCATTTTTGTTTTTTTTTTTGTTTTTGTTTTTAATTTTCTTCTTTAGTTTTGTAGTACCTATTTGAGATTTAAAATGTATTGAATTCCCTAAAGGTTTTATAGAATCATAATGATAGAATTTTGAAATATTTTTTTACTTATTTAATTTCAAATGTGAAAAAAAAGGATTTATTTAAAATGTAAGTAAGTATACGTATACTATAACATTTGTATGTATTTCAGTGTACCATTGTGTAATGACAGAAACTCTTTTAAATTGTTCAAACAATGCATGATTTTTACAATTCCATAGTTAGTCTTACTATAATTTGGATAATATCAAGAATAGTTTTAATTATTTGAAAGAAATACATATATATATATGTACTTCATCTAAAACGTTATTTTTAAAATTGAAAGTAACTCTTGACTATAGCCTCAACATTATTTGATATTTTGCTCAATTAAAAATATTTAACTAATCACCATCATCATCTTCTAGCACTAAAGCTGTGGGTGAGGGTTTTTTAGGAAATGTATACTGCACTGCAATTATTAATTTAAAAACTGAAAAAAAATTTTACGCATACTTGACAATATGCGCAGACTGCTGAATAGACTTTTGAAGTTTAAGAAAAGTTCCGTATCAAGTAAGAACTAAATTATCAATTCAAAAATGACATTCAATATTAAGTATTTCTTAAAAATAATCAATTTTGAGTATTTTTATTAAAAATTAGTAAAAAAAAATTGATAAAATGTTTAATGAAATTTTTACGAACGCTGTCATTAGTGTCTTTAAGTGGAGAAGTTGACCCTCGAAGTTTAAAACATTATTTAAAAATAAAAAATCGGAAGATGATATTGTTATATAATTTATCTTAAAATATTAAAAAAAAAACTGTGGTACCCAAATAACCGAATTTAAAACTATAAACTTAATGCCAACCCATAACTAATAACGTAAATCTACCAACTTCCGCCCCCTTAAGGAAATTTAGTTAAAGTTGACAAAATAAGCAAAATATAAGCTTTTTTTAATTTTTTTTTTTTCAAATTACAATAATTAGTATTTTTTAATTAGAAAAAAAAATTTTCATCTAAGTAATTATAATTTAATTTTTTCTAAATAAATAATAAAATATTATAACTGCCAAAAAAGTTTGATTGTACGTATTTCCGCTCGACAATTTCAATCTGAACTAATTCCGCCTTATATGAACTCAATTCCGTTTTTTCAACTTATTTGCGATTCACAGTACCTATTTACGATTTTATTTAAAAAAGCTATTTAAAATAATTATTAAGAGTAAAATTAACACATAATTAATTTTTTAAATAATTAGTTAACTAGTACTTAGTTATATTATGGGCCAATAACGTTTTCTGTGACCAAAGGTAAAAATTTGAGTTTGTTTGGATATTTAGATTGCTAATACAATTCATAGATTATGCATCTGAGATTGTAAATAAGTGGTCAGCAGTGACCAACTCAACCAAACCTCTATTTTATAGCGCTAATATCTTGAAAAGATGGACAAAAAAGTCCACTAAGTAACATTTATGCATTACTCGGTTTATTACTTCATACACGTACTTATTAACTTTTACTTAGTATTGTCGATATTAATATTATCCACGGGCAGTTCAAAAAATATCTACCGTATGATTATAATTTTATTTATTTTAAAATATTTGGGATTCATTTTTCCACTTCGTCACAATTTTTTAAAATAAAAATTCTGACATTCAATTTTAAATGTAGAAGTACAATAATTTAGAAACTAAAAATTATTGCAACTTGTAGCCCCAAGAAAAACCATCATTATGTCTTGATTTGTATTAAAAAATTTCTTTTAATTTGAGTCAATTTTTATAATAATTGCTTAGGGACACGTCAAAAACTGTGACGCTGTGGACTCAAAACGTGACCTAAAAGACATCAAACATAAAAAAAAATTTAATTCTTTGATAATTTTTTTTTTTTTAATTTTCTATAAACAAACATTTTGTATTTTCATATGTTTACTATTATTTTCTTTGCGCTTTTCTCGGCATCGACGTTGCCGTTCTGCAGCTGTAAGTGTCATTTTGATTTGTTCAAACAAACATGCAAAACACTACTTCTACACAGGTATCTTTATAAATTTTTATATAGTTAGGAATTCAAAAATATGTAGTTATTTGAAAATATTGCTATAGTAAAACAAAGTAATAACACCTAAAAAGTAGCAAATAAGTAATTTATAATTACTGAATTCCGTTACGTCACAATTGGGTCCACTACGTCACGTTTTTAAATGTTACGAATTGGACGTGTGACGAAGTGGAAAAATGTCGTAAAAATCTTATTATCTGCATATTGTAAAATGTATTTTGATTCCAAAAATTAGTACGTCCAGCTTAAATTATAAAAGTTAATATTATAATAAAAAAATTGGCAAAAATTTAATTACTTATCGAAAAATCGTTGTGACACAGCAGAAGCACAATTAATACACGCGTTGACTTCGGTGGGTTAACAAGTCTTAATTTCACAAATACTCACAAAAACTTATAATTCCTATTTACTACAATATAGTTCTAATATTACGCCATTCTTTTTAAATTTCGTTGGAAATTTAAAGTGTATTTTTTTGAATATATATTATTGTAACAAATTACATGAACAACGTTTGATTGAAAAAAAATAATATTTTTTATTATTTTAAAAAAAGTTTATGTACAGTAAATCAAAAAACTAGCATTTAAGAAGAAAGTAATGTGATTTCTTGTTTTCGTCATATGAAAAATTTTGTGTCCAAATTTTTCATCGTTCTAATTTGATTAGTTTTTTTAACCTTGACTGCAAATTCGTAGCAATTAACTTACAATTAATTTACAATTAACAATAAAACTAAAACTAAAAGATTTTGTAAAATTTTATGAGTTTTATTGTCTAGAGAGGTACAGCAAATTTGAATGGCTGCGAAAAATGTTATTGGCCCACTTAAGTATGTATTTTCTTACTAAAAGAAACAAAAATTTGCCTAATAATCTTAATAAGCCTAAATTAAAATAAATGCTACTCAGTAAGTATGTACTTAAATTTAAAAAATAAACAAATAGTTGTAGACTTATAGTGAAGATAGGTCAAATTTATTAAATTTACTAACTACTTACTTACTTATAATAATTTGTACTTTTATATATAGTTAGCTAGTTAGTTTACTTATCCTAAAAAAAAGCCAGAAAACAAAAAAACCTATTCATAAAAGCAAACTAATTGACATAACCTTGTAATACTTATTCAATACATTGTTATAAAATTATATTATGTACAATACAATACGGCCTTAAAATTGAAGAATCCTTTTAAAAATAAAAAATCACATAACGACATATTAATTTTCACAAGTAAGAACATACGAGTATATATATATATATACAACTTATAAGAAAAACAATATAGTTAACCTTAAAACTAACAATATTTTTCATTACTATGCTTTTAGTTAAGCAGAAATCTAGTCAAGTAATCATTTAGAATTGTTTCAAAAGGAGGTGTCTTCAAAAGCTTCAATTCCGAAATAAATTTTCTTCTTTATTTACTTTCTATACTAATTGTGTGATGATTTTTATATATATGACATATATGATATATAAAATGATTTTTATATATATATATATATATATATATATATACAAGTATACATAACTATAAGAACTGTTGAAGTATTGTGTAAATTTAAATATTTGAAAGTGCAATAACTTATTAGTGTTGCAATTATTTGCTGGAAACGATTGTAAGGCCTCAAATTTCAAATCTAAATTTTGTTTGTACCAAAAAAATATATAAAAAATAGTTAGCTACGAATGTCATTAAAATTCGACAATCGTGTATAAAATTATCGTAAGTATTTCAATTTATATATAACTAGTTAACTATTACTAAAATTACTAAAATAATAAGTATAGTTGACCAGTCATTGCTTTGTTTTCATATTAAAAAACTATTTTTATTGTTCAACTTAAACATAGTCTCATTCCAACTAAATACACTTTATCAAACGTTTTTCAAGCTTCTTAATTTCGTCTGAAAAACACACGATTTTTCAAGACCTTTGAAATATGCTTCAGTTTTAGCGATAACCATTTATTTTGATGTGAATCTCTTTCCAACAAACCAATTTTTTTAATTTCGGAAACAAACAATAATCACTTGGGGCTGGAAATCTGGACTGTATGGTGGATGTGGAACAATTTTGTACCGTAATTCATTCAATTTTACTGTTGTCAAACTTGATGTGTGTTATGGTGCATTTCTTGAGAAAAAATCACTTTTTTCTTTGATGCTAAATGTGGTAGATTTTTCTTGATTTCGGCATTTAATCGATTCCAATAATGCGCAATAATATGTAGCATTTATTGATTTCAAGAAGATATTATACCTTGTGCACCCTAAAAGCCGTTGCCATTTAATCTTTCCTGCTAATTTTTCTGCTTTTGCTTTTTTTAACCCACTTCCATCAGGTCCTATTCATTGTTTGGACTGATTTCTTGTTTCTGATATACTTACATACTTAGTAATGGGCCCAATTCTCATCAACAGACTTATAAATCGACGTAAGAATTCATTTGGATTATGCTGATATATTGCCAAAAACTTCTCATAATATGTCTTATGAATTATTTTTTGGGGCAATGTTAATAAACGCCGCACCCATCTTGCTGATATAGCTTTTTCATAAGAAGTTATCATGTAAAATGCGTTCAACGTTAAAAAAATTTAATTATGTTGCTTGATTTATGCTTATATTAATGAAATTTCTAACCACCAAAAAAATGATCAAATTTCTCTCTAAAAATTGGAGTTTCCTCTGTAATAGTAAACTGCATCACCATCACGAATCGTAAAAGCTCCATATTCTAAAATGCAACATTAAAATGTTGCTGAAAGCATCAAATTCTTTTTTTGGAACATTACTGTTTGTGACGCGCAAACTTGAGCAAACTTCGCATCATAAGATTTTTATGTTCTAGTATTTATAGTTATCATCATATTTTGATGGTTCACCATTTTCCAAATATACGTTTAAAGCTATATTAAATAATATTTTATTAATTTTAATTAAATTTTCAAAGGATCACTGTTAAATTTTGATACTTAGTTTTAAAATGTATTAATTGCATCAGCAACACAAATCATCATTGCCAAATTGCATCATGAATTTTGTACTGACACAATTAATGCTGATATCGCATGATGATTGGCAATGTTGCATTTCCGAATTTACTTAACTATAGTTATACTTAATATTTTATTTTTAACTAACAACACATCTAAACAATTTAAACTACTTAAATGTAATTGCATCTATTTATGTAATTCGAACAAGGATTTTTAAGTAATTTTCATTTTCTTTTTCTTTCATAATTTTTATAGTTAATGTCCTCGTTTATTTTGGTAACAAAAACAAAAACAATTAAGTAAACTCAAAATAAAAATCAATATTTAAAGTTTTAATAAAACAATCTTATCTTAACTATAACTATTTGAATTTTATATTATAAGTATGTATATATACATTTCCCGTTATACATAAATACATATTTTTGACATTATTTTGATATTTTATTATTTATTTTAAAGATTTTTTATAGCTAAAAAATTTATTCAAAAAAACAAACAACACATTTTATTTACTAAATATATATTCAATCAATTGATAAACCTTTTGTCAAAAGTCTTTTCCCAAAAAAAAAAAAGAAAAAACATAAAAAATGTTTTTTTTTTCATTTATGTTTTATTGAAAATGCATTTTAGTCCTTCCCCTATACATATACTGTTATATCAATATTAGTATTGAATATTTAGATTTGCATACTTACGTACATATTTATAATATGTATTTTATATAAATATGTGTGTATTTCATTATAACCCTTATTGTATTAATAAATAAGAGTACTGTTGTTTTTTTTTTTTTTTGTATTTGCATAAGTGTATCAACAAGAATAGGTCAGGAACAGGGAACCTTAAAATAAAATAGAAAAAGAAAATTCAATACAAATTAATATTGTTCTTGAGTGGGTCAATAAGACTTAACCACAACAATAAAATAAATGATTAAAATGGAACATGACCTTTAACCAATAAATTTATTAAAATTTATTAAAAAAAAATAATAATAATGATGTCATTTAAAGATGATCAATCATTTATGTGATATGATGGTGTCTTAAAAGTCTATTTAGTTCAATATAATTCATAAACAATGTAAATATATGTTTTCGCTTCGAATTCTCAAAACAGTAGGTTGTTAACTAACAACATAAATCAAAAGTTTGTTATAGTTATAAGGACCGATTATTGTTGGTCTAGAAATATTTGTATATTTTTAAACAGTGATATAATAGTTATTAGTAAGTACTACGGACCTCTGTTGAGTAATTATAATTCAAGTATTAGCTTTTGTGTAAAAATTGTGAACCTACAGATTTTTTTTTATCAGAAAATCGCATGTTAAGTTTAATGAATGAATGACAGGGACTGAAAAGATCTCTATGATGTCAAAATTTGAGTTTCAATAAGTTGTTTTTCAATTGAAAATACTTCTAATGAATATTTTAATGTAATGTGAATTTACCGCGCTAGTCTGTTTTATTTGTTTTTTATTCATACTCCTAATTATAAATCATTTTAAACCCGATTTTCATTGTACAAATCAAGATATGGTACTGTATGCAGAATAATTTTATTTCAACGATCTAAGAAAATTTTAAGAAAACTAAATATTTATCTTTACCTACTTTACCTACCTACATTAAGTGTACCTCATATGCACTCTCTTAATATTTGTAAAAAGTATGCGATGTGATGGTTCATTTTTTTTTATTTTCCCTTATTTTTGATCAAT
Organism: Argyra leucocephala; assembly: GCA_963942445.1. Taxonomy (NCBI): domain Eukaryota; kingdom Metazoa; phylum Arthropoda; class Insecta; order Diptera; family Dolichopodidae; genus Argyra; species Argyra leucocephala. Next base: position 162,551,826 of record OZ012678.1, read on the forward strand.
AAAACTTTTATTGTATAATTTTGAGGTGAATTGTTGACAACCAACTACATTATAATATAAAATTATGACAGTTAGTTATTAGTTTTTGTAAATCACTGCATTAATTACTCTCGGAGTTAAAAATTTTCAAATAACTATTTTTTTATTTTTCAATTTATCACATCATTGTTGTGAATATAGCATAAGTCTTTCCAATTTAAACGTCATTTTGATTTTAAAATTATTGTATTTAGTTAGCTGTTAAATAATTATATTTAGTCTTAAAATTGAAAAAAGTCCGGTACAAATATCTGAACCATTTCACAATCGATTTTCATTATTCTTATTCTTTTAAATGATTGATATTTAAAAGGAGACGTGGCGAATTCAAATATTTTTTTAAAATTTTTTTGATTTTCAATTAGAAATTTCAATTTAAAACTTCACCCAATATTTATAACTCATTTTTACATACTTAAACATTTTAATTTATTCAATCAAATTGCCGCAACAACACCCCCTTTTTAATTTTTTTTTTTTTTTTTTTTTTTAAATAAATTATTACATCTGAGATTGTTGTTTAAGATAAATGAATAAAAAACAAACTAACTATATAGTGTCCACGATAAATTGAAATGATGGAAAATAATTCATAATGAAGTACGATTTTTATCAAACTTCCTCGAATTTGGGGGACTAGGCGAATACTAGTAGTATTTTATTCGTTATTTGTATTTATACAAATAACCAAGTAGTAAGTTGACTAAATAGAAATAATTAAGTAGTTAGTTAAACAAAATTTTCCCATTTGTAATTGCTCACAATTGACGTGATTCAGGAGCTATCGATTTGTAATGGTTGGTTTTGCTAATGAAATACGAAATCAAAAAAATAAGAAAATTCTATTGAATATTTTCACAAGAAATTAGTATTTTGTTAAATGTTGAATTGGATATTGGTTCATATTTTATAATGGATATGTTCAGTTAAGTCTTCAAAATATTCCAATTAAAATTTTCAAAATATTTTAAATGTAATTCGTTATGTACTTATGTGATTTTTCGTAACTAATTAAAATTTGATTCTGAGATTCTAAAACAACGAAGATTAGCATTGCCAGATTCAAATTTCAAACTCTAATTTTTAGTTATGATGCCATAAACTTGTCTATATATTTTTTATTTTACTAAATAAATCTAAGTACTTAACTAACTAAGTATAATTAGTTATTTTAGTTCATCAAAACTAATTTGCAAGTTGTGTAATCAATTCACATTAGTTAATTGATGTTGCATTATTGATGTTTTAATCGAAATACCAAACCCAACCAGATTTTGACGCAACAATAATATATATATATATAACTATGGGTAAATATTTCGAAAGGTTGATATTTTAGACATCAAAATGGCAAAATACTAAAAAACTCAATTTTATATGATAGTTTGCGATTACATGATAGTTTGTGATATCATTTTTTATGAAATGGTTTGATATAGACATATTTCCAAAATTGTGGAAATATTCCATGTTCAAGAGACTTATTAAATAAAATTGACAGTGGATAAGCGAGTGATTCAGACCTTTTTTTTTAAATTATGTCCGGAATATTATTGGGACATGGGAATGTTTCGTTATTTAACATATTCAAATAGACTTTTATTTGGGATGCGTCAAACTGGATCAAAGCATAGATATTGCAGTGAGTTGTGCTAAATTAGGAAGCTTAAGTCGGTCTACTTCAAAGATGTTATCCTTTCTGAAATATGTGATATATTTTTTACATAACAGAAGATACAGGCAGAACTAATGGCTCCTTTAAAGGAGATGATGGTGATATACTTTTTTCTAAGAAGTGTACGTTTTTTTCTTTAAACAAAGCTTTATTCTTTCTGTGGTTTCTTATTTTAATTATCCACCTAATTTTTTCTACAAATTGCTTCCGTGGAATCATAATTAGAAGAGATTTTCTTTAAAAGTATGTTCCGTACGCATGTTGTAATTCCCATGAACGCACGGGAAACCACGGAAATGACAACTAAGCTGTATTTGAGCAATAAAATTTAAATAAATAGATATTTAATTTTAAAAGTAGTTAATACATTAACTTGCAAACATAATACATAAAATAATATATATTTTTCTAAAAATATTTAATTAAATTGATAAATAACACGCCCCACGGAAATTACAAAATTACAGAACCAAAATTTTGAACTACCTTCCGCTATGAAATATTTTGGGAAACTAGATCCTTTTATGCTTCTCAAAATAGTTTTTATTTAAGTTTGAGAGTTTTGCTTTATAACCGTTGAATGAGTAGTCAAATTATTATCGTTTAAAATATTTTTTTTGCTCTTTTATATTATTATAGCCACGGAAATTACAGAAAAAAATGAGGACACATGAACTTTACTTAAAAAAACTGTTTTTTTATAATATTTTTTTTTTTATTATAAGTAAATCTAAAGTTGCGCTTTCTATATCATATTCCAATTTTTCTTTTAATAATATCTTTTATGCTGTGATAGATAATTGAAGTTATTTAGAGCTAAGTAGATGTGAGGACAAGCATGGTAATGACATTTTCGTTGTTTAAGTAAGATTTTCGGATAGATCATAAAATATTAATTGTCCGAAATTCGAAACTTACCGTAAATAAATTAAATGCTTCTCAAATTTTTCTATATTAAAACTTGTTCGGACACAGAATATCAACCTTTTGAAATATTCACCCATATACAATTATGTGTTGAATTACATGATAAATCAAATAAAATTTATAAATGAATCAATATATTTTTGTAACTAATTTAAATATTTTATATCAATTTCTTTTTATAACTTTAATTTGGTAAACACCTCAAAACTTTTATAAAAAAAAAAAAAAAAGTATAAAGGTTGACTACCTCTGCCATTAACTAAGACATAATTTAATTTTTCCAATTCAAAAACCGAAAACATTGAATCCGCCAGTAAACAAATTTCAAAAATCTGTTTTTTATTTTTTTGTACAATTTTTTTTTTTTACAATAAACTTAAAATTTATATTCCAAGAAGAGCAATTCAAAATAACAAAATAAAAAAGAATAAAAACCAAAATGCAAAGTTCAATTTCTATGAAATTTGTTTATACTGAAAAAAAAAAAAACAATTTTACAATTTAATTTCAGAAGAATATTTTTTATAAGATACCACTTTTTAAATTGAATTTGTAGGCAAAAAAAAGTTTTTTTTTTTTTTATATTCAAATGAAGGTAACAAAAAGTCAAAAATAACAAAAAAAAAAAATAAATAAAAAAATAAAAAAAAAACCAACCTTTCACATGTACAGTGATGTACCAGGGAAAAAAAACAAAAATAAACAATGTACTAAATAGAAAGAAAATGTCCCACTTGAGTGAATTTAAAAAAAAAAAAAAAAAACTTGTGATCCCTAACTCGTCGGGTGCAAATATTAAATTGTTACAACTATTTCAGTAATTCTCTAATTTGAAATCACTCTTAATGCTTAGTGAACAAAATTTAATTGGGATCGATAGGATTAGTAATTCAGTAACTAAGTACGTAATTGTTAACACTAAGAATATGTACAGGGTGAATTAAGAGCAACAAATCATTGAAGCAGGATTGATTGAGTTGGTTAAAATTAAAATAATTCGAATGGAAAGTGGGAGTTTACTTTCAACCCTTTAGAAATTATGGGTTTATAGTGATGGTGTACTGTCATAATATCTTAGTACGTTTTTTTTTCATTTGCTTCTTTAAATCCTTTGCTTCTTAAAATCTTTGCTTTTTTAAATCTAAGTAGTTTAATAAATTTTCCTTACTAATGTTACTGTTTAGGTAATTTAGATTGATCCTATACATCCTGTAACATCATATGAGCAAGGATAAATAACTAAGTTTATCAATTTTTTATTTTTTTTTAAGAATGCATTGAAGTGTCGGAATTTGTGGTTTTTTTTTTTATTTTGTTTTGAGATCTATATAACTATATTTGTTATTTCTTCACGATAGTAATAGTTTTAAAAGTGGGTTTGATTCTTAGTAAATTTATATTGCCTTAAATTCTTGACTTGAAGGTAATGAATATTTCGTAATTTGAATGAAATAAATTCAAGGCAATAAAATAATTTGGCCCAATCACCCGAACTATTCAATTTTGATTTTAAAACTAGAAGCCCACCTTTGACCATAATGATTAAACTTTGTATATATAAGTCCCAAACAAAAAATAAACAATAAATAAACAAAAAAATATTGATCTAATATTCTTGTAATATTGTAATTATTTAATATTACATATATATATATATATATAAGTAGTTTCCTACATATATCTGTCAATTCGACGAAACGCTCCAATACAAATCGCTTTGGTCTGTTTTTTGAACAAAATATAAATGTATTTCGGTACCCAGTGTGAACCGCTTATAATTAAAAGTAAATAAAGAAGAGCAAATGAAATATTGTGGAGCCAGAAAGAGGATTACAAAGCTAGTTTATACATAATTATGAAATATTGATCATAGCAAGCAAGTCTGATTCAAATTCGCAAAGAAATGGACCAATAATTTAAAAATCAAAGTGGTAATAAATATTGAAATACAATAAATTAATAAAAACCAAGTTGAAGTATAATTGCATTATCATTATTAATACTGTTTTTCGGAACACATAGTTTAGAATCAAAATAAATATATAAATCGGTCCAACATTTTCCCAGAGTACTTAAATTATAGTTAAATTCAATTTTCACAACTCTTTAAGCACTTACAAAAAGTAACTATTATTGTTTTTTTGTTTTTTTTGTGCATTCTACTGTTTAGTAAACATATATATAAATACATATTATATTTGTTGTCAGTTGAATAACAAGGACGAAGGACATATCGATATAAAAATATTGTTCGTTTTTACTTTTTTATTGTTTTATTGTTTTAAAAGAAAATGAGCACACCTTATACGTGATGTGCACCGTTTCAATAAAAATAAAACAAATTTACTATTTTCTGTTTTTTTTTTTTAGTTTTTTTTTTTTATGTAGTTTCTTATACATTTTTTTTTTTTAGTTTTTTATGTAGTTTCTTATACATATATATATACATTTTTTTTTTATTTCCATTTTTATTGCCAAATATTCAAATCAAACCAATTTACTTTTTGGTGGTTTCTATATATATACAATGAAGCTATGAAATTCAAATATTCTTTTTTTTATATTTAAAATACCAAATTTTGTAAATTTTGCAATAAAATAAGCTTTGAAAGCAGCTGAGACACTAAAATACACTTTTTTGTTTTTTGTTGTTGTCGGGATTCTGTGCAAGAAAGTAGTAAAGTACTTTCTACATATTCATTATCATATCAACTGTAGTTATAGTATATATATATATACTTATCGTTATATTCAGATTTTATTTTTAGCATGATAAGTACTTAAATACATATGAGTCTGACATTTAAAGCCAGTTGTTTACAGTGTAATAAAAAAATGTTCGAACAAGATGAATAATTGGAATTATAATAATGATATAACTAGGATATGAAATTAGATGTATAGGGCATACTTACTTACTTATTACTTACAGAAAATTTATAATTATTGCTGGACGTGGCAATGTGTAGATTCAGTACGTGCGATACTAAAAAAAAAATGAAGTTCTTATTATAATTCTCATTACTTAATATAACAACTGCTTACTTAAGTTTGGAAATTTGTAAAAGTCATAGAAGGTTTAGTTAGATATAGTTAGATAGAAATATTTTTTGTTACTTAATTGTGGATCTCATCCTTAAATGTTAATAACTATGTACTTGGAATTTCTTAAAGTCTTTGGCACATTTTTGCAACATTTGTTATCAAACACTTAAAATGTATTTTGCACTGTCGAAGCTCTCATAATTAAACAAATTTTGTTTTTAACCAGTTTTGATTAATTTCGGGGTTTTTTGCGGTATGGGAATGTGAATAAAATAATAGTTCAAGCCACATTCATGTTGATTAGAGAAATAATACACTTTTTAGGTCAATCTGAGTTCAAAACAATAGTTATGATAATTTAAATTTTATTTTTCTGTGACAATATAAGCGTTTTCAAATATAAAAGTCATTTTTCAGACTAAATTCGAGAACTTAATTATTTCTCATTATATTAGGACTTTTCATAAACACATAAGTATATACTACAAAAACAAAATACTGCAATTTTTTTAACAGATTTGTTAAAATTTGAATTTTGTACATTTGCAGTTTTGTGTTATAATAAAAATAGCAATACAACTGATTAGCATGCTCTATCCCCTGTAGTTTGGCAGTTTTCCTGCTAAGTAAGTTAAAAATGTTTTTGAACAAAACTTTATTTGCAACATTTTGTTTATGAACAAAATACTTGTCAATATAGTTATAGGCAATATTGCGAATAATGTTTGTTTATGAAAACCACTATTATATACATAGTTGATTCTAACTCAAGCGTAACACATTCCTCTATTATAGTTTCGTTTAAATACATAGAGTAAATAACTTTTTAAATAATTCAAAATTTGATTGTTGAAAGTAGTGCTTAGCAGTTAGATCACACGCAGTTCAAGCAATTAGATCGCTCATTCTTATTTTGTTTAATTCATTATCATTAAATGTTGTTTTGTTCATACTAATTTTGTATTTAATTTTGTTATTTTAACTGGTGTATAATATCACAATCATAACTAGGTAATTATTGCAGTTTAAGAGAAACAAATCGTGCAACTACTACTATTAAAACTCATAATTGATCCCGACATAGATATGGATGAACACAGTATACTTATATAGGTGTAGCACTTAACATAAAAACAAAATTTCTTTGTTCATTTCTTGTGGGGCCATGGTGTGAAAAATATCATTGTCAAAATAAAATAATCTGTACATGTAAGTATGTAATAGTTGATATATGATATTTATGTCGAAAATCTTCCCATTTCAGAAGTACATACATACTTAGTTATAAGAAACAAAATATAAAAAAAATTCTGTATCATAACTTTAATCCCATCACTGTAACTACATATTCAAATTGAGAAAAATTACTTACTTTACTTAGTTTTATATTTCATATTTAAGTCTTGATAGTGGTACATCGGAATAAATGGTTATTTAAATGAGTCATTAAATATCATTTGATTATAAAAATATAAGTATGTAAATATAATATCATCCTAGACTAAGTATAGCAATTATTTATTCTGAATCTTGGGATTTTTTTTTTTATTATTTAATTTATTGTACGGATGCTGCTGACATCACAGAATATTCATATGAAAAAATTTAAACATGTTTAGAATTTTTATTTTTTTAAATTTCTTTGATCTTGTTTTTTTTTTTTGTACAAAAGGTTTTGGATTAATTTTATAAGTTTTAAAATTTAGCTGAGTAAGTATAGTTATAAATAGTTTTCCGTTATATATAATTTTATTGTGCAATTTCCTTTTACAAATATTAATTCTATTAGTCAATGATATCTCCTAAAAATTATACATATACTTATATATAAGTATGATTAAAATTAAGAAGTTAGAACTAAATTAACTATAAGTAACTATGTAGTAAATTTTATTCGTAGAACATATTTTCAAAATAATATATAACTAGTTAGTTATTTACTTATACTTAGTTACAGTTAAGTAGATTTATTAGATTTAATCTATAGACTTCTGTAATGTTTCAAATTGTTTGTCAAGTAAATTTTTTCACCTATTTTCAATCTAGAATAGCTAACAACGTTACATTTCGAATTTGACAAAATTATATTAACTAAGTATATATATACTTATAATATAATATAAATTGAAAATATATATAATTTTTGATATGGCTTACTTTAATGAAAACTTTTAAAATAATGCCAGTGAAATTAATGAGCTGCAAAGTAAAATAGTAATTTACAGTCAATAAAACAAAATGTAGTTAAGTATATATAACTATAACTAAGATGATTTTGATGTTGCCAATATAGTATAATAAATAAAGAAATAGACCAATGGCATCGAATAAATTAAAAACGTAAAATTTTTGTAATAACTACTATAGAAAATATAAGTATAGGTAATAAAAATTTCTCGAAAGTAAATAAGTTTTTGTCGACCAATTACAGTACAGTACCAATTACTGACAATGAAATTTATTACAACAATATACTTACTGGCATAGTTTAATCAGCTATTTTATTTGCTTCTACATAACTACTTATTCATTTCTACTATTCACGTATAATAAGCAGACCTATATCTTTCTGAATTAAGTATATTATCTGTATTGATAAATTGTCGTAATGTAATGAAGGACATTGACGTACTTAATGTAAGGAATTGTTGTAATATAATCTGCAGCTTCTAAGTTGCTTTCATTTCTACGTTTATATATATAGTTATAACTATTTATTTGATAATTTACTTTCACAAACCGGTGAATAAAAATTATTAAGTTTTTACACTTGATTTTTAGATGTTCATAACTTTTCATATATATATACAATGTGATTATTATTTTTTTCCTGCATTTTATATCAAATCAATTTTTTTCTAATTTTTTTTTTAAATTGATTTGATTTTTAAAAATAAATGGTACTTACAATAGTTATATAAATGAAAACCTAAGTTCTTAAACTGAAAATGTACGTAATTTAACAATAAACTCAGCATATGTAAATAATTCATGTACGAATATTCAAATTTGATATTATATTTGGTTATGATGGTCTAACAAGTACACTGTGAAATTAGTATTAGTAATTTCAGATATTTAATTAGTATTAATTAATATTAGCGAATTAATAAAAACTGTGGTTAGTTAGTTTTTTTCTTCCATTTAATATTTACAATCTGAATGATTTACAATTCAATAAGTTAAATAACTTTGTGTTTTTTACTGGCTTGAAGAGAAGTATGATAACACTACACTATTTATTATTTATTATATTATTTTATAGATCGCATTGGATTTTACGTTTTAATCTTCTAGGGCCTGGGTCCCTCATAAGATTTTTTGCCAGTATGTTTGGATGTATTTCCAATTTACCGTTGTACTTTGAGCAGTATTTTGATTTCATCAAGTTGTTAGTTATTGAAATAAATTATGGGGTCAACCATTAAAGTCTACAAAAAAGTCACATAATCATGAAAGTCTACTGAAATGAATAGAACTATAATGCGAACAAAAATTAACTATAAAAATGTTGCCATTGTAGGACAAATTTTCGGTATCAAAAACATATGAATGATTGAAAATCATACCTATTTTGTGTTTTGAATTGATTGTATGCGTATTTTTAAATAATAATTCTGTCTTTAAATTAAATAATAAAAATTAACAATAACTAGTTAGTAAAAGTTTTTAAAAACCGTGTTTCTTAAATTTTTTGATAATGAGTTTTGTCTGAAGTTGTATTTTAAATGATTCAATTTTTTACTGAATATTTTCCTAAAAGATGGTTTTATTAGTTTTTCACAAATAATAGTTAAGTTTTTAAACTTAACTTTTTTATTTTGCAAAAAAAAATTTTTTTTAACAAAATATTTATACAACTTATACTTATTTTTCTTTATTACTTTTCATCTTTATGGTTGAATGTTGAAAGTTTACTGCGAAAGTGCGATAGACTTTAAAAGTCTAAAATATTGACATAATATTTCAACCAAGTAGACTTCCATGATACCAAAAATTGACTTTTTTCTATATTAGAAAAAACTCTATTCCCTGCAGGATTTCATCCCTAGGACCCCTATTTATCATCTCATCCATTATATTTCTTAATAAATTTTATTTTGCATTATAATTTAATGCTAACTCAATCTAATTAATTCACGTACTTATACACTCAGGGAAAAATCCTATAAAATTAAAATTATTTCCTATTAATTCAATTAGATTTTACTATTAAAATTCGTCAATGGGATATACAGTTTTAAAATAACAATTTTAATCTTATTAAATCAATAGTTGAAATGTACCATATTTTAATAGTATTGTCGATATGGTATACTTTTTTTTATAATAGGAGCATCATATTAATATTAAATATTATTACTTTTATACTTCATATTGATTTAATAAGTTAAATCCTATTTTTCTAGTACCTATATTTGTTATGTAAGGTTAAAGTAGTTCAAATTAAATGAAACAATATTAATTATTTATTAAATCATTTTATTTCATAAAAATTATTTAATTTTACTTGTACTTTTTAACAGACTTGTTTGTACTTTATCATAGAAATATAGCTTAAATCTATCAAAATCACTAATAACAATAATAACTAACTAATATTAAACATATAAATATATTAAAATTAGATTTAACAAAAAGAAAAAATAATCTTAAGATTAATTATTTATAACAATTACAACACAGGCTTGGAAATGCTCGTTAAAATAATTATCATGCCACTGTTTGCTAAAAATATAAGGCCCAGTTTTGTGTAAAACAATTTCTTCGATTTGATAAAGTAAAACTTTTTGAATATCCAACTTTGTCAAATAGAAACTTTTCCTATAAATTTATCCTCAAAATATTATTTCTTTGGTACACTTAGCTTCGAACAACTCAATGTTTTTGTTTAAATGACAAATTAGTTCTTTATTATAGTTGATTTAACAAAAATGGTTTATCACTATTTAATTATAATTGTTAAGCACTAGTTATTATTTGAATAACGATTATTTTTATTTTATATGTCCACTCAAATATAGTATTTAGTTTATTAACTTTTAACTTTAATTAAGTAAACATTTTTTATCGAAATTAGGTTTTTTAAGCTATATTATAGCACTTAACTTAAGCACTATTAAAGTTTATTTTTGTTTTTAAATTTCTACATATATTCTTTTATTTCAATTATTTCTAATTTATTCTTATCTTTTGTTTTTAAATTTACTTTTAATACTTTAATTTTTTAATTTGTTTATTTAATCTTTTAACTTTTTTTACTCGTTCAATGCAAGCAAATCAAACAAATTTTTACTTTTGAACAAATATTGCATTACTGGGTCCTATATTATGGGTTATTTTTAGCGCGTTTTTTGAATGATTTCCGAATGGTATCGTTGATTTTATAGTATATATCAGAGGTGTCAATATCGTCGATCGCGATCTACCTGTCGATCGCGTAATGATTTTAGGTCGATCGGCAATAAATATTTATATTTCAGATATTTATTTCCTTTCAAATTGCCATTTTCAATTTCAAGAATCAAAAACTATTTGTACTAAATACGTACAAAAAATCACAATAAGCAACTATTAAATAAGAGATGGCTCTACTATATTTTATTAATTTTGTAGGATTGGATATTTGCTAAGTAGATTTGGAATGGATTTGAAAATATTTCATATTTTTGAATTTTTTTTTTAATAAGAAAATAAATTCTGGAAATATTTAGCAGAAGATAAATATCCGAATCTAAAAAAATGTGCTGAAAATGTATACGCCTGTTTTGGTTCGACATATTTGTGCGAATCAGCATTTTCACAAATGAAAATAATAAAGTCGAAATACCGAACTAATTTAACGGACGAACATTTAGAATCCTGCTTGAGAAATGGTCTGAGTAATTATTCACCAAATTATGTGCAAATTATAGACACGATGCAATGTAGAATAAGTAATTCTAATATTGTACCAACAGGAAGTTCAAAATGAGTTTTTGCCTATTCTATTCGTAAGTTGTTGTAAAAATATAATTATATTTTTGTATTTTTCAGTTTCATTCTTAACAGACGACATTATCATATTCAATAAAAATAAAATTATATATTTTTTAAAAATATGTAAAGCTCATGAATGTTTTTAATTATTAACTATTAATAAATATTATCGACATATAATTTTTATTTTATTTAATTCAAATAAGTATCTAAAATTTTAAAAATCGTGAAATTTGGATCCCTAAATATTGCCTTCTCCTCTCACTCTTATTTTTAGAAAAAGTAGATCGCAGAGGATTTTTACTGCGCGAAGTAGATCTTATAGGAAAATTAGTTGACACCCCTGCTATATATACTATTAAATATATTTGTCATTATTAAAAAAAAGCGCGTCAAGTACAGGACAGTGACAGTATTATAATTTCACACCATAAAAACAATAGTATGCATACAATATTTAATAGTACATGTGGTTAACCATACCATTAAATTAATTCTGGTCATGTTAATAAAAATTAACTATTTTGAAATATTGAAGTAATAGTATAATCCAATAAATACAATGAGTAGAACAGTTTTAAATTTATAGTATTTCTAATAACATTAATGCGGTCTACTATTAATATAATAATGTAATATATTAAATCAAAACTACAAAACATATTGTTTTAAACAGAAAACTATTGTTTTTATAGTAAAAACCTATTGATACCCGTTCTATTGAATCAATAACTGTACTACTAAACATTTAATAGTATGTTTTTCCCTGAGTGTATAAATAAATATTTGTCAAGACAAGTAAATCTTGTAAAGTCCTTGCTCATTCCAAAATAACTAAGTACTTAGTTAGTTCATTTGTTAATTTTTCATTTTCTGCTTCTGGTTCATCCTCTTTGTATTTATCCTTCTTTTATGGTACTTTTCCTTATTCTATGAACCTTAATTAACTTTTTTGGTATAAATAATTCTAATTATCAAATGCTAAATATGTATGTAGTATAAATTAAATTAAAAAATTCAAACAAAATTTTAAAAATATTCGACAAAAGCAATTGCAATGCAACGGAATAACACAACATGAAAAATTTAATTTTAAACCATTTTGAAATAAATAAATTCAAATTAAAAAACGATTACTATTCAAATGAACAACTAAAAAAGTTATTAAAATTAATTAGGTACTCATATATTTTAAAGAAATATAAACAAAAACTTGCAAGTTAACTTATTAAGTGTCAAAAAAGGACTAATTATGTACATCCTTATAAAATTACCGGAATAATTTATTCTTACAAAATGGGCCATTAAAGTTCATCAAAAAACTATATACGTATAAATATTGTATATATATATAAGTATAGTTAGTTATATAAAATCTCTACCTTCATTTACTTTTTGATTATTTAATTTCCATTTAATTTCTTTACATATTTCCTTAAATAACTAACTAACTATATACTTAATGAAAACAATTCCTTAGGGATACTAACTTTATAAATAAAAACAAAAACAATAACAAAAAATGATAATCAAGGAAATAAATCGAATATTTTTCTTTTATATTTTTTTATTCTTTTTTGTTCTTGTTTATAAAACTTCCTAATCCATTAAGTGTGCCAACTAGTTAGGTTATAATTGATATTCATTGTTTTAAACTCATATTGTTGTTGTTCTTTTTTTTTATTCCTTTTTGCTTTTTTTTTAACTTCCTGATTTTGTGAAAACTATTAAAAATTAAATGAAATTGTGTGTCGACACGAAATATTATGAGAAATTATTGTTTGTGTTATGAAAAACTCTAAGGAGTTACTAATATCACTAGCCACTTTATTATATTATTTCAATCATTCTGTTCATATGAGATATATCTATAATCTATATATTTATATACTGAAATATACATATATATATATATACATATATATATATATATATATATATACATATATATATATATATATATTTATGTAATAATATAATATTAATATTTTCTTTTACTCTCTCTCTTTCTACAACAAATTACTTTTTTATTTTATTTCCATTATACTTATTAGTTATTAGTGCAACATGAAATATCTCTGTATTTGTCAGCCAGTCAGTTAAAGTATAAAGTATCATAAAAAAAAAAAAAATAAACAATAAGTTCGAATAATTGTTGTATGCGATGTGATAAGCTTTCAAATGTCACAATCAAAATAAAATAAAAAAAAGGAAGTAACTATATGTACTTATATAGTTATATGTATTTAGTTTAAGACTATATAATATATGTTTCAATACAATGAACTATAGGATATTTCAAGGACATAACAAAAATGGAAGTGATTTTGAATTGAAAGAATTACCAACGATTAGCAAAAATGAAATTCTTCTAAGTATGAGTATACCTGTACACTAGGTTTTTTTTTTAACAATTCTGTAAATACTCTATAGGTAATCAAATATTATTTACTTACTGAGTGCTACAAATAACTGTAAGAATTAATGTTTTGAACACTTATCATATTACTTACTGGGTAAATTACTGCTTTCCTCTTTTGAGACAAAAGTTTCGAATATAGTTTTTAAATAAAATCTATTGGATGTCGCAACTAACCAATTTCGCTGGAAAACAAGCTTCTGATTATTAACACTAATAACACGTGCACCATGGTTCGTAAATATAACGATATCTTACATCAAAATCTACATATGAAAATCATAAAGGAGGAAATCAGAAGGGGAAGCTGCAAATACCAAACAAGATTAGATTTTCATCCAAATACACTAACTAGCAAACAAATTATTGGTCTCCAATGGCGCTAGTCGACTTAAGCGTCACAACATTCTGCAACTACCCAACACTTACTAGATTCATTGATATAACTAGATTGTCATGGATAACTTACCATTCGGTTTTTCATCCGCAAGTCATTATATGTTCCTTTTTTTTTTATTTTAAAACGGAGGTGGCCCTAATATTAGCCCTTTATGCCCTCCTCCACTCTTAACTTATTCGACTCTTTTGATAAAGACCAATAGATTGGTGGGTTCTATCCTGCAGAAGTTTTCTGAGGTTATGTAGTGCGTTTCCAACAACCTGAGTCTCAGCATTGAAAGAGCTATGCACTCTCCCACAACATGTGTAGAGGTTTCTTCCTCTTCAAGACAGTGTCTGCAGGTCGGGTCGTCACTTAGTACTAGTCTACACATGTGCTTATTCATGTTGTTATGACCAGTAAGTATGCCCACCATCTTCCTACAGTCTACTATATTGAGAGTTAGCAGGAAGTTGGTTATTTTGGTGTTTGTTCTTGGTACATATATTTTGGAGACTCTGTGGCCTTCAATACGCTCCCAAGGAATGGTTGTTTCCCTCTTCAGGATATTTTGCTTACATATATATACAAATATCATACAAACTACTTCTCTGTAGTTTACAACAGAAATAAAAAATATGTTAAGTACTTAGTTAGGTAAATTAATAAAGTAGCCGTTTACAACTATAATTCTTCTTTTTATTGTATTATTTTTGAGGTTTTATGTTTTTTCAAAACTATTGGCTTTAAAATTACATTTAATATGTGTGAGCAGTGATATCTTGAGAATCGTTAAACAACTTAAGTATTAAATGATAAAATTTGTTTTTGTTTATTTGACTTTTCAACTGATTTTTTAAACTGCGTAAGAATTTGATAATTTATTGTTTGTCGTATTGTTTCAGTTATATTAACATTGATAACTGAACATAATTGTAAAATATATGTAACAAGTATCTTGTTTAATGATGAAATGGTAATTACAAGTCAATATTGACAATGGTATGTTTTTATTGTTATGATCAACACTAGATTTGATATATAGAAAAAAATAAAATTTCACAATTTGTTGAATCCTTAATCCAATTTAAATATATACACTTATATTCTCTTAGACCAATCGTGCACACGTCTAGCTGAATATGCATTTCTGCTAGACACTGGAAGCAATGGGATTAAACATTTTATAATGTTGGTCAGTAGTACTGACCATTTTTTACTGGTAAAAAAGTTATTGGTATAAACAAAATATCCCGAATGCCTATATACTTTTTTGGATAGTATATTAGTGTGGAATTAATTTAAAGTTTTAAATATCAAAGCAAAAACACAATTTTTAATAGTATATATATAATCCAAAAAAAAAATGATGAAAAATTGTTTATTAATCTTTACTTAACTATTTTATCCATTTAATTTATTTATTTAATTCAATTATATCAAAAAAAAACAAAATAATTTTGCGCGATACTCTACGTTTGCAATTTTGGAGGATATAAAAAATGGCTGTCGCGTCCTATGAAAAGTTTAATAGAAATCACTTACATGATAGTTTTGACATTTACTCTCGCGCCAATTTAAAACAACCGTGTCTGTGTCTAACAGAATACAAAACTATCGCTTCAGCAATATTTTCACACGATCACGTTTGATAGTTCTAAGAGAATATACTGGGTGATAAATATATCGGTCAACGGTCTGAAATAGCTTACTTGATGGATAACTTGACACTTCAACCATTGAACAAAAACCCATTTAATTTCTGTAGATTCTGTATACTTAGTTTCTACAAATATTATTGATTCCATATATTAACATAAATTCTATAGTTATAGACACAGCAAATATGATTATTTGTATAAACCGTTTTTGAGCAAAAATTTATGTAACTAAAATATATTATATTAATAAAAAATCTTACATAATAAAAAATACAAAAATAATTCAAAACTTAAAAATACCTTTGACATACCTTCTAAAATAACGTTCGAATAAAGTTACTCTAAGTCCTTATTTTTTTAAGTAAGTACAGAACAATACAAAAAATTGTCTCTAAAAAAATATTAACTGTAAAATGGAAACGTGAGTGTCATCAAATTCAAGTTAGTTCGCCAGTGTGTTGCCTTAAACGACAGTTTTCAATTTAAGAGCATTTTAAAATTATTTTTTTTTTTTATTTTAATAATTGAATATACATCATAGTTATTATGAATGATAACTGCTGACTGAAAATAAAAAAAAGATATAAAAAAATCACTTACTTAGAATGAATAATGTTGAAAAATATATACAGTTACACTATTGACAAATATGGACTTACATGCATACTTATATTTGATTATATATATATATATATATATATAATCAAATACACAGTTAGCTGATTCGTGATTACACGTAAAAATAAAATTATTTATTGATTTATTATTAATCATAATCATAAAGTCAGTAAATAATCTGATAGTTCAGTTTACTTTAAAAGCTAACCGTTTTTTTTTAAGGATTATACATCAAGGATATTAAATAGTATATATATATATATATATATATTAAATACATATATATAAGTATTCTTAATTTTGTTTTTTTGTTTTTTTTTGTGTAATAAAAATCGATTTAATTGTCTAGTCATTTTGACATTTCACTACTTATATATACATATTATCTATTTAGATTGTCTTCTATTTAAATGTTGCATTTGTATATAGTTATAGTTATAAAAATGTAAGTTGATATTATTTATTTATATATATATATCCATTTAATGTGCTGGCGGTAAATATTAAAATGTTATAAGTAACATATTTAAAAAAATTAATATAATATTCTTGAAATTATTCAGTTGATTTACTTTAGTATAGTAAAATTGTATCTACCCAGTTTACTTGTATCTCTATCCTGTTTTCTAATATTATTTGTGGATTTTATTTGTAATTGTTTATAGTTATGTGAATCATAATAAAACTTACTTATTCTACGATTAAATGTGGTAGATAAAATTTAGGTATATAAACATTGGTGAAACAGAATATCTTCTAAATTATTAAACATTACCCATTCATATCACAAAACTCTTGCTCTCATCCCGAACAGTCACAGAAATCATATTTCAAATTTTCCGATACATCAAGACCGTAACAACTTCAACAATTGTTCTTAATTTCCATATTATAAAAACAACGTAATTTATCTAAAATGCATCATAACTATTCCATACTGTAAACAAAAAATTATTTACAATCTAGTCTATTCCATATTATCTATAAGTTGCAATTGTGCAAAAAAAGCTGAGCACACATCAAATATTTATTTTTTTTTGTATACAGTATTACAAGGCTATTTCCAATATTTTAATCATTTTTCGGTAACTTCTGGACTTTATTTTGATAACTGTGGCAATAACAGAAAATGACAACCAAATAAATGTCAAAACCTTAAAATTGTTTTCCATAATGTAAAAATATTATAGCAAATTTTTTACTATGATGTATAGAAAGTAAGCTTTAAAAATTAAATTTAAAAACAGCTTAAGGACGTTTTAAGAACTGTTTTTTTTACGATATGGAAGTCATGGTATCTGTATTAAACAGACCCATTTGCTTTAAATCTTTATTGGGCAAACAACTCCTATCAATATTATCCATTATTGTTCTAAATTTTTTATAATTACAATAAGTAACTCCAATATGAATTGGATACCTGTAGAATATCATGGCTTTACATTATGTTTAATTATCATGACTTAACTGAATACGTTTAATTATCTATTATTCTATTGTATCGTGGAACGTTTTGCATTTTTATACATTGTACCTACACATATTCATATAATTACATTGTTATTTTATGTACACAATTATTAATAAAGTCAGTCTTGAAATATTAGCGAAATGGTGCATACACTACAAAACCCCCTTTACATACTAAAGTTCTTTTTTACATCATGTAAGCAATTTTGACCAACTAAGTTTCTTCACAATTTCTATAAAAATAATTTCAAATATCACAGAATGAAAAATATTGACTTAAACAATTTTTGATAGTCACCGTCACATTTTCATTATCTTATGTAATTTAAATCAGGTTCTGCAAAAGGATATTAGAAAACACGTGTAAATGTTAAAATATTTCGATTTTATATATTTTTTTTATTGTTTTTTATATTTTTTTTTTTTTTTTTGGCAAATTATGGTTTTTCAAATATTCAATGAAATATATTTCATTTGCTGGTATATGTGTGTAGTATGATTGAATATTATTTCTGGAAAAAAAAAATAATAAGAAATGCTTAAGTAACTAAGTAAGTCAATAAAATATTCAATAAAATAAAAAATAATGTGTAACTATAGTACATGTATATTTTGTGTCTTTCAGTTATAAAATTTTTATCTAAATTTATAAAAAAAAATGTTCTTTATTGAAATCAATAAAATGAAATGGAAATGAATCCATAAATATAAATATTAAAGAATAAAATTAAGTATTGACTTATTTGAAAACATCATTAAAAATGAATTCTTTAATTGTTCAACACATTTTGAAATCAAATTTTATTTATGATTTATATTTCGAAATTTAAATGAATAAAGAAAATAAGCTTTATTTTAAATGGAAATTTTTGATAATAAAATCAGAAATTTCTGTTTTTCAGTAACTAACTACTATTTATCTACTGATGACAATAAAACAATCAATATTCATATGTAGAAATCTATAATGGAACCATTTCGCTATAAAAAGTAATTCTGAATTGGCTAAAAAGTATGTTTTTTTTTGTTTTTAAATAGTTTTTAGTCCATGACATCGAAAATGCAGTGCAAAACGTTTAACTGCAGTGTTAATACTGTATCGAAACACTGCAGTGTTAATACTGTATCGAAACATTGTTTAGATACATAAACACTCCAATGTAAAAAAAAATACAGAGTATAATTTTGACTGCACGTTTTGTGTTTAAAACGGCAAATTTATATTTTTATAAAAATGTAAAAAAAGTAATGAGTATGAAATTTTTTTTACTTTATTTTGTTTATTTTCCCATTGAATTATTATTCTTACCTACTGAATTTTATTGACATGTTAAAATTGTTACCAAAACTTAATAAAAAAGAATTTTTCACCAATAATTGTTAACTAAAAATTACTAAAAATTCCTTAAATATACGCCTTTTTTACATTTTTTTTTAATTTCGTTGTATTACACCGATTGCAGTATTTTAAAAAATGTATATATATATACTCAAAATTTTCGCTGCGTATACTCTGCTGTTTCACTGTGGCATTAAAATCGATATCAAACATCTTTTATGTCAAAACATTGTCAATTTTTTTTAAAAACATTTTGGATCACAGTATATTGTAAATTTGACATTTCCAATGCATTTCTGATGTCACGGGGTATATGTATATATATGTATATTTTGTGCTAAATTTAATAATTTAGTGTTGAAATTCTTGCGGTGTTATTTGTTTTACAGTAAAGTACTTTTATTCACACTACTGTAAACAAACTGACTCCTACCGAGATTAATAATTATTAAATTTTCAAAAAAAATAATTATTATAAATACTTAAATATTTTTGTAATATACAATTTTGATTAACTGAATGTTTTGGCATTACCTACCTAAATTATTATTTATATGTCCCTAGAAATATAATAATATATTGATTTGGTATGCATACAAATTTATTTTTCAAACATTAAATATTAATTTATATTTGAAAATTTACATATTTTTAGGCAGAAAAAGAATAATAATAATAAATAAGTAACAAAAATTATGTAAACACCTCATTTAATTTACATAAATATATATCGAGGAGCATATGATGTATGCTATTTGAATTTTATCTACATAAGTAGCTACGTACACATTTATTTAATGGAAAGTCACAAAGGTACTTAACTTAACATAAAATAACAAAATATATATATATATAATATATATTACATATAATATATATAGAACCAAAATTATAAATATTCTATCATTTTGTTTTTCTCCCATATTTTTATTGTTCCCTTGAGATATTTTCTATAAATCAAATAACTTAAGTTTGAGTATTGCATATTTGTATATATACCTATATATATACATATATATATATACATATGTATGAATTACAAAGAATTTTTTGAAACAAAAAACAAAATCCCAAAAAAAACAACAAAAATCTAAAACTACATTCAATATCAAAATATATACATATAATGTTTTAGTTTGGTATGTACAGTGTGTGATAAAATTTTATAAACAAAATTCGCTTATAAAAATTCTGTTCTCGTTTATATTTCTAAGCCATAATACTAGGTCTATTAAAATCGTTTTTAATCGCCATCAACCATCATAAAAATAAAAAACAAAATGGACTTATTAAGTTTATTCAGTAGATCTAGAACCGAATCGGACAGAACAATTTTGGACAACGCTACTTATAACGTCTTAGAACAGAAAAATCTACTAAACAGTTATTTTTTAACTTTTTTGTTCTAATTTTTGTTTAGTTTCAAATTTCTTTGTTTAAACTGTCACAATTTAAAAAAAAACAGCAACAAAAAAAGTTGTTGAATTCATTTTTAGGACCTAAGTTAGCCGATAAGAATTTAGATATTAAGTAATTGAAATGGGACTTTAATTTTATTTTGTAGTACAGTACATAAGATAGCTCTTAAGTTTAACAATAAATTGTAACTAATTTGCCTATTTTTCTTTTTATTTGTAAAATTTTCTTTTTTATAAGAAAGACCTACATTTCGAAAGGGAAAAGGACCTGAAATAGACCTGTGGGTTTATCTGCATGGTTTATCTCCATAAATAAATAAATAAATAAAAAAAGTTGTCCAAAATTGTTATCAACAAAAATTTAGAACAAAAAAGAATGTACAGAATGTCTAATGTCAGAACATTTTTGCTCAAAAAAGTTCAATTAACGGAAACTACTGAACACAAAAAAGTGTTCTTTTTTACTTTAGAACGTTCTATATCAGTTAACTGAACAAACCTTTTCACTATCGACACTGTTCACTATCCTATTATCGACTTATTCACTTATTATCATATAATGCACTGCCTCTGCAGGGAGAAATAAGGCCAAGCGAGCTAATTGACTTTTACAAATACCTCTCAAACTGGAGTGGTAACAAATATAATTTAGTAATACAGGATATTATTCACAACAAAGCGAGTCGATATTTAACTACATATATATTTTCAATATATTCAATTTTGTCCCTTTTAAGTACCTGAATTTTGCGACGTTATCTTCATTAAATTCTACTAATATAATCTAGTTATATTCTTTTTTTTCCTGCTTATCTGCTTACTACATTGTACACTTTCCTGCTTACGATTGTATAACTCTCAACTTCTTAAATGTTGCAAATGTTTCTGATTTCTTCACTTCTTATTTGATCTTTGAGATTTTCCCCATTTATCATAGTAATTTTGGTTAATGATTCTATTTCAATAGATACTTGCTTTGTTCGTGAATTGAAATATAGTACGATATTCTGTCGGTTTTGGTTTGTCAATTAGTTTTACGTAAGTCTTTATGTATTAGTTATGCCTTTACTATAATTATGTTCATAAATTTGTTTTTCAAAGCAATCTCGCGTAAACATCCGGATAAAAGATGATTTGTTTAATTGTTCGTTGCCCTGAGCTCTTATTTCTGAGTGCTGTTTTTTTGACAACTTCTGGTTACTTAAAGCAAATTACCTATTCGATAGGTTAATTGGGGGCACCTATAGTTTTCACCAGATTGAAATTTTTAAAATTATTATTTATTTTGTTTTCTTATTGGCAATTCAAATCTTGTATTGTTCTATGACTTGAATGAAAGCTATCTTTTAAACATTATTCTCAACTAAAATAACTCAATTATCTGTAGCAGAATATTTTTATATAATTAATGGTCCATGATGTATCCTGCACTAATTTTTTTATTTCTATTTTCTAGATATGTAAAATTAAAATTTAATTTTCTTATATGTATAAATAAATTACATTGTATGATTAATTTTGAGACAGTCACTTTCTATTTACATCTGCATATTATTTTTGCTCATATTTGAGTTTGCATATTCAAGTATGAATATTATAATAGGTCATATGATAGTTCAACAAAAATTTTTAATTAAATTTTAAAAACAAAAAAAAAACATATTTTTTTCTATTTTTGTTTTTCTTGTTAACAGTTTACACTCTTCTATAATATTTAGATATACTTGAAAAAATGCAATAAAATAATTATACGGTCCTGTTACATTTAAATGGAATTAAATTTGTTGAAATATAGCGCAATTGCATTCATTAAGATAGTTAATTAAAATTTGTATACTATTTTTATATATATATAGTTCTGTAAACTTTAACCGGAAATAAAAACAACAACACTGAATTTAAAAATAGAGTAGCTATAACTATATTTAATTAAAATTATAAAATACTTACAAAGTTATTTACTGATTAAGTGAATGTGCTTTTAAATGTAACCTTAAAGTATAGTAGCACTTGTTTTGGAATTTGAAATTTGAAATTTTTGCTTTTTTTTTTTTAAAGTTAATAGATTAAAATAAGTCAAGTGAAGAAAGCGAAAAATTAAGTTATGTATTTTACAAAACTAAAACTTCTAGATATTTGCAAAGAAATAATTAAAAAAAATTAAATTAAATAAATAGTTAAGTGCTAAATAGCATTATATTATAACAATTTTAATAAGTTTGTTAGTTTTAAATAAGTAAATAAATAGTTAATGTACTATAAGGTAAAGTCACCCATCACCGCTAAGACCCAATTACCACCATGAACAATTTTAATTGAATAAAAGAAGAAAACTATAAGTTTTTATATATATCTGCTTCTTTTTTAGTTTAACTAATTCAAACAAATCTCAACATATTTGATTTTGTTCTTTTATACATTTTGAGTAAAATATAGCAAAATACTTGTCATTCAGACTTACATCGTCAAGTTATCAAGTATTAATTCATGCATGTCATAGTTTTGTTAAGAAAAGGTAGGAATTATTTTATCTGTTTTGAAAATGAGTTATACTTATGCGGAATTAGTAAAAATAACATTTATTAGTGAAGTTTTAATATATTTTTAAATAATTTTTGTTGAAAATTTCTCAAAAAACTAAGCAAATCAATTAAAAAAATGTAATTTAAGCTGTGGCGGTAATTGGATATAACCATTTCTTATGAGTACTCAAGTACCGCCATGGCTGGCGGTAATAAGACTTAATACAAATCGTTATTGTGAGATATTTAATTATTTTTTACATTTGGTGTTTTCTGAAAGAGAAAGTTAATTTATTAAAGAATTTCAAGTCCAATTGCCGTCACTAAAATTTTATGCAGCTATGTATGTATTATAAGTATGCAGCTACAATGAAAATAAAAATGATGTGGTGGTAATATGTAAATTCATATGGCGGTGAAAGGAGCCATACCTCTGTTCGGTTTTTTGCGTTTTTCTTTAAATATTTAGAATTATTTTATGATTTCTTTTTAAGTAACGTTTCGAATATAAAATATTAATACAAACTGATAACTACTTATTTCTTTTAATAAATTAACCTGAAAAGGAACAAACGAGTTTCTTTTTGTATGGCGGTAAAAGGAGCCACTGGCGGCAATGGGATACATTTATTGTGTTTTTGTAGATTCAACTAATGTCTAACAAAGGAAGGAAATTTCAGTACTCGAAGGAACCACTTGAACGAGCACTTGAGGCATAAAGTTAGGCAGTAAAATAAACAATAGGTATCGTCCACATTAAAGGAGGAATCTGGAGGACAACCAGGACGAAACCAGGAGTAAACCAGTATTAAAACTGTTTGAGGAATTAACCCTTGTATAATCCCTTGGATCTATACTTTTCAAAGTGGGGATTTCCGATAACCAAAGCATTATTGCTTGATTCAGTTGCTGAGCTAGTAAAAAACTTGAATAGGCCAGGTTTTAAAATGGTTTATCTTATTTTTGGAATGTCATTCGAAAATAGTCAAAAAAAATTTCACAAAATTTTACTTTATCCCGAGCCAATTTAAGGGAGGAAAAATTCGAAATTGGTTTAAAGAGATAAAAGAAAATTTATTGAAGGATAATGCAATAGATATAACTTTAGACCCCAAAAGAAATTTCAATTGCGACGAAACAGCATTCTTCCTTGCACCATAGGAAAAATCCGTGCTTGCTAAGAAAGGTTCCAAAAATATTTTTTTTTAAAATCGCAAATGATAAAAAAAGTGCATAACTGTCCTAATAAGAGCACGTGGAACAATTTCACTACCTGTGATTTTATTAAACTACAAAAGAATTCTGAAAAATATTGTTAGGTCAATGCCTAAAGATTGGGGAATCGAAATTTCTGATAACGGATGAATGTGGCACAAACTTTTATGAGTATATTACAAATGTGTTTCATCTATGGCTAGTGAAAGAGGAAACCACATTCCCAGTAGGCCATTCCTCGCATATTAATCTTCCATTAAGTGCATTCTGTCATAAAAAAGGTATAATTTTAGAGGTTTTATGTCCAAATGCCACTGATATGTTGCAGCTATGTGACGTAGGACTTTTTCATACTTTAAAAAATGAATTGAGAACCGTAGTTCAAAATTATCGGTGGAAAAATAATAGGAAAAAATTAGATAAAGAAAAATTTTCTAAAAAAAAATGGAAATTTGCCTTCTAAATGTTAATAAAACCTTAAAATTATTGCCTGGCGGGTAATTGGAGCTATTTTGGGCGGTAGTTGGTCCGATCAAAAATTTGGGTGGCGGTAAAAGGGAACCGAAACATTATTTTAAAAAATTTATTGATTTTAGACATTTTTTTGTCATAATTAAACAAAAAATTGTGTGAACTTTCATTAAATACAATTTTAAATTCGGAAAAATTAAAATTTAAAAAATTGAGTTGGGTTTTGTTGAATCGTGCTACTAACCTGGCGGTAGTTGGTGCTTTTACCTTAAGTATATATAAATAACTTATATATATAATATCTGAAACACCTCAAAATCCATTTTCATTATTATGCTTTTAAATGATAAATATTTCATTAGAATCCAAATATATTTTTCAATTAGAAATTTATATTAAATATAAGTAAACTTAATGTTTTTTTTAAATAAATTATAATACGTATCCGGTTGTTGTTTAAGACAAATCAATAAAAAAATATAGTGTCCACGATAAATTGAAATGATGGATAACAATAATTATTCATAACGAAATATTGAGTAAGAATTTTATCAAACTTCCTTGAATTTGAGGAGCTATCCTTGATCATGGAGCTAGTAAACACTAGTATTAATTTCATGTAATAAGCTTACTTAACTATACGTACAAGTTGGTGAGGGTAGATATTTATTAAAATTCATATTTTAGTGGCAGATCATCAACTGCTTTTGAAATAATTTTTGAATTTTTATCCTTGTACCAGTAATTTAAATTACTCTGAATAGGAAAGCGACTATGTACTGTGTACATTAATGATCATTACATCGGTGGGTTGTTATCATGGGTGTTTCGTTAAGTTTCGTATTCCAACAATAGAACATATATCTGCTCGGCAGAGATGGGACTAATGCATTATCTCTCTATTATCAGTAACATAACATTAGCATTAAAATATTTATTTTCAATTATATTTTCAAAATAATTCATTAAAATAATGTAATTTATTTAAAAATAATGCATTACATATAATGCTCTACCAAAAATAATTCAAATAGTTCAATGAATTACTTTTTTATAGTATTTGAATGCATTATTAAAGAAATTAAGAATGCATTATAATTATAATTCAAAATTCCTATCTCTACTGCTCGGACTGTCCGAATTTGATTATTCATTTGGTAACATTTATTTACATACATTAAAGACATATTTAATACAACATTCACTGATAAGCAAAGATTGGTATAATTACAAATTAATTTATAAAATTTCATGTATTAAACATTATTTGACAAATAAATAAATAAACATTTAAAAAATAAATAAATATAAATAATTTAAGTATAATTAATAAAGTATAACTACTTATTCAAAAAAATTGATTTTTTTGTTTTTTTTTGTTTAATGAACTGATCATTTTATAAATTCTGTTTTTTCTCGGCTTCCTTTAAGTGCTGTTCAAAAAATAATTCGTAAATATTCGAATAGTTATCCAATAAAATTATATTAAGTCTACATAATAACTAATTAACTACTTTTATATAGTTATTTAAAAATCTGCATTAAAATACTATCGTATTTAACTAATTTTATTTTTAATATTAATATCACTAATTAATGACCACACATGTATACACTTCATTTAATAATGCATAATGAAGGTGTATCCGTTCAACCAAAACAATTTTATGATTTATTTATTTATTTATTTTTTAATTTATATATTTAAAATGCGTGAAAACAGTAATTTTATTTTTTGCGAGGTTATGAGGTTATGTAAATTTATAAATATTTTTAATTGGTAACATGACCAAAATAACGAAAAATTTAAACAAATAATTTGTTTTTATATCATACAAAATGTATCACAAATAAACAACCATCGGTGTTTGAAGAGGTTGATTTTAAACTAAAAACATTTATATTAAGCTTGTTTAGGTCTATGCAAATTGTGTTTAATCGAAAATATTTTGTAAAACTTTAGATAAAATCGCTTTAACATCTCATTACCATTTTAATTTTTATATCTGTATCAAAGTTAAATACCCAATTTGTGATTTATTTGAAAGACAAATCAATTTGAAAAAAATGTGAAGTAAAATTAAAGAACTTACATGAATTAGTAGAGTATACACTTTTAAAGTAAACAAACATTAAACAACATAATAATGATAATAAAATGATGACAAAAATTAACTCATTAGTTCTAGAGTTAAACAACTCGCTTTTTATTGATTATTTGGGACATTTTCAGTATCCAATCTATTGAGCTTAAAAACAATATAATTAGTGTAGTTATAGTTGAACTTTATAAAATCAATTTGATAGCCAGGGCTATTTATTTTTTTTTGGTCCTCACCACCTCCTAAACCTCCTATTAACTAAATTATGACTTTAAAAAAAAGCAATACTATACAATTAAATAATTCGTCAAGGATATTTAGTTAATTTTTGGAATAGGAAAAATTCATTAAATATTTTTACCTACATTAACAAATTTTATTCAAACCCAACAATTTGTTAATGGTATTTACGACCAAAAATAAATTCTATAAAAGTACTAACTATCCTTTAAAATCTCATTTCGTGTACAGTAAAAGAAAATAGAAACAAAACAGAAACAAAATTATATAAAACTAAATAAAAAACAAAAACTAAAAACAAATTAAAACAAAATAAATAAAAGTGAAAAACCGCAGAAAACCTCAACAAAAATACTTTTGAACTGTGAACGGAACTTTATTAATTTTTTTTTTCATTTTTAATGAAAGCTCATTAACCCCTTTAAGGATTAACGAAAGGTCTTACAAAAATATGTTTTTTATTTTGATATTTGTGTTAGTATTTGTTTTTTTTTCAAATTTATTAACTCACAACTACTTATTTAATCTTCGGTATATTTTATTTTTTATATTTGAACTTACCTTTCTAATTATATAAATGATTAATTACAATTTTAACGGTATTTACCAACATTTCCATAGACTATATAACTATTATATAATATTATCACTTACATAATATAGTTGTTTATTTACATATATATATATATATGTATAATTT
This sequence comes from Argyra leucocephala, assembly GCA_963942445.1. Taxonomy (NCBI): domain Eukaryota; kingdom Metazoa; phylum Arthropoda; class Insecta; order Diptera; family Dolichopodidae; genus Argyra; species Argyra leucocephala. The sequence goes on from OZ012678.1 coordinate 162,580,045, forward strand.
TGAATTTATAAAATAAATGTATATAATTAAGTACATGTATAAGAGTTTCAATACTTGTATATATATATTATATATATATATAGTTATATATATACTTAAATTATCAAAATGTTATTATTTTTCTTATTCATGAATTAATTTTGGTTGTTTTTGTTGCTGATTTTAATAAATTATAATCAATGCTTTTTACTAAAATAAGTATTTTTAATTAATTTTTATTTGAATATTTTTTATACCCTATAAATAACATTAGTTCTGAATTAAGTATATAACTTAAAAGAAATTAAATTATTATTATTATCATCAAAGTATATATTTCCAAAAAAAGAAGATTTAAATCATAATTAAATTTATTTACTTATATACTTAGATAAATAAATATTTAATGTACTTAGTTATGACTGTACTTAACTATATACCCCCATATCATATACATTTATCACAGTATTTTGTTGTAGAATCATTTTGTGAATTCAAGCAGTCAAGAGACGTCATATCCTATTGATTTAATCATATATATATATAAAGAATGATTAAAAGCTTTATGTCGCAAAACATCACTGGTGTAATCCTAGAAATCCAAGAAAAAAATTCTCAAAATCAAATAAAATTTTTTTTAGAGAAATAAAATTGTATTCGCTCTATCTATTTCTATCTGTCTCATTTTTATCGCATTCAAAATTCACCATTCAACAATCACTAATCAGTAATCAGCACTTGACTTCGTTAAAACTTAACATTAAATTTTTTTTTTCAAATTGCAAATAAATTAAGTATGCGTTCCATTTAGATAAAATAAGTACGTACGGAGTAATTTCAAACACTTTTGTATGAATGATGGAACATTCAATTTTATTATATTCCGGAAATGATTTTCAATTTTATCTTTTATTACCTACCTATTTGAAATTAATGCAAATTTTCTTTAATAATGCAATTGGTTCGGTGCGTAATTTTGAATTATTTGTTATTGTTTTTTTTTTATTTTAAATATCGTATAATATTATTATTATACCCGGTTATTAAACTATATGGAATATAAAATTATTTTTTTTAATGCCATGCATTTTTACGCCCCGATTCGCTTTACTTATACTTATACAATTAAATTTACAATTTGGTGTTACTATTTTAAAACCGAATTGATTTTATAATGAAAACGTTATTCTGCTCTCTGATCATCATCACCGTCCTGTAACTCCATTCTTGGGGTATAGGGTGGAAATAAAATACTTACATCGTCTTCTACCTGCGGCGGCTAACCTTTTCAGTTGTGGCAACGTTCTTTGCTCGGTATTTGCTTTGGTTAAGACAAATGTTCTAAATCATTCGAAACATTGTTTCGCGATATTGTTGTCAGATTTTCTAGAATATGACAGATCCAATGCTATTTTCTCTGTTGAACTTCCACGTTTAGTTGCTATTCTGTTCTGTGCATAGTACTTAGTTGTTAACACAAAATCCGTGTTTTTCTCATGGCCAATTATTTTGTCATGGCCATGGTAAAACGAGTTGGCAAATCATAACATCTTTTCGTTCATGCACATGATGGTGTCACCAACAATATTGTTCATGATTTAGCATTTAGATTAGAAAATTAAATATTTTAAAATATACTTAAAAATAATTATATTTATTTAAGTATTCAAGTTTCAAACTAAATCAGAATCTTCGAGTCAGTATTTTGACAGGACAAAATTTGCCGGGTTGGCTAGTAAATTAATAAATTATTAATTCTGTTTAATTAGTAATTAACTATCAGTTCTATTCTTTTATAAAATTAATTTTTAAATAATTTTCAGATAATTTAAAAATTATTAAATTTACAAGAGCTCAAATTAGTAGAATTAATTATTTTTCATATAACTATTAAGTTTTTTAATTTTTTAAAATTTTTAAACTTCATAAAAAAAAAAAAAAACATTTTTAATATGTTTGTTTATTTAAAATTTAAATTTATCTTAAATTCGGTCATGTACACAAAAAAAAAGAAATAAATCAATAAATTGTCTGTATAAGGATGTATACATATAACATATACATATATATATGTATATATATATATATTCGTTGAATGAATATTCTTTAAAATATATAAGTGTATATTTGTTAAACTTTTAAACTAACCAATATAATGAATGAAAATTTTCACAACAATAAGTATTTTAATATATTCTGAAAGGATATTATTAAGTATATTCTTGGAAAATAGAGACTAAAACGGATATCCTTTTTATAGAAAAATTAAAAACAATACTTAACAACAACAATAAAGAACAAAAAAAAAAGACAATTTTATTTATTTATTTTTATTTTATTTTTTTTTTTTTTTGTTGACTCTACATTCAATAAATTATGTTTACGTCCTTTTTACAGTCATCAAAAACACTAGACATTTTCCAAATGAATCACATATAAACTACTTGTATACTCGATAGATTGTTTAATTTTTTTTTTTGTTTTGTTGTATTTTATTTTGGCGTAGGATGACTTTCAAAAGAAAAATTTTGCAAAAAACTTTATGGTTCCAAAATAACAAAAATAATCTCCCAAATTAAACACCATAAATCATTTTTTTTTTGGTTATCGTTATCATTATTATATTACATATTTTTATTTTGAAGAGATCGTATTTTTTGAATACGAGTAAGTATGCCAAATCAAAGAGAGAAAATTTATTTTTATAATTGCTAACTACTATTTGTATTACTTGTCTGCAGTAACATTGCCAACATTTCAAACTGATTCTATTAGTAATTTATGTAATTATGTTCTTTATAATAATGTTTTATGTTAATCTGAAAGCGGACCCTTCATTAACGAATTATCTACTTTCGTTGATATTTTAAGATTTTCTCACTTAAAAACGACTTACTTTATAAAATTATACAGCTAGTCTTCTTACTACTTCATTCTTCGATTTTTAATTTCTTCGTAATTTCGTACATTGTTGCGTTAATTGCCATTAACCAATAGCGGAATTCCATAGTTGATCTAGTTCATAACTTGACATTTTTAAGGGATTCCATGAAAAAGCAGAACATGATAAAAAACAGAAAATAAAATGAAAAACAGAATATTTTAAAAAAAATTGTTTTTTCTTTTAGAACTTTATTAGTGTTTTTGTTATATTTTTGTGATTTAATAATTTATTGCCTATAAATTATAGACCTATAACTTTTGGATAAGTACATACCGTAAATGTACCTATTACCGCCCTAGTACATTATGCCGCCCGAACCCTTTTCTTGTAAATACAATACTCCCATGCTTTATATTTCAAATTTATTTTTGAAATAAAAAAAGAATATTATTTCCTCGTTGTAATGCAAAATAATGCAAATTTGTATTCATATTAATAAATAATTTATTGATAGAAAACTAAACTAGGTAGACATTTTAGTGAAAATTTTTTTTATTTTGTTAAGACCATAATAATTAAACTATGATGTTCACTTATTTATTTAATTCAAATAATTGTAAAAGATATATTATTAAATTGATTATAATATATACTTTCTGCAATTTGTAAATAAAAAATATTTAAAATTACTAATTAGTCTTGAGCGGGAATTAGGGACACATAAATTTATGTTTTAATTGTAATCGACCGGGCGGAATTAGGAAAATGATATATCGAACTAATTAATTAAGTTATTTACCTATTTTTGGTTATATAAGGATGCAACTAAACAATTTTAAATTGAAATTGAACAAACTAAGCTGGACCTAATTACGACCTATAAATTTATATTTGCACATGTGTTTTTTGTTAAAAGTAAATTTTTAGTTTTTATAAAAATTTGTATGAAAAAGCGGGTCGGTAATACGTGCAAATAGGGCAATATTCCCAACTAAATATGCAAGTGTAAGCTATTTTCACTAAATTCATACCACATCTTATATTTAAAGAAAAAACTATAATTTAGTTGTTGAAAATAATCGAATATTTTCCTTTTATTACCTAGACAAAATACGCGTATCCTGTATGATAAGCATATTTAGTAAAACTAAAAGCAAAATATTCGACTATTTTTAACAATTAGATAAATTTTACTCTAACGCTAACCCTAAAGAATAAGTTTTTCCAAAACTATGTTTTACTTATATTATATATATTTTGTATAATTTAAAAAATCTATGGAATTATCTTGCCTTGCCACCCAAAATTTTATTAAAGCGTCCATTGTAAATTACCAAAATAATTTGTTTGTACCCATTTCACAATAAGTTAAATAGAGGAGTCAAAAGCATGACCATGACTGGCACATTTTGGAGATGGCCTGTAAAAGAAGATATTCTAATATATTCAGACAGTGACATAGTCTGCAAAATTGAGCCTCTAGTTTTAATGAACATCAGAGGACAATATAATGTACTCGAAATCATACAAATAAAAAATGCCAAAACTAAGAATTAGTAAATGTGATTTTTACTTTGTATGTATATGAAATATTTTGTATTTTTATTTATTTATTTTAAATGTGCATTGTTATAATATTTAAGTTAATTATGTTATATTGAATTATTTGTTTTTTGTTTGAAATAACGGAATCATTGCATTGTTTATTTTTTTTAATTTTCATACTGAAATAAATGTGTTTTATGTCAAATAATTTTACTTACATTATAACTATTTTTTTTTTTTTTTCAAATTACTTATAGTAATATTGATTTTCTATTTTAATAAATATTTTTTATTATATATTTTACTAAGTACTAGTTAATTAATTAAAAAATTAATTATGTATTAATTTTACTCTTAATAATTATTTTAAATAGCTTTTTTAAATAAAATCGCAAATAGGTTGAACAAATGGAATTGAGTTCATATAAGGGCGGAATTAGTTCAGATTGAAATTGTCGAGCGGAAATACGTACAATCAAACTTTTTTTTGGCAGTTATAATATTTTATTATTTATTTAGAAAAAATTAAATTATAATTAGATGAAAATATTTTTTTTTTTTATTAAAAAAGACTAATTATTGTAATTTGAAAAAAAAAATTAAAAAAAGCTTATATTTTGCTTATTTTGTCAACTTTAACTAATTTTTCCTTAAGGGGGCGGAAATTGGTACATTTACGTTATATATATAAAAATTAGTTTTATTTGGCTGGATATTTTTGAAGAAGAATCACATGTTGTGGGCTTGATTTTTCTTCACGATTCACTTGATACTCACGATTCACTTCCCCATAATAGAGACCAATTTTTCCAACTGCCTCTTATTCCTAATTTTTTTTTTTTTTTTAAATTATAAATAATTATTAAAAAATATTTTTTCTTATTTTATTATATTTACTCAAGTTTTTACCAGATTTTCCATAATTATCACAATATTTACGAACTTAAGTATACTAAAAATAAATCGTATCGGCAAAAATGCAAAAGTGGCGTACAAAAATGATTACGATTTTTCAATCGAAAAAAATCGATTGCGATTGACATTAACAATACCAACTAGTCGACTTAAGTCAGCAAAAAGTCGATTCACAATAAATTGACATTCGCAATAACGCCCTAAATCACATTTTAGAGTATAATCCATTGAGAATAGAATAAATAAATTGTTTAGAAACGGCAAATACAAATAAAACAAATTAATACGAGAGCTGAAACTGCCATCATTTATTGATAAGACAAAAATATAATATTCTATAATTAACAATGGACAATAAATAAAACATTTAAAAAATTTTTTTTTAATTTTGTTTAATAATGTTAACTAACTATTTATTTGGAATAATGAACTAATTTTTAATTTCTAACTAAAATAGTTTACTTTAAAACATAATTAAAAAATTAACAAAAAAAAAAACACAAGAATAAACGCGAATCAATTTTCAACAACAGAAATTTCAAATTATCATGCTTACTTACTATACTTGCCCCATAAATTTCAATTTGTATATATATATATATACATATTAATATAACTTTAAAAATTAAAATTTTTCAAATTTAATTAACGATGACAATTCATAAAATAATTTAATAAAGTAATTCACTATATTAAAATAAAGTAAGTATATATATATATATATAAATAAGTATGTATATATATATCTCATTCCTCTTGTCTACTCACCAAAACTCTTTCAACCATTTAATAAAACAATAAATTTAGTAAACTTTATTACAATAATTAGAACTTATTATTGTAGGAAATATTTCACATTCTAAAATGAACTTTAGTTTCCAGAAAATATTAGTTATTGTTTTCTATATATACCAACCTACTAATATTACTTATTGTTATTAGTCATTGTTCAAAGTTATTTATTAAAAAAAAAAAAAATTACAATATAAGAGTTAGTTGCAACAATTTTTTTGTTTACAGTTGGCTGAGTCATTCAAAAAAATAATCAGTTTTTGTAAAACAAAAAAGAAAAAAAATTTCTTTAATTTTTTTTTTTTTTTTCATTTTGTCGAACTTAACCTTGTGCAAATGCATTGTTTACACTGTTATAAAACAATTTTTTGTTTGTTTTTAATTTTTGTTGTACTTAATTGCGAAATTTTAGGTGTAACTTTTTTATTTAAACACTTTCAATTGCTTATTCTTACTATAATCTATCTTTAATATTTAAAGTAGCAGAAAATTTTGTTAAGTTCCAAGAACATTTGAAAATGTTCAATAACTTTAGAAAATTTGTATTCACGTGAAAAAAGTTCAACTTAACGGAAATTAATAAAAGAAATCTGTTCCAAAGGAAGTATAAATATAAAATCATGTAAATTTTGTAATTATTCTCTTATTATTGTATTTTCTTTTATTTTCATTCTTAGTTTAGATTAATTTAAGATTGAAATGAAATTAGTACTAGCTAGCTTCAACTGTATAATGGTTGTTGTCTTTGTTGTAAATTTTAGGTTGAAGAAAAAAATATATAGAGTAGGGATTGTATTGTTTTCGTGCACTGTTAGGTGCAGATATGCAATTTTTAATTTTGCAATTGTTTCTCATAAAACTAATGGGCAATCAAACAGTTGCAAAACGAAAAATTGCTTGTTTGCCAATCAGATGAATTAACTAAGAGAAATTTTGTATTTAGAATGATTGTAAATACTAGAAAATGATTTAGGTAAAGTATTTTGTTTTAGAAATAACCTTAAATTCGATTTCTATTTATCGATGCTGGCTTAATTAGAGAATGTTATGTTGATTATACTGATTTTCTGTTGTATTGAAATTTTTACGGTTGAAGATTTCGGTTTTATATTTTTAATTTTGTTGATTTCACTTGTTCAAATTAATTTTACATTCCATGATGATATTCAACTAAATGAAAAATTAAGACACATAACTATTTAGGCTATAAATTAGCTTACATGTATACGTACAATTGAAATATGGAACAATTATAATCTTGTGGTGAAACTATATTGATAGATAAGTAACTTTTCATCAATAATTATTAAATTAATACAAGTAGGTACCACGATTTTATTCCATTGACTTTTACCAAAGAATAAGAAGAAGTCTGAACAAGATATTTTTAAATTTTTTCAACGAAACGATAATCAAAAATGGCAGCGAGCAAAGAGCAGTAATTATTTTATTTTGTTAAAAAATGTATATCTATTCATATCATATTCGGAATTCGTAAGCATATAATTCGTATAAGATTTGAAGAGCAAAATTATTGTTTTAAAGAGCACATTGTTTTGAAGATAAAAAATATTGTTTTGAAGAGAACGAGCTATTATGCTGTATCCCGCTATATAAAAATAATATTTTAAAAATTTGTATGGGATAAGACTTTTTTTACTCTACATATTTTTAATCACAACTATATATATAGTTATATGCTTTTACTTATTGGTTGTATGCAATATACATAAGAGATTTAAATACAAATTAATATAATTAGATGAAATCAAAAAGTATATTAAACATATTTTCTACCTTTCTACAGTTTTAATTGAATTAATAGATTTTCATTCAGATTTGTTAATTGTTTTAATTTGTTTTATTTATTAATTTTGACTCAAACAGTTACCAGTTCGTATAACATATTCTTAGAAAGAGAATGATAGTACTGGAAGATGGGCCAGATTTGAATGTCCATTTTGACGGCTTACTTAATTAGTGATGAATTATTTAATTATAGGGTAGTTAGAATAAGTAATTTTAAAGAACGAAAAATTTAGTACCTTTAATCAATTATATACATAATTTAACACTATTTTAAAATGTAGGACAATCATTCCAAATACAAAATTTCTCTTAGCTGATTCGTCTAATTTAAACGTTTTGATTAGGTATAATCTATTTAAGATGTAAATATAGTGATAATAGAGTAAATAGGCAATAATAGCGTTCATCAAGAGCATGAACCTGCAATTCTACGATAACAAACGGGGAAGTACAATAGATCTGAAAAAGGTCTACATAGCACTCCCCCTAAAAAGTAGCGATAAATGCTTGTATGTACATAAGTTTTGATCCTATCAATAAAATTGCTAAACTTTAATTTAAATTATCACAATTAAACCGAAAACGATCAGTTTTTCAATCAAAAAAATTCAATTTCAAGCACACTGAAAATTTTAATTACCCATGTACGTATGTACTTTAATAGAAAGCCTCAAAACACATTGGAAAACTTTCATTCATTTACAATTTTTTTTTTTATATCAGATTGTAAAATCATTAATTTAACTGAACTGGTACCTATATTTAAGAGAAAGTGTTTTTAATGGTGTTATTTTCAAGATTAAAATTTTGTTTACTTTTTTTTTTGTTTTTTACAACTATCTCCATCTAGATAATTTAAACAAGAGCATTTTATTAATAATTATGATTTCTCCTCATAATTTTTACATACTTTGTTTCTGTCATTAATAATTATTTTATACTAAGCCACAAATTGTCAAAAATACATGATTGCCAGTAAAATGTGTAGTGGTGATAAGTGCGTAATACGAAATGTCACTACCATAAATTATATACCTTTTATTAGAAATTTCTATGAATGTGTGAATGCATTTAATGTATTCTATGAATTGTGTATCAATGTATTTTATACTAAAAAATGCAAAGAAAAAAATCGTTTTTTGAAAATTTTGTGTTACTTATCACTGTTTTAACAACGAAGTATTTTATAATAACAAATACCTTTAAAGTATTTGCAGGCACAAACTCAAACTCAAATTTCACTATGTTAATGTATATATATACTTAACTACAATTATATCTTCTGTATAGGTAAATGTTTACTGTCACACTATGTCCTACTAACTCTAATAAATTTTGTTTCAATCACAATGTTACAAATATATACATCCTATAATCGAAAACAATTGATTTTAAATTTTTTTTTAAAGTTATCACTCTGAAAATCTGTAATTTGAATTAATTATAAACAATTTCGTTTAAATAAAAAAACATAATGGAATGCATAAAACAAAAAATTAATTTGGTATCAAATTAAAAAACTTTTTAGTCCCTTATTATTAGAATTTTTTTTTTTTTAATTTCACCAAAACTAATTTTTTTTTCAAATAAATTCAAGACTAATTCATTTTTTTTATTTAATTAAAATTTCTTAAATATCTATAAAATTACAAATTACCGTTTCGCAGTATTCATCAGTATTTCTTTAATTTAAAAATAAAAAAAAAATTCTTTTCTATTAAAACCAATATTTACTCTAACATAAAACGTGATTAACGTACTTAACTAAAACCAATGTAAACACAAACAAAAAAGTACCTATCGTCAATACATAAAATAAAGCCAAAAAGAAAAAAAAAAAAAAGAAGGCATTCAACTCAATGACCGCAATGTTTTTCTTAATTTTCCATTTACTTTTCCAACAATATTTGAGCGCAAAAAAAAAAACAAAAAAAAAACTAGAATTCAACAACAGACATGAATTGAGGAATAAAAGTAGGCAAATATTAGCAAAAAAAAAAAAACAAAGTTAAAAACAAAACAAAAAAAAAATTGTTAACCTCAGCAGCAAAACAATCTCTATGAGAATATCAATTAGAAAAACACTTATACAAAAAAAAAACAAAAAAAATAAAAACAAAATTAAAAAAAAATTCTATAAAAGTCAACTTTTCATATAATCATTGCCATTCGCTTTTAAAAGCCTAAATCAATTTTTCTTTAATACAAACAAAAGAAAATTTTAACAGTATAGCAAAACCAACAACAACAAGAGTAAATATTTTTTGACTAAAATGTATTTTTTATATGCCAGATTTAAACGAAAGCCCAAAAATTAAAAACAAAGTTAAGTATATCCTGTGGGAATCTATAAAAAAAAAATTCTTTTAATTTTTACTCGCCTCCATTTGTTTTTCTTTTTTGTTTTGTGTTTGTTTTATTTTTTTTTTTTTTTGGCTCACAATAACAATAAAATTTGGAACGGTATAATAGAATTAAATTAAATTTTGGAATTTATTAAATTTTCTATATTTTATAACTATTATTATAAGAGATAGTTTGTATCATATCGAAATAATATCAAAATACTACTTGAACATCGTATAGTATTGTTGATGACATGTATTGTAAAGTACAAACTTTATGTTACAAAAATTTAGTAACTATCACTAAATAATTCAGTATTGTCCTAAACGTGATTGGAATGAAAATTAATCAATAAATTAAAACTGGTCATAAAAATTATGCTATTGTTGTTAGAGCTGCTATTGGAACTGTGCTGAAAATGTGGAATGCCTACAGTGTATTCACAACCTAGCCTAAAATATGTATACCTACAGAAATGTATTCACAACGTTTTTAGACAAATTTCATATTAAAAATTTATTAAACAGGACTTATTATAGTCGAATCCAATCGTATGAAAACAATTGGCAGAAAAATATAATAAAATTAAAGTGAGGCCGTTTCCGGACCTCTCGCACTTGCACTTAATACTCGCAGCAGTAAACCTGTCAAATCCTAAAAACTCTGAATTTTTTTTTGTGTGCTCGACGATACTCACACTAAACCTGTCAAATCGTATATGATTACCTGTCAAAATTTAGTGTTTTTTTTATCACCCTAATGGCGTTTCCGAACCTTTCGCACTTGCACTTGATACTTGCATAAAACGATCAAAAAACTTCGTAAAATTTTTAGTGTTTTCGAAGATGCACTAAACCTGTCATATCGCACTTTATTGCCTGTCAAAATTTATTGTTTTTGTTTTACTACACTAAATATTGCACTAAAAGAGTAAACAAATAAAAACGAAGAAAAATAAAAATTTAAATTTGTAAAAAAATTATTAATATTAAAAAGAAACAATTATTTAAAAAGTAAAACAAATATAATTTAAGAACATAGATAATAATTATGACATACCATATAAATGTGAACATAATAAAACATTTAATTTTTCATCCCGACATTGTAGGTTCCTCTTCTTTTTTAAATAATAAATTTTAAAACAACAATAATATTTGTAATAATTGACACAAATGACAGAACTATGCATACATTTTTAAATTTCTCTAATATTGCCATAGTCATAAATTCATAAAAATTGCTAAATAATGCTAAAAAAAAGCACTTTTCTACTGCTTTCAAAATAAATTTGGCATAAAAATGCTAACAAAATATTTATTAAGGGGTCAATCGCGGAAATCTATTGATATTGAAACAATTTTTTTTGGTATCACAGAAATCTATGGAAACTATAATAAACTTGTCAAAAAATTTGTATATGTAGATCAAAATATTTGCTCTCAAATAAAATATAAATTTGTCAGTTTGGAATATTTTGCAAATACAACTTGTCACTTTTTTCAATTTCTATATATTTTCTATCAAATTCGCTCCAATCGTCTTTTATTACTAAAAATTTTTCTTCAAATTAAAATCAACAAATTTTATAAAGAATACATGGCTACATCAAATAAAAATAAATTAAAAAGTAAAATTATTCTCCAATCAAAAAATTTCCACCAAAGTCTATATCAAGAAAATGATGTCGACTTTAAAAGTCTATTAATAGAAAAATTTCTACCCAATAGACTTCCACGATTAAGCTCAATAAGATTAAGCGCAATAGATATCCACGACTCTAAGCGCAATAGACTTTTGCGATTAAGCACAATAGAATTCCCTGGTTGACCACGAAGATAATACTGATTCTACTTGTAAAAATATAGTACTGTCATAAAATTTTAAATTCGGAAAAAATTTAGTGCAAAAAATGGTACGATAAATTAGTTATTTCGGAAAGTGCAACTGCGAATTGCGAGTATCAACTGCAAGCTCGGAAGGTCCGGAAATGCCCTAAGTAAATCACAAAATATAAAAAAGCCTTGATTTTGAATAATATGAAATAGAATTGAAAAATTTCTCTTGATAAGTCAAATTTGTTATAATGAAAATTTGCAGTACATAAGACGACAGGGACATTGTAATTTAAGTGAAGAAATATAATCTATTAACCATTTTGAAAAATAGTCAGTCTTAATATCCTCCTTCCTATCTTCCCTTCCTAACCAAACGTACAAATCGGTATAAGAGGCCCGTTCCTTGTGCTTTGGTCATAAAAAAATATATAAGTATATATATATGTATATGTAACTTCAAAAATTGATTTTGAACAATTTAACTACAAATATTTTACCCTCAGTTCGACTCTGTACAAAAATAATACGATATAAACGAAATTCCCACTTATCTAAACTAAGAAAACTTGTTAAATTTTTAAATCACCAGTTAGTGAAATTTAATTATTTTTTTAAAAGTTAGGTCAATGAAAAGCTCAAACCAATAAAACGCTTTGAAGTTAATAAAATAAAATTGTGATAATTTCAACTAAAATCAGTTCAACACCATCATAAATTTTATCTCAAAATCATATATTCGCATTAAAACTTAATTTTAAATCAATTTTTAGGGTCTTTTTTTGCGTTATCTGGTATGTGCCAACTAAAAAGAAAAATTTTCTTTTTTTATTTGTATTTTTTTTTTTTTTTTTTGTTAAATTCCAACTAAAATGGAAAATAACTTAAATTAACGTCAGTGTCATTTTATGATTCGTTTCAATTTTTATTTTTATCTTTTTATTTTTTGTAATGTCACGTCCTATTAAAATATTTCCTAAAATAAGAGAAAAGCGAAGCAGTAAACGATGAAACAAATTATAAAAATACATATATGTGTTTATGTATATATATATATAGAAGTATATAATGCATTAAATATAGTGTATTTTATAAAATTCTCTAAGGGATGAATATAGCGCGTGATATGAAGTGGTAATTACTATAAAAATTACCATTTAACAAATTGGCAACCCTTGAATAAAAAAAAATATGAATGAGTGGATGGATGGCATAAATGTGAAAATTTATTTTTTATTATCATTTCAGTTTAATAAAAAAACAACAAAAAAAATAAATCAATACTTAAGGGTTAGGAAAATTATACAAACCATTTTAACGGTAAATTATTATACTTACGTTACAAAAAAATTAGCCACAATTAAAAAAAAGAGATTTTAAATAAACTACCTTTTGAAGAATGACTGAATAACTATATTCAATTAATTAGTAAAAATTCATTAACAACATCATGAATGGATTATAATAATATGATCTCGGGAGTAATCGGATTAAATTACAAATTAAGGTGGGATACTTGAAGAATATATTTGAAGGAAAACGTTGAAGACGAGTGTTTTAATGAAATACCAAGGTTTTAAAATTTTTTTTACAACAACTGAGTCCCTGGGGTGAGTAAAAATAATAAAATGATCATCTATAACAACCAATAACAACAAATAGGTCACTCGAGTCGGGGTATCAAAAAGGCTCAATTAAATATTAATTGGTATTTCAAAAGCAACTGGAATGGCCACTTCGACCTACTTACTTACAGAGAACGAGTTTATTCGTATATAAAATGTTCAGAAAATGTTGAATATGATATCAATATTAGGAATATACATACATAGTTAGTTATTCGGCTTTAAAAAAATATGTATTATGCCCGGTTGAATGTGAGTTGATGAGTGAGTTGAGTTATGCCCAGTTAATTGTGTGAATCATAAAATTTTTACATGAATGTTTAAAAATACTTGTATCGGAAAATGCGAATAAAGTTTTCCACAAATATTCAAAACAAAAAAAAAATTAAGATAATTAAAGTGAAATTACAGGAATTTCAAATTTTTGAAATAATAATCCTTTCTTTAATTAAAATTTTTTGATTTTATTTTCTATACATTTTTTGACAAAGTAATCTAGGTATATATTTACAAAATAAAAAACCTGATAAATATTGTCGATTATATAAGGTATTTCTTTTTCACTTTCCCTTCCTTTTTCAAAAAAAATACAAAATTGAATATGAACCAAATTCTAAGAGTCTAAGGTAAAAAAAAAAAAAAACAACGAATCATACTTCTTAGGGAAATGATTGAAAAACCGAATTTTCAATGAAAATACCAGACATTTTTCTCCTCAAGTTAAAGATAAATGTCTCCGAAAAGGAAAATATATATACATATTACATATATATATATATTTTCACATGTGTTTATACATATACAGACAATATATATTCTTTGTTCTCTGAAAAAAAAAAAAAAAAAAATGTTTTTTCTGACATAAGAATTTGTGATTGACATATTATACTGCAAAATTTTTTTTTTTTTTGTAAAAAAATTTTTAAAAAATATTTTCCTGTCACACATAAAAAAAAAAGACTAAATTCTTTTTTTGGGTGAAAAATTCGAATAAAAATTTAATGTTTAAATTAAAATTAAAAACAAACAAAAAATGGTTGAAACTCTGAAATTTAATTATTTTAATATAGATTATAGAATGTTCTGGGACCATATATTTTAGATTCGCTATAAAAAAAGGGATATTTACATTTCCCCATGCACACACGTTTAAATTACATCGTCTTTTTTTTCTGTTTTTTGAATCTATACTTAGTTGTACGTAATTATATATTATGCAAATTAGAAATTAATAAAAAGCCACATGATTATCGACTATCTTTTATTTTTTTTTTATTTGACGAATATTTAGTATTACAGTTATTTCTGTCAGCAGAATTATCAAACCACTTTGATTCACGCACGCATATGTTTTAGAGTTAACATAAGCTAAATACTAGTTAATGATTCGAAAACAATACCTTGATGATGATATTTTATATATACATATACACATATAAGTTTATATCATAAGTACTAGCAGTTCCTGTTTCAATTGAATTTTTCGAATATATACATCTATGTATATTACAACATTTAAATATTCAATTTCGTAAATCGATTATACTAGTCACAAATGGCAACTTACAGAAACAAATTAAACATTGTATACTCATCGTAACCTACAATACCTTGACATCGTAAATGTCTCAACACAAAGCTGAATATATATTTATTCAATACAACATGTACATGATCTCAAATGTCTGCAGAAGCTCACAAAAACTTGAAATATTGACCACATGATAACAATTGCTGTTAACGATGTCTCCGTGACCAGTTTGGCAGGTATTTGGATTTACAAAAATGTTTAAAAACTCAATGTTATACAGTGTTAATGAAAATTTTATGTTAATTTTGCTTGATCATAGAAATGCATTAAAACACAATGTCTCAGAACGCTCTTATTACACAAAGCTCCCAACTTATTTTACGGATAACATTCACAACTGATTTTTTTTTTACATTATATCAGGTTTAAGTTTTTTTTTTTTTAAAGACATTTACACCGACAGTATATGCCAGCAATCACATTTGTCCTATATTTTGTAATAAGTACGAATGGCGGTTGATACTTGCTAGTATGAAACATTATTCATGACATTCTTCATTCATAGGTGCTTCAAAATGCATTTAAAAAAATTAAAATTCTTTAATAACTGTAACATACTCGTAATACATAATATACTCGTATTACATTACATATTTAAATCTCAAATATTATGTACATAAGTATATGTATGAATATGTGAAGACAAAAATAATCTAAAATGATTCACATAAAATAATTATAATGATAATAATAAGTTGATTAAATTTCACAATTAAAATCGTAATCCAAAATTGTCATTCGAAATCCCAAATTGCCAATTGACTTGCGATCTTTAATGACAATCGTAATTCATAATTTTCAATTGATTAGTGTTGTTTTCAGCATTAAAATTGCATTAAAATTGCATCAAATTTCCTTGCAATTTTACCGTCTTAAACCTATCGACTAACCATTAGAGTCAGGACCTAAACATATAATTATCGAATTTCCATGCGAATCCAAAACTATCAGTCGTGAATTTCAAATTCAAATTTCTGAATGGCGATTGATAATTTAGTATTACAATTGAGTTCTTGAGATTGACACTTCTGGATTACGATTGACAATTCAGTATTGTGATTGACAATTCTGGATTACGAACTTCAACAATAAATATAATAAATTCTTATAATATGGTATCATATTAATAGTTTACTAGAGCTGTCTTAAAAATTTTCGGAAATTGCAAATTAAAACTAAATGAAGCTCGAATCAATGTTGCTCAGTACAATAATCTCAAAGGACTAATTATTAGTTGAGAATGAAATATTGAGAAGGAATATTCTCGGTGTCATGTAAAACAAGCTAAAGAATGATTACTTCTGTATCTTGGGTAGCTCAAAGGTAAATTTTTGAATATATACTTATATCTCGTGTAATATAATAGTGGTTTTCATAAACAAGCAATAACTATTGGCAATATTGCCTAACTATATTGACAAGTATTTTGTTCATAAACAAAATGTTACAAATGAAGTTAATTAGTAGCAGGAAAACTGCAAAACTATAGTAGTAAAGAGCATGAAAATCAGTTGTGTTACTTTTTTATTTATTTAAGACAAATTTGGAAATGTAGAAATTTCAAATTTTAATAACTCTGTCAAAATAATTTTTTTTGTTTACAGTACTTAGGTATGTTTTTACCAGAGCTGGGTCGTATTCGAGTACAAGTATTTAAAATACTATAAAAAAATATTTTTTTTGAGTAAAGTATTTACTTTGCGTTCTCAAGTACAAATAAAGTATTAGAAAAAAGTATTTCAAATACTATTTTTGAGTAAAAGTATTTAACTTTATTTTTTCAAATACAAGTAAAGTATATATTTGAAAATTATGTTAATATCTATATAAAAATATTTTAGTATTTGAGTAACTGAGTAATATATACTTTAAGTATTTGATTAGTTCTTTATATAGTACTTTAGCTGTATTTGAAAAAATCAAGTCAAATAATTTTATTTAAAAAGTATTTTCAGTATTTAAAATTTTTTTACTTAAAGAATTTGACTCAAATACTTGAAATGAGTAGTATAGTATTTGTATTTTACCCAGCGCTGGTGTTTACGAAAATCCCTAATGTTGCAGTATTTGTATTCCCAAATCTTAATTCTAATTTATAGAGATACAAATAAATTTAGTTTTCAACATATATGTATATATATACTTATATACATTTCATCATTAATACACCATGAAATCATCCAACAGTTTTCGTAAAAATATATTTCACATTTTTACATACTCATCAGCCAAATTAAAATATTAAATACGACATTTACTTGTCAGTTTCAATTGATATAATTAATTTTTAATTAAATATATATTTTTTCTTAATACTTACTTGATATTAACTTATATTATTAACTCTACTTTATACAGCTTTTTTGATATCTTAATATGTGAATAAATAAATAAAATTATTACATACTTACCTATTCGAGAGTTCTTCAGACTATCCTCGTATACATAGAAATATTAAAGTACATATACTTAACCTATAATTTTTTATTTTTTAATTATATACACACTTTCTACAGTAATGATGACTTTAAGCATATCTTATCTAAAGATTCATACTTTGATAGTGGGTAATTTAATTTAATTTTGATAATTTCATGTTAATTCATATAATTTGACTGAGGTTTTTATTATACTTGTAAAAATGTTACGTTGGTATAGGTTTGTCTTTGTGTGTTTTATATACCTCCATTACTGAATATGTTTTGAGTAAATTAAAAATGAAATTTTAAACCAAAATTAGAACATTATTATTTATTTAACTTATAAGTATTTATAGTTTGTTCTTTTTAAATTAAATCTTCAAAAAATTGTTGATAATTAAATTTATAATTATGATTTTTTTTTTAAGTAAAAATTTACGATATTTATTTAGGGGTTTTATATTTATGTAAAATTAAGATAATATAATTATTTTCTACGTATATATTTGAAAAAAGTTATTTACATAGTTTAAAAAATAATTTCTACAAATGGAACATGTTCTCATGACTATCAGTGACAATATTTTTAATTTGTATTAAAGACCTTCTAGAAACTAATTTTAAGTTATATTAAATAAAGTTAATTTATGTAATAACCGAAATCGATTAAGATATTTAATCAAATTAGTGAAACATAAGTAAGACCTAGAGTTGAGAACATAAGTAAGACCTAGAGTTTAATCTTGACAATTTTATTAACATTCTATGATATATCCAATGAACAGAAACTATTCTATTACAGCTATTTATAGTCCTAATTTGAAAGAAGGGATAATTGAAGAAAATTTCTTACGAAAAAATGTGTAACTATAACAATATTTTTTACAAATCGTTATTTCTTTCAAGATTTTTGATGTGTTATTTGAGATCTGTCAAATAATGACAGTTTAACCAAAATATAGTTAATAATTTTCTATTTTACATTGTTAGCTTTTCAAACAAAGAATTTTTTGCGCATGATTTTTTTCTCAAATACATATATAAGATTTTCCAATAAGAGTGATATATGATTTCTTTTTTTTTGTTTTTTAAAAACACACTAATTGTTAAGGAAATTGAAATGTTTGTTATTTACAATCGATACAATTAAGTTCTAAATAAAACGTCATTCAAATGGCCTCCACGACTTCTTCTGCAAGAACGAATTTGATGAACCCAATTTTCGAGCACTTTTTCCACTAAATCCAGTCGTATGTCATGAATAGCACCTTCAATATTGACTTGTAAAGCTTAAAGAGAGTCTGGTTTATTACTAAAGACCAATGACTTGAAATAACCCCACAAGAAATAGTCTAATGGTGTTAAATCACAACTTCTTGGAGGTCATTCAATGTCACGATTTCTTGAAATAATCGAATCTCCAAACTTTTCTCGTAATAATTCAATTGTTGCATTTGCTGTGTGGCACGTAGTCCCGTGTTGTTGGAACTAAATGTTGTCAAGATCAGCTTCTTCCAATTTCGGCCATAAGAAGTTGATTATGATCGATCTATACCCGCTCTCCATTCACAGTAACGGTGTTATCAGCTTCATTTCGAAAGAAGTACGGACCGATGATTCCACCCGACCAAAAACCACACTAAGCTGTCAATTTAGGTGAATGTAATGGTTTTTCATGAATAATTTGTGGATTTTCTTCGCACCAGAATCGACAGTTTTGTTTATATAAAAAATCAGTAAATTCACGACGTTTACGGTGAAATTGTAAACATTACTGAATTCAATGGAAAAAAAATGACAGATCATGACATATTAAAAATGGCCGAAACGTCACTTCAAAATCATATCATCCCTACTGGAAAACCTTATACTTACCCTATACTTGCTAGTATACTTCGATAGATTTAGTTCCTTGTACATTTTGTATGGTTTATATTGAGCCTTCTTCTGCCCTCATTATCTTCATAAATTGAACTCGCTATGCCCGATTTCTGTTTTTACATATTTTACATTATTTCTTGCCTTGCCTGAGTTAATGTCCAATTTTCTTTATAATCGAGAAATTGTTGCGTATGTAAGCATTTTCTATGAGTTAAACCATGATCTTCTTGATTTTAGATTTTTTTTTAATTTTGAAAAAAAAAGCTTTCTACTTACTTTTGAAATTTTGGCTTTAATAATATTTTTTATAAACATTTTTATTTTCATATATTCTGATGTTAATTAGTCTTATTTTAAAGATTTTTTGATTTATTTACTTATTAATATATTTATTTAATATATTTATTTTATATATTTATTATTTATTTAATTCAATTTCTCGAAAAGAGCGAACGAAGCGTATAGAGTGCTTACAATTTATTTTAAAGTGCTTATTTAAGTTTATATATATAAATATTATAATGTAAAAAATATCAAAAAATTAATAAAATAAAATATTACATTAGTATAATGGAAAAGAAGTGATGATTATGTGAATAATGTAATGTGAGTTGGTAAAAATATGATTGAATAAAAAAAAAATTCATTACTTTGTGTAGTAATAATTCAATATTGTGAAATTAGCACTTTTTTACATTTGTTCTTAAATAAGTTCTTTTTTGACAATATAACATTTTGATATACGAGGTTATTACTTTCCGAGTTTATTACTAATCCAAATAGATTAATAGTAGCTGTATAATGTAGATGAGGTGCATTTTTGGTTGTATATTCGTTTATTTGAATTCCGATTGTTATTCCAGAACTTATTTGTTTTAATATGATCATTTTGTATATGTTGTGTATTGGGTTCATTTGCACCAATTTTATGAAATCATTGAGTTTTAATATTTGCAGGTTCTTATGCATTTCATTTGTCACTGATCTTTTTTCAAGGCCGAAAACATTTTTAGTGGCTTTGTTTTGTATTCTTTGTAATTTATCAAAAAAAAATTTAAAAGTGTTCATCCCATAATTATTACAATTCTGTATGTTTAGGTACTAACTATGGAAAATTATATAAAATAATGAAATTTTCTTCTCTTTGGGTATACATTTGTCTATTTTAATACTAGTAACCCTATTTATTAATTATTCATTGTGTTAATTATTCATTATTCAAGTTAAAGCCAAATTTAACGTTCTAACAGAACAGGGATAGATTAAATAGACTGATATTTTTGACTATCAACCAGTAAACAGTCATGTTTTAATAAGAAGCTATGGTTTGGTATTGTTTGGAAGTCAAAATAATTTACTTTTTTTATAAACTATTTTTCAACTGTTAAGTCCACCGCTAACTTCTAATAATCAGGTCTTACTTTTAAGTCCACCATTGTTAATAATTTTTAATACGTATATTATATAGCTAAATATAATAAATTTCAAAACATTTTTTTGTACTAAAAACTTTTTAACATGTACATAACTATATACTTCCTTTCTTTTTTTAGTTAAATTTTTATCAAAACTTCTGTTAAAAAAATTCTTTAACCAGAAATTTTAAACTATTTCTATAATAATTATATTGTAAGGATTAACAACTACAATGTTAGTAATTTACAAAATTTTAATTTCCTAGCTTTCCAAATTAAACACATAATTTTGCAGAGAAAAGAAAATATTTGAAAACTTATTTTCTGAGTAACTAAACGTACCTAGATTTTAAAAAAAACAAAAAAATATTATTTTTTAGTCTCTTAATTTTTTGTGTACATAGAAGAAGGTAATTAAGCATAACTGATGATATACTTTAATATTAAAAAGTACATATTTACTCATTTAATACATTATAATATAGTAACTTATGTACATATAGGTACTCAGTTCTGTTAGTATATATTATATATATATATATATATATTCCTTTTCAAACTTATTTATAGGTAGTTAATCGTTCAAGAACGCGTGAAATTACTTTAGATAATTACTACTCACACAGATGACCTTTTTTTAATGAATACCCCATGTACATATATCCATCTACGATATTATAGAGGTATACATATATATACTTTTTTACTTATGAATTTAAATCTGTACAAATATATATGTACATATTTAATAAATGTAAGAAAATTTAGACATTGAGAATAAAATTAACAACCGTGTAAAGGAAATTAACACAAAAATAAAATTAAATCACATGGAAAATTCAATTTAAAAAAAAAAAAAAAGGAGAACAAAAAAACAAAAATAATCATTAAAACAAAAAGTAAAAAAATTATTTTTAAAGAATTTTGATGGCAAATGAAATAAAGGATATTTTTAATAGACCTCAAAAATTAAAATTTATACTCAAAGTATAAGATTAATTTAGGTCCAATGAATTAGTTTTGTTGGATAATATTTAAAAAGTGGGTGATGGTGGTGTAAGATGATGTATATAAAAGTGAACACAATTAAGCAAAAAAATAAATCCATTGTAAAAATCATCACTTCAACTTTCATTAATTTAAAATAATTAAAAAAAGCAAAAAAAAAAATAAAATCTCAAGGATATTTTAACAACTTGCAGGTGATAAATCATCGGTATTATGAAATATTACATAAACAAACTTGAATTAAAATATAGCATGCTAGGAAATGAAAGTGATCCATTTTACAAGAAGTAGTTGAGAAAATTTATAAAATCAAAATAGTTAATGTAGACTACAAAATCTCTCAAATCTTGATTTCTTTATTAATTAATTCATTTACACTAAAATATTTGAATTTTAAAAGTTTAGTTTACAGACTTTTCTAGATTTTTTTGCAGCAAGTTTTTAATTATAAAACTTTATAATTAAACTTTGAAGAAGCAAAACAATCGCAACTTAAATTTTTTTTTTTTTACAGAGGCTAGTGGGAATCTTCAGAAGACACAATGGCCCCTTAGCTTGACATGGCGTGTGGAATTCTTACTCAACAAACTACACCCTTCCTATATTGCAATCTAGTCCTATAGGACTAATGAACAATTTTTTTCTTGATTTTATTTTAATTTTGTATGAAGACTTTTTCCTTTGACATATTATTGCTGTCTTAACTCAAAAGGTTTTACTCATATTGCTTCTTATTGTCCAGGATAATAGGTTGAATTGTAAAATGAAAACAATCCTTCCAAAAGAACAATCGGAAATTAAAGTAAGCTACCTATCTTAGAGAGATACTTCTACATTAAACAAGAAAGAGCATATTTCGATATTAAAAGAAATCAATGCTAAGGAAGTGTAATTGGTCCGATACTGTCCCTGTTGTACATTTATGATTTTTCTGCACTAGAAAATAATATAATTGCGACGTTAGCTGAATATAGCGATTCTGGCTTTTGCAGAAAATAATAAAGAATCTACAGAAAAGTTGCAGAGAGCTATAACAAAAGTCCAAGTTTACACAAAAAAATGGAGACTAAAATTAAACGAAGCTAACTCAGTACATGTGAATTTCACAAATAAAAAAATTCACCATAAGCCAGTAGTTATATTTAAATGGTCAAGAAATATCATATTCAAATACTGCCAAATATCGTGGTATGACGTTATATGCGAAGCTTCGCTGTAAAGCTAACATCAAAAATAAGAAAGAAGATTTATAAATCTGCTATAGAAAAATGTACTGGCTTATAGGTGTGAGTCTTAGCTTGCCAATACAAAACAAACGCCTACTCTATAAACAAATACTGAAATCAGTATAGTAATATGGCATCCAATATGACAGCAAAAAAAGTAATAGTAATATTCAGAGGTTCCAGAATAAAGTCCTAAGAAACATTATGAACACTTCCTGGTTATCCCGAAACTATGACTTACATAGACATTTGCAAATAGAATCTGTAGGTAAAGAAATCCATAATCTTGCAAGAAGTCATTAAAAAATGGTTCTAACACTATGTAAATGTCGAGACAACTTAAAATGAAAATTTGAGAACTATATACTATTTAACTATTAAAATATAATATAGTTAAGCACTTAATAACTTAGTAATTGGATTTATATCAGTCTAATATAGTAAGACTGTTCTGCGTACCACAATGAAGATATTATAATTTATTTGAATTAATAAACATTTCTAAACACCGTACCACTAAAACTGTTGAATTAAATTTTAAGCGTTACAATTGGTTTTTTACATATACATATGTAATGTACGTACTTATACATTCATTTACCAAAACATACATATTTGCTCACTAAGTATATTATCACAAAAATTAATAAACTCACTCTTTATGACTTCCAATTTTTTTTTCCAAACGTGATTGCCACCAGACTGAAATTTATAAAAACTTGATTTAAATTATCAACATAAAATAACCAGTCATAATAATTTTGAATAGACTAATCAAGTATGCTCTAATTTTTTTTCAGTTTGAACATTTCAATTGAATTGGTACATCCTGTTATCATTATTATTGTACATTCAGTATTTGACCACTATATCTTACATTTTAGTTAACATTTTTGCATCAGTGCTGTATGATATTCCACAAATAAAGATTTAGCTTCAAAATGAAGTTGGTGAAATTTGTCTATTTCCTAATTGTGACCTTCAATATCGTACAAAACAATCTCATACTTAAATTAACATTTTTTGTTTTTTACAATAAGTACAAATACAAATTATTTGCCAGCACTGCGAAAATGACTTCTCTATTCTCTATAGAGAATTCAAATTTTGCGTACTTTTTGAAATAAATTACATTAAATTTTATGAGACAATAGCGAATATAAAATTTGAAAATACCTGTCATTTATGTGTAACAAAAAAAAATATTAAAACAAAATATAAACAAATCTACTGTGTACATTTAATAAGAATGAAATGAAATGAAAATCATTGTGATTTTTAAAAATAAACAAATGAAATTTTGTTTTGTGTTTTTTTTTTTTTTTTTTGTTTTGTAATTTAACAATGAATTTTCATTTCACTGTCTCTAACACATACTTTCATACATAAATATAGACTAAGTTAGTATGCTTAAATATTAAGTATGAGAATAATTTTAGCAATTACTTATTTACAATATAAATATATAAGTATCTGAAAGAATAAAGAAGTTTTTGTAGTTGATTTTTTAAATTATTTTAATAATGCCATATGTTATCATAACAAAAACAAAAAAAAAATATTTGTTTATTTTGTAACTTTTTGATGTTATTGTTGTTGTATATTTTCTTTCGAACAATCAAAATATTTATAATAATATTAATAATTTACTTAAGCTTACAATAGATTTTTGTATACATTATGTATTTACATTAAATTTTAAGACGATACTGTTTTTGATAGGATGCTGTGATATTATATTAATATAACCTTAAAAATTATTGTTTCAGATTTCAGATTTTTTTTTGTTTTT
Source organism: Argyra leucocephala (assembly GCA_963942445.1). Classification (NCBI taxonomy): domain Eukaryota; kingdom Metazoa; phylum Arthropoda; class Insecta; order Diptera; family Dolichopodidae; genus Argyra; species Argyra leucocephala. The sequence continues at coordinate 162,605,108 of OZ012678.1, forward strand.
TATTTTTAGATGAAAGAAAAATTTAATACTACGACTTAGTAACATTGTAACGAATCCGATTAGTGAGAAAGCATTAAAAAAAATTTTTGCTTTTATTTACTCTGAACTATATAAAATTTTACAAACACTGAACTATATAAAATTTTACAACAAATCCTAAATATATTTTGGTAACTCCGGATAAGTATTTTTATGTAAGATTAATTTTGTAAAAAAACACTTTGACATTTATAAAAAAGAGAATGTCAAAGCAATTCCGGAAAAGATCATAAAAATAAGGATGTTAAATGTATTTAAAAGAATAATATTTAAAAAAAATATATATATTTAATTGAATTTGAAATTCAATATGTCAAATTAAATATTAAAAAAATATGTAATAAATTATTAAGGAGAGAAGTGTTTTATTATATATGCACTTACTTATATATATACATTTATACCTATGCCTACATGTAAATAAATACATCGCAGTTTCAATTCAATCTAAATTCATTCTTTCAAATACTATTTTAATTTTATTTTAAATAAAAGTTTTAAGCATATAGTTTCTATTTTTCATTAGTTTTGACTAATTAATGAGGCGTTCAAGTGTTCTGCTCTATCTTAAGTCTCTTTTTTTAGTAGTTTAATTTTTTTTTATTCCATTTAATTTTTACATATTTTACTTAGCTATAAAAAAAATTTATATTAACTTAAAAATTATTAAGATTTTTTTTTTAGTTAATTTTTTGTTTTATTATTTAGTTTTTTTTTTTGTATATATTATGATTCTTACAATATCTGTATATGTAATTGTAATTTTTTTTTTTGTTTATAATTTTTGGAAAAAATGGATTTAAAAACCAAAATTAATTATATTATTTTAATAAAAACTTAATTTTTCTTATAATTTCTTTTAATTTGTTTGTCCTGTATTGGCACAATACATAACAAATATAATGTCCTGTATTGGCATATTTCAAATGATTATCCTACATATTATTCGGATTATAATCAATAATTTTGCATGTGGCCCTTCTATTATTATGAAATAATAGAGGGACATCTGGGTTTTGTATGTACCCTTTTGAATCTTGGTATATGAAATGTTCGGGGGCTATGAACCCGTTTGAATACTTTTCTTTATGGATTCCTCATTATGGTAGAATATATTAGATATTAGACCATTTTCTGAGGTATTCAACGCTCTATCATAGTGATTTCTAATTATTTTTATTATAAAATTATCGAATCTGTTTATTTTAGAATTATTATAAATATATTTATTGAATAATAATGCAAGTACTCTGTTTCTGGTTTACGACATTTATTTATGCAAACTCTGGATATGATATGATAGACCTTACGAATGATTTATATGCTATTATCTTAACCCTAGTTTGTTATAGAATGTTTTTGTAATAGAATAGTCTTTTTGATGCCATAAATGCTTTATTTCCTTTTGAAATCAATTGTTTTACATGTTCTTTGTACTTTAGGTTTAGGTTTTGTTGTAAATAGACTCCTAAATATTTTACGATTTTTTTGTTATATACTTAGGTTACTGTTGTTAGGGGCTTTTATTGTAAAATTTTTCCAGTTTTTCCTAATATTAAAGTTTGTTTTATCAACAGTGTTTCTGAATAGTATTGTTTCGCACTTATTTAAATTTATTTTTGGTAACCAAATTTTGCAATAATCGACTGTAGTATTAAACATTTGTTGAACATTCTTTTGAATTTCTTCAACTTTATTACCTGCTGAGTAAAGAATTAGATCATCAGTGAATGCTAAGGAATAGTTTATGCCCTCTAGATATTCTAGTCGTTTCAGTAGTTCTATTAAATAAATTGGGAAAAGAGTTGGTGAATTTACCGTACCTTGTTTTAGACATTGCTCTATATTAAATATTTTGTTCGGGTTACATGACATAATAAATTTATTTTCAGAAATCACATCATGTATAAGATTAACTAGATGTTGTGAAAATTTAAATTGAAGTAGCTTATATATTAGACCCTCTAGCCAAACGCTGTTAAATGCTTTTTCTAGATCTACGAGGCACCCACCGTCATTTGTTTGTTAATATTCCAACAAACGTCAGAATTTAGTTTATTAATTGCGTGTATTGTGGTGTGTTTATATCTAAACCCAAATTGATTTTCAGGTAATGTATGATTAATATTTACAAAATTTTATATTTTATCATTGATTAGAGTTTCATATACTTTGCTGATGTTAGGAAACAAGCTTATCGGACGAAAGTTATTTGGGTTTGTTGGATCTTTACCCGGTTTTTTATCAAAATTACTTTACCTATTTTCCATATTTTAGGATCCTAAGTCTCTCTTTCGATAATTTTATTTGTTTCAGATCCACTTAATAATGTAAAAACAAAATGTCCCTCAATTCAGTCCATCATAATTTTATTAATCAGTAGCTACTATACTTAATTCTAGAATTGAAATATGGCTAGGATATAAAACGGTTAGTAAAAAATAGTAAAATACTAGGCTAAAATATAGAAATGCTCACTAAAAAAAATTAAATGCTAAATAAAATACTTTCAGTAAAATAGTAAAACATTACTATTTTTACAGTAAAATAAAAATTCTTCTCAGTTAAACTGCACAGTAAAAAATTTAGTTTTTGCATTATAAATAATGTACACAGTAAATGTTGCTAATAACCGACTTTCATATTTCGGAAAAGATGATGGTTTCTATCTTAGAAAAGTTTACTGTTTCAAGGTAAAACAAAATTTGAGTAAAAAAGGAGCGCTTTATACTATCCAAAAACAGAAAACCAAAAATGATACAAAATTTTAATTAAACCTTCTGGAAAAAGGGAATATTCACTTTTCACCTTATTTGTGCTAATCCTTCAAAAAAAAAGGAATACTTATACCACTTTTCCAAAAATGTTACAAAACGGTTAAAAAATTTTGTTACCTTTTGGAAAAGGGTATGGGAAGCTTTTAGAGGATTCGGATATATTCTATCTTATCCGAAATTGTAGAAAATCATTCCAAATTCCAAAACTTCTGGAAAAGGAGATACCCATACGAGCTAAATGGATTTAAGTAATATTATCTTTCAATCTTTCAAAAGCAATTTTGAAGTCATTGAAAAAATTAATTAAAATAAAACTAACCGTAATTTTCGTCTAAATTTACTGTATTGCAGATTTACAGTGGTCTTTTTTTGTTTTTATTCTTTTACTGTAAATTTTATTTATTTACTGTGAATTTTTTTTATTTACTATGAATTTTATTTATGTGCTAAGCATTTAATTTTTTACTGTGTTTAAATTATAATTTATAAGTTAAATTATTTACTAAGAGGGTGGGGTTTTTGTGTTTAATATTTTACTCTGAATTTAAATGATTAGCTATAGGCAAAATTTTTATTTAACTGAATTTTAATTACTGTGTTGTTTAATTTTTTACTGTGGGTTTAATTTTTAGCGTTAAAATACGTATATAATTAATATAAATATTTATTAATTATCTTGACATCGTCAATGTATCGACAACATCGCGAATACAATGTGTCATGAACTGAAATGTAAAAAAAAAAGATTTAACATTGTCTCATGATCGGAAATTCATTTGATTCGTGACATACTTTTATAACGCATGTTTTTGAATTGTGTCTCCAAAAAATTTTCGATTCACAATACACTTAAAGTGTTAATTAATTTAGTAATTAACTTTAGAAAAAGTAATTTTGATTTTAAATTTAAAGTGATAAGAAATGTACACATGCCAGAAAAATACTGCTCTTCACTCTTAGATTGCAGCACTAATCAAGCTTCAATGATTAAAGATAAATTGCTTTCGAATATTTGCCATGTTTATTTTGCGTTAATAATTGTAAAAAACATGATCATGCCTCAAATGTCAAAAAACATATAATTTGACAGTTATTTCAGATACATTGTGTTGAAAGTGATCAGAACTGTAAACAAAACATTTTATGTTTTCGATACAATGTGGTTGGATTCATAAATTTTACATTTATGTTTTTTTTTATATTGTAGTTTTCGGTTTGCAATATTTTTTACGACATTTCCGATGTCACAGTTTCTAATTTATATTTGAAAGTTCTTACAAATGAAGAAAAACTTTTTTATCTATGTGAAGTATTCATTAGAAAGGAAAAATAAATGTATACCAAATTGACTTCTAAATGCCCCGATTTTGAATTTGCTTTAATTTTTTATTTTAATTGTACATAATCTTCAAAAATTTATAATAATACATAATATATCTTTTGTTGTACAAAAGGATATGCCTCAGAAGTAGGTAAATAATATATATATATATATATGTGACTAATTATATCATATAAAGTGCTCAACCAATTAACCAATTTTGATGGTTTTTCTATTTTTTTACTCTTTGAAAAGAGCATGTACCATTATTGCCTCACTACCTCATTATATTCTATTTTATTTTAATTTGAAATATTTGTATTATGTATATATATATAAATATGTTACCGGTAAAAACCGTTCTTAAGCTAACCTAGTTCTATTTTTTATTTGGAAATTTAGCTTGAATGACTCAAAATTCAATGAAAATGTATTCTGTAATTGCTCTTCATTAAATTGTCAAGTAAAAACTTAATATTGAAACAAATCAAAAATACTTATTTTTTTTTTGTTTATTTATCAAATTATACCTGATGTAAAATTGAACGTGCAATTACTTTTTAAATATTCATTGGCAATTTTCTTTGAAATTTTCAAATGAAAACATAATTGATTTTGAACAATATAAATTGGAAATTTATTAAAGAAGTTATTGAAATATGTATAGAGGTAATGAGTGTTTACAGATTTGCTCTTGATTATAATTATTTAAACAAATTTACTCCAATTAAGAATCTATTTCGGTACTTTAATACGATAAAAAAAAAATAGAATTAAAATTAACAAATCACTTTACATATCTGTTTCATATTCTTCAATGTAGATTGGAGTTCAGCGATGAATATAATTGTGTAATATGCAACTTGTCAAGATAACATAATAACATTTTGTCCAAAACTAAATTAATATTTATATAAAATCTTAAAAAAAACGTTAACCTGTAAGTCATAAATGCTAGAATATCAAATACTTTTCCATTAGTTTCAACTTTAGATGTGCCAACAAATCATAACCGCCTAATTTTTTGTTTTTTTATATAATTCCAAGTCTATGGGATGAACACCCTAACTGCTTTTTACATAGAGATTTGGAATACACAATCACATACAATAGCTTTTTCTGTAGAATTTTTGTGGTATATATCTACTAATTTAAATGTGGAAAACTATATCTATTGTAGAGAACTTCGCCTTCATAATAGCATAGTTCCATTTTATTTGTCAACTTATGTCAACTTCAGACAAAATCGAGATAACATGAATACCATATTCAGAATTTTCGAAAGTATTTCTTCTCAAAATTTAGTTTGATTCTGACAACTACAAGTCACATTTTTACTAGAGTATATAATCGCTTATGTCAATATATGGCCTAAAAATGTGGTCGTCATAACCGCTTATTTAACTTAAAATATATTCATACAAATAAAAAAACTTATAGATTGATAAACATTTTTTATAAATTTAAATTTTGAATATCAGTTTCAATGAGTGTTCAAGCGGCTTATTTTACGTTAAGCGATTTTTATAAAATTTTATTTATTAATATTAACATCTTTACAACAACGTAAGCGTTTTTTTACAAAATAAAGTTTCCGAATTTAAAATGCTTAAATACGTCATAAATTAAACCATTTTAAAAAGCTACAAACTAATACAGTCGCGTTACTTTATTTTTAAGCTTTTGTTTAAAATTTAAAATTGATTCTACTCGAAACATCAATGTTAGCGGCTTATAAGCGGCTTATGATTTGTGGCCACAGATATAATCCATGTTTTAGTTTATATGAAAACGTCCAGGATAAATAAAATTATGAGCAATAATACTCTCAATATTGATTGATTATGTGATTGTAAAATTGTTATTCATTCTTACTTGACAATAATTTGTTTTACTGATAACAAGTAAAAATTTTACTATAAATGTACACATATTCATTTTATAAAGCACATAGTTTTTTTACAAATAGGAAAAACACAAACCAAAGACAAAACAAACTTTTTTTACCCCAATTGGGTATAGGGCAAATAGTATATAAATATGACATAGTTATACTACACAAAATTTAACTGTAGATAAATATCACCAATTCTTCCTGTAGTCTTACAATATATGCATATATAACATTAAATATTTAAGAATAAAAGAAAAATTAGATTTATAATTTACTAACTATTTACCTTAAATTGCAACTGACTGACATAAGTTATTATTATATAAAAAAAACATTTTTTTTTTATTCACAAAGGAATAATATAGAAAGTATTTAGTGGTTTCTTAGTTAACATATTATTTTGAAATAGAAACCAAAAATAAACAACAGAAAAATAGTAAAAATACAAAGATTTTATTTGTAAGTTTTAATTCATAGGAGGCGTCAAATTAAAATAAAAAATTACAGAAAATCATTTAGTCTAAAGAGGTTCATTTTTTGTTTATTTTTTTTTTTTTTTTGTTTTGTCTTTGGTTTGTGTTTTTCCTATTTGTAAAAAAACTATGTGCTTTATAAAATGAATATGTGTACATTTATTATACATTATAAGTTTAAGATATGTACAAATGTATATATATTTAACAAAATAATAGTTACATTTATAATTTAAAACGGTAGTTATATTTTATATGACATAAAAAAAAAACAAAAACAAAAAACGAAAGCAAATTTTTTATTTGTTTTATTTTTTGTTTTTGTTTTTACTAAAATAGCCTTGGTTTATAAATGAGTTTTTGGAACTACTATCATCTCTATATTATTGTACATATAAAACTTTCTCATATAACTAGTTATAAGAATTATATAGAAAGGCATAAAACTATTTTATTTTCTCTTTATATTATATTTTGTCCGTATTTGTATGAAGGTATATATATATATATATATTTGTTTGTATAAAATTTCAAGGATATCCAAACATATAAAATAATACATGATGTATGTATATAAAAATGTGCTTACATTTTATGGGTATTATCTCTTTGATAATGGTTAAAGCCAAAGTAAAGATGTGGTCCTTAATAGGCATATGCAATGGCTATTTTGTTAACATAATGTTCTTTGCTATAATTTAAATATAATAGCCATCTTATATATAGATAATGAAAGAACTTCTGAATATGTTGAATGATTTTGTAGGATATACATGTACGTATATAAGTATGTGATTTTTGGAACATTATTTAAAAAAAAATTAAATTTTAATTTGAATAACAACACTGTAGAAATTTTGGTTTGCATTTTTTGGTATGGTTTTTTTTTTTTCTTAATGAAAAATTTTTCACAATAGTTGAATGATGCATATTGTATTTTGTAAAAGACTTTTAAAATAAAATGAACTAAACTATACAGTATAATATTTTTAATTGATAATTAATTATAGAGAATATAATATCACTTGTAATTAATTATAGAATTAAAGAAAAATATATAGTAAGGTAATATTTTGTGAAATATGGTCAGGTATTTTACAATTAATTGTAAAAAATAAGTATAGGAATTTTGTTTAGGTTTTCATCTCCTTCAATTTACCCTATTTATGTGATAATTACCGGGTTATATAGGTAAATGTATGCAAAAGCGGTCTGAATAGTAAAATGAAATTGTTTTTAAATATCATTAATGTTTTGAAAAACCATCAAAATTATGGTCTATAAAATATTTTGGTTTTGACATATTTAAAAAAAAATAATGGTGATTAAATGCATTTTTAATTACATAAAAATCTAATGGAAGAATAGCCAAATAACTATAAGTAATAGGAAAACGAAGATTAGAATATTCAAAGCAATTATTGTGTAATGTAAACACTTATGTATGGCAGCGAAACTTGGATGACGACAAATAACATCAGTCAAAAGCTTCAGGTATTTGTGAACAAATGGCAAAGATGAATATGCAGAATAGTTTGGCCATCTGCAATAAGGTCTTATGGCAGTTAACAGATGGAGAACCGATAATGAATTGGATTAAGCGATAAAAATGGAGATGGATAGGTCCAACTCTAACAAAACAAACAAAAAATATAATCAGAATGGCCCTAGAATGGAACCACCAAGTTAACAGAAAGAGAAAAAAGCCAACAACAACTGGTCTCGAACTACGCCTACTGAATTAACTAAATATGGATGAACTTGGTGGAAAATAAAGATCACTGGTTGATACCATATGCTCTCACGAGGAGTAACCGGAAAATAAATCTTTATAATCTTAAAACAGGTAATAATACCGTAGGAAGAATTTATTGAAATTTTAACTGATATTAAGAAAGAGATTATAATTTCAACTGTGCAATTATCAAAATTTTAATTTGTTTCGATAAAATTATTTTAACATCAAAATCATCTTGCTCCAGTACGTACTTGTTAAATTTTCGAATATATATTTTAATAACAGTTTTTAATTTTTTTCCCGTTTTCATAATGATGACACCAATAAATGATTGTTGAGTTTCATTTTTTTGAGTAGATTAGCTTTGATGAATATCAAGTACTGGTTTCAATTCACAGTTCACTTAATTTTGAAATTGTTGTTTTTATTGCAGTTAATTTTTGATTTCTTTTAAATTCGAGTAGAAGGACACATCTAAACATTTTTTTATTTTTCATAGTGAATTAACTGTAAAAATTTTTTTGTCCAAAAATTTGTATAACTCTTCAACATTGTATGGCTGCGGTGATATAGGGGACATATTCCCTCCTGAAATTACACAATCTATATTATTAACTCCATCAGTCCTTAACTCCTTTTTCTCTTTATATTAGGGATCTTCTTTAATGGTTGTAATGTAGTGTAGTGTTAGTAAAATTGTTTTAGAAAATAATTAGACCATCAGACAACTCAGGCTAGGTCGCAAAACATTGATTTATTTAATGTATTATATATAGTTTAAGACTAGGTTAAGTAAATTGTATTGAAATTGAAATAAAGAAAAAAAAACAAAACACTTATTAGTTTTAACTCTAACTTAAGATATATTAAAAATCTCTGGAATAGTTTTACCACCAAATATTAATAAGGCTTCTGAAACTACATACTAAAATATGTCTTTACAATAGAAAAGATGATAATTTTGATTTGAAGTCTTTTTAAATATTTATATAATATGAAAATAAAAATAATCTGTGACATTTAATAACGAATTCAAATTAATAATATTGATAAAGGTTGTTTTAACTATAGGCATATAAAAAATTCCTTATAGGGGTTTTTATTTTAATATTGGTACAGTAAAACACGGTTATAGTCATTCCCTAACTTTCAGTAATAATTACGACTATAACCATTTTGTGACTATAAGCCTAGTAAAAAAAAATTGCATCTTTATAAACAAACTTCAATTAAATATATTTCGTATAACAATTTTAAACTTTTATTTATTCATAAATAGCAATTCTGCTATGTAATCACAAAATATATATAACCATTTGTAATAAAAAACAAAAAAAGATAATACATAAATCATTTTCTTCTAAAGATTTGCACAAATTTCTTATTTACAAAAATTTAATTCATATTTCACTTTTGACTTATATTTTCGCCATATAGAAAAAATTGGTATTATATTTTAATATGACTATAAACGACATCTATTGTATGTAACTTTATTACTTTCTTTCAAAAAAATTGATATTACTTTGAAAATTCATAAAACTTTCTCACATAGTTATAATAAGAATTATATAGAAAAGCATAAAACTATTTTATTTTCTCTTTATATATATTTTTTCCGTATTTGTATGAAGGTATATATATATATAAATTTGTTTGTATAAAATTTCAAGGATATACAAACATATAAAATAATATATGATGTATGTATATAAAAATGTACTTACAAATAATAAAAACCCATTATTATCTCTTTGATAATGGTTAAAGTAAAGATGTGGTCCTTAATAGGCATATGCAATGGCTATTTTGTTAACATAATGTTCTTTGCTATAACAGAATTGTGACTATAAACGAATTAAAATATATAAAAAATTATTAAAACAGATTATGACAGAAAAAATGTTGACTAAAAGCGAATAATTATGGCTATTAACAGTAATGACTATAACCGATTTTTACTGTAAACATAAAGTGTTGAAATGAATATTGATATTGATAACATGTTTTTTAAACTACAATCTAAGTTGTACTGTCAAATAACATTAATAAACTAATTAAAGACTTTGATTAAAATATCCATGCTCGTGAAGCATGTTTCAACAATGCGATTTTTGATTAATAGATTTCACCATACGCATATCAATCAACATTTAATATTTCACTTTTCCTTATCCTATAACATACATGAATCCTTTAATTTTAATGTTGAATCAGTCTCATTCCCAGATATTTAGCTGTATTAAGAGAATTATTTGATTGTTAATTATAGAATTTGAAGTGAATCTTCTTGAATGTAAAATTTATATTCGTATATTTCGTTTCGTCAAATTTTATTTTTTATATATATTGTTAATTTGATTTTCCCCTATTATTATATATATCTTCCCCTAATTAGTTAGTATTTTCATTTAATATTTCATTTCAATTAGTAACTATGGCAACAAAAAACATATGAAATCATACAATGTGGCAAATATGCAATTTCAAATTTTACAGTAAATAAAATTCATCTCTTTTACAATTGACATCATACTAAGGCATCAATTGCTTTGTGTCAAAAAAAAAACGAAATGAGTTCAATAAATTTAATTAACTATAAGTAAATACATTGTAAATGTTCGGAAAACGCTTTATTAATAAAATCACATAACTATACTTTATTAAGCTTACTTAACTATTGTAAAATTTACATTACTTTTTAATGAAAGTTACGTATATACTTTAATACAGTACACAATCATCATCATTATTGTCTTATAACCCCATTCGTGTGGTGGGGTAAAGGGCGGAGTGACACACAATAAATAAAATAATATCAACTAAAATAAATATTATTGTTGATTTATTATTGGAAAAATTAAATAAAAAAGTTATGCACAAAAACTTTGACATTAAATTAATTAAAAATTTAAATTTATATATATATATATACATATACAATATCAGATTAAAGCTGACCTATCCGAATTCTTGGAAATAATGATGCGTAACACAAAACGAGCAGTAAAAAGTTCTATGAACTCACCATAAATACAATTCAGTTTTGGATTTTAATCATGGAATGAATAAAAAAGAAAAAATTACGTATTTATTCAGCTTTTAATGAAAAAATATATTAATTTAAACAGCCAAAAAAAAAAAAAAAAAAACACAAAAAAAAAAAAAATCTTATAAAAATCCTTGCGTTCTTGAATACAATTTTTTAATTTTCTTTTTTTTTACTTTTTGTTGTTCTTTTTATATAATTTATAATTTCTACCTCGTCCTCGTAACATTAACACATTCGTACTCGTGATAATAAAAAATTAAACTTAAATCAAAAAAACAAAAAGAATAATAATAACAAAATAAAAGAAATATTCGTCATGTATCCACAATAATGATTTTCACATGCAAAAACAACTAAAAAGGCTACCAAAACGACCACCAAAAATAATACAGAAAACAAAAAATAGCACACAGCAACTCATATATATAAAAGGTCTGTAAACTTTTATATTTAACGTAGCATACTGCGGTCTTGACTATTACATTGTTTTGCCCTATGAAACCCTGAACATATTATAAAATAACAAATTTATGTAGCACACACAAATCCACACAAATATATATATATATATATACATTTTTTTTTTATAATATATATATACTTATACAAACTGATAAATTATTAAAAAAACATTTCGTGTAAACAGCACACAATCTTTCTCTTTATTATCCCTTAAGTATATTTCATGGATTTGGATTCAAACACGAGTACATGACAATAGCATACATTTATATAGGCGTATATTATTAAAAACAGAACAGTACGATAATAAATGAAAAAAAAAAATTAAAAAAAAAACAATCAAAACAGAAAAAAAAAATCAAGGTGTACACAGAGAACTTTGACCAAAAGCGCCAAATTCATGGTAACAAATCCTTGTAGAAATATAAGTTTGTGGTGCTAAAAAATGGTGTAATTTCTACCATTGAATATTTTTACGGTTCCTTATACCTATATATATTTTTTTTTTAGATTGTTGTAATTTTTGTGGTATAGCTAAAATTATTTTCATTTCATTTCATAAATAATTTAAGTAGGGGTTTCAAATTTGCATAAATTCAAACCGACAAGAGAAAAAAAATATAAAAACAATATCAAAAAATTTAGAAAAACAAACAAAAATAAAAGAGAGGGAGAATGTTTTTTTTTTTTTTGTAAACCTGTAGGAGTGTCCTTTATCTAAGGTCTAAATCTGTAAGCTGTTGTATAAAATTAAATATGAAATAAAAAAAAAATATCTTGAATCATATAGCTATAAGCATTGTAAGTCACCTTAAAATTAGAATTCTATTAACGAGTTTTATGACCCTGTCATTTAAAAACAAAAACAAAAAAAAATGTTAATCAACATAATCTACTCTCTTTAACTGTGTTGAACAACTGTTTTTCTATGCATTAATTCCAAGTTTTCGATTACGGCTAGTTAGTCCTCAAAACCTTGGTGGCTTTAATAATTTGAATAAAATTATAATAAGTATAATATGTATTAAATATTATAATAATTAAAATAACGGTAACTTGTCCCTTTTTTTCTAATATTGAACAAAGCTACGACTATTAAAAAAAACGCAAAAACAATAGCACGTCTTCCGAAATAGTTACTTAAATTGTAATTAATGCATGTGATATCACTGTTTTTATCCGAAATGTGTTTTTTTAAAACTTTAAACACACACCTACAAATATATGTCTTTCGATTAGCTTTTAATTCTTTTTGAATATTTTTTTTTAAATTGCTCTGATATTTCGCAATCTTTGTCTCTATACAATAGATTTATATTATTTATTTAATAATATTTTTTCCGGAAGCACCCGGTATCTAAAATGATTCTAAAATAACACAAAGTAATTGCGTTTAGTACATGAACCTCTAAATTAATATTTCTTTACCGTTAAAAAAAAAACCATGATTACGTAATATGCTGGATTTATACTTTCACATTCTGTAATCCCATCTTTAACCACTATATATATATACTCGCATAATTGAAAAAAGATATTAACTTTACAATATTTTGGTAAATTTTTATAACTCACAGATGTATTAATAACATCTATAAGTAAGTTATAAATTCAATTAAAACAAAAATCAGGAGTTGTGTTCTTGTGTACTTACACTACAAATACCTACTGATGAGTTCAAGTAGTGTTATGATGAACGAAACAACTCCTAAAACTTATTATTATGAAACATTTACAGATATTTTGTTAATCCAACTTTAGAACAGACGATAATAAGTAGTTAATTTATTTAATTGTTCTGTTAATGATATTGTATTAATTTCACAATAGATTTAACGTTAATCACATTTGCTCTCTGCTACATGCTATGAAGCATTTACAGATTTTGTTGGATTAATCCTACCTTAGAACAAACGATAAGTAGTAGAAATTTTGTAACTGTTCTGTCAACGATATTGTATAAATTTCAGAATAGATTTAACGTTAGTCACATTAGCTCTGCTAAATGCTATAAAAAAATATAAACCAAATCATTTTACACTTAAACACAAATTATAAAATTTTTAAATTGGTAAAGAGGATGTTATATATATATATATTTACAGATACAAAACACTATATAAATGTACAATTCTATTTGTATATATATAGTACAAAAATTGTCTGATGAACTTAAATTCAAACTATAAATGTATCGTATAATTTGATAAAAAGCTTTCACAGACCTTTTTCTAATCACTTTGACCTGTTATAATTAAATAAAAACATTATTATATAGCTTTTTAAATGAAATGAAAAGGTGAGAACACACGTTTTTTTATTTGTTTTATTATTTTTTTTTTTATTTTTTTTTTTTTGTTTGTTATTTTGTTACAGTAAAACCGAAAACAAAAATTTAATGAATGAGAGAAAATTCCACCACATTATTTAATAATAATTGTAATGAATTTCACCATGAAATATTTACGCACAAAATTAAAGTGAGAACATACTTATTATAAAATAATGTAAGATTATAGCATATCCTATGCGTATGTCAGAACAATAAAAATGTGTTGATATTATTTTTTTTTATTATTTATTTTAAAACATTTCTAGAAAAAATAATTAATTTAATTAGAAAATTTCTGAATGTATACAATGTATATTATAATGATGATTAATAAACGAAAAACCAGCACTATTTACACTTGTTTTTTATATAATTCAAAGTCTATGGGCTTACTGCTTTTGAACTGAAATTGAAATACACAGTTACCTAAAATATTTAGAATTTTTATGGTATATCTACTCATTTTAAATGGGCAAATGTATATATAAAAGAGTACTTTGCCTTCATAATAGCCATACATAGTTCCATTTTATTTTTGGTGATAACCAAAACTCCTTTAACTACTAAACTACTTTTTATCATTTTTTTTTCTTTATTGTGTTTATTCAGTTATTACTTAAAACTAAAATTATAATAAAAAAAATTAAAATTATAAAATATGTAATAATTAACAGATTAATTTTAAGACCTAGCTGAAACGCTGATCGAATAGATTTGTATTATGTATATATATATATATATATCATTTTATCCCAATGACAAAGGGTACTAGACCAGATCGAAAAATCCAGAAAGCATTTTTTGCCTTCGTCGATAATCGCACCTGGTACCTTCACCAAGCGTGTTGTACTTTGAATACTAATAAGAAATATTAGACAAGTGAATATAAAATAAATAAATATTTTTTATTGTTTTCTATGCTGAATTGCTTTTTCTCCATAGCCCTGATGATTCAAAATCGTTATTTATTTATTTTATTTCGTTTAACTCAAACAAATTACAATAAATATTTTTGTTTTAATATAAGATTTAAATTTAACAAAATCAAAATTATATTATATCAACTCCATTTTATAAATATTTCATGGTTGTAGGCACATGCTCGGAAGAACTAAAATCACTACTTCCGCCTCTAAAGCAATTCCGTCGAGAAACGCGAGAGGCTACAAATACCCACCTCTACACCGTGGAAATACCAAAATGGTTCAAGACTGGTTATGGAAATTCGTTTATCGTCAGAACTCCTAGAATGCAGAATCACATTCCAGTTCAAGCATTTCCAAGAAGGGGTAGTTTTTATTTGTTCAATTTACAAAAATTCAAAGTGAACATCATTAACATAGTTCGCAACTACCCGCCGAATCTTTTTCCTACTTCTTCTTTCGAACTATCCCTTTTCTTTTCTTTTCCAAAAGCCAACGGTATGAAAGTATAAAGTTTTGGCTAATAATATAAAAAAAAAATATATAATATAAACGTATGAAAGCAAGTAAAATTAATATTTAAAATAAAAAAAAATTACAATATCTATTAAAAATAAAAAAAAATAAAAAAAATAAATAAAACTAGTGATCTATTAGTTTAAATCCCTAATGGTTAGAAGGGTTAGTTAGAAGAATTATGCTTACAAAGATAAAGTCAATTCCTTAACACATCTTTAGTGAGTGATAAGTCAATCAGGTTCTTATATTTGTTCCCTATTATCATCATTCTGTAGATTGTCTCATTCATTCATACCATAGTTAGTTCTGTGAAATACAACAGTGAAAATATTTGGTGAGTCGATTGTTATGAAATACAACAGTGAAAATATCGCAGTCGAGTGTTATGGGAAATTCGGACAGAATTAGATGTAAAATGGGAATGTGATATCCTCCTTCACTAATTGGATGATGAATAGAACATCAGCAACCTCACGCCTAGTTTTTTATGTAACTAAATGTAGCCAGTTTAATCTGTGTTCATATGGAGGCAGAGGAAGTGGATTAGACCAAGGAAGGTGACGAAGTACATATCTTATGAAATTCTATTGAACAGCTTCTATTCTTCTAATTTGAATTTCATAATACGGTGACTAGACCTGACTAGCATATTTCAGCTGTGGGCTCACAAGACATGTATGTATATTTTAGGGATTTTAAGATATAAGGGTCTTCAAATTCTTTAGACCATCGGTTTATAAAACCTGAAATTGAGTTAGCCTTACTAATAATATTTTTATAGTGGAATTTAAAAGACAGTTTTTCGTCGAAAATGAAACCTAAATCTTTAATTTACCTAACTATTTCAAGAATTTGTCCATTAAGTGAATACATATTTGGAAACAAATTGGTACGCCTATGATAATTTATCACAACACATTTGTTCGTATTAAGCATAACGTTATTGCTACGGCCCCATGCCGTTAAAGTTGGATTCAACTCATTTTCACCGTATTTCTACTGTGTGCATCATACTGGGGTTAAATTACCAAAAATCATTCCATTCTGACAAACAGATAAAATATTTAAAAAGGCTATGTATTACGGTATTGACATATAAATCTCAGATCTCAACCCAT
The DNA here is from genome assembly GCA_963942445.1 of Argyra leucocephala. NCBI lineage: Eukaryota > Metazoa > Arthropoda > Insecta > Diptera > Dolichopodidae > Argyra > Argyra leucocephala. Next base: position 162,621,756 of record OZ012678.1, read on the forward strand.
ATTGGATTGTAATTAATAAAAAAAGAAAAAAATAAAAAATTATGATTGTAAATTATATTTTAAATTAAAATATATTTTTGAAAAGCCTTCAGGAAGGTAGGTACGTAATATATTCAAAACTTCTAAGGACATCAAGAAAAAAAGTATAATAACTATAACAATTTATTTATCATTGGAAAGAATAAAAAAAAAAAAATATTAAATATTATATTGAAGCACCTGTAAATATTAAAGATTCCTGAAATAGATTAGGTAAATACTGTATGTATATATATGCAAACGGAAATCGATTTTGGTCCTTTTTTTTTGTTTTGTTTTCATAAATATTAAAAATTCCAAGGATATATGTTATTATAAAAAAAGAGAAAAAACAAAACAAAAAAACAGAAATTTTCAATTTTTGTTTTCAATACCATAAAAAAAAATATTTTTTTTTTATTTTTTTTTTATCCTATACGTACAATGAATTTAACATATACTCTTTTATTAATGATATTTTTGTTTTCTGTTTCTTTATTCTTTACTTTATATTATTATTATTGTAATAAAAATTCTTTATTTTCTCTTTACGTAAATTACATACATACTCTCCTATATCTTTCTCTCTTTTGTTAAATTGTTAACTTTCAAAATATTTCTATTTAAAATGCTTAAAAATTTACACAAATTTTTATAAAATAGAAAACAAATGAAAATTGAAAATTTTTTTCATCAGAAAAGCGAATGAAGGTTATAAGAAGTAAAGTAAGCAAAAGAAAACAAAAGAAAAGAATGTTACGAGGTTAAATACAGAAATGTATAAAAAAAAAGTGTATAGTTAAGTACTTACTGTAATTTTTTTTTTTTTCTTTATTTTTTTATTAAACTTTTATATTTATATATACAAATTATTAAAAAAAAAAAAAAGTTTTTGATTGTTTGACAAAAAAAAAGTTTTATAAAAACACAGTCCTAAAAATTGAAAAAATTAAGTATTGACAAATTTCAATGGAATTTGAAAAAAAAAAGTTAACTAACTAAAAGTTAAATAAAAGAAATTCATTCCAAAAAAAATAAATTATTTTCAATTGTCGTATATATATTAAGGACAATATACGTCATTTAAGTACTTCAGCGCAATCAAATGAATTTAACTGAAAAAATAACAGTAATTAATTTCATAATCAAAAAGTAAACATCCATCTTAAAAGAAAGATTTATATAAAATAGTATTTGAAAGTAGTTGTGACGATGATGAAGATAGTAGTCTAAAAAATAATAATTGAAGTGAATATAATTGAACATGAGCAAATAGAATCAATAGCAAAAGCAAAAGATTTATTTGCATTTTTAAATTGGGCTGCTCGTGAAGTAAATTTTAAAAATGGAAATGAAAATTGAAATATGTTCGTATTTGTTAATCTTGTTCACCCAAAACTTGATAACAAAATTGAAGCTGATAGTAATATATTGGGGTCGATCGCGGACGTCTATTAAAATTCAATAGAAAAAACTTTAAAAAGTCTATCAACAAAAATGTTGGTATCGCGGATGTCTATTAAAACGAATAGCCTTGTCAAAACGTTGCTATATATGTACTTCATAATATTTGCTGTCAAAAATATAAATTCTTCGTAAATTCATTTTACTTTCATATTTTAATTGAGAAAATTAGTTTGATTTTGATCGATTTTTGTTGATGAAGAGTTTTTTTGGAGGCACCTTTATCAATTTCTATATTGTTTTCCATCAAACTGACAATTTTTCCAATTGTTTTTAATTACTAAAACTTTTTCTTAAAATAAAAAAAACAAATATTAAAAAAACATATAAAATCAAAATTAAATTAAAACTAAATTAAATTAAAAACAAAATTTAAACTAAAACAGATTGTAATTTGTAATCAATGGTCTGCCCTCGTACATTTAATAGCAAAATGTACAAAGTGAAATGCAAAAAATAATATAAAAATGTTTAAATCCCCACAACTGGAAGTAGAGCGATCATAGACCTTTCTTGTTATACATATTTTTTTCTCAAAATGTTTCTTCATAATGACCATTAATCCCATGGACAATACAATGTCGAAGAATAATAAATTTAAAAAAAAATTAAAATATTTTTTTTCTAATCTAGGCCAATAATACTTTGATATTAAAAATGGTCACCTAATGATGACGAATAAGTAAGTAGATCAAAACGAAATTAATCTAAAAATAAACGACTGAATAGAAATGCAACTTCAAGATAGAACTCATAGTTAAAAAACAAATGATGACAATAAAACAGGACAAGGATGATAAAAAATCAAAATATTAAAATAGATTTCAAACAAAATACATTTTATTATTTTGTAATTTTATTTTTAGAAATTTATAATAATCAAAACTTTTTATTCAATATAAATTCGATTTAAAAAAAAAAAGTACTAAATTTATAGTTTGGAACAATGTGATTAATACTCTTAACATTAGTATTTCCGTATAATTCTCATGATTTAAATCGTATCATAATTCTAAAATTAGAAAAAAATTAATCTTATAAAAGTTATTTTTTTTCTTTTTTCCAGTAAATTAAAAAAAACAAAAAAAAAATTTCGTTACTCAGAATTTTATAATTCGAATTTTGTAATCCATATTCAATTTCGAAATACTCAATTTAATTATTTAATTAAATATTATAAAAATAGCATATTATTTTCAACAAAAGAAAAAAATTATTTAAATAAAATTGTTTTCTAGAAAATATTCCAAAAATAGACATAAATAATTATAGTTGAAAAAATCAAAATAAGCAAAACAAAATGCTAAAAACACTGATAAAAATTGAGGCTTAAAATATATAACGGGGAATTTGATGAGCTTTAATTTTAGAATAAATCTATACAATTTGATATGTTGTTAAACGAATGACTATATGTATATTACATTTTTGGTACTATTTTCTATCAATAGATGTCGACTCGGTATTTAAGAAAACTCATATATTTTTACTTTCATTACAAAAATTTTTACTCTAGATTGGATGTCTTATATATACATATAGTCATTGGTTAAACATATCGAATATTGGCAACTCATTATATCGATTTTAGTTGAAGGGTTTCTGAGAGGGCTCGCAATGTCTATTTAAAATAATTGAATTTGGTTTTCTAACATATTTTTTTATTCATCAACTAACCTTAGCTCCCTATATTTTGATTGCCATCATCGCAAATATTATTTTCGTTAATCGGAATTCAAAAAACAAATTCAAAATTTCCAATTTTCCAAAATAGTTATACTCGTTACAAAAATTTTTATGAAAATTATCTTTTACGAAAAATACCCATATATTTTTGTACCGGGGAACAACAAAATATATGGGTGATCAAAATCCAGTATAAAAATTTTTAATACAGTTTTAATATAGTTCTACTACCGTTTAAAGCCTAATTATAACCACTTCATTGTAAAATATATAATTAAACTTTTGCTACATTTTGGATACCATCATGTTAACAATATAAATACACTCATCGTTTTGAGACTTAAATTATAATTTTATATTTTTGTAATAATGCAGAATTGACAATAATCTGATTTTTTGTTGTCGTGTTACATGAAAATTAATATTGGCAAATTGTCATAGATCAGTACATATCTTCGGCGGGAAAATATATTTTATTTGGCAATAAACTTATTTTTCCGCCGAAAATATAATATGCTAACCTATAATTCAATTACTTCTAATAATTTTATCTAGGACATGTACGCATACAAAATGTAGTATTGTAAATTTTACTGCATTTTGGAAGTCACGGTATATTTAATTGTCAATTTCTAAAATAGATCTTCTAAATAATCTTTTTTTTTCGTTCTGGGTAATTATCATATATATATATGTATATATACTAAATACTGTATACAAAATAATAAAATTTGTCTTTTTACGTATCAGACCTGATTAGCTCAATTATGTTCAAAATAAATTAGTCAAAATCTTATCAATAATTGTATTTCTAAATAACTAATAATAAAATGAAGCAATGGACATTGATTAATACAAATCGAGAAATATAATAATTACAAAATTGCAGGAATAGTTTTTAATATTAATATTTTAAATTTAAGATAGGCCAATATTTTTGCTCTAGAATTTATTTTTTCTCTATTTTTCTCTATTCCTGTTTACTACATCGAATATTGTGTTGTGGTATGATAATATCGCCCAATAATGGTTTATGTCCTTTATTTTCATATCATTTATTTTTTTGTATTTGTTTAATTTACTTTTTTATAGATAGGTTAAAGGTCAAGTAAAGTTGAACCTCAATTTGGATATAATAAATAATTTTAAAAATTCAATTTTCCTTTTGACATTTAAATTCTATTGTTATGTCTTTTAGGCTATTCAATATTTTTATTTGTTTTTTTTTTAGTTTTTCTTCTTTTATATTGTATATATTGTGTATATATATATATTTTTGTTTTGTTTGTTATTTTCTAAAAGAACTGTATACATGACATATTATATACGGAATTATTTTTCAATTGTGTGTATATATATATACTTATATATAATATATAACTATTATAGTTTTCGTCATGAGCCAAGTAATTTTTATAATAAATCTGAATTTTAATTTTCATAATAATTTATATTGTTATGTTGTAATCTGAAAAAAAAATATAATTTTTGTGTTCTTATCATTCATTTCCATTCCATTTAAAATAAAATGGAAAGAAAAACTAACAAAAAAAAAGTAAAAAAATATAATAAGTACGAAATACAGGATCTATTTACATACCAATGCAATTATAAAATTTTCGTATTTATTTACAGTGGGCATCAAAATTTCTTATATGTATTATTTCCTATAATATTGTTATATGTGTAATCCCATCGGGTGTTGATCTTTTTTTTTTTTAAAAACTGATTTTAATTATGCCAGTATAAAAATTATTGTTAGTTTAGATATAAATATAGTGTAATTTTTTTTAACTAAAGAATTTATTCTGACAGCTTGATAAATTTTATTTTTACAACGTAAACATCTGTTAAAGTTACATTATCTTTCTTTTGTCATCCCATCTAACTTTGGATATTTAAATTATGTAAATTATGTGATGTTATATTCCATTTTGAGTGTTAAATAGATTCCATTCAATAGAACATTGAAATTTATATATATATTATATATATATATATATATAGTTCATACATGTTTGTTTGTATCAGGTTTTATTTAAATATTTTTGTAAAAATTGTCTAGGCATCAGCTGGAGAGGACATTCCAAAAGCAAATGTATATAAATTATAATTTTAATAGAAACCAATATCAAATGATTTGGTTGAATAGTTTAAAACCCCAATAGAAAACGATGTGATGAAAGTAGAAATCGCAAATAAGTAGATACTACAGTCTGAAAAAGTGCTAAAATAGAAGAAGATAATTATCAATTCTTAATTTCATATTAAAATCGATTTCGGTTCAATCAGTATAATCAATCAGTTATCCAAGCACCATATTAGACAGCAAAAACACCAACTAATATCAATCTATTTATCATTTTCATGATTTGAGAATTTATTCAATCATTACATGCACGTGTATTTAAATAATGGGCGTTTTCATAAAGTAAACCCGTCCGGAGTATACGCTCCGAACACTGTCGCATAACTCTGTATGCCTCAGAGCACTCTGATTTATTAAATGAAGAACATAGAGTCAAGACTGATAAAATAAGATTAAAAAAAACCAAATATGTAGAACTATTCTTTTCTTAATTTTATTGAAAATTTGTTAAAAATGTGAAAATAAAATATCTCCTTTATATTAACTAAATATAATATAGGATAATAATATGAATTAAATAACAAAAATAAAATATTTTTTTTTAAATTGCGAAAGGATATTTAATTCAACAATTTTTATTAAATTATCAACGACTTAAAATTTGACAGATAGTAATTTGATATGCGCATGCTCGACAATTTTATAACGAGCATAGAGAACACGCTTTGAGCACACTCTGATTGAAAAAATGAACACAATTTTTATGCTCTGAGTGGTCCGAGCTACAAAATGAACCCAATTTTTTTTTTTGATAGATCGTGCTCTATTCCGACGCCCAATGAAAACATTACCAGCATATTAGCTAATTATGGTGCTATCGTGCTTACATTTTCTGACTACTTACTAACATGAGTTCGTATCTGTTTGGATATTAATGTTTTCGTAGCACAAAATTACAAAAACACAAAACTTAATTAATATATTTTAAAAACTTTTGCTTTTATAATTGAACAAAAATAACTAAGCCCATAGAATTCAATGACTTGTATTTCACGAAGAATGCTAACGTCATGGTTAACATACGTTTCATACTCATTAATTTACAAATATCCCCTCAACAGAATTACTTTGTTAGAAAAATGGTATGAAAAGTATGTTAACCATGGTGTTAGCACTCTTCCTGGAATATTAGCCAATGTATTCAACTGTTTAAGTCGATTTTTATATAAGTAACAGTAGAAATTAATATTATTTACTTTATGAATTCAATCTTTTGAGTCAAACCCTGATTCTTACTTTTTTTTTAAAATTAAAAAAATAGTTTAATATATCTACATATAACATTTTTGTTTTTCTCTACTCATTTACTTTTAACACTTTTTGTGTAACCTTGTAAATAAATAGATTATGTATGTAGTGTATTATACTCCTATATAACTATGTAGTATGTATATATATATATGTATACATTTCAATAAAGTGTTATTAACATGAATCAATTTGTGACAATAATGTGTTTAATTAAATCCAATCAATATTACAACACAATTTGTATATGAGCATATTATGTATATATATATATAAATTACGTTTATATATACTCGCACATATTGTTATCATGCGTTTGTTATTATAAATTTCTTTCGTGTCAACAAAAAGGTCAATTAAAATCGAAACAAAAAATTGAAATTATAAATAAAAGAACACAGACAATTAGTCATTTGGAATAATTATTTTTAAAAAAAAATTAAAAACTTATCAATTTAAAATAGAGTGACCTATAATCTGAGGAAAAAACAGGTCCAATATTTCACAGAATTTTTTTATTTGCAAATAATCCACTAAAGATAATGTTCTTGCTGTTAAATACGTCATAGAAAATTTAAGTAATATTATCTATATGTAGTTGATGATAATCTTAATATGATCATTTATATTTGGGTGATACAGGGTGGGTGTTTCTGCATCGCGGTAATATTTTTGCAATTGTACAATTTAAAATTTAAGTTGATGTTGTTTTCTCAATTTAAATAGTACAAAACCAAACCATTTACACCAAGCATGTCAAACTTGCGTCCCACAACGTATATCTTTGCGATATCGACTCGATATAACAGTACAAAGAAAAATGAAAATTTAAATTTTGTAGCAACCATAGAAGTTTTGCATTGCCCATTTCTTTGATGGAACTAAAAAGAAGTTTTCTTTCGAAAGTGTGACACAGATCTCAACATTTACGAAAAATTATTGCAACATACATGGGACTAGTATTAGTGTTTATAAATTTCTGCAAAAATCCAATTTACCTCAGTCGAAATTGATTTCTGTAGTAACAGATGGAGCTCCTTCAATGACCGGGAAGATCAACGGTTTTGTAACATTACTGCAAACAAAAAACTAAGTGGGTCTAAAAAAATAATATTATAGGTGCAAGATTCATCATACCCATTGCATTATTCATCAGGGGAAGTATTATGTACGAAACTAATAAAAATGAAAAATGTGTTAAAACCTATAAAATCTATCAATTTCATGAAAAATCTCGAGGCTTAAATCAACGAAAGTTCTCTAGATTTCTAACAACTGCATTTGAATGCAAATATTCTGATTTGTCGTACTATACCGAGGTACGTTGGTTATCATGCTCCAAGGTTCTTAAATAATTTTGGGATTTGAAAGAAGAAATATGTCAGTTTTAATATGGGTGTGGTTTCAAGATTTATCCTTCATGGTTAATGTAACGAAAAATTTATCCGATTTAAATTTGAAACTACAAGTTAAGAATCGGAGATTACCAAAATGTGTGACCAAGTTAATGCATTCAAATGTAAGTAATTGAAAAATGAAAATTTAATGCATTTTCAGACATGCATCATCCAGTTTGGGTTAAACTACATCTGAATTGGAACTGGACTACACTAAGAATTGAATTTGAAACAGAATTTTCTGATTTCAACTCGTTGGAAGACAAGTTTTCTTTATTTTCTTCAATTTTCTCAATAAATATAGAATCACTACCTAACTATATGCAAATAGAGGTTATAGATATCCAGTTTGATTCTAATTTGAACGCAAAATTCCTTAAGGTTAAAGTGTTTGAACTTTACAAATATTTGCCAGCCAGATTTGAAAGCACTCGATGATTCACATGTCAAATTATGTCCATGTTTGCAAGTAATTATCGTTTCGATCAGTTATTTTCTCTTATGAAAGAAATAAAGTCTCCAGTCAGATCAAGAATTACTTACATTCAGTTTTAAAATGACTGCAAAGAAAATTGACCCTCAAGTAGGAAATATGGGGTCAAAGAAAAGGTGTCAAATTGAAAAAATATTAATTTTACATTTTTTTATACTTTTGAAAATAAACCTAGTATAATAAACATTTAAGTTTTATTTTTTTGTGGCCCACACAAACTTTCAAATTCTTTATTTGGCTCGTGTTAGGATTGATTTTAACATGCTTTATTTACACTATTATCTTTCATTAGTAATCTTACATTTAGTCCCTGCCATGGTCTAATCGGTTGGAGCACACAAATGTGTTTCAATTACAATGTGGTAGTCACGGGTTCAATTCCCGTGGGGGGTATAAAATATAACTAAAAAAAATAGCAAAATATTAATTATATATGTAATAATTTATAATCAATAAAAAATAATTAATATAATTAATACTTTATATAACTAAAAATATTACCTATATATATATTACCTATATATTATACCTAATATTACCTATATATATATATTAGGTGTAGGTGGCAAACAGAAATGAAATTAGACATTGTCTCGGAAATAGAAATGATGATACCAAATAGAGTACGATGGGAATGTCAAGTACCTCCCAAGAGAAGTAAAAAAAAACCAATCTTACATTGTTAATCGGTTTTTATTATAATTTCGTCATTATATGAGTAAAGCAGCTCAATTTATTAATTAATATAATGACGGCAAAGTGTTTTCTATTTAATTTAATTTAATATTTAAAAAAAACTAATTATATTTTTTTGCAAATTAAAAAATTATATATTTTTCAAAACTATATTATATTTTCTACATTATAGTATAAAAAGGTTAAGTGCTTATTTGTTTTTATTTTTGCAATTTCATTTTGTCCCAAATTGATACATATTTCAGCTTTTGATCTAACCGCTTTGATTAATCTAGTATAGTAGCTTTGATTTATATATACCTATGTTATAAAAAAATTTAAATAGAAATTAAATCTAATTCAATAGATACTTTAAACAATTATCTTTTGCAGCATCTTATAATGATAATAACACAAAAAAAACATCAATTAATTTAGCTCTTCAGTATACATTTTCTAATTAATATTTATAAAAACAAAAACACATTTCACTAATTTCCCAATCATAAATTTTAAATCGATAAAATAATAAAAAAAAAATATCTTAAAATGATAGTAATTTTCTTTTAGCTAATTATTTTATTACCTGTAAAAAAAAAAAAAAAAAAAAATAATAACTTACTTTAATTAAAAATGTACCTTAATAAATTTCTATAAGTAGATAAAACAAAAAAGGCAGATTTTTTTTAATCAATAAAATTAATCATTCTCTTCTACTCTCATTAAAAAAAAAATTTATTTTTTTTTACTGAGATAAAAGTACTTTTATAAGTTTTAAATTTATTTTAATGTAAGAACGTGAGATACCTTCTAAAGTGTACTTTTTTATTTTTTTTTTTTAATATAAATAATTAAAATTTACGATTATAGGAACAGTGAGCGTGAAAAGTATATGTAGTTATGTTTAAAATATAATTAATATTTTAAATATGAAATAAATTAATAAAGTAGATTAAATTATATTTTAAGCTGTCTACAGCTCAGTCTGTTATAATATATGCATGACATAGGCGTATATATTGACTACCAACAATATCTTATTATAAGACAGAAATCCATCCAGAAAGCAGCAATCTGGGTGCACCTGTACCTTTCTATAATATATTTCTTCGGAAGGATGCAATAATAGCTTCAAATTTCACATGGTTAGGTAGACCAGACTGCAACATAAATACGCAAATTTGGTCTATGCTGATCCTGAAGCGCTCCTTTAATCTAATATCTTTAAAAAAGTGTGACATCAGCACTATGGTAGAGGTCATTACGGGTCATTGTCTTATTCGTAAACATACCAGAACGCTGGGACTTTCCTTAAACCACTTTTGCAGAAAGTGAAACTATCCAATTACTTTGAACCTGTCCTGGTCCTTATCATAAAACCCATCTAGGAGCTTTCTTTCTGGACTCAATCAATGACCTTGAAGCCACTAAAATCAAATACCTCCATCGATTCGAGTAAAGAGCTCGAAATGGTGCAACGAATAAAGTCTCTAAAACAGAAATAATTTTAAAAATTATTGTTGAGATTGTTTTGATTATTAAAATAGGTCATCAATTAAACTATTTTGATCAAATATATAGGTGTTTGTAAAGGTTCAGTTCTGATTGCCATTGAACATTTTAACCATCTTCAAGTCAAACATTTTATTGTAGATCATTGAAAGTGATTAAATTTTTTAACTTGTCTGTAACATCGTCAGATATCCAATGAAAGGAATTGGCAGAAGTTAGTAATAAAATGTAATCTAAATTATATACTCGTTACCAAAAAAAATTACCCAGTCTTAATTGCTCAAAACATTATTTTATAAAAAAATACCACCAAAGATTTTTTTAAATTATATATTTACAAATTTTTAAATATACTTAAGTCCAACTTTAAAATTTAGTTTTTTTTTTATATAAATTGCATATATAACTACGTTCATTTATTATCCTTGAAATTCCAAAAACTTTGATAAAAATCGTACTCAATATTTCATTCAGAATTGCCAGAATTGTTTTCATTTCAATTTATCCTTAACACTTTACTTTTTATTGATTTATCTTAAACAACAACCTCTCTATGTAGTAATAATTTATTTAAAAAAAAAATAAATTTAAATCGAGGGTATTGCTGCGGCATTATATAAATTAAAATTGTTGTATTTTAAAATGGGTTTTACAACGGGGTAAAATTTTAAATTGAAATTTCTAATTAAAAATTAAACAAATTTGAAAATATATTTGAATTCGCCCGTCCCCTTTTAAATATCTATTATTTAAAAAAATAATGAAAAAGTTTTGATTTAACTCAAATGATTTTACCCTTTTCAGTTCTTTTATACAGTGCTTTGTGCCCTAGAAACTTCAATTTTATAATTTTTATCGTGTTGCTGAAGTCTATATTAGTGTTTTAAAGCGAATATTTTAATCTTTTCGTCAACTATTAGCATCTGTATGTTTCTGTGCAGATCAGCACTGTTCCTATTTAAGCCATTTCTAAATTTTTTAATTATTTGTTTTTTTGTATAGCCCTATTATTGGATAGCATATATTCGAATTTATAATTTATACATAAATATATTGTTTTCACTAATACTTTCATTTTCTTATTCAATAACCAATGCATCTCAGCTTAGCTTTAATTTATACTCTGCTATTGTTGTCACATAACTACTTCTTTCATTTTAAATTTAACGTTCTGAGATTTTTAGCAATATGATTATTAGAATTTTTAATTTGATAAGAAAAATTTTGAGAACTCGATCTATGATTATCTTGGAAAATACAATAATAGTACGACAGTGTACAAAAAGATGTCTGTTGAAGCAGAATTAAACGTGTTTATGTCATATGTAATTACTGTAAATTGGGAAATTTAAAATTATCATCTAATATATCTTTCAATTGTGAGCCCCGATAGCCAAGTTATAAAGCAATTGAGTACAGTAATGTGCCGATCGAAAGATCATGGTCTCAAACGCCGTGAGACAGTAATTTTCAATACAACCAGATCATCGTTTCTAATATAAAATATAATATAAAAAATACATATCAAATAATTACTATATAAAAGCCCACACTCCGAAAGGGAAAATAACCTGTAGTTGGCCTGCAGATCGACTATTATATAAATTAATAAATAAAAGTATCTATATGATGTTGAGGCAGAGTCACGACAAAACTAATGATAATGATGAAAATAATAAAGTTTTAAAAATTCTGAAATTTCTGAAATTGAGTACAATAAAATCTATCCATTCAATTTCACACCTGTCTCTATATGCGAACAATATACTTAAAGAAATTATAAGATGCTTAAAAATGTTATCCTAGTTCTTACCAACATACAACAATTCTTTTTTTTGTCTTTTTTTTTTTTTTTTTTTTTGAATCACTTAAACCATTTCATTTTATAAAAAGAACATTATTTCGGGATGTCACTGAAATCATCTATTCTTTCTTATTTTTGAAATTCTGAACTTCTTAACACAATTTTAAATGTTAAAAATATTTTTTTTTTTGAATGAAAAAGACGACATAAATGCATTCTTGAAAAAGGAGGGACCCCATTTGTTTTTTGGTGCTCTTTCATTTTTTTTAAGAAGAAAAATTTCCTTAATTTTATTTTGCTGTTCAACATTTGACCTACAAACTTTTATAAAGGATGCAATATATATATATATATATTTTTTTTTTATTTCTTCTGTGATGCACAATTCAACAATTTAATTTTTTTATTTCAACTTAAAAAACTGAAATCACCTTTGTATATAAGTACATATATATAATATATATATAATATATGTATATGTGTATTTATTTTTATATCCCACACTTATTTTCTCATATACTCATCTAGACTCGCTTCTTAGAAAATCAGGATTTTTATTATTTGAATTTTCCATTACGATCAGCAAACATTTTTATTCTTACTTTTCATAGATTTTTAATCGAATCTCAGCCACAAAATATATTGGTTAAAATTTTTGTTATTTTTTTTTTTTTTTGAATGAATCAAATGTTAAGAGCAAAATAATTTATTTAAAGAATTTTTCAATCGTATTTAGTTGCATGACAAGAAAAAAAAATTAAATCTTGCAATAGTTGCATAAAATACACGAATGAGAAGGAAATATAGTTAGAGGAGAAAAACAGAACAGAACAAGAACAGAATGAGTTCATCCTTGTTTCTATTTTCAAAGTATAGATAATAAAATTTTAATTTTTGCAACAAGATATCACGAGTATAAATATAAATTTTAGGTACAAAATAATATAAGAGTGTTTTTTTTTATTTGAGAGAAGGATAAAAGTATGCTTAATTTTATATAACAACCAACCAAGATCTATTCACATAGACTTAGTGTTAGTTAATGTGTATATATATACAATATACACTATGTATACTTGAAAATTTTTGCTATTTAGAAGATAACAACTAAACAAGGATATAAAAACAATTTTTGATTTAATCCTTTTGAATTATTTTTTTTGTTACTCTGTTCTTCTTCTTTTTTTTTGTAATATGTAAACTTTGCACTCAGAAGAAAAATAGAAATGGATTTAGAAAAGTATTAAAAGAGAATAAATAATAGTTGATCTGAGTAATTCTAAGGTCCTTACTCTTAAATTTAATTTAGTTATTTATTATCGCATATTATGCAGTTTATTTATTGATTTCATTTCAATTTACAGAAATAACCTTACAGATTTTGCTTACAAACTACAGTTTAAAACTAATAATTATTAATAAATACCAAAATACAATTAAAATGTGGACATTTCATGATGAGAAAAATATGGCGGTTTTCTTTTTAAAATGTTGTCTGCTATAAAAAATCTACTATAGAAGAGAATTCATTACATATAATATTTGTGAATTGACGATAGGTTCCGAAAATCCATATAGTTCGTCCTATGAGAATTTAAATATAAAATATTCCTATTACGACTAGTATAGGCCGGTACATAGATATTATATAAATCTAAAATAAAGGACAGTTTATTTTAGCTGAAAAAACGTCATTCGAAAACATTACAGCTACCACATTTCGTCTAGCTTCAAGTAGTCTAGCTGACATTTAGCTGAATATACCTCGTTGTATAGGGTTGCCAGTTGAACTTTTGAACTTATTCAATCCTTTTTATATGCCTAACGTAAAACGGTATACAAAGGCATATTCAAGCTGAGTGCGAACAAAAGAGGTATATAATAAAACCTAGCATAGAGAAAGCTTTTACTGTTATGAAATCTATATGAGGCGATTAAATGTTAATTTTCTGTCGAGAATTAAGTACTCTTAGATCACAGAATCACACAGAATCATGAAATTTATAATTAAGTATATTGAATAAAATTTTTATTTCTATAAAAGGACATACACTTACATTTTTTAATATTTAAATCAAAACCATTTTCAATGCACCAGAACTGAAATGTAACTAAATTTTGTTGTAATGCAATGCAATAATCCGTTGATCTAATCTTAGATTATAAATATTTGGTTACTCAATATCGACGGTGTGCATATATATACAAAAAAAGAGGTTACTGATAATATTTAAAAAAATCACAATTAAATTACTTATTTATGTACAAATATCAAATTACACAATCACAAGGTCAATTTAATATTGTTAGGAAGGATATTGCAAGACTGATCGAATAAATTTTAAATTTAATTTTTCAAATTAATCCTAAAATTAATCCGAAAATAGCCTAACATTTCGGTAGGAATTTTTATCCAAAAATGTTTGAGTTAAGAAATGGAGATAGAAAAATATTAGCAAGATTCATAGTGAATGTTACTATAATAAATTTATTATAGGGGTTGTTACTAAAATAAATTTATTAACAGGTCTATTCTTGTGAAAACATTAGATGGAATATATATACAAGTATATTTTTACATATACCTGTATACAAGTATATTTTGAACCATTTCAGCTAAATATGAGTAGGTAATTCCTCTATTACACCTCGACAGAATTGCATGAGGTACATTTTAAAATTTTCAATTCAATCCAAAATGTGCGAAACAATATACAACAATTTTCAAGTGAAGCAAAGGTTGATGTCACATTTTGAATGACAATAACTAGAGTTTTAAAAAATTAAATTTTAATTGAGACATTGACAGATTATAACAGTTTTATATAATACAACAAACTTTTATCACTATCTTCAATTTAATAATTTAAATTTTGCGTTATATTCAGTTATTTCTATATGTTCTGCCAAACTAGGTAATAATTATTATTATTATTTCTTTATTTATTATAATTAAAATTAATGAAAGTAAGCACTAGCTATCGGGGCTATCGACTTTAGGTAATAATTAAAGATTTTAAATGGGAACAAATGATTTGAATCTATAGAAATACTGAAAAATTAAAATATCGTAAGACATTCTAAATGAAATTTCAAATTTATTATACCAATTAAATTAGTTTATACATACAATACAAGTAGATAAGTAATTTTGTTTTTAACAAACAATAAGACAAGTAAATGGAATACGATGAAAAAAGTTTCCATGATTTTTCACTGCAATCATCTTTATGTATATATACATAGATAAATGTATTATACAATGTACTCTTCAATACCATACAATAATAAACATAGTTACACAATTATTTATATACGTATATGAATACTGTAAGTAATTCAATAATGTTTAAAATTTTACAATTTAAAATCAAATATTTAACGTGCTTTTAGGTGAAATTTTATTATTTAATTCGATTTTTATTTTTTTTATTTACTGCAATATTTATTTTGAATGTACCTACTTATATTCAATTAATCAGGATAAAATTCTGGAATAAATATTGATATTTGTCCATATTGAGAATATTAAAAAGATATAACTACGAACTACTGGGAACATTATATTTACTATTTTATTATTTAAGTAAAAATAATTTTATTATTATAAATAATTAATTTTGTTTTAATATCCTGATAATATTTTATTTTAACATATTTTATATATAACTTCTATTTTTTTTTTTATTTACAGGAAAATTTACGTGCATCCGATGAAAAAACATTAGAAATCGATTCAAAATATTTAGCCCAATTGGGTTTTATTCAACCCACCTATAATGGAACAAAAACAAATTTTTCAATTGTAACATACGTCCAAGATGGGCAAGCACCATCAGCTATATTATTATCACAAAATATTGCTGCCAAATTTCCAAATGAGTATTTACTTATATATGATTTAGGTTTATCTGAAGATGATTCACATGCCCTAAATGGTTATTGTAATAGCTCAAAATGTTCTGTTATTAATTATGATTTATCTGTTTTTCCATCATATATTACGGATCAACGGATGCATGCATATCGGCCACTTGTGATAAAGGATGCATTACAGCGTTCAAAACAAATTCTATTTACTGAAAATTATATTAGATATCGTGGTACTAGTCGTGAATTATATGATCTCAAATTAAAATCATTACAAAATGGTGGTATATTAGGCTGGACTACAACATTTGCAGTATCAACACGTACCCATCCAAAGATGTTTGGTTATTTTCAAACAAATGCTGATGATTTCCTATTTTTACGTATGATTAATTTAGATGCAATATTCTTTACGGATACACCAATAGTTATTGATAAAATATTATTACCATGGATTAAATGTTGTTTAACGGTGGAATGTATCGATCCAATTGGTAAGTAAATTCAAAAATAATTTTAATTTTTTTTATAGTTTTAATTTTTAAAATGTTATAGAGATAAGTATAGATAAAGTATAAGATATTCAAAGTTTCTATAATCAATATAGATCTATAACCTTCCTTTTGCCAAGTTTGAAGATTTCTAAATTTCTGCACAATGCAAAAAAAAAAAAATATTTAACACACTAAGTTATAATATTTGAATGCTGGCTTTAATTAACTATGAATAAAGTCAATATTTTACCATAAGTTACTTACTGGGACACACACACAATTTGCATGCTTTACCCCATATTTCGTTTGATTAGTTTGAATGAAGGAAGGCAATATTTCATTTCCCGAAAATTATAAATTAGATTCATTTATATGAACTTTTCCTTATCCATTCAAATTAATCAAATTTAGTTTACTTACTTACTTACTTGTTGGGTGGTACAGATCTTGAAGGTGCTGGGTCTGACGCAAATTTAGTTTATTGCTTTTCAATACTATACTAAAAAAGTTGTTATTTTGTTAGAATTAATAAAAATTTAAGTTAGTTTGATTCCATCATGCCAAATGTGAAAATATACAAAAATTGATGTTTTCAAAAGCCTAGGAATACTGTTATAATAGTTTTAACACAATACGTGATAAATTTTTAAGGCAAAAATTATTAAAAATTATGTAAAAACGACTTTTGGAAATTAACAAGCTGTCTATTAAGACTTTTTGACTTTAACACAACATCATAATAAACATTATATTCTAGTCGTATAGACAATGACAGCTCGTTTGATTTTCTAAGGATGGGATTGATTTACTGTTTGATGCTATCCTAGATTCCCGAACATTATTCTACATTATCAGTACACTTTAAGCTTAACGCTTGTCTTAATTACCTTTGATAGATTAACTATCACATGAAATATTCTTCTTGATCTTCTATAATGAGGTGTCAGAACAAATATGCTGCGCTCAACAATATTTTCATCCATTCTTATTTTTTAAGCAGTTCACTTTAAAAGTTGCATACCTTCACAAACGGTCGTATTATATCATTGCAAAAAAAAAAATACCAAATTTAATGTTTACTTACTCATAAAATTTATTCCAAAGTTTTATTTTTTGAGTACATGATTATAAAGCTATTCTTTGCTCCTTTTTCCTTTCCGACTATGGCATTAACTATTACTGCAACACTATAATTTGTAATGTTCACATTTTATAATATTAAAATTTGTAAAACTTACAAAAGTTAAATAACTACAATTTTTTATTTTTTTATATTTTCAAATACGTATTAGAAATTTGATCATTTTAACTAGAAAATAAATCAGTTGTAATGTGTTTTGTAATTGATTTTACACAAGTCACACTTGAACCAAGGTTGATCTTTTGTAATTAAAACTTTAATAAATTAAATTGTATAAAAAAGACACTTGATATTATGATACTATTTAATTTTAATATAATATTTGTATTATAAATTAATTTGATTAGTGTTATATATGAATGTGTACATAATATCTAGATTATAGATGCTTGAATGAATATATAGTAAATGTCCATCACAAAATTGAATATTTATCTTAATATCAAATTGAATGATGCGGTCTACCGCATATATGTAATTGGAATACACGATACAACGATTGAAATACAAAACAACACTATTAATTTAATTTAAAATTGTAATTCATATATTCTGTATATGAATTATAGATATATATATGTATTTAATGTTTTCATTTCACTAAATAAAATCACTTTTACCTAGTTTAAGATACTATTTTGTATTGAATTACCTATTTTTTGTTTTTTTTTTAAACGATTTTCATTCTTTAGATATGAGATGATATCTATCCATATTACATTGCATATGTATATATAATATGTATATATAATGCATGCACATAAAATCTCATGAATTCATATGAGTATTTATACATAGTTTTGTTTTATACATGCATATTTATAAATATAATATTTAAACATTGATTTTATTTGTATTGAATATCAATATACAAAAATTGGAGCAAACTTGTTTGTTTTTTTTTTTTTTGTAATTTATTTTACAATAGATTGTATTTTGTTTTTTATATTATGATGTAAGTGTTGTTTTATAAAACTTAATTTTAAAAATATTTTTATTTTTTAAGATTTCAATTCAATTATATTCAATAAAGTATGTACACATATATATATATATATGTGCTTACTAAACTTATATAAAATTTTGATGTAGCTGTAATATTGTAGAAGGGTGCTGAAATCTGAATATTAATTTTAAGTTTTTGAATGAAACACAAAAAAATCTATGAATGTAGAAATATTTTTTAATTAAAATATACAATGTTGATTCCAGTCTTTTTGAAAACATTTTGCTGATATTTTTTCTATCGTGTCGTATATTTCTCAAATTACTTATACTTATGTTATCTTTGAGTTGCAAATTTTATTAAGCATTTTCAGAATTAATATTTTTTACTCAAATAAAAGTTTATAAAAGTATTAGTCCGCTGTTGGTGTGTGATAGATTTTCTTCTAAAATAACATTTTGTATACAAATTTTCAAATTTATTCTGTTCCAACCTGATCATCGTACAATATTCAAATGTATTTCCTTACAGTTTAACATGAACATTATCATCATATTAAACATAAAATAAGTGTTGTTCAATTTTATAAAACTTCATAGCTACGATTTTTCAGCTATAAGTACTTTGCTCCTTTTTCCTTTCCGACTATGGCATTAACTAATTACTGCAACACTATAAATTATAATGTTCACATTTTATAATATTAAAATTTGTAAAACTTACAAAAGTTTAATATAATTATTTATTTTCAAATGCGTATTGAAAATTTCATCATTTTAACTAGAAAATAAATCAGTTGTAATGTTACTATGTTATTATTTCACAGTTGTACAAAATGATAGAGTATTTCATAAGTATTTAGGTATATTGTTTTTTATGCTATGACAGTAACTTAGGTTGACCTTTTCGTGTTTAAATAAGTACGGTACTGCAATTTTACACTACAATATCTATAATATTTCGATTATTTATTTAACAAATTACTGGCTCTACTCATTGAATGCGGAAAACTACTGCTATTGTCAGGAACTAAGCCTTCTTAAATAGAATAGTTTTCATTTTATTTAATTTGTTACCAGATTATACTATCAATTATTTTTGTTATTTATTATATCCCATCCCAATGATAAAGGGTACTAGGCCAGGTCGAAGAACCAATAAAGCATTTTGAAAACAATGTAGAAACAAAATAAACCCATTTTGAAAAAATTGAAAACTTGAAAATCTTCGTATTTTTTTGTGATGCTAGCATCGCTACAAATTTTCAAAATTAACAATATGAAAAAATACTTTAAAATCTTCATTTTTGGACCGATTTCAATGTTTTTTCAACTGTTTTACTTTGTTTATCGAATATTCTAAAAGATAGTAACAAAACAAAACCATTTTCGAATATTTGACATTTTTCTTAATTTTTTGTGGTGCTATCATCGTTATATTCAAAATTAATAATATGAACAAATACTCTAACATCTCCATTTTTTAAAATATCCTTCCAATCATCACTGTGTCTTTTTGTTGTAATGCGCCTTTAGAAACGCACACTTATTCCTATAATTGTCAAATAAGAGCTTTACAAACAACTGTCAAACCAACTTTCAATCCGTCTTCTTTTGAAATATTAAGGATGATAGTAATCAGTGATGGTTACTGGGCGATAGTAAATTACGTTTCTATGTTAAGAATCACTTTCAACTCTCATTATTGCATCTTAGAATTTAATATTAGATATATTATTTATTTCATTAACCAATATCGTGTTTAAATGAATAATCCTCTTCGAAATAAATAACAACAATCGAAACACATAATCTAAATTTTCTAATAATAATTGATTGCCTCAGCTCAATCAAATCTATCAAGAATACTAACAACAGTGAATCAAAAAATGCAATATCCTAAAACAATGACAAACTTCGGTTGGCTTGGATACCAGTCCACGTAGGACTACCCCCCTACCAGCACATGTCCTGAAATCCTAACCACAAAACACATCCTCATAGAATGCGCATTTAACACTCCAATCATAACCCAATACAGCTTCACAATTGAAATAGTCGCTTTCACAAAATATGCTATGAAAACAGAAAATAACACAACAATTTCACAATGTTACTTGTTTATTAGTTTATTACTAAAAATATTTTTTCACTTTAATAAATTTGCTAGTTGGACGAGTATGAAAAATGTTTTTAATAAAAAAAATTACTGTTGTGATATAAACAAATATTTTTTCTTTATAAATATTTATGAAAAACTCTCAAACCATATTTTATTTTTTTTTTTTAATTTATTAATTTTCCGGAAACATAAAAAAGAATGAATTACTAAAAAACTAATTAAGACAATGCCGGTTTTTTTGAATTTATAAATATACGTATATATACATATACTATAGTTATATGTACTTATAAAAAAAAGAAAGGTAACTTTTCATAATTGAAAATAAACTACATCATACTTTTAAAAATATATTTATATTTTTATAACAAATATATATTTTTTTAATTACTTTTTAATAATCAAACGTTTAAAAGTTATTAATAAAAATTATGTAATTAAGTTTTTCCATCCTAATTAGACTTAACCCGTACATATTTCTTTTCATTTTCATTTTCCTTTCTTTTTTATTTTTGTTGTTGAATATCATTAAAATTATTTTAAGATTAATGAACTTTGTTCTATAAATAAATAAATAAATAAATAATTAATTTAGTTTTAAAGAAAGTAATTAAAATTTATTTTTATTATAAAAAAAAAATATGTACGCATATTTTCATTTTTTTTAGTTAAGTAGGTTGAATTAAAAATATTGTAGTTTTTTTATATGATTATTTTATAATTTTTTTACATGATTATTTTATATTTTTTTTATATTATGATATATTAGCATGTTGTTGAAGTACGTGTTGGGGTATAAGTATGTCCTTATAGTGTAATTAACTAAAATTGATTATTATGTCAATCTACTATCCAGTAAATTAGTTATAACGGAATTAAAACTTGAAACATAAGTATTCGAGTAAATTTTTTTTATTTTGTTCCATCATACAAGTTTTGCAAGTGTAGATTTAATCAGAAATAAATCTATTTGGTAATTTTTGCAATATCCTAGATTCAATTATACATTTTTGTATAGGGACTCTTTAGCTAGTATTTGGCCATTGTTATTGAAAAAACTGATTTTAAATGTAATTAAAAATTGTATATTTTCTATCTGGTACAACAAATCTATCTCTTTCAGTAAAATATCGCCACATAAGTGGCTGTAATGGTGGGTAAATTGTCTTCCTCTATCTAATTTTCAGGTGGAGAAATCTTTATTTAGTATAGAAGTGGTTTTATTTTACAAACATTAAAAAATAAAGTATACTGAAAAATTATGAAACATGCTATCTATATATATAACAATACAATTTCTGTTGTTTTCTCTATATTACAATAATTTCTTAAAAAAATATCTTTGAAAAAGAAATTTTCAAAAATTACATTTAAATTTAATTTTCAAAAAATAGAGCAAAAAAACACTAACTATTCATAATTTACAAAATCTTGTTAAAAATACATAATATAAATATTTATTTAAATTGATAAATATTCATTTAAAAAAAAATTACCATTTTAATTTAATAGAAACCTTTATTTATATATAGGATAGTTCAACCTAATACTTCAAGGAAATTATAAATTTCCTAACAAATATTTCCTCTTTGATTTACCTTTGATTAATTTAAAAATAATTTAACTTAAAATCAAATTAAAATGAAATTTTATTCATATCTTTACATATATATACGTATATTATGAATTAATTTCAAGGACATTTTAATACTGTGAGTTAAATGAACTTAAAAATTTTCCTTGATTTTCAAATTTATATATATATACATAATTTTATAATAAATATTTAATTTTTTTTTTTTTTTTTTAATGGTATCATCACATCTTTATATTCTTTATATACATCATATTCATATCAGTATATATATCAGTTTCATTAATTATTGACGAATACCTTAAATTCATTTAAAATTCCTTTGTTCTAAATAATGAGCTTTGTCATTGCATGACGAAAAAAATTAATATTTCAGGTAATATTTAAAATACAATATAAAAAAAAAAAATATAAAATACAAAATGTTGTTTTCTTTTAGAAGGAAAATTATAAAAATAATAAAGTAAAGAATAGGTATAACATGTGACATGGTCATGCATAATTAATTAATCTGATTAATGTTGAGCTAAGGACATTAAATATATTATGTACATACAAAAATGTAAATTAACGAGACTCCACAATATCTGACCTTGTGTGAATCAACAAAAAATAAAAGAAAAAAAAATCTAGATGTCAGTCCATCTGAAACCGTTATATATATATATATATATATATATATATATATATATACATATATAACAGTCTGTGAGAATTTTTTTTATTCAACTGATCGGTAACATATTGTCGCTTATAACTTGGAAAACATTTTTTTTGTTTTTAATGTTTCCGAATGCTTTAACCCGATTTAAAAAATCGTTCGATATGAAAAATGTTCTTTGTAGAGATTTATTTGGAAAATTTCTGGAATTAAAAACCAAGAAAAATCAAAAAGATGCTGTTATTTTTCCAAATAAGAGTCCGTGAAATCGGAAATGTCGTAAAAAATATTGCAATCCGATAGAATATAAAAATAACGCAAATGTAGAATTTATGAGTTCAACGGTTCAACCACATTGTATCGAAAACATAAAGTGTTTTGTTTACAATTCTGATCACTTACAACACAATTTATCTGAAATAACTGTCAAAAACCATTTGAAATATGATCATATGTTTTTTATCTTCTTATTAATGCAAAATAAATATGAACAATATTCGAAAGCAGTTTTTCTTTAATCATTGAAGCTTGATTCGTGCTGCAATCTCACCGTGAGAAGCAGTATTTTCTCATGTGTACATTTCTTATCACTTTAAATGTACACTTTAAATGTAAAATTAAAATTATTTAAAAAAAAAAAAACACTTTAAAATTATGTATTTTTTTTGTATTTTTTAAATTTACGTAAATTGCATCTTTCCTTTATAGTTTTAACTACAGTATAGTATGTTCCATAATTCTAAAAGTTTATATTATCTTTCATTCTTCGTAGTCAAAGCGATATACAAGCATTTTGGAACTATTTTACATTGTATATAGTTTAGGAACATACTAGATTGTATTTAAAACTCTAATATTGCATTTTCAATCTCAACACGTACTGAAGAACAAACTTCAAAACAAAATTTTCTAATGACATTTATCTATAATTACAATTGACAAGCATTTAAGGACCTGCGCAGTAGACACCTTTTCGTTTTATTTCGATTCTCTTTAATGAATTCCTAATATATATACTTAAGTTGTATAATATACAACAGAAATGCGCATACGGGTTGAAAAAATTTCTATTTTGTTTTATAATATTCAAACTTTTGAATAAAATATATCCATTTTGTGTCATTCAACATCTTATTATTTTTATACATAATTAAAGGAAATTTAGCTGTTCTACTACTTTTTTTAAGTAACTGTCTCAACAGACAGATAAATAGGAAAAAATGGAAATGGATAGGTCATACACTAAGGAAATCAGAAAGTGATATAGCAAGAAGAGCTCTAGAGTGGAATCCACAAGGACAAAGGAGACCCGGCAGACCATACAACACATGGAGACGCACAATCGATCAAGAATTAACAGTCAACTATTATACCTGGGACGATATTAAGGAAGTAGTACTCAACAGAGAGGAATGGAGGTTTACTATCGAAGCCCTATGCTACCACGCGGAGTAATAGGAGAAAAAAAAAAAAAAAAAAAAAAAAAAAATAGTAATATGTCGAAACGAAACAGTATATGAGTGAGCAATATTTATGTTTCCTAAATAAAACTTACTAACCTGTAAATTTTTATGAAAATATGAGTGGTTTCTACTTAATTGTGAGAAGTTCATGTCAGTACGTAAATTACTGTTCTTTTAAAAACATTAAAATTGGCTTCAACTTGAATTATAATTACTCAACAGGGGCCCCTAGTATGTGTTTATTCTATTATGCTTTGATATGTGTATTGTGTATCGAAAATTTTTTGGATACACAATTTAATAAGATGCGTTATAAAAATATGTCGCTAATACATTCCGATCATGAGACAACGACAAATCTTTTTTTTTACATTTCATATCTTGATCATGATTGTATTGACGACGTTATCGGTATATTTCCGATGTAATTGAGTCTCACACTTTTCGTAAAATACTTGAAATTCAACTCTGATATAAATTTATTTGCAAATTTTAAATTTACATGTTTATACTTACTTACTTTAACAAAATCATCGTAATCTATCTATTTTTTATTAGTTTATAGCATCTAGAGTGAACTGCAACAATTAATGCAGAATCTGAAAACAAAAACAAATTATAAAACTTATTTGGGGAGGATCTATTCTTAATTCCATTCATTTTTTCACATTAAAAAACAAAAAAACGTAGAGCTTAGAAACAAATAAATTATATTTCAGTTGTGTAGATTAATTAGTATCACATCTGGTATCTGTAAAATTAAATGTACTTGTATGTGAATATATGGGTAAATAAATGAAATGAATTGAAATTGTTTCATCTCTGATTATTCTGCATTCCACAACAATGTTCAAGAGCATTGAACTTTTAAAAAAAAACTACTTCTACTCATCTTTGTAATTTACAACTAATTTAATTTTATGTTCTAAAATATTTTGTGTATATATAATATAACACTGTATAACTACCCCATAATAGTTATTTACGATTAAATTTTATTTAATAAAATTTCTGTATTAAAATTTTAAATAAAAAATTTACCTTAAGAATGTAAACTTTGAAAGTTAGCAATTCTGAAATTATTTAAACTATGGAAAAGTACAATTAGCTAACAAAAAAAAAGGGTTAAAATTATATCCTTCTGTTGCACGTAATAAAATTCGTTTGTTACAAATCTTAAAAAATTATTAAAATACAAAAAAAAAAATACTCTTTTAAATGAAAATGTCAAAATTTATATTATTAACATAAATATATATTTTTTTTTGTTTTGTTGAAGCAGAAATTAAAAACTGAACATATTATTTTGAAAATTGTATTCCCATGTTAAAAGTTTAAATGTCTGTTAAGTAATTAATCTACAGCAAAAAAAAAAAAAGGGAAGAAAACATAACCCCATACATTTTATAATTCTCAACGGTAATATAATTCAAATTAAAATGGAAAGTTCATGTTCACAAAAACAAAAAAAAAAATAAAATAAAATAAAGAAAAATGTTTAATCCTATTTCTTCCCTAGAAATTATTATAAATCCTTAAAAATGTTTCTTTTTCTAGTTTATAACATTTTTTTTTTGTAGAACACTGAAAACTTAATTTTTGACATACTTTTCATACATTCGCATTTAAGAATGTCAAAAGAAAATGTTTATATATACCTATATATATATATATATATAATGTAGTCTCTTTGCAAAATGTTGAATTTAATTATAATAAACGTATATATATATATATATATAAATAAATGTTACGGTGAAACTGATGAATCAGTTATTAGGCATATTCTAAGTTATTCTTATTATACCAGTATTTTATCCATTGGTATCAGATAATGCATTTATATTTATGCTTAAACTAACTAATAAGGTATAGTCAAACCTTATCAGTAGTTTGAGTACACAATTTATAGTAAAACTACTGATAAAGTTATGATAAATGCCGGAAGAGCTATTTCATGTTGTGGGCAAATGCGATTTCTGATCCATCCACCTTTGTTTAGATTTTTTGAATTTGAGCAATTAGATATATATATAATACAATTACGTTAATGGACAAACAGCGAACAGAATATCTAGCTTTATTAAGCTGGATGAATTAAGTTGTATAGAGCTGGAAACTAAGTTGGATCCTGATTCTGGTTGTATATGTTAGAAAAATTTCGCATTGCTCAGAATCGAATGCGACACACGAAAGATAAATTTGACAATTTATCATTATTGGATTGTCTTCAGAAGATTGATCATTTGGCCGCTTCTCAGTGTATAATGTTTTCTCATAATCGAATTGGTTATATGGAAAATTTACACCAGTTTTTTATTAAATCTACTGATACACTTAAAATTTTATAATCTACCTTTACTTTAGATTCACATTATGATTTTAATATTTTAAAAAGCATTGCAAAGAATAACTCATCCCAAAATGATTTAAAATCATTTTTAGAATCATCTGATACTAATAAATATTGAAATATACTGAAAGAATCATACACAAATAAAAAATTCAAAGATTTGAAGGACATAAATATAGAAGAAGATATGAACATTAATTTTAACATTTTAAATATATCACAATATGATAATATTAAGAATGAAAATTTGATATTTGTTCATGATGGACCACAATTAGATGTGGAATCCACCATTTTTGATAATCCTGAAGATTTCATAACCAATTCACTATATTAATGGATAATGTACCAAAAGGTTTAAGCTAGGTAGTTACTTATACTATTCAACGATGTATTCTATAAAATGTTGTGAGACCCAAATGGATATAATGACCATTTGAAAAATAACAAAATCAGTTCATGGTTTGACTTATTTTCTGAATTAGATCCTTTTGCCAACCCAGATGATATGACTAAACAGTTTGGTAGAAAAGTAGCAGATACACAAGCTGCTTAAAATACATTCACGTATATAATGGTGTATTATTAATAAAATTAGCTTAAAGTAAATTTTACGAGATTTAGAGATATTTCCTCATATTTCCTAACTATTGTTCCTCAACATTGTACATATTATTATGTAATAAATTGTCATGTATTCAATTTTGTTTTAGCTACCAGTATCTGTACTACTTTTCAGTACTACTTACCCTTATTACACATCAATGTTCTCATCAATTTAAATGTCAATTATTGTTGGACAATTTTTATATTAAAATGTAATACATTGATGTGTAATGTGGGGTGTGATACTTAAAATACTTGAAAGCCTGACGTTTATTTTAGCAAATTTCCATAGTATTTTCATCAATTTAAATGTCAATTACTGAAAAATTTAAATCACACTACTACACATCCATGTTAACTATATCAATTTCGTATCCCTTTAATTTTTTTTTCATATATTTATATAGTTATTTATATATTTTTAAATGCCAACTGAAATTTATTTTTCACATAATAATGGGCCAATATAGACAAGTCGTTTCTTCTTTCGTTTTCATCTATTTTGCAGAAATCATTTTCTTTCTCACGGCTCAGCACTGTGAGCCGTTTTTTATATGAGTCATTTGAAAAAAAATATGTCGTAATTAATTTAAAGTTTTAAAATATTTTTCGGCTCTTCTGAGATAGATATTGTACCCGCGTAGGAACTAATGACTATATCCCAAGGATACCTGGTTTACCAAAATGGTTTATATACAAAAAAATCAAAACAATAAGGGTACTTTCAAATGTCCTTTTCGTCCTTAAAGGATAAGATGCGCCATTAAAAATATATATATTTTTGGAAAGTTTGGAACACCAGCAATTCTTGGGATATAGTCATTAGGTCCTACGCTTGTACAACATCTCCTTCAAATTCCCATATTTTTCAAATAAAAATTATTAATAAAATTATAATATATTAATACATAATAGTGTAAAAATTATAATACATAATTGTTGTAAAACATGTAAATATTAGTTTTTTCTCTTTTTTTTATAAAACAAAAACACAATTTTTAATAAAAATGCTAAAAAATTAATGAAAAATTGTTTATTAAATAATCCTTATTTAACACATCCATTTATATTTAACTTATTTAACAACCAACTGAGAATAATTTTACGCGATACTCCATCGATTACAAATTTTGAAGTTTTGAAAAAAGCTGCCATGTTATTCAAAAAATCGGGTTGGTGATCAAATTCACAAATCGAAATCCAGAAAAAAAGTTCAAAAATTAAAATCCCTAAATTCAATATCAATTAAATTATGGCAAGATTAATTCTGAAAAAAGGAGATGTTTTGTACCCAAGAAAAATATTTTACCTAAATATATAAAATAAATACCTAAATATTTATATTTTACTTAAAGCAATAAAAATTATGTAGGCCTTGGTTGGCGAGCTTTTCATACGCTCTCATTGATAAGCAAAAAAATTCATAAAATAAATTACTTGAAAAAAAGAACATTGTAGTAAAAGTATGTAGTAAAAACTTGCTGCAGTGTCGTAAATAATAGAGTGAAACAAACAAAATCAATAACAAGGATAACAAGGATTTTTTGTGGATATAGGGACTAATAAGAAAAATCTAACAGAATAGATGGGTTAATAAATCCAAGTTTTCTTCCCTACATTTTGAACACAGTATTAGCTTTATAAAATAAATTTTGCAGAAATTATATAGCACAAATACTTTAGGCAAGATTTTGAAATACGAGATTTGCTGAAAAAACTATAGATAAATTTTGTAATCCTAGTTTTTATCAAATAAGATCTTGTGATGCAAGATTTGATAAAACAAAATTTTTGAATGCTAAAGTATTATCTGAACACTATTTTTATAGACTCTTACATTATAACTCGCACAAAATTTAAAAAAAAAATCACATTTCAATAATTCAATGTTATATTTCGAAAATTTATTTCATCTTTATTAGAAAATTAAAACTATAAAAAATAATTCAATTAAAAAACAACAAAAAAAAATTTTTTTTTACAGCATATATATTTTAATATTATTAAAAATTTTTAATTAAAATAATTCAGTGAATACAAATTTTAAAAATGTATTCAACAAGAAATCATAAATTTTTCCAATTATTTTGATTTTTTATTTTTTTTTTTTATAAACAAACCATATACTTTTATACAAACCACAAATATACATAATTATATTGATTAAATATTGTCATTCAAAAAGTAAAAACGTTTAAGTCGAATTGTTATGAAACAAAAAAAATTCAAATATACACAATATATATACCTAACTACTTCCTAATATATTAAATTTATAAATTTTTTCATTGTACAATCATAAGCGTTTATTATTGATTATTTTTTGTATTCAATAGATTTTATTAATAAGTATAAACAAAAAACTCAAAATCATTTGTTATATCAGTTTGATATAAGTCTTAAATACAACTCAAACACAATTGATCCACAACATAACCAGTTGTAAGGAGATTTGGTTGTCTCAAACAACTTAAACGTAAACTGTCACAACAGTATTTTTAATCGCATAAGCTATGTTTGCAGACAACACAACTTTAAAAGTATGTTGTGTATAGTTATGACATAGGGTAAAATCAAAAATTAAACATTGCGGCAGTGTTTAACAATTTAGCATATTCTAAATATAAGCTGAATTGTTAAACACTGCTGCAATGTTTAATTTTTGATTTCACCGATAATAATTAATTAGGTTGCGTTGCGAATCACAATAGCAACCTAAAATAAAGATTTCACAAATCATTGAATAAAAATTTTAAATTAATATATTATTAAATATATAAATTAAAATATGAAAAAAATATTTATTTTTATTACATAAATTTTGACTGTAAAAGTATTCAATTATAACAACAATGCAGTTTTTAATACTTTTTTAAAAAAAGATAATTTCTCAGAAAAAAAAAATTGTTGTGATCCAATCTAAATTTAAATAAGGTCTCTAAGTTCCTGTCGAAAACAAAAATGATATTCAAATATATCAAAGGGTATTAAAAAAATCCAGTAGCAGAACATAAACAGACAACTATTGTATGTACATCAAATGTATAACAATCCGTGTAAACTACTATCGGTTCAGCTAATAATTAACACCCAAAGTAACATCAAAAGTAATTATTTACACTGATTGTTTGATGTACATACAATAATTATCTGTTTATGTTCTGTCATGTAACAATAAATCACCACTGGATTTTTTTCAGTATGTACACATTTGATGTACATATACTATTAAGCCCAATGAACCTTGTAAGTTTCGAGTTAATTTAAAAAAAAAATTTCTATTGAGTTTTATCTCAAAAATAGCTTCATCTTCATAGTAAAATGATTCAAATTTTCATAGTAAACTTATGGCATAAAACTGGTCACTTCTTTCTTTCAGTTAACTTTAATTCATTTACAAACGTAAATGTGAATATGAAAAGAAAAACTATAAAACATTAATTTTTGATTTAAACTATTTTTCCTTATGACCACAATAATGTTATCAAAATATAATATTCAGTATTATTTCTGTAATTAATTTTCCAAAATAATTTATTATTAATAATTTATTTTCTATGGAAATATATTTATGGATTTTATTGTATGAACATATATGTATGTACTATATTTATGTAATGTATACAGTGTAATTCAGTTCAACCTAAAAATCCTTTAAGGGGTGATTTCTTGAAATATTTTAGGAAAAAAATTGTTGAAAAAAAGGTAGGTGGGGGAGGAGGCCTAAAAATATGGAATTAGAAAAATTATGTCTAACAAATATTCACTAAAGTTCCGAAGCGATGCATAATTGATGTACTTGATATGTTTTTAGTAAAAGCTGCTAAAACTTAAAATTTTTGTATATATAAACAACTGACATTTTTGTGAAAAACATTCATTTTCTCAGAAAATTCCATAAATTTATTTTATTTATTTTAATTTAATTCAATTTCAATTTCAATTCAATTTATTCAAGTTCAATATACATAGAACGATTAGTCTCTACAGTTGTATATATATATATAAATATCTGTTTTAAATGAACACAGTTAATTATTTTGATGCGTTAAACCATTCTCTACATTTTTGTCATACCTACTCAATTTTTAAGTCAAACTTACTCTTTTTCTAGTAAGCAACAGAACTCAGTTTAAACTAGAACAATCCTTAAAATAAACTCCAAATTATCAACCCATAAAGAATGTTCATTTCGGACACATCACCCTATACATTATGTAAAAATGAAGTAATGGATAATATTATTTAAAAATTAATATTTTCTTATCAATTGCTCTAAACTTTTAAATTAATTGCATACATAAATATAAATAATTATAATAGTTATATGTATGTATTATTTAATAATATAATTAAGTAAGCAAATATTCATAATTTGAAGTTGTAAATAAATAATCTTATTAAAATTATAAATTAAAAATTTTTGTTTTTTTTTTGTTAATTTGTCTGTATTGTAATTTGTAAGTGTGACCAATGTCAATTTCGTTAATGAATTTATCATAATATTTTAATAATCTTCTAGATTAATATTGTTCTTATTGGTTCTTTATCTGGAAATTTATTATATTTAATTGATTTAAAAAAGTCTACTGAATTCTAGAATAATTGTGAATAAAAAATTATTTAAAATAAGGTTATTAGCATAATAAGTATAAATATTAAAATTGATCAGAATTAATTCAATAGATTGGTTAGTAACTGTTTTGAAATGGTTAACATTCTAGACCAAAAAAAAATTTTCAATATCGTATTTCTTTTACTCATATTTTTCCGTAGAAAATATTTCACATAGAGAGTGGAAATTTTTTTTTGAATATTAACACAATTTAAGCATCGTTTAAAAATTATAAAACCGTTACATTTAAAGAACATCAAAAAAGTTTAATTCTATTTAACTGAATTTTTATTAATCTTTGTTCATAGTTTAATTTATTTTTACATTTTTAACTTAAATTAATATACGTATTATGTAATAAAACATCGAAAAAAAAATTATTGGAAAAAAAATTTTTTTAATAGAAAATTTTCAATTTTAGTAAAATAGATTTTTTTTTTTTTTTTGAAAATATTTACACCAATTTATATTCATATAAATTGATTAAATTATGAGTTCTGACGAATAACTTGCTTTATTAGTTATATAATACTTGACTTGAAAAAAAAATATATATATTTTAAAAAAATTTATTAACTTTCTTTATATGTATAAGTATTTTACCTTGAGTCCCTTTATGCAGCACTTGACTCATTCTCTTGATTTTTATACTTTATTCTGCTTATTTTATTTTTTTTGGTTACATAATAAAAGAAAATAATTTATTTAAGAAAAGCCTTAAGCAAAACTGTATTTTAAGTTTATTTTTCATTGTAGCAAAAAAAAAAAACAAAAAAAAAAAAAAAAAAAAATTTTTAAAGAAAATTTCAAAATTTAATACTTATAAATACAATATAGAAAAAAAAATGATATACCCTATAATCAAAATATAAAATAAACAAGGTTGAAAGAAATATTTCAGCTCATATTATATTAATATTGATTTCATTTTTAAAATTACCAATCAATTTGAATATATATGTATACATAGCTAATTTTATTTAATGAATTTAACTCACCAACTGGCAATCATATTATTTAGAAAAAGTTCATGTTTTTTTTTTTTTTTTTGTAAATTTTGTCTAATGGAATGGAGTTGAATAAATAGATTTCTAAATAAATTTTATATTCTAAAAAAATTACGTAAAATGTTGGTTGATCTGTCGGTCCTTAATATATATGAAATACGCATATTATTCCATAGATAGAATATTTTGGGTTTGGTGATGAAATAGTGTTTCAACAAGACGGTGCAAGCAGTCATACTGCTAAAGGTACTCAAAAATGGATTGCTGAAAACAAAATTAATGTAATGGAATGACCATCATCAAGCCCGGTCAACATAATGAAAAAAAAAATTAAGATGTTCTCGCCCTCGGACAAAAGATGAATTGAAGCAAAGACTGGCGCAAATTTGGTCTGAAATAGCACCAGAGAATTGCCAAAAGTTGTACCAATCTTTACAAAAAAGAATGGAGTGCGTTATTAAAAGTAAAGATGATGTTACACAGTACTAATGTACATCGTACGAACTTAAATGAATCAAAATTAAATCGTACGAACTTAAATGAATTGATGTTTTTTTTTATAAATTAGTATTTTGTTAAGTAATATTATGAATAAATTTTTGTTTTAACATGATTTGAAATCCTTAATGTTGTACCTTTTATACCAAATACCAAAAACCTGAATAAATTCATAAACTTTGTATTAACTCTAATAAATTTTTTTTAGATTTATTCAGCCGTACGAACTTCAATGACGTTGGGCTCGTATAGTATATAATATTTATTTATTTATTTATTTATTATTTATTATTATTATACATAGTAGTTTAGGTAGAATTAACCTTTCGTGCCTATAATTAATTAAGTCCGATACTGCTAGTTTCTAATTATCTAATTATCTATTTTCCAATTTAAATTTTGTTTTAAGAAATTGGTTTCTAACATAAGTCTTTTAAAAGCTTTTTTAACCGTTTGCATGTATATCACTGTCAATCGGATTGTACCCTCTATAGTCTATATTCGTTATTAGTTCGTATTAAAGAAAATAAAATTTGGAGGCAACCAATACGATCAAATGTACTTTAAATGGGCTTATCAATATCCGCAGACAAAATTTTTATTAAATTACTTAACATATACTAACCCCTTAATTGATTTTAAAAATATACTTAGGATAATGAAGCATGTTATATTTTTCCAAATAATAAAAAAAACACACACACACACATTTCAAGGATTCAATAGAATTTTCAATATAATGAAATTTTTCATTAATTTAACATTATATTATATTTATTTGTCTGAAATATATAATCTCGGCATAGGATGCAAAGGATTAAAGATGAAAAATAATGTTTTTATACGTATAACAGCTACAAGAAATTTTCCTAAGAAAATAACCAATATTCAAAAAAGCCTGAGGATATTTATATATAATGCAGTATACTTGTACATATTTTCATATTTAAAACTGTGAATAGAAATAACAATTTATATATAAATTTCATTTTTATTATTATTATTATTTTCCTGAGATTGAAAATAATGTCGCAACACTCTTAGGCGTTAATACACCTTTAGGGCTTTTATATAGATTATTACTCTTCGTTGGCAAATTTAGTTATTAAATTTTATCCTTTTTAGTTTTAAAAGAAAGCTTAAAATTAATTGTATCTAATCACAAAAAGGTGTAATTTTTATTTTATTTTCATTAAATCCATTTCATGGATTAATTTCTAAAGATTGCAATGTTTTCAATATAAAAAATTGGATTATATTCACTTAATCTTTCCAAAATAACTCTTTATTCTTTATTTTATTTTTTATTTTTACTGTAAGGATTCTTAATTAATTTGAAAGTACATATATATTAAAAAAAAAAAAATTAAACATGACACGATATTTAATTTTTGGTTTTTCCATCAATAAAAAATAATTGAAAATTTTAAAATATTTATACTAGAAACAGCAATAAAACATTAAAAGAAAAAGTCATAATCATGAAGAGAAAAACATAAATCGAAAAGAAAGAAAACCAATCAATAAATTGCCAACAGCTTGTATTGAAAAAGTAATTTATAATTCAAAGACATGTTATCAGTATCATAACATCAACATCATCATCATTGCCATCATCGTGGTAACCAGTAAATGAGATGGAAAAAACATCAGCATAGTACCTATATAAACTTTTAAATATTATAAAATGTAGATTTAACCCTTTTAATATGATATACACTTGTTATAATCTATAGATACATATACGAATGCGTAATTATCAGGGATGTAACCAGAATATAGTAATATAATTTTTTATTCTGTAAATATCGATAGTTCATAAGTAGAATATCCCAAAAATAATTTATAATAATTTTGAGTTTGATTTGTGCCTGAAGACCGAGTCGGTGAAAGTCCGATTTGTATAACGAAATAAGTGTGTGACATGAAACACCTTAATCAGGGTATATTTTTCGTTATTTCTACAAAAAACAAAAAAAAACAAAAATTAGTAACCGAATAAAATTCGGACACATTCGCCTTATTTGATTATACTTTCACTATATTTTCCTACTACTTCTGTAATAATTCGTTAAATTCACAAGACTAAATGACGATTAGAATAAATATTATAGGACGTTTTTTTTTATTGTCATTAATTCATTTCGTGAATTTTTCCATACTTTCGTTAGTGTTTCGGAATTTTGTATTTAAATTTTGAGATCGTGTACTCATACATCGGTGAATATGTGCCCGAGAATACCGCTATGGTGAACCTTTGTTTTTCGAAATACATGCATACATTGATCAATGATTAATTTAAGAAGCGCTATTTTATACTCGATTACAAAACTGCATGGATGTAAAATGGACCAGGATGATAAGGTTTTGGAATTAAAAAATAAAGTTTGATAATTATTGATCTTCTGATATTTTTTAGTGATTTTAATATTTTATCAAAAAAAAATTTGGTTTTTTTTTTCATTAAAGTTTAATATTATATATATATTTAGTAATTTATTTTTAGGTTAAAGTCGAAGACCTTTATTTTTGATAATTTAAAATGAAGTGAGTTTTATTCTTTTTCTTATATATCTAAGTACAGTGTCACAAACCGTAAAGATATTAAATACAAACAATACAATTATTGTATTGATATTATAATCAATGCAATTATTACAATACAATAAATATAATATACTCTTATATATATTTTAAATACAATATATATAAATATAAAATAATTAAAATTAATAATTCGGAAGAAACATATAACTTCGGCATCAGTGCTTGTAACTATTCATAGTCACAAACACTGATGAAAGAGGTATTTTGCTTCCGAAATGTTAATATCTATATGTACTTAGTATTTACTAACTGTTTTTAAAACTTAAATATGTTTTAAATTTTCAATCTTCTGCTATAGTGCTAACTCATATCTCAAGTTACTTATTGTGTGTTGTTCATAACTCAAGTTACTTATTGTGTGTGTTGTACCTATCCCACCATTAGTTTGTTTGCAAACTGTTTGGCCTATTATTTATTTGACTCCTATTCTAGATTAATATAGATTGTATGTTGATGATGCTCATTTCTAAAGCAAAATAATGATATTATATACGTCTATGTGATGCAGTCTATGTTTATTTATGCACATAATATTAACAACACAACAAATTTCTCAAAAGTTTTTAAACCAAATGATTCAGTTGTATATAATTTTGTAAATAAAGCAAAACATTTAGATGTTACTCTCAATAATTAAACACTAACATGGAATAATGATATTAATTGAATTTTCAAAAATGATTTTAATAAACTTCGAAAACTTTAGAAATACTCTTACCACATCAGTGAATGGATAAATTACAGAAATTAGTTTTATTCTTAATATCCCTACATTTCATTTACTGTGCTGTAATTTATGCTAGAATTAGTATTAGTGAATTATATGTTTGATAGTGTTAGTGATGTTTTTTAATCTGTCCTTTTTTTTATTATTATTACAATAGTATCTATTGCACTTCCTCGTTTATCTCAGAGTTGTAGGTCCTGGATGAAAGCTATTATTGCTTTGATGTCAATTTCAGGCAATGTCTATTCTGTGAAATATTTGAGAGTAGGAGACTAATATGAGAGGAGGATTCTTCTTTTTCTAAGCAGAACCTGCATCTGTCTGTCTATCTAAATCTACCAATCTTGAACAGATGCTTGTTAAATGAGCCATATGACCGGTGGTAAAAAGCCATGACAAATCTGTCAAACCATGTCATACCATGACAAATCTGTCTTGACTATAAATTTAAAAAATTTAAATATAACTGTTTGTATCTTTTTAAAAAAGATATTGTATACACCTTTGTACTTGTTCAATAAACTGGGAGCCTTTAGGAGACTAGAAATGTAAATTTAGATATTCCGCGTCATTTTTAATCACTAAAATATTTGTCATTCATTGTTTAAACTATGTGGAAATCTTTGCAGAGTGCTTTCAGATGTGACCTAAATTCTTGGAGTTGGGAGTATTTCAAGGAAAAGACTTGTCTCAGTTAAAAAACAAAATAACTATAGTTACAAAGAAGCGAGATATTGATTTTTTAAATTAAAATTAATTTTTATTGACATTTTTTAAATATATAAAATAAATTTATGTAACTAAAAATTTAATTAGAAATTTTTAAAATTTTCATAGCATTTTATTTTTTAATAAAAAGAACAAGTTCGGCTTATTAATATTTAATATGATACATAGATATAGATTTATATCACTATTGTATCTATAATTAATTAATAATTATTTCTTATTTATATGTTTAAATAATAAACAAATTTATTTTAGAAATTGTTTCGTTCATCACAATACTACTTGAAATCATCAGTATGGTATTTGTATAGTGTTAGACTACCTATACAACTCCTCATTTTTATTTTTATTAATTTTATAACTTATTAAAATATGTCATTATAACTTATTAATAGATGTCTGTGAGTTATAAAAATTGACCAAAATAAATGATGAATTCAAGTAGTGTTATGATGAACAAAACAATTTCTAAAAACAATTTGTTTATTAAATGTTTTATTTGTATTTTACCTAATGGTAGATTTTATTAAACTATTATAAGTAGAATTGGTAAAAATAAGCTGAATTTATTAGAATTTTTTCTATTTGAGTATTTTATCATATTTTCTATTCATATAACTACCCTTTAGTTGTATACAATTGTATAGAGTTATGTATTATGAACAAATAAATAAATTATTAAATTGAATTGAATTGAATATGCAACATATATACATTCAACTTTAGTGAATGGAAACTAAGAATTTTATTTAATAAGAAAATATGATTAAATATGAAAATAAAGAAACAATATAAAAAAAAAAACTTTTCTAATATTCTATCTGAAAAAATAAATTCATATAAATGTAAACATTGCTTCTCAGTATGGTAATGTAGTAACAACACTGCTGTGTATACACATTGTATGGATATACAATTTGTGTAAATATACTTCAAACTTTATCATTCATTCTTACATATATGTGTACATATATGTATATTTATATCTACAACAACGTACATATGTAAATTAAATTTTTTGTTTTTTTTTTTTTATCTTCTCATCAACATAAGGATTTTATAAATAACAAAAAAAAAATTTTTCATCATTATTACTCTATTGATTTCTACTAGGTATCGTTATCTTCTTCTTACTTATTTTGCAATAGATACTAAGAAAGTAATATAATAATAATAGTAATAATAAAAAAAATAAAAAATAAAAAAACTTTAACAAGTGTCAGGACATTTCGTTTATTTTTATTCTTCTTTATTATTATTGTTATTATTTTACTTTTGCATATACTTCTTCTTACATATTCGTATTTATGTCCTTGGACCAATAACGTGCTACAATGAATCACTCATTCTAAAACATTAAAAAAGAAAAATATATTTGCTGATCTCCTCATATATAATATTTTTATTTATTTATTTATTTTATTTTTTTTTTTCTCTTTTTTCTGTTCTGTTCGTTCTGTTCGTATAGAAGTTACATTGATTTGGGTATCCTTGTTTTAAGAGTTTAAAGAAAATAAAAAATAAAAAAAAATAAAAATGGTTTATGACATGCATGGACAAAAAGGATTAAACATCAAGAATTTTCCTCTTAATATATATATGAATATGTTGTTAGTAATAGGGTGTGTATGACAGTAATATTTTTTTAAAGTTGGGGAAATTGAATGAGCATTTTATTCTGTGTAGCCAAAGTAAAAGATGAAAAATGAGAAATAAATATGAATTATTAAAGTAAAATTTTTATATGACAGGAATCTAAAAGCATATACATATATGTATGTACTAAAAAAATATATAGGTATGTATTTTCTTAAAAAATATTTTTTTTGTTTTTATAAATAAAATATGTTTTTTTTTGTCTTAAATTGAAAAATTCTAAATTAAAGGATATAAGTACAAATGCACATTTATTTTTATGTCCCTATAGTATTAAATTTCATATACTAAAGTGAAATGAGAGTTTTTCAATTGAAATAAAATTTAATTTATGTTTTTTTTTGTTTTTAATAAATTTTTTAGTTTTGTTATTGGGCAACCTATGTACATATACACATTCATTTGTATTTTAATATCATTTAAGTATAGTTTGGTATTGAAAACATCAGAAATATTGATAATAAAATTGCATTAAAGCTCCCAACAATTTATTTATTATAGATTTGGCATATCAAGGATTTAAAACAATTTTTATTGTATATCAATAGTGACAGAGTTAGCTATAAATTTATAATATTTAATTAAAAAAAACTGTTCCTTTTTTACAATATCAAAAGTCGAATCGAAGAACAAAAAATCTGAATATTTTAAAAATACAGGTTATTTAAAAATATTGAGTTAATCAATATGAAATATCTAAAGACCTTGAAAACAATTTTAAAATTCGTATTGTTTTATAATCTTAAATGCATTAGAATAAAATAAAAAAATTAAATTTTAATTAATATTTACAACAAAACTTTATTAAAATTGATAAAACAAAAGTAAGGTATATAAGATAGATAATTTAGAATATAATATAATTTACATTTAAAAATATGTTAATACTTATGTACATGACAATTTGTAATTCATGGTTGGATCGTTCATATAAAAATGTGTATTTATCAAAAAGAACAAATTTATTATTATTATTATTTTATTTACTATAAAATAAGCACTAGCCACCAGGGCTATCGACTTGAAAATTTATTAAAGAACAGTATGTTGATATAAAATGACAGAGCTAGCTATTCTACTAATCCTTTAATTATAATGCAACAAATACAAAAGTGGAAAGAAAAATTAGAGATATGATTGATATCATTAACCCCATCAAATGATTATAGAATTGATCTTAAAAGAAAAATTACTATAAAGATTAACAGTAATAAGAAATTGGTTACTCGAATTTCGACATCAAAATTACATATCTAGCCTAATAAAACTAAAAGTATCCATGACATCGTAAGTGTTTCAACACAAAGTTAAATACAACGTTTACATGATCTTAAATGTCTACAAAAGCTCACAAAAGCTTTTGAGACATTGATTCCCGTGACTTCGTAAATGTATCAACAACGTCGCCAACACATTGAAGTATGATCTAAAATGCCAAAAAAAATTTTTTTACATTGTCTCATGACCGGTAATTAATTGGACAGTGTATCCACAACTCATTTTCACGACACGGATTGTTAAATTATGTATTCGAAAATTTGTACATATATATAGTTTTGTACAGTTGTGTTGAGTGATTTTATTAAGCTTTTAAAAAAGAAAAATAAGTATAAATTTTAATTCATGTTTAAAAAATAAATTTAATTTTAATTTACATATTTTAATTTTAATAGGAAATGGACTCATGGAAGAAAAATACTTTTATTAACCATAAGGGTAAAGCACGAAGTAAATTTTTCTTCAAAAAACAAAAAAAAAAAATTTTTACGAAATTGTACATATTACATTCAAATATATTCAATTCAAATATTTTACAAAATTCAATCCACAAAATAGGTATCCACAATTGGGTATAATATTTGACATTTGATTTGATGTTTATTTCAGAGACAATGTGCTTAGAGTGATCGGAATTGTAAACAAAGTACACAATGTTGCCAACACAATGTTATCAGTTTAGACAATTTAACATAATATTGTATTTTGTATGTACATTGTATCGGTTGTCCATCGGTTGTCCATAATCACAATTGTTGTTGACGATATCTTCGCGACCGGTTTGACAAGTATTTGGATTTACAAAATTTTTTTAAAAACCTATTGTTTTGCAATGTTAATGAAAAGCTTTCTGTTAATTTAGCTTGATCACAAATGAATTAAAAGGCAATGTCTCAGAAAGCTTTCATTATACAATGTTGCCAACTTATTTTACGGATAACATTGACAACTTATTTTTTTTTAGATTAAAGTTTTTTTTATCGATATTAGTGAACAAATCTGTTAGACGCCATAATTTCTAAACGATTCAGAATAGATATAAAGTAAATTTAAATTACGCGAAATCTCTACATTAAACTTCACCAATAGATAAATAAAGCCACTCATGTCACAATCAAAATAAATAAAATTGTCATACCATACAAAAATACGACAAAATACCTTTGTATGGTATTAGGTGCCAAACTTCGTTGGAAAGAAAAAGAAGCAGGAATTTGACTAGAAATTAAGAGAGATGTTTTGGCTGGTTGGACGGAATTCGTAGCTCATCGATATTACATCAAAGTTTTGATATATAATTAAACATTGTAACCAGTTTGGGTTTATGGTATTCAATCATGGGGTTGTGCTAAATAATTTCTTACTTAAAGTATCCAAACATTTTAAAATAAAGTCCTTTGTATGTTCACAATATTGATATTGATAGAGATATTTCGATATCTTATATAACAGACGAAATCAAATTGAAGATATAGACTGGCCATCAAATCTTTCTTATAGGCACCATAAACGGACGATACTATTTCCTGTTTTTGGATCTATCGACTCACTCTAATTTTATGATTATTTATGATTCACCGTTCATTTCGTATATGTACGCGTATATCATAAAATAAAATAAATTTAAAGTTAAGTTATATTATATTAAATGAGTGTCATATGGAACGCAGATATTTGGTTGAATGACACTAACTACAGTAGGTATAATTTGTTTATTTTGAAAACAAATTTCTTGTATTGAAGATATTAAGAGATCAAAAAGAAATCTAAATAAATATTACAAAAGCATATATATATATGTATATAAATATACATATATATAAATATACAAGCTATTATCAAAATATGAAAAAGGATCAAAGAAATCTCAAAATATATATATATACAAATATTTTTTTTTGTTATTTTTAATTAAATGATAAAATTACAGAACAAAAAAAATATTAAATTGAATTTTTATGTAATAATAATTTTGACTGTTTTACTTTAAATATCTTTTTTTATTTTTATTTATTTTGTTTTTTTTTTTTATATAATTACAGGTGCTCAATCCGGTGGCTGCAAATATAATAAAAAACCACAATTTCGTTATTCTGGATGCCATGGATACGATACATCAGCATTCAATATTGTTTTGGGTTTAACATGGCATGATGAAACAAAATATTCACTATCAGGTGATACAAATAATATTTTTTATCAAGAAACTCTTGAACAAGCCACCAAAATATTAGAAAGTAAACGACGTAATAGTAGTGAAACATCTGAACATCCATTTACGGATGATTAAAATAAAAATATACTTAGTATATTATATATTATAATAAAACTAATTAAAAATTTATAATAAAAACGGTAATAAAGAAAATATTATTATTAATATTATTTAAATAATTATTTTTAAGAACTTTAAAAAACAAAATTATATAGTAGAAAAAATAAAATGAATAATTTAAATTAAATACGCTAAATAATTTAATAGAAAATAAAAAGAAAAACAAAAAAAAAAACACAAAATTTAAAATAAAAAAATAAAAACTAAAAAAATTTAAACTTATTTTTAAAAAAATGAAAAGTATTAGTTATTGCATAATTAAACATAAATAAAATAATAAAATACATAAAAAACAAAAAAAAAAAAATAGAAAAAAAAATTTAAAATAAATAGAAGATTTTTTTTAAATATATATATATATATATATATATATATATATATATATATATATATATATATATATATATATATATTTAATAGCTAAAATTTATATATTAATAATTATAATATTAAAATGAAATTATGAAAACTTAAAGTTGATTCCAAATATAGAATTTAAGATTTATAAAATTTAAATATAAATAAATTTATGTATATATATATGTATCTATATATATATATATATATATATATATATATATTTTTTTTGTGACTTAATAAAAATAAAATAATTTGAAATGTGTTCATTGTATACTAAATAATTATTATTTAATTACAATTTATATAATATATATACTATTATATTTATATATACTATATATATAAATATGTATATATATATATATATTACATATAATAATTAATTTTAAAACTTTTGCAAAATGCATCGTAATAATAGTCATCAAATCTATAATTAAATTAAATTTTTCACGATTATTAAACTAATGCAAATACTAATTGTATATTTTTCATGTATTTTTAAAAAGTGCACATACATTACATTTTTTTCTTTCCAATTTTCGATTTTTTTTATAAAACATAAACTATTTTCATCATTTAAATATTATTTAATATAATCAAAATTAATATTTTTTTCTAATAATATTCTATTATCATCAGATCTATTCTGTTATCATCATATTAACTTTTTAAATCACAATTTCAAATGATTTTTGAAATTTTTCTGTTTTTATTAATTTACAATATTATGTGATATTTTTACAATTATTTTAACAATTTACAATTATTTTAATTATTATTGTAATTAATGCAATTAAAATTACAAAAAATTTATTTGTAAAATCTAAGCTATCGCCTTATTTATCGCTTATTATTGTTACAAAACAAAATTGGTATCGGTGTGCATTATA
Organism: Argyra leucocephala; assembly: GCA_963942445.1. Lineage (NCBI taxonomy): Eukaryota > Metazoa > Arthropoda > Insecta > Diptera > Dolichopodidae > Argyra > Argyra leucocephala. The sequence goes on from OZ012678.1 coordinate 162,666,153, forward strand.
CATAGTACTGGTAGTTAGTTATCATATTTGACTTTTATTACAATTATTTTAATTATTTGAAAGTACTTAAGCTAACTTCAAAAATTAAAATTCTTTTAAAATGACTATATTCTGTCTATTTACCAACATTTGTTCTATTGTAAACTATATTATCTTTTCAGTCTTAAATAAAAAAAATATATAAATTTATAAGGGTTTTCACGTAAAGTAGGATCGTAGGAAAATAAAATGCTAAAATCATACATTACGACTACGTGTACAACCCATACATAAAATATAAATTGCAAAGTAAAAAATTATAAATTTTACAGACATTTTTGTTTTTATTATTATATTATATTCCACTTTAATATTTTTAATTTCAATTTTGCGCTCCCGATAAATTACAAATTTGGAAATAAACGTCAGAAATATAAAGTTGGGTTGAGTATAGGATATTTTTGTGTCGGAAATTATTTATATATGCAAAAACAATTTTGTTTCAAAAATATCCTTCGATTCTAAATTTTAATAAAAATTGTTGTACAAAATAACGACCCGAATCCGAAAAGAGTTAGAAAACAAAAAAAAATTGTATATATATGTATATTAAAAAACAATGTTATTAAATTTTATTCTTTAGCGTTGTGGAATTTTATTAAGTATGATTATAATTTCATATCTGAACTTCACCAACTACTTGCAAACTTCTTCAGTATTTTGTACTCGACAAGCATATTTAGTTAAATTCAACGAAAAAAATCTTAGTTAAATTTTACGACTATTTTTAACAATAAATAAATAAATAAATACTGAAATATAAAATATAGAAAAAGCTTGAAAATGTGTAAAATAAATTAATAAATAAGAAAGCAAATAAGCCTTAATTAATAATTAATTACCATTAAATAAGATTATAAAAAATTAATATTTTAATTTTAAGTAATACAAATCAAAATTAAACAGGGTGTAAGCCACAGTAAATACTTACACAGAATAATAAATATTTAATTATAATTAACTAAAATATAAATGCTAAAAAGTTGACTGCATCAGAATGACTGCATTTTGCAAGAGTTAATTAATATCATAAAATATACATATATACTTAAATTGTTGAAATTTTTTATTATGTAATTTATTCAACACAAAATATATAATTTATATTTATAAAAAGTGCCATTTTCGTTAACGAAACAAAAAAAAAAAAATTAATTTTCTTTTTTAATTTTATTGTTATTGAATTTTATAAATTATTTTTTTTTTTTTTATATATATATATAATTTAAGTATATAATGAACACATTCAAAATGTTTAAGGGCCATTTTTGTAATAAAAATTTTGCATAAAAAAAAACAAAAACAAAAACAAAAAAAAATTAAGAAATATTTTTTTTTTTTTTTTAAATATAGATAAATTATAAGAATTTATCACTTTTTATTATTAATTAAAAATAATATATTAATAATTAAAAATAATAATATTAATACATATTATATAGAAGTATATTAGTATTAGAAATTTTTTGCTTTAATATTTTTTTAAATTGCGAGAAAACAGGACTGTGAATTTTGTGAATTTGTTTTTAATTTAATTCCGTAATTTTTGTAAATTTTTTATAAATTCCATAATATAATAAATATATAATAAAATGCTTATATATCTAAATATATATAATATATATATATATATATATATATATATATATATATATATATATATAGATAATAATGGTTTTTGTTTTTGTGCTTTAATCTTAAAATTTGAAATATAAATGTGTTATTATTAACTACACATTTTCTTTATAATTTTTTTTTTTTTGTTTTTTTTTTTTTTTTTAGGATATAAGAAAATTATGCCTACACACTTTATTAACCTTAGTTAAAACGATTTTTAATTTTTCAAAGTAAAAAGAAAACAAAAAACTCATATTTATTTGAATAACTTTTTTTTTTTTTTTTTTTTAAATGATAAACATAATGTTTATGGAACCAATTTATAAATTTATGATTATATTAAAAATGCTAAAAACAATTAAATCAATACATTAAAAAAAATAAAAACAAAAAACAAATTAAATTTAAATGAAATTTTTAACTAGAATAAAATAAGTTAAATAAATTTATAAATAAATTAAATTAAATTTTTAAAAATCAAATTTACTGGAAAGTAAAAAAAAAAAATTATTATTTGTTTCGTAAATTAAAAATGATTTTAAGAGAAACAAAAAAAAAGTTAAAATAGACAAAAAAAATATTAGTTAACTTACATTTTAGGAAGAAATTAAATAAAATTAAATAAAATTGAAATAAATTAGAAAAATAAACATAAAGTTATTAATATTTTTAAATATTTAAAATAAATTAGAAATTTTTATAGTTTCATTTTTTCTCGCTTTAAATCGCTTTAAACTAAAATTTCAATTGAATGTGTTTTCTATTAATTTATTTATTATATATATGAATATGCAGCCAAACTTTTAGACCCTTTTCTCTCATTCGAAACGTGGGTCTATTATTTTTTTTATTGTCATTTACTATTTATCCCAATGACACAGATTAGGTCGAAAAACCAATGAAGCATTTTGCTTATATTGGTAATCAAAAAAAAACCTTTCAGTTTTAGTTCAGGCGCTCTGTCGATTTTTTTCGATTAAAATTCAACATATTTCAAATAAATTCAGCATTCTTTTAATCAAATTCAGCATTTTGTCAAACAAATTGTTTGACAGAATGTTAAATTTGAATGAAAAATTGTTGAATTTGTTTGACAAAATGTTGAATTTGATTAAAAGAATGCTGAATTTATTTGAAAAAATGTTTAATTTGAATCAAAAAAAGTCATCCTCTAATGAATCAAGTTTGATCTGTGAATCTATGCTTTTGTCATCTAGAATAGACCTATCATAACTAATTATAAGAACAACTAATAATGTTTTCAACTAGGTGGAATAAGCGATCGTTAGACCAGTAAGAGCAACATCTACAAAATATATATATATGATATGTGACTAAAAATAAAACATTAAACTGGCATTTACCACATAAAACAAAAAAACTTATTTCTTTATTATTTTTATTGTAAATATTATATTTTTTAAATTCAGTACATTTCACAATACTGTTCTACACTTTCTTAAACAACCAAACTGTAAACTGTTTTAAAATAATGTAACTTCTTTACAATTTACACTATGTATTTTTAAATTTATTAAAAATTTCACTATTTTCTATTTATAAAAAAGAAAAAAAAAAAAAAACACAAAAAAGAAAAATCAAAGTAAAATTAAAAACACATTCAATTACTAATTATGTATTTAATCAATTAAAAAGTAAAAACAAAAATTAGAAACTGTAGTAATTTAAATATACTTAGTAACTATTTAATAAAAATCAATTTATTAAATACACATTGAAATAGCTTAAAGCGTTCTTAATGTAGAGAAAATAAAACTTTATTAATTTTGTTGATTTTTTTTTTTTTTTTTTAAACTTGAAAATTTAAATTTAATTTCCAATATATATATATATATATATATATATATATATATATATATATTGTTTTTAACGTAATATTTATATATTACACATACCTTGTATTTATAAATTAATCTAGACTACTTCTATACATTTTTTTTTTATATCTTGATATCTTATAAATAAATACATACTACAAAATTCATATACAAATTAATAATATCAAACATTAAGTGAATTTTTGTTTACAAAATAAATTAACGCTCATTTTATAAATAAATATAACTTTAGTGGAAAAAATCTAAATCTACTATTTTTAAATTCAAATCTGCCTGATCTAAAAATAATAATTTTATTTTAAGAAACTTTTTGTTTACTTCTACAAAAAATTATACACATAAATACATAATACAAAATATAAAAATAAACTAGTTATGATGTTTTCAAATTTTTTTAAAAAATTTAAATTAAAATAAGACAAAAAAAAAACACACTAATTTAAAAAATAAAAACAAAATTAATTAAAAATAAATAAAATAAAAAGCATTAGCTTCAAATTGAAGATTTTTGTAGTAAAAAGTTCAAATTTTGACACATAATTAATTAGTAGAATATGCGTGCATCCTATTTTAAAAAAAAAAAAAAAAAAAAAATAATATTTATTATTATTTTTTAATTATTATTAAATTTGAAAAAACGAAATTTTTTTTTTTAAATCTTTAATCAATATTATTGAATATAATATATTTTATAACAGATATTTATTGTCAGTTAATTTGAAAACAAAATATTGATATGAAATATATATATATATACATACATTATCTCGAATTGGTAGGACCACAAAAAAAAACCTGCAATCCAACGATATGGTTTTGTAGGAGAACAAATTCTCATTTCTTTTGCTGGATGACAGTTACATAATAGTATAGACATATAGTAGTAGATATCTGCTAGAGAGGCGTACACATATAGTAATAGTATACATATAACAAGGGGAACAGGCGAACAGTATTAAATAAAATATCATTGAATCACTTAACGAATCGTTTTTTTTATAAAATGTTAATGATTCCGAGAAGCTGGAATATATTGTTTTAAATCACAATGAACGCGAGTTATATTGAGATTCCTATGGCTATATGACCAATTAAAGTAAATAACAGAAAAAAAATATGTTGATGTGACATAGATAAAAGTTGTTGTTTTGTATTTTTAGTACCTATTCTATGAAATACATTTATTACAAAAGAGCATTTTTTGATATACAAAATAAATATTCGAACAAATCCATCACATTTTTCGTCACACACATACCATGTGTTTAAAAATTCTCACGAAATAAGAATCATAAATCGACAATAATGTAAATTTTATTTTTAAAAAAAATATTCAATTGTATGAACTCCAAGTACAAAATTTTCTGAAAAATACATAAAATATGTATGTCTTAATTAATCAGTCAAATTTGTTTTTAAATACATACATACATAAATAATATTATCATTAATCAAAAATATTATATAAATATCGATATTCTATGTGTATCACACTGCTACTAACTTTATCTGACTTTATCTTATATAAAATCAATTATATCATAATCACATCCATTACTCTAATTCCCGGGATTTCATAAAATAGAAATTAAAATTTAACTTAAGTATTTATACTTTAATATCTAAAAAAAAAAAAATATCAAAATATAATCAGGAAAATTTAACAAGGTTCAATACCTTAAAATAAAATTTAATGCAGTAGAAGTTCTGTGAATTAAAATTAAAAATATATAATCTAATCTATAATTATTGTTCTATTTTATCATACAGGTTATATATTTATTTTTTTCAACTATTTATACCAAAAGAAATAATTTTCGTTTGAATGCCATATAATATGCATACCCTGAAATTCTGGGCAGGTGATATGCATCAGGTCATATAAAATCAAAAAACGTGATTGCGGCTTTCATAAACACATCAAACTGGAACATTAGAGACAGATATAATTTTGAAACGAAATGCACATCAAACTGGAATCGATAAATCTATTTAGATGGTGTAGTTGCATGTATCATGTGGATCTCTAGTTTTCTCATATATAAAAAAAAAACTTCATTTCAACTCTTCTCGAATGGTTGTACTTTACTATATTTCTTATAGATTTTGTTTTTTGTATAATAATTTTTCATATTTTTAGTAATTCTGTTTTTGGATTTTTTTGTTTTTTTTTTGTTTTTTTTTTTTTGCAAAAGCTCTTATCTAATCTAGTCATTATATTTTATTATGATTTACAATATAAATTTGTTTCTTTTTTCTTTTTCTTTTTGCAAATCTAATCAGTTTGAGGTTGAGAAATTTAATCAGTATAGATTGAAGTTATTGCCAATAATATTGATTTTAGTGAAAGTCGAATAATTAAAAAGGAAAAAAAATAAAAAAAAAAATTTCATTTCTTATGAACTTGCACAAGCCAAATTTTTATATAATTTACTTTATTTAAGTTATTATTTTTCTAATTTACAATAATTTTCAATAAAACTCAAATGATTACACTATTTTAGAAAATAGATATTAAAATTATATTTATTATAAAAACAATAAAAAAAAAAACAAAAAAACTGCTAATTAAATTTTTAGAAAAAAAAAAAAAAAAAAAACTACCAAAAAAATAAAATATGGGTCATGTACAGTTAATTTATACTATGTATGTAATAAACTGTTTTAGTCTTTAAATTTTTGTAAAATTATTTTTATTAAAAATATATAACTATAGAATATTATTATATTATATATATATACGTCTTATATACGAATACATATAGATATTTATATTATATTTTATGTATTTCTTTAAGCCTCGATGGATACATATACAATAGATAAGTTACATTTTATCTTTTATTTAAATTTATAAAAATCATAATCTGGATTCGAATCTTTCCATCAAAAAGCTTAAAAAAAAAAACTTACAAATAAGTAATTTGCAAATTGGTACCTTATACAATATTTTAAAATTAGATTCAAAATTACATACATTTGTATGTATGTATATATGCATATGTCATAATTTTAAATAAACGATTATTTAATTATGTTAAGTCTCATCACACACACACACACACTCACATGAGACAAATTCATTTATGTATGTATATATGTATGTAAGTTTGCATAACTTTGCTAATGTGGTTTACAGGATTAAAATTATACTATACCCTACCATACATAATATTAATAATTATTAATATTCTTTTCGCAATCGAAATATTCATTTAATCAACTAAAGAAATGTACACATATTAATAAAAAAAAAAAAAAACAAGAAAAAATAAACATAAAAAATAGATTAAAACAAATTTAAATAAATTATTTGAAAAAATCTTTCAACAAAAAAAAAAAAAAAAAATGTTTATAAATGTCAAAAAACAGAAAATAAAAATTATTATTACATTAATATCATAAACTCATAACAATATTGTTATTTAAAAATAAAAAAAAATAAAAAAAAGCAAAAAAAAAAAATAGTATATTTATATATTTAATAGCATTAAATTCATTACAAACAAAATAATAAAAAAAAAAAAGCAAAAAAATAAAATTTTAATTTGATTTTGTTAAATTCTAATTTGGTTTTATTTTCAAAGTGACATTTTTTTTTTTACAATACACATAACTATTTAGCTTACCGTGACATCGAAAATGCAGTATTAAGAGATAATAAAATTTACCTAGAGATACTGCATTTTCAATGTCAATGACAATGGAAAAATGATTTTTCTACCTCCTGTAAAATTTACTTTTGGTGAGTTAGGACTTGTCACCATCGATATGTTAAGATTTCTATAGATGATTTTAATAAATATTGAGCAAAAACAGTTAGGATCAAAATAACCAAAATATAACCTTTTATTTTGAAACGAATAATGTTTTTATACACATACATATATTTATTATTATAATGCGATTTTTGTAATTTTGGATGACATCAAAAATGCAGTGTTAGAATTTTTACAACAATTTAGTATGTTCCACCATAACTGAAATATAAATATAGTTTCATTATGCTTGAATACTGCTTTAGTAAGCAGAAAAAAAAAACAGATTATAAATATCTTAAAATTAATTATGTTGTATCATTGTATATAGTACGTTTTGGAACATACTACATTGCAGTTAAAATTCTAATACTGCTGTATTTACGATGTCACGGTTTTATATAAGTGATACATAAATAAATGTACTTACTTAAATATTTGTTGTGTTTATTTTTTGTATTTGAAAATTATATACATATACATTTTTCATATTTTATGCAATGATGTGATTTTTAAAAATTAATTTTCATATGAAAGAAACGGTAAATACTTATAATATAGATAATATAACCTGTCGGTTACTGATTTATTGAAACATTATTTTTGTAGACCATAACGGTTACAATGGCTTAAAAAGAAAAAATAAAAATAAATTGTAAACCAATTTATTTTTATAGCTTATTTATACCCGACAAAAAATAAAATTTTTGAAGGATCGCCCTACTGTCTCCTGAAAATACCAGAAATCCTGTAATATTTAACTCATTATTTTATTGGATTTTTACTCCAGCCTATTTCTTTAAATATAGAAACTTCACAAGTTTCACATCATTATGGTCATATATCATATCCGAAGCTATCACCCTTCGCACTTAATATTTTCCGAAAATTTTTTAATGTGTATTTATGTAGATTTCGTATCTAAAGTTCTATTTTTTTAGCACAAACAAAGTTTTTTTAATATTTAACTTTATTTTTAATATTTCTGAGCTTGCTAGTTAGCTAATTTGCTTGTATTTATTTATTATTTATTTGTTTTTATTTTCTTTTTCTCAAATGAGCTCAGTCGCTCGCATAAAGAATTACATAGATCAAATCTTTATTTTTTTAATTTTTATTTATTTTTCTTGAATTAAGGTTTACCTATAATATGTTTTTTATTTAAAAAAAAAAAAAAAACAATAGTTCAGGAGTTTAGTTATTATAAATACAATTATTATACATTTTTTCCCTACATGCTTTACTTATAATTTATATTTAATGCATGGTCACGTTTTCACAAGGATAATACGAACAAAAAATTAATAGCAAAATTTTATAAACAATTAATTTAATAATCAATAAAATTTAAAAAAATAATAATAAAAACATGCATGCATAATGCACTATACTGCAGCGTATAAAGGATATACATACATTTAAATTAAATCGTGCTAATAACATTATTTTATAGCCAAGCGCCGCCCTAACTGCATAATATAAAAATGTTCATAATTTAAATTGTAACGTGCGTGCAAAACTAATTTATTTAATAGATTCTGGTTCATTTAGTATACATATAGAGATTTACACAAATTTTGTTGATATTAAGAAAGTTTTCGGACGCCAAACGAAATTTATGGCAAATTAAAATGAATTCTTGTAGGTAACAAATAAATTTTTTTAATAATTTAAATATGAAATAAAAAATAATGAATTTTTAATTTGGCATTGATTAAACAAGAATAGTCGCTCCATAGGGAATATACGTGGGATTGAAATTTTTACTATAACTTAATTAATTGCTGACTCGATCATGACTGCTTCTGCCGGCACTCAAAGTCACATACAGACTGAATTAGTACTGTATAAGTTCTTTAGTTACAACAAATTATAGAAATTATTTTTTAATTATTTCAGGATAAGTAATTCAAATACTTTTTAATTATTAAAAAACGAATTTTAGCTAAAAAACTTTTATATATAAAAAAAAAAGAATTTCATTTATTAACTTCTTTGAATTTAAATTTATTTTTTAATCTTAAACTTTAAAAGAATACATGTATAAAATTTTTAAATAATTTATTTAAATTTATTTTTTATTTTGATCTCGATACATTTGAGCTCCTTGTCTTGCTAATCTGTCAGCCTTTTCATTTCCAATTATACCTTCATGCCCTTTAACATAATTCTGCGAAAATAACAAAAAATTATTAGCATTTAGAATTGACTACTCAAGTTTATTTACCCATTTTATTTTTATTTTACTACTTGATAAAATATTATCCAATTCTTTATATTCATCAATATTCTTAACTAGACTACCATCTTTTTTACGCCATCCTTTTCTTTTCCAAGTCTTAACCCATAATGTAATCGAATTTATTAGGAATTGAGAATCTGTACTAACACATAGCTTTTCAATGTTTAAATCAATAGCTAATTTTATTGCATATATAGCTGCTTGAATTTCACCAACATTATTAGTAGGTCGTCCACTAACTGGTTTTGCAGTATTTCTTATAATATAAACAAATAAAATAATATTATTATTATAGTCTCTGATTATATGTATATATATATTTCTGGATATGTAATTTGGTAGGAAAATTGAAATCACTTACAATGGATGGTTTTCTGAAAAATAAACTCCAAAACCAGCTGCTGCAATTTTTTGACCATTACCTTCACATGATCCATCTGTATAACATATCACATATCCTTCAGAATCTATTGGAAATTGTATATTGCCATATTTTTTAGTACCAATTGGTTCCCATATTTGACTTTCATGTTTATTCATTTTAGATTTACTAGATGAGGCTAAATCAGGTGAATGATGTTTCCTTTTTAATGATTCATTAACTTTTTTACTTGATGCTGGTAAGCCTTCTACCTCAGCCGATGCCATTAACTATATAATTTAAAATAATTTATAAATATTTTTAATCTAAAATAATGAATAAAAATCGAAATAAAAAATCTTTACAAGAAACTCATCATCATCTTCATCACACTGAACATCTTCAGGCCAATATTCTGTTGCTTTAGCTTTTGGTATAATTTCTTGGCTTGAAGTGTAACTGCTTTCACTATCACTATTGTCTTCATACTTAACATTATGTTCTTTTAAGAAACCGATTGCTTCCGATTTAGTGCTGAACTTTTTATATCTAGCCCCTTTGAATGATTTTACAGCGCTATCACACATATGCCTATAAAATAAATTAATTTAAAAATTAATACTCAATTTTTGTAGAATTTTATTTTTAGTTTCACCATTCTGGAAAAATTCCTACTACTCGACCTCTGGCAACAGCATAAAAAGGCATTTTTAAAAGACTCCTCAACATAAAAAAATTTATATCTGTTACCTAAGCTAAAAAAAACTAAAAACAATTTAAAAGGAAACAAACTTTCTAATCGTGTTTACATTTTGTATGATAAAATCAAATCAAAACTTTGGTTCAGAAGGAAGTTTTCTAAATTATGACAGTTCTGTCATTACAAAAAATATATACCATTTTTTTTTGTGATTGTTCCGTTCTGCAACTGCAACTATGCGTATTGAATAACAATCAAATTTGCAATTGCAATTTAATGTTATTTAATAATTTATTATTATTGATCTTATGTTGTGTAGAAATTTAAATGAATAAAATTTTTACATTTTTAAATAAAATCATTACATAATTACATTAGAAGTGGAAATTTGAAGTGTAGTTATCAAAATTTTGAAAGAATACTGGTGGAAAAAGGCTTTGAGTGTATATTATAACGTGTTGCTTCCGCAAAATTAATATTTTAGCGTATCGAATAAACCCATGAATTAATTTGACATTTGTTTTCATTATTCAAATGTGCTATACTAATTTGACAGCAAAGCAAATTTTCTTTTAGTTAAAATATAGTGACGAGGTATTATTTCTAGGTAATTATTTTGTATTTTATTTGAAAAATTATTAAAAAATGACAATAAAAATCAATATATTTATAGATAATAAAAAATGCCAGGTTTGGATGATATTAAAGCTTCGTGGGCCGATGAGGTAGAGCTTGATGCTGGTGGCTTACCTCCAACTACCGAAATCATTGAAAATGGATACAAATATGTCACTGAATATAAATATATTACAGAAAAAAAAACTAAAGTTGTTCGCACCTACAAAATATCAAAACAAGTTGTACCAAAATCTGTTGCAAGTCGGAAAACTTTACCAAAATTTGGTGATTCATTTAATGACAAACCTGGACCAAATTCTCATACAACAATGGTCTCAGAAGATATTTTCCTACAATTTTTATCAGCTAAAGAAGAAGAAAAAGCTGCTGATAACTTATTAGAAAATATGAAAAACTTTGCTAAATGTCGTATTTGTAATGGTGAACATTGGTCAGTCAATTGTCCATACAAAGGTACAACCATGGATACTGGTAAATTAATGGAAAATAAACCATCAACAGCTAGTACAAGTGAGCCATCAAAACCCGGAAAATATATTCCACCTTTCCTTAAAGATAGTGGAAAAGGTGGAGCATCTGGCTTACGAGGTAGAGATGATACAGCAGCTATTCGAATTTCAAATTTGTCTGAATCAATGACAGAAGCTGATTTGGAAGAATTAGTTAAAAAAATTGGTCCCCATAGTAAAATGTTTTTGGCTCGTGACAAAAATACAGGATTATGCAAAGGTTTTGCTTACGTTCATTTCAAATTGAAGAATGATGCAGCCAATGCTATTGCTATACTAAATGGTCATGGATACGATCATTTGATCTTAAATGTTGAATGGTCCAAACCCCAGAACAATTAGTATTACAAATTTTTATTTAAAACTTATAAATTTCACTTTGGAAATTTGTCACTTTGAACAAAATATAAAAAAAAATGCTTGTAATATTATAATTATAATAGAATGAAAAAATTTCCTGAAATCAAAATAATGACTTTTTATTGTAGAAGATTAGGAAGAAGAGTTCATCAAAAATCAATTTTATAACAAAGAAATGTGTGGATAGTTTTTATTATTTAATTAGATGATGAAATTTACTAAAATTTATGGCATTTTTAGGACATCTATTGTTGACTATTAGAATTAATTAGTACTAAAAAATTGATAAAATTAATTTTGGTCTAAAACATCAATTCGAGTCTCGTGTAAAATTCACACTTGACTATTAAAAAGATATGGCTGCGGAAACGTCAAATAATATAATTCCCCCCTAAAACTAATTAAAAGGTTTTGTTCGGTCAGTCCTACGCTTTTATTTTAATTATTTTATAAAAACAAATTTTATTTTTAATCAGAACTTTATAAACTTAATTTTTTTATGTTGAAAATTGTGTGATTTAATTTGAGTACATAGTATGTTCTAATTATAAAAGAGATACACGTCCTGAAAAATTCTGTGACCAAATTAAAATGTGATTTCGCAATTACATAGGCTGATAGCGTATAAATTTCATAAACCATATTTATAATTTAAATTGTATATAATTTACAGCAGATTATTGAATTTTTAGTTAATATAATAAATTTTGAAAGAAAAAATGGCAAAAAATTTAGATGAAATTGTTGATATGATAAAAAATCTTGATTTGCAAGATGATGGAATCCGTATGAACCACAAAATAAAATCTATTGAATTAGATTTTTGTAATTTAATTAAGGATGAACAAATGTTAAGGTAATTAAATATAAATAAATATATCGAAATAATAAGTTTAAGTTTTTATATTCACAAAATCTTAAATTACGCTGATTTAGTTTAAATAGTGCTGTCATTTCCGTATTTAAAAAAAAATGCAGTGACGTCTCTTTTTTTAATGACACAATTTTATTAGAAATTTCTACTCTGAATTATTCAAATATTCAATTATTAATTACAGCTGAAATTTAAATAATAACAAAACCTTGTTATAGTTTATTATTTTTAGTTCTAAAATTCAAATCATAATGCTTAAAGTTTAAATTAATCAAATCTCTTTCATATATTTAATTATTTTATTTTTAATGCGTAAAAAAAGCGTAGCTAATTTTGTTCATTTTGTTTTAGTGATTCTATGGATTACATCAATGATAAAGTGCTCGAAGATTGTGATGCTGCGTTGAAGTTTGCAATGCTCTTTTCTTCCCGGAATTTTGATTCTTTTGCTATGCATGATACAAAAGTACGAAGCAAAATGTTAATAATTTTGGAAAAAAATTTCTCAAATGCAGAAACATTACGGAAACAGAATAAATACATGTTATATAACTCAATAACTTTACTAGGAGAATATTATCATCGCGTACGTTTAGCTGACGGATGTCCAATAGAAATATTGGGTGAATCCTTGTTGCAACTTTTAATACAAGAAATAAAATTTGATAATGCAGAGAACACAGAAATTGTTTTTCCAAATATTGATTTTAAACTGGCTAAATTAATTTTATCCCAGGTAAATTTTTAAATTAATCGTCTTGGTTGATTGATGGTGTAATGGATTATTTTAATTAATTATAGTAGTACTTATAAATAAATTCTATGTAGCAACAAAAAAAAAATATATAAATCGTAAAATTAATTTTTTTTTTTTCAGGTAACATTAAATGGCTCAATATTACGTTCAGTTCACAAAACTGAATTAGATACACTCTTATATTATATTCGAAAGAATTTAATTGAACAACCAAACCTGGTTACAACAACTAAAGCTTTACTATTAATGACACTAGACTTATATTATAACAAGTTTAATAGTTTGACTCCTGCTTTGGAAAAAATGTATACAAAACATTTGATGGAGGAAAACGAACAGCATGGAAATAAAATTGTTGAAAATAAAAATATTGAGGATTCAAATGTAACAAATAAAAAATGGAGTGAACAAGTTTGTGAAGATAGTATGTATGAATATGAACTGGAAAATACTGCAGACTCTGCATTAAATAATAACAGTTTATGTGATAGTCCAAATAATGAGAATACTGAAGAAGATTTTCAATATCAGTCGTTACCACCACATCCAACAACATATGATGAAGATGATACTGGAATTAAACCACCACCACGTCGTGAATATTTTCCACGCAGATCTAACAACAGATCAATGTCACCACAAGATCAATCTAATCAACAACAACAAGGATCTGTACAACGACGTTTATACCAAAATAATTCAAATAATAGATATATAAGTAGAAATGGTAGAAATCCGAATCGTTACAGTGGTAATTTTGATGATGATAGAAATAGTGTTAGAAGTGATGGAACTGGTCCACGTTTATACAATACAGGTAATTCAACTAGAATAGATAAACGAGATCCAGATTATTCTAGTCGAGATAGAGAACCTTCTAATATTGATCAAAATAGATGGGATCGAGGAAGCGGTTTTCATACTTATGATGGTCGTCGACGTAGTAATAGCCGCAATAATCAGAAACATGATAATAATTATCATAACAATAATAGTAATAATATGAATAATAGATATCGTAATACATACGATCGTCCACCACGTTTTCGTAATATGGATATACCATCATGGCGTAAAGAAAATAAATATAATCAAGCTAATTCTAAAAATCCTGATAGTCGAAGCTCATCAATAAATAGAACATTTCCTCGTAATACTAGACATGGAAGTTATGATGCATATAATGGAGATAATTTTCATGACAATAAAAATAATTTTCATGACAATAAGAATAACTTTCAGCGTGGTCAAAGTCCTGAAAATGGCCGTTACAATAATGACAGTGGCAATGGACTTGGAAATTTTAGTAGTAGTGAACAAAATCATGAAAAAATTAATAATTCAGATTTTGCAAATAGTTATCGTCCTCAACAATCACGAAATTTTGGTAGAAGTAATAACGATAGATATGGTAGTCATTATAGTTTATCCAGTGCGGATTCTGGTACATGGCAAAGAGGCCGAGGTCGAGGTCAAAAAAATCAAAATGCATATCGTCGTAAATCTCATGATTGGAGTGATACTCATAGTCTTCATGAAAATAATGATGCAACTTCTGACAATAAATGGGATGATGAAGGACCTAAGGGTAATAATGAATTAGTAAAAAATGCTAGAAATACTGCAAAATATATGCAATATTTGTCACAAAAGAATTAATCATTTATCAAAAATTAATTGAATGTCACAATTTAGTAAGATGATATATTGTAAAATATTATTAGATGATCTATCATTTTTTTTTTTTTTTTTTTTTTTTTGTATATATACCATACTAAAAATATTCTATTTTATTTTAACTTTGAAAAAATTATAAAATGTAATAATGTTAAAAGAGAAGATGGATGATAATTGATTTGTGTTTTTGGTTCGATTTTTAAATACAATATCTTATTCATTTAACTATTTTTATAAATTTATTAATCGTTGCCATATAGGGTTTCAATAACAGTTAACTTGTACCTATATAAATTTTAAATTTAATATAATAATAAATTTACAATATATACATATTATATATATATATATATATATATATATACAAATTAAGAGATAAAGTTGGTATGTCTGTGTATTTACAAAATATTTATAATAAGTATAAAAGGAAAAATAAAAATAATTATATTTAAATATATAGAGAGCAAAAAATAATTTTATAAAACAAAAAAAAAAAACAGCAATGAAAAAAAAACAATTTAAAGTCGATTTTGGAAAATAAATTAGAATAAATTTTTTACCTATCATAATAATCGAAACATATAATAGGGAGTTTTGAGCAATTTACATAAATAATAGACGTACGTAGAATCAAAATATCGTAGCACTATAGATTTACATAAATAAATGTTATAGAAAATAACCTTTACGTAATTAACAACCCTATGTCTAAGCTTATGTAAATTATATAAAATCTCTAATGTGCTAATATCTAATATTATAGTTTACTTGAAATACACTTTTGTGTATTTACAAAAAATAAAAGTAAACATTTTTTTAATTTATTTTCCCAAACAAAAAATAAATAAATATCGTCATCGGCCTAATATATTAAAATATTACAATATTAGTTCAAATATTTAAAAAAACAAAACAAAAAATAAATAATACCTCAAAAATTGGTCTTTCAATAATTAATAACACAATTAAAATGTGATAAATATTATTTTCATTCTTAGAATGAGAATTTTAGCAAAAAGAAGAAAAAAATTGTAAATAGGTACAATTAAAAAAAAAAAAAAAAAAAAAAATAATAATTTATCAATTAATAATATTCATGCAAAACAATAATTTTTTTTTTGTTTGTGTAAGCATATTTTTAATATCACAAATTTGGATTGATTTAATCACAGCCAATGCATTTTTAAATCCCAATTTTTACATTATGCATAAATATCTTCATATATCATTATGAAGTATTTAATTTTTTTTTCTTTTATTCAATTAAGTAAGTAAAATATTATAAATTTAATTAGTTAATTTTTAATTTAATTAGGGGAAAAAACTAAGTCCTAGCTTATAAGTTCAATTCAATATTTTAATTTTTATAATAATTTTTTTGCATTTTAAAAATTTTGTTTTTAGAAAATTTTAATTAGGTATTAAAAAAAATTGTTCATACACATACATATAAAATAAAATTTATACATTTTTCATTTTAAGTAATATCAATCTCATAAAAAAAAGAATTGTAATATACTAAAAAATAATATAATTTCAAACAAACAATCAAAATAAAAAAAGCAAAAAAAAAATAATTATTTAAATTAATAAATAGATTTTAAAATAGAAATTAAATTTTAGTTATACTTGTAATAATAATAGTATTAAGTTATTCATTTAAGCCAATATTATATAATTTAAAAAAAATAATAATGTCAAATTTTATTTAGTTTTAGTATATTAATTTTACTTTTATATAATATACACAATTACAATTATATTAAAAAAAAAAAAATAAACAAAAACTTCAATCAAAAGGCATGAATCTTTAACCGATTAAAAAATAAAAATAAAAAATAATATTCTCGTTTTGTGTATGAGTATGATTATATTATATTTTTATGCATGTATCATCAAACTCATCGCATATGAAAATAATAAGTTTATTTTTTTTCGTCTTTTTTAATTTTTAATCAACATTTTAATAATTATTATTATTGTTAAACTTATGTAAATTCTTAAAATTCAATTTATTCAGTGTCATTAAATAAACAATAAAAATAAAAAAAAAACTTTAATAAAAAATCTTGTTTTTATTTATTTTTAATATCAGTAATTCTTTCATCACTTTTGTTTAAAAATATGTTTTTGATCATAAATGTTTCAGCAATAAATTAATGTACATACGCATGACAATAAGATTTAATAGCAGATTTATACAAGCAAACATAAATATTTGTACAATAAAAAACTGGTATATATTTAAAATAATTATTAAGAGATGGTAAAATACAAATGGTTGCGATATTATGTACAGTCAATTAAACTGTAAATAATTATTTTCTGTAACGTAATTTAATATTTATTTATTTATATATCAGTTTATCTCCATATTAATATCCAGCCAAACTTTCAAACTACTTTCCATTTCGTGATGTGGACCTATTATTTTTTATTGTCATTTATTTTATTCCAATGACACAGGAGTACTGGACGAGGTTGAAAGAATAAAAGTATTTTCATCGGGAATCCAACCTGAGATCTTTCGTTTGCGTAATTTAGTTATTTAATATTCAACTTTTTAACTTATAAATTTCTAAAATAATTTATTAAATTTAAATTACATACAACGAAAATTCTCCACAAAACAATAGATTCAATATTTAATTTCATCTTTCTAAAGCCAAATCGAAACTTATATAAGAATTACAATATGACATATTAACTATGTAATTTTATTTTGCAACATTAGAAGATTTCTATATTCGACGAAATGTTGAATGAAGATGAAGTCAACTGGATAAGAATTTGCCAAGAACTATATTTAAAAAGAAAATTAAAAAAAATTGTTTAACCACACTTTTCAAATTTTAGCAATGTGTCAAAGACAGAAAACAGATAATAATTGTACTAATAAGGGTTTACAATCAATGATAAAAAATATATGTTAATCTCATCAAATTTTTGGTTTGAGAATATATTCCGAAATTATCTAAAGTCGATCGTTAGATTGTTGTAACACATTTTTAGCTTAAACCATCATTGGGACATATTTAATGTGATAAAATGAGTTTAATAATAGAATTTTTTTTTTCTTGATACCTCGAAGTATCAAAATACTTATTTAATTTTATTATAAATTTTTTTCAACCAAGATAATAATTAATATTTATAATTCAGATTTAAATATGTATTTAAAAATTAAACAAAAAAAAAAAATAAATATTTACAAATGTTTTAAATATATTTAATATTGCCATTGCATTTTAACAAAATTTTAAATTTTATTATTTTTTTTTTTATATAATACATTAAAAATCTTATTTATAGTATATTATATAGTGTGTTAATTAAACAAAAGGATTTTACAAATAAAAAACAATATATTATTTATAGTAAAATTAATGGTATTAAGTTCAAGATTAAATTGAATATTTGTTCTGGTAAATAATATGTTATAGTATTTTAAATTAAATACAACAAAACAAAACAAAAAAAAAAAATTAATGGATAAATATCTAATATAATTATTAATATTTTAAATGTTTATATATATATGTATAAAGTTTAATATAATCGATATAATCGATATAAATTTTGTTGCATCAGCTTTATTTATTTTTATTATTATTTTTCAAATATATTGTTTAAACTAAACAATTAAAATAATTTTTAATAACTCAGGACCGAAAAATTCGTCTATGCATGGTTTTTGACCGCGATTTAACGTAAAATAAACTTTATAAATAATTTAAATTTTTTTAGAAATATTTTTTATGAAAAAAAGCAATGCCACTATTTTTAAAATTAGAAAATTACATGAATATCTAAATAATTGGACGACTGGACTGGCATCATACATTGAAATAACACTATCTAATTAATAAAATGCACAAATATTTTTAGCATAATATTAACAAAATTAAAATTAATCCAAAATAAAAATATTTCTACACATAAATATTATATTATTTATACATATTATTATAATTTCTTAAATAGACCAAAAATTTATTTTTAATTTATTAGATTTTATTTTATTTTTTCAAAACTTGTAAATGAACTTAACTGACCACTTGAGTAGCTTAAACGCTATGTATAAAAAAATTGATCTTCATTAAGTAATTTTTGGAAACAACAGTTATAAATTTTTTTTTTTTTTAAATAAAAACTTTAATTCAATTGTTAATAATTATTTAAATAATATTTACACAACGCTTTTAAATTGGACATTGCTTTTACTTTTTATATGTATGTATGTATTAGGAAATTGCATAAAAATTTACAGGAAGTAGTATTAAAATGAATCTTTTTTGAGTTAGACATTGAAAAAGATGTACATTAATCCCTTTATTGTTTTTTTGTTTTTTAGATTAATTAAATCAAATATAACTTAAACTTTTTTTTCTTTTTGTTTTGTAAATTAATAAATTAAATATTTCTTAAAACAATTAGGTATTAATATTTTGTTTTTTTTTTTTTTTGTTATAAATAAATAAAATATATAATATAGGTAATTTAAATTTAAGATAATTAGTTACATATATAAAATTCCTTCTGTTATAAATTTTTTTATTCCATATAATTTATGTTTTGTTTGTTGAACACTATTTTCAAAATATATTTAAAGGCCATATTTTTGTTTACATAACCTTATCAAATGGAATACATAATCATACATTTAAGGTACATCTTTCTATTTTAGTACAATTTTCTCTGTACTCTTAGTTTATGAACATTTTTTGTTTAATTATAATATATAATCGATTTATTTTCGTTTTATAATAATTTATACAATATCAATAGTGTAAACTTAAAAATATCTACTAAAAAAAAAAAAAAAATAAAAATTAATAATTTTATCTAAACTACCAAACAAATTCATTTTCCTGCTAGAGAAGGTTATTTATTTGGCCCAACTGTAATAAAATAATTATGTATGCCTTAATGTTCTATATTTAAATATTATTCAATTAATATTTACCAATGAGTGTCGTTGATGTTCCTTTTCAATAGCAACTTGAGTTTGTTGTGGAGAAAATTTCAGTACAGCTGCTATTACTTTAACTAAAGTGTCATTATTACCATTGATAGTACCAGTCAAATACTAAAACAAATATATATATTATATACTAACGTATTTAAAAATTAATTATAAAATAATATACCTGAAACATTATATTTTTTAAATATTCAAATTCTGTATTAGCTTGTATACCTTCATTGTGATGTATAGAAACCTAAAAAAAAATTAAATTAAATTTTTCAATTAATATTTTACATATATATACATATATAATAAATAATTAGTATGCATATTATTTTACCAAAGTTTCATCAAGCTGCCTTGAAAGTTTTTCATTTGCTAATTTTAATCTTTCATTTGATTGTTCCAAAATTAAATAATTTTCACATTGTTGTTCTAAAAATAAATTTCGACTTGATACATCTTGTACTTCAAGCATTATATTATTCAAATTTTGTTGCAAATCATCTCGTTCTTGTTTAATTGAAACATATTCTTGTAAATTATGTTGCAGCTGTTGATTATCTGTTTGATTTGCTAAATCTTGAACTTTTAATTTTTCTAATTCGTTAGAAAGTTGTACAGCTTGTTCTTTAAGATTTTCAAAATCAGATAGTTTTTCTTGTAATTGTTTTTCATTTTGTGATAATTCATTAATTTCACGATTGAGATTTGTTACTTCTAATGTAGACATTGATTTGAGATTTTTTACCTCTGATTGTAATGTTTTATTTATTACTTTTAAACTTTCAATCTCTGATTTATCTTTTTGTGACGTTTCAGCTAATAATTTTTGTTGTTCTACTCTAACATTTGATACTTTTTCGGATATTTCAACTTCAAGAGCTGTAATTTGATCTTTTAATTTTTCATTTTCTAGATGAACATTTTGGAATTGTTCTATAATTTTTTTAGATTCTTCTAAGTTAATAGTAAATTCTTGAAGAGAATTTCTTGCTTGCCGTGTTTCATCTTTCAAATTATCAATTTCTTTTTTATTTGATGTTTTTAACAATTCTAATTGAGATTTTAAATTAATATTTTCAGTAGTTAGGTTTTCATTCGACTCTTGAATTTCTGCACATAATTTTTCGACTTCGTTTAGTTTTTGTTTATAGACTGAAAAAAAAACATACATCATTTTAATCAAAACAATTTAAATACATTATTTAAATTTGTTTTAATAATCTTACCTAATACATTATTTTGGGTCAAATCATTTTGATTTGTAATAAATTTTAAATGCTCATTACTTTTTTCATTACTTTCTCTTTCGCTTTTAAGGTATTCATTAAGTTTTAAATTTTCTGAATTTAATTTTTCATTAGATATCTTCAACATCTCTAATTCACGTTCTTGTGATTGTAATTTAGATTTGAATTCTTCAAACTTATCATCTAATTTTGATTTTTCTTCATTTTGTTTACGTAAATCTGATTGTAATTGATTTATTAATGTATTTAAATATTCTTTTTCAATTTCTAATTGTTCATAGTTTTGTAATTTCTTTTCCAGATCGGTTGCATTTTGAACAGATTGTTGCAATGTTTGATTATGATCTTTGGTTTCTTTAAGTAATTTTTCCAATTCAGCCAAACGTGCTTGATTTTGATTATTCAATGTATCTAATTCTTTTTTAAATGAATCATTTTGTTCTTTTAATGCAGCATTTTCTTTCGATATAGTAAACAATTTTATATTAAATGCATTAATTTCTTTTTCAAATTGTTCTTTATTATCTTTAATAGTATTTTCATATTTATGTATATCTTCGGAATGTTGCAGTTTAAGTGAATCATAATCTTCTTTTAATATTTTTAATTTATTTTCATTTTGAGATAAATTTTCTTTTACTTTTCTTACAGTACTTTCTAGATCTTCAGTAGTTTCATTTGGTAAAAGTGATTTTAATAATTTCAAATCAGCATTTAAATTTTTGTTTGATGATTTCAATGTCTTATTTTCTGATATTAATTTTTCTCGTTTCTCTTTACTTTTTTGTAAATTTTTATTAACTGTTTGATTTTCATTCTTGAGTTTAACATTTAATTCTTTTATTTCTTTAAATTGATTGTTCTCTGATTGAAGATTTTTATTTATATCCAAAAGATTTTGTCTTTCTCTCTCTATTTCTTCGCATAATTTTGCCTTTGATTGTAACTCATTTTCAATAATTTCCTTTGAATTGTTTAAGTTAGAATTTTCATCCAAAGCTTGTACAAGTTTTTCTTCTAACTTTTTAATATTACTTTTTAATGCTTGACATTCCAAACACAATTTATTTAATTCACTTTCAATGTCATTATCGTGCACAATTAGATTTCTCTCACTATCGTTAATTAATTTTTCTAATCTATTGGAGTTTTCTTCAAGAAGGCAATTTTTCTCTGCTAATTGAGAGTTTTCATTTTCTACTGCTTGTAAATTTTGTTCAACTTGTCGCAATTTATTCTCAGCCTTTTCAAGCATTGATTGCCAATGTTGGCTCCCTTCTTGAGTTGCAAGATTTTCTTTATGCATATTTTCAATTTTTTCTTCGAGAACATATTTTTCTTTTTCGAGTTCAGAATGCGATTGATGAACTTCATCCATTTGCTTTTGCATATTAACAATTTCGGAAAGAATATTAGTAATTTGAGCTTTTAGTTCGGTTTTTTCTTTCTCAAGCTAAAAAAAAAAAAAAAAAACGGTATAAATTTTCAATTAGATATCACTTTTTTAATTTACATACCTGTTCTTCATACTGCGATTTTTCATTTTGTACTTTTAATAAACGGTTTTGTGCATCTTCTTCCGAAGAATTTATCAAAGTTTGACATTCTTCTTTTTGTTTGTGTATGATTGTGTTAAGCTCATCAATTTTCAATTTTAGAATATTTATTTCAGTGAAATTATTTTCTTTGCATATGATAAGATCATCTTGTTTTGTTTGCAATTCTTTTTCCAATTCATTTATTTTAATTTGATATTCTTCTGTTACATGTTCCAATTTTTGTTTTATTTCGTTAATTTTTTCAGAATCAGTTTCATTTTTAAGTGATTGAGTTGCCTTCAATTCATTTTGTAATTTCTTAATGGTTTCTATGTTGTCACTTTTTTCTGATTTCATTTTTTCTATTTCAATCTCAATTTTTTGAATATTTTCTTTCAATATGGTATTTTCAGTTTTTGTTTGACTGAGCTCATCACTAATATTTGATACATTTACATCAGATTTATTACTTTCTATCAATAAATTCAATTCATTATTTTGTGCTTGCAAATGCTGTAGTTTAGTTTCATATTCTGTCAATAAAGATTTCTCTTTTTCTTCTGAAGTCTTTTTTAATATATCCAAATTTTCTTCTTTTTCTTTTAAAGATTTTTTAGTTTCTTTTATAATATGATCGTAAGAAATTACTTTAGCTTCAAAATCTTGCTTTAAGGAGGTTGTTTGTTTAAGCTTTTCTTTCATATCCAACAATTCAGTTGACTGCTTTTTCAAAATATTATTTTCTTTTTCTAATTGCTGTAATTTGGAATCAAGTTCATTGTATTTTTTGCGATAATTTTTCAAATCATTTATTTCTTTTTCTTTGTTTTCTAACTCTGAATAAATCTCTAATTTTTTCCCTGCTAATTGTATTGAATTTTCTTCTTCTTGCTTTTTCAAAACTTCCAATTCATCTTTTGTTTTTTTCAATGCTAATTCAAGATTTTGAATTTCTTCATTTCTCTCTTTTAAAAGTTTTTCATAATCTAAAGTATCACCATTATCGGAGGGATTATTTTCAGAGCTCAAATTAATTAGATTCGAATGCTCATCTAATTTTATTAACGATTCTTCTCTGATTTCTTCAGAAATTTTAAATTGAAGATTTAATTTTGTTTCATAACTTTTTATCTTACATTGCATATCATCCATTTCTATTCTCAACGCTTCTTCAAGATGTGCTTTTGCTTTTTGTTCTAGACTACATTGTTCCCGAAGTTCATTAATTCTTCGAATTGCTTTATCTTGTGTTTCTACTAAGACCGTCTATATGAAAATATATATTAATATCTATTATATGATGTTACTTTTAAATATATATAAATATACCCTAGCTTTTGTGCAATCTCTTTCAAGCTCCCTGTATCTTTTTGCTAAATCTGTATACCTGGATCTATATTTTTGATATCTATCTAATGAGCGCCTATATGCATCGTGTAGTTGTTCTTTACTAATTACGTCTAATTGTGTTGTGGATCCAGAGTCTTCATGTTCGCTACCAGAAATATCTAGATCAGATTGTAAATGATACACCTAAAAAAATAATATATTTTTATTTCTTTTGATATTTTCATATAAATTTAACACGTGTATACCACTGCCGATTCATACGTTGGTAACCGAAATGAAACATCACTTGCCATCGAGGAATTTGATAGCCTTCTTGTACGTGACAATCTATTTATACCATTATTTACTGAAGGTAAAGAATTTGGAATGGTTAGAGGTGAGGGTCCGGGTGGTACCACTGAATTATTTTGGACATCTTTATTATTTTTTTGCGGTGAATTTTGCGGTGTATCTATAGATTTATAATAAATCAGTAAAAATAATCAACATTTTTTTTTCAATATTTACCTTCTTCGGTTATACTAAAAAAATTCCCATCATTGGAATTTATTGGTTCATTAATATTATTTGATGAAGAAGATACGGCAGCCTAAATAATAATAGTAATAAAAGTTTTTATCCATAGTGTAAATAAAACTTATAAATATTATATTAAACAAATTTAATGACCTCAAAGGCTATTAAACCATGGAGTTTTACAAATTCAATATAATAAGTTTAAATATTTTACCTGTGCTGCTTGAGCAAATTGCTGTAATTTAGAAGGTGAAGCTTTCACTTCTTCGAAAAGTTTATTTTTCAAATTTGCAAACATTTTTAACCCATATGAACAATTAATTTAATTAATTTTCTTCTTTATTATTGAAGACAAAAAAAATCAAGATACGTGGTTTGACAGATTACTAAAAAAATTATTGGTCAAGTTTATTTCATACTAAAATTCATATCTTAATTTGTTCGCTTAAATTGTCTATACTTTTTTGGTACATACTTTGTCGGTTACTCTCAAATATCAAAAATTGGTTGATAGCTAAATATATTTGAAATTTTTGTTAAAAGATCTACATATTTATGAGAGCAGCAAGCTTTCATTACTTCTTTTTGAAATAAAAAAGTTCTAAGAGAGTATAAACTTATCTGCGTTAAGTTGGTGTTTTTGTTCGTAATTGTTTGCTATTTTAGTTCTTACCATTGTATAGAAATAAACACTGTTTTAGTGAAATTGACAACTGATAAAAGTGGATTTATGTAGGAAGAAATTAAATTTTAATGTATGAACTCTGTCAGGTTTCAACTAATTGGAATGGAACTTGACAGTCTCTTTTTTTTTACACAGATGAAACTCCTTGTTTTTTTTTTGTAGTAAAAAATTATTACTTACTTATTTTTACTTTAGGTAAATGATTTTTACATTTCAAAATTTGATAGGACGTATGTAGGAAGTTAGGTTAATTTTATGTATACGTAGCTAGTGTTGTTAACCTAAAAATATTCAATTGCCAAAATTCTCGTACCTATATATGCTTAACAATACACATCTACATCAACGTAAAAACTCTAATAGTAATCAGTAATCAGTAGATTACTATCAGATCAGTCAATATCAGATAGTAATAGTAAAGTAATCAGTAGGTAACTTAACTTACTCACACTCTGTACTCAGTACAGTAATCTTCTATTTCCTAAAGCGAAAAGATCAGAAACTTATATTTCGAACTTCATTTGACATTAAACATTAAAGCAGTTTTCATAGACATTCTTCCAACAATCTTCTACTTTAGTAATTAATCTGTTCAAAAGAGCCAGATTTTTAAATCAAATAGCTTAAGATTTCAGAGGCTAATATAGTGTCCGAAATAATTTGATGTTAGTTTATTATCCGAAGATTTTATAATGATGGTCGATGGACATCAATAAATTTTAGATGGTAATAGGTAGAGCGAAAGTAAATTGAAAGTCGAAATGGTTTATTTTACGAAAAATTCCTTTATCAGAAGCGTAAGACAAGCTTTCAGTTGAATCTCCAAAGAAGAGATATGAGGGAAAAAAATAATAACAATCTATATTGGTTGATATATTCAAGAGTCGGCCTCACATAAGGTAAAACACGACTCTCCCCGACTCTTGAGATGTCGGCTTTTTTGCACCAGTTATAAAAAATATAAAAGCGTCATTTTACTAATTTGGTTTTTTTTTTTTGTTTTCAAAAATACCTACTGACATGCTTTTTTATTTGTACGCAGAATTATTGCAAATAGCATAATTTGTTTTTTTAGACAATCGCCATTCAGGCTACCAATAATCAATTACAATCACTATTCTCTAATTTTGGAATTAAAATAACAAATCGGCAGAGGGGTAAATGTGGTTAGTGAGATCATAGGAATCTAAGAGTGACGTTTTACTTCACCTGATCATTTAGATGTAGAGGGGAACAATAACTCGGATAAACTTGCAAAAACAGGCGGAGGAATTCCCGGGGGAATTAATAGTAGAACTCAATAAATTAAGGCCATAAAAACAAATATACTGAAATGGGAAATAACCACCAAACTGAATGTTTAGAGAAATTCGAAAAGAGTGATCCAAACAGGACACCTCTTGCTTAAACGACACGCTTCAAGAATTGGTCTTGTATAGGAACCAATCTATGCAGAGGACGTGGAAATTTCAGAAAAATACAATTTAAACACGTGATACATGAAAAATACAATTTGAACACGTGATATAGATAGACCTTGTTTTCACAAGCGCAAACCTGCAGTCAATCTGTCATATAAAATATTTTTAATATAAAAATGTTAAAGCCTTTGGTCTCGACTTTCGGACCGTTGAACCTATCCAAAAAAAAATTTAAAATTATTTATAATATTTATTACATTTACCTAAGATGAGTGGGAATTATTAATAATTACCGGTTTATGTGATAAATTAAATCTATCCAAATTAATCACTTCAACCTTTCTATTTAGTTATTATTAATAATGACCGGTTATTATTAATAATAACCAATTCATGACTTTTACCACAACATATACATATATATTTTTGCCATATTATTATTATAAAATTGTCAGAGAGAGAAAGGAAATTTAAATTTCATTTAACCAAATATATATGTAAATATGTTATTGGCATCTGCATTCTTCACTAAATATAAATTCATTTATCAAAAATTATATTTAAATAAATAAAATACAAAATATGTAAATAAAATTCAAGATATTAAGAAAAAAAAAGAAAAAACAAATATAAAATTTCATTTAATACAACTTATTTACAAAATTTGTTTTTAACAAAAAAAAACTTCTAATTTCATACAATTAATTACTATACAATACGTATTATAACTAAATTATATTTTGTAAAAAAATTAATTTGTTTTATTTTTTACTATCATTAATTATTTTTTTTTTTATTTTTTATTATTTTTATGACAAATACAAAGTTGTTTAATGATGGTAATAATTATTTAAGCTCAATTTATATTAATCTTATTAATAAATTTAAAATTCTTAATAAAGATTTTCATAAGACAACATTGCTGTAATGTACATATATATATATATATATATATATACACATATGGATATATACATATTTATAGATTTTTTATGTTAGGTAATTAAAATAATATATTTTTTATTTGAAAGTGAAAGTTTTTATTAAATTATATAAATTTATATAATTGTTTATAATGTCAAGATGTGGAGCATTTGAATTTCGAATAATTTTAGTAATACGGAAGGACCCTGATATTCAAAAAAAAAGTTTATCATTCGTTTTTCAGTTTCATAACAAAAATACATTATTTTCAAATAAAATAAACAGAGCCCTTTTTACATACATACATTTTTAACTGTAAGTTCACGATCACAGATTAAATTTTTAAATCAAATATTATAAAATTATTTATTTTGATAAAAAATATGTTTTAATATTTTTAATAATATTTTTATAGAATTAATGAATTTTGAATTTATAAAAAATAACTTGTTGTAAAGTACATATATATAGTAGATAGTATTAAATTATTGTGTATAGTAATTACTTTTCTTCTAAATCACATTAAAAATTTGATTGGAATCCTCAATAGTAAATTTATATAGTGAGATTGTTTAAAAGTCATCTATTTAAAAGGTACCAACATAATTTTGATACATTAAAACCATTATTATTTTGTGAATATGAATATTGCTAAATAACCCAAATCAATATATCAATATTTTTTTATATATAATACCAATTCTATGGGATGAACACCATAACTGCTTTTACACAGAGATTTGGAATACACAATTGCATACAATAGCTTTTTTCTATAGAATTTTGCTGGTATTATTTACTAATTTAAATGTGGGAAACTATATATCTATTGTACTATAGAGTACTTCTTCTTCATAATAGTATAGTTCTATTTTATTTTTAGTAATAACCAAAACTACACAATAACTTTTACTATACATACATATACATTACACTTAAATACTATACATGCAATTTATTTTTTTTTAAACTTTAAAATAAACATTTAAACTGGAAAAGATAAAAAATATTTTTTTCAAAATAAAAGCAGTACACCCTTATAGTAACAATAATTTTACAAAATGTTTAAATTTAAAATTGAAAATTCAATTAATAATTAAATAAAAATTTAATCCAAAAATAAAAAAAATTATTTTTATAAATGTACAAATATATGTACCTACATCCATATACATATTATCTATTATGTATAGTAGTAGCAAAACTACTTATCATAAGGCATAAATAACTATACACTTATATACATATTTAATTTATATCCGCTTTTACAATATTCTTCATTAAAATTTTTCCATTTTGTGCTTCTAAAGTAAATAAACTTTCATCTTTAATAGCATTATTTAAAACTTCATCAGTTATCATAACATGAATTCCGGATGGTCCAGTAATAAATATTAATAATTTAGAAGCGTCATTAAAAATATTTGAACCACTTCCTGAGTATTTTGATAACATTCCTGCAAAAAAAAAAATTAATTATATTAGTTGTTAAAATTTATTTATAAATAAATGAATGTACCCCAACCAGGATAACCATTACTATTTTCAACTGCATTTGAACTATTTGAAATCATTTCAAAAAATCCTGGTAATTTAAATAATTTTTGAGTTAATTCTTTAACTGTATTCGAGATTAAATATATTGCATTATAATTATTGCCATCTAAACTAACATAAATTGTTAAACGTGGTGTTATACGTCTAAAATTATACGTAAATTATATTGTAAATTATTTAACTATATGTATGTATTTATTTATATATACTTTGAATGCAATGTATTAAACATTCTTATGCCATCAGCTAAACCGCATACTTGTATAAGATCTTCTTTAGACATTCTAAATTAAAAAAAAAACAAAAAATTAAATTATATATCTGAAGTTTTTCTTTTTTAAATTATGTGTAATTAATTTAAATTGAAGCCTCATCGATTAGATTCAAATCTCTCTGATTAATGAATATAGGAACAAAAGAAAAATGTTGTCTATCTTATTATAATGAAATACATTGTTATGTATTGATTTAAAATGATATTATATCAAAGATCATTATATAAAATGTGTTAGGAATTACATATATATGCAGTAATATACGGATTTGCGGAATCATATGCTAAAGTAAGTGTTTATAACAGTTATAAGAATTAAAACGATTTTATTTTAAATATAAACGTTTTTGTTATAACACTTTTTAACTTCGTGGTAATATTTTCTATCAATAGATGTCGACACGGTATTAAAGAAAATCAAATATTTTTTCTTTCATTAAAAATTTTTTTTACTCTGGATTGGATGTCTTATGTATATATGATCTTTGATGTTATGTACATAATATGAGAAAATATACGTATTACTTATATTAGTTAAGTTTAAATAAAAATGAATGGTAGCTTTATCGATAAGAGGACAGAAAACCAAATATACAATCGAACGATATTGTAGGAATAGGTTAAATTTCCGTGGGAGATAAAATTAGTCTGTTCTATTATACGATATAATTGAAGGTAGCGAAAGACACTTTTTAGAATAGCATTAATAGAATAAAAAACTACTTTGTGCAGCAAAATTATGAAAGCGAAGAACAGTTTCGGAATCTAAGGCTCCCAAAGAACAAAAAAAAAACTTGAAATTGCTGTCGATTAATGTTGGTTTTAATGTGATTGAATATTTAATGCGATTTTTTTTATAAAACAATGAATGAACCTACTGCAATTATATCCTCTTTATGTTCCCGATTGCAATTATTTCCCATTGCATCTGCTGGAGCATGTATAACTAAATGCATTAATTCATATTTTATACTCTATTACTTCAGTGATCAAGATTCGAGCAGGTACAGAAAAAATAAAAAGGATTTTAAGTATGAATAATTGAAACTAGATATCGATATGACAAAACACGAAGCAAAAACAAATAGATGTGGAAATCCGACAGAGGAAATGGCATTGGATCGGGCATATTCTAAGGAAACTTGACAATAATATCGCGAAACAATGTTTCGAATTGAATCTTCAGGGTACAAAAACATGGCGAACAAAAACAGTCTTAGCCGAAGCAATTGTACCCATCAAAGAACGTGATCACATTTGAAGAGGTTAGGTGCAAATGGGAACCGATGAAAATATTTTATTCCTGCCCTATGCCCCACGGATAGGGTTACAGCACAATGATGAATTCATTACACGTCATTTTAATAATTTATTATTTATTAATAATGTCTGGCATTGTGATTTTTAAAGTTTAATAATAATGTTTCATCATTTAGGAGGGTTAAGGGGTTCACTTAAAATTGTAATCTAATGAAATCCGATTTTAAAATTAATTTGTTTTAAAATCGGATATCACTAAGGCATTAAGCTCTATAACATACAATTATTGAAACAGAATCGTGAACTCATTAACATGAACCAATTTGTATTTTTGGTAGTGTTTTCGTTTAGGCAATACTAAACATAATTAAATCAATTTTTATTTTATCACTTTAATATACAAATATGTGGGGGTATTTAATGTTTAAATAATTTATTTGCAAAATAATTTACCTTAATATGTCTGATCCTGAGAACTGTGAAAAGGTATTTAAATAAGCATTTAATCTATGATATGTTAACCATTGTGATACTTGTATTGGAGAAGATTCCTTTGATATTGTTGCAATCTAGAATAATTAGATTATGTATTTATGTATATTATTTTTTCTCAAATTAAATTATAATTATTTTAAATTTTAATAAATAGTTAGTGTATATATAAATATATAAATATATAATATACATTTATTTTATATATTGATTAAGCATAATATTAAATAGTTTAAGTTAATTTACTTAAATGTAAACGTAGAAAATTGTTCAAACATACTTTTAAACATATTAATAATAATAATAATATGTAAAAGTAGGTGATTATATACAGTATGTTGATAATTCTACATTTACATTGGTATAAATTACTTAAAGTTTCTATTATATTTTATAATGTTAAATAGTTTAAATAATATCTACATAAATATATTTATATACATATTTGTATGTACATAGAAGAGAACTGTATATTGTACTTACAAATTCATCCATATCAATATGCTGTGGTGAGACCATATTTTGTTCCATTAATTTTAAATTATTTGTTGGATTTGTTGATGTAACATTATTTATGGCTATTGGACTAGAAGCTCCAGTTCCAGCTGGAAATTGTAATATTCCTTCATATTTTGGCATATGAACTGGTGAATTTGGCCAAATTTTCATACTTTAAATTGAATAAAAAAAAATAAAAAAAAATTTAAGTAAAAAATAACAAAAAAATAAAAAATAAAAACAAATATAGAAATGTATGTATGTATACATTTAAATATTAATTAGATACAAATTTGAATCATTCAATTTTCATTAAAAAAAAAGTAATATATTACAATTTAGATTCAATTTTAAATTCAACAGTATGATGTGTTATTTATTATATGGTGTATATCAATTAATTTATTTTAACTAAATTTTGTTCTATATAATAATATTTTTATATATATATAAATATTTATGTGTATAATGTATATATACATATATGTACATGTATTTATTTATATAAAATAAATTTTTTGTTATTTACACAGTATAAAAATTTTATGATACGAACGAGTAATGTTTATTAATAATAATTGTTCATTAATTTATATTTATTTATTTAATATTTTTTTATGTTTTGATTTTCAACTTGAAAATACAAAATTATTTTAATATATAAAATGTTTTTATTTTTTTGAAATTTTGTTTTATTTATACAGGTGATTAAAGAAATTCACATATCTGTTGTATATCTTTTTTTAAACTGCTTCTAACTTTATCATCTTAAAATTCATTAAGCTAAAGCGAAACGTAAAAAAAAAAAAACAATAAAAAGAAAAATAAAATAAAAATTAATCTCGAGAAGAGATTAAGCTCAATAATATACAAGATATAATAGAAATTATAAGTTTTTTTTTTATATCATACGTGGATGTTGTAATTTGGTAATTTTCCACTGAAAAACTTATATTTTAAAAGCGTATGTATTTAAATAATATTTATGAAATTTTTCTATGAATTTATTTTTAACAGGTTTTCTTCATATAAAATATTTATATTCTTTTAATATTAAATTTGTTTTATTAATTTTTTATTTGTTTATTTTTTTTTTTTTTTTTTGTTAAATAAATTAGTTTTTGATAAAAATTGTAGTACATGCTAATTAATTTGAATATTGTTATTATTTTTTTTGTTTTGTGTAAGTTATTAAATTTTAAATTTAAATATTAACGGATGGTTCAACAGGCAAATACAAGTGTTTATTTCAGTTAAAATTTAAACTGTAAATTATTGAAAAAAAATACATAAAAAAGAAACTTTTGTAAACATCCCAAACCGATTTTCTAAACAAAGAACGTATTTAAAGGTGATTCTAATAAAATGCAGGTGTCAGCATTTAATATTTAACATATGGCGATTTTATTAAAACTATTTATCTATGAAGCTATGTGAGTCGATGTGAGCTTCAGACTTCGGTTTTAAAAATTCTCAACGCTAAAGTTAAATAAGGCTCAAAGCAAAACGATAATGAAAAACATTGATAATGTCATGTATTATTACAGACATCTTGTCTTGTCTTATTGTGTTTATAAAAATTACAATTTAACGTCAACGCCAGTATATTAGGGAATGCAAAATTTTAAATGCAAGGCGTTTGACCTCAGCAGAGTTAAAAACGTCGAACGACAATATCTACATTATAGAATAATCCTTATTGTGATAAGAAAGGTTTATAGAATTTAGTTAGGTGAGTAGAAATGACTATTATTATATTACGATGTTACTATAGATTATGACTCTTTGATGCCCACACTCAAATGACCTATTTTGTTATTATATTTTAAAGCCAACTTTCGTTTGGTTTTTTGAACCAGATTTAGAAAGTTAATTAAATCTCTATATTCGCCCTATGCCCTATGGATGGGGTTTCAGAGCAATGATGATTGTGTATATATATTTATATTTTAACTTACTATTCAGGGCTATAGCAACCAGCACTTGTTTGATTAAGTGCATCCAATGGTATATCATTTAAAATAGTACATTCATAACTTGGTTGATATTTTTCTTGTTCAGATGGTGGTCGTCTTTGTATTTTTTCTCTGTCTTGTTTATGCTTGCGATCAGCACCTTTTAATTTAAACACCTTTAAAATAAAACAATTAAAATGTATTATTAAAACACATATAATATAAATATTATTTTACAATATTATTGAAATAATTTAATTTTTTTTACCTTTATTTGGCAAGCTGCTGCATGAATTGGTTTTCCTAAATTATCACCAATTGTATTTGTAATACTAATATTGTTATTATTATTATTTGTATTTGTATTTTGATTAGAATTAATATTACTATTATTACTATTATTACTATTACTATTATTACTATTATTACTATTATTATTATTATTTGTATTATTATTTGTATTTATAGTTGTAGTTGTATTTGTATTTGTAATTGGATTTGTGATTGAATTTGTATTATTATTTGTATTATTATTATTATTACTAATATTTGTTAAAGAAGCTGCATTGGTATTCTCTAAATATGTTTCAATTTGAATACGAAATGGTACACCTTTTTCGCCACCGTGTTTTTTTGGTGTAAATTCTGTTGAAATACAATTAACTTTAATATAAACACCAATTTCTTTCATTGGATCCCATAAAACTTCAACTGTATTTAATAAATTTGAATTTAATGATTGTGATACATGTATAATACCATATGATAATGGTACATCAACTTCAATAATACGTTCACCCGGTCTAGATTGTTGCCATAATTGCATTTGTTCACGTTCCATATATTGTAAACGACGTTCATGAAAGCATATTTTTATAACACTCTGTAAATAAAATATATTTTTAAACATAATTATATAATATCATAGATTATTCTATATAATTATATTAGTCTATGATAATATGATATTTGCATTAAAAATATGCATACTATATATTATATATAACATGTATGCAATAAACATTATAATAAAAATTAAAATAAATATAAATATAAATAAATAGACACCGGCAATTAATAGTTAATATAAAAATACCTATATATATATATATATATATTTATAATATGTATTAATTATATATATATTATGTATATATATTGACTAAAATTATGAAAATTATTAAAAAAAATTTTCTTTTTACTTCTCTCTATATAATATTTGATAAATTTTTGTTCTTAAATACATTATTTTGTACATTATAATATATATATTGAAAACATAAAATAAATAATAAAATATTTCGTATCTTTTAATTGATCTGATAAAGGAGAGTAACTGAAAGATAAATTAAAATAATTTTTAAATGTAAGTAAAATTTTCCTAAGAACAGATATGATGTACAATAATTTTATTGTCACTACCATCATTATTATCAGCATCAGCATCATCATCATGATCATCTTGATAATCATTATCACTTTCGAATACTATATTAATTGAAATATTGTTGTTAAAGTTAAAATTTAAAGTTATATACAACGAGTGTATTATAAAATACAAGTAAAAAAAAAAACAAACATAACTTCAATATTTATTCTGTATTGAATTCAATACAAAAATTTATTATTAATTAAAGTAAATGAATGAATTCATATCGAAATAACGATCAATTAAAATTAATTTATTTTTAGTGCCATGAAATATCATTTTCATTTATTATAACGATCATTAAAACTTCATGTTTTTAAAATATACACATACTTATATGTAGATATATATACATTTATTATTTATATATATATATGCTACTGATTCTACTGATATATATCGAAATCGAAAAATCTATTAAATTTGTTAGTAAAAAACTTTGGTATTATTTGAAAAATTTGAATTTTTTTTTTTTTTATTTATTTACGCTTATTATTCATTGTAAATATTTTATATAAATATTGGTTATTACTTATATTAAAAAAATAGATTACTTTTCAATTAAATAAAAATAAAATTGTTCATACTCAATTGAACAAATTTGGAAGAAATATTTCAAATAATAATTTTTATTTTACTTTTGTGAACGAATAAACTTGTCCATTGTCGTCCCAATAGTAACTACAATGGAAAATTTATATTCTTCAGAAGAGTGAAACATTGAACTACATATATCGGATTTAATATTTTATTTTAAAAATGAAAATGTTCAAGCAAATTTTTTTAATAGCTATTTTTCACTTTATATATATAAGTATCTACAATTCAATCTTAGAAAGAAAATTTGTTCATTAACTTTTCTCCAATTTATACAGGCCTGTAATAAGGTTTGGCACGAAGAACTACTTTTAGACAATCTAAACATACATACTTCTAA
Source organism: Argyra leucocephala (assembly GCA_963942445.1). Classification (NCBI taxonomy): domain Eukaryota; kingdom Metazoa; phylum Arthropoda; class Insecta; order Diptera; family Dolichopodidae; genus Argyra; species Argyra leucocephala. Next base: position 162,702,603 of record OZ012678.1, read on the forward strand.
AAAACTAATTTTAAAAAATTTTAATGTCATATTTATTAGAATAAAATAACCAACTCAAGAATTTAGTCAAATTAACTCTTCCAGATACATTCCCAATGAACATTTGCAATTCTGAACTTTATAAAGGTAAGAAAAGTTATAATAAAATCGTCATCGTTCTGTGACAACTTAATTTAAATTTTAATTAATTCAAGTTAACTTAAATTGCAATAAATAAATATGTACTTATTTTGACTTGATTTAAGCTCGGAATAAGTAGATAAATAAATAAAACTCACGAAGCTATTTTTTTTTTTGCAAAAAAGACAGTTTAGTATCTCGTTAGTTAGTTTGCGTTCTCTGTAGAAATTCTGTAGAAATGGGCTGAATTAATTTTTAGCATTCAATAGCTTCTGAGCTCCAAACTAATAAAAATTAGACTAATTGAATTTTCGCATATATACAAGCTTTGAACAATCCATATTAAACTCAAATTTGCAAAAAAAAAAATAAACTAAGTGGGTTTCCAGATAGTATGTTTTTAGGCAATATAAGTAAAATACAATAATTGAAAGCAAAATAGGTACAAATATTAAATTATTATTTATTATTTTATAAAATTAATATATTATAATATATATTGTTATTTTTATACTTTAATAATATTTATTATATTTTTTTAATTAAATTTTATAATTTAATAGAAATCAAAAATTTGTAATCAATTATTTACCTTCAATAACTTATCTCTGTAGAAACTTAAGTCACCAATTTTTTTCAATTTTATTTCATAACTTTGTCCCTGATTTAAATATGTTAGAGTTTCTTCATTACTTTTTGTTGCAATTGATGTTGCAGCTGCCAAAATATATTGAAATCTATATCGTATCGTAATGTAAATATAAATAAAAATTTAAAAAAATGAAAAGAAAATTGAATTGTTTTTAAATACATTATAATATATTAATTTTTCTTTTATGTATATATATAGTATAATATAATATAATATAATATAATATAATATAATATAATATAAGATAATATAATATAATATAATATAATATAATATAATATAATATAATATAATATAATATAATATAATATAATATAATATAATATAATATAATATAATATAATATAATATAATATAATATAGAATAATATAATATAATATAATATAATATAATATAATATAATATAATATAATATACAATAATATAATATAATATAATATAATATAATATAATATAATATAATATAATATAATATAATATAATATAATATAATATAATATAATATAATATAATATAATATAATATAATATAATATAATATAATATAATATAATATAGAATAATATAATATAATATAATATAATATAATATAATATAATATAATATAATATAATATAATATAATATAATATAATATAATATAATATAATATAATATAATATAATATAATATAATATAATATAGAATAATATAATATAATATAATATAATATAATATAATATAATATAATATAATATAATATAATATAATATAATATAATATAATATAAGATAATATAATATAATATAATATAATATAAGATAAGATAATATAATATAATATAATATAATATAATATAATATAATATAATATAATATAATATAATATAATATAATATAATATAATATAATATAATATAGAATAATATAATATAATATAATATAATATAATATAATATAATATAATATAATATAATATAATATAATATAATATATATATATTAATAGCTTTATATTATACCTTTATATTTTCTTAAAAATTGGTAGATAAGATAAATTATTAAAATAAAACTCACTTGTAATCATCATTTGTATTATCTGGTTTTAATGGATCAACTTGATTAGGACTTTGACGAGAATTATTTACATCAATATTTACATCCGGTTGAAGAATATGATGAAAATTACTAGTTAAACCATTTCTTGGTGAATGTGGTAATTCTTTTTGTTGTTGTTGTTGTTGCTGCTGCTGTTGTTGTTGTTGCTGCACTTGATGATCAATTACTTGACGAGAATTATTTGCTTGTGGTGATGCATTTTGATCCACAACAGTATTATTATTATCTTGTTGTTTATTTTCTGCATTTTGTGGTGAAGAATTTTGTACAATTTGATTATGAACTTGATGATGTGTTGATATCGGTGGGGTTTTATTATTACCTCTTAGTTGATTATGTTGTGGTTGTTGTTGTTGTTGTTGATCTCCAGCATTTGGTGATGGAATTTCTTGTTTTAGAGCTGATAATCCCGGTGAAAATAAGAATGGTTCAGCGCTATATTTATCAGTATTAATAAAACAAAATAAAATAAAATACAAAAATATTTTTTTTTTTATAATATATAACACAAAAACTTTACTCACTTATTTAAATAACTATTATTACTAAAATCAGCATTTAAATCAAAGTCAATGTCATCTGTCCAACTTCCTCTGCCTGCAATAAATTTAAAAATAATACTTTTTCATATATTTGTAATAAAAATAATAATTATTTAAAATGTATATCACTTTTTTGTAATGTGCAAATTTTAATTATAGCCAATTTAGCTGGATATAGTTGGTTATTTAATTTTGATTTTAATAAACTATTAATAATAATCTAAAATAATTATAGCCAAGTATATATTTATGTTTTTATATAAAATTATTGCAGGGAAATATGGGACAAGTATAGATATAGAACAAGGGTTCTCGAAAATTTGGTTCATCTTGAAAAATTCATCAAATCCGTTTATTAGAGCATTAGTGAACTAAATTTAGTATATATATCACGTTTAATATGTTATTTTAATAATGAAAATGTTTAAGGAAATATTTTTAATATCTATTTTTCATTTTATATAAGTATGTCAGTAACGAAATCTCAATTATCAATTTATAGATGTATAAATGTAGCTTAATTGAAGAAAACTGTATTAATTTCTAAGCTACAAATTCAAAATACCAATATAACAAAATTTTGATTCACAACAAGATACTGAAGTAGATACCTATTTTGGGAGTCATTTAATACAATTAGTATATTCTGTAGGTACATGTTTCTATCAATGTTTCCATCAAAAGAAAAAATAGTTTTTTTGTAAACAAATTGGATTTATCCATTCATTGAAAAATTTCTAGAACCTATACAAACAAGTTAGAGATTTTTATTAATTACAAAAAATAAGTATATAAAGGGTATTCACGATTAAGTGTAGAAGTGTAGTAGGTGTAGATCTACAATAATTTGTACAACGATTTCGTGAACGCACTCTTGTATTTATTGTGTTAGTCTTGTACTCGTTGTAGAATTGTGACAGCGTTTTGTTTACATTTTTTTTTTATAAACAGCCGCGCGCTAGGATAGGACCTTTGATACTTACGTACCGCTTGGCTGGGATAGAGAAGGAAGAGGAAGAAGGAAAGTGTGGTACAAATTAACAGGTAGTGTGAGCAAAAACTGGTTAATGTTTGACTTGAACCTCTGGGGATTATAACAAGTTGTTCTGTTATTATTTGATTGTGGAAACACGTCGGGAGGAATGTGATTCCACATTCGCGACGCTCGGACTATAAATGAATTTCCATAACCATTTTTTTGCCATCTTGGGATTTCCACTGTGTAGGGGTGAGCATTTGCCGCTCCTCTTGTTGCGCGTTGGAACTGTTTTAGAGGAGGAAGTAGTGATTTGAATTTAATTTATAATTATGAGAACAAGTGAGAAACAACTTTCTTTTTTTCACTTGTAACTATGTACATTAATAAAATAATTCAATTTAAATTTTTTATTTAACAAATTATCTCTGTCTTTACCTCAGCACTTTTTAAAAGTCAAATTTAAAAAGTACAATGACAACTAAAGTAAAATATTGAAAGTACAATAGGCTTGAGTCTTGTAGAATATTTTTTAATATAATAATTTTAAAATGGCAATACACTTCTATACCTAGTACAAGATTACCCTTTCAATCTACACACCTATAGTCGTGAATACTCTTATAGCTTTCATCATTCGATTTAAGTACATAAATATAGTGTAAGTTATAATACTGTAAAACAAATATTATAAATATATTATAATAATATTCTTATTGGTATTTTATAAAAATTGAAAAATTAACTAAAAACTAAAACTAATTTATTATTTTCAAAATTGAATTAGAATTCGAAAATTAAATTCCATTTTGAATTAAAGTATTATTTATTTAAATTGTTTTATTCCTTAAATTTTTACTTTTCAACTGAAATAATATAAAACATAAGTGTACTAAGTAGGTACATATTATATTTAAAATCTTACCAGAGTTACTATTGTTATTATTATTTGGTGTTGTTTGATTCTGAAATCGACATCCATTTCGATTTCGATTGTTTTCATTTTGATTAAAAAAATTTTGCATTTCTATTCTTTTATTTTTTGCCTTTGTTTTTTTTTTTAGAATGTTGTTTTTATAATATGCTTTTTTTATTTTCTATTATTTTATAACAACAAATAACATTTACTAATAATTATGTATATTTGTTTCATATACTTATGTAGGTATTTTATTTCAAAATATAGGTAATAATAATTAATATCTAATAAAAGAATAATATTTCTTTAGAATATTGAAAATAATTAAATAATTTTCAAAGAACCGCACTACTACTAAATAACATAATGTATTTTGATAAGCGATCAAATAAATACATACAAAAAAATTATTTAGGTCTACATAAATCCAAAAATTTTATTATTATCACCATTTGAAAGTTGATAAAATTGAAAAATATTTTGATAAAAATTTATATATAATATAACATAAGTTATTACAATATGTACCCATACATAAATAATAAATATCTATATAAAATTATTACATGGAAAATGTTGTATTATCTAGAGAAAATTTGCAAATGTGTAAAAAATTATTTGAATATGATACCTATGTATATATATATAAGTATAAGATCATTAACATGAACAACACCTGTTTCACCTGTACTAATAACAAATTTGATCTTTGTGTATTGTTATTTTTTTTTATTTTGTTTTTATGGTTTTTCAAAAAAAAAAAAAATTCAATAAGGAAAAATTTATAGTATTTTTAAGTTTAAAATTGTTTTAAAAAATTATTTCTAAAAACTCTTTTTTTTTTAATTTTATATTTGTTCATATACCTATAATTGTATTACAATTTATTATACTCGTATTAACCTTTAAATTTATTTAATAATACAGGTATTAACTTAGATTTTGATATGTGATAATTGATGCACAATGCACTTGATATTTGAATGCTTGCAAAATGTGTCTCATGTAATGATAAACAAGAGTGTATAGTATTGATAGAATTAGGATTACAGTTGGAATGAATAAATTTTGAGTTTTTCAAGCAAACTAAAATTAATTGATTTAATACGTTTCTATAATGAAAGTTTGTTTTTCAGATTCATTTTTAATACAAAAATATAGCTATAATTTAAATTAGTTTGGATGCGAGTGTATATGAAAAAAAAATAGAGAGACAAAGGGTTATCAGTTAGGATTATGTAAACGTAGAAATAACGTTCATTTTTTTTAGTTCCAAAACTTGATTATGCAAAAATTGGGTAGACACAATAACACAAAATAGTTTTTGAATTTTTGATATCTCAACTAATTTAAATGTGGAAACATCTATTGTAGAGTAAATTTGCCTTTATAATATCATGCAATTCCATTTTATTTTAAGTAAACTATACATATTAACTCGTACAAAATAAAATGTAAATGTACAGCATTACGGTATTTTAACAACGTTTTTGTTTTTATAAATTCCTCCCCACACACTAAAAATTAAATTCTTAACATTTTTGGCATGAAAATTTACATTATTGCATACTTTTCGGTGCATATTAGCTGAAATATGTTACCGTTATTTGTTTGTAGAATGTTTATCCGTTATGTTGTTTGTAATTATAAGCTATACTAATACAAATGGCGCATAGTTCGACTTCCGCTTTTCTTTTGTGTTTTTTAATTATTCCTTGAAACTAGTTTAGGATGTATTTTGGTGATCGATTTACTTTCATTTAATTTAACTTAACCATTATTACCACATTATACTTTCAACAATTTTTTATAAAATAGCTTTGTTTTAGGAATAATGAAAGAAAGAAAAAAAAATGAATTAAAAATTTTATTTGCTACTTAAATAAGAGTGCTAACTTGTAGGGCTATCGGCCTGGAATTATTAAAAATCCAAAATATTCTAATGTGAAACTGTTAAATTGAAAATTTTGAACATTTTAAATATTATAATCAGCAATAAATTTTTTCAATCACAGTTAAGCAACATTTTAATTCACGATTCAAAATTTTGCATTGCATTTTGGCAAACTTAATTTTCATATTGACCGTTATATTTACCGTTTTAAATCAGTATTAATTAATGACGTATGTATTATCATCATTTGAATTTGTATATAAAAACTGCTTTTAAAAAAAATTTATAAGTATACCGTTATTTTTTTTTTTACGTTGACGTAATCCAATTATTTTTTATACTATTATTAATACATTTTCAAATTTTATTTGTTATATTTGAAATTTTGTCTATAATTTTTTGATATTGTCAAAATTTGAATATTGTATATATTAATTTTTCAGAAATTTCCAAAAATTACGTTCATATACCATATCCATGGACATAAATATGTATAAACAAAATAATAAACAAAAATAAAAACAAGAGTATGTATATTAATATGTAATTAAGTTTGTATGTATAATATGCATCATTGACAATATATAATTTTGTCTAGACATTATCTATTATCAATGGTTATCTATTATCAGTGAAAATTGATTATTATACATTATATACATTTGTATAGATTTGAATTATATGTGTGCGTGCTTCATTAAAAATTTAAGTAACCATGATCTTTTTGTTATTATTTTTATTATAACTTTTATTATTATTATTATTATTCATATTGTTATTATCACTATTATTACTGCATATGTATGTATTACTATGAATAAAACAGCTGACGATATTCATTAATAAATCAGTAAATAAGAACTCATTAATATTATTTTATATTAATTAATAATAATGTGATTTAATTGTGAATCTATATATGTATGTAATATTATTTGAATTTCTATAGAATTTTATTAAAAATTTGCATATATATGTACGTATGATAAGAGATTGTTTAAATATTGATATATTAATATTTAGTTATCATTTTTTTTTTTTATATGTAAATATTATATAAATAATATTGAAATAAAATAATTTAAAAAATTGTATTTATTTCTGTATTATAATTATTTAAATATACGAATATCTTTTAAATTTAAAATATAGCTATTAAATAAACTAAATATATATATGAAATTATTTGATTCAAATAATATAATAAATTATTTATACTAATTACAAATTATTATTAAATTGCCAATTAAAATAAATTAAATTAAAATAATCAAATATAAAAATGAATTGTTGTCAAGGAATCATTTTTTTTTTTTTATTTATTATTATTATATTGTTTTTCTTTTTTTATTTTAATTTAATTTAAAGCAAAAAAAAAAAAAATGAACACAACAAATAAACACCGAAATTTAAAACAATAATAAAAGAAAAACAAAAATAAAAAATATATAAAACTTGTTAACTTGAGAAAGTAAAAATTTCGACTAGTAATACAATGAATCTGAAAGTATATAAGAAGATTATCCCTCTCCTATAACCATTATGATTTTCTTTTTTATTATAATTTTATATAAAATAAAAAAATAAATAACAAAATTCACATATTTCGCCTAAAAACAGAGTGATAATTAAATCGTAAAGAACTTAATTTTTTTTTTTTTTTTTTTTTTTCTTTTTTTTTAAATACATAATAGTATATGATAACAACAGAAAAAAAATTCCGGGTCTACTGTATTATGTACATAAGTATGAAATGTTTGTATGAAGAAAAATATTTTCCATATGATAATAAGAATATACATATATATGTGTATATATATATTATAATATATATAATCTGCAATATGTATATATATATATAATATATAACATGTTAAGATTAAAAATCAATGTACGAATAGTCCAGTCACAATTAAATGGTAGTTGTATTTTATTGTAAATATTTTTTATATTAATGTTAGTTGTATATACAGTAGTGTATAAAATAGTAATAACAAGGTTTGTTTTTTTAAATAATTTTCCCGAAAATACATTTTTTTTGTATTTCAACAATTAACTTGTATCATACCCAAATAGAATATACTAAACTAAACTTACTTCATAATTTCAGCTTTAAATTAACTTATTGAATGAAAAAAAAACAATAGCTAAGAGACCTAAACTGATTAGGATCCTTATTTACTTATATGTGCTTTATAGTTTTAATCCTTTAGTCCTTGCTGCAAGCATAACTAATTAACTAATTAAGTAATGTTAACAACAAAAGTGATTTTGACAATTCATCAATTAATCACAATCATTAATATTATTATTATTAATAATAATAATACTCATAATATTATTAATTAATATATTGTAATTAATCAAGGTCAAAATGAAATAATGAAATATTCGCACTTATTATAGAATTAACTAAATTATAGGAACGAATCTTCTCTTTTCCGGTATAACCAACATTAAACTTATTTCAATTCATATATAGATAGCATTGAACTTTAATTAGATCGAATAGCAACACATATAAATATGGACTTGAAAATAAAATACATTATAAAAAAAACTAATAATAACATTTAAAATAAATTAATTAAGAAAAGATATTTATTTTATATTTAAAGATTTTTTTTAAAAATTAGGTTAAACAATAACGAATTGAATATCGTTAAAAAATTATATCGATTAATCAGTCATATTGTTTTTTTAGTACCTAATATATTTAATGGTGTTAAATAAGTAAAAGAAAGCTAGTTTAGTCACAAAATCGACATGCCGAACATTTTCATTTTCTCATACTCGCATACTAGCATTTATTGTAATTTTTTTTAAATCAAAATGGATGGAAATGCGTTTGGGGCAATTTTTATTACTATTTCAGCAAAAAGTAAACGAAAACAAAAATGAAACTGTATAATAAAATTTATTTAATAAATGGAAATAAAATACAGAACCAAATTTGAAATATTTGCTGAATATTCATCACAAGTGCATTAACATATTTTTGCGTACGCAAATGTTTGCAAAAACAATGCTTTATGGGTTTTTCCTGGTCTAATACACTTTGTTATAGGCATAAAATAAATGATTAAAAAATAGTTGAGAATTTGGTTATTACTAAAAATAAAATTGAACTATGGTATTATTAAAGTAAAGTTACTCTACAATGGATATAGTTTTCCACATTTAAATTAGTCTATATCATAAAAATTCAATAAGAAAAAACTACTTGTATGTCAAATCTCGGTGTAAAAGCAGTTTTCATCCCATAGACAAAAGTATATAACAAAAAAAAAATTAAGTCCTAGATCAAGGTCAATTGTGAATTATAATAATAAAAAATAAATCAAATATACAACATTACAACAACAACAAAAATAATAATACTACTCTATTGCAAAAAAGTTGGCCCACCTTTAAATTTATCACCACAATAAAAAAAGGTTGTGTAGGTCTAATTACTATTTATACTATACTCATCTACTAAGATTTTATGTGAAAAATGAGAAAAAAAATTACAAATCATTATGCCAGTACTGAGACAGATTTAAAATATAAGCAAAGTATATGGATCAACTTTTTTCCGCAATGAGTAGTAATATTAGAAAATAAAGTTCAATTAACAACTCCTAATGGAATTTTCAAGTTCATTGCAACCCATTAGAACAATTTAAAAACAAAAATATACATAATTTTATTACATATACATATTTAGATTATATTGTTATTATTTTGGATCCCACTGTATTTAATAAAATATATTTTATTAACATACATATCTGCAAGTACTTAAATAGTGTATGCTTGTATATAAGAAAAGCAACACTGATAAGATTATATATTATTATTATTGTTATTGTTTTGTTGAGCTTCTATTAAACTGTCAGATAATGAAGTGATCATTATAAAAATTAATTTATATAAAATTAAATATGAATATAAAGCCCCAACAAATTTAAATAATGATTTTGTTATATTTGGTCAAATAATAATATCATATAATACAAAAACAAAAAAAATAACATAAAAAAAACTAAGAATAACAAAATTTTAATTTCTCTATTTATTTAATTTTAATTTAACTAACCAATAAATTTCTTTTAAATATTAACTAAACTAAGGTGTTGTTGAATTATACAAATAAACAATAACAAATTTGTTCTAATATTTGAAAGAAAAAGTTTTTTTTGTTATTTTCGAATTCAAAAATTAAAGATGATACCTATTGTATTAACAAGTCATTATTAAAAAGGATTAGTTAATAAGTAAAAAAATAAATAAATTATATAATCAAATGTGTGTATGTAATGTTTGTGTGTCTCTATAACGAATTACATATAATAAAATAAATGAAAGTTTTATTTTTTGTCTAATAATTAATTTAAGAGCAATTAGTTTTATAAGACTTACACAATTTTTTAATATCTATACTTGAAATATGATGTAATTTAAGTTTAAAAATCAAAAAAATAATTCGATTGACTTTTGTTTTCTGAATTTTTTAAATATAAATTTAAAATATTAAATAACATATTTAATGTTTTGATATAATAGATTTTTTGAAATATTTGTAAAAATAAAAAACATCGAATCTTTATTAACTGACAATGAACAATTATTGATAATTTAAAATTAACAACGAAAAAATTTGTTATTGTTATAATCGCAGAACACTGTTTTGTTTTTGTATTTTATACTTGGTTTTGATTCACAATTACGGGCTGTGACGACATCCGATATAACTTAATAACACTGTTTCAATTGTCTCAATGAAAAGCTGTGTCGCATGTCAATCTATTTACATATATTCCAAATCATATGATAACTGTAGAAGAGATAGAAAATTAATTTTCAAAAGCAAAACTTAAATTTCAAATGGGCTTATGTACCTGTCTCCCACAGATATAGTAAGTACCATCAGATGAAAATTACAAAGAGAATACATTTCTTACGATTGTAATTTATTTAGTATACAAAATATTGTAGACGATATTAAATTTCAATCAAATCAATTAAATTTTGTATATTAATAATATAATTTACGAGTATACGTATGTATGTAATATACATTAAATGATGTGTGTATGAAAATTTGAATAAATTTTGAAAAAAAAAACAAAAAAAAAAGTAATTTTCTATTTTTTAAATTTATTCAGATGCTTTTTAAACAACAACATACAAATAAAAACATCAAATTTATATATCAGAATCATTTGTTATCAATTTAAGACTAATTATTATATTTTTGAAAAGAAAAAAAAAAATAAACGATAATAACAAAAAATAAATACTTATGTACCCACTCTGTCTGTGACCCTATTTTAATTTGTTTTTTTTTTTTTAATAATGACCTATTTTTATGTATTTGAAATATTTTTTGTTTAGAAAGTCTAGAAAAATTTGTTCCATTTATTCCAAGTATTATGGTTTTATAGGTATAACATAAATATTTATACATTTAGGAATACATAGTAACAAAATGAAATAAATGTATATTTAATAATGTCTAAAAGTAACTGTACTAACTATATAATAAAGTATATATAATGTCTGATAATATTTTAAATATTTAATCATACCTTAATATTTTCAGTTCAATAACACTATAAACAAAAAAATAATGAATCCTTTGCTACAACTCTTCTAATTAATAATTATTATATTTTATATTACTTTATATACAAATATCTTCAGGATAATTTTATATAATAATTATTTTTTTTATTTAAATCAGGGCTACAATTAGAAAAAATTCCATTTAATATGAAAATTTATATTTATATAGTAAGACTACCAGATCCTTGATAGGAAAAAAGAGGGTATTCATAAAAAATAGGTTTAACAATTATAATATAAAAATGTACTTAAATAAGAAAGAATTTGACGAATTAATCCACAAAAACACATCAACACAGCTATTTAATAGTTTAATTTGAATTTTAAAGTCATAAATGTTTTTAAAAACCAAAAATATCGATAGTTAAATTAATTGAAATAATTGCGATAAATAAATTAATTAAATCAAAATACCGACAGTAAAATGAATCCGATTGATATCAAGTATTTCATAAATTGTAAAGTAGTAGTACTAGTAATAGTAAATCAATCAATAAAAATAATAAGGATATCAAATATAATGTGGGAACTATTCTATATGACAATATAGGACAAATTTTTGAAAAAGAGGGCATAAATATTATAATAAATTTACTTAAATCCACTTCCTGTACATGAAGACATCACTGTTCTACGTGTAATACGGACATTTTTATCAACTGGATGCAGCAAAGCGCACCGGGTCTGCTAGTATTATAATAAATTAAAAGACGACAGAAATAAAGGATAAAAGAGGACATCTGGTAAGTTTAAAATAATAATATCTAAATTTTATAACAATAAAAAAAATTATTATAAAGCAACAAAACAATTTTAATTATAAAAAAAAAACTATTTATAAACTTTTTAGAATATAATTTTTTTTTTTAATTTTAATATTTATTTATCTTAAGTTTAAGATTTATACGCATCAATTTAATGATAAGATTGATTTGATTTAAGTGTTTTATAAATAGCTATAAGTAAACTTAACTGACATAATAAGCCAGTTATCGATAAAGTTCATAGAATAAAATATTAGATTGTGTATATAAATAACAATTCAATTATGGTTGAATAGTAATTGTAAAACTTAATCAAAGCTCTTAAGTTTATAATATGTATACAAATATTTAAATTAGTCGGAAAAATTTCTTTGATTATTTTTAACTTTATCGTGTATACAGGTATACAAAACATGATTAATCAATATTATTGATTAATCAATAATATGCTCAAAATCTAATCTATACGTAACCAGAATTTCTTCGTATACATAATCAAAAAAATTCAAAATACAAGATATACTGTCACAAAATACATTTTCCATAATGGATATGATTTACCTAAGTGACATTATTTTGTAAATTTAATTTTAAATTTAATTTTAATATAGAAAAAAAGAAAAAATATCGAGTCAAAGTGCATTTTGATCTCTTTTTTTCACAGTTGAGGTTATTTTAATTATTATTTATTGAACTAAGTAAATATATTATGTGCAACTATAACTATATGGGTACTATATATATTATGGTCTTTCGTTCTTTTAATTTAAGTTTATTTTTAAAGAATAAATAAATTGCTTATTCTTCATCTTCTTTGGATGGTTATGGTTATCCATGACTGGACGAACACATTGCAAATTTTAATTTTCTATTGATATTAATTCAATAAGATCACCTCAGGTCGATGATACTGTATCAAACAATGTATATAGAATATATTTACAATAAAACTTCGATTTATATTTAATTTAATTGTGTACTACAAGTACATTCAAAATGCTATTAACACATTATATCACATACAATAAACAAAATTAATTGATAAAAAAATTAAGTATATAACAATAAAAACTATTTTAGATAAGAAATCTTATTAGTTTGTATACACCAACTGTAAATTTGTCTCAAAATTATAGATAATTTGTATAGATAGTTTGTTTTTGTAATTGATTGAAGTATTTAGTGGAATAATTTAAAATAATAGAACAATTTTTCATATACAATCAAATTTAATTTTCATTTGTTATTTGGATTTGTCTGGTTTTTTTTTTTTATTATTTCTATTTGTTTTTAAAGTTTAGCCTTAATGCAAGATAAATTTTTCACAGCCATATTAAGTTTATCTTCAAGTTAATTAAATGTAAGTAATCTACAAGACAAATTGTACAAAAACTCATATCGTGTATTTATATATAAATACAATTTGTGGGTCTGTAGAAATACTATAATGTTTGCAGTAATCTGTAAAGCTGAATTAAAAATCAAAATACCAACAGTAAAATGAATACGATTGATATCAAAAACTTCCTAAATTGTACTAGAAAAATAACAAGCGATCGAATATAAAAACTGATATCGTATAAATACAATTTGGGTGGGTGGGTATGTAGAAATACTATAATGTGTGCAGTAATCTGTAAAGTTAAGTCCATACTTATATTTATAATAATAATTCAACTGAAATACATTTACATACAGTTTTACAAACATTATATTTAGAGTTTAAATTTTAAATCAATAGAAACAGGTAAATACCAATTGAAATATGTACAATAAACTTTACAACCGTTTTCATAAATAGTTAAACAATTTATAAAAGTAATATTAGATTTAATTTTGTATTTTGTGAAATAAAATGAAAAAATGAAATATGTGAGTTGTTTCTTTCAATCAATAGTATCTTTAAAAAAATTTAAAAAAATTGAAGCGATTTTTAAAAGTTAAATAAATAATTTTTGTTCTTTGGTTTTCTATTTGCTGTTTTTTTGTTTTTTTTTTCATGTTTTAATATTTAATTAAAATATTTGGTAGATTTTTAATTTGAAATAAATTTAGTGTTTTTTTTCTATCATTATTTATTCTACGTATCTAGATAAAAAAAAAAAAAACGATTCCAGTTTATAAACAGTTTTTTTTCCGAATTTATATTAATTAATTTGTTTGATTTTTAAAATATGCAGCTGTTTAAACTAATTTTAAATTAAGAAATAATATTGAAATTTAATTTTAAATAACAAATGTATTTTTTGAAATTTACTTTGTTTTGTTAATCTAGTTCTAAAATATTTTTTAACATTTTATAATATTTAAAAATTAAAATTTTATAATTTATTTTTCAAAAATTTATTTTAATTTTTATAATACAATAGATACCCAAATATATTTTAGAATTATAAAGTATTAAAATTATAGTACTCTTTGTCCTAAATTTTTATATATGGAGTTAAACAAGAAAAAATCTTTGTAAATAGCATTTAATTGTTTATTACTACCTTGAGAAAATTTCTACTATATTTTATCTACTACTCTATTGCAAAAAAAGTTGGCCCACCTTTAAACTTATCATCATAATAAAAAATGTTGTGAAGGCAAATTACTATGTACTAAAGATTTAATTTTATAACGAATCTACTGAGATTTTAATGAAAAAATGATAAATCATGATGCAAGCACTGAAACGGATTTAAAATACAAACAAAGTATGGGTTTGTGCAATAGGATAGTAACTATATAAAATTTCAAAATTCTTAGAGCAAATTCGTTATAGGTAATAAAGGCCAATTCATTCGCTATATTTAACAAAAATTATATTAACTTTTCAATCGCTATGATTCCGTTATAAAGAATTAACCTGAAAACAAATGTATACAAAATGAAGATAAGCTACCAATCCTGTAGAATATTTTTAAGAGGGCTGGCTACAAATAAAAATAAATTACCCATCGACAACCCTGTAATCACATAACTTAAGGCTCAAAAAAATTATGTTTAGCAAAAACTTACGAGTATACGCTAAGGAACGAGCAGTAAAGGGGTACGTCATCTCAAGTTCGAACAAATTTTTAATGTACGAAGAACTGCAACATCAGTTGATTTTAGTATTCTTAACAGTTTTATCAAATAATAATTTTTGCTTAATTAATGAATATGAATATATATTGAACACATACAACACTTGGTTTTTTTTTTACTAAATCAATATACAAATTTAGATTTTATATTGTGATTAATAATTATTATATTAAATTGTAATTTTTATAATACAATAAAAATCAAAAATTTAAACTATACATTTTTGTTTATACGTATATTCTTAAACGTTAAATTTTATTGACATCTGACATTGATAATTTTCATAAAAAGATGTATAAATTAGATTGTATAGATGTATATATGTTGATGTCAAGATGTATAGATTAGATACAAATTTATATATTTTTTTATTATTTTTTTCTTTTTTTTTTTGGTTTGAACTTAGCACAAAAATTAAAACAATATTATAATCTAGATGAAATTTATTCCAACATTTTAATATTGTTTATGTTTTGGTTAAATAAAAATTGTCCAAACATGAAATTTTAAATGATGAGATTTGTTCGCTAGACCTTTTCAGGTATTATAAACATAAGTCATTTTATTTTTAATTATTTTAATTATTGTTATTATTTTATTATTGTATTTGCCTTAATATATTTGTATAATTGTATTTGCCTATTTGTATTTGTATTTTTAATTAGTTTTTCAAAAAATCGTAGTAAAAAAATAGTAATAAGAATTAAAATAAAATAAAATCAAGCTTATAGATAATTCCATTAAACCTAATTAATCATTACAGCATATGTAATAGCTCACATGCCAATGACACTGCACATTTAGAAATAATATATGTATTTACATTATATGCAACAGATTAACGATAAATTAATAAATCTAAATCTAAATAAATTATTGTGTATAAAAATGATTAGAAATTCATTATTGGGGGTGCACAAATCACTGTTAAAAAATTATAATATTAATTAAATATTAGGCAAGACTAATATTCTCTAAGATTATATTATCTAGATTTTTTTAGGTATAGTTTTGTTACAAACTCAATGAGTACAAAATACTGAAGATGAATACAAATAGAAAACGAAATACACTTATGATAAGCATTTTTAGTATAAAATATTCGACTATTTTGAACAATAATTATTATACAAATTTTACTATAACGCTATACTTAATAAGTTTTTCTAAAAAGTCCAATGAGTTTTTACAAAATAGTAAAAAAAAATGAGATCTACTAGTATCAAAATATATACGTATCATATTTAATAAATTTTTGAATTTTATTTTTTTTGTAAGCTTAGTGGCAGTTAAGAAATGTATTTTTAATTTTCAATCATATTTTGAAGATCATACCAGCTTAGGCTAAGATCAAAATAATTTTTTTTGTTCAATTATTTGTAACATTTTTCAACTGTACAATATTGTTCGTTTTTTGTTTAAATTAATAAAGAAAAAAAAAACATACAAACAAAAATATTTTTTTTATAGATCCTTAACCCTATCTATATGTTGAATTGAAGGTGAATTTTCATCCTATTACCACCCACCTTTCAAACAAAATATTTTTTCTATAATATTAATAAAAAACATTTAACTTAATTTTGTTTTCAAAACCATTTATTTAAGAATTGAATTAATTTAATATTTTTTATTTTAAGTTTTAATAAAATATTAATTTAAATTGGGTAAAAGTACGTCAATAGCATATTTTTTTTTCTCTTATTTATTTTGAAAGTGGGAAAATCCAAAATCATCATTGATGTGTGTATCGTATATAAATATTATGATATATGTACATATATACATATTTATTTATTGCATCAATAATAAAAAAAATATTATTTAGCAAACACCCTGTATTTTTATAGCTTTGTTTATTTTATTTTAAAGTTTTTTTTTCTGTAAAACATAGTATGTCTTATAAACACGTGAGTTTAATATGATGTGTGCTAATTAATATGCAAATTAACTAAGAAAAAAAAACAAGAAAAACAAAATATCAAATAGTAGTTTTTGAGATTCAAAAATGATAAAAAAATTTTGTCTAAGATAAATTTTGAATTTTTTTTTTTTTATATTACCAATACATACATTTATGCATCTTTAGATATACATTTATACATGAATAGCTACAGATTATGTAAATTTTTATACAAGTATTTTATTATAATAGTAGCTGATTTATTATATCAATTGAGGAGTAAATACTAAATAGTTACAAGTAGTATTAATTAAACTTAATAAAATACACATACCTAATATTCTTTATTTGCTTTGACGTCAAACTATATGATCATGTAATATCAATAAATAAATATTTGAAAGATTAAAATATAAAAAGTTAAGTGAATCATCGTATATATAGTATGTATATTATTTTTGAATGATAATAAATATAATAATACGTATGTATATGTATATATATTTATTTAATTTATATAATTTAAATAATTGCATTCCTAGCTCTGCACATAATTATAATATCATCGATCAACAATAAATTATTAGTAAATTAAGATATACGATCAATTGTAGATTAAGTTAAAATAAATACACCGATGCTGGCAAGTTAATATACAAAAGTATGTAATTAATATCGATTAGTATCTTTTTAAATTTTTAAATTAAAACCTTTAGAAGTAAATCGACAATTTATGAACAGTACTTACAATTAAATAATTTAATTGTTGTCCGGTTTCCGTTCACTAATAATTACTTTAATCTTCGATTACAAATATCGATATTTGAGAACGGAAGCAACATACATACTTCCTCCATCAATCCTTGTGACTAATCCTTTATTTTATAAGACTTTATGTCCGCCCTATGTCCCACTTATGGAGTTACAGGAGAGTTGATGATGATATGTATATAATATTAAATAAAATTAAGTCAAAAATAATTAAAAATTATTTAAATAACTGTGAGTTGTCAATAGAAAAGTTCAAAATCAAATGATATAGTTTGAAAACAAAAGCGACGTTTATGTTTGAAATTAAAATTTGTCTTGTAATATCAAATGATTTTCACTGTGCCTGGATGGATGAATTTCACGCAACCTTTTCGTAAAAAACAAAAAAAAAAATCTATTGCGTAATTATTTAGCAATAAAAATTTTGATTTTCAATTTTAGAACTCAAGAAAAGCAATTTCAAAGATCTTTTTTCAATGTACATAAATCCTTGTGTAAAGCGATACAATATGTATTTTTGTGTAAAAAAGGACTAAATTAAAAATATTAATTAGCATAGCACATTATACTGAATCAGATAATTATAATTATATATACATATTATATATACAGTCTTATATATAGTAAATATTTTTGATTAGTTGATTATTGATTGAATTCATCAAACCAAAAATTAATAACATTTTATTTTTTTTTTATATTATAATAAAATTTTTAGAAATTCAAGTAACAAATTTTTAAAAATAACAAATTTAGAAAAATATCAAATATAAAAAAAAAAAATTAAAGATAGACGTTAACAACTAATCCCGTCACGTGAATCACTAAATAAGACAATTAATATACAAAACACCGGTTCTTCAATGGCAGATTTTTTTTTTTTTTATTATAATTTTAATTTAAATGATTTTGTCATCATAAACTTGATTATAAGTAGTAAATACTATTTTTGAGTTTCAATTGACGTAAATTTCGTTTGTTGACCTGCTATGATGGTAGTAACAAGAAATGACTGTTTTTAACTTTTTTTTTTATTATTTTTACTTTTTTTGTTGACTTCTTTGAAAGTATTTGTAAATTAAAAAATGAGGTACAGTTTGGTACCATATAGGTTCCATAACCAATATCATACATAATAATATTGAAAACAACTAATTAGGACAAGTGAGTGAAGAGAAGTAATAAAAAATATAAACATAAATTTTGATTATTTGTAATCCGTATAATTTTAATATTGGTACATAGTATCTTAGGATTGTTCAAAATATTACAAATACCATTTTGATCGTTATTAATTTCATTTAATCCTTAAAAAAAAAAATTAATAATAATTTGAAAATAGCCTTTATTTATGAATATGAAGAAATTTTAAAATTTGATTTTGAGCTTCGAGTTTTAATCTTTCCTCTTACGTTCGAGCCTTCGGAAGAACTTATTTGTATACACTATAAAAAATGTATTTAAATAAATATAAAATAAATATCATATTTTCCTCTTAAGTACCGAACGTTTATAACATGAGTTGTAATTTAAAAATTTACATAGTATAAAAGCGAGTTAATTTATATATTTCTTAATAAATTGTATATCATGTTCTATTCTTTTACTTCGGACTTTAGACAAAAGTTAGAAATTATTTAACACAAAAATTACGATGAACCAAAAAATTATAAATAAAACATTCGAATAAATTTTTTTGAGTTAGTACTGGGTGTGTTCCGAACATTCGAAAGTATGAGCTTTTCAAATAATTCCCTGCAGAGAAATCTAGGGCATTATTAGAGGATGTCAGCAGTCATTATCAACACAGGTAAATACTCCATCACCTTGCTATTACACCGTTGGATGTCAACAGTTTCAGATGTCGATTCAATCATATCGTGCTTAGCTAATTATGATTGCTAATCTATTATATGTATTTAGAATTAGAAGTTTTAATATCTTAACTATTGAAATTACATGTTTTAGGTTATTTGACATGAATTTTGTCATTGATCATTAGATTTGGGAGGGGTCTTTTTGTTTTTAATGTTATTTTAAGTAAATAAAAATATTCAATATTCACAAATTCATAAAATTTATATATATATATATATATATAATTTATATATAGATAATCGGTTTAAAATTAATTTTAAATATATTGACTGAGAGAGAAATATTTTTTATTACAAACTTTCCAAAAATATAAATTTAAAAAAAAAACAATAGAAAATTATTGCTAAACAATTATTAATCAAGTTATTTAGGTTTAGTTTAATTAGTTTTTAGTAAAAATATTCTTGACCATCGAAATTCAAATCGAATTAAAATCTACCATGGCTTAATTCAATATACAACAAAAAAACTTGTATTTCGAAGAAATTTAATAAATTTTGGGGAATTTCTATACTTTATGACAAAATAAAAACCCCAAGAATTAGAATTTCGAAATAGAATACTGAAATATTAAAAAATTAGTTTTGTTGAATTTTAAGTATGATCAAATCAAATAGCACAAAATTTCTTGTTTCATATACTCTCAAATATTCGATCTTAAAAAAAGTTGTATTATACATATAACAGAAAATTGATTGATTCTGTTTAAACATTAGAAAATGAATTAACTTGCATAATTTGTATTATTACATACTACACAATAATTGAATTAACCTGAATTTTTATTATAAATTATTTTATAAAAATTTATGCTCATTATTTCGTGCGTATTCAAACTTATTTCAATAATTTCTAATAGTAACTATAATACTTAGTGTTAAAAGCAATCAGGTATTTGATGAACTTTCACTTAAATATCGACTTATGGACCTCAACTATATACAATTCCGTAGATACTAATATAATGCCATTGCTAACCTAGTAAAGTTTGGGTGCAGTTTAAAAAGTATGCACATTACAACCCACCACCAACAATATAAAGTAAATATGTATCATCAAATTGTATTAATATTATCTTCTCACTACATTTTACTTCTTTTACTTCCATAATACATTAAAAAAAATTCTTTCAATTCTCATTATAATTGTTGTTGTTATAAAAGGCTTCAGACAAAAACAAAATTTATTATGTATAAGATACATAAAGGGTGTTTCATTATCAATGGTAAATCAAAAACCGAATGACAGGATAAAACTAAACAAAAAATCGTACGATCGGCAATTATGAGTAATTCAGTCAGAACTCTAGAAGCTTAAAGATTTTTAAATTTTGAAATGACTTTATTTATTTTTATGCTTAAAAATATGCATGTATATATATATATTTATTTTTAATTCAAATTACCTGCAGATTTCTTTTTTTCATGATTTTTATTCTCAATAATTGGTACTTTTGATGAACTTATAACTGACGTTGGTGATTTACTACCAGAAGATTCTGGATTTATTTCAATTGTATCCCACTCCATTCGTCTTTTACGATTTATATTATTTGAATATATTGTATGAACGTCTAATATTGTTGGACGTTGTGGTTCTAAGTATTAAAATAAAAAAATATGAATTATAAATAATAATATATATTTTATAATTGTTTATTTTATATGTATTTATTTACCTTTATTGTATTCACCTGGCCAAGATTCTTTTGAATTTGGTGGTGAATCAACAAAATGTATTATTTGCTCATAATCATTAAAATTATTTGTATTTGAATTATTATTATTATTTGTATTGTTAGTATTTCGATTTTGACATAATTCATTTTCAAAGTTTCTAATAACCGATGAATTCTGTAATGAAATATTTATATTTAAATTTAGAATTTTTTCACAATTTAATTATTTTATAAATAAATATTTTTAATTATATTATATTATATAAAAATAAACTTTATTAGTAAATAGTTTTATACTATTATATTATACTTTTACTTTACCTTATGACCCATATTTATACCTTTATATATTTTTTTATTTATTATTATATTAATTTTTTGATTTTAGAATATTTATAATTATAAATATAATATATTTTTATTATTGTTTTATAATCAATTAATAATTAAAAATTAAATATATGTGTACATATGTAATCATAAATTAAAATTTTGAAATAATTTAATTAATTATCCAATCTTTTTCAAATATAATAAAATTTTGTATAAAAAAATCAATTAACTCCTTATTTTTTCTTATATATTTTTTGGTTTATTTAAATTTTTTTTCATTTCATGAGTCTAGTTTTTTTTTATGAAACGATTGTCTAGTAAGGCAAAATGAACACATTTTTTCGTTACACTTTAATTTAATTTTATTATTTTAACTGCACATAAATATAAATAGTACAGTCAAAATTTGGGACCACTTTCCGGTTAGAATGTTTCAACAATAGGATATGGCGTTATAGTTTTGTTATAGATTAAATTACATTCGAGAGAAAGTACTTATGAACAGTATAATAGTTTAATTATATATTAGTGGTATTTAATACAGTTCAGATTTAGATAAAATCAGTCCAAGATCAAATATTTCAATAATCAAGGTAATTACGATCATGAGAAATCATTAGTCTGGTTGGGTTAAAAAAATGAAAAACTCTCAGAATTTCAATGACATTTTTGTTTGGCTAAATTTAGGTTCATTAATGATTGATGAAATTGTAAAATTTAATTTCAGGCTATTTAACGTCAACAATAACATAGCAATTCTAAATATAATTTGTAATACATAAATCTCATTTTTATGTTCTTAATATTTTTTAACTTAAGAAAAAATATTTTGTTGTCAAAATATATTATTGATCTAGGTTAGAGAGAATTTATTTATATATTATAATATATTAATATTATATATACTAGATTTGCTCATGCAATTATTCAAAAAGATTTTATGTTGAAATTACTTGCTCTAATTAATTAAATAATTAAAAAAATTTAAAATTTTCTGCTATACATACTTTGATATTAAGTTAGTACTTTTACTTCCCTTTCTTTTTATCCTTTTTTGAGTTAACATATTTCATGTCATGAATGTTAGGTGTTGCAAAATAAGTAATGTATCGAAATATATATATATACTTCACAATCAATTACTTTCTATCTTTTCTATGATGTTGAATTTTCAAAATATCAACCTTATAATAGCATTTTTTTTAGTTTTTTTTTTATATGATCTAGTGAAGTGACGCGTTATAGTAATTATAATAAGTCATTTTATCGTTAACATTCAGTTGTGGATAAATACAAAGAAGAAGTTAACATGATATTAAAATTATTGAATAATTAATATAATATTAAAAAACCATATTGGTGGATCTGATCAATAATAATAACGTTCTGATAAAATTTAATTAAAACTTCATGAACCTGTGGTTAATAATAAAATTACTTTATTAATATAGTTGATTCAAAATTTATTGAATTAATGTAGGGCAGAATTTCAATTTGCACCATTTTAATATTTTTTGTTTGTGTTTTAATTATACTAATTTATTTTTAATTAAATAAGTAAACTTAATTTAAGTTATATTTCAAAAAATAAACTGTTTAAGTTTTTTTTCTCAATTCAAGTTGTAAGATTTAAAAATTGTTTTTTAAATATTATATAAAAATATTTATTTTACTAAAAGAGAACAAAAATTGTTTATCTTTTTTAAAATATAAAGACAAAAGTTGAATGTAATTAGGTCCATAGTTCAATGAAAAATTTGTGTCATGTTCATGTTCATTTCATTTTCATTTGTTTTCTATATTGAGTTTCAGTATTTAAATGGCATTTTTAACATAGAAAAATTTAATTTATGCTCTTATATCAGCTCATACTCTGCCATCACTATTTCTAAGCCTAATCATTATGTATACATTCGATTTCTTTAATAAAAATTATAATAATATTACAAATAATTTCAAATGTTAAATTTATGTTAATATTTTTCTTCAAATTTTATTCACGATTGCATAGTTGTTATTCACAAAAATTTTGTGCTGAATTCTTCTATTGAAAGTATGTACATTTTTTTTGTCTCTTTTTACACATATTTTAGAACTTGCATGCTGTAATGTGTTGTAACATATTGATATAATTCTATATGACGTCCATAGTGTTCTGACAGCGTCGAATACCGTCTTTTTAAACTAAGTAAATCATATAAACTATACCTATTGCAAAATAGAGCTACATTAGCTCTATATGTCTTTAAATGAGACCAAACCTCTAGGGTTGAAATCAAAATATGATGAGATTGCGAAAATATAAATGAATTTTATTACATAACAAAATATATAATATGTCATTTATATTATAAAATATTACTCTTCCTTATAGTCCAGATTTACACCCTTCTAAATATATAGATTGATGTCCAACAATTTGTCAGATTACTGACAAAAAATTATTGAAAAGTTTTCAAAAGTTTAATTAAATTTAATGCATGAAGGCCATTTTTTGCCTTTTCTTTATATACAAACTAATTTAAAAATTGCGCATTTTTACTATATCATAAATTAATAATCATAATGTTAATATAAAACTTTTATTTCTAGTTTATTTGAAAACAATTAAATTAATATAATTAGTATATATTCAAAAATTGTTATAATAATGAAAAAAACTAACTAAAACTAGAATAAAAATCGTATTATTTTTGAAAATGGATAAATTTGTTCAAAGCTTTCGAAAAATACTAACTATAAGCTATTCATTTTTATTAAATATAATTAATTAATTTATATTTATTTTTAAAAAACTTGATTTTAATATTTAATTATTTGTATTGAAAAAAAATGGATTTTCTTGATGTTATTAAAATCAATTTTTAAATTTATAAAACAAAAAAAAAAAAATTTTGTACTAAATTGACGCTCTCGATTTACGAATTAAGATCAAAATAATTCGGTTAATTAATTAAATTACTTAATATTTAAATCGAGAAATATATTTATTAATTTTTATTTATTTTGTTTATACCATTTAATTGCATAAACTTTGTCACCAACCGAAAACCAATTGTGGTCAATTAAAAATAATAAATAAAAAAATATATAAATTTTTGACAACATTTTAATATAAATATTAAATATAAAAAAAAAATAATAATAATAATAATACTTACTTGTTGTAATATCACATTACTATTAAATTCCATTGGATCATTAAATTGACTATTACTGCTATTATTACTATTAGTTATATTATTTATATTATTATTATTATTATTAGAAATATTGTTATTATTATCACAATTATTATTTAAATTCGAATTAAAATAATCGAAATTTGAATTTGATCTTGATGTTGGGTATGCTGGTTCAAAAAATGCTTGTAAATCCGAGAAATTTGGATACTGACACAATGATAAAGCCATTCGAATCAATTTTTTTTTGTTAGTTTAATTTTCCTAACCCAAACGTTGATTATTTTTGATAAAACAAATTTTTTGTTTATATATAAAATATAATTATTATTAAGGAGCCAATTATTTTTGAAAAAGAAACAACAACAAAATAATTTGTAATTTGAAAAATTGTTTTTCTTTTTTGTTTTGCACAAAAATCGAAATACCTAATATATAAATTATTTGTTAATTTTTTTTTAATTGTTGGAATTTTTGAAACTATTGATTTTAAAAGAAAAAAAAAAAACACTTTAGCGAAAAATATGTGTGCTATTTAAAGCATATAAAAAATAATTAATTATTTTTTTTTTTATATTCTATTAATTACTTAATTTTATTTAATTAAATTTATGAAATTCTCCAATAGTCATTTCTATTTTATGATAAATTATCATTTTTAAATTATTTATGTATATTTTTATTAAATTCAATTTAATTAATATTTTGTATATTATATGTATTATACTTTTTGTGTATTATTATTATTATTATAATTTTTAATTTTTGTAATGAACGTTAAAATTAATAATATTTTAAATTCTATCTATGTAGTTATTAATATGAAAACTAAATAATATTCTATCACTCTATTTTCTTTTTAATGATAATTTTTATTATTTATTTAATTTCTTTTATTTATATATATAATTATATTTCACAGTGTATTTCCTTTTTTTTTTTTTTGATTTGTAATTTTAGTAATTAAAATATGTATATGTATATATAATGATTTTTTTTTTAAACACTTATAAATTTATATATATGTATATTTATATACTTTTTAATTTTTATTTTTTTTTTTTTTATTTAATATTTGAATAATAAATCACAATATATAATAATAAGTTTCCAACGACAACAACAATTTCATTAGTTTTATTACAATTTAAAATAGAACAAAAAATGAATTATAAAGTTTTTTAATACCAGTTGTTTCTCTCTGTCGATGACTCCTTAATAATGTATTTTCAATTTTAAGCAGCATTTTGTTTATAAATTCAATAAAATATTTAATTTCTTTTTGTTTTAATAATGGTAAATGTTGTATACCCATGGGTCAAACCATTAAAAATTATTTATAAAATTTTTCGTTTTCTTTCACAAAAAAAAAAAAAAAAAAAAAATTAAAAGCCAACAGTAAAAATGTAAATTTTTGATTTAAAAATAATTTTTCAAAAATGATAATAATAGTATATAAAATGTAATTATATATTTATATAATTTTCTTTTCTTTTTTATTTGTATTATATTATTGTATGTATTAATTAATAATAATTATTAAATAAAATAAAATAAAATATTTTGCACTTTATTTTTTACGACGTTTCTTTAAATACTTCGTGGTGAATTTTTCTAATTAATTAATTTTTTTAAAAATAACAAATTTTAATTTTTAAATTAATAAAAACAAAAAAACACTTTTATTGAATTTTTTTTTCATTTTTTTAAATTATTTTATTAAATAATATTTATATTGCTTTATTTATTTATTTTTTTTTTTTTGTATTATTATTTTGGAAGACACGACTAAGTAACACTTTTAATGCAAGTATTAATGCCTCACAACTACTTAAAAGATGTTCTAACGATTGATACACTCATTTGTTTGGGTTTTCTTTTTTTCTTTTTAATTTTAATTTTTTTTACTTGTTTATTGGAGTTTTTAAAAAATATATCTTTAAATTTATTCTTTTGTGTTTTCAATTAGAAAATAACGGTAAAATTTAATAAAGCAATTTTAAAACAAGCCATTGCTTTCTTATTAATTTTAATGAATATAACATTCTTATGAAAATGCTATCATATAAATAATTATCCTTTTGGTATTACTATCCTTTGATATCCTTTTAATTGGTTCAAATTATGATCTTTTTTTTTTTTTTAAGTTGAAATATATCTCATGAATGATGATGATTTCAAATAGAATCTGACTTCAAATAGGAATCAAATACAAAAATTGCGATTTGAAAATTTCAAAAGTACGTCTTAATACTGTTACGTTTTCCAACGAACTGAATTTTTACAAGTAAGTTTTAAACGCTGGCGGTATAAAAAATATTTTAATACTTTTAAAACACTTTATACTGATAAATTTGTTATTTTTATTTATTATTATTTTTTTTTTTTGGCATACGTACGTAATCGTAACTACCTATAATATAGTATGATATGATATTATACTACAGTAGCAACAGAGATCACCAAGTCTTAATTTATAAAGATGCAAACATACAAATAAAAATGTTAATTAATATATGCTATATATATATTTTATATAATTTAAATTTATAAATGTATATGTACATATATGTATGCATTTGAGACAAAATAATTCTTACTTAAATAATAAAAAAAAATTATATGAAAAAAATAAAATAATAACAAACAAATAAATAAATATAATAAAATAATAATATTTTATATACTAGTATATATTTTTTTATTTAAAAACAAATATAATACTATATTCTATATATTAGTTTAATGATAATATATATACATATTGAATTGTATATATACAAAAGAAATTTTAAGCCACATATATATTTACTTGTAGCTATCTGATTGTGATTATGTATTTGTGTACTACTAACTTTATAAATTAATTTATTTTTTAAGCTAATTTTTATATTAAATTTTCAAATTTTAATTTAATAATAGTGTCAAAATTAGTAACATACAAATATAGGCATGTGTTTATAATTGTATTAATATTTTACATCATAGTTAAATAGAAAAAAATCATATAGGTACGTCATAACAAAATTATTAAAGTTTTTTTTATTTTTATATAAAAAATTCTATAATATAAGTAATAACAAAAGGATGGCCCACATTTCAAATGGCGCAATCTCATAGGGTTGATTCATTTTAAATTGCATTTATATATATATCTATGTATTAAATTAATAAAAAAATCAATTCAAATATGTATTTATGTATGTATACTATCTATATATTATTAACATAATCCTTTAAATACTTAAATAAATACATGGACATTGCATTACATTGCATTACATATTATTATATACTTCACCATAAATATAAAAATGAAATAAAATTAAATTTATATATTTTATAGGTTTTTTTAGGTTATATAATATAAGTAAATTAAATACTAACATTAGTATTGATGCCTTGTAAATCTTCCAAAATTTAGTTTTTCCAATTCATTTACTCAAATCATAATCATTTTTCTTATATAAGGTGTACTGAAGTAACTCTACATCCGCTTTACGGTCATTTACTTAAATCATAATCATTTTCCTTATTATAACGTGTATTGAAGTAACTTTAGATCCGTTTACGGTCATAAAAAGATTATTTTAAGTTATAATTTGCAAGGGTATAGTACATTACATATTAATTTTGCAATAAAAATACTTTATTAATCAATGGGAGAGACGGCTCATAACCTACATTATAAATTCTATTCCGCATATAACGCTATTTGGCATTATTTTTTAATTCACTAATTCCAATTTAGAAAAATTACAATTTTCACTAATAGTATGTTCATTAAATAGGGCAATTCGCAGAGTAATACTTTTTACAACTTTTAACTAAATAGAATTTTTGGCGAAATTATGTTTTGCAAGTTGGAATTTGACTAACCCATGTGTTATGTCTTTGATCAATCTATAAACTATACTATACTATACTAATGAATGTTATTTTTCTATTTTATCTCGTTCTTGAATTATTATAGCAAATTCGTAATAGAAATTTAAATCGTTATATTTAATCTGGTATAAATTGAAAAAAGTACGGTACCATTTCACAACCGATTTTCATTATTATTCTTTTAAATTGCAGATATTTAAAAGGAGACGTAGTGAAACTAAATATTTTTTCAAAATTTTTTAATTTTCAATTAGAAGTTTTACTTCATGTACAAGTATATACACATGCATAAAAAAATTTTAATTTATCAAATTGTCGCTACTCACCAATGTGCAGAGTTTATTTTTTTTCTCTCGCCAGAATTAAATTTAAATTTAATTTTTTACTTTTAAATAAATTATTACATATTATGGGGTTGTTGTCTAAGATAAATCAATAAAATATAAATGAATTAAATACGATTTTTTTATCAAACTTCGTCGAATTTTGAGCAGCAGGCGAATACTAGTTTTATATTAAAAGACACCGGTTGATAAAAATTAAATTGGAAGAAATCTAATTTTTAAATATTGATGGTAACCGATACTTCTCATGACCTATTTTTGCACCACCACTATGGATATGCATACTACAGTCATTATGTCTTTAGTGTTATGTTATGTAGTGCATTAAATTTTGATATATTCATTGCAATCCAATTAAACGATCAATATTTGATACACCTGTTTGGATGTTTCTAATTTTGTGTAACCTACTTTGTACATTGGACGATGAGTTGAATGAATTCGTATTTTTAGTCCTGCATTATAATGTTGAAAATATGCAATTTTCTTTTTTACATTTTATATTTACCACATTTTATTTCAGAAAGAAATTCTACATTTGAGACATGACCTAATGACTAAACGCACCGCTCCCTATTTCAATACAACTTTGTTCTGTTTTACAGGTTCAATGTCAATGTTTATTAAAACAATATCCAAGATATTTCGAGATACATATACAATAGGAAAATAATTGATGGTAATTGTGATAAGTATTGTAAATAGTGTGCTGCAAATGTTCATAAATTTATTGGCTATGACTTTTACGACCGTATATTAATCTTATATTGTTGATTTTTTAAACTGGAAAATTTTCAATCATTAGATCAATATTTCACTATTTGCAGTTTTTCTTATTTAAACCCAAAGTTTGATTATAATTTTTAACTTATTGAAAAAAAATTACCATCTTTTCAACAACGCTGAAATACCGATTTCTTAACAAGATGAAAAAATTTTATTTTTGAAATAGGCCTCAACTTTAGACACCAAAAATGTTAAATTGACTTATATACAAAAATATTAAATTTAAATATTATCTCCATATAGTATCATCATAGAAAAAGTAGTTCAACTACTATTATACTACTTTTTCTATATGGAATCAGTAAATCGCTGGAATGATAAATAATTGAAAAATTAACTTTCGAGTGAGACAAAACCAAAATTGCATTTTCTAAACGTAAGGAACTGATCAAGTGTATATTAGGATCAAAATGTATATTCATTCAGTAGGATGGTATTTCTATATTATTGATGCAAACACTGCCATAATAGCAAGACTTGATAATACTAAAAATTCTACGAAAAATTTTTAACTGGTAACAGAAAACTGGGCTCTTGTTCAATGAGTAATAAAATTAAATGTTACTTAATTTGTATATTGCTCATTATTTACAGATACTCAATAATTTGATATTTAACAGAACACACAATAATTTGATATTCACCATATATATGTGGCTTGGATTTATATACACATTTTTAGCTGTTGCTAATTTTTCGAATGCTCACCATACAAAATATTGAAAATTGGTTGGAACATATCTGAGGTCTTTTCCTTATATTTATATACTTATATTCACTGTACTACTTGTCACAAATGCAATAACTAAAAAAAAAATATTAAGATGTGCAGTCACTTTTTTCCCATATTGATTATATTTTGACATTGGACCATTATTATTTTCAGATCATTATGAAACTGTGGCTGATGAAAACAAAATAATATTCTAAACTATTATGACATTTTTGTAACGAATTTATATTCTAAAG
This sequence comes from Argyra leucocephala, assembly GCA_963942445.1. Taxonomy (NCBI): domain Eukaryota; kingdom Metazoa; phylum Arthropoda; class Insecta; order Diptera; family Dolichopodidae; genus Argyra; species Argyra leucocephala. Next base: position 162,733,979 of record OZ012678.1, read on the forward strand.
AAAAATATTTAAATAATTAATATTATACATTATTAATATATACATACATACATACATATATGTACGTATTTAGCTCTAATATATTCGGAGAAATTTAAGTTTAATTAATTTAGTCGAGCTTTCTCACTTATTGTTATTTAATTGTTTTCTAATTAATATATATATATGACTGTATGTACATATGTATAACATCTAAGAAAAACAAAATACAAATACGTCATCAAATATCATCTTAAATTTTTTTTATATTTTTGTTTTTAATTTATAATTAATATACATATGTATAAAAAAAATTAATTATTAAAACAACTATTTCTATATGATCTTAACTTAAGTAAAATTTGTTAAGTAATCAAAATTGAATAAATTAGAATATAACGCTTTAATAAAAAATAAATATATAAGTATGTATATATATATTTTTCTATTACTATTTGTATAAAAATTTTCTTAAACGTTTATTTTTTTAAAGAAATTTTAAGAAATAACAGTGATAAAACTTTTGATAATAATGATGTATGAAGCAAGTTTTGATCCAAGATTAGATAAACATCACAGAAAAAATAATAATAATAAAAAAAAAATTAAAATAAACAAATACAGTCGTAGGCAGAACTTCAAAGAGCTTTCAAGTTCATCAATTTTTAACGCTTATAAAATATATTATGATAAATGGTCTAACACGAAATTTAGCTTCAGATACATTTATATTATATTGTATATCTATGAACATAGGTAGGGTGTTTAATTTTATTATTAAAACAAAATATTAATTGAATTTTTATAGTCAAATTAAAGCTATACAACAACAAGAAAGTTTTTGAAATTCATTTTTAATTTATCAAAATTTTTAAATTGCGTAAATTAATGTGAGAGATATTTAATAAAATAATTTTGTTTTTAAAATAAAAATTTACAAACAAAAAAAATATGAGCTGATGCTCAAAACACATTTTGATGGGAAATTCGGAGGGAAATTGAAAATCAGGACGAAGAAGGATATCATTGAAATTGTTTGATTTCAGTTCTTAAGTGTCCAATATTAAATGGATTTTTATTAACAATGTTAAAACTCTATTTGATAATTGGACACTATAAAAAAACAATTTTTTTTTTAATTCAATATCTACATACATTTGTGTCCAATATGCGTTTCGGCCGATTTTTGCATATTCCGATTTGCTTCAATAAGTTTTTCTTAAGTTTGATTAGCATAATTAAAAAGTCAATAAAACACAGATAAGGAAATATAGGTTACATTTTAAGGCTTGAAAAACCCCAAAAAAAAGTGATTTCAAAGTTTAAAATTTGTTTTTCTCCAACTTCATTCTTCTGCATATTGAACATTTAATATTGAACGTGGCCGATATTTTAAAATTTTGAAAATAAATGGTTTTCAGTATGATTATTTTATTTTCTAAGGATAGATTTATTCCCCGATCATTGCTTTGTATCTGTATCAGGCTTAAATTATCAATTAAATTAAATTTCATATTAAATTTTTTTTCCGAACATTACATTTCGTATTATTTTCGTCTAGAATTACAATTTAGTCCAAACTTTGCCAGAAGTAATATTTTTTGCAAAGAAAAATGTCCATTTGATTTACACATAAGCTGGATATTATTTTTACTCAAATTTTTTAATCTACCAGCCTGTTCAGCAATATACAAGGCAATGCTCCGATTTATAAATGGGTATATACATATTTTAATTGGTGTTATATCTGAATTTAATTTAATTTTACATTTGAAATAATACTGATTTAAGTTATTTAGGTACATCTGCAAATTTGATATAACAGTTTACGCGGAGGAATTCGAAATATATATATAGCAGTATCATCTGCGCAGCTTGAGACTAGAGCTGTTATAATAAACAACAGAATTGTAATAATGATGATATGTATAAGAAAGTCATCATTATCAAAGTCAATTATCAAAGTCAAAGTACCAATGATGTTAAATAAAACCACTTTTGTGCAATTACACAGACACAGGGATGTTCTAGTAGTTTTTAATTTGTAAACTGACACAGTTGCACATCGCAAATAGCTTTATAAATATTTTTTAATCATATAATGATGAATTACTTTCGATTTCAAAATGTTCAATGAACTCTCAAATAAAACTCAGATTCAAAATAATTATTTAAAATTTTTAAATACTATTTATTATTTGTTTATTTGAATTGTAAGATTAAAATAAAATTATCAATTTTTTAAACAATGTCGGTTGAATTTTTTTTTGAATAGACATGAAATAATTAATTTTTCTCACAAATAGATTATTTAGAATTAGAAAAAGTTATCTAGCTAATTCTCTACTAGACCAAAAAACGCAAAATAGTCGAAAAAATTTTGAAATTAGCCGAGAAATTAAATTTATGGAATGTTTTTTGTTTTAAATGTGCTAACTGTTTTGGATTAGAGTGTAAAAAAATATTTTAATTATAATAATTAGGAAATATTCCAAAAAAAAAAAAATAAATTTTTAATCGGCGCTAGAAAAACAATATTGACAATAGTGTTAAAAGAACAAAGAAGAAATCATTTTTTTTTTAAGTAAAATCGGATTTGTTTTTATAGTGGATGGTATGGTAGATATGCATGTAGTTATACTGTGTGTGATAGTTATTAAATCAAAGTCAAATTTTTTTTGTAATTTTTTTTTTGGGAGTACACCGAAATCCATAAAAATTAAATCCGTAAAAATCAAAATCCATAATTTCAAAATCTGTAAATCAAAAATTTTCTAAAATAAGACAACAGATGGCAGTGAATATTTATGTATGTTAGGTCTGTAGTTAGGTTTGTATGTTAACTCGCAAATTTATATAAATTTACGTAAATTTATCCAAATTCCTGTATGTTCACTTTTTTATTTACATGCTTTTTACAAATTTTTAAGACATTTAAGAGAACTTTCTGTTTAAAACGTGACGTCAGAGCTCTGTCTTAAATAAATTTTTGCAAATGAAATTTCTATTTGCAAAAATTTGTAAAAATTTACTGTCAATTTTTTGTTGTTGTTTTAAATGTCAATAGAATATTTTTCATATAAAAAGTAGTATACCTAAAATAGATAAAAAGTTGTATACCTAACCTGAAAACTAATTTATATAACTTTTTACCGACAAAAAGACCAAAACCACGAAAAATTATTTAAATTAATTTTTTTCAACAAAAACATTCAATAATTTTAGAAAAAAATTCAGAAAATTACTAAATTAATTAAAATTTAAAAAAATCTCATAACCTAAAAATCAATTATTTTTGACATGAAAAAATTTGGAAAAATTTATGCAAATTTTGCAAATAAAAATTAACATATACAGACCTATTTTGTACATTGATGACTGTTTCTGACATATTTCGGGATTTTCTCCTTTTTTAAAGACAACAATATGTGTCATTTATAATATTTGACAACGAAAGATAGTGTTGAAACTTATTGTTATTTGGAAGTTGTGAAGGAGTTTTACTTGGAAAAATATAAAAGGTATTGGGTTTGGGGGCAGCAGCCCCAACCTTAATAATACATTCTGTTTATTTTTTTATATTTTTTACTAAAAGCTTGACGTTTGCCGTCTTCGTCGGCGGGCTTAAAAATAAACTTTTTTTTTAAGTTTTTACTAACCTTGCTATTTTACTAAAATTTGGATTTTGTCGCATTTGGATTTTGAAAAATGGTATTTTGTCATATTTGGATTTTGTTTATGTGGATTTTGGAATTCTGGATTTTGTCGTTTGGATTTGGTTTATTTGGTTTTTCATATTAGGGATTTCATATTAGCTATTTCATCTACAAGCTATTTTTGGCAATTTCCCATATTAAGTGCTAATAAAGATTTTTTCTGAAATTCGCTGAGAGCCTTATGTTATTCTTACTGTTCTTAAAAGTTTAAAGTCATTAGCAGTTTTTCGCCCGGATTTTTTACAGATTTTTTACGGATTTTTGACGGATTTTTTACGAATTTTGTACGTATGTATTTTAATTTTTGCGAATTTTGTTTTCACGGATTGTGAAATTAGGGATTTTGGTTTAATGGATTTTGTTTTTATGGATTTCAAGACCAACCTTTTTTTTTATTTTGACTCTAATAGTCTAATGCATATCGATAATAACTCCTGCTAATACAATAACAATTCCTGCAACAATAATATATCTCCATTAAGAGATTAAGAGATTCAGCTAGAGGGCAAAAAATAAACATTATTGGATATATTAGGCCCATTATTGGATATTAGGATTTTTTCATATTAGGCTCAAAAAATGGAGTAAGCACCCTAGCTGCCTTCACAGAACTTAAGCCATATAAAAAAGAAAGAAATAAAAATTTAGGATAGGAAGGAATAATAAACAAAATTAGAAAAGAATATAAAATAATTAGATTAGAATAGAACAGTTAGTATACACAATTTTACGGACAGGTTAAAATATATTTATTTACTCGTCTCTGGAAATCTTCAAAGTTATATGTTTGTGGGAACACAAAAGATGGTAAGGTGTTTCATATAGTTTAGTAGAGGTTCGGTTGATGAAAGAATTTTTATATTTCACAGTTCTGGTGCGAAAACTACAAATTTGAGAGGGAGGGCTGCCCTGCTGCCTGTATTACGCTGGAATGGTTGTATTTTGGGCATAATACTTTTTTAAATAATTTAATTTTTGTCAGGTTTTCGTTCACTATACAATTAAATTGACAACAATTAAATTATTTAATTTAAATTATCACTAAAAATAAAAAAAATACGATTAATAATTTAAAAAAAAAAAACTTTTTATTTCGTTAGAGCAACTACCCATTCCCAACAGATACATTTATAAAACATAGTGGATGATCCTACATTACGGCGATGACTTAATGCTGTTTTAGGTGTTATGTAACATCTCCATCATTGATAATTTAGATGGCTCGCTTTTGTATTTTTATCTAGCTACTGTAGGCTAGTACTAGGTGCACCAACTCAAATATACGAGTTATATTCAAATCGAGCCCGAATGTATGTGCCATATATATATTGTAAAATATTTCCCATTACTTTGTAAGCATTTCACAGCATCCTTCACGACAGAAAAAATATGATCGTCGTATTGAAAATGTTTCCAGTGCAATTACCTAGAGTTTTGTTTCGAGTAATGAAGCGTGGCAGACGCGAACAATTTTTTGGATATATCTATAGGGCTATTTGACTACACTGTATTTTTATATGCATCTGTACCATTTTTCCGTCATAAAGGTCAAAAGATGGTCAGTTGATGTTTTCAAGATAAAACATATTGGCAGTCATTTGACTGCTCTCCAAAATATTTTTTGAGTTGAAAATTTAGTTTCCATCACTTTTGATAATACTGAAGTCAATTGGGCGATAATAAAAGGGATTGCTTGGAACACCCTTCTTTGGATTCAACTGTAATATTTTTAAACAGTTATAAAGGCAATTATTTTTCTGGTTTCTTTGAAAAGACTTAATTAAAAATTTTACTTATTCCCAGTGTTGCGATTTTGGACATCTACCTTTCTATTCAGTATAAAATTATGCTTTTTTATAAAATTGTTGACTATTTTAAATGCAATCATCGACAATTCTTTTTTGCATATGGTTTTAAAACTTAAATATGTATTGTTCATTGTACAATTGTTCGGTAGGGAACAAGACAGGGTACCTAAAAATTATTTTAATCGCTTTTTTGTGAAGAGCATTTAAACGAGTTAGTGTAGTTTAAGGTGCTCTGCTCCATATTGGATTAAGATACACTAACTAAGTTTGACAAAAAATAAGAACAATAAACCGAATATAACGTGCTTGCAGAAAAATAATTTCGAAATGTGCTCCACGTGGTCTTTCCATTTTTGTTTTCCATCAATTACTAGACCCAGATAGTTAAAAGACTTTACCATGTTAATATAGCATTACCATTGAAAATAAAAATTGAGTTATTTATCATACTATTTTCAAATCATAATTTTTGTTTTCTTAAGGTTCAACGAAAGACTATGTTTGACATTCGTCTATATTATTTTGAGATCTTTCTCAATTGCAATCCTCAATTTAAGTTCACCACTTTCGGCGTACCTCAAAACCGCGTCATCTGCGTAAAGTTGTACAGAACCTATTAAATTTAATTTTGTTACATAATTAATATATATTTTAAAGGATTCGGGACCTAAAACAGATCCTTGGAGTACTCCCTTTTTCACGTTTTTTGTAGAACTGTGTATATTGCCGATGTGCCCTACTTGCTGACGATTAAACAGATATGACTGGAAAAACTATATTTAGCTATTCAATTTTAATTTTTTTATTAAGATATCATGATCTACGCAATCGAAGGCTTTTTGCAAGTCTATAAGAAGACGCACGCAACATATTTCCCATCATCAGAGTTTTTCGAAATGAAATTGGTCGGACTTAAACAAACAGCAGTAATTATATTGGAGTTAAGCTCAAAACCATATTGTTCTTCATGCATTATATTATTATTTCCGAAGAAGCTTGTAAGGCTTTTATTACGGTTTCGAAAATTTTTGAAAGCGCTGTAAGTATGGAAATAGGTCTATAATTGGAGCATAAATTTTTACTACCGCTTTTGAAAATTTGAGATACTATTGAATTTTTTAAGGAATTAGGGCAACATGAATACAAATGAATGAAATGAATAAAACGATAACATTTTTAACTGCTTCTGCGGTTTGTAGGACAGAACTCAAATTAAAATTAGAAAATACAGTAGGTTTGAAATCATTCATATACGTATTATCAATGGGCTACAATGGAATGTCTATTTTCTCTGTGACATTTATAAAAAATTCATTAAAACATTCAACGACATCCGTCTTTTCCGAAACGCATCGATTATCAATTTCGAAAGTTTTAACGTTATCGCTTGTATATTAGTGTCCTTGTTAAACATAATTTTTTTATAAATACTTCAGAGTGTTTTACTATTATAGATAGTTTTTCTGAATAATTTTTTTTTTTTTACCTCGTATAGTTTTTGGACATGGGCATCATCAACGTATTTCCTTTTATATTTAAGATAAGAACCACGAATTATCATTTTACTTAAAATATTCTCCTGTCATCCATTTATGTTTTTTATTATTTCTATTTTATATTTTTTTTTTTTAAATTACTCTTTATTTTGAAAATACTTAAGATTGAACTGTGGTGCACATTTTCTTTCAGAGATGTGAAAAATGTTTCTTTTTCTGTTTCTTTCTGAATATATATTTCAACAACAACATGTGTATCTCTATATCTAGTATATATAATACCTAATATTTCTATTATCTATAATACCTATCTAATATCTATAATACCATTCTTAATAATGTTTACAGCCTAATAATTTCTAATTTATGTTCTTAATCTGTATTAAATAACTAAGAAATTGCAAATTTTGTTAAATTTTCGAACAATTAAAATTTAAAAATTATATTTTTTATTATTCGTTTTTGTTTTATACATTTACAACACAATTTTTAAAAAAGAAAAAAAAAAGAAATTAGAAAATTTGTTGATGATTTTTTTTTTCTTTTTTAAATTTCAATATAATATTGATATCATCTTAAGCTTTTCAATTGAGCTCAATTAATGCGATATTGAAAGGGTCACAAAACAATTATTATTTATGTACATATATATAATATATAAAATACAATAAGAAGATATTTATATATTATGTATCTTCAATCTTGAGATTCTTTCTTGTATCTTGAAAATATTTGTAATAATAAAAAATTGTACTGGAATCATCCCATCACCACAGCATACAATTTTATTTATACTCGTTTTTATATTTATATAAGAAGGATATATATATAACTCGTATGTACATTACATACATATTTCAATATAATATTATTGATTTTTTTTTTTTTTTTTGCTTAGTGCAATTATTTATTTTGCAAATAATTGGTCAATTGAAAAATTTATTTTGTTTTTTATTTTGCGATTTGTTTTTTTTTTTTTATTAATTGCACACGACTTTTTATTTAGTACATTAGATTACGTAAGGGTATTTTTAGAAATTTACAAATTCGATAGAATTTCATTGATAATGAATTTTTTTTTTTCGTGTAAATTACAATAATTATTGAATATAAGTTCTTGGTTGTAATTAAAAATGAATTAATTTACAAAAAAAAAAAAAAAACAAAACGAAAAACAAAACAAAAAATTAATTTTTAATTTAAGGGAACATTTCGGATAGCTAATATTAGGGAATTAACTTTTATAAGACAAGATTGGAATAACTATTGAAAATGTATAAAACTTATATTTATTAAATAATATTATGTAAATAAAATAAATTAACTATTTTTTTAAATATGTGTAATTGAAAAAATATCAACGTCGTAGAAAAATGAAATGCAATGTGCAATCATATTTTAAAAGTATAGGTTGGTATAGGTTTACAACTAAAAATAATTAAAGCACTTGAATAAGGAATTTTTGTTCAATGCATCAGATTTTATTCAAAATTTGAGATTACAACATTTTCGAAATAAATGCATCATTTTATTTATATATAATAAATAATATAATACAGTTCTGTAATCTTATAAAAACTGTTATACAAAATTATATTTTGAAGTTCTTTATAATTCTTATGAAAGGTTAGGGAGTCGTAGATCAATAATCAATAAAGGAATATGTTACCAATGAATATATAGTGTAGCAAAATTTACCAATTTTTGGAATCATATTATGGTAAAGAAAGTGTTTATAACAGTTATAAGAATTATAACGATTTTATTTTAAATATAAATTTTTTTGCTATAACACTTTTTAATTTCGTGGTAATATTTTCTATCAATAGATGTCGACTCGGTATTTAAGAAAACCCAATATTTTTACTTTCATTACAATTTTTTTTACTATGGATGTCTTATAGCACTTATAGTCATTGGTTAGTCTTGGAAATTGTTAACTGGCTTACATGATGTAGTTCGGTAAAACCTAATTTCATGCAATGATATATATACTTTGACCCGTAAAGTATTTGCCTGGTCAACACAGCTTCGGTTTGGTCTGAAACCTGCCTGCTCTTTCCGTAGTATTGGTTCTAGTACTTCTTCTAATCTTTTCTTTATAATAATTGCTATTATCTTATGAATAGTATTTAGAACCGTGATTCCTCTCCAGTTGCTGCAATTTGCCAAGTCTCCTTTCTTAGGTATCTTAACAATCATTCCTTTCTTCCATGATGGTGGTATATTCTCTTCTATCCATGCTTTCCTGATGTGGGGTTCAATTGTTTTTGCGAATAATTCGGGGTCCAGTTTGGCTATTTCTGCTGGAATTCCATCTTCACCTGTTGCTTTGTTGTGCTTCAGGATATTGATTGTAGCTTTGATTTCTTCTATATTTGGAGCTTGAGTCGATATTGGCAATCCCTCAGTTGGGTAGATATTTGCATTGTCTCTGTTTCTTATGTCTGCTTCATTATTTGTACTTTCTTCGTTGCTCAGTTCTTGGTAATGTTTTCTCCATCTCTTTAATTGGTCCTCTAAGTTTGTGATGAGCGCACCATTTTTTCTAATTCTCTCAGATTATGTTGCTGTGCTGCTTTTTCTGCTTCTCCGGCTAAATTTTGTAGAAATTTCCTTTTATCTCTTCTTGCTGCTCTTTTTACTGTTTTCGCTATTTCTTCATATTCTCTTCTTGATGCCATCCTGTTGTTTATCATTTTCTTCATTTCACCTCTTCTGTTAATCAAGGCCCATGTGTTATCGGTTATCCAGATTTTTCTGTGTGGTTGTGAAATTCCAAGATTTTGTTCGCTTGTTTGGTTGTAAATTTCCAGAATCTCTTCCCAAGTGTGTTCTCTATTATTTCTAATATTTTCTCGTAACGCCGTAACTATGTCAGCTCTTACTTGCGGATTTTTTAAGTCGTTTATATTTATTTTCTTCTTTCTATTTCTTCTGCCTCTTCCTTGTTGACTTAGTTTCATTCTGAAGTCCCCAGTTAGTAATTCATGATCGCTGTGTATATCTGCTCCCCTTCTATTTCTCACATCTAACATTGATTGTTTCCATTTCTTGCTGATGCATATGTGATCTATCTGATTTCTTGAGATCCCATTTGGTGTTGTCCATGTGTATTTGTGGATATCATGGACAATGATATAGTAAGACAAAATTCTTCATATTACATGCTGCGACCTTATTTTGAGTATGTGCTATCAATTCACATATTTGTCAAGAAGTGTTCGAAAATGTCACTGTATACATTCTCTAAACCTGTGTTGCTTTTATAAACTTGATTTTTGTAATTCATATTCCGCAATTATGATATTTGTTTCATGCCAATATACCTCATCAGTTTTTAATATTTCCTTTTAGCACCTGTTGAAGCATGTCATACTTAATATTCGTTAAAATATTACCTAAATATACGTTATTTGTTTTCAATTGACTGTTTTTAATATAGTTTGCGATCTTTGTAAATAAAAAATTTCAAATATTTAAACATTCTCTTTTTTGTTTTAAACTCTATATATATATGTTCATTACAACTCTATTTAGCCACATTTGGATTGCATCAATTTTATTCATATATGCTACTTCTAAGTATTCATGTTTTAATACCATTGAACAATTTGCACCATCATATATTGGATTTTTCAAACTTAAGTTTTTGAAAAATCCAATATATGACAATAATAACCAATTTTTAGAATCACTTCAATTCGATATATAATTTAATTTAGCTAATTCCCAATGTGGTCCAATAAATAATAACAGACAATAAACTGGTCTAATACTGTATATTGTTGTTTTTAAGACTGTGGCATCGATTTTTAATACTGATGTGTTGTTTTACGTTTTTCATCAATTTAAAAATATGTATATTTAGTTTATTTAGTTGTTCAATGGCGTATAAAGTCACAAGAGGTGCATTTTCTATTGGAAAATATTTGTTTTCTGCCTTATTTAAGACTGTACTTGCAAACTATACTTACACTTATTACACTTATTATTATTATTATTTATTTGTGGTATCAGTAGGAACATTTAACAAAGTATAAGGTCTTTCGAAATTAGGATATTGTAAAGTTTGATGTGCTTTAATAGCATTATTTAACTTATTGAAAAATTCAAATTAGATAAGACATTTTTTGTTAATAATTTGTTAAGTGGGATTGCAAGCATTTCAAAGTTTTACCATGTTTTACTTTTATTTTTCTTTATTGTTATTTAATTTGTTTTTTATTCGTTAGGTACTCGACTTGATATTTTTATTAAATAACTAATTGTTTAACTTTTACTATAGTGTTATTTATTGTACGATTGTACATACTTTATTAAATTAAATTATTTTAATTGAAAAAATTAACTTGAATTAAATTTCTATATATTTATTATTTAAAATAAATTTTATTAGCAAAAATATTAAAAAAAAAAAATAACGGTTGAATATCAAAATATAATGAATCAAAAATAAACAATATATGTACATATAGCTATGTATTAAATTAAATAATTGAAAAAAAAAATATGGATGTGCATGAACTTTTCTACATAGGAGGACCATCATATAAATTTTTATCTCTATTTAAACAACAGCCAACAATCGATTTAACTAGATCGTATTTTGTTGCTATATAGTGTGTTGTTGGCTATAATACCAATGAAATTACCAAGTCAATAAAGTCATCGAACATTTAAGAACAGAAGAAGAATATATGTGTTTTCAATAAAAGAAAATACAAGTCACAGTTTTCATGTAGACATATACATACATACATATACAAAAATATCTAATAAATTAAACTGTTACAATAATAAATCGGTTGAGATGCAGATTAAAATGTGTACAATGTACTACATACATATACATTATATACATACTCGTACAATATTGAAGAAGAAAAACAAATTAATTATGAAAAATCCAGAATTCAGATAAGGCATTAAGACTTTACAATTTAAGGTTATTGTTTTATTTTTTAATTTCACTTTTTATGGAGTAGCTAGTAGAAGTGTGCCTCTAATTATATCTTATCTCAATAATTTTTGTACATATATGCAGAAATATTTATGGACAGGGTGTTCTACATTCAGTATTTCAGTATGATAGTATGTATTTTCTGTATGAGAGAGGAGGAGGAGGATAGTTTACATCGAATGAAAAAATGTTAAAGGTTTCTAATCAGAATTAGTGAATTTATTTTTGGAAAATTTTAAATATCTTTAACTTTTTTCATTTCATCTTCATTTTAGATGCAAGGACAATAATAACCTAAGGTTCAAATGTTCAAATGAGGCAGAACTAATTGAGCTTTCAACAAAATACACTTCTCTTGTACTTTATAAGTTTTTAAATTTAAAAATATTTTTGGTCAGATTTTTAACTGTTTTGTATCAACAAACCCGACATAAAATCAGAAGTAATAATTTTTTGACATAGTAAAATTTCTGATATTCCATAAACTACAATAATTGTATGTTGAGAGTGAAATCTGAATTTTGTTTTTTAAATTTAACTTAGTGTGAAAAAATAATGAACCCATGAAAGTTCATCAATAACTTTCAAAGTAGCCCTTTTTTCTGTGGCATTAATATAAAACAGCTTAAGTCGAAATTTGAAAGTTTTCAGTGTGACCGTTTTAAAATTTTTACCATTTTCGAATTATTTCTACAAAAAAAAATTGGGAAGTCATAAAGAGTCCAGTGCATGTTCCTAATATAAATTTTTATTGAACTTAAAGTTTTAAATTATATTTGTTTGAATAAATTATAGTTAAAAATTAAAATAAAAAAGCAAAATGGAATTATAAGTGCTTATCCATTTCTAGGTAATATTTTTTTTTTCTCCTATTACCCCGCGTGGTAGCATAGGGCTTCGATAGTAAATCTCCATTCCTCTCTGTTGAGTACTACTTCCTTAATATCGTCCCAGGTATAATTATTGATTGTTAATTCTTGATCAATTGTGCGTTTACATGTGTTGTATGGTCTGCTGGGTCTCCTTTGTCCTTGTGGATTCCACTCTAGATCTCTTCTTGCTATATCACTTTCTGATTTCCTTAGTGTATGACCTATCCATTTCCATTTTTTCCTATTTATCTGTCTGCTGATAGGATCTTCTCCAGTTATCATCCATAAATCGTCATTGCTAATTCTTGCCGGCCAGAATATTCTGCATATAATTCTCAAGCACTTGTTGATGAATACTTGTAGTTTCTGTTTGATTATGACCGAAGTGAGCCATGTTTCACTGCCATATATCAATGTTGACTTAACACATGCTCTGAATATTGTTAGCTTTGTTGTTCTCGATATTTGGTTGCTCCGCCATATCTTCATTAGGCTCCCAAATGTTCTTCTTGCCTTACTTATACGGCTGTTGGCATCTTCTGTTGTATCTCCTCTTGATGTTATGATGCTCCCCAGGTAGTTGAATTCTTCTACGTATTCTATCTGTTATCCACTCACTGTTATTGGCTCACTATCACTGTTTGTCCTCATTGCCTTGGTTTTCTCGATATTTAATTCCAGTCCCGATTTCTTTGCTTCTTCCTGTAATCTGTTGACTTTGTTCTGTAGGTCCCTTTGATTCCTTGATATGAGGCATACATCATCTGCGTAATCTAAGTTTTCTAAGTTGCCGAAGAGATCCCATTCTATTACGTTTATTCCAGTGCAAACTTTTCTTAGAATGTCGTCTAGTATTGTGTTGAAGAGAAGTGGAGATAGTGGACATCCTTGTCTAACTCCTTTATTGGTGTAGAATGGATCACTGATGTTACCTCTGTGTTGAACTGTTGTCTCTGAATCTTTATACATCGCTTTGATGATGTTGATGATTTTTTCAGGAACTCCCTTCTTTGTAAGTGTTCTCCATATTGCGCATCTCTTGACTGTGTCGAATGCTTTCTTAAAATCTATGAATAGTAGATATAGTGGGCATTCCATTCTACTGATTGTTCAACTATGACCCGTAAAGTATTTGCCTGGTCAACACAGCTTCGGTTTGGTCTGAAACCTGCCTGCTCTTTCCGTAGTATTGGTTCTAGTACTTCTTCTAATCTTTTCTTTATAAAAATTGCTATTATCTTAAGAATAGTATTTAGAACCGTGATTCCTCTCCAGTTGCTGCAATTTGCCAAGTCTCCTTTCTTAGGTATCTTAACAATCATTCCTTTCTTCCATGATGGTGGTATATTCTCTTCTATCTATGCTTTCCTGATGTGGGGTTCAATTGTTTTTGCGAATAGGTAATATAAAAACACAAAAGAAATTTAAATAAACAATCGTTTAAGTAAATTTTGGAAAAGTGATTCACAGACAGAACAAAATCTAATATAAACACTAAACTTAGTATAAGCTGTTATATTTTTCTATGAGATATTTGGCATGTATGCGTATAGATAATAATTGATTATATATATTATAACGACTTACGTTGTTATATCATGTGCAATATACATTCTAGCTGAGACGAATAAATTAATGTGATTTTATCAATTTTGAAAATTCATAAAAACCTCGGGCTTTTTGTGAAACATAGGTTTTTGAATGTAAAATGCAGTGGTAACAATATCTCATTTTTCGCTTATGTTGACTTAAGCGGTATAAAATTATTGCCACAGAATTAATTCCAAAAAAACGTTAAAACTCATAGCTAGTTGTGTACAAGTACAAAAATAAATCGAAATTTTTAATATAAATTTCATTTGGAAAAAAATCGACCAAATAGTTTTCCCATGGTTAAAGCTCATGAAAGAGAGTAAACATTTGTACAAATCAGCTATACTGAAGGCGCAAAAAATTGGAAGAAAAATGTGGACGAGAGTTTCAATTTAAATTTACAAATATTAATTTAAAATAAATAATTTACAAATTTATAAATAAGTATATATACCATAAAATATAATGATTTTATATATGTATTTTAAATACATAATAAATGTTTTTTAATTTAATTTGAATAATTTTTACATAGGTTTACAAAATGTGACTCAAAAATTGTGCAAAGTTATGTTCTAAAACATGTTTATTTTTCGAAAATTTTGTTAAATCTTTGTCTAAAATTATGTAAAATCATAAAGTACGTAACTATATATTAAAAAAAATAACTATATATATTTCTGGTAAAATCTTTATATTTATTTCTTTAAATTCGGTTAAAAGGCGGCGTAAAAACTTTTAATTAACACAATTCTAATATCAAAACATCTAATATCAGTCAGTTAAAATCTATCACCGCTTGTTTTTGGTTCAAGAATAAAAATACATTTATTACAAAAATTTATTAAATGAAAAAAAAATGTTATAAATAGAAGACTTAGAAGTTAATTTAAGTAAAATAAGAAATTATATATAATTTCTTGTAAAATATAGGCATAGGCTCTTAAATTGTAAATTCTAAAATAAATTAATGAAATCAAGGGAAATCAATAAAATAATGAAATCAAGGGTAAATAAGTAATAATAATAATAGTAATAATAATAATAATAGTAATAATAATAATAATAATAATAATAATAATAATAATAATAATAGTAATAATAATAATAAAAATAATAATAATAATAATAATAATAATAATAATAATAATAGTAATAATAATAATAATAATAAAAATAATGAATCTATTTTTAAAAATGAAAAAATAAAATAACGGTTTTTTAACGACACAAATAATCAGTAAAGACAAATTACAACGAAATCAAAGAAAATCATTTATTCGAGTTGCAGGATTTTTAAGAATTCGAATATGATATTACTCAAAAAAATAATAGATCCATAAACTATCTTATATCTTATAAATAACTATTACAACGGTTGTTTTATAAAATGATTCAATTAAAATAAATTAAAAATTTAACTCACCTTGTACCTATGTAAATGACTTTCTTTTGTTTTCTTTGTAAAATGGTTTCTCTGCTAACTATATTATTTTGACCAAAAATATTATTATTTATTTATACTGTACCGTGTATTTTGTAAATAACTTATTAAACAAGTTCATCAGTGAGATTCTTTTTGAAATTAAAAATGAATTGTTTTTAACAATATTTTTCCTTTTTTATTTATTTTTTTTTTTTTTAATTTAATTTACATAGTATATATACAATATATTTTTCGTCAGGTAGTAATATCCTTTTCCGTCAGATAACATTGATATACTTCATAATGATGATTTAATGCAGTTGCTGTATGTAATTTTGTACAAGTTTTTAAAGCTCCATCATTTGTTTCTTCTATAAAAAATATACGTCTCGCTCGACTATGTACTAAGGCCATGGAACACATTAAACATGGTTCTTTTAATAAATATATATCATATCCAGTACATAAATATGGTCCATATTTTTCTAAATTATTTTGACAATTAATTATTCTATTCAAATTGTTATCTTCTTCATTTTCATTGTGTTTATTAAAATTTTTCTCCTCATTAATTATTTGAGAGCCCATTTGAATTTTATCTGATAAATGATAATTATTAATAAGTTCTGCATGTTCTTTTAATATACCACAATAATTCTTATGATTATTATCATTATTATGAAAAAATTCTAAATTTTCATAATTCCATACACCACCATTTTGGGTTCGTGCTACCAAATCTATTAGTATCATTGTACAATGTTTTATTGTATTATTTTGATGAAAAGATGAAATATTTTTTGTATCCAAAATATTTGTAGATATTGCTACAATACTATTTGTTCTGGGATCAACGCAAATACCAACATTTTTGTAAATATTGTTTTTTGAATTAAATATTTTTTTGATTAACATAATTATCATTTGATGAAATTCTAATTCTTTTAATGTGAAATTTTCATTTTTATATAATATTTCTAAATTTTTATTTGGATGAAATTTACAAGGCCATATTTTATTCATTTCATCATATTGCCAACGTAAAATGGTTGGTTTAGATGGTACCTATATAATATTTATATAGTTTAAAGGTAAATTTATTTAGTGTAAATTTTATTTGAGATAAAAATATGATTTATTTATTTTGTTGTATATACATACATATTTACATATATAAAATAAGTAGATTTTTAGGTCATAATTTAAGGTTGTATATTTTGATGCGTGCTTTACAAAAAAAAAAATAAAAAAAAATTATAAATATTTTTTAACTTACTTTTAAAATTTTTAAATTTGTTGATAACTTTTGAACAAGTTCATCATTAATTCCTTTTGAAATTAAAAATGAAATTAGTGCTATTTTGTGAATATTTAAATTTGATTTTTCACATTTTAACAAATCTAAAATTTCATTTCGAGAGTATTGAACTTCATCCAAGTTTAAAATAAATTCATTATTTCTTGTCGAAATATATTCAAAAAGATCATTTTGCTTACAAAGTATTATATCTTTTCCTCGAATTCTTTTCAAATGATGTAAACTATAAAATGATAAATATTTATTTAAATCGATTATTAAAGAAGAAAATAATTTATTATCAGATATATTTGAGATATAAACTGTTTCTAATGGGATCGGTTTTTCATATTCATCGGAAAGAATTGATTTTATTTTTAAATTTGTAGTTTCTGAAATATCAAGTTTTAACCGTTTTCTATCTGACTCCATATTATCTGAAACAAAAAATAAATTTTATTAAATAAATGAATAATATTAAAGTACAAATAAAAAATTTAATTAACTAGAGAAAAAAAAAAACGTGATTCATTTAAAATAATTAAATTAGAACATTTTCGTCAGTAGTTTGTTTTTTTTTTTTTTACTTTTAATTGATGTTAATTGAAATTATTAATAAAATTGAATATTAAAATTGTCTTTTGAATCGCTTGCCAATAAAATACAAAAAAACAAAAAATTAGAAAGGTTTATGCTCTATTCGAGGTTCTACTTATAATCAATACTAATTTGTGAAAATTTTAATACCAAATCGTGCGATGTATGTATTTTATTTATATACATATTTATGCGTATATATATATATGTAGTATTTTACATCCCAGCATTTTCATTTTTTTCTTCCAAATTATTTTAAATTAAGATCATTTTATTTTGGTTAAATTAAAATTGAATAATTGTTTTTGAAAAGCTATCTTAACTATGATAATTAAAAACAACAATTTAATTAATTTTTTTTTATTTCAATTTTATTATTTATTAAAGAAAAAAGTAATTAGGTACAAATAAAATCATAAGAAATGAAATACAAACACAAACTTAAAATAAAATCTTTTTTTTTTTTTAAATAAAAGTTATTTTGGTTCTTGCTTGATTAACTTGCCAAACATTAAGTTCTTCATAGTCCTCAATACATTTATCAACTTGATCAGGTTTATATCCTTTTGTTGTACATCTCTCCATAACATCACCAATCTTAACAGTTTGACTGGATCCAGCTAATTCTCGAATCAAAGCAAATATTTTATCAGATGTATTTGGTATATGACCTCTTTGAAATTCATGTATTTGATTTAAGGAATCTTTTGACATAGCAAGTAATCGCAGTGATTCTGTAACATCATCTTTTTCAACTTTTTCTGATAATCGAAGTCTAGCCAAAGCTGTTGATAAACGCAATATACCCAATAAATTTCTAGCTGATGTAAATGTCATATCTTTATTATTTCTAGCTTCTCGTCTCAATTCAACATATGCATTAACAATGTAATCAGTCAATTCAACTGGAATAATTGGATTTATTCGTTTACATAATGTAAGATAGCGACGCATCAATCCCATATCCAAGGATTTAACTCGAGTTGGAGGCTGTTTACCATGACTATGTACAAATGTAATATGCTTTGCCAAACGTAAATCATTTTCACGATCTGGTTTATCTTGTATCAACCATAGTAAATCAAAACGAGAAAGCAGTGCAGCTGGTAATTGAATATTTTGTTCAATTGTACGACGGGCATTGTATCTACCATATGCGGGATTAGCTGCAGCTAAAATAGAAACTCTTGCATTTAAAGTTGTCATAATACCAGCTTTGGCAATAGAAATAGTTTGTTGTTCCATAACTTCATGAATTGCAGTTCGATCATTTTCAGCCATTTTGTCAAATTCATCAATACAACATACTCCTTGATCAGCTAATACTAGAGCTCCTCCTTCTAAGGTTGTTTCCCCAGTTAAAGGATCTTTCATTACAGCGGCTGTTAAGCCAACACCAGACGAACCACGACCAGTTGTATATTGACTACGTAAAGCTAATCTACTGATATAACTTAACAATTGTGATTTTGCAACACCAGGATCTCCCATCAAACATATATTGATATTACCTCTAATTTTCATACCATCTGGACGCTTATCTACTCCACCAACAATCAATAAAAGTAAAGCTTTTTTAATATCCAAATGACCGTAAATTTCTGGAGCCAAACTGCTAGCTAATCTTTCATAAAAATCTTCTTGTGATAATTCACTTAATTCTTCTGGTGTTAGTTCAGCATCTTTTTCACTTATTTCTTCAGTTTTATTAATACATATAATACGATGTACATCAATGTAAGTTTCTGATAAGAGCCCAGACACCATTTGCTTGAACCCTGTTTTCATTAGAGGTAAGAATATTCCAGAAACACAAACATGATCTCCAGGCTGCCCTTGTCTACTTACTTCTCCGCGACAAAACAAGGTCATTGTTCGGGGAATATGTCCAACAGGAACCTGATCACTATGTTCTTGTATTTTTAACTCTTGAAATTTCAAAAATTTTGAGCCTCTCGTTTGCAAATATAATCTGCCGCCAGCTTTATTTATACGACAATCCTCTGAAATACAATCTGTGACTGGCATAAAAGATAAAGAATTTACTGGTTGATAAGTTTCAGCACCACATCGATCGCATGTATATGTTGCAACAATCATCATTGGTTTAACTTCTGTACATCTTGTTACGATACCTCTTACTGTGACTAATTTTCCAATTTGTTCGGCTTTTATTTCTCGTATAGATAATGCTTTCTCACTAGATTTTGGCTTGAAACTAACTTCAAAACGCTTCATCAATTCGGGAGGAAAACGGTTTCGTTCATCCCGCTGTTCCATAGGATTCCTTGTTCTTGTTTCCATTAGCAAGCGATGCTCAATATAAATATCTAAAGCATCTTTTGCAACAGTATCGCGTTCTTTGTAAATAGGAATCAATTCCATTATTATATCTGAAAATATCGCTAAATATCGTCTAGTATTGGCACTTATTGCTTCAGCTAATGATTCGTTTATTTCAGAAACATCATCTAAATCTATTGTTATTAAAATTTGTTCACGATGAGCTAAGCGTATTAATTGCGTAGCATATTTAAAAATTTTTTTCCCATCATCATCAGTTTGACAAAATTCTTGTAAAAAACTCTTGATAGACTCTCTGTCTTGTGCATAATCTCTTCTGGCCATTCTTAGTCCTTCTATAATATTAAATCAATTATGTGATTTGAAAAATTTTAATGTTTGACAGCAGTGATTTAGATCTGAAATTATTAAATTTCTTTAAATTAATAGAAGAACTTTTAATAGCACTCAGTCAAACTTACCGTTAATTCTAAAATTTATATTTTTAGTTTTTTTAAAGCAATCTTATATTTATAATTTTATAAATTTAAAGCAATAGCAAACAAAACTTATTCAACTTCAACCATTCACTTTGTATTGTATTTTGTCTTGTTTATGTTTTGGCGCAAATTTGCCGACTTTGAAATTACAATTTATAATCACGAGTCACGACTCACGTCACAACCCAAGCTGCGGCTAAAATAAATTATATTCATATGTCAAGTGTCAAGCAAGCTCGTTCTACACTTGCGTTAAATAAATGAGAATTTTCAAATTATTTTCTTCAAAATTAAATACGTATAGCTATCAAAATTTTTTTCTTTTTTTAATTTTCATCAAAGCTTTGTTTCAATACGCGGGTGTGAACAAAAAATTGTATTTTGTTGTTGTAAATATACTTTTCATTAAATATGTTAATATTTTCTTTTTCCTATCCATTTTTTACCGATGCCATGTTGAAAAATTTCATGTATATAATATATTTAATATAATAATAACCTCACATATGGAAATTGACTGTTAACATGTTATAGAGTATAATGTGAAATACACTTTAAAACACGCGTTCACTGTCGATGTCACTGTGATTAGTATAAAAATAAAATAAAAATTTTGAACGGGACGTCAGACAGCACCATGGCACAAAACGCAAGTACATACGCCTGTCACTTTAATCATTAATTTAATATTCCATTATTATAATTATTTTACTCATAATAAACTATTTGAATTGCAGTAATTTCATTCCGAATTGTTTGCAAAAATATAATAAAAAGTGCAACACTACATACTAAAGTGCACTACATGCATATATTTTGTACCCATATGATATTTAAGTTTTTAATTCGGTAGAAACAAAATAATGTTCCGTAAATAAACTATTACATATTACATACAATATAATATGCAATATTTACCTGCCTTAATTTTTTTATATTTCAACAAAAATGTAAACTATTACACATACCAAACCAATCCAACTTAAAATGGAATTTTTATTCAATAATATATAATTAAACTAACCACAATTATTTTTGGAACTTTGTTTATTTTGGTTTATTTTGTTGGCTAGCTGTTGGCTGACGATTAACAATTGACAAATCATAATCAAATCATCTGATTTTTCGGTAGTGTTTTATATCGGAATTTTTGCTATTAAATTCACATTGAATGTATGATGTGGTTTGTGTCTTAGAATTACTGAGAATTTAAAATATATAAGATTTGATTTGCATTTGGCGAAAACTGTTGTGGAATTTTTGTATATGATAACGTTAAGAAGTACCGATATTATGGAAATGGATTTGAAAATCAATAATTTTATATTTTATGTATATGTAGATAAAAATTCTTATTTTTGTATTTAATAAAAAACAAATATAAGATCTTGTTTTTTTTTTGTAGTTTACCTTTACCGTTGTTTGGTTGATTTAAACGGTTTTTCGAAAAAAATATGTAATTTGGTTTCCTTGGAAAACTTTTATTGCCAAAAAAATATTGTTTGCTTGAATAAATATTCTAGTTAAAGTATTAAAATATACCATACCATACCATAAAAGTCTCTTTTTTCTAAAATTTTAACATGTAATTATCGAACAAAAATTAACATGGCTATACAAAATATAACTTTCAAAAAATCGGAAAATTTTAGGATTGTTAAAAATATTATAGCTCGTAAAGAAATCGCTGAATGGTGTAAATTTCTAAAACTTAGTTCAAAGGTAATAACTTCTATGAATGATTTCGAGATTGAAAGAAAAATTTCGATTTTTCATAAAATCCCATTACAAACTGTCTTGAAAGCCTTATCCACATGTAATTATCTGTTACCTCATGTAGATAAAAAAGTTCGTTTCGATTTAAAATCAAAATATGAATGCTCAAAATCCGACGATCATAATATATGGAATTTATTAGGAGTATCAATATCACAAGTAGAAGAAGATAATGGCAAAAATTTAGATCATGAAAGTTTTTGTGAATCTCTTGAAGAAACTTTGAGCAGTGAACAAGAATCTGTAGATTACTGTGATTGTAGATGCTGTTACAATTTTAACAAAAACTTTAATCATCATGATAATGATTCTATAGATAGTTTTGATTGTATGAGTGATGATACCATTTCATATACCGATGATAATTATTTGTCTAGTCATTCAATTTCAATTAATTCACAGGAAGATTATTATGACGAGTTAAACGAAGACAATTTATGCAACTTTTTCAATACTTTTACAAATTTTAATATGCAGGAAAATTTAATATCTGATTCTAAAGATTTATTTGAAAATCAGATTTCTTCTGAGGAAAGTTTTAATAGTTCTAATTATGAAACTGATGAAGAAAAAACTGAAATTCTTAATGACGCTTATTCTGATAAAGAAATTAATATGTCAAATAATTATTATCGACATCATAACTTTATGACCTCAAAACTCAATCCAATTACATCAGGCCTAAAAAATGTTCGCAAAGAATTACGAATTCCAGTTGTTCAAATACCACCAGAATCAAAATTTTTAAGATTAACACCTGCAAAATTACATGGATGTACCAAAAATTACCAATAAGCATGTATTTGGTAATAAATCATCGACACACCTTACACACAATCCGATGAAGAAAAAAAATATAATGGTACTTTAACGGTTAAATCATAGTACAAAATAACGTTTAAATTATAAATTAAATCAATTTGTATGTAATTTGTATGTTAAAAATAAAAAAGTGTAAAACATAGCAATTGCTTATTTTATTCTTTTATTAAAAAATTTGCACACATAAAATAAAACTTTGTATACAGACAGAAAAAAAAATTGAAAATATCAAGATCTTTGATGCTGATGAGGGAAATAAGTTGCTTCCGCAATATTTATATTTGCACAATAAAAATAAATTATTAATCGAATGAATTTAGACTTTTATAAATTAAACATAATAATCCTTCAATTCAAATAATCAAGACACCTGAATTAAAGAAATTTCTTTTTGGGAAAAACAAAGCATAGAAATTTAACCATTGCGAAATTTGGAATTTCATTAGGATACTTATTGAATTATTGAAAATTTTAGACGATTCAAATATTTCTTTATAAATCTAGAAAAGTTCATATATTTTCTCTATAAACCTAATTTCATGACAATGCGAATTCTTTAATAGTTTTGTGGATTTGAGTAAATTTTACAATTTGATAACCAATACAAATCTGTAATTTTTCCCCTCAAATATCAGTTCATGTGGCTAAAAATAAAAAATTTAAAAAGCTATTCAAATATACACCTTAAAAAAAATGTTTAATAATAGTTCTTGATTTTATATTTTTGAATTATTTTAATTGCAGTTTTTTGGTTAAATATTGATCAAATTAAAAATCTATGAAATTTTAACTTTTAGCCATATTTTATTTTTGTATAAATAATCTTTTTAAATACTAAGCTTAATAATAATGTTTTTTTCTTTTTAGATTAACATAAATTTTAAAACTATACATTTATACTAAATACTAATCAGATCATTTAAAATTAAATATAACTTCATTTTGTGGTCAGGAAAAATAATTTAAAACAAATTATTAAAAAAAAAAAATACTTTTAAATTACATCATTTTTAGAGTAAAATGTGAATACATTTTTATTAAATAAGATCATCAATTTACTTTTTTATAAATAAATGCAGACATTTATATAACAAAATGAGAGCAGTAATATTTAAAAGAAATGTTTTATTTAAAATAAAAAAAAACATTAACAAGGACCAGCACTTCACATAAAATTCTTTGTTGATTTGCTTAAATTAGAGAAACATTTTTTAAAAATGACTATTTATATTCAATAAAATAAATTAAATTTGCCCAATAATTTTTAGTTATTAATTTGCTATGTTGTTTCGTTTCTAAAGAAAAAAGAAATGATTTTGTATCATTATACAATTGTAGGAGAATAGTATTAATTTCATTAGTTTTTTCTTTATTTAATATTTTATATTACGAAATGATGCCTACAATTGGAAAGAAATCTTTTAATAGTGTTGTCCTTCGTTTTTCTGCGATGTCCATTTGATTTTCTAGATCACCCAAATCTGTTGTCTCAGCTCTTTCGATTTTCCATGATAAATTTTCTATTTCAGCTTCTAATTGAGCCTTCAAATATAAATATATATATATATATATATATATGTTAAGTTATTTTATTATTAATTAAAATTTAAAAAAGTTTAAAAATAATATAAATTATTTTACCTGTTGATATTCAAACAAATCTTTTCTACTTCCTGCTTCCATAAAATAAGCATATGGATATGTATACTGTAATGTATATCTACATTTAGCTAGTAATCCAGCTGCATTAAATAAATATTGCCAATCAATCCATGTACCCCAGCCTTTCATAACTTTTTCATTAACTCTAGCTCTTAATCTATCAAGTGTTTGTTGTTCTAATTGTAATGATTTTGAATGATTTTCCCAACGCTCATAATAATGTAAATATTTTTTTAAAGCCTCACGTGCTTGAGCATGAACTGATTCATTAGCAATATTTGGATTATCACGATATCTTGAGCATTCATAATATTCGGAGCCATGAGATTTCCAATCACCTAAACACATCCAACAAAAATCATGTTTACAATGAAAGCATTGCATATGATTACATCCACCATTTTTTTCAATACATATATGACACTTTGGACAGTCTTTGGTGTTGGCACTAATATAATTAGCTGTTTCACTATCATCAGCACATTTTGTTAACCATTTTCTAATAACTTGACAATCAGTCGGTGCATGATAATCTGTACTACATCTAAAACAAAATGATGTTTTACATGATTTACAAATAGCTCTCTTCGGTTGTATATCTTGACTACGAATTATAATTTGACAATTAGGACCTGGACAATAACGCAATTCTGGATGAGATTTAACATAATCTTGAAATGCAAATTTTTGCCATTTTTCACGTAATATTGGTCTTTGAACTAAATTGAGAACAAAATCTTCTGGGACACGAACATTACACATTGGTGCCATACAACCAATTTGTGTGGATATACCTTGAAATATTTGTGTTTCAAAATGCATTGTCCAACAGTCCTTACAAAATGAATGAGCACATGACAAATTATGAAAACGTTCCATTGATTGAGTATTTGCACATACTGGACATAGGAAAGTAATATTACGACGTGATGTTGATGGAGCTGTAAAAACTGTTGCTGATGATGTGACTAAATGTAATGCAGCACCTTGTGATGTTGATGGTATAGGTGCTGGTATTGGTGTTGATATTGTTAATGAATTTAATGGAGGCTTAATTCTTGCACTGATCAATAAATTTGATGCATTTTCACGGTATTTTTCAATTATAATTTGAATATTCCATTTATGCTCATGTAAAAGAACTTTGGCTAAGGATGGCGTAATTTGTACAATTGTGCTAAGTTTTTCAACAGATTCATTTAATAATTTTTCCACTTCTTCAACATTTAAACAATCAAATTCAAAATATTCTGGATCGGTCTTTTTAGGATCTATTTGTTCAATGTCACAATCTTCTCCTAAAAATTATAAAATAAAATGATATGATAAATAATAAAAAAAAATTTAATACTTAAACAAAATAATAAGAATAGATATTCACGTAAAAAATACTAATCAATTAAAAAATTAGATAGCTGCCAATATTATTAGTATAATTATGCAATTAACCGGTTATAATTATTATTCTTTTAGGCAAATATTATTGTCAAGTTTGTGGGAATTTTACAACATGTACTACCTATTATAAAATTTGATGTTAGTTCCTGCTTTTTTATTTTTTATCTTTTTTTTATGTTTATAAAACTTGTATGAAATTATTTAATTACCTTTAAAAGTTCATTTACTTTTTCACGTTATTACCATTTTTTTTTTCATAGACAAACAAAAAATGATTTAATAAAAAAATTTTTAACCCATCTGTTTTATTATTTTATTTTTAACGAATACTGATAAATTTGATCTGCAAAGTACCAATTTATAAACATTTATAAGTAAATAGTTTTCAAGGACATCAACTTAGCACTTGAAGCTATATCATATATGAGAAATTAAAATATAAATATATTTCAAAAGCAATGGCAATAAACTTAGAAAGGTCGATTTAAAACACCCACTTATTATGGATTTTTTAATTTCAAAATCATTCAGGGTTAAGGATTTGCATGCATATTATGACGTTTCTAATTTTTTATATGTACCTAGATCAATTAATAAAAGTTTGTAGAATCTATCTGATTGCATAAAAAATAAAAATAAATTTTAATAAATTATTATACTTATAATAATTGATAATTTTATAATGTATACTTATTTTTTTTTTATTTGAGTTATTTCATGAAATTCTAAGTTTTCTTTTACATGCATATATATTAAATATCAATTACGTAAAAAGATTTAAAAAAAAAAATATGTATATTAGGGGAATTATTTTAATAATGAATTTTATTTATAAACTAGAAATTAAATACATAGTTATTAATCATCATTATTAGCTGTTTACTAACAAAATTAGATCATAATCTGATCTGAAGAGGTGTACAATTTTTTTTTGTGCAATTTGTCTAGAGATACAATATTACAATGTTACAAAGAGGAGTAATTTTAATTATACTTATATGCCTACTTATATTTTACTACTTACGTTAGCATGCGTTTACGTCTTCTAGTAGGCATTTTTTTTACTCTATTTTCTTTACATAAAAAAAAAAACTAAAAACTCATCGGAAGAACCTTGAGATTCATTACGTAAATTTTTAATAAATAAATTCTTTTATGTAAACAATAAAATGCTTATTATGCAAATTTACCTGAATTGTAATAATCTTCATAACAATCATTATCATATTCCATTTCTTCATTGTCTTCATCGGCAGACATTTTTTCACGGTTTTCAGTACAAAAAAAAATTTGATTTTTGTTTTTTTTTTTAATTGATATACTTGCTAAATATGAAATAAATTAATCACTTTATTTTCCTTTTTTTAAATATTGCACAATTTTCTTTTAAGTAATAATAGTCTTTAATACAAAAAATTAATGAATAAAAACAATTTTTCTCTGAAGTATCTTTCTAAATCTGCAAATTAAAATAAAAACTATTTGCACTATTATGTTTTTCCATTTTCTACCATACAAATACTTATACTACTACTGGCAGACTACTATGAAATATGAATTTATGAAAATTAAAATTCAAATGTCAAAGCTATAATTTGTATTTATTGAAAAGAGAATTGTTCAGAAAAGATTTCCTTTGAAATTTGTACTGCCATCTAGTTTTGGATATTGTAAAGCCTGTAGAAAAAAAAGCTTTGGACAATTTTAAAAATGATTCAAATAATTATTTTTAGAATGTTCAATTAAATTTCTTTTATGAAATTTAAAAATAAATTTCATTGTAATCACTTTAATACGCATATTTGATTTATTAAGACACTCTCTGTATACTTAAAATAACTGCGTCATTTTATTATTCATATTAATGCTTTTACTAATCACATTTTTAATTTCAAAATTGAACAGAATTTTTCTTTTAATTCTCCACACCTACATTAAAGTAGATGGGATTCTTAATAAATATAAAATTTATTTACATAAAAATATTAATTAAAATATGAGATTACAAATGATTTAAAAATAATATAAATAAAAAATTAATCATAAATATTTTTGAAATTTATGTATGTATGCTTTTTCTAAATAATTTATAAAATGATTGGTAGATATGATAAAGAATATTAGATTTAAAAAAATGTAAATTAAAGCTTTTCAGTACTATGCATTTTAATGTAACTTTCTAAATGAACTGGTATTGATCCTTTATATTTTAAACAATACTTTGCAATGCATCTACTCGCTAAACATTTTAATGATATCTGTTGTGTTCCATATTGATTTAATAAACGTTCAATTGATTTAAATTGACTAATATCAGATGCTGTTAAACCATTTTTATTAACTGCATCAAAATGAATACCAGCTTCACAAAATATTTTAATAATTTTTTCCACAGTTTCCGTAAATTCTTCAGTTATGACATGTAATGCTTGCATTGTTGATACTAATGTATGTAATGGTGTATTATTATCACAGTCAATTGTTGATATAGATGCTCCACAATGTAAAAGTAATTTCACTGTCTCTAAAGATGGAAATCGACATATATCACTTGTATGAAAATCATCAACTGGTGTTATACCATTCACAGCTAAGTGTAATAAAGTTTGTCCATCTCTTAATTTTGGATTCATTTTATTAATTTTTAATATTAAATTGAATAATTTATTAAGATCTTCCATTTTAAATTTTTGATTTTTTCGTTTTAAAGTTTTTGTAACAATTGTCATAAAATATAAGGCAGTAATAACATTTTGTTCATATTCATTTCCAATTGTTGTTGGATCATCTTTTGGTCCAGGATTTTTTATTTTAATACAATTTTGTTCTAATTCGTCAATATTTGCATCTAATAAATCAATAACATGAATAAAATCAAATTGCAAATCTAAATGCAATATTTGTGAATATAATTGAGCAAATCGTAATAAGTCTCGTTCAACAGATATTTTATTAATTTTACGAAGTTGAAGAGCATATAACCATAATTTTTCGCATTTATCAAAAATTCCTTGATCAGCAAAAATTGCACCACGATATATAACTGCTTGAGGAAGATCTGGATATTTTTTTCCTAAAATTCTTTCATGTATTGTCAAAGCTTCCATATGTATTGAATTATGATTTAATCTAATTGCTTGTAATTCTTGTGGTGTTTGACTTTCAATCCAATCATCATATGCTGGTATTGGAGCAATCAATTTTTTTCTTATCACATTATCTGTATCTTCATATCTTAATTGCATTCCTATATTTAAATATCTATATGATTTTGTTATATTATAGTTATCCTTATCGTTTGCAAATGATGCTCCCATTAATTCATATATATCAATTTTTTGTTTACTACTCAATAGACCAGGTCTTTCGCAAAACATATTTACAACATCCTCATGTGTTCTCTCGGCTGCACATATTGCAGGACAAAAACCATATTCATTGGGTAATAATTTTGCACCATGTTCCAAAAGTATTTGACAAACATGGGTATGGCCACATTCTGCTGCATAATGTAAAGCTGTAGCACCACATAAAGCTTGTAAATTTGGATTTGCACCAGAGGTTAATAAAAATTTTACTATATCTGAAAAACCTTTAACAGCCGATATCATCAAACATGTGTTATTGTATGTATTTGCACTATTCACATCGGAAGAATGTTTAACTAAATATCTAACAATATCTAATCGTCCTATAAAACATGCTATTCTTAATGGAGTTGACTGAGAATCTGTTTTATGATTCACATTTGCACCATATCTTATTAATAATTTAACAATATTTATATTTCCTGCCCCTGCTGCACAACATAAAGCAGTTACACCAGATATTCTATGCCCTTCAATTTTCACTGTACATTGTTTTTCTAAATTAACTTTAAAATTTTCTAAAAGTGATTTGACAACTAAATCTTTTCCTAATGTGGCAGCAGCTACTAGTGGTGTAAATACTTGACCATCTTCTTCTTCATAATATTGGTTTATTAAAAAATGTTTGACTTCTTGATTTTCAATGCCATTCAAAAGAGTTAGTAATCTTAGTGGATGACCATCTTTGGCAGCAAAAAAAACCGATTCGCGAAGGTTAATACTAATTGTATCCAAAAACAGTAGATATTCTTCGGCCAACATTTTGATATATGAATAAATATTTAAAAAATTATGAAGTCTATTATTTCTCCTTTGTTTTCTTTTGAAATTGAAGCACTTTGTGAATAATTTCTTTTGTTTTACTTTTTACGTTGCCTCTTAATATTTTAATAATCTAATGACTTGACAGTTCCTATATAAATGTAAATAAATACTCAAAATACGAAAGATAAGAAAATCTACTCATTAAGGTGACATCTAGCGGGAAATTGTGTAAATTTATTTAGATAAGAGAAAAATATTTGCTACATCAAGCATGCTTGAAATAATCAGATGAATTTAAATTATAATGGTATGGAAATGGAATTTATCAAAAATAACTGTTTCTAATTAATAGAATTGATTTAAATTGGGTTTGAAAATTTGTGAGAAATTAATTTTCAAATTCATTAAAAATGGACGGCGAAATCCTTTAATATAAAATCAACATATTATAATAAATATTTTCTACAGTAGATAAAAAAAAAGAATTATTATTCAATTATTCATTTCTTCAGAAATTAAAACGACAAAATAAATTTATGTAATATTACATATACATATTTTTAAAATCTATTTACTTTTTGCATTTTTTAAAAATTTTCCCATAAAAATGGGAATCGAACCTGGAACCAGAGAACCTTTTGAAATGTTTTTACTTTATTTTCATAAATTTGAAAATTAGCTATAATGGTGAATTAATTTAAAAAAATGTTAGTAGGTATTAATAGGTATGAAAATGTAACAGTCAGAGATACTCCCAAAAACGACGAAATAAACCGTTATATACCTATATAAACCGTTTCGACGAAATAAACCGTTATGTTGCTAAATATGAAGTTAGCCAATTAATTTAATAAAAAGTGTACGAAAAATTAAAATTGAAAATAACCAAACCTTTGAAATGTACTATAATTAAGTATAATATTAATTTCTGAAATGTATAAGATGCTCAATTCTGTCTGTTGCGTGTATTAAAATAAACATTTAATTGATTTGAGTTTATATGAAAGTTCAAGATCGATGTAGACATAACCAAAACGACACCCTGTAAGATATTTATTCATACATATTTTCTTCAGATTCCATATAATCTTTGATGTTTTCCTAAACGACTACTAAATTACACTAACATTCAGATTTTCGCTTCAAATAAAAAGTTAATTATATTTTTTTATAAAATTTTCATCTGACTCTTCTCAGAATTAAACTAATGCGTAGACAAACGTAGAATTAAAAAAAGAGGTAATCAGAATGTATTCCGAAAACACTCAAGGTCGCAATCATTACATTTTATAAAGTTACGGTATAGTTCATTTCTATAACTTAATCAATCAAATTGGCATATTCATAAAATAATGTTAGTTGTAAAAAATAAAAATGTTGGATTTTTTAAAAATCAAAATCTTTACAATACATTTTGGATATTCATTCGATAGTTCGTATTGTTTATCGATTATAATTATTTTACAGTCGGGTAGTTATTGCCATATACAAACTCTGTTAATTTGATTAAATTAAGAATATTTATATTGATATTACCTCTACAGTCTGCATGTCCCTAAAATGAATTCATCTAGAAAATATTGAAAGTAAATAATTTTTATTGAGGTTTTTTGTTTTTATATTCTTTAATTATTAATTTTCATGTAACTATAATTTTTTTTTTCCATATGTACCTACGTATTTTATTCTCGATTAAATTTTCAACATGATTAAAAAATCTTTTCCATATTAATTTTTTTTTATTTTTGTTAATTTTTGCTTCAATACACTAGGTAGCTATCATGCTTCAATACACTAGGTAGCTATCATTGCCCTGTAGGACATTATAATGTCATTTATACTCATGAATGCATATTAAGTTATTATATATGGTTATATGAATATATATGGAATACAAATAGATTATGTATAATGACGTGGAAAAATTTAGTAATAATCCTTGAAATGTTTGACGACCAAGGATAATATTAATAATTAAGTGATCTTGATTTTGTTTGCTCACAATGTTTGTTATGTATTTTTAGATTATTGATTAGCGATATAATATACTTTATTATATCATAATTTGTATGGATGCCATTTATATGCCAACAGATACGCTAAAGTAATTTAGACAAAATAGATGCTTTAAGTCGAAATAAAATTTTGTTCCAGAATAATATTGTTTAAAAAATAGGTTAAGTAGATTAAGTAGTACAATCTTATTTTTATTTAAATAAATTATTACTATATACTTGTAAAATGTGCTTATAAGCTGAACTTGTGTGGGATTACAGAAAGCTGTATTTCCCCTCCCCTATATTTTATTCTATCACAGTAACATTGTGCGGTTTTAGTCTTTTCAGTCTTCTTACATCATAAGATCTGTCTAATAGTTTTGACAATTGCCTTAAGGTTATTATGTTGAGTTAATCGATTTTAGTTTTAAATGGCATAGTCACTAATTACGCCAACTATTTATTTTTATTTTTAGATCTTTGTGAATATCTTCGTTTGAATCATAGCGATATGTATGGATTGGTGATAGTTTTAAAAAATTTTGTTTTGGTAGCGCTGCTTAATTAATAAATTAGATTTAGTTGTTGCGATTGGAAATAAAAAATACAAGATATAGTATACGAAAAAACTAGTTCAAGATGGATGGATTATGTTACAAAAATGATATACAACTGACTTTCAAAAATACTTTAAAAGATGAAAACCGCTAAAGAAAAACCAGGCGAGAACAAAAAAACGGGATTAAATGAATCACTTTCGAATTATTAAATATCTAATTCTTGAATTACATACACAGTTTTTGTTACGCAATTTTTTTGATATTTTTAATAAAATTTTTATTATTTAGTTTTCATTCCAGTTTTACGATTTCAATTTTTTCAGAAATGACTTAATAAATTTTTATATGAGAAAAAATATTGGATTTATACCTGAATAGAGAATAATCCTTGCAAGCAGGGCCTTGCAGAGCTGAGAGGGGGCCCAGGCCAATACAAAATATGAGGCCTCTTGTTTGTGTAAAAAGACAAATTTACATAGTTCTTTTATTATTTTTTCATTTATTTAAACAAAATCAAATTAATAATTACAAATAAGCTTTTCGAGCTTTAGTGATAACAAAATCATTTGTAATAATTGAAAAGTCAATATTTTGTGCAATGTCTGAATTTATATGTAAAATTGATAGCCCATTCAACCGTTCTTGGCTCATTTACAGATCTGTTTAATCTTAAAGCTGTTGATATATTGGGAAACAATCCAATTAGGTTTTTTTCTAAAATGTTTAGCAGCAACTTCGTTGGAGATGAAGATGATTCTATATCAAAGTTTACTTCAAAAATATTTTTTAAAAATATCATTTCATCACAATTTCATTTGAAATGTCCTTTGCATATTTTAAGTGCATATATTTTGCTCTCGATTTTATTTCCTCGTCTGATAAAGTTTGAAAGTGTCCAAAGGAATCCAAAAGACTGGCAAAATTCAAAGCGACGTATCAAGCCTGAAATAACTGAATCAATAATGTATATATAAAAACATTAACTCTATAATGTTCTTCAGCATCAAACTATGACTTAAAATGACGAGTTAATGGAAAATTAGTTGACATTTTGGAGAGTACGGCAATCTCTTTTGAACTTAAGAGTAATCTGTCCCACTCTTCACGTTTTATCTTCATCCTTGCAATAAGATTGTTAATATTTTCCATTCCGACGCCTTGGTGTTGCATTGCGTGCTTCAATAATTAAATTAGTTTGTTGCAATAACGTTAATATTTCAAGCCACATTGTTGTCCAAAGACTGCATTCGAATTTATCCAAATATTGAAAAATTGACTGAAGTTCGGTACGTGCGTGTGCGTGAATTTTTAATATAATTTTTGTACCGTTGCATAATCTTCTGATATATTTTATAAATCATTGGTTAAAATAAATTTGTTGTTGAACTCAAAATAATATTGCAACCTAATTTTTCCGCACCTACTGTGACCAGATTAGGAAATCAATGGAGGCCCTTTCACAACTCGGGGCCTGGGCCAAATGGCCCTCATGGACCACCCTATGTTATGGCCTTCTTGCAAGCATTCTCGAATGTGATTTGGAATACCTTTTTTGTTGTTGTCGGTTCATCCAGAGCATTGGAATAGAAATCTCTAAATATAACAGTATTTATCCACTACTAGGATTTCATACTTCACTTTTGGATATTATGCTGCGTTTCCAGTTCTTGTAGAACATTTGAAATTCAGCCTTAATCCATTAAACTTAAACTAATACTATTATGATGGTGGTTTGTTAATTATTTTGCTTGCACTATAATTTTACATTTCGTTTTTCGTTCATGTTTGTGCTTCAGGCAAGTAATTTTACAACTTTGATGGAATCTCTTTATCACAAAAAAATTTTTTTTTATACAATTTATTTAAATAGTTTTGCAAACTATAAATTTAATAGTTTGTAAAATTGTGAGAAAATATTTTTAATAAAATATTTCACATTAGATCAAAATTGGGTAGAAACATTGTATAAAAATAAAATTTATTTAACACGTAAGCATCAATATATTTTAAAATAAATAAAAATAAAAAAATAAAATTATAAAAAATATAGTTATGGTATATTCGAGTAAATAATAATAAAATTTTGCAAAATATATAATAGTACTAGTAAACTCTGCTAAAAAAATAATAAAAAATTAAAAGTCTTCACTATTTTGTAGAAATAAAATTTTTGCTTTTTTGAAAATTTATAAGTATAAGCATACACAAACATATATGTATACTTTCTAGTACCAAAGCTTTCACTATTTAAATAAAATATAATATTGAATAAATAATGATAAATAAAATAATACAAAATAAAAAACAAAAAAATGATAAAAATGTTTAGTCTATATTTTAAATATTTTCCTAGTAGCTAGGATAATTTTATTTTATTTTATTATGGTTATATGTATATATGTACATGCACATATATTATATATTTTTTTTTTATGTACTCACGTATTTTTTATTTTTGAAATGAAGTGAAGAGAAAAATAAAATTTTTCAAATGTAGCTATGTTTCAATTCAGCATATTTGTACAAAAAAAGTAAAAAAAAATCTTCTAAAATAAATCTACAAGATCTAAGGTGGTATTAAGTTATTTCTAAGGATTATGTTTTTTCGTTTTTAATATACTTGTAGGATGAACCATTAAGAAGCACATGTACAAAATATACTATCCCTATTTTGTATGAATTGGTTATTGTTATAATGACAAAATGTTAATTATTGCACCTAGAGTTCAGTGAAATTTGGCCTTCATTTGCTATTTTAGTTAATCTTTAAATATATGTATTGGATATGCCTCAGATATTGAGGAGATTTTTTAATCTATAGCATTGCAACCATATAGCGCGATGATCAGGAGTATGAACATGACCGATTCTATATTTTTTCATATCAACTTTGGATATCTATTCATATTTGTTCTCCTTTCCTTTTACCTTCTTCCATTCTAATTTTCCTTTCCCCCTAGTCAAATGTACAAATCAGTATAAAAGTAGTGTCCCCACCTAGTGTTTTGGGTTAACTGTTCATTTCTGTTCATATTTTTGTTCTTCTTCCTCTTTACCTTCTTTCATTCCTAATTTTCGTTTCTCCACCCTAGTTAAACGTGTCAATCGACAGAAAAGGTTTCCTAGTGTTTTGGTTATGTTTAGAAAAAAAAATGGTGTATAGTGTTAAAAAAAAAAATCAAAATAGAAAGGTTTAAAAAAAATATAAAAAAAATAAATTAATAAAATTATTTTAATAAATAAAATAAAACACTTGTTAATATTTCACTGATTAAGAAAATATATACAGATTTTCTTATATATTTTATTTTAATTTAATATTTTAATAAAAATAAAAAATAAAAATATGAGCCGACATGTTTCGTCCTTTTAAGACATTATCAAGACTCAGATAAAAAAAGTTTAAATAAAAATAATTTCAAAAATTAAAATTCTAAAACAAAAATTTTATTTCAAAATTTAATTATGTCAGGATTGCCCCTTTTCCCAGAATATTTTGATTTTTGGAATCTTGTTATTTGGAATGTTTTTTTTGAATTTTTGTGTTTGGTATTATGTAAACGGTATTTAAGGCGGGAATGTTTTTTTTTAATATCGTACTAAACTCTTTCTATTGCTTGGGATATGCTGACGACATTGAATAAATATGAATTTGATCAGAATCATTGATCAGAAACTGTATATGTGGCAAGTGAGAATGCATTTAAAGTTTAAATATCTGCGACAATGGGATCTGGAGAAATAGACGATATAATGGTGAGCTATGAGTGAACGTAGTCAAAAAAATTAAGGTCAAAAATTGTAGTGGTTCGGATATCAAGCGCTGATGGATAAAAATACTCCAGTCACGAGAATTTCCGAATCCATATCCGAAGGTACAAGAAGTAGGTATGAAGGCAGACTAAACTATTGTTGAAAATACGATAGATCAGAAAACATGAAACAATTTTGCATATCCAATTGGGAAAAAAAAACCGCTTGTGACTAGCAGTAATAGAGGTATTTGTTATTCAGATCTCCATGGTCTGCTGACCAATTGAATAAGTAAGTAGTATGAATTATATTTGAAGATTACATTAAATATTGTAATTTTATCCAAATTTGCGTAGCTTGATCAGGTGATTTCATTTCGGAATTTTCCTCTTACGAACTTTGATAACACAATATTTGTAAAACAATCGTCAGTTGGTTAAACTGTTTACTGTAATTGAAAGTAATTTGCTGTTTTCCTTTTTTTAGAACATAAGAATTTAATAAAAAATTTGAAGAATTGCATACCATATTGAGTACACTGGTCCTACTACCAGATACGGCTTTACCATTTCACCTTTTTGGTTGTTATGATTGAATTTAATTATTAGTAAGCTTGAAAAAAAAAAAAAAACAATATAAAATCACAAAATTACAAAAAAAAATTTATTATAAGGTTTTTTTGCCATTTTTCCTTAACTCAAAATAAAAATTAAACAAAATATTTATTTATTTATTTCTCGTTGAGATCAAATAGATTACAATTAGGACTTAACTAAAAAAAATAGAAAAAAAAAATAAAAGTAAAGTAATTAATATTTAACAAAATTATTCTAAACTTAAGTACTCTACAATTTAAAAGAAAAATAGAAGGAAATGGGAAAACTAGAACTACGTATTAACAAATGGTTATTATAAGTGTGATCACTGTAAGTAATAGTAGCAATGGAAGTTATAATTGAGCGTTATGTGTTTATTAATTGACACAAGTACTAAAACTACATGGATAATTGTTTATATAGTTATTATTTAATATTTTTTATAGCATTTACCAATGTTATTAGATATTTTTATATGTAAACTTCACTTGTATTCTGATTATAATTTAATATTACTGTATAAACTGATCTTTATGCAAATACTAGTGTTCCGATACAAAACAATAAATTTAAAATAAAAACGACTAAGAAATTACACAAATGCAGTTTTATGTTTATTTTTTTTTTTTTAAGTTTGAATTTTTACAATAAAAAAAATTGTAATTAAATTTGTAATTAAAATAATCTAAGTATTATTAATTTATGGTATATTTCACCAAATTTTCAAAAAAAATGTTGGAATAACCGAAGAAATAAATTAATTAAACAAGAGCGCAAAACTCATCAAGCGTACCTAATCAAGATTATGATGATTTATGGAAAATTAAATCAAACGATACAAGCACAATAATTTAATGCAATATATTTTTTATTTATTATTTAAATTTTAAATATTTTAAATAAATCAAAGCTAAAATGACAGGTACTTTACTGACGCTCACTATTAATTTGACAGGAAGAATGATAACTCATTGTAGCTTAATTGCTGACCTAATATAAATATTGTAGATGTAAAGGATTTCCTGTAACACTATACATAAAACTCTATTTTTAAGTAATAATTAGACAAATTAAGGTAAATAAAAATAAATAAATAAAAAATAAAGCATGCTAAAATATTATGTTGTCGTTAAAATCACGTTTGAAAAAATTTATTGGGTTGTAAAGAAGAAAGTACAACAATTTATATATAGTTATTTAACTTCAGTTAATTTTGACTTTGTACTGTAGTAGTTTTATTTGTTAAGAATTATTTGAGAGTATGTTTTTTTTTGTATACTCTTTAGCCTAGGTAGAATTACCTTTTCGTGCTTAATTAAATACGGTATTGCAATTTTTGACTGCAATATCTACAATATT
This sequence comes from Argyra leucocephala, assembly GCA_963942445.1. Lineage (NCBI taxonomy): Eukaryota > Metazoa > Arthropoda > Insecta > Diptera > Dolichopodidae > Argyra > Argyra leucocephala. The sequence goes on from OZ012678.1 coordinate 162,772,565, forward strand.
TCGAGAATTTAATTATTAAATTACTGGCTTAACTTATTAAATGTCGAAAACTAATGCTATATTGTCAGGAACTAAGCCTTCTTAACCTTTAACTTATGACGTGGTGGTAAATTTTACACTCTCTTTTTTTTCTCTTATTACTTCTCTTATTTTCTCTTATTACTTCATTGCTCTCTCACAAGGTGATATTCTTAGTACCCTCTCGTTATATTATACTTTTATCCACAGTATTATTTGTCATGTTGTTTGTAAGTAAAGCATGTGTTGGTAAGAGGTGTAAAAACTACCACTCGCCATTAATTATGGGATTTTTTCTTAGAAAATTTTTTACTACCACGTCTAAGTTAACGTAAGCAATTAATAGAAAATATTTTACTACACCTCCACTTTAATGTTAGTTTTTAATAGAAAAATGTTTACTACAAATCTAGCTATATTAAAATTTTAAGAAAAAAAATCTTTTAAAATCATCCATTTTGAAGTTTTATACAACTTTTTAACCCTTTTTCTATAATTTTCCGATTATAGGGAATATTGCACGATTAAACAAAATGAACGAATCTAGAATAAGACAGATTTTAAAAAATTATGATGAAATTTCTGATGAAGAAAATAATTGTGATATCAGCGAAGTTGTTGATCCAAATTTTTGCCTTGAAAATCATAGCGATAATAATTCCAAAATATTTGAAACGGACAATGAGGAGAAAATAATGAAGTGAAGGAAACGAAAATATGGAACACATTGGCGAACGCGAAGCTGAAACGAATTGTTTTTATCGAAAAAACCGTTTTAAGTGGGCAGCAAATGAACCACAGATATTTAGTCTCGGCTTTAGAACTCCACTGCATAATATTGTAATATTACAAACTTCAGTAACCGCAGCTAGTAACGATGAAACAGAAAATAAATTGTATAAATATTGGTCCCAAATTTTTGATGATTCTATTGAAGATAAAATCATCGAACATACCAACACAAAATGAAAACTGAAATTTGAATCAACAGTAAAAGTAGAAACAAGACCTTTAGATAAAATTGAATTTAGAGCATTTCTAGGAATATTATAATTTATACATCAGTTTTCAAGTCAAATCGAGAGTTTACAAAATTAATATTTGTAACAGCGGAACAGGGAGAGACATTTTCAGAGCTGTTTTATTTGAGCTTCGATTTCTTACTATACTTTCTTGTTTACGATTTTATAACACTTTTGATAGACCGCAGAGATTAATAATTGATCCATTAGCGGCTATTTTAGAAATATTTAAAAAAATAATTGAAAGCTGATATATTTGATAAACTGATATTATTCGAAGAATATTGGGTTCAGATTTTCTCCCACCACCTGTAATTCAGATGCCCTCTACTTCCACATCAAACAAAATGTGTTATATTTCTTCAAACAGATTAAAACGAAAAACACCACACAGATGATTTGTCAAAAACCAATGTGTATGGGTTGTAGCAAGCATATGTGTATAAACTGTACATATACTGATTTTGACGAAGGAAATTATTACATGAAAAGACTGTTGTTATTTTCTAAGATATAAAACTCTTTGAAATGTTCTATTTATTTTTTTTAAATATGTATATTAAGCTGTGAAAAAATACCATTTTATTTTTTGTTTAACTTTTTTTTATTTTGTTATGTAAATATAAGAAATATTACTATTTTTGAATTTAGAAAAGGCTTGCGAAATTGAGTGCCAATTTGTCGAGCAAGTCAAATAAATGTCGAACGCAATCCAATATTATCAAAACTAAAAATCAATATATCTATAGTATAAACATAGTTTTATTTAGTTTCAAATCAACCAAAACTTGTAATAAAATAAAAGTTGATTTTAGAGATTTCCAACTATGTTTTATTTTAGTTTTCAAAAAACTCTAGGCAACTCCTAAGACCTTTGTGAGAAACTCAATATCAGTCTACACAATTCTGGAGAAGCTGACATTGTTGCTTTAGATATTTCCAAAGCTTTCGATCGAGTATGGCACACGGCTCTAATTGTTAAATGCCAAGCCATTGGTCTAGGTTCTGTATTTTCTAAATGGATTGAAGGCTTTCTTTCGAATCGCTCGATTCGTGTCTTAGTCGACGGTTTCACGTCTGACAAAATTCACATAAATGCCGGTGTTCCGCAAGGATCAGTCCTCTCCCCCACTCTCTTCTTGATTTTCATCAATGATCTACTTCAATCAACCTTCAATCCAATTCACAGCTTTGCAGATGACAGCACTCTGGTGGCTTCCTTTGATTTCCTCCGCAGAATCAATGCTTCAAACGTCGAAGTTAGCAATAGAAGGCAAATCATGGTGAATATGATTAACCATGACTTGAACAAAATTGCTGACTGGGGCAAAAAAAACAGAGTTGAGTTCAACTCAACAAAAGCTCAAAGCTGTCTGATCTCATGCAAACTTCTAAGATTTGAACCCAATCTCTCCTTCTAAGGTGTTACTTTGCAAAATTTGAATAGTCTAAACATCTTAGGTATGCATGTAAATCAAAAAGTTACTTGGAATGACCATATTTTTGATATTGCGAAAGGAGCTGCCAAATGTTTAGGCTATTCAAGTCGTTGTAAAGCTCTCTTCTCACCTTTGGAACTCCTTAATATCTATAAAGCATTTATACGACCCAAGATGCAATACAAATCTCACATTTCAGCCTTAGGCTACCTCGACCGCGTTCAAAATCGCGCCATTCGTCTCATAGGCGACCCAAATGTAACTTCATCCTTAACTTCTCTTGGACATCGTCGTACAGTAGGGGCACTTTCTCTGTTTTATAGATATCTTGTAGGTGAGAACACTTGCTCAGTAGAAATCAAATCAATACTTCCTCCTCTAAAACAGTTCCAACGCGCAACAAGAGGAGCGGCAAATGCTCACCCCTACACAGTGGAAATCCCAAGATGGCAAAAAAATGGTTATGGAAATTTATAGTCCGAGCGTCGCGAATGTGGAATCACATCCCTCCCGACGTGTTTCCACAATCAAATAATAACAGAACAACTTGTTATAATCCCCAGAGGTTCAAGTCAAACATTAACCAGTTTTTGCTCACACTACCTGTTAATTTGTACCACACTTTCCTTCTTCCTCTTCCTTCTCTATCCCAGCCAAGCGGTACGTAAATATCAAAGGTCCTATCCTAGCGCGCGGTTGTTTATAAAAAAATAAAAAATAAAAAAAAAAACGTTTGTAATAACTTTGTTAAAGAATTTAAATTTTAAAACAAATTACAATTTGAAATATTTACAAACTTTATGACCTACCTACCTATATCATTGCCAAATAACAAAACGAATTGTTATGAATCTGTATAGTATATAGATTTCGAATATATACAATGGTAATATGGATAAAATGGATATTTAAGTCAGAAAATAATATAACATATAGAAAATTGGTTGGATAAATCTCCCATAACTACTTAAAGAAAAGAATAAAAAGTGAGGTAAAACAAAAATGATAAAAAAAAAATTTTTTCGTCTTAAATACTTTTGCCATCGGGACATATAAAGGTATTATAAGAATAAGTAAAATCTTTTTATTATGCACATATATACATATATATATATATATATGTATGTAGTTGTCTGTGCATAAAAGTATATCCTCTTTCAAAATATTATTCTTTTATGAGATTTATTCTTAATACGAGGTGAAAACCCCTTTATTAGCTATGAAAACTAATTTTAAAAGATGTTTACTTGCATTTTAAGCACAATGTGCTCAAATAAAGATAAAAATATTTCTGATGTCATATACAATATAAGCATTTTGTTATTTTAAAATTTATAACTTTTTAAAGTTTTTTTTTTTTTTTTAATTTCAAAACTTTACTAACTGTTTGCTACTGATTTTAAATTTTGAAAATTTTTTTACAATATGAGAAAAAAATTTAATTAATTTAATTATGAGTAGATAATGGAAGAAAATGTAAAAATTACAATTAAATTATTTATATAATGGTGGTTATAGTGACATAAGATATATAATCGATAATGCCAAACTGTAATCAATCAAATGCTAAATCATTAGTATTCAATATGTTTTTGCGGTTTGGCGAATTTGTCAAAATTTGTTTAGGTGTAAAAATTTGAACAGTCAAATTCACCTAATACTAAACTTGCGCAAAAGCTTAGTTTTTTTATTTGCTACCCACCTTTTGTCTATCTTCGGTTGATTTTTTTGGACATTAGTTTCACTCATTTTACTTCAATATCTTGTTGACTCAAATTTTGTCTCTGAATTTAAAAATATTTTTAGTAGATCACAAGACTTATGAACTCTAAGACAATTATTTATCAAATTTTCTCAATTCTGATGTAATCTCATCTAATTGAATATTCCAATTCCCTGTTTCCATGTGATATTTGTTTATAATGTATATAAAGTTTTTGTTTCAGGGAAATCAAAGCTTCAACAATATGCAGTGGAAGTTTGGAAGCGATAGCCCCAACAGAAAAAAAATATATTTAAGGAACATGAACAATTTGTTTCACATTATGTAATTAATTAGGAAAAATTAATTATGAGAAATTTTAGAGTTGGATACAAATCCGGAATATTTACCTAAATTATTTTTATGCATAGCCGCTATTGTATTCTGCGTAGCCGCTGCTGGATATACCTGTTGAAACGCGTGAATATTTGCATATGTATATCCTACAATATTTCTTTGTGTAATTAAAATTTTTTATGTATAAAAAAAAATTTAAATTTTTACCCATAATTTGGCGATCTCGTATTTTGTGTTTTTAGATTTTTTTTTGGGATTTTGTGTTTGTGAATTTAGACCCCAATCCTTATTAATGAAGTATTGCACCTATCTCACCTATCTAATACTACTGCAATTCATTTCATCCGTTGGTATTGTAATGTTAGACTACCTAGACATTTTGTGATTTGGAACGTTGATTGATTTTATATAGCATACATCATGATGATAGTTAGTTACACAAAATTTATTTTGAATAGTATCAATTTATATCCTAAAAACATTTCTGGAATTATTCATATTCATGTAGAGCTTAAAACTAGCCCAACTAGCATTTAAAGTGACAGAATACTTTGTTTTTACACATATCTGCTTAGTTCCTATCGCTCGTCACAGTTACGTTATTGTAGCAAAATAATTAGCAAGACATGTGTCAATGTAAAAAAATGCTACTTGGGAGCTCTCAAGCAAATTATTAGGGTTTGGTTTAACCTACAAAATCATATAAAGTACGTCGATAAAAATCATCTGTTTGTTATAAAAATCAATCAAAATTCAATTTCATAAAACTTATTAGAATTAACTTCCTGAATCATTTTAATAATTGGCCCAAAACAGGTAATGACTGTTTTGATGGTGGTCATTCAGTTTAATTGAGTGGATTATTTCAAAAATGAATTCTTAAATGTGAGACGTAAAAATTTTCGCCGCAAGACAAGATTCCAATTAATTAATTTCACATAGGAAATAAAAATTTATTTCGTAAGATGGGGGCTTGATAATTCTTTAGATAATCGTTTGATGAAGTCCAAAAAATAATTGGCTTTCCTAAGTATTTTATCATACTGTAGTTTAAGTTAAGCATATTGGATCACATGTGGTACCGAGATCTAAGACAGAATAAACTCTTTCCAGCGAACAGTAATTTAATTGGTAGTTATACAAAATGAAGAGGACATAATGATGAACTATAATAAGCTGACGAATGGTCATAATATAAAAAAAATTCATCAAAAGCCAAAGACTAAAACGGGATGGATAAACGAGAATATTCTCGACATATATAAAGTTTTGTTATTTTTACTAAATTATTTCTTATTGAATTTTATATTATTATTTTTGTTCCTATTAACTATTCTAATAAACTATAGTTTTTTTTACTTTTATTAATTTTATTGAATTTATTATATTAGTTTATTAGATTTAAGAGCTTTATGTTTTGATAATATTCAATTTTAATTTGATGTAGTTTGTAAAAAATTTTATATTTAAGAAAATAAATGAACTTTAAATCTTTAAATCTTTAAAATCCTGTAGAGGCAGACCAAGAAATATCTGAGAGGACAATATTGAAGCAGACGCGAGAAATGTGGAAATTTTAAATTGGAAAACAACTGCAAGAGAAAGAGATAATTAGAGGAAAATTGTAAACAAGGCTGAAACCCACCAAAAGTTGTAATGCTATATGATTTGATACAAAACATTTAAATTAAATATTTAAACATTACAACTGCGTAGATATGATTTCATTATTTTTATGAATTCCTTATAAATATTACGGGCAAAACAAACATATTTTTTTAAATTATTTTTTTATATTATTAAAATAAAAAATAAAATCACTGCTTAGATAATAAAATAAGTTAACAAATAAATATATAAAATATAACTCATAAAATTACAAAAATAAAAAAATAAAAAAAACAATAAATTATTTTACAATACTGCAGTAAAACAATGCAAATATCCTTATTCAGATTCAGTTTCAATTACAATGAACAGATATATAAAAAACAATACATTGTACATACTTAAATTAAAATTTGAATTCAATCAAATATTATATTCTTTTATAAAATAATAATATAAAAATTTTGATTTAGAAAATAAAATAAAATGTTAGAAAATTGTTTTTTTTTTTATGATTATTTGCTCCTGAATTCTTATGTAATAAAATTGATTTAAATCCTTTGAAAAGGTACTTTTCAGCAAAATTTGTATTTTATTTATTGTATCATTTTTAAAAGAAGTATAATGGAAATTTTTTTGGAAAAAAAATTGTGTTTTTTAAAATTATATTTAAATTTATATTAAATGTATCTATATAGTATATATATAAATTGCCTAGTCTTAGATAAATAAAAAAAAAAATATATAATTTAGAAAAGATATTATGATGATCTTTATAACCTTACTTTTTTCAACAATTGCTATTTATTTTCTTGACTCAAGAGAATATGGAAATCCTAAAAAGTATCTACACTGAAGAGAAAAGTCTTTCTATAATAAAATCTTAAAGATTCAAAAGAAAATTCAATAAACAAAGAACAAAACAAAAAAAAAAAATGAATTATCTTAAAAAAGTACATCCTCTTTGGGGATTTTATAGAGTAAAATTTTATAGTAGTCACATCCTGGAAGTAAATTTACATAAAAAATGTTTTTTAGTTACTTGTGTGTATTTTATTGTATGTAATCTACATTATAAATTTTCATATAAACAAATGAATTATTAAAATTTTGTTTTTTTTTTTTTTTTTTCATAAAGAGTTGGGGATTAGATCTACTTAATGGAAACTAATTTATAATAGTTTTTATAGAAAAATGTTTAATGATTTATAAATTAAAGATTCTTTAAATATTCTGACCCCCCAATGATAACAGCTATGTATCAAACATTTTATTTGCATCAATATATATAATGCTATTTTTCTTAAATATTGTTCTGCAGCTAGGTTAGATTAGATACAGGATAGATGTCTGTCGTTCGTAATCGTAATAATTAATTGAGGAAACTGAAATGTTCAATCAATGTAATTTCAATCAATTCAATTTTCAATCAATCAATTTTAACGTATTATACTTATTTCTGTGCCGTTTTTATAGATATGAAGAGATTATGACTTTTGATGCAAATGTTTTAGCCGTGTAGGACTAAATGATTATATCTCAAGGATATCTGATATTATCAGCTTTCCAAAAATGTATATTTTTAATGCTGCATCTCTATCAAGGACGAAAAGGACATTTGAAAGCACCCTTGTTACTCTAATGTGTTTGTATATATGTAGATCGGAGTTGATCTATTGAATGTAAGATATATCTATTCGGTTTTTTATCTAGTAATATTGAAGAAATGAAGATTTTAGAGTATTTTTTTCATATTGTTAAATTTGAAAATTTGTAACGATGTTAGCATCACAAAATAATACGAAAATTTTCACTTTTTTCAAAATGGTTTTATTTTGTTACTATCTTTTAGAATATTCATTAAACAAAGCAAAACTGTTGAAAAAATATTCAAATCGGTCCAAAAATGGGTTAGTGAGCAAATCCATAAACCGAAATCCACAAAAAAAATCCATAAATTCATTATGGCAAATTAATCCTGGAAAAAGGGGATATCCTGGCTGTATCCACAGCGACTATGCATAAAAATAATTTATATGAATATTCTGGAAAATGCGTAGAACTCAATCCAACTCAAAATCTCTTTGTGTGAAATTATTTTTTGTGGCAAAAGCCATTACGGATTTTATTTTTTGTAGATTTAGGGACTAACCCCCAAAAATGAAGATTTGTTTTATTACTTTTTTTTATTCACACATTTTCATTACATTTTTGTAATTACCCTTGTTTTGTGTTTGTAAACAGCATTTGTTACAGCGTTTAAGTTGTAAGATTCCATAATTTATGTTTTGTTAAAGAACCTTATTTTGTCAACAATTCTAACAACGATGACTTAAAAATTAAGACAAAATAATGACAATTGAAATTAAAGTTTTCGTCTTTTAATTACTAAACTGGAAAGAAGCAATTTTAATGTCCCTGTGTTGAATAGTTATTTTTAAATATTATAATATTTTTTTTTTAAAATGACTTTTTGAAAAAACATTAAAATTTTTTATTTATAAAATACAAAAAGCTTAAGTCATATATACATTCGATATACATTTTTGGAAACTTAATCAATATGGCTTCATTTCAGGCCAATCATTGATTAAGAATACTATATCAATGGTTTGATATAGTGATTGCGTACGATAACGAAGATATTGTAATTTAAGTAAAAATTTTATTAACTAAATTGAGGGTGCTCTATCGATTGGTGATATTTTCAACTCCCGGGAAGGAGGGAAAATCGGTTTTTTCAGACTAAAAATCGCCGAAATTGGCCGAAATCGTGATTTTCAAATGGGAAGGGGTACCTTGCACTGGTTAGAATAGGTTAAGTAAATGGAATAAAATGTTAGAAAATAAAAATAATAAACACCTTCGAATCTAGCAAAGCAATTTTTCTAATTAATACAGTTTTTTTAGAATGGATATGGTTCAAAGGAATTTAATGTATTATGGGTTAAAGCTAAAGGGTAGTAAAAAAAATTTAATGTATAAAGGGTTAAAGCTATTTAATAATTTACCTTTGGAAATAAAAATTGAAACTACTCTTGAAATGTATATAAAAAGAACTTAACAAAACAATAAAAAACGTCTTATTAGTTAAATTAAAATGAATATAAAATATTGTAAGTAATTAATAACTCTAAATTTAGTAAAGAAAATAGAATTAATTTGAACTTGCTAGTTTTATCATATAGTAGACCATCACATCTTTGTAGGAGAGATGATCAAGTATCGGTTAATATAAATAGAGAATATATTTACAGGAAAGCCAATGAAAGGTTGAAATTTGTGTTAGAACGTAACAAGTATGTGATTTAATAATAGAATTGTTATTCAGTATTTTTTTATTTTTTTAATTTTTTTAATTTATACATTATAAAATATTTCGCCTAATTTAAATTTGACCTGATTTAAAAACATTTAAAACTACAACTGCGACTAACTAAGATTAACAAAACGTGACAATATTTTCGGTATTTAATAAAAATTCAAAGAAATTAAGACATTATAACAAAAATTTAACATTAACATTCCATGTCCTAATTAAATTTATTCAAACATAAGCAAAAAAAAAAAAACGAAAAATAAAGAGTAACTTTTAAAAATGTGAATTGTGGTGTATTGATATAGTACAAAAATGTAATAATATAAAAATGAAAATAAAATAGTATTATCACCATAACCATAATCTCAAAAGTACACACATTGTTATTAAGTATGAAATGTGAATGTCATAATTTGCAGTTTTGATTCTGTTTTGTTTTTTTTTTTTTATTTTGGAATGTTACCGAGGATAATAAATTACAATGAAATCATATTTTAAATTATTCTTACATTCTCTTTTCTCATTTACATTAACAAGATCTGGTCCCAAAACAAAAGTTTTTCATCAAGAGTTTTTCTTTTATTTTTTGTTTTTTTTTTTTTTAGTACGTGAATTTTATTATCACTCTTTTCAGTTTGGTTTTTTTTTTATCATAAAACAAAAATAAATTTCAATAAATTTCACATGCATTCTGTTATGGATGATGGAAAGAAAAGAATCGTAGTTTAGTTTAAGTGTAGTTTGAAATTTATTTTCTTGTTTGTTTGCTTTTGTTTTGTAAAGTGAAACATTTTACATTTTGATATGATTTTCTAGGTTGATTTTTGTTGAAAGCTAAAAGTTATTTAATAGTATGCATTTGTAGAATAGAAGAAATGAATGAAAAGTCAAAATGTTTATGAAGATAAATTTCAAATTCTAAAATTTTAAAAGCAAAAAAAAAAAAAAGAAAAACAAAATAGAATATTTTGAAAAATGAATTTTCATTTACAATTTATGTTTTTTTTTGTAATCTATTTAAATTTTCGCAATTAGTTTTTGTAAAAAAAAAAATGTTTGAAACATTGAAATTTAACTTTAAATTAACAAAATATTAAATTATAATATATATATAGCTATATACTACTTACTTTGTGGGCAACTACAGACCTTGAAGGGCCTGGCGCAATGTTATCCTCCACAGATTGTTGTTACGAGCAAATTCTCGAAATATCAAGTTTTTTTTTATATCCACCTAGATATTTTATCTCCCCAACGAAGGTGTGGTCTCCCTCGATAACCCGTTCCCTACGGTTTGGGTTTGAAGAGTTTTTTTTAGCTGGATCATTAAAAGCGTCTTAAATTTACTTTTTTTTTGCTAGGTTTATATCGTTATACAGTTGATATAATTCGGTGTTATATCTTCTCCTCTAAACCTCTTCGTCAGGCACATGACAATAAATTCGACGAAGAATTTTTCTTTCGACAATACTAGGATATTTAAATAATTTAAGATAATTTTTTACAGGCGATTAAGTCAAATGTGAAGACCTAGAGAAAGCAGAACAAATTTGTAAAAAATGCTTTTATGAAATTATTTTTTAATAGGTTTGAAAATGTCATGTTATTCGTGACGCAAAGGGTGTTTAAAACAAGCGTTGTGTTCATTATCGTTGTTGTTTTTTTTATGCTCTTGAACTTAAGTATAATTACCTTTTCGTGCTTCATTAAGTACGGTACTGCAAGTTTATACTACAATATCTACAATAATATTCCGAGCATATATTTATCAAATTACTGGCTTATCAACTCATGTAGAAAACTATTGCTATTGTCAGGAACGAAGCTTTCTTAAATAGCTCAATTTTATTTAAGTTGTTCCCAGATTATACTTTCAATTGCTTTTGTTATTTATTTGATTCCAATTACAAAGGGTACTGTAAGTGGTCGCAAAACCAATAAAACATTTTTTTGCATCATCGGGAATCGAACCCGGAACCTTTCGGTTGAAAGACAGGCGCTCCATCTACTATGCCCCAACCAGCATGTAAATGGTGGATAGTTCTTTAGGTGAAAAAAATTCGTTAGTCTAGTGAAATTTTTTTTTTGTTTTGTAATAGCCTCGTCACTCTTTGGAAAAAAATGTTTCAAAAATTTTGTATGTGATTAGACTAACGCCGAGGTTGTCAGGGGAGACCGATGGGTCGCAGATGTTAACAGAAATACTAAAGTGAAATAAAGGACAGAGTGACGATATACATGTACTGGAGATGGGCCATGAAGTGGTCGGGCCTACACCGACTGTAGGATGGGGAGAAGTAAAACCTGGTCCTAACGAACTCGCCTCGAAGGGACTTCATACAAATGATGTGGCGATGCGTGGATTTAATCCATGAAATGTAGATTGTTGTAGAAACTGAGAAAAAACATCTCGAACAAGATTAAGTACGGACTGGCCTAACTTTGAGCTGATGGATGTCATCGTCAGCTACCGTGCAAGTTGAAAAAAATGGGAACCGAAGAGATTGTGGCAATATTAAGACAAGGGTTGAGATAAAAACTAGTTCCAAGCGACCTGCCTTTATATTTGTATATCTACTGTAATGTTGTGTATATGTAATTGAAAATTAAAGAATTTATCAATAATGTTGGTACGCTAACGAAATTGTTATGATAAAATTTTAGTTTTAAGTTACTGAAAATTGTGTCAAATTGTGTCTATTTTTGTAAAACAAAAGTCTGTCAAACAAATTCGTAGAATTATGTTAAATTATGCCCACCTATCAATAACTATAAAATAAGGCAATTGTCACTTAAATTATTCTATATAGTAAATTATACTTAGGGCGTTTCCGAACCTCTCGCACTTGCACTTGATACTCGCACTAAATTCAATAAATTTAATTTTGCGATATCTAGTGTACTTGAGACTACACTAAAATTTTGACAATAAATCAAGTGCGGTTTGACAGGTTTAGTACGAGTATCAAGTGCAAGTGCAAGAGGTTCGGAAACGCCCTTAAAATACGATTTTGCTAAATTGTTCAGCTGTCAATATCCATGAAATTAGGCAGTTATAATTAAACTCTTAAATTATTCAATAAATTATACTTAAAGTAAATTTTTTTTTAGAATTTAAACAAATATGCTCTATCTATACATATTATTATATTTGTTCAACAACAGAGAATATGTCAGTATAAAATATATTTCCTTATATTTGAATACGTTTACGAATTGAATTGATGATGAAATAAATAAAAACTTTTTCTAAATCTAACGACTTACAAATTCTGTTTTAATATTTAATTTGAATCTATATAGAGTGAGTATATACGAAGCGTTAATTAACACGTTATTTTGTAAGTTTTATTAAACGAAAAATACGTTTTTCCTTTCAATTTTTCATCTTAAAAATACAAAAAGTTCTTTTGAATTCCTTTGAATCGTAAAAACTCAATTTTCTTTATATTATCGTAAATTCTATATTTTGAATGAATGTTTGTATATGTAAAAGGATTTTATAACAATATAATAGTGCTACTATACTGCTGCTACTACTACTACTATTACTACGATATCTGATGTTGTACATCTACAGCAGCTACAAGTATATTGACTGTTTCCTTTGAAACTTGAATAGAATTTTAATGACATTATGCGATAAACAGAATATTATTTCTAACAAAATACAAAATATGAGAATTGTTTTGTTTTTTTCATTTTACATATTGTACATAAGTTGCAACTATTGTTGCCATTTTATTTTTCATGAAAATAAATGAAAATTTTGTGAACATTTTTTAAAGCTATTTTTCTTTGTTTTTTTTTTTTGTTAACCGTTTGACTATTCTTGTCCACTGGAATGTACATGTACATACACTTTCATACAATTTTATGTTTATCTTATTATTTTGCTTATTAATTTGTTTTTTCAACACTTTTTGATATTATTCTCTCTTAGTAAAACTTGAAGTGAGCACTTTTTGAAATAAATTTATGCCTTCAGTATGTCAGAATTTTGTAGTTATTACACGTGTGGTGACTGGTTTTATATTTATTAAATATTTTTAAATAATAAGTTAGTTTGAATAATAAATTTATTATTTACATACTCAAAAAAATTTTGGTAATTTGTTTTAAAGTTGTATTATATTTATTAAAAGCTTATGTCCAACTCAATGGACCATGAAAATCTATACTTATAAAAGGGAAAGTTTGTATGTTTGTTTGTTCGCTATGCACAGTTTAAAAGATAGAGTTCTGTAGTTTTGAACAGTTATTCCTAACCAAAAAAAGAGCCGGGCGCAGTACTCTACAAATCTATCAAATGACAGATTCGGGTAGCTGCCATACAACTCCTAGCCAACCTTAAAAAACCAAAGATGCTACAGATCAGATCAATTTACACTTGGGTACTCCTTCACAAATAAAAAAATAAGACTGTTACCGATTTCGAAAATTTGGACTGGGTCATAACACTCTCTGGGTCACTCTCTGGGTCTGGGTCTGTGCCATACAACTCCTAGTACTTATCAGGAATACTTCAAAACCCAATTGTGTTACAGACATGAAAATTTACACTTAGATATTCTTTCAAAGATAAAGAAAAACGATTGTCACCGAAGTCGAAAATTTGCACTGGTGGGTTGGTGCCATACAACTCTTAGAGCTTCTCAAGAATATTTCAAAAACCAAAGGTGTTACAGGCATGAAAATTTACTTCTTTTAGATACTCTTTCACAAATAAAAAAATACGACTGTTACCGATGTCGAAAATTTGGACTGGGTCAGGTCGGTGCCAAACAACTCTTAGCTACTATCAGGAATATTTCAAAAACTAAAGGTGTTACAGTCATGAAAATTTACACTTAGATACTCCATCACAAATAAAGAAATACGACTGTTACCGGTGTCGAAAATTTGGACTGGGTCAGGTCGGTGTCATATAACTCATTTCAGAAATAACAGAAAAATCCCGAAATATTGTTTTCAATGAAATAATTTTCATATAATTATAGTTTAATTTGTAGTATTGTTGATTTTGTTATCGTAGTGAAAAAAAATATTACATATAATATTTTTAATGAGCCAATTTTTTTCAATTCGATTCATTGAAGCAAATTTTATACATTTTGTGTTTGACCCGAACACCATCGGGTAACTTTGCTAGTCTCTTATAAAGAAAAAACAACAATTTTGTTCAATGAAATGTGGAAATGTTTAGAAGTTAAATTCGTTATTTTTAATTGTAATTTGATAGATTTTGTTTAAAAAATGCTATCTGAAGATAAAACAATAAATTTGATATAACAACAAAATTATAATGTGGAAGAAAAAAATGAAAATTTAGAAACAATGACGTACAGCCGTTTTTATCAGTTGAAGTGAAACCTTTTTGATTAATAATCTTGAGATTTCTAGAGAAAACACTAATGAAACAAAATGGTAAGAAAATTAATTCATTCAATCGACATAAAAAAGTGTTACTGCATATTTTACGAATATTTGCGTGGATGAAGAAATGGTTTACAGAATCCATGGTTTCAGAGTCCACTAAGATGAAAATACTTTAAAAATTTAATCAAACGACCAAATTTGAGTTTTTTTTAAAAATTAATTTCGTATTTTGAAACATAATTGAATGTAGGTTCATCAAAATATAATTTTTATTATTGACAGAAATAAAATCGGTAGCGAAAGGGTTAATAAATTATATTATAGTTAGGAACAAAAAAAAAATATTTATAAGAATACTCTAGAGTAAGAAATGCATTTTGAAATTTACTTTTGTATTTAAAATTTTTTTATTTTCTATTGAATAATACAACTGTATTCATGTAAATGTATATAAAATAGAATTTCTTGATCAAAAAAAACAATTCGTTACAAATTTTTTGCTTTTTAAAATGTAATAAAATTTCTTACAAAAAAAAAAAAAATTAAAAAACAAAAATTTAATACTAAAATAAATATACAAAAATTTTCACCTTATTCCCAAGTAGAATAATTTTGACACAAAGTAGTTTTAGTGTTTGTTCAATTTTGTTTTTTTTTTTTTTTAAATAAAGTTAAGACAAATTGTATTTTGAAAAAAAGATATTTAAATATTTCATTTTGGTAACAAATTACATTAAATTATAAAGAAAATATTATTGTAAAGAGAAATTATAATTTTAAAAATAATATGAATCATATTTGAAGAAAAGAGAATATAAATACAGATTTTTGTTTATAGAATTTTTACTTACTTACATTCAAATGAGACGAAGTATAATCTCATAATTCTATATTATCTATATTTAAATTTTATTAATGCATTCCTAAAACGAAATATTGTTTGAGATTATATGAAAAGGATATGAAATTATATTTTTTTATAAAATATATTTCGAAAATGTTATAATTATAGATTCTCTTAGAACTTGAAAATTAATTAAATGTAATTAAGAATGTGTTACTTATAGAGAAGAGGAAAAATGTGAAAATACTGAAAATACATCTCTAATTATTAATTAAATAATTTTGACGCACGCCAGAAATGATGCAGAAATACATCCATAAATGTATCGTGTAGATATATTTAAAAAAAAAATTGACCACAAAGAAAATCACGTAAAGTAAATTTTAAATAAAAATATGTACTAAACTAAACTAATATTGTACAGACTGATTAATGTTAATATTAAAAATTACAGTGAAAATCCAAAATTACTTTGACATAATACTTAATAAGCCAAACAAACCAAAGAAAAAAATACTGTAACAGTGTAACACTACTGAAAAAATTAAAAAAAATGTAAAAAGAATTGTATACAGGGTTGTTTTCACATTAGTGCCATGCTATGTGCCATTATATGAACTTTATTAGTATGTAAAATTTTTGTATATAGAATGTAGTTTAATGATCAAACGGTGTTCAAGATATGAGTGTTAAAGAATTTTTTTTTAACTTTATTAAAAGAAGAGGTTCACTTATTGTTTTTATTTCAATTCTTGCTGCATTTCATTGTAATATTTTCAAATTGTCCAATAGGTGCTTTATTTTTTCAATTATCATATCATTATTTTCATAAAGTATAGTTGATTAGTCCCCTACTATAATTCTATTTATTGTCGCTATCATTAGATTGAATTTTTCGGCCATCCTATATATCGATTAAACTATACAGAATTAATTAAGAATATTTAAATTTAAAATTTGTACATATCAAACCAATTACTGTTGTAGTGTACCATTACATCTCTTATTTGACGTGTATACTATATAGATAGTTACGCTCCGTGAAAATTCGTTTAGAATTATACTTTATTTGTTTAGAATACATTTTTATAAAATTCTGGGAATTTTTTAACAAATAAAAATCTTTTAAAAAAATGAATTTTATCTGCAAAGTTTGAAAATATTTTGTTGGCTTTAAAAAGCCCGATAGTTTATTAAGTTCTTACATAAGAAAAAAATAGATCTTTGAAAAGAATTTCCGAAATTTCTATTTGAGAAATTTATTTATTTCGCACGGTAACATTGTTAAAACGTTAAAATTATCTCTTAAAAAAAATATCTTATTTTTTATATAAATTTAATCAAAAAATTGTTAAAAAAGTGTTGCCTGTATAAAGAAACTATCCTTGATATTTTAAAAATGATAATGAAAATATCTCTGTTAAATGATATTTTCTGTTCTTGTTGTACACATTGAGCTCTCATATAAAATAATGTCATTTCATGTTATTTCCCTTTTTAGAGCCGATAAAATTTTTAAGATTTTAAATATTGGTGAATGAAAAATTTGCAAAAGAGAGGAAAAATCACGTAGTCATAAAATTCTGCGAGAACAGTGACAATAATATCATAAATGCAAATAAAAGTAAGCAAACACAAAATTTGCACAAATTTTTACAAAGTTTTTATGTCAAAAATTAATTGATTTTTATGTTATTAAACTTTTTTTAAATTAATAGCATTAATTTGTAGTTTTTTGAAATTTTTTATAAGAATTATAATTTTCAATTTTTAATGTTTTTGTGGTAAAAAATCAAACTAAATTATTTTTCTCATTTTTGGTTTTTCTTTGTCAGTAAAAATTATAAAAATAAATTTTAATACTTTTTATTTAAATGAAAAATATTGACTTAATATTTAAAACAACAAACAAAATGCAAATTACAGGAAATTTTTACAAATTCTTACAAATAAAAATTTCATTTACAATAATTTATTTTAGAGAGAGCTCACCAACGTATCGTTTTAATTCTAAATTCTCATGCACATAAAAAAGTAAACATACCGAAATTTGGATAAATTTTTGCGAGTTAATATGCTGACCTAAAATCATTGAATTTTTATATAAAATAAATTTATCTTCCTTTTTACAGCCAAACAAATATTTTCCCACTTAAAATACTTATTAGCTAAAATCAACCTTAATTGGCGTTAGCGTAAATAAAAATAATAAAAAAAAATAATTTTTCATTTGCGGATTCGCGCAAAAAAGAGTTCTACAAAAAGAGGTTTAAGTGTATTTATGTTTCAGTTAAATAAATGTAAAAAAATTAAAATAAAAATATTTTTAAAAATAAACTTAAAATAAAAATAAAAAACATATAAACATTATTAAAATAAATTGGAAACAAATATTCAAATAAATGTTTAAAGTAAATTTATTTACCTGAATAAAGTTATTTTTATCTTTTTTGTATTATTTACCCACGTAACAATGTTATTGCTATCCTATAAGACTCTTTCGCACTCTTATAACACTATTTGTTGTGTTCAGTAAACTGTTCTTGGACGTTCTAAAACGTTCTAGAGTAAAAAAGAACACGTTTTTGTGTTCATTAGCTTCTGTAACTTGTTCTTTTTTGTCCGAAAGTGTTCTGTTCTGTGTTCATTAGATTGTGCGAAACTGTTCTAAATTGATCTTTTTGAGAACAGTTTTGGACAACTTTTTTTGTTGTTATTTTTCTGTAAGCTTTGACAGTTAAACAAAGAAATTTGAGAGTAACCAAAAAATATAACAAAAAAGTTCAAAAAAGATCAAAAAAGATGTTTCTGTAAAAGATTTTTCTGTTCTAAGTGGTTCTAAAGTGTTTGACAGTTAACTGCCATTGCCCAAAACTGTTCTGTCCGATTCTGTTCTAAATCTATTGAGCACAACTATTATAAATACTCTTATAGCAGTATTAGTGTTAATTTGAGTGCTCCGCAATTGTTGTGAAACGTTATAAATACATTATAACACTAAAATGGAGAATCCTATAAGGTACCGGAGCAAGTGCTGTAATATTGTTGTAGGATAAGTAGTATTCCTATATGCATTAGTGTATATGTTTTTATTTTAAAACGAAATTCAATTGAAATAAATTATGTTATGCGAGAGTGAAAAAGGTAATTATTTTTTATTTTAAAAATATAAATTTACATTTATTTCATGAGAAAGGTAGATAGATATCAAATAAAGTAGATTTTTTGATATTTGTATGTAAATGATTTATAATATAAAAAGTGACTTAGAATAAATAATATTTTGCGGTTAGGAATAATTGTGTTAATATTTATAATTATTGTGACCAAACTTCATAATTTGGCTGGAAATAAATTTCATTGACATTTTAAG
This sequence comes from Argyra leucocephala, assembly GCA_963942445.1. Classification (NCBI taxonomy): domain Eukaryota; kingdom Metazoa; phylum Arthropoda; class Insecta; order Diptera; family Dolichopodidae; genus Argyra; species Argyra leucocephala. Next base: position 162,791,626 of record OZ012678.1, read on the forward strand.
AACATCTTATCATCTTATAGCAATATTAATCACATTATTATTCCCATAAAAACATCATTATAACACCTGTAGTGCTTATCGAGAGTCTTATAGCACTAATTTTGTTTTTATAACAATAAAATGTTACGTGGGGACGGTAATATTTTATTGAAGGAATTTTGACGAAGGATTTAATTCTATTTATTAGTATTTTTACTATTTAATAATAGTAAAAAATAGAGTTAAATCGTTAAATATAATACGATTCAGATCCAGAAAGATAATGGTTCTTAAAAAATAATGAAAACAAAAAAAAATCAGATTATCAAAATAATTCAGAGATTTAGTTTAAACTTTCTTTTTAGGTTTGGTAATAAATAATTTAAATTTTTCAATTCAAACATTTTATTCTTTCTTAAGTTGTATTTACTTTAGATTTTAATTTAATCAAATTTAATTTGAATTTCTTATAATCCATTTAGTAATCTCTTGTAATTATCCTATTCAAAAATGAAATTACAATTTTAATTTTTACAAATATCTACCTATTTTATGTGAATAGATTTTTTAAACCAAAAAAACAAAAAAATAAAATAAAAAACTTTTCTAAAATCCTTTCTAAATAAAATTATTCTCATATATTGAATAACAAAATTAGGTAACATTGTTTAATTCTATTTAATAAATTTATCCTTTTTTTTTTACTTTATTTCATAATTTAATCTTTATGTTTAATCTTCAATTAAAATTACTAATTCCATTTTGAAAGGAATATTTTAACTCTCTTATTATGTTAGCATTGAATTTAAGGATGCTATTTTGAATTCTGAGTGTATAAAATGTATATTATAATGTGTTACCTACTCATAGAATTTCAATATACCTTTTTAGGTTGAAGATTATATCTTTAACATATTATTATTATCTTTCTGTATTATATAATTTTTATATTATATTTGTACATAACATTGGATTTAAAATGAAATCCAAATAAATATGTACACATACATACTATGTTTCACTATTTTTAATTATAAATTGAAGTTCTGGTATTAATGAAATTTTCTTTTAAAATATTAAATTGTAATTATTATACTTGTATATATTATTTTGGTATCCTTTTTCATGAAATCTTATAAATATTTTGGACAAATGATAAACTAATTAGTAGCCGAGTATTATTTTATAGTTTGTTGAGGATTTGTTGGTATACAAGTTTTAAATAAATGTAAATTAGTTTTTTTTATTTATAAGTTTTTTATTGTGGGCTTATCAACCGCTAGGGCTAAATAACGCCAAAACAATGAAATTAATATAATGTAGAATTTTAGCTCATATATTCTATTTTTAAATAGATATATTAAAGTATTTATTTATTAATTTTGTGGTATATATGAGCTCCTCATTAAATTTGGTAAATCATCACAATGTTGTTAGGAACTGAGCCTTCTTAAAGAGAGTAGTTATAATTTATAAGTTATATTTTATTAAATTCCATATTCTGACTTAATTTCTAAGCCAATCTACATGATATAAATGGTTATATTTGACTATACTTAGTTGTATTTCGTTAAAATTTTATTAAAAAGAATAATAAAAGAAAGAAAAATAATTCTATTAAATATCAATGTTATTAGCGGAATTTTAAACTGCAACCTTCTGATTAGTAATCCAATGACATACCCACTATACTGCCCATATAGGTGGGTTTAGAAAGTAAAATTATTAAAGTTAAGAATATTATATTATTTGTATAATGCAAGTACTTTTAAGTTCATCAGAACATTTCGGAGATAATGTTTTGTAATAATCATTAAAAATTTTGCAAGTTTATTCCAAAGACTGGCGGGTGCTGTTGAGTGTACCACATCAAATATACGAGTTATATTCATGTTGTTTGTTAATGTATATGCTTTGTATTTTAAAATATGTTGTAAATAATGTTTAAGTATACTAAATATTCCGCAACATCTTTCGCAATGTGATTGTGTCATTAAAGTTTGCTATTTATTTCCTTCAGGTGCCACGTCACGCTCATTGATAACGATTAATTCACGAAATTATGATTTTAAGATTATTATTAATATTTATTAAATTTAAATATTTTAAAAATGATTTCTTTAAGCTATACTATAATATATGAAAATACTAAAATAGATTTACTGTAAGGATTTTGTAATTTGTTATATGCAAATGTATATCCATTATTGTATAACCAACATTGAACTGTTAAACAACATTAATTTTTTTAATAATTTTGTTAAACAAAAGATTAATAGGAACAAACACTATTAAAAAAATTTATTTAGAATAAATTTCATAAACATTTATTATCCTTAATAGAAACGTTCATTCTTATTTTGTTTACTTAAATTTAATTATTCATATAATATTTAGAAATAAAAATTTAAATAAAAAAATTTTTATACTTTGTTCTGCAAAATAATTTTTACATAATTTTATCATTTTCTACAGTAGTTACAATTTTGTTTTTTTTTGTTTTGGTAAATTTAATTTGAAAATACACATTGAAGTAAAATATTATCCTTTATAGTATATTTTAACTTATATAAATGTATAATTATTTATTATACAAAAATATGAGGTATAACAAAATAAATAAATGAAAGTCATTCTTAAGTTAAGCAAGTCACTAAGAATTAACAAATTAGTAAAAATAAATAAAAGAATGATTTTGTACGTATATAATGTGAATACATAAATATATACTATCTATATATATATATATATGTGTATAATAAATTAATTCATTTAATTTAAATATTAAAACAAAAATAAAAACTTCTTAACTTTAAATTTTAAAAGAAAAGATGAGAAAAAAAAATTATAAATGAAAGAAGATGGGGAATAAAATATTTCTCAATTTTAGTGTAAAAAAAATAACAAGTTGTATCTGCTAATATTTTTATAATGAAAATATTTTTAAAGGAATTCCAATTATATTGGTAGAAAGTAAAATAATGTAATAAAAAAAATTTTAATTAATTAAAAAAATTACAAATAAAAATGTTAAAATGTTTATTAAAAATTTAAGTTTTATTTTTTTTTAATTAGAACGCAATGATTAGGTATGTTTACTGTTTATTGATTTAATTAAAAAAAAATTTAATTTTTATGAGATTATTAATAAAATTAAGAAACTATTTAAAAAATTAAATGGCTCATTAATATTACATATAGTTGAGATTAACTTATATACTAAAATGACACAACGTTGTTTATCATCAGTCTCATAAGCGACTTCAAAATGTGTTGCGATTTAGATTGTTGTGACTTTGTTTTCACAAGCCTGATAAATTAAATAATTTAATGAAGTTTATATCTGCTATGTTGGTCTACCGATTTTGAGTTTGTGTTCGTAGCAGTACCGAACCATCTTATATTGATGGCAAATGAAATTATTGCAAATACGAAATAATTGAAAATAAAATTAAGATTGAAAATAATAATTGAGCTGTAAATATTTTTGACCAGATTAAAATTTTATTTTTAAATTTTTTGATGGCTTTTACTTGCGATCCAATGTTGCAGACCATCAAATGGGTACCGATCGTATTTAACATGCAACTTATAGTTACATTAATTTATTTTCTTATTTCGAGCTTAAATCAAGCAAGTTACAATATATATTTATTTACTACAATTTAGGTTAAGTTAAATTAATAAAGGATGACATAGTTAAGAAAAAATAATAATAGCTTTAAAACAAAAAAAAATAAATAAATAAACATAAAGTAAGAAAAAAAAAAAAGAATAGAAAAAGCAAAATGATAAAAATAAATAAATAACAAAATACTAAAATTAATAATTATATAATAGTGATAGAATTGATATGCGGAATAATTTAAAAATATAATTTGAGCTACGATAACATAATAATGTAATCTATAAAAATATAGTAGGGCCAAGGGATATCATAGAATACATGTTCATTGACACAAATATAAATTATTCTTTAAAGATTGCTTTGTTAGTAGTAGGTTAATATGTAGATTATATAAGTTACATGAAGACATCATTCTAATCTCATTACTATTAAAATATATTATTCCGCGGTGATGAGACAGATTCTTTCTTGAAATTACACAATCTAATCTAATCTAATGTTTTCGATAATGTCACATTTAATTCAAAATAAAAAAGAAAATTAGATTAAATTGGTATAAATACAAATTTCTGATACATTCGATCTTTTTTCATTTTTTTAATACTGACAGAATAATATTTAAAATTTATAATTTGTTATTATAAATATCTAAAATTTGCAGAACCATTTTTTTTTTATGAATTAACATTTTTTTTTGTAACTTGTATGCGAATTCTTACTGTTTCAACCCAAAACAGTTGAGTCATACTGAATTCTATAATAATTTATGAACCGTAGTCAAGGCCAGATAGAAGGTCCTTTTTTATTAATTTACATTAATAAAATTAATTTTGATTTAAAACAGTTGAATGAGAACTTCGCTAATGCGAATAAATGAAATTCAAGGATTAAGCAATAAAAGTTTTTTATATGTTTTTTATTTTTATTTTATTTAAATGAGAGAAGTAATTTGGTGATGACAAATTATAATCAGTGATCATTATTAAAATTGTTTATACTCTTATCTTTTCCTAACCCACAAATTATGCAAATATTTTTTAAAACCTGTCATAATTCGCATAAGTTTTGAAAATAATAAAAACAGTAATCGTAATAAGATTGAGTGTACATGAGATACATATTTAAGGGTATTCACGAATATATGTATAGATTGAAGGTGTAGTCTTGTACTAGGTGTAGAAGTGTATTCCCATTATGAAAAAATATTCTAGAAGATTAGTAAATTTTTACTAGTTTAATATTTCAAGGCAATTGTATTTTTCTAATAATAATTCAATCTCTAATAATTCAAGGCTATTGTATTTTTAGTGTTGTAATTTAGTTGCCATTGTATATTTTAAGTTTGACATTTGTAAAGTTAAAAAATGGCTGAGATAAAGACAGAGGTAATTTTTTAAATAAAAAAATTATATTGTAACAAAATTTTAATTGAATTATTTTATGAATGTAGTAACACAAGTGAATTTTCTCATAATTATTATAAATTAAATTCATATGTAAATAAACCGCTGTCATAATTCTACATCGAGTATAACATCAAAAGTACAAGGATGCGTTCTCGAAATCATTGTATAAATCATTGTAGATCTACCCTTACTACACTTTTACACTTAATCGTGAATACCATTATTAATTTTAAGTACTGATAGATTTTAGGTGAATCATGATTTTAATTTGTTAAATTTCTGCACCAATGAAATAATAGTTGAATTACTCGAAATGGGTGAAATTGATTACATATAATAATAAACTTAATGATAAGTTGCTACATTTCTGAGATTAAGTTTAAGAGAAATAAAATAGCAATAAATTATTATTCAAATTCATAATTGTGATGGGATGTGGTCTACAAATGTCATACTACAGAACAATACTAGTTAAAAATGATATGATAGAACACTGTATTGAAAGAATAATAAATAAATTATATTGGTTTGTTGGTGTTATTATAGTCAACCTCACTCACTCTACTTCTCAATAAATTAACATTATTATTTATTTATAATATCAAGTGTTGCCAAACATGACAAAATTCTATTTCACAAATTTTATTAAATCATATTATTATCCATTTTTTATTTGAAGTTCATTACATTTATTTTATTCACGTATTCTTAATTATTGAATTATTCAAAAAGAATAAATTTATAATTTAAATTATTATTTTGTTATTTTCAAGATGGAAAAAACTTTTCAGTCAAAGTAATTATATTAATTTATCTTAATTATGAACATTTTTATTAGTACCTACACAACACATTCCATATAAATTAGTAGAACCAATCATATATCCATATATTACACCATAGTAGATTTGGATACATTTTATTTTATATGTGTGTTTGTAAGTGTATAATGAGTTCATTAACACTTAACCACATATTTTTACTCATTCTAAGCATTTTTTCGACAAAAAAAAAAAACAGAACAGATAAAAATCTCCTAATTTCACATATAATGAGATATTTTTATAATTTTAATGCTCTGAGTTAAAAATAAAGAGGGGTGGGTGGTGGCGGGATGGAGAAAAATCTCGATCACAACATTTTAATGTATGTTAATGGCTTGGTTGGTGTAAGGAAAATTAATCCTATTGAAAAATTTCTAGATAAAACAAAAATATTTTAAACTTTTTTGTAATTATTGCAAAACATGGCAAAAAAAAGTGTTTTCTTATAATCGGATTAAAATGTTGTGGAAAATGTAGATATAGAAAAGACGAAAAAAGTAGAAATGAAGTGTTTTTCTTTGTAATGAATATATAGAAACATTTTTGAAAAATAAAGTTTGTAAATTAAATAAAATCAGAATTTAATTATTTTAGTTAAGTAATTACTAGAGATGCAAAAATAAATGCTAATGACATCCATATTATATATTTTATTAGAGAAGTTGGGTATTCTGTAGAATATAAATATTCGAAAAAATATTTACGAGTTTATAAAACAATACAATCAGTTTAAAAAAAATAAATCTTTCGCATGAACTGATTGTTCAGTATTAGGTAAAAAGCCCACTTTTATTTTCAAAAGTACGAGCTATTACAGTTGGTAATTATTGAAAAAAAAATAACGAAGAAAAATCTTCAAAGAGCGAAAATATAACATTAATTTATTTCATTTAACATCTAATTACAATCAAAGTTATAAAATATCATCTCTTCTCTTATTCCTCCGTTGTACATGGTATATCAAGAAACTTTTATTCGAGGCTTATCGTTATTTAAACTGAATGGTGATAAAGAAAAAGCTAGCTGCAAACAAAACATTGTGAAGAAATTACATATATGCTTAAATGAATTTCTGAAAAATCATGCATCACAAAAGAGTATTCTGATTTCTGTGAATTTAAGGAGAGTCAATTTTAAATGTAGGAACAGGATTAAAAATTTTCGATTTTAAAAAACCTAAATTTCAAAATTTTAAAACGATTATTCAATAAATTTATGTTAAATTTGAATATTTTTTTGTGTAATTAAACAATTTGAACACAATCATCTAATGTAGATCCAAATTTGAGATAGGTCAAGGGTGAGATTGAAAATGCAATATTAGATTTTAAATACAATCTTGTATGTTCTATAACAATGAACTATATACAATGTAAATAATTCCAAAATGCTTGAATATCACTTTGACAACGTAGAACGAAAAAGAATATAAACATTTTAGAATAAATTACGTTATGGAACATACTACATTGTAGTTAAGTTCCATAATGAGCTATATACAATGTAAATAGTTCCAAAATACTTGAATATCACTTTGAGAACCAAGAACGAAACAGAATATAAACATTTTAGAATTAATTACTCTATGGAACATACTACATTGTAGTTAAAACTGTAACACTACATTTTTTATGTTACGGAACGGTTAGTCTTGGAAAATCTTTGAATCGATATGACGTATTTTATTTTAAAACAACAACAATATTATTTAACAATTTTTATTATATACAAAAATAATATTTTAAAGAGCACACTATACTTATTTCATATAAAAGATGTACCATAATATGTATAACATTTCAAAGGATATCTGATATATTATTGTATCAATCTATAGTTTACTACATTTTAAAACAAAACTTTTATTTTAGTGAAATTTAAATAAATAAAAGTTTTTAATAAAAAAAAAAAAAAAAAATATAATTAAAATAATTTTTTTCACAATACTTACCTCTCTCATACACCATCATGTCCTTTTCCTATTTATTGTATTAATGTTTTTTTCATAAATTTTATAAATCAAAACTAAATGTTGGACAAATCAACTTAGGAGTTCCATAATAACACCCTTAATATTACGTTCATTCATATACATATTAATACACATATAATATTATTTTCTTTAATTATATGCGTATATGTATAACAATTAAGTAAAACAAATTAACATTATCTTCTTAATTTATTATACTAGAGAATAAAAACAACAAAAAAAAAATAAAGAAAAAAAAAGTCCTGATATAATTACATAAAAATTAAAACAAAAGGGAGAATTGCCTATAGGAAATTCTCTAATAAAGACATTTAAAGTTTTTAGATTCTTTTTGGTTTTAATTTATCTACTACATACAATTTTGGTTCTTCTATTATTGTTGTCATATAATGTTGTTCTATTAAAGGAGCAGAAGACGTATTGAAGCTGTTGTAATTTCTAAGAGAACAGCAGCAATAAAAAAAAAATTTTTCGGCCTGTAATAAAAAAAACTTATTAGATTTGTATTTACTTTGAGAGTAGGTTGGTGAGTTTTTTTTTTTTAGGATATTTATAGTAACTTATAGGTATACATTTTCGTATATTTTAAGTAGGGTACTCCAATTTACTATACGTTAAGTGAAACGATTAATGTTTTATGAGTGTTTGTATAGACTTATTAATTTTCTGGTATATCAACTAATTAAATGCGAAATAATATTACTATTGTGGGACACTTGGTCTTTTAAATACCATATTTTATTTAAATTATTATTACCAAATTATACTTTTTAACTGAATTTAATGATATTTCATTATTTTAGGTATAATAAAATTAAAGAAGAAATTATTAATTATGTTGTTCTGAGTTGGATTCAATCCTGAGACCTTTCGATAGTATTCCAGATGACATAACTATCAATATTACGAGCCATATATTACCAAATTTATATCATATAATGCCATTGGGGCATTTAAGCCTCATCATTGTAATTATTAAAGTAACTGATAATGATTTTTCAAAATGAAAATTACTTTAAATTTTTTAAATATAATTCTACTAATATATGCTAACACTCTACTATGTTGTAGTATATTATACATTTTTATATTTAGTTGATTAGCTATTTTCAAAGTGGTGATAACTGCAAGTTTTTCTATTAAAACACATCAATCAATTCAATTCAAATCAATTTTAAACATCTAGTTAGCTTAATTAATGAAAAAACAAATATATTGTTTCAGTCTAAGAAGAAAGAAAACATTTTGTTTCAAAACAATAAAAAATAACCCTTGACCACTATAATTTTGTGATAGTACATATATATTCAAATATTTGGTATCTTCATTACTTTAAATAATAAAATTTTAGTAAAAACTGATTTTTATTTGGGTTTTATGAAGTGGGAATTTAATTTGAATTTTATATCTCACTTATCTGGCTTCAATAAGATCAATATATGAGTTTTAAAATTTTTCAAATTCAAACTAAGATTCAAGCTGTATAAAGATAGTCCAAAATTACTATATTATGTACTGATGAGTTCAAGTAGTGTTTGGGAACATAACACTTCTTTAATTTTTTTTCAATAACAATCGAAAAGTCGATACATTTCATTTTGTCATGAGTTTAAGTATCAAAAACTACATCGTGATAATAAGGTAAAATTATCTAAAACTTTATCATCAAAATGATAGTAACGTATGGAAGTGAAATTGGCTCTGTAGCGTAGACGACAAAAATACTTTGAATGTGTTTGAAATAAAAATATTGAGTCGGATCGTAGTCCAATCTATGAAAATTTTGGCTCGTTTGGACGCTCTAAATTCAATAAAATAAATTTTTTAATATTTTTCAAGGTAAAAGCACCTATTCCAATTTGCTGAACATGGACTTGAAATATCCTATATATTATAAATACCCAAATACCCAAATACTTGAATATAAGTGAATACTGAAAGCGAATTCATGTTATCTTGAACAGTTCACAAAATTACAACTATATTAACTTTATGGTGAGTAGAGGCAGCTGAGCTTATATTTTATAAATCATTACGCTATTCATGTCAACATTTTTAAGCCTCTACAACAATTCAAAAGAGTGTAGTAGTAACAAAAAAATAGTCTAAGTCTTATTTTTTTTGTGTAGTATACAATTTTTCAATAAATTTCTGCATTATGCATCGATAAGCCTCAAAGAAATTCTATTCTATTTAGTTTAGTTTACTTCTAAAAATTATTTAATTTTTTAATATTAATATAAATAAAATAAAATAAAAATTATTTGTTATAATTTTAAACATTTCGTTTCATTCATTACACATTTTGTATATATGCAAAATATAAAGTCAATTCAATCCTGATACTACTCTATGTATACAATTTCTACTCACTTAATTTCACTCTTTATTGTAAGTTGTTGATGGGCTGTTTTTTTATGTACCTAGGATGTATGTGTGTATAATATATACATGTTTTGAAAAGGTTTTTGTTTTTCTGTTTTTGCTTTGCTTTCATAATTTTAAGCATTATTCTCTTAGCAGCCACAAAAATGTATTCGATACCATTATTCTATGTTGTTTTGTCTACATAAATTGTTATTTTTTCTTCTTAATACAATAAAAACTCTAATATTAAAATACAGACAACTGGAAAGACAATAATTTGTAGACTAAATGAATGGGAAAGCACGGAAAATCAGTCAATCATTTGAGTCATAAAAAAAAATGTTTTTTCTCATTCTATTCATGCCTTTTTTTTTTTATTTTCCAATTCTTTTTCTACACTTTATTTCTTTTTTTCTATCTTAAAAGAACTGAAGTAAAAACCAAATGGAAAATACTAATATTTACTAATACAGGACATTCAAAAAATATAGACGAGTATAGTATAGACATTACAGTAGTGATAATTAAAAAAGTACATTTTTGTTTTTATTTTTGTTTTTATTTTTGTGAAGGTTCAATTTTATGAATTGGAGTATGAATTGGCATAATGTGTGTTAACATGTTTGGCATCATGGTGTTGATAAGGGAATTTGTTGAAAATATACAATAAAGAAAAGTATACCTACATATTATAAAATATATGTATCATTGAGTAAGAGGTGATTGGGAGACGTCAAAACAATAAGAATTGTATGAATAATAGGTGTGTTCATCTCTGTTTGAGAATTATGAGGGGCTATGTGTCATTATATTCTAACTGGTGGGACATGGTTCCACCAACGGTGGGATATTATACTCTCACTGATGGCACTTAATAGTAGTGGGTCATAATGCCACAAAGTGGTAGGTAACAAATCCCAATAATATGCGTTTTTGATGGGTGTAATGATCAATTGTTAATGAGTTAAAATAAAATCGGACTGTTTTGAAATAAAACAATTTATTCCAAAACCATCGTTTTTTAATTTTTAAATAAATCTTTTCTTCAATTCTTCCTTTACGTCATAAAAAATAGAAATTCAATAAATTTGTGCAGAATTTTGCTGGCGTCTTCCTGTATAAATTTTCCTGCCACAGTAAAAGTAAATTGTTTACACTTTAAAAAACAGATTTTAAATTGATTTGGAAAAAGCAGGTTCTTTTTCGAATCATATTCCTTTGTTAATTATTTTTGAATTTCTGTTTGCAAAATATTATTTTTTTTCAAATGAAAAGGTTACAAAATAACTTTTTTATTAAACGACTTTTAATGAAAATTATATTTTCAATACCGTATTTGACAAACTGTATACAACGCTTATAATTAGTGTAAACATTTTTTGTTTAATTTGTACACCATCAATAAATATTGTCCCAATCAATTAATGTACACAACATAGCTAAATGTTATTAGTAACAGCATTTGTAATTTGTGGTTTAGTACTTTAGGGTATTATGACCCTCTTCGCTGTGACTCACTCAAATTTATTTTAACTATAAATAAACAATTTTTTTTTGTGAGTCAAATAATTATTCTTGTTGTTTTGTGACCCACCACTGATGTGACATATTTCATAAATTTATTTTGTAAGTTATGTCCTATTATAGAGCTTTCAAAGTTTATTTTACATTACATACAATATTTAATATTATAAATTCAGAATTATATAATAATAATACTCACTTGAATATCTTTCAAAATAAAAAATTGAATAAAATTGATTTTCGATTAAAGAAGTTTTTAATGGGACCATTATTGAGTGTTTAACAATAAACAGAAAAATAATAACCATGTCACTGTACACGATCTATGTAGCTTTTCTTTAATCACTTAGTGTTTTTGATCATTTATTTTTTCCAAGATGATTAAAGGTGTATATCCGTTTTTGATTGGTATGCCAACTCATGATGTAACTATTTGGAGTCTTCTTGTCATGTTAATACATTGACTGGTTAATTACGATCAATACCTTGATTGTTTCACTAATGAAGACTTAATCCATGTGCAAATGTTTGAATAATAATTTGATGAGATTATCAGTTGACTATCAGTTGAAATAAAGATTTTCGCCCGTTACTTAAAATCGATTTCAGCTTTTATGAATTCTGGTAACAAAAATGGATTGCTATTTTCGCTAAACGTGCAGATTTTGATATTTGGTTATTTTTAACTGAAATATGGTATAGTAGCAGATATTTAATGTAACAGATTATTTTCGAATGTTATTTGACTACGAAATTTACACAACTTTGGTATCATGTAATGCTAGTTTCGCATCAGTTTTCTCTACATATTTTTTTCTTCATTTTCACAACATCGCATCCTAAATTCGTGAATGAAATACGATTAGAAATTTTTATGTGCTTAGATGTCATAACTTTAATCTTAAAAGACTGATAATGAATGAATTTCGAATGTATTTCAATTTTTAGAAAGTTAAAAATTCTGTAGAGCAGACTAAAACTGTCAATATCACAAATCAAATCAATTTTTATATTCCATTACTGTACATATACCATTAATTTCAGTTTTCAACGACGTCCTATAACGATTAAATCTAATGACATCCTTGATGTATATTTATAACGCCTAACATTTTCTCTTTCTCTATATTTATTAATAAAAGAAGCAGAACAAAGATGAGTTTTTCTTTTGATTATTTTTTCATTGTGAAGTGCAAAAAAAAAAAAAAACAAGACACAAACAATAAAATATTAGCCTAGTTGAACTTTAAGAAACCTTTATTGTAAAATATTGTTTAACCTATAAAAAAAAACATTATATTATTTTAAAATATGCGGTGACCAAGTTATCTATATTAGAATATATTATTTATAATGATTTTGGATAAATGTGTGGACTCGATTAAACTGTGTTGGACTAAAATATACCCAACTATCAATAACTCATTTTATAACCCAAACATTATACCCAACTCATTTACCCATTCTATTTTTAGTTTAAAATACGTAAATAATAAAAAAAAATATTGTTTATTTTAAATTTTTTATTTTCCTATACCCACAGATTGACAATGTAGCATCAATAATAAGGTCCTACAAGCCAGATAAAAAAATTACACTCTATATTAGTTTGTATTTACTATTATGCCCCGTAACGGCCGTAACAACAAAAGCATAATTATTTTTTTTTGTTTTAGTTTTTTTATTGTTTTTAGTCACCTATATGCATTTTCAAGACGTCTGGTTTATTAAATTGTAAAATTATTGAACTTAAAATGGTCTGGAATGTATTTAAAATTGAAAGAACAATAATTTTGTTTATTTCTACAATCATTATGGCTACGATTTGATGAATTGCAAAAAATTGCTGTGGGGTTTAAATATCTGCCAATAGTAATGAAAAATTTATTACATAATTTCTAAAGCTCGATTTCCAAATTAAAATCTATGTAAAAAAATTGATATAACAGATTTTTTCTACAGATTTTAATTTGAAAACTTAACTTTGTATATTAGAATCTATGTTTGACCTATATAGAGTTTGCCAAATGTTTAATAGTTCTAAATTCATATTGATGAAAAATCCAAATCAAAGTCGATTTTAGCATATAGAAATAGAACATTTTTCAAAATGTCTTTGCACTTGAGCTTACATTAGCTCTTCTATTTTTTAAATCGGTATATTGAGAAAACCTATACACTTTATTAATTTGTAACCTAATTCAAGCTTTTTAAGTGATTTTCCAATGGTGGTAATAAATTGAGGAAGGAAGTTGTTTTTTTTTATGTATGTAATAATTTAAAAAGGACACAGTAAATTTAATGATTGTGTTTTTTGATGTTCTTAAAAGTACTTTCAATTATTTTAATGACACATCCTTATTGTATTATATAATGTATATGATAGGTAATTTTGTAATAAAAGTGTCATAATTTAGGTCTTTGTTGATCAGTTTGATGAATAAAATTTAAAGAAATTATTATTGAAAATAAAATTTAAGAATACATTATTACTTTACGTAGTTTGTATTTTGTAGTGAAATAGAATGATTGAGAAAACAAATAAAATTGACAGTAATCTGACTTTGGTGAATAGTTTGTTATGTAAAGAGAATTGTTATCATTGAGAAGATTTTCTAAAAATATTTTGTTGTTTAAAGACCATTACAATTTCTTATACAGCCAATAAAAAAGTATATTAAAACAAATAAAAAAGACCTTTGTTCATCACTCTTTTATTCAATTATGATAATCATTTCCCTTTTTTTCTGTTGTTTTTATTTTATTCATTTATGGAAAAAAATCTTCAAAATTATATTAGAAATAACCTTAAAATGTTTTGATCATTAATTTTTACCTATATATTTCTCGTACATAAGATTTAGAATATTCTTTTTATTTATAAACTAGCAAAGTTACCCGACGTTGTCCGGGTCGAACACAAAATGTAAGTTTGATTTATGAATCGAATTGAAAAAAAATTGGTTTATCAAAAATATTCTTATATGTATTTTTCTTCACTACGATAACCAAATCAACAATACTACAACGTAAACTATACTTATATTAAAAGTACTTGTTTGTAACAATATTTCGGGTTCTGATGGAGTATAAACAAAAAATTTGGTTGAAAATTAATTACCAAAAAAAAATCTTAATCAAATAGTATGTAGCTGCACTGCTGAATTAATGCTGGCTGTACTGTTAAATCAATGCTGGCTGTAATTTTGAATTAATTGTGACTAAACTTTTTAATCAATGCTGGCTGTACTTATAATTTACTGCTGGCCTTAATTTTGATTTAACTGTGGCTGTACTTTTTAATTAATGCTGGCTGTAATTTTGAATCAATGCTGGCTGTAATTTTTATCTACGCTGGCTGTAATAATTTATCTATGCCGGCTGTGATTTTTATCTAGGCTGGCTGTAATTTTTAGCTATGCTGGATGTAATTTTTAATTGTTGGTGTCACCAATTATAGTTTTCTTACTATATTTATTTTACATTTATATATTTTTACATCCTACTGGTCTCGTTGTTATACTTAGACTCACTTGAACTTAATTCCTATACTACTACTTTTACATTAATTATAGTACCGGAGATTGATGTTGGGTTTCGTGTTCAAAATTTTTGAACTCTCATTTCATGAAAGTCACCACACTATATTGCTACCAGTGTCCATGAAATAAACTATCTTCGTTGTCAACCAAAACGTTTTAGAGTTTATCCCTGCGATTTGTTAATGAAAATGGCAAAACTTAATATCACTGAAAATTTTAAGTGTTTAAGCAAATGGTACTTCTAGTGATATTAACGGTATTCTTTGAATAAAGATATGTTTGTCTTTTTCAAAATCATTTAGAACTTACGCTTCAATGAAATGAGGATACAAAGTTCTTATTATTTATTTATTATCATAGTTTTGGCTGCTTCAAATTTGGAGCTGCTGTTTTCTATTCATTAAATGAAAGTAATTTAACAGAGTGGAGTTCAAAAAATCATAAAAATAAAAAAAATTAAAATAATTTTAGCAGAATTGTCTAAATTTGATTGAATAAGACAGTAAAATATTTTTTAAATGTTGTAAACAAATAATAACTACATTATTCATTGTCCTGTAAATCTTTTAGTGTAAGGCATAGAACAAAAATAAATCTTTTCACATCTATCGTCTTAAATATGTTGTAATAAAGTGTTTTGTTGTTGTAAAATTTTTCGATTCTACATTTGTAAGGTATTTGTTTCGGTTAAAACTGTTTAATCCCCCATGTTTGGCTTAGTCTACTGACGCGATGAGTACCCTAACTTTATACAATTCAAAACATAGCAAAACAATTTTCGTCTGAGGTTTCCCCCAAATACAGAAAAAAAATTTGGAATAACAAATATTATAGCTATAAATTATTGAAAAAAAACAGTAAATAAGTTGTACACAATAAAGGAGGTAAAATGTGATTTCATTAATTCACCTAGTTTATTTACTTGTTTATATTACGGGGTTTTCTTATACATAATTAAGTAAATAGTTTAAAAAAAGAATCGAACCAGCAGTACAAAAATGCTTCTACGCATACTAAAACCTTTCAAAAATTTTCAACAGTAGAACTAAATTAAGAATGGATAAGACAATAAACTACACCTGTGAAACTTGAATAATGACAATTAGTAACGAAAATAAATTTAAAGTATTCAAAAGAAAAATATACTTAGAAAAATATTTGGTCCCAAAATAAATAACGATGGTGAATATCAAATATTACATTATTATATTTCATTTTACTTACACAAGCCTATAAAAAAAAATATTTCTTCAAATTAGAATAAAAATTAATATTAGAACAACTAACATAACTTTTAATTTAAATATACAAAAATAAAATTAATACTATCATAAAATAAGATCAAACGAGTAGCTCAAATCGCTAATTGATGAATTCAATATTATTATGGCACAAAGACTAATATCGTTATGTCATGTAGTGATGATGAATGAACAAAGGATGTCAAAAACAATATTAGACGCAGTACCGATAATACTAGAGCAAGAGGTAGACTGGACTAGAACAAAATTGAGGACAACTGTCGAAAGATTAGAGTCAACGGATAGAAAACAGCTGCAAAAGATAGAGCAGGATGAAGAAAAATTGTAAACAAGATATATCAGCTGTTGAAACAATAGATGGCGATAATAATGTTGAAGTAATTTAATAATTACGATAAGAATTTATTTTTATATATTTTTCTATTTCTTCTAGTGTCACTTTTATTCTTACTTTGAATTTCGAAGTTTTGATTTACAGAATTTAACATTCGGATTTTGAAATTTGTGATTGAATAATTCGATTGATTTGAACTAAAATAATCTAAATTTTAAAAGTGAATGAACACTTAAATTAGTATTGAAACGTTTTTGTGGAAAATTGTTGTGATTGAAGAAAGACGTTGAATTTGAAATTGGGATTTATTTCATCTGAAAAAGAAGATAATCAAATATTTTGAAGAACAGTTGAATTAATTTAAGTCAATTTACTTCGATGATTATATTTAGGTATTCTTTTAAAATATTGGAACCTGAAATTTATGCAATACATATAAATAAAAAAAGTAATAATAATAACACAATAATTTTATTGAAACTTTTTATTTTCTTTTATTTTTCTTTTTTCTCTCTCAGAAAATATTCTTATATAATATAAATTACCTTATTTTCTGTTTTATATCACCTTATATGTTTTGTTTTGGTTTTTTTTATTATTTTTTCATTTTTTTCGAAGAATTTTTGTTTTTTTGTTTAGTTTATTTAAAAACTTTAATTTTTTTCTAACGCTTACTAATAAAATTTAATATTATACAATTTTTGTTTTAGATGTTTTGTTTTTTTTTTATTTTTAGAGAAAATTTAATAAAAATTGAAAATATTTGAGTTTTTTTTTTTTTTTTTTTTTAGTTAATTATTGCTAAATATATTATAACAGATTTTGGATCAATCCGAATAATATTTAATGATGTTAAAAATATTTTCGTATTTATTTCATTAACTATGCTAACTTTTATATATTATGGCTATACAGAACCTGATAATTGATGGATTATTCAAAAACAATCATGTAAACAGAAATATTCAAATTGATTCTGAAAAAAATATTTTTAGTTTGTTTGTATTTAACTAAAATAATGAGAAACATTTTTATATCAAATTGAATCTTTATTAGAATATTAAATATTAGATTTTGCGAATTTGTTTAAGGACGAACATTTTGTTCATTACAATGACAATGACTTGACGTTTTGAATTAAATTATTGTAAATTATGAATAAATGCAATATTATGAATAAATTATGAATAAATAATATGTAAATTCAAAATCAAAAGCGAGTTCAGAATACTTGTAAAATCTAAAGGCAATTTAATTTTAGGGTCAATAATTGAATATAATAAATCTATTGCATATAATAACAGGCATATTAGTTGTGGGGGCGTTAATAAGATTTTATAGAGCTAATAAAATGTAGTATAAATATTTTAAGTAACATATCTAGGAAAATTTTGCAGTTATGAATTTATTTTATAATAACTATCGATGACATCATAAATGTCTTACAAAAAAAATTCAACCCGATATGATAACCAGATACAAAAATATTTCACAAATATTCTCAATTCAATATATGTATTTTAAAAATTTATCCACAAAATAGGTATTTTGAATTGTAAACAAATAATGTACTTTTGCCAATACAATGTTGTCAGTTGAGAAAATTTTACATATTGTATTTGTGTATGTACATTGTATCAGTTGAAATTGGATACATTTCCGGTGTCATTGTATGTGAACATTTAAGATCATGTGAACGATGTATTCAACTTTGTTTATTTTACATTTACGATGCCAAGGTAGATTATATTTCAAAAATTAAATTTTGTTCATTTGACAACAATTGTTTTTTTTTCAATTATTTGCAACCAGTTTCAGAAAATTTACTTTGGTCTTTTTTATACTACATTAATTTCACACTTTTTATATATTTTATTGTTAAATATGTAATTTAGAAAAACCAAAATATTAAAGTGATAAATACTTCAATCCCAGGATCAAAGCAAGTGAATTGCAATATTATATTATACGTTCAGACATTTGCAGGCTTATATAGCTTTTTAGCACAGGAAATTGTAACTTCGTATGTGAAACATTAAATAATTTAAAATTATTTTTTTTTTTGGAGTTTTCATTATTCAGTTTACTATATTGGTTAAATCAATATGTTATGTATATTGGTTAAATATATGGTTTTTTGTTTGGGCTTATACATAAGATTTGAAACATTGTCATTTCATAGATAATTTTTGAGTACGATAAATACGAATAGTATTCGGAAATTGATCCGGAAGGACATTTTATGTTTATTTGTGTATATATAGAATAATAATATTTAAAAATTTATTTATTAGCTTAAAAGGTGAAAAAATAGTGTATTAGTGTATGTTTTATGATAAATATTAAGTTTAATTTAAGTTAGTAAATTTAAATATAGATATTAAAATATTAAATTAATACATATAAGAAAATAGTGTTTATTTTTTGTTTATAAATTTTGTTTTTTTTTTCTTTTTTTTTTATTAATCTACTTCATTTATTTTAACATTTACTAAGTTTTTGATTGATTCTATTTACTTTAAATTTGATTATTGTATATTTTTTTGTTATATTGAATTGTTGCGATAATATTATATTGTTGGAAAATTATAATTATATTTTTTGAATTTCTATTTTAACATTGAATTTTAAAATCTTAAATTGATACAGAAAATTGAGCATGAAAATATTTGATTTCAAATTATAATTTCAAATATTTCTTTAAATTTCGCAATTTAATTGTATGAAAATAAATATTGAAAAAAAAAATTAATTGAAAATTGTAAATATTATAGTATATAGTGTTGTTACAAAAATCATTGTACTCTAGCTCTCTTTAACTTAATTTACATGTTTTCTTGATAAATACAAAAAAAAATAAAATTTAATGAATATTGAAATAAACAAAAAGTTATACATTATTAAAAAATAGATTTGCATTCAATAGCATGCATTAAATAAATATTGAACTAATGTTTTGTTAATTATTTATGAAATTTCAAAAGGATATTCAAATTATATTTTTGTTTTGTAAAATTATTATATTTGCACCTAACTTGAAGTTTGAAATTTAAAAAGGAGTATGTATATAGTTGCTCAAAACTATGTTTTCATATGAGTAAAATACTCAATTAAAATATAGTCAAATTCAAACATTTTCTCGTAATGTTTGACGACAAAATAATTATTCATTTGATCATACGATGTTGTTTTTTAAATTTTTTTTAAACAATAAAATTTAAAATACTATATATTACAAAAAAAATTGTTAATAATTATTTTATATTCGCATACTATCGCAAAAAAAATTTATTATAATTTTTATGCGACTACAACATAAGTTTTCGTCGTGTGAATATGAATAGTACAAAAGTGATATGAGAAAAAATTCGTAGTTTTGTAGTATTAAAAAAATATTTTAACAACTGAATTAAAATATTTTTTCTATAATATATACCTAGGTTTAGGTAATTCTTAAGCCAAAGTTAATTATAAAAATTTAAAAATAAAAAAATTGGTTTTGAGCCGCAACTTTTCTTTCAAATATTGTAAATAAATTATTAAAGTAAAATTACGTAGAATAGTTTACGTTTAAACTAAAAAAAAATGATTAAAATAGACAATATAATATTAACAAATAATTATTAAATCAAAATGGATTGGACACATTGTAATAATTATAAGATGAAATTTGTTTTTTTTTTGTGTAAAATCAAGATATTATATTGGAAGCAAAAATAAAGAGAACATTAAAAAAGGTAATTCTTGGGTTATACAAGAAATTTTAAGTAAAGAATAATTTTCAGAACAATAAAAGTATATTAGTTTTTTTGAAAAAAATAGACAGTTAATTCATTTTCCTATAACATAAAATGATTTTAAAATAGTTAAAAGAATTAGGAAATATTTATTCGATTAAAATGTTCACTTAACATGATCTTATTTTGAACAGGATTACTACATTAGATAGATAATTGAATTGAAAAAAATTAGTATAAGTTTAACAAAATTAATCGCGATTTATGTGATTTGATTTTCTTTCATTATCTATAAACAGCGAATACTATTACACTAAGTTGTATCTTGTATAGTATAATCAAGCGTTTAATAAGCTCTACTATATATAAGTAAACAATACATTTTCATTGTAAGGTCGCAATACATTATCAGTAACCGTGACATCGAAAATGCAGTATTATAGAGTATTAACTGCAATCTAGTATGTTCCTCAATATAATTAAATTAATGCATTCTGCTTCTCTCATCGTTATTAAGATAATATTAAAGCATTTTGAAATTATTCTACATATACATATTGTATTATATAGTACATTATGAAACATACTAGAATGTAGTTAAAACTTTAATACTATATTTTCGATATTACATTAATGCTGAAAATTTATTGTCGATATATATGTATACAGCGATGTAGATGAATAAAAAAATAAATTAAATAAATTATAATCTGTGCGAATCTTGTTCAGTACTTCTATGATAAAATATTTGAACATATGTAACTATTTTGTACTTTACTACACCATTCGCCCTATTAACCACATTATTTGTTTTTGTTGTTCTGTTTTAAACTTTGATTAATTTTTTTTTCATAGAATTAATTCTTGGCTTAAATTATTAATCTCACATAATTATTTGGATTAAATTTGTTTATTTTGCATTTAGTCTATATGGAATTAAAATTATATATTCCAGATTTCATTAATTTTTTTTTTTATTATTATAAAATATTATAGATTAATAATATATATTAGAGTACTATGAATTTTGCTACAAATATATACTATATGCTAATTAAAATTGATTGAATAATTTATTTATTAAGTTTAATTTAAATTTATTTTTTAAGAATAATTTTTTAAGTAAAAGAAAAAAATATAAATTCAGTAGTGAAAAACAAAAATTTGGAGTCTGATTCTTACAGTGAATATGAAGTTATAATATATATATATATATATTTTTTTTTTCTTTTAAACGAAATCTTCATACATTATTAATTAATAGCTTTTTAAGGTTTTGAAATTTTATAATGGAAATTTAAAAAAAAAAATTTTTGTTTTTGTTTAGTTAAAAATTATTTTTTTTTTTTCATCTCAAATTAATAATAAAAATTTAATTAACTCTAGATTACATAATATCCTACTTATTGTTAATTTAGTCATATTTTAAAGCAATCAAATTTAATTACTTACTACAATTATATTATCTCTCTTTATTTATTATAATATTATTATGTTTAACTATTATTATTAATAAAATTCTAACATTTTATTTGTATCCTAGAAACGAACATTATATATATATATTGTATATGTATTTATATATATTTTTTAAAAATTGTAAATAAAAATAAATTTGTAATAAATATGTAAATAAAATTGTAAGTAAAATGAAATGTTAAAGGATAGTACATATTTTGAAAATTTCAATATTTATTAACCTTCCTCAAAATAATGTATTGCTTATAATTTATATCCTTTTAATAGAAATAATTAAAAAATATTATGTTATTTGATCTCTACATTAGTTATATCTATAGATAAAAAATTTTCGGTCGGATTTTTTGTCGATTGAGTATTGTGTAGTATTGTGTAATCCGTAACAATTGTATAGTAACACCACGGAAAACAATCTCTATAGGATACTATATCCACTATTATAATAGCAGATTGTAGCTTGATTGTAGCAATCGATGCAACAAATTTGTTTTTTGTTTTCTTGTAAATGAAAATTTTCGAATCAATGCTTTAAAATTAATGATTTAATTAACTATGTACAGAGATACATTGGGTTTTTTTTTTTTAATAGAAATCAATTGAATTGTGATTAAAAAATACTTTATAAAAGATTAAAAGAAATGTAATACCTTAAATTGGAAATGAAAATTTTATTTCAACACGTTATTAATTTATTCAGTTAAAAAAAAATTAAAATTAATATTTTACTTTGTAAGAATTTTAATTAACTCATATAGAAGAATAAAATCTCCTTATTAATGTAATTACAAGTATGTACGTATTATAAATAAATTTTTCTTTGAAAATATTTAATTCAACATGATAATTATGAATTCAGGTGATGGTTTTGCAAAAATTTCTCACAGTGAAATTTTATATTTTAATTTAGTTTGATGTTTTTTTTTCGATAATTTCATTTATTAAAATTTTCTTTTTTTTAATAAAAAAAGAGAATGTGTTTGAATGGTTTGAATGGAGGCCAGGGCATATTCAATACAAAATGAAGAAATATTGAAAACGTTCTGTAATCTGTTCAATTTTACTAGTCTTAAACAATATAAATTTAATGAAGTTAATAAAGTAAATCTCAAAACTGGGTTTTGGAACAATTTCAATTTTTAAATGTTATAATTTCACATGTACAATACTAAAATTTAGAAAATATTAGATTAACCTCTTAAAAATAGAGATTTTTTATTTCGCATTTGCATTGTTTATCAATTTTAATAATAATAATGAAATTAAATGAATATTAAATACATATATAAATATAAGATATAATAATATTATATACATATTGTATATATAATAAGTATAAAAAAGGAATTGAATGAAATAGCTAACATGTGTATTAGAACTCGTTGTTGAACAACAAAGAAGATTGAAATCGTACATAAATAGATGGATTGATTTTAGATCTGATATTACGTATTACATATACCACACAAATTCAAAAGTCTTAAGCGATGAACTAATAAACAAATTTAATTTGAGATAACTGGATGATAATACGAGTGTAATAAAACAATAATTTTTGTATAACTTCCTAGAACTGTGAAGTAGCAGTTCCAATTGCTATATCGTGGAAATACTGAAATAATTTTGATTGAGACCATTCGCACTAACAACCACATTATTTGTTCTTGTTGCTTTGTTTTAAATTTTTATTATATTTTCTTTAATTGAATTCGTTACTTGAATTAATCTCACACAATTATTTGCATTAAATTTGTTTATTTTGCAGTTCCAATTGCCATTTCGTGGAAATACCGAGGTGATTTAAAACGAGTTATGGAAATATTTTCTCCAACTGTTTTTTCAAACTATCACTTACCTTAGGAAATTACTATTCAACGGTATGAAAATACAAAGTTTCGTTAAACCTAAGTTTTGATTTTTTATATATAAAAAAAAATAATATTTCGACAATATAATAAAATCAGAACAATATGAAATGAGATAATATAATGAGAAAAATATGAAAATAGATTTCTTTAATAAAATGTTAACACAACATTTTTCTGCTCACCTCAAAAACGGTTACCGACCACTGTACAAATAAATCAGAACAAATATTACTTTGCTTTGCAATGATTTCAATTGATTAAATAAATATTCAATTTTATTATAATTTTAATTATTATTTTGCATTTAATGTATATATCCATTACAGTATATATACATATATTATATTATGCATAATATTTGTTTGTTTTTATTTTTGTTTTATTAAATTTAAAATTTATTTAAACCTATATTTATATAATTATTATTGCATTTAAATTCAATAAATTTTGTAGTTTTGTAGTAATAAACAATTTTAATTAAATATATTAAAAATAAAAATAATTAAATAGTTATATAGTTTATTAAAGATTATTCAAAAAACAATGTATATATATAGCTATTTAGATTATATAAATACTTATAGTAGTTAATTAATTAATAATAATAAAAGTAATTAGTTATTAAATATTATTGCAATAAATAAATATTTTATTTCTATTTAATAAAAATTAATTTGATTTTTTGATTGAATTTTCAATAAAATATATAATGTTAATTTAGAAGTCTACTAAATATTAAGAGAATTTAATTAATATTAAAATATTATAAATTATTTAAATACGTACGTAATTTTCCAGAAAATTATATACGATTTCTGGAGTGTAATAACGTATTTCATTTAACTAAGGTGTAATGGTAAATAATTAAAAATTAATAATGCTAAACATTTCAAAAATAAATATATTTTAATATATATATATATTTTTATTTACTTTTGATAGATTTAAAATAAACAAAAATAATAATTTTTAAAATTATCCATAGTTTAAGCCGAGTACAAAACACTGAAGAAGTCTGCAAGTAGTAGATGAAATACGCGTATCTGTGTGATAAACATATCAATAAAATTAAAAGAAAAATATTCGACTATTTTCACTATTATATAGTTTGGTTGTTTTTTCTGTTGTTAAATTTTTTTTTCATAAATTATTTTTTATAAAAAAATAAACATTTGCAGAACATTGTGAACTAAAATTAAACTAAAAACTAAATGCGCACTCTATATGCTCGTTCTCTGTTCAGAGCATTGGATATGCAAATAGACAACAACTTAGTATGGTAAAACCAAAATTGATTGAAAAGAGAAAAAAAATTAATTGTGAAATTTTTAACAAATTATTTTACCTCTTCAGTTAGATAATATTAATTTTTATATTTAGTAGACTTGCATTTATAAGATCAGCTTCAAATAAGTTTTTTTTTTAGTTTTGTTTGTATAAATTTTTATTTTTTAGATAAATATAATTTTTAATTTTATTTTTATTTTTGAATATTTAAGAAACCGAATTTCTAACGATTATAATTATTTATTTTGTATAACGTTTTGCTCTTTGTTTTTTTTTTTTTTTTTACTTTCTTACTTTCTTAATTATTATATTATTTTTTTGTTTGTTATGCTTATAATGATTGCACCATTAAAATTTAAAATATTAAAATTTTTTTTATTTTTAATTTTTTTTTTGTTTTGTAAATTTTTAATTTTAATTTTAAGTAAATGGTGTTCTTTTTTTTGATTCCCTAGTTCAGATTGATTCGTTCAATAAGTTATTATTACATATAAATTTGTGTTTTTTTTTATTTTTTGTTGCAAAATTTCAAGAAAATAAAAATTTTGCATAAATTTTAGTAAGGTTTTTTTGTTTGTAGTATAAAATACAATAAAGAAATACAGTATAGTACAAATAGTTTAATATTTTAAAAAATATTTATTATTATAGCTATACAGGATGAATAGTTTGGTTAAGTTTATTGCATAAAATCGAATTTTATTATGTAAAGTGACTCGTGACTGATCGACTGTCATCAATTGAAAATGTCATACCTTACATGATTAGGTGCTATTCATCATTGATTGACTTTCAGGATTATAGTGTTAAATTAATTATACATGCAGTGTTTTTATTAATATTAAACTTACAACTCTTGTATATATATATATATATATATATATATACACATATATTTATTTTAATTTGGCACAGTAACACATGTATTGTAAATTATATAATTGTTGTATTTAATTATATATAGTAATACATATGTATGTAAGTAAGTATATTTTCAGTAAAAGTTTTTCACTATGCCCAAACACAACAAATTAAAATAAAAAATATTATGTAAGAAAAGGCAGGAAAAGGTGGAAAATTTTCAAAATTTGCTTTTTATTACAGGGGTGGCATTGCATAATTTTGTTTCGAACATTTTTATTTTGTTTCAATCTTTTCAAAATTGGTACGACATATTTTGGTATTGCGTAAGGTTGAAACGCTACTTTTTTTACATTTGATACGACCAAATTTTGGCGATTGAAAAATAGTTGACGCTTTTAGGTAAATTTAAAAAAAAATCATAAATTAATACATAATTTTTGTTGGAATATTTATTTTAGAAACGCACAGAAATAAAAATTCAAATAAAATGAAAAATTAAGTAAATTTATAATGATTTTTTGTAAAGAAAAAAAATTTTCAGAATAAAAAAAAAAAAAAATGTTGGTATTATTATTAGCTTTTTTTAGTTGTATCTAGTTGCAATTTCTTTTAGCTTCATTTTTTTTATTTCAATATTATTTTCTAGCAGTAATTTTTGAAATTTTAACGAAACAAATCAAAAATGGAATTATGTAAAGTGTTTCAATGTTTTTTCGCGCGTTTCAAAATAAATTAACGTTTCAAATTACGTAATGTCAGCCAAATTTTGTTTCGACAAAATTTTGTTTCGACCGAAATGTTTGAAACAAAGTTACATAATGCCATCCCTGGGAAAATTTAAAACTTTACTACTCGGGTTGTTATATTCCTGATACCAGATCAAGTCTACATAAACGACGCTAATTTCTATTTATTCAGTTCACTTCTACAGGTTGTTATATTTTATGATTGAGCTTTTTAACACTTTTATTTTTATTTAAAAATTTTTATGGCAAGGCAATACCTACTATTTTAAACACGTTCATATTAAACACCCAGTACATGTGTAATACATTAGTTTTGTTGTTTTAATTTTATTTTGAGGTAAGTTTTTTAGGCATAGTGAGATATCATTTCAATTTTTATGATGATATTTGGGCTTAAAAAACTGATTGTCACAAATCACTTTTCGAAATAATTTAAAATGTAAAATGGAATTCTTAGTTATTGATTTTTGAATTTTGAAATCATATTGAATGGTAAGTCTTTTAAGTTCATCCCGTATTAATTAAAACCAAAAATAGTTTTTGTTTGTTTTTTTTTTTTTATTTTTATTTGTTTTTTGTTAAAGTATTTTTTTATTTTTAAAAGGAAGTTTTCATGTTTTTTTATTTAATTTTAAGAATGTACATAAGGTATTTTTTCTTATACAATTTTCATTTTTAATATGCTTATACTTTTTTTTAACAATTTTAAACTTTAAAATTTGATATTAATATACATACTTTTCTCTTTTTATATTTTCTAAAATATAAACTATTTTTGTTTTTTATTTTTCTAAATATTTTCTAACACCAAATACAACGATTTATTCTTAATATTATTAAATTATATTTAAATTAAAATTATTATTATTTAAATTTTTTCTATAGAAAACAAATGATTCTATTTTGTTTTTGTTTTTCTTTTAATTATCTCAAAAGAATTACATTTTTCGTCAGTTTTAATTCTTTTTCTTACTTTATAAAATTCTCATAAGACTCGGTTATTTTATTTGTTTTTCTTAAAAATACATTTTAATTAATTTTTTTTTTTTTTTTCAAATAAATGTATAATAAATTAATTGATTTAGAATTTTTAATTGAAATTTGGGAAATTTGTAAATAATAATTAGTAATATTAATATTAAAATAATTTACATTGAAACAAATTCGAATAAAATATGAAAATTTTTTTTTAAATATTTTACATTGGCACTATTGTTTTAATATTTTCTATCGGTTGAAGTATCCAAGTAGAAGAATCAATAAATGAAAAAAAAGAATAAATATTGCAAAAAATTTGGACATATAAATATCAATAAGAAGTAAAAAATGTAAATCAAAGAATTTTTTTAAACTAAAATTTAAACTTTTTTTAATCAATAAATTTATTAAAAATAAATTAAGAAATTTGATTTTTAATTAATTCAGAATCAAATAAATCACTATAATTTGTCTTAATTTAATTTTAAATTTGACTTTTTGTTACAATTGAAAATATTTAATAAATTTAAGATCCGTTGCAAAATTCATTCAGCATTATCAAAAAATTGTATTAAATCCGTGTTTTCTACAACTGAAAATGATTGAATTAATTTAATGTGATATGGTGAAAAGTCAAAAGACATTTTGTTAAATTAAAAATGAAATATTTTGATTTTATTGGTTGGTTTGATTTGTTTTCTTATTTAATAAATTTTTGGAAATTAATTTAAAAACTTTTGTTATTTTGTTTATGTGGTCAAGGTCATAATTTTATCTAATATAATATTATGACGATATTTTAACATAGAAAGTTATTAACAGTAATCCTAACACATCTCAGGCCAAACAAAATTCTAATTAAATTTGAGCTAATAATTAATAGTATTATAAACAATTGTTTCAGTTTTTAGGCAGTGTTAGAAAACGTTTATTTAATATTAAATACTGTGTTAAAGTTGTAAAATTTAACACTGTTTTACAGAGAAAAATGAAAACAAATATTATTTGTTAAAAATTTAAATAAAATACATCTTTGGTATATAATATAATTAATTACTATATTACTTTATGATGAATATTAATTGAATGTAATAATATATTGTAGTGATCAAAAATAAGATTTATTGTTGTTAAAATTTTTGAACTCAAAATGAAAAATTGAACAAATAATTTCCCAAAAATAAAACTGTGAAAAAAAGGAAAAAATAAAATAAAGAAGAAATTAAAAGCATTTGAATTTTTATAAAATATTTATATAATAATTTTAAAATATTTTTTATTAAAAATTCATAAAATAAAATATATAAAAATTTAATTTAAATTAAATTATACCTTTTTTCATTTTAATTAAATTCGAATTTCTTCTTAAACAATTATCAATATTTTTTATATAATTTTGCTAAATTCTAAATGTAAAATATTTTTAAACGAAACAAAAAATAAAAAATAATATAATTTTATTAATCTTAATTAAAAATTAATAAAATATATGTATATATAATTAATATTTATATTATTAATTTAATTACTAATTTTATTTTAAGAATAAATTACAATCAGAAATCTAATATTTAGTCTAACAATTTAATATTAATTTTTTTTTTTTTTTATATATATCACATTTAATGGATAGAACTTTAAATATATATGTGTATAAATTTATAATAATAATAATTAAAAAAAAAAAAATAATAATAATAATTAAAACATTTAAAACTACAAAAACATTTAGAAACAGAAAAAAAAATACAACAATAATATTAAATATATATATAGTATAATAAAATTATTTAAAATAAATTAAAAAATATAATATAGATTTTTAAATTATAATATTTTATCTTTTGTGTTGCTTAAAATTTATTTGGTTTTGGTTGATTTTGTTTTTTTTTTTTTTTTTTAATTATGTTTATTTATTTAATTAGATTTTGTTTTTTTTTTAAATTTAATTATTCATTTTCCGTGATGGCTCAATTTTTTGTGACATTGCAGTTAATGTCCTTTGGTTATCAATTATACGTAAACAGCTAATATATGAGCGAACTTCACCTTCACTTTTTGGTGATGGAGGATCCAATACTATTATTTTGAAGTAAAAAATTTAAATAAATTATATTATATAGTTTTTAATTATAATTTAAATATTAAAAATAAATTTTGATAAATTTTTAATACTTAATTTTGCAAATAAATAAAATATCATATTATATATATAAAAATTATTAAAAAAAAAAATAACACAAAAAACATAATATCTTACCTAAATGTCTTGATCTACAAAATCTTATTGTTCGCATTGTTTGTGCCATCATATGCATTTTTTCAAAATTTACTAAACCATCAAGACTTGTTTTATTACCTTCATGTGCAAATGTCATATCCTTTAATAGTAATGGCATAAATGGTATTACCGGTGGTTGTAATTTACCAACAAATACTCTATATGCACGATGATTACGACTTGGATCTATAAGTGCTTCAAATTCTTGAAATAATTTACGAAATTTCGATGGTAATTTATCCCAGGTTTGTGTTAAACGTGAACATGCCATATTTGCTAATCCCATAACAACAGCAAAAAATGCATTTAAATTTTGATATTCCTTACAACTGTTAACAAAAGAAAATAAAAACGATTTTCTTTTTAAAAAGGTAATAAAAAATATGAAAATAATAAAATGAAGAACAAAACAAATTTTTTTTATAGGTAAGATTATGATATACAAGTTAAGTGTTGTCTTCAAATTAATGGTATTCTTTAAACTGATGATTGGAAAAGTTCACAAGAATAAAAATAATTTCGAACAAAGGGAGTTACTTTTAATCTTTTAAAAAATACGAGATCTATAAAAAAAAGATGTTATGGTACTGTTTCTTTACTTTTACGTCTATTAAATCGTAGCTATACTTATATCGGACAACAAAATGTATTTTTAAAGCTTATGTGAGTCTCCGTCCAATGTATTATCAGTAATTATTATAGGTTTATGGGATTGATTCATTTTTTTTTATAAAATACCCTGTTATTAAAACCTGTTATAAGAAAACTAACAGTCTAATAAAAACTAACCAATTTAAAAGCTTTAACTTTTAGAAAAGTTCAAATAATTACAATACAATTTTGAATTGTTGCATTAATTTTCTTCTTAATCCTACTTCTCTACTTGTGAAAAATAATGAATAAATATTTTGTATGGTGTCGTGACAAAATTATATTACATTCATGTAATTTTGTCTTCTGAAATTTTGTCCCATGTAATTTTGTCTTATAAATGGGGGAAGAAGTCAATGCAGTAGAATATACATAGTGGGATCAAATTGAAACAATTTCTTACGTAGTGTAACGAATTTGTAACTTTGAAAATTTAAATTTTATTTTAGTAACACATTAATTCCGAACTCTATAATATTTCTATAATATTTATGGGTAGAACTCTTCTAAATATACATACACATATACAAAATGTTTATATGACAAAATTTCATAAGACAAAATAGCATATGGACAAATTACATATGGACAAAATTACATCTGGACAAAATTTTGTAAGACAAAATTACTAAATTAGTAAAATAAAATTTAAATCTTTAAAGTTTTGTTACGTATTGTTTTAATTTGGTCCCACTATATATACTCTACTTGATTGAGTTCTTCTTATTATTTTGTACACATTTTTATTATACATCATTTTGTTTAATGTTTAATAAATAAAAATTTAAAAATTTTCTAGATATATTTCTTGGCTATAAACTTTATAGTCAAATATCATGTATGTTAGGTTATGTATGCAAAGAATGTATCAAATAATATTTAAAGGATGTGCGTTTGTTATAAGGATTAAAAAGCATTTTAAATTTTGAGAAGCCTCGTTAACAATCATGGAAAATGAATTTTTGAATAATAATATTATAAAATGCTATAATTTTTCCAAACATACTGGGTCTTCGTTTCTATATAATCTATTTTTTGTACTTTTAAATATATCTATTCTATTTTTAATTCCAAAATTATTATACTGTATTATTAAATTCCTTTTACTTTGAATTTAAAAATATTTCATAGGTATTTTTATAAAAAGTTTCTTAAATATTTAAATCTAAATTCCATTCTATTATCATCGTAACAAGAATAGATGACATCAAATTTTATTATATTAAAAAACATTTTTTTTTGTTTATTTTTATGTTTATGTTTTTTTTTTTTTTTTTTGTTATACTTACTAAGCAGCCAACTTTATAAATTTTCTCAAAAGACCAACACGTTTACTCATACTGGCTGTTGAAACCATTTCGGTTACCACCCAATATTGAATTTCATTAAATCTTCGAATAAATACGTCTAGGTTTGCAGTTATCTGAAATATAAAACAAAACAAAATGAAAACAAAAAAAAACAATGTGATGTTGACATTTAATTAAACTTGTTAATACTTTAGTATTTTTCTCTTCTTTATTTTATGTTTTTTTTGAAATTGTAAAAAAAATTTAATGTTTTTATTATTAAAGTGTCGCCTTAAAAATGTCCTTTACAAATTTTTTGTGTTAACCATATCTATTCTTTTAGTAATTCAATATTTACTAGAAAATTCATATTAAATGATTCTTGTCCAAACTATATATATATATACAGAATACATATACACTATACATATATTATATTTAAATATTATTTTATAATATGCTGCTTCTTTGTTACACAGTATGAATATTTAAATAAACCGTAAAGAAATTGAACATAAATGGTTGAAATATGATGAAGTTGAGTAAAACTAAAAAAAAACCTTCCTCTTAATGGGTTTCTTTTGTTTAACTCCTTATTTTACTTCTAGTGTCCATTTTACTGTGTTCTCAGGAATATTGATTTTTTTCTTAAATAATTTTTAAAATAATATTTTTTTTTCCTTTTTTTGTATATTATGATACATTATACGATATAAGCAAGGACATTTGTCATAGTTGAGTTCCTTTTCTAACATACATATATCTGTATATATATAAATAAGTTTTTTGTCATGTATTATATAGTAAATTTATATTTAAAAATAAAATAAAAAAATAATTGTTCACAGTAAAATTAAAGAAAAACATTTTTAAAATAACTACTAAAAAAATATGGTAATACAGCCATTAAAAATTATTTTGATGATTTAATACATTTATTATAGCTTAGTAAATTTAACAAATAAATTTAAAAACATTATTTAAGTTGTATATATATATTTTTGTTTTTGATTGAACTAATTTTTTGTATAAGATTTAACTTTAATATTTCTAACATTTATATCGACTTAAAACACTGATAAATAATATACAGATATATCACAATAAACCCATTTGCGGCTGCGATAATAAAAGGTCCTCCAGATGCTCTCCCGAAAATACCTAATCTAATCTAATATATAGATAAATCATTTCTATAGAAAAGGTAAAGGAAGGAAGTGACCAGTCCAGTTCAGACTACACTAGACCCGGCCACTAGATAAATATATCATATATCTATATAATGTATATACACAAATTTGGAAACATAAAGTCTGGTTAGAAAAATAAAAAATTTAACCTTTCGAACAATTATTGTTAATAATGAAATTTACCAAATCCTGAATTAACCAGCTACGGATAAATTAACAGTTAGTTTGGTAAAGACTTTTAATAGAAAATGGAGTTGAAGGTATTTTTTGATGACTGAAAATCTTAAATTTCAAAGGGTTTTTAGGGATTTTGGAAATTTTTCTATTAAAAACAAATTTGATGAAAGAAATAACATTATTGTAACTAATATTATACAATAGTTTACCGATTCCGTCAAACCTTCATTAAAATACTGATGGAGTTAATGTTTGAAGAAGTTAAGATTTATTGAAAAATAAAATGTTCATGCTGGTATAGTAATCTCATCATATGTTTTTTGCTAACCAACTCACGGAATATTTTTTTTTTATGATTTTTTATTAATAACAATTTAAGCATACCTTTCCGAAATGATGACGTCCAAATGTATGATAAAGTAATTCATATTCATGAACAGCCCAAAATAGATCCCAATCAAATAAGGTTATATGATAAGCTAATTCTTTGGTACTTAAAACTTCAATATCAATATCGATACCTTCTGTTGCTCCTTCTTGTTCAGGTAATGGTGTCTATATTATATTTAATAATATATAAATATATATACATAATAATTTTATTATCTCATATTATTCAATATATTATATATTATTATTATTTACCAATGCATCTAGATGATCTTTAACTGAAACAAATAAACGGCCATTTAATGTTAAACCAGTTGGTATACTAACATCAGTATCTCTAAAAACAGAACGTTCACCATTTGATTTAACTTCAACTAAAATTAAATCTTCTGGACCACGATTTAATTGTAATTTATCAGCAGCACAAGCTTTAATTATTTCAGCTGTTGTATGTAATGGAAATCTTAAAGTGCAATATGTATGATCAGCACAATAAACACGAAAAATTACTAAAAAAGAAAATGAAAATTGGGAAAATTCATTATATAATAATTTTTAAAGTTATTTTAATTAATTATATTTATACTATATTTTAGTATTTGATTATAGGATATAATGTCAAATCAAATAAATAAATTAATTGTAATACAAATTGATTTTACAAGTTAATCACGTGAAATATAAACTTAATTTTTGTGATTTACAATATTGTGTTAAACATTGTTAGAGAAAT
Organism: Argyra leucocephala; assembly: GCA_963942445.1. Taxonomy (NCBI): domain Eukaryota; kingdom Metazoa; phylum Arthropoda; class Insecta; order Diptera; family Dolichopodidae; genus Argyra; species Argyra leucocephala. Next base: position 162,826,152 of record OZ012678.1, read on the forward strand.
TTTAGTGTTGACAAATACTTATAGAAATAATATACTTGTAACATTCATATAAAAATATCGTAAAATATAAAAAAAAAATAAAAAATAAAAACAAAAAATAAAAATTGTATATAATAAAAAGTCTATATCACGTTTTCCATAAATATTGATATTACAATTACGTGTATCAATTTCAAGGACTAACTGATTAACTTTATGTAGTATATGTATATAATATGTATTATATTTATGTATGGATGGTTGCACAATATATCCTGAATGTATCCTAACTAAGTATATGTATCAATGAATGTAAACAAAAAAAAATATTTATTGGTAATCTGACTAAGAAATATGTGTAGGTATATATAGAATATCAATGATATAAGATTATATTACAAAATATTTAAAACTAAATTTAGATTTTGCTGTCTACATGTAAAATAAAAATATGCTGAATATTAACATTTTGTTTTAATATATCGTATATCTAAATATATATTTTATTTTTCAAATTAAAGTGTAGTTTCCTCAATGTTAAGGTTTGTATTTTTACTATCCACAAAACATTCAGATTAAATATATACAAACTTTTTGAACTGAAATAAGTTAAATTGCCATTTACCATTCAGCAGAAACAGAATTTAAAGTTGAAATTTGAATAGAAAAAATGTTTTGTTAGTGTCGCATAATATATAAATTATTTAACTTAAAATATTAAGTCTTTAAAATGAAATAAAAAATTAGTGTGTAGTTATGAAGAATAGATAACTAAAAAAGATTGAATGCAGATAAAATGGATATCATGATTACAGGGAAAAGGTAGCATAGGTGAGTGTTGTTCGGAGCGATAAAGTGTATAGAATTAATTGACATTGTCAACAGCATAACTTAACAACAAATAAATTCGTCATAAACATCCGAAAACGGATTGTAATAGAAAAAAAAGAAGTAAATATAACTTACTAGAGAAATTTTGTATCAAAATTAGTCAAATAAAATATTGTGAAATTGCAGTTTTTTGTACTGCAATTAAAAGAACAGTTTACGATTAGTATTATGTGAATATACTGACTAAATAAAATCCATTAAATAAAATATCTTAATCATTTATTGTCTATATATGAACGACATTGTGTTTATAAAATTCAAAGTTTTCAAGAAAAGTAATGGTTAGGCAAATGTTAAAATTTTGTCGAATAATATAGTGCTTAATTCGAAATGTTCAATATGTTCAACAAAGTTGTATAATATAATGCTGATAAAAATACATTTTTTTATATAATATGTAAAAACCATTGTTTAAATACGCTTAACAAGACAAGACATTCTTAAGCATGCTTCTCTTATCATCCTTACGTAGACAAATACTTAGTCTTATAAAATAAAAATATTCTAAAATTTTTCAATTCTATTCTAATTAAATCTGTTTGTTCAATTTTTAATTTAGATAAGTGCTTGAATACTCTAAGATAATGAGATACCTACATACAATAAAAACTTTAGATTTTGTATTACATAAATTTTATAATATAACTTACTGTCATCATCCGGTCTAACAACAACTCTTGATGATGTTGGATTACCACTGAATAAACAAATTGGTTGTCCATTTGGTGGTAATTTCCATTTTTGTCCACAATGTTGATTTCTATCATCTTGATATCTAGATAATTGTGATAATACATGATGTATTATACTAGTTTCTTCATGTAATTCAGGATCAGCTTCAACTTCTTGTGCTAAATCCTATGTATAAATATAATTATAATAAAAAATATAATATAAATATATAAAAAATAAATTAATATCTGATACTTAATAAAAAATTAAATTTTTGAGGGCTATGGCTAATGTTAAGGAATTTAAAATTGTATTTGCTAATTTTTAAGAATTATTTTTAAGAAGACATTTAATTAATACCACTTTAAGTATTACCAAGAACTTTATATAGTTATATTACAGCAATATACAGAGTAATAAATCACTAAAATAGTCATATTTTGATTTTATAGAATAATATCGAATACAACTTGAAAACTGAAAATTTTTTAAAATAAACTGAATTCTTACTTAAAAATAAACAAATAAAATAAATAAATTTTTTTAAATTTAATTTATTTTTAATTAAATAATTTTGACTTTTTGTTTTAACTTTGCCCAGAAAATATTCGATAATACGATCAATCGATAATAATATTAACAATTATGATTGCTTGTTTTAATTTTGCATATACATATGCATATTTGCATATTAGCTATAGCTTATACTCGATAATACTATATAATACTTCACTTTATATTTTATATTTTTGTATTTAAAAATTAATTTATTTCAAGTTATAAATTAGACATACTTAATATTAAGAATGTCCACACAAGAGATAAAGTAATTAACAATTAAATGCGGAATAAAATTTATTTGCATTTACTTGTATCATTGAAAGCAATACAATTTATAAACAAGTAATTAAATACTCTGACAAAAGTTTTAAGTATCAGTATTAGCGAGTAAATATCCAATTTTTATTCATTAACTATCATGAGTTAAAATTGTATAAATAATTTTTTACAACAAAGTTAAATAAAAAAAATTACCTCAATAAAATCACAGGCAGTTGGATCATCAAATACGACATGTCGTACTGCAATCACCCATTTTTGTACAAAAAGCACTACACGTTTTCTAAATGAAATAATATATTCCCGATCTTCGGGTGTTTCAGCTCCATCACCACCACAATGAAAAGTGCAAAGCGGTTAAGGAAAATTTTTAGTTATATTTTATTTTTGAAGTAATTAATAACTATTTTTATTTTTGTATCAGGTGATATAATTTTTAATTAAGGTGCATTTAAAACCGATTTGTTTGTTTTTTTAATTTATTAAATATTCTCAGAACATGTAAAAATTCGTGAAATCAAATTAATTTAAAAAAATTATTATTTAACGGAAATGGAATTAAAAATATTTTCTTTTTGTTAATTGTAAGCTCAAATAAATGAATTAATTAAAAATGATAATCCACATGTGAATTAATTTTCCAAGAAATGAGAAAACCATTAAAAATTAGTCGGGTTTTAAAATTTTATTCTAATACAAATTGAACGTGTCAAAATTTAAATAAACAAATTTAATAAAATCGAAACAATTATTTAATTTAATAATATCACCCTGTATATATTTTTTTTAGATTTATTTCAAATTTTAAAGATTTCAAATAAATAACTAATATGTATACTAATAATATATATATATATATATATATGTACATATTATATTCGATGATTTAGAAAAATTCTGTTAAACTTATTTAATCCTTTTGGGTAATTTAATTTTTTTTTTTTTTATAATTTTACATTTTTTGTTCCTACAATATTCTATCTCTCATATAATATTATATTAAAAAGGATCTTTTGAGTATATAATAAATAAATGAAAAAAAAAACTGAAATCAAAATCATTTGGATTATATAAACTTATGGTGAAAAATGAGAATCGTGATGATGTTAAATGATGTTCAACATATATGAAGGTATATATATATATACATATATAACAAAGGTATATAAGAGTCAATATAAAGAATTTCAATTCATTCCAAAAGAGGAGCAGAGAAAAAAAATATTTAATAGGATTCAAGGACTCAAGGGTTAAACCATATGTTTTATATGATAAAATACGAATATATAAAACAAATGATTTTTATAAAATATAAGAATTTTTTCAATTTGTTTTTATTTTGTTATATTTCTTTCATACATGATGTATTTATGTATGTATGAATGTATGTATTTATATAAAATATTGAAAACTCATCAGAATTGAATGATTTTTTTTTTTTTTTGAAATTTTATACGAATATGTACACACTCTGAAAATTTTCTTTCTATTTAATTTTTTTATTTTGTTTTTTCCTTATTTTTATATTTTGATGATCCTGAATGATTTCGTTATTTTCTAGATTGTTTTTTATTTTTATTTTTTTTTTTCGTTCATATTATTTTTGTGTGTAACATTAGAAGAAAAATAAATATATATGTACACAACCTAACCTATATTGCGTTAATAAAAATCTGATAAGTCGATGAAGAAAAGTTTTAAAATTTTCACAGATTAAAAATTTTTATTGAATTTTTTGATCTTAGTGCTTCAAATTAAATTTTCTTTCATTTTGTTTATTTATTTAAAAAAATAAATTGGTATTATTCGTATTTCTATATGAATATGATCTAGATTAGAATATTCGTTATACTGTATACTATTGAACAATAATATTAATAATGGTATGAGTGAAAACACAAAAGAACAATAATGGTAATATATGAAAGCATAACATTGATAATAAATTAATTTTAGGAAGTAGAAGATAGTATTTGGAAGTCACTAGGAAAAAAATATTTAAAAATAACAATTTTTAAGTAAAAATTAATTTTATAGTGACTGAAAGTACTTGCTTTGTCTCACAATCAAATTTTAAATTAGTTTTTGAAACAATAAAAAAACTGAATCAACCATACTTGTATTATATCATACATGTCAGTTTGTGATCAAATTGGGATCCATTTCAATTGACTCAAAAATGTATATTGATGTAATATAAAAAAAATTATTTTCAAAATTACTTGAAATTGCTTGCTTTGTCTCACAAGCAAATTTTAAACTAGTTTTCGAAACAATAAGAAAACTGAATCAAACATATTTGTATTATATCATACATGTCAGTTTGTGATCAAATTGGGATCCATTTAAATTGACTCAAAAAATGTATTTTTATATATATAAAAAAAATATTTTCAAAATTACTTGAAAGTGCTTGTTCTGTCTCACAATCAAATTTTAAACTAGTTTTTGAAACAATAAAAAAACTGAATCAAACATATTTGTATTATATCATACATGTCAGTTTGTGATCAAATTGGGATCCATTTTAATTGACTCAAAAATGTATTTTCACATAATATGAAAAAATTATTTTAAAAATTTTATATCCAATTAAATAACTCCCCTATATTGAGCATATTTTCTATGGTATGATCCTTCTAAAAATCCAAAAATTTTTTAGGATTTCGAATAGAATTTTTAAGCTTGTAATTCAACAAACAAAAATCCTTATTAATACTCTATCAATCTCTTATACAATTATATAATCATCTACTAATAACTATTTTCATAAAATTAAAACAAAATAAATAAAAATGTTAACAATGTTCATTAAATGAATTAAATTAAAGTGAAGTACAAGTGCACAAGTTTTTCCTATATAAAAAAAAAAAAAACATTTTTTTTAATGTCCAACAGTTTTTAATGTCCTTTTCTTTCTATGAACATTTTATTTATTATCGTCAACAACAACGACTACGACAACGATAAAATTTAAAGAACGATATTTTATATTATATAAGAAAAATAATTTAAACTTTAATTAAAAAAAAAAAAAAAAAAAAATTTATAAAAACTTGATAATGAATTTATATACATATATTATGTATATATACATAGTTAAATTTGAGAAGGATAATAAAAATTATTTTTTATTTTCCTTCTTAAAGTAGAAGGAATATTTTAATTGTATAATAAAATTACCTAAAAAAAAAAGAAAATAAAATTTAACAGAATTTATTATTATAGTAAAATAAAAATAATAAAAAAAAAAAAAAAATTAATATTATTTTATATAATTTTTGTTTTGTGTCAATTTTTTGAAAAGGATATTAATTGTATAATTCATCAACTAATTGAGGAACTGGCATAAAAACAATATGTGTTAATAAAAAATCATCTAAAAATGGATCATTTGGTCCCACTTGTCCACCTAATCTCGTCTCTAATAAATGTTCTAACATCTTTGATGGTGTTCCCGACATAACTGTATACCTGTATATTGAAAAAATTTATATAAATAAGTATAAGTATGTATATGTATATTATGTTTTAATGAATAACATTTAAAGTATTGACGCTGAAAACACAATGACGACGAGTGACGAATTTTTGGCGTTCAAATACATGAGATTATAGGCACGTAAATCGCGACACTCGTATAGTGATTGAATTTTCAGAGTAAAAATAAAAAAAAACAAGATTATATATTTGTTAAAATTAGATTAGTACAATTAGCTATAGTAAGAGTATTAAAATAAACATGCGATAAATTGATTAAAAATGAAAACAAATGCATTTACAAATAATTATAAAAAATGATATTGAAAAAATAGTTTTGATTTTAAAATATTGTTCATTGCAGTTTATGAGTTCCTATATGATTTGCCTTCCTTTTTACATATGTACATAATCTAATATACACTTGTAAAATTTCAAGACTATATTAAGATTGATAATTGGTAATTATTGTTCTGTTCTAAGCAATCCATTTCTTTATTTTTCTTTTGATTCTTATTGAAGTATTTGTTTTTTTATTTTTGCACTTCATATGACAATTTTAGATATCCGTGTTATTTATATGTTACTTTAATAATTTAAAGCAACAAAATAAAAATTTAAAAACCATTAAAATAAACTGAATTCAAAAAAATTAAGTTTTAATTGAAAAAAAGCAATTATGTAGTTTTGTCAATATTACATTTTAATTCATTTTTTTGTATTGACGATTTTACTGTCTCTTAAACCAAAGTATTGAAAATATTGGTGGGTGCTAGTAGCATTTATTTTGACAGTTCTGTGATACGATAGAAAGAAAATAATTTTCGAGACTTCAGTCTTTACATGGATATTATTTTCCTTGTATTTCTAATTTGTTGCGTAATATCAAATTATTTATAAAAATTTCATATCATGCCAAAATATAGGTAATTGATACAAATATAAATTTGGTTAATTAATTTTTATTTTATTATAATTTAAACATTTTTTTTTGTTTTTCATTATTTTTATTTCACCTAAAATAATTAAAAATAATAACACATTCGTAAACATATTATTTTTTAAAAATTATATTAATTTCTAAAAATAATAAAATGTTAAATTCGAGTTCACCAATTTGTGCACCGAAATTTTCTAACTAACGTTCGTATATTTAATTATAATTTATTTGCATTATAATTTAATTTTATCAAAATTTGGTCAATTCGCCAACAACCATAATATTAATAATAATTATATTTTAAATTAGTATATTTTTTACACATGTATATTTTTCAGTAATAAATGGAATGAAAATATTTACAAAATATCCTTTATGCAAAATATATAATCGTACTATTTTTGTATTTTTAAAATTGCCGTTATCTTAATTATTAAGGAATGTATAAAATTATTACTAATTTTAATTCATAAATTTCATAATAAAATTGTGATGAACTTAGTTAGACACTATCGTATTGTAGTTTTTGTTTTTGTTTCTGGAATATCAGAAACTGTTTGTTCTGGCGTATGGCGTATATTAAAAATTTTATAGCAATAATGGCATATATTAAAAAGCATAGCAATATTTTTGATATTGATATTATTGATATTAAAAATTTTGTTTCAATAAAAAAAAACAAAAAATAAGCTGAAATTTTCAAAATTAAATTTCGAAAACAAAACTATAAGATGATATAAAAATTTAAGATTTGTCGGAAAATGCGACAAACATATTTTTTTTGTCTATTATGATAGTGGTGATACCCTAAATATAGTTCAAAAATTCAGTTTAGCTTTAGAGTTTTTTAGGTTTCCAATCGATTTAAAATTAATGTAAAGTCGAAAGTACTACTTATATTAATTTTCCAGCAATGTATCGAAATATTAAAATTTCTACATTTTTGTGAATTTTGTTAAAAACCAAATCAAAAAATAAATTAACAAATTATATCAAATTAAAAATATACTAAAAATATTTTATAGAAAAAAAATCGTCATAACAAGCAAACAAAAAAAAAAGGAAATTTAAAAATTTATACACAACACAAATGATGTTTAAAGTTTGGAAGTTGCCCACAGTGAAAAGTTTAAAATATTATCCTTTTCGATTTTCATTTTAGATTTCATGAAATTAAAACAAGCAAAATAGTTGCAAAAACTTTAAAGTTGGTCGAAAGACGAGGTTTAGAGTATTTTTTACTTTTTGAATATTTGATTTCTGGTAACGACGCAAGGCTACACAACAAAATTCAAAAATTTTCAAATTTTTCAAGATTAGTTTATTTCCGTTTAAATAGTTTGATTTATTAAATCTCTTTTCTTAATATCACAGCACAGCAATCACAGCATACAGTATCATTTCAATTTTAACTTTGAGATAACTTTTTGAGAAAATAAATCACAAAATCATGTTGGTTTGTTAATTTTCTTTAACTTTCATGATTTTACTTATACTCTTCTCTTTTTTTCTAAAGACCACAACAAGAAATTTATAATATTTCTTAAAAAAATTATATTAAACAGTGCTGTTGAATTAAAAACTACTACAGAACAGAATCCAAGTAATTGGAAATAATTTTTCTTTTCGTATTGCAATGAAAAAAGGAAGTATAAAGTATGTGCATTTTGCAATTCACCAATATAAGAATAATATTATCTATATATATATATATATATATATATATATATGTATATGCTACAAATTCAACAGCCCACCAGTTAGCATCGTTTCCTTATTGAATTTATTTTGTTGTGGTTAAGTCAGTAAATAAAAAAAAAAATTTATAAATAAAAAGAAGAATCATGTTGAAAATAAATTCGAAAAATATTTTGAATTAAAAAAAAATACAATTTTCAACTTTTTATTTTAAAACTTCCATTTTATTTTGTATTTTCAGTTTACTACAAAAAAAAAATGAAGAGAACAGTAAATGGATAAAATTAATTTTGTTCAGATCTGCAAAGGAAATAAAATTTAATTGAAGAAAATATTAAAAAATTATTGCAACTATTCTGAAATTAAAAATTAGAAAATCTTGAAAATTTTATTATGTTTCAAAAATGTTAAAACTTTCTAAATTCTTACATTTTTTTTTTTTATTTTTTTCATCTGACTTTTTACTTCTGAATATAGCTTGATGTCATTGTTATTTGTAGATTTTACATCAGATCGCAAAATGAAAATTTTGGAATGATGAAGGAAAAAGCTAAAGTAGTCACAGTACGTAAAAATAGACCGACTCGTATAATTTATAAAATCAATAGTATGTATGGCTCCTCTATTGTAGCGATATAAATTTGGTTCGTGAAGGTAGAAAGATAAAATAGATTATAGAAGTGAAAATATAAAATTTGTAAAAATGTTGATAATAAAAACTATGAGTACATTCAACTAAATTTAGTTAATTAGATCGGTTTTGGTTGTTCATTATCATCATCAGATGACTAACTAAACTTACTGTAACATATCGTTGATGAATCAAATCAGTAACATCACATAAATGACCAAATTAAAAGTTTACAGGAAAAAGTAAAAACTATGTGGATAATACATGAAATTTTTAAAGCTTCATATTATAATCAATTAAATATAATATATATGTTGATATACAGTAAAGTGAAATTTAGTTTAATTTACTTCCTTCATCAGTGTGATATTAAAAATAAACACTGATTAAGAAATCAAGTTGCATCCGAAATATCAATATTTGCAAAAAAAAAAATTAATATATTAGTCGAATACCGACTTTTGATTTTTAAATTTAATAAAATATCACTAAAATAAAATTTTTATTATTAAAAATAACATTGAAGTATTTTTCAAAATTTTAAATTAAACTTTAACTATTTGTGAAGAAATAATATTAAATATCTTTAATTTGTTTCCGTATAGAATTATGATTGACACAAAGTATTTACATGATTTCGGCAAGGCTGTATTCTCTCCCCTTTACTGTTTAACATCTATTTCGCAAGAAGCAGTGAACGATTTAGATGTTAGTATAAAAGTAAATGGCACATATATAAATAATATCAAATATGCAGATGATACAGTCTTTATAATATACAATCTAATGGATTTACAACAAATAGACGATAAAGTCAACCATCATAGGGAATTGTTCAATTTAAAAATAAATATCTCAAAAACTAAATTAATGATCGTTGCACTGCAACAACAATTGAAATAAATAACCATTAAATTAAGAAAGCTTCCCAATACAAATATATCGGATACTGGTTATACGAGGATTGGAACTGCGAAAACGAAATTAGATGTCGAATTGAAACAGCAAGAAAATGCATTTGTTAAACACAAACAAGTTTTTTGTTATCGTAAAATGAACTTAGGCTTTCGCTTACGATCCGTTAAATGCTATGTTTGGTTTATACTCCTATATGGTGTAGAAACATGGACCATAAAAGTAAAAGAACTAAACAAACTTGGAGCCTTCGAAATGTACATCTACCGAAAAATACTAAAAATATCGTGGAAAGGTCACATTACAAACAAAAAAGTTCTAAGGCTTAAAAAAAAACAAAAACCTCCTAGTTTGGACATATTATGCGTGGAAATAAGTACGAGTTAACCTACTTCAGTTAATATTTGAAGGTAAAAGGGGTATAGGAAGAAAATAATTAGAACACAACGTTAGAAACTGGACAGGTATTAGAAACATTGGCGATTTAATTCATTCCGCAACTGATCGAAACATCTATTAGGACATCGTTGCCACTTTGATTTGGCCGATGCCATCCAAATAAGGATAGACAATAAAAGAATAAGAAGAAAAAGAATTATGATTCATGGAGGAGATATAATTTCGAACTCTGTAAGCTATATAACTGTGTAGTATTGTAAATTGTTAATTAAAAAGTGGGAAATCTTATGGTCTGCAATTTAATATTCATTGTTAATTACACATCAATTTTCAAAACATGTAAATAAATAAACGTGTTGTTCAACCATTCAAATTATTACTATTTTATATTACATCATTTTTACTGTTGTATACTCCTTTTTAATACCACAATATTTAAGTTTATTTTCTTAATTATAAGTCTTAATTTTTAAATTATATTTTCGAAATCATTTATAAAATCTTTATCTTTTCATTATTATAAATTTGATTAATTTTTGCATAATAATTTAACTATTCCATTGAATAGAATAACAAAGGGTGCAATAAAGGAAATATAATAAAAAAAATACCTTAATATTTTAACAAGAAATCAATATTAAAAGACAAAAAAGATAATAAAAAAGTAAAATGAACATTTTGTGAAGTCCTGTTAATTTGCATTGTATTGCAATCAAATGCGAGTTTACAATCAAATGCAAGATAATTAAAAGAATTATTTTAATAAGTGAATTTATAATTGTTTTTATAATAATTACAAAAAACTTTAAATCTTTCCATTTAAATTATTTTGTAATTTTTGTATGATAACCACAATTGTATGCACTCATTCGCATATAGCATTTATATTTATAGCATTTTTGTATGCATATAAATTTCTTTTAAATTAATAAATATACTATTTATACATCTATATTGGTTATTTTAAAAATAAAATAAAATAATAAAAATAAAATAACAAAAATAAAATAATAAAAATAAAATAATAAAAATACAATAAGAAACAAAGCCAAAGAATGAAAGGACCTTCAAGGATTATTTCATTTTTTCAACTATTTTTATTCAATTATATAGATTTAATATATTTTGGATTTTATTATATTCGTGTGTATATATATATATATAATTTGGTTTTGAGTATATTAAAGCACTTGAATATGTAAATTTACATTTACATAATAGTATATATATATATATAAGTTGTGTAAAGAATAAAATATAATAATCATAATATTAATTTGATTGTAAAACATTGAGTTATATATACCATTATACATCAAAACTTGTGTAATAATAAAATAGAAATTTTACGTAATGTTCAAAATTAATAACCATTAAAATAATATAGTTTTATTTCGGAACTTAATAAATAATGAGTTTGATAAATTAATTACAATATTGCAAAGGATCTTAAATTATTTAATTAATTATATTAAGGATAATCATCATTGTAATAATTTTGAAATATTGAATTTTTTTTTAAATTTTTCAAATTATAAACTTAAAGTTTTTGACCTCTAGAGATTGATAAAGCCGGAAAAATGTGAAATTTATAAGATAATTTTATTTATATACATATATATAAATATATAAATAATTTTTAAATTAAATATATATATTGAAACTCTAGGTATGTTTTACAGTTTTTATTAAATATCTTATTCGATTTTGGTTATTACATCATAATCAGAAGACTAATAATAGTAGTGAGGGTGTCATCAGAAGACTTATGATGGTGTAAAGATATTTTAATAAAAATTGTGAAACATACCTAGAGGTTTTAATATTTATTTAATTTCAATAAACCCAGAGCCTACAGCATATTTTATAAATTTTCAAATTTTTCAATTTCAATTTGTTTTACAAGTTCGGTAAAGGTTCCATCAAAAATTAGTTGGTGGAACCAGTATTATTTTTATTAATGTAAATTGAAATTAAATGATTTCAAAATTATTTATATCTATATATATATATACCACAAAATTGTAGACTCATGAATAAGGTTACATGACAATGATGAAAGAACATTAAGGAATAAATTGCCCAAAATTGTCAATTTCAACATTTATTAATTCAGATTTAAACACGGTTTTCACGAAGTAAAAACAGTTAATTATTTAGCAGAAGTGTTGTAGAATTTTTGGGTAAGGGATTTTTAATTCATAAAATAATGAAATATGATGAAATTTGTTGAGAGTACATAAGTAAAATGAAGCTATATGACATTTCAGAAAACATAATTTCTAATCATATATAGTAATAGTTTTCCACATTTAATTATTTAATATACGAACATTAATAAACAAATAAATACACGTAAAACATTACTTATTACACTTTAAGTAATAAATTTCAGTAAATAATCCTACAAAAGTTTTTGAAAAAAGGATAAAAAAAATTGTTTAATACTATTTTAACCCACTTCTTTGAACAGAATAAATTGCATCAGAGATGATGAGGTTGTCAATGGTAAATAAATGATGCACAGTATCTTTACCGAAAATGAGATATATTTATATATATATAAAACTTATATTTATTCTTTAAAACTAATTTTACTATGTAGCTGCAAATTAGATTTTAATATACCTACCCTTTATTTATATTATATTTAAATCTAATCTAAGTAGGCAACTATACATAGCCAAATTAGTTTAGTCTAAGTCTAAGCTCTCTATCATCGTAGCTAAAAATGAGCTTATTGTGATTACCCGTATTAATACAATTAAGCATCTGCGAGTCCTCAAAGATGACTGATTTAATAATTATACTCAGGATAAATGTATATTGTATATGTTTAGGGATAGACTGCAAAAAAACACTAGACATTATACTGGCTAATTATTAAATTATTGAAATTTTTGATAATTAAATTATTTTATAAAATGTGAATCCCTACTTTTGTGATATAAAATTAATTTTCTGATTTGAACATTTTTTTTTAGCTTAACTATGAAATAAAAATTATAAATGACAATAATTATAAATGTAATTAAAATAAAAAAAAATGTATATTGAAAGCGTAACACATAAATAAAAGCAAAATATATAATTATATTGCATATAATAATCTAATATACTATAACAACAAACACATACATCTATAAAAAAAAAAACAAACAGACAAACAAACAAATAAACGTACTTAAATGCTGTATGTCCTCTTTGTTTAACAACTCGTTCCAATACTAATACATCTTTGCCGTGTTCTTGTAAACGTAATGTGTTAGCTTCAACGTCCCTTAAAATACGATTAAAATGCTCCTTATCCACTCTCAATAGGTGGCAATTATTTTCTTTTAAAACTATTGTAGCAGCTCTTTAAAGGATAATTGTAAATTTATGTGCAATTTTTGTTTTGAAATTTTTTTTTTTTTTTTTTTATTGGTAGTTATTTTATAGTAGGTAGTAGTTTCCAGGATGTAATTTCCAAATTGTATAAGAAATAAAAATAGATGCAATAATTAAAGAGAATAAAAGAAAGAAAAATTATTATATATATATATATGTATATATATGTATTATTTTTAATGCTATAGCAAGTTGGATGTAATTATTATTAATATATAAAAAAAAAGTAAAGCTGGATAAAATACTAAAAAAAAATATATTTTCTTTTTATTATTTTTAAAATTGAACTATTTTAAACTTTGTTATGGCTACGATGTAGTTTCTTATAAATAAGTTTAAAAAAATAAAATTTTGAAATTATTTTATATTTTCTATTTTTTTTATAATTTATAAATATTATTTTTTTTTTTTTTTAAAAACAAGAGAAATTTTGAGGGTGAAGAACAAACTTGTAAAATCGAAGTCATTGCAATTATATAAGAAACGAAAAATTTATAAAAAATTATAGCTCCAACCAAAAGTAAGATTAGAAATAGTTTGGGAATGAAAAAGTAAGCTAAAATTTGTTAGCTTATGGCTGATTAGGAAACAACAAAGGGCGCAGTATGGAAAAATATTTCTGTTCTTATAATAAAAACAGTTACGAGTATGACTGTTCAAATATAAAATCGAAATGTTTATATTCTTATCTTAGAAATAAAAAATAAGTACTGTTCCATTGTTATTAGATCATAAATAACAAATTCCGCTAGTGTTACTTAAAGTAGCCACTATTTTTGTATCGTGTAACAAATATATTAGAAATATTTGAAATGTCTATATGTTGACAACATTTAACGTTGTTGACAGAATAAGACGTTGATGTTTTCAGAATGATGTTAAATGATAAACATCTACTCCAAGTCATTAAAAACAGAAATAAAAGTCATTTACACAAACTCCTTGTTAATTAAATTTACAATAAATAAGGTTTAAAGTAAAGTAAAACAATCGTATAGGCTTCGCAATATAAGAAACTGAATTGGGCTAAGAACAATTAAAAAATTCGACTACACAATCAGATTCTGTGATAAATTTCACTGTATAGTAGAAAACCCATGATGATGATAAGTTGAAGAAACTCCAAGTAATCGCTTAACTTTTAGAAGTAATTACAATTTGTCTTAATCTTATTCAAAATCTTGAATTAGATGAGATGAAGAAATTGTTATGAAAATATTTTAAAGATAACAATAGAAGAAGATGATCGGCAATATTGGTAAACATAATATACATTTAAAAAAGGATATGAGAAATATATATGAATAATTGTTCTTACACTTTCAGGTTCAATACGACTCAAAAACATTAATTACATACAGAAAAATATATTGCAGAAACATTGTTGAAATCTATATTTCAAAATATTGGAACCAGGCAAATACAAGAGATAAAATTTAAGAATTAAGTAATATTTAAATTCTTTAACATTAAGAATTTAATTGTAACAAATTTTTTTTTCTAAATATTTTTCAACACCTACATATTTAATCGGTCAGAAATTTATATACTCGTTACATATTCAAATAATATGTATATTGGAAAAAAACACATTAAAATATCTGTAGTCAACCTTTAAAAAAAAATTAACATAAAATTCTACTTCTAATATGTAAATTATAGATTAAAGATCATAGAAAAAGGATAAAGGATATATGGTGGAGTATTATAGTATCCTCTTTGATCTATGTATTGAATATAAATGAATATTAAATGAAGTGTAATGAATATTATTCGTTTTGTTATTATTTTTGTAAAATATCCTTAATATATATTACAAAATTTCCTGAAAATTTTCCTAAGTTTATTTATTTAAGGATTATGAATTATATGTATTTATAACTTGTTTTTGTATAAAATCTTCTCTACTTAAACATACTAACATATGAAGTTAAATTTACAAGTTAAAAATATTAAAAACAAAAAAAAAATTAAATTTTTTTAGTACGTAATAACATAAAAAGGAATAGTCAGTGATATGCTTATAAATACCAACCCCCATATTATTATATACTATGTACTTGATTATATAGGACAATAAAAAAAAAAAAATTGGGTTTTTATATTTTGTGTACGTGCAACAAGTAATAATAGGTTTATAGTGTCAGAATCATAACTATTTTTAAGTTATGTTGTGCATATTTAATATTGTATGTATATATTGTTTATAATGAAAATGGTGTAACTCAATTTTCTTTTATTGTTTTGAAAATGTTTTAATTTAAATTTTTTAATAACTGAATTGAGCCAGTTCGATAATTTCGTGATAGAACATTATTTGATAATTTAAAAATCTATTTAAATATAATTTTAATCAATAACAACAAATAGGTCAGTCGAGTCGTGGTATTAAAAAAAGTGCTAATTGGTTCTCCAGAAGCAACTGGAATAGCCACTTCTATACCTACCTACCTAAATATAATTTTATAAAATAAATGAATGAGATTCTGAATTGATCTTAAATGGTTAAGAGTTCTAAAAATTATGTGTAAAATAGAAATAAAAAAATGAAAGATCAGAATCTGGTTATAAGTTTTTGAATTGACGATATTTTGAAATAACTGTTAAGCATATTTTAATATTGTGAGGCATATATAACTTGCATTTTTTTTTTTTTTACTTCCTTTATTATTTACAATCTATATTTTCAATTATAAACAATAAGCAAATATTAATGATGAAAATATGACTTGAAGTAGCCTATCCAGTGATAAGCTACACTAATTTACAAAATCTAATCTCTAGTTTATTTTACAGTTAATTTAGTTAATTATTTATTTTATATTAAGTAACTTGTATGTATATTTATATAACTTGTATGTTTGTTTTAAATATATATATTCATATTTTAATACTAAGCAATAAAAATATAAATTAAAACTACTTAAGTGAAAATTATTGTGGTATAGTTTATTTATTAAACTTGAATATATAACTTTCATTGAATTTCCTTTGTTAATCTCTGGCTGTATCAATTATTTATTTTAAATCGCTATTTGAAAATCGTATCAATTGTTTCATAAACTAAAAATTTTATAATACCTCATTGCTCATAACCTAATCATTTGGGCATATAGGACGAAATTGATATGGTATATAACAAATTACAAACTACAGAATAGAAGTAAAAAACAAAATTCATTTTAAATTTGATTGTACATTATATTAAATAATTTTATAAATATTTTGATTATTATATTATTTTATTTGATTGCCTTAATGTATTTGTACAATATTTTTAATTTCATATATTTTAATTCTATATTTTAAGAGCTTATATTACTAGAATATTTACACCTTTGATTTGTACTTATTTAGACTAGCCTGACTAAATTGTTTAGAACAAATTAAATTTGTAAAGGACAAAATGGCAAAGTACAAAAACCGTTAATTAATTATTTTAATGCTAATATAAAACATAATTTAAACCTAACCTAAAACTTAACTAACGTCGTTTTACTAAAATCATCTTAATACTAAACTTTAATCTAACTGTCGCTCGTATAAGCGGATTTTCGGATTTATAGCAGCTTTCAAAACAGGCAGGTAATGTTTTTTTATATATTTGTTCTAAAATAGTGTTGATGTTTGGGTTTACAATTGCAAGTGCAATCTGTTCTGCAGAAATAAAAAGGTTTGCTTAGAATTAATTTCAGAACAGCATTTTGTTTTCTCTGACACAAATTAAAATTAGCTTTGGCAGCACTCATCCATACGGGAAAATCGCATAACAAAATGCTTCGAAAAATAGATTTAAATATTAATATTTTGTTTTCAACACAGTTAAATTATATTTTTTATTTATGACTAGATTTGCAGCAAAAACTTAAACATTATTTTGCAATGTATTTTTGCATAAAAATTTTTTTTAATTGAATTGTTATACGGGTGAAACTGTGATTTAAATGTATTAATTTCAGAATTATATGACATGATTGTCAAATGACGTTTAGGATTGGAAAATATACGACTGAAATCCTTATTTTGCTAAACTAATTGTATATACATTGATGTTTGAAATATTTTATTAACACATTATGTGATTTATTACAAGTTTAAATGTTTATTATAATGGATGCACCACCATTTGGGCACAAAGTTAATACCAAGCCACAAATTTTGCGTTTTGAAATTTCTATGCCAAAAGTTTTTTTTTTTTTTTAATTTTTTGTACAAAAAAATTTTTGTTTGATTTTAAAATAGTTTTGATGTCATTGATGGTATTTTGATCTTTAAAAAAATTACTAATCGGTGTCAATATTATATGTTGAGAACTTTGGAATTGTCTATGAGAAAAATTGAGTTGCATCATTTTCATATTGAACATTTTATAATATAGCTATTTACGAGTATATGTATATATTTATTATTGTATGTTATAATATTTTTTATGAATTAATAAAAATTATTTCCTTGTTTTTTGCTCCATTTAATTTTTTCTTAACTTTAATCTACTCTCTTTAAATTTATCTTGAAAACATTTTCTCATCTAGAATGTTCGCAGAAGAAATATTCTGGTGAAATTTAAAAATTTTTATAGTTTACGAGAAAATATTCCCACTAAATTTTCTATCTCTTTCTTTCTCTTACCATGATATTTTATACACAAACTGATATAATATACAAATTAAATGTTGTTCATAGTTATTAGAATATAATTCATATACATTTAACTACATATATATATATGTATATATATGTATATACAGTTATATGTATATAAAAATTTTAAATTGAAAATTATTTTTGTTATATACTTTAATGCAACAAGTAATTAACTTATATAAGGTATAATAAATATTTGCTTTACAATTTTAAGTAAATAAAAATGGTAAAGGAAAAATATTTTTTTAGTAATTAAAATTATTTTGTAAAAAGAATTTTATTATTTTTTTTATTTATTTATTTTTTTTTTATATAAATTAGATAACCTAATTTAAAATAAATATAATTAAAATTTTTACCTTGGTGCGTCGTTAATTAATGCAAGTTTTCCAAAATCATCACCGTCTTTTAATGTTGCAACAGTACCTTTACCATGTATAACAACATCAACAGATCCTTTTAATATAATGTACCAAGATCGACCTTCATCACCTTGATTAAATACTGAAAAATGTAAAATGTAAAAAATGTTATTTTGTATATTTAATATAAAATTCAATTATGTTTTGATTTCATTAAAAAATAAAAAAAAAAAAAAAATTGATTGCACTGTTGTTGATTTAATTAGTTTTATTAGGACTAGCATTAATTAATTGTGTTATGCCAATGTTGACATTTATTTAAATTTAATTTAATTTATTTTGATTTTTATGAATTATTTTTTTGATTCTCGAAGAAGTAGAAATGTAAGAAAATAAATAGGTTGATCGTATTATTATAGAACCAGCTTGAAAAATATACTCAGAGAAATCTTGAATTCAGCTTGGTTTGTTTAGTTATATTATTTCAATTGAAATCTATAATAGTGTACAATAAAAGTTATAATGTGTTTGCGATCCTTTTTTAGGAAGAGTATAGTACTTTATAGTGCTTAAACGTAGTAATCTATGTAATGTAGTGGTGTCAAACACAATCACCATTCGCCACATCACATTTTGTAAGATCATAATTGTGAAAGATGATTGTGAAGTAAAAGCGATTCGAAATGTTGCTGAAATTTATTTGTAAGGTGATCAATTTTCAAACTACCAACATTAAGTAATATATAAAAATGTATATTAAAATCCCACCAAAACATATAAAACTATGACAAAAAAAAACATTTTATGACAACAGACCAATTATATGAAATTACAATTGTGTAACAATATTTTGTTGGGCGGTGAGGTGATAACGAAATTGTTGTCACTCTTAATTGACAAAAATTGTCACTATCGCAGTGATAAAAACCTCACAAAATGCTAATTTACAATTATCCAAGATATCAGTATTTTTAATGTCGCCTATTGATATCAAATTAATTTTTCTGTTCTGGACTTAGGTATTGCAAAGCTGTTGAGTATAACATGTTGGAACAAAATGAATATGCGAGTCAACATTTTCATCTGTAACTTGAATAAAATCAAATTATCGATCCAATATTATTGACAAAAATTTGGAGGCACAATTAAAATATGCATAGTTAATGTGGGTTTTATACCAGATTTTAACGACATGGTCCAAGAAAAAACATGCTGAACATCACATTAAGAATTTTCGTGTTTTGTTTGTTATGTTTTGAAACAATGATAAATGAATTTAATAAAAATGATTTTCATAAAATTGATTTTTTATAATTATTTTTAATGTGACGAATGATATTAATTAAAAATAGCGATTGTGAACCAATTTTTGTTGGTTTGTAGCCACAATCATCACCACCGCTGATGTAAGGGATGGCTAATTTTTGTTTGCGTATATTATACTTTTATCTACCTTTTCTTACAGAGTGAGTAGTTGAAAATAGAAAAAATTAATTTAATTTGTAAAACGAACACAAACATCATTTAATACAATAATTTGCTATTCAAGGAAATAAAATTTATTTTACGGATAAGATAAAAGATAATGTTTCATATAAATATTTCGACTATTCATATTACGTTTTTTTTTTTATTTTTTATTAAATTCTTTTTTTTTTTTTAAATATGTTAATTGAAAATTTTTTAATAAAAACATTTTTTTTTTACTACCCAAAATGTTTTTTTTTATGCAAAGGAAATCGTTTAAAATGAAATTATTAAAAAATTATTTTTTCCTCTTATCCCAAACTTTCAATTTAATTTTTTTTTTAGCTTCTATGAGACATACAAATATTATCTTATATAAAAAAAAAAATTCATTTTCAATTGAATTTTTTTATCTGATTCATAGTCATACTACAGTCGGAATTAAAAGTGTTTTCATACTCAAATTTGAATGTAATCGTTTGATTTCTATTACTTCTCTATTACTTTTATTGAAAAAAATAAATAAAATTAGTAAATTTTATAATCACATAATCACAATAAGCCTATTTACGACTGCGGTGATATAGGGAACACATCCCGAAGTTACACAAATTTTATATTGATAGCCGCTGAATTTTCATATAAGAAAGATAAAACAAAAAATAAAATTCTGTAAATGCACGTTTTCAATATCAATGCATGTTAACATAATTCATATATAAAATTTGATGAAAAGCAACAGTCTATGATAGTTTCAAGAATTTTAAAATATTGCTTTAACTTGGATTGACCAATATATTTGTATTGATGTTCATAACACTGAATTTCATTTGATATTTACGATGAAATTTTGGTGTTGTATTGAATAAGTCGAATTTAATTTCATTAACATGGTGTTTATTTTGTAAATATCCTTTTTTTTCGGAATTAATATGCGCCCTTCATCAGTGCTTGTAATTGACTTTGTTTCATAATTTAATTTAATAAAATGTTAAAATTAATTTCTATATATAGAAAAACAAATCCAATTCGATTATCTAAAATAATTAATTATAATAATAATAATTGGAGTCAGAATCGATGTTTGAATAACATGTAAATACAGCAAGAAATGAAATCCACATAACTATACGGTTTAGAGTTTAATGTTTAATATCTTAGTACTTATTTATATAGGTTGTACTAAAATTGTTTTCGTTTAAATTTTGCGGCTGCGGCGGTATTCGTGTTTTTTAAATCTTTATTAATAAATATGTTCAATTTTATTTTATTTTCGATTTATATTTTATTTTCTGTTTAACTTTATTTTAACTTTGTTTTATGCAATCAAATTTAAAAATTGTTACAAAAAAGATAAAGCAAATAAATAAAATTATAAAAACAAATAAAAATAAATTTTTTAATAGGTTTTTCCTATTTTCCTCTCACATACTCAATATTAAAAACAAATTAATCGTAGAACATAAAAACAACAAAAATCACAAATTTCAGTTGTTTGGATTAATTAGTATTGAATTAAATGTACTTTAATAATATTTTGGTAAATAAATGAATTAAGTTGAAATAATATATGACAAATAAAATATTATCCATATTTCGATCCGATAAAAACACTATAGTTTTTTTCTTCAAATTTTGATCCTGAATTGGTGAAAAAACGCAAGTATTATGGATGTGGACTTGAAAACGTTTGAATAAAAAACATTAAATATAAAATAATACCAAGTATGGAATATGGAAAATATTTAAATTATATTAATTTATCCATGCATTTAAGTAGGGTTGTAAGTCCCCAATTACAAAATCCCAAAATATGAGTTTTGGAAAGAAAAGGTGAAAAATATTTTTGTCGACGGCAGGGAAATGGTAAAGTTTTAATAAAAAAATAAAATAAATAAAACAAATAGTATTTTTAATGACCGGGTTTGTCAAATCCCCATTACCCATTTATTGTTTTATTAAATTTTTTCTTAGTTATTTATAATATTCTAGAATTTTTTTTGTAGTAAAAATACAAAATAGAAGATATCAAAAGAATTTGAATCGCATACGATATCGAAATATAGAAGAAAAATTCAAAATGCATAACATTGACAAAAAATGTAAGACCGGCATGACAATGACTAAGATCAATTTTTTATTTTGTTTATATATTATGATTTTATTTTTGTTTATATATTAGTCATAACTACTTGTAGGCGGACTAGTCATATAAGTACTAGTAGGCACATATCAAGAACTACGAAGAATAAAAAAGCAAAAACAAAGAAAAGATGGATCTACAAAATGTGAAGAGAGGAGATATATACATCGGACTCAGATATACATTCAGTCAACTCTTATACGATTTAATTGGGGAAGAGTTACATTAATAATTACTTAAGAACTTAATAATAGTAAAATTTCAAAAACATTTAAATGAAACAAAAATTGTTAAGAGGACTAGTCATAGTAGCAGAAGACCAGTAGATTAACAGTATCAGAATGCATGAATATCGCGGTATCTAACATTATTACCTAGAAGAAATCAAAAAACTCAATAATATCAAAAAACTAGATGCTTTCGAAACCCTTCACAAAACAACCACCATAATACTCTTCTAAATAGTGATCACGGAAATTTATATCAAGGAAATATAAATGTAAATACTTGTCTTTACCACATAGAAAATCAGTAAATTTAACTTTTGTAATTTTATTGCATATATCTAGGATATATTAAGTAAACGTAGTTCTTAACTGCATACTGGTAACAGATATGCTTCACACCTTCTTTTTGTAGCTTCAAAGCCCATAGGTTCAATTTGAGTTTGACTTGAATGGTTTCAAAGCTCAAAGCCCAAAGGTTCAATTTGATTTTTTAAATACGTTTTGGGTTTTAAGGAGTCGAAATCTATTCAAATATATGTTATTCAAGGGGAAAGGAAAAATCATTCATTTAAGGTTAATCAAATTTAATTGGCAAACATAGAAGTCAGCAAATTACTGACAAAATATCGATATTTGTTAAACACACTGAATAAACAATTTAATAAAATAAAAGGAAATTTTAAAACATTTTTGTTTCTTTATTTAATGCATTTCAGTGTCTCCGATAATTTTCCGATAACAACTAAACTTTACTTTTCGTTTTAATTGTATATACATTTATACACTTAATATGTATACATTATAATCGTAATATTTTCATTTAGAAATTTCTAAAATTTTTCTATTTTTTTTTTTTTTCTTGATAAATTTTCTTTTCTTCTTTGCATTCATTTTCATTTTATTTAACAACAATATTATGTACTTACATATTGTACCAGCTTGTGCATGAGATTCGAACACAATAATTGAGGCCAACTCTCTTTTAATACTTGTCGATAAATGTGATAATGCTGCAATATGTAAAAGTTCTTCAAATACCAATTCTAATTCTTCTTGGCTACGTTCATGGGACCTATAATGAAAATTTAACAGAAAAAAAAAAAATAGAATTTCAAAATTGTGTTTTTTTTTTATTTTTTTTTTTTTAGTAAAGAATAAAAATACCTAGAATCACACAAAAAAAAAAAAAAAAAAAATCAAAATAAAAATATTTTTTTTACTAGAGTTGTAAAGAAAATGAAAGAAAAAAAGGTACTAAACAATTTCATAGAATTGTGTTATTTTCTTTATTTATCTTTTTTTTTTCTTTAATTCTATTCTGTTTTTTTTTGTTGTTTTTCCTTTATACTAGTTATTTTGCCAACAGAGGTGCTTTTTAATATATCTCAAGAGTATACTTGAGATCCTTGAATTTGATATGCTTAAGAAAACGAATATTGGTAATAACTTTTAACGGTAAAACATATGCTTCTAATGATGATATTGGGTTATATATGAACTGATCTGTATATATACATATTTATATGTATATATTATGATAATAGCTGACGAGGTCATATTTACATATTAAATAACATGAATATGTGTAGAAAGAGAGAAAACAGAGAAAAACCAAGTAATAATAGAAAATATTTTCGTTTTTTTTTTTTTATCTTTGAATGAGTGAGGTACGAGTATCTTATAAAATCCATTTTTTATTTTTTTTTTTTGTTAACCCTCGAATATCTTTAATATTAAAATATAAGTAAAAGGATATATAATAATATTATGTTATCGAATACAAGTACATAGTATATAATTGATTTAAATTTAAATTAACAACAAAAAAAAAAAATGATTTTGAAATCAACTCAATTTATGTTTTTGATTATTGTAATAGGAAGGACTTTTTGCTTTTTAGAAAAGAAATTACTTGGAATTGATTAGTGAAGGTTCAAAAATTTGATTAATGGTAATGAATTGTGTTAAGTGATTGAATAAATTGAATAGACTGGATTGATTAAATTGTGTCTTAGTTAAAGGACAAAAAAAAAAATTATAATGTTTTTGTAATATTTGACAGTACCAATTTTTGAATTTGATTTTGAACTAATATTGTACTGATGGTTTATGTGGTCTAACTAGGAACAGTTTTGTACTTAAACAGTAGACTGTCGTATAAATTTTAAATATAAATTTGATATTTTTTTAAAAATTATTTGTAGTCTATAAATTATATCTAATGTTGCTAATATCTAACTTATTTGCTTTAAATTTGGAAGATTCAGTCAACTGTTATACGATTTTATCAGGGAGGAGTTACATTAAATTAGGTAGGTATTTAAATAATTCTTAATATATTTCATTAGCATGTAATTATTACAATAATAAACTCATATTTGAATCTAAACATCAGTTTTTGAACAACTTTGGAGTAAAATACTGAGTTTTTGTCAGAATTATGAAAATGTTTCGTTAAATAATTTTTTTTTTGTATAAATTCAACTTTTGAATATAATATGAAATAAAATATTTAAAAATAATTATGGATAATGATTAGTTCATGGAATAAATTCAATGTGCTTCGTAGCAACATAAACTGCTCTTAATTTTTTTGTATATTTTTTTAAATTTATATATTATATTTCGTGTTTAATAAAAATTTAGTTTTATGATTGCGAAGTTAAGGTATAATTGATAAACAGTTTCATATTAGAAATTCATCTAGCGATTTTACCCTTATACTTTGTTTATATTGTTATTTTTACAATGGCTCTCAAAGTGTTTTTCTTTTTACTTTTTTTTTGTTCTTTATTTATCTGTGTCTACTTACATTTTTATTAATTCAAAAACAGTTACAAATTAATTCAATATAATAAATGAATTGAATAACAATTTTAAAGTGGCAATTTTGACACAAATTGTACATAAGAGTTTAACGACCGTAGCCGAAGCTGTCTGGTTTTATAGTTTATTAATAATATAAAAATTCAATTGTTTGACAATAGTTTTTTTTTGCAACTTAGAAATTCATTAATCAAAATATTAAAAATAAATATATTTAAAAATTGCAAATTTAAACATTAAGAAGTTGGACGATTTTTTTTTTTGTATAGACAGATTTTTTAAAATTGTGTTGTTTAAATGATTGATTGCATCGGCTATAAAAAAAAAAAAATTTACGATATTTATGCAAGGGATAGTGATAATAGTTTTGCTGTTTCAATTATTGATAGTATTCTCTGGTTACTTTTCATGTAAATTTTATAATTTTTTGGTTTAAATCAGCAATTACACATCCCTTCAAATACGTTTCATATAAATATATCAATATTAAATAACCTTTTCGTTAGTATATATTATCTTGATTCTGATAATCTCTCAATATGCGTTGTTTTAGCACATATCAACATTTAGGAATAATTATTTACTATACATATATGTATTTGATAGTTAAAAGTAGAATCAAATCTATATATTTCAAATTTTAATCGTATTTCAAATTTATTGTTTTTAATTTTAAGCTACTTTAGATTAATGATTGACAAATTAAAATATATATATACATATTTGTGGTATAATAAAAATGATATATAACAGAAAGAATGGGAACTTTTACTGCTACAACCTTCTATTGCATATCTTTATAGTTAGCCATTTAGCCCAGTGTCAAAGACAGTAAAAAACGTTTCACTAAATTCATAATTAATGAAAATAAATTTCATATTAAATTGTTCAATAATGATATCGTTACAATGTTATAGTTTCATATTAAATGATTCAATAATGATATCGCTACAATGTAACGTTTTCATATAATACAAATAATTCACATTTATTGACCATTAAATTTAACCAGACCAGTTTTTACTTTTATTTATCGTAAAAGTCCATTTCATATATTTTTTTAAAAATATATAAAGTTTAATAAACACTAGAAGCATATCATTTATTTATCTTTATTTTATATAGAAAAGTTCATTTTAAAGAACTATCACTGTACTATCAGTTTATATACGTGACAAGGATATTTAATCAGTTATTTTTTTCTAATACAAGGATAATGCACAAACGAATACGATATTATTATTATTGTTATTTGTTTATCGAATGAGAACGTTTGTTAAATATAAATTTTATTAAAAAATTAATTTTAATGTGATAATTAAATTTAAATAAATCTTTTCTAAATCTCATCCAAATATTTTCTAAATTAGTATATTCGTTGCAATTACTAATGGGTAATTAAACAGAAAACAACAGTTTTATTTTAAGGGATTAAAACAATTTTTTTTTTTTTTGAAGTTTTAATTATATTATATCGGCTTTTTATTAATGCTTAGGTAGCGTTTAGATATCAGATTTTGTTTGCGAATTTTGTTTGATGTGACATGAACATAGTTCAGGTCAACAAAATTTAACACTTTGTTGGTGAAAAAAATTGAATTTTATACCAGTCTAAATTTACCCTAACTCTATTCTAGATAAGAGATACCTTTTAACTTTTAAAGTTAAGAGATAAGAGATTTTTCATATTCGAGATAAGAGAAAAATGTAGAGTTTTTGCTTTTAAAAGTTAAAGGATCTCCAAAACGTCAAATGACAATTTGAAGTTATCATAATACAAAATCAAACAATATTTGATTCAATTCATTCAAATAGTTAAAATTATAAATAAAAATAAATACATATTGCAATTACAATCGAGCACTGTTATTAAATTTTTTTATAGGTTATATATTATAGAAGGTTATTAAAAATTTTACAAATTATTTAGTAATATCCATTACTAAAAAATGGTTTAAAATTATTTTATTTTAAGAAAAAAATATATTTTTGTATAATTTATTTAAAAAAAAGTACAAACCACGTTAAAATGTAAAACATAAAACATAAAACAAAATGGCACTTAATAATTTTTAAAAGTTAAAAGATTTTTAAAAGGACCTCGATGAGGTACTCTTAAGTTAAGAGAAATTTTGTCTCTTAACCTCTTAAGTAGAATACGAATATCTATTAAAAAAAGTCTACACAAAAGATAAGAGACCACCTGATTTTTGACATCTTTTAACTTTTAATCTTGAATACGAAAATCTTTTAACTTCTCTTAAGTAGTATTCAAAAGATAAGAGACTCTGAACTTTTATGTAGAATAGACGGGTTATTTTATTAAGTCGAAATTGGCTTTTGTCAGTTGTTGTTTGCTTACATTTTTTTTTCAATTACTGATTTTTTTTGCAATTTTTTTACACCTTTGATGTACAAACTGCTTACTTTCTACGCCCTAAAGACATTGAATGGACTGGCGCAATACATATTGTACTCAGCGGTTTCGAGCAAATTCTCTTCATTTGCTTACATACGCTTTACATGTAGCCGGTGATTGCGTCTTAGTTTTGCATTTTTGGTTAGGGCCATATCGTTTAACAATATTAACATCTTGTTCTAACACAGGACCATAAATTCGAAAAAGAATTATTTTTCATTGTAAGATTTCATGTGCATATACTCATTTGATTTTGTTAATGTCAACGATTCAGAACGATATAACAGTACCGGAAGAATGAGCACTTTGTATAATTGTGATTTGGTATTTCGAGATAGGAGCTCTTTGAACCTCTAGTTATTTAGCTAAACTAATTTAATGGTTTATCAAACTAGAAAACAAAATTCACAAACAAAATTTGTATTTACTTTCCCCAATCCTAGCTCAAGTTATGCATTATTATTTATACTCTTTGAAACCTATAGCAAAAGCTAAACTTAGGAGAAGAAGGTTTTCTTTCTTAAATTATTCAGCTTTGATCAAATTTAACGTCAAGATGTCAATGTATTGTATAAACTACATCATTATTTGTGATCACTTTTTTATAATTATATTTTCAAATTTAGTTTTGTAATGTATACTTTCTAACTCCCTTATTGATATTATATTCAAATATAAAATTTAAAATAATAAACTCATACTATCAGAGTGCTATCAATTGTGTTGTTTATTTTGGTCTATGATGTTTTTATTATTTTTGTTTTTTTTTGTTTTACAATTTTGCTTTTCTACTTAATTAGGATATTAATTAGTAGATATTTTTGTTTTTGTTTTGAAAAAATTTATCTATTTAAATGAGATTCATTCATCCCCTTTAGTCATCTGTTGTGATTCTAAAGGATTATCCTTATTATTTTTTTATTTATATTTTTTGTAATAATTTAGGCAATTTAACAAGATTTTATTTTATTCTATAAAATGTTATAAAGTCTAATTTATGACTTTTGTTTTTAATAGAATTATTAAAGAATGAAACATTTTATGAGATGCCCGACCATTAAAAACACATGTTTCCGAAATTATAATTTTTTTTTTTTTTTTATTATTAATAAAAAATTATTTTCATTTCAATTAAAACTACAGATAAATTATGAAAACTTTTAGTAATATAGTATGTATATATATTTTATATAATATAGTTTTTAACTATATATACTTATTTAAAATTTACTTACGGTTTTCTTAAAATCATTCGCAATATTGCATCAGGTCCACGCTGTAATAATGTACTTAAAGCTTCTCTAATATGATCATTTGCTGAACTAACTTCATCTGATTGTGGTATTCCACCAGCAGTACCTTCTTCATCAGCACGAAATCTATATAAAAAGCACTTATCCTTAAATGGTTGTTCCTTATTTACTGTAAGAGGCAAAGAAAAAAAAAACAGAAAGAAGGAAAGAAAAGAAAAAGAAAAAAATATTACAAAAAGGATAATAACATTTAATTAAGTAAATTAAAGTATATATTATAAGAAAAGAAAAAGTAAATATAAAAAAAACATTTTTTTATGTTTATAATAATTTTTTTTTTATGTTGTTAGCTTTTTATATTTCTTAAAAAAATTTTTTTGTTTTTTTTTGGAAATCATAATTATTATGAAATCCTTTAAGGATGAAAAAAAAGTACTTGAGAATAAAATTTAACGAAAACAAAATAAATTTATTATCAACAACAACAATTTTTTAAAATATAGATGTAAGATAGAGATAGCATGTCAAATTTTGACTTATTGGCGGACATGATTTAACTTTTTTTCTGTTTTTAGAAAAACTTTTAAGCGTTTACTGAACATTTATGTAATTTATTTATTTAAGCAGAAATAGTGTTGCCGTTTTAATACAAATGTTTAGGTTTTAGATTTTATATTTTTTTATATAATTTATAGAATGTGCTGTAGGTGAATCATTATTAAATTTAAATAAATATTTAAACTCTAGGTATGTTTCACCATTTTATTAAATATCTTAATCGATTTCGGTTATTACACCATCATCAGAAGACTGATTCACCACATTCACTGATGATGGTGTAATAACCGAAATCGATTAAGATATTTAATAAAATTGTGAAACATACTTAGAGTTTTAATATTTATTTAATTTTAGATTTTTGTAATTTATTTAGTTCTATATATGTAAATATATTAATTATTACAATACTAATCTCTTAATCTTTGTTTAATAGTCAGTCAATTTTTGAAATTCAATATATTGTCTATATGGGTTAATCTATTACATTTATAATTTGTTTGTTATTTAAAAATGCTGTTAGACTCGAATATAGTTTAAAATTAGGCTTAATTATTGCATTTTATACTGATATTGCAGATTTGTGAGACATTCAGCTATATTTGATATTTGATAGCAGATTTTGGTAAAAAAAATATTGCCAATCGTATTTTAAAGTGAAATAATTTAATTGTTGTCAGGTTTCCGTTCACTAAAAATTATTATAATATTTGATTTGCAAATATCAACATTTCGGAAGCAATATGCAATGTGCTTCTGAATTAACAAAACAATTAAATAATTTAATTTAATATATCAGTAAAACCAAAATTCCGATTAATAAATTAAGTATTTACAGTCACTAAATTTTTTATTTTTTTTTATTTTATTCCTGACCTTAACATATAGTCGTACTTTCTTATAATTTACATTAAAATTTAATTTACAATAATAGTAAATTTATCTTTGATTAGATATTATTACAGTTAAGAAAATTAACTTCAAATCTATTAGAAAATCATTATAAACTTTTAACCAATTATATAGAAACATTTCTAATTCAAGACAATATTCTAAAGAGAGACAAATCTAGTTTTATTTCTAGTATTATGATTATGGATGGCTACACTTCTATTTAATAGGAAGCTATGCTTAGTTTTATTGCTTATAATTTTGAATGCAGTTGTTAGAAGTTTAATTTAATAATGTTTGATCAGCTGACATATTTAAAATGCTAGTACGATGTAGTATAGCAAGGCCCTGAGCTATTTTTGTGCATTTGTTAAACTTGTTTAGGTATAAATTTGTTTAGTCCTATCCAAATATATAATGAATGTATAGTAAATATAAAATAGAGCTAAGCTGACATGTCCAAAAAATTGATAAATTGAATCAAAAATTTTATTACAAAAATTAAATTATAGAAATTTTATTACAAAAAATTTAATGTTATCGTTGCTGATCAGAAATTATACAATATTCATTAAAATCTACAATTTAAATATTTGCCCCTAGATAACATAATTAAAAAATTTTTAATTGTATTGAACTAATATAATATTATTAGTCACAAATTGGAATTTGAAAATTCATTTTAATTGAAAATTCATTAAATCTAATTATGAATTTTCATTTAAAAAGGATTTACTTGTTATTTATAGCTTAAAAGCATTTATTAATAATTGAA
Source organism: Argyra leucocephala (assembly GCA_963942445.1). Taxonomy (NCBI): domain Eukaryota; kingdom Metazoa; phylum Arthropoda; class Insecta; order Diptera; family Dolichopodidae; genus Argyra; species Argyra leucocephala. Next base: position 162,857,552 of record OZ012678.1, read on the forward strand.
TGCTAATTACACTGGGAGCAATTAATTGACTATTGAGAAATTGATAAGATTTTTTAATTTTCAATTTTAAGTACATATTATTATTAAGTTAATATTATTTAAATGCATTATTTATAAAATTTTACTTTAAGATATAATTTTTCTCATTAAAATCGAAAATATTTTTAATTATATTGGAAAAAAAAACATTATTCATAGTTGCAAATGTATTTATATTTTGAAAAGCATTTCAGAAATATACAAAAAAATGTAAATTATACATTATTGACTTAATTTGAAATTATTATTTACCCCGAAATTATACTTGTATTTTATCGCATCAATAAATTTTATTTATTTAAAAATTAAAAAAAATTTGAACAGTTATTAAAACTGTAAAGAGCTGTATCGAATAAATTGAGGTTAAAAAAATATAATTAATAAATAATGTTTAGTCACTGTCTTGGCCAGGTACAATCACTATAGTTACTAATCCATCACCTATTTTTTGGAGGGTATTATATAATTTTTAAAAATTCTATCAACAGTGCTAAGAATAATAAGATTTACATTTTTGTTTTCACTATTCGCCAATTTGAAGAAGATGGAAACAACCACTTTGAAATAATTGTAAATTGTTTTTATTTTTTTTATTTTATTACATAACGAACACTAGAGAAGCATATGAACTGAAACCTTGGATTGTCTAACTAAGGCGAATACATTATAGTGTGCAAAAAATCCGTACAGTTTAAATTCCCATATAATTTTTATTTAACAGGTATTATTTTTAACTTCTTCACCGACCTTTTGGTTGTTTTGTGCAACTCAGGTAATTTATGCAACTATAAATTGCTTAGTTTTTAGGACAAAGTGTTCATTAGTGTAAATAATTCAACAAGAAGTGCAGATAAAAGTAAAGAAGCGTAAAATATAGTCAAAATTAAGTGATGGTGAAAAAAACATTATAATCGCTTTATGGTCAGATAATAGAACGTGGGAGATCATCTGTTGCTGATCACATTAAAAAATTTGAAAGTACTGGGAATACAGAACTGTGCAAAGGATCTGGTAGACCACGAAAGATTTCAGTAGTGGAAGATAAATTTGTGATACTTCGTTTCAAACGGAATAGATTTAGAATATGCAGAAAACTGCGAGCAGGCATTGTCAGAGCAACTGGAGTCGTAATATTGTTCGAAAAAGCATATTATAAGTAGTTTTTGTCCATCAATACAAAATCCTATTGCACGCATTAAAACTCGAACTAAAGAAATGTGGAGTCACTTGTTGTTTTCTGACGAATACAAATTCAAGCTCCATGTCGGAGAATGATAGGTTACTGGTGCGTAACAAGTCTAATGGTTTGGGGCTGCTTCAGTAAGAGTGGTTTATGTCGGCCGGTATTTATAAACGCAAAACTAACTGCAGATGTGTAAATTGATATCATGGAGAGTCACTTGAAACTATCAGTTTTAAAACTATTTTCTGCAACTAAAAGGTTAATTTTTGAAAAAGATAATGCACCGTGCGCTGGTGCGAAAAAAGTAATATTAATTTTTTTTTTAACTATTTAAAAATTCTTTTAATAAAATTCAGGTTAAAAATGTTATCAAACTATTTATTATGTCCGGTTTTATTTCTACTTGTTGGTGAAAAAGTACTTAAAAAACAACTGCATACATAATTGAAATTGCCCCTTATAGTTCAGATCTTTATCCTATATTGAAAATTGTTGGAATACTATGAAGAAAAATGTCCGAACATCAACCCAGAGACAATAAAAGCGCTAAGAAAGCAATCTTACATTTTATTGACTCTATGAACAATAGGCGTAAAACGGTAATAAAGTGGAATTACGGTTACGAATTTTTTGTTTGCGGTCGTTAAAAAAAACATGTTTAAAACGAAAATAATTTTTCTCTTCTTCCTTTTTCCTTATTTCCCAGAATTAAAATTCGTCTTATTGAAGAGATTTAATTGTGCTAACTAATATTTTAGATAAATATTGCAATAAATAATATAATAAAAGTATATTTTATTATTATTAAAAATCTTTTGTAAAAGAAATCACTCCTTAAAATCATTGATTTAAGAAAGGTTTAGTGGTCCGGAATGGGTTGGTAAGTAAATCCACAAAAAACAAAATCCATAATGACTTTTACCCCAAAAAAAATATTCACAAAGAACGATCAAAAAACACAAAAATCGCCGAAATAAGAAGAAGAAGTTTACCAGTCTAAAAAAAACTATATTGCCCCTTTTCCAGAATATTAATAAATAATAACGGAATCAATTTTTATATTTATTTCCGGAAAAGGGCAATATGTCTTTTAATACAGTTTAGTAATCCTGTCTTAGTTAAATAATATTTTTTTTGTGGATTTTTTTTGTGAATTTAGTCACCAACCCGTCCGGAATTTATTGTGCCCTACTGTATAAGATCAAAATAAATATATAAAAATAAGTGACGTAATAGCAATTAGAAACAACAAATAGAAAAAAGTAGTAAGACACGGTACCAAAGTAGCGTAAATATCAAATGATATTTACATGAAATTTCTACCAAATTGTAAAATACGAAAATCTTTTAATAGCATCAAGTTAGGGTCTTGGCTAAATTTATTAAGTTAATTAAAGGGATAACTTGTAATTGCAAATTAATATAAGCCCCACAGACTAGTTTACGTAATGACTTGAGTAACTTGAAATGATAAACTTTAATTCATTTTTTTAAAGCAAAGATAATTTAACATTTTTTCAATGGAATTTGTTAAAATTTAAGAAATTTTCAAAAATTAAAGTTCTTTTAGTTAATTTCTTTCACTTCAACTGACAGAATATTTTGTCTGTTGAAGTGAAAGAATATTTTATTAATAAGAGGGGATGATTTTATTTAAAAATTAATATATTTCAATAGAAACTGTCAACAGTATGGAATGCACACAAAGAGTATGCCAAATAAATAACAAATTTTATTCTTGTTTATGTTCTGAAGTTGTATTTATACCTAATATCCAAGTTTACTTACATGAACTTTATATATGTATATATAATATAGCATATAACACATATTATAGGAACCTGTGTTAAAATTTTTAATTTCATATGCATCGATTAATTTACTTGACATAAAAAGTGTTTATAATTTTCATTTTCTTTTTTTTTTCTATATCATATTGTTGTCGTTGACATTGACCCTGTCTTATCCTGGGTAGATAAACTCGTTAACAATATCAAAGTTATTCAAAACAAAAAAAAAAAAACAAAATCATAAAATAAAAAAATAATTTCAATCATTTGAACTGTGCAAAAAGCTTTTTGGTCTTTTTTTAAACTAATTTTTTTTTTTTAATCAAAATGACTGTTAGTTTTGCCTTTGAATTTCTTTTATTTTTTTTTGTTCCCTTTAGGTAACAAAAAAAAAAAACAGAACAAAAAATAAAGTAAACTCAATCATCCCCCCATGCTATAAAAACCTATATCGTTCAATTTTTTGTAGAAAATTTTTTCCAATGAATTTTCTGATAATAACAAACGTTTTTGTTCTTGTTATAGGACGTTGACGTTTTTCTTTTGTTTTTATTTTTTTTTTGTTTTTATTTTACTAATTAAGTATGGTGTACCTGACTAAATTAAAAATACAAAATGAAAAAAAAAACTAACAAAATGAAAAAAATTAACTTACCATGAGCTAAAATTCCTTCTTCTAAAAGAGCTTGCCACATACTAGCCGCTTGAGCTCTTGAATGTACAATTGGCGATAAATTTAAAAGCCAGTCAACTAATTCAGTACCAGGAGCACATTTTCTAATTAATTTTCCTGACACCTATCCAAATGAATTATTTTCCGGTTTTTATTTATTTGCCACGTTAAAATTATCGTTGTTGTAACATTATTGTTGTAGTTGTGGTAGTAGTAGTTATTGTTGTTGTTGTTGTTGTTGTTGTTGTTAGTGACAGTTGATGTTCGAAAAGGATATAATTTACGAGTTATTTTTTCATTTCGTATTTTGTAATTATCATTGAATTCCAAATGTGTTTAAAATTAGTTGAGTTGAGAATTGATGTGCGATAAAATGAAAGAGAATGAAAAAGAAAAAAATTAAATAAAATATCAGTTGGAAAGGGGAGAAAAAAAATAATTGTAATTATTTAAATATGGTAAGGGAAATTTATAGGATTACAATTTAAATGTCATGTATTTTGTATAGAAATTTATTTAATATTATTTTAATTTATTTGGCAAAAAAAGTAATATATTATTTTTTTTTTGATATTCATTCATTGAATTATATAAGAAGAGAAAATGAATTAACATTTTCAGCTCATTATTGATTCGAATTATTCAAAAATCTTTTAAATTTAGTAATTTGTCCTAGTAAATAAAATATAGAGAAACATTATTGTAAACACTGACTAATAATAGGGAGGAAAGTGCATTATGGACAGCAATATAATTTGCAGAAGGAAAATATGATTCTTATATGATTCCTATAAATCATTCCAAAACCATTCAAAAATCCAATCACAAAACTTAAACAACATTTTAAATAAAAAAGGAAATAATACAAAGCTAAAATCTAAATAATTTAGATTTAAGAGCACCACTCGTTTCAAAAATAAAAAAATCGTAGATGGGAAAGCTACACGCACCTCACTAACTAATGTGATTCTAAATGTTTTCAATCTCGATTTTTATAACAAAACTAATTTATTGTTTTTTAATTTATTTATTATGACACGCTGGGTGGCGCAGTAGAGAGCATTTCAACCGAAAGCATCCTGGTTCGATTCCCGATGAACCAAAAAAAAATGCTTTATTGATTTTTAGACTTGGTCTAGTACCCTTTGTCATTGGGATTATAATAAATGAAAAAAGATAATAGAGAGTATAATCTGGCAACAAATAAAATAAAATAAAACTATTCTATTTCAGAAATGTGATTTTATTAACCTGCATTTAGTATGAAAAGGAAGGTAAGTTAATTTCCAAAGTCTGCGATATATTGGATACACTCTATTCGCGATTTGTTTAATGTGTTCTGATCACATAAAAAGCCTAGTATTGAAAGCAACAACAAAGCTATTACCATATGCTCAACATATGGAATAATATTACCATTTATTTTAAGTTGAGGTAGGTTGATAGTAGGAATTGCTTTTGAATAAATAACAAGAGCTTGAGATTTAGCTGGTTTTAAATTCAGGTTCTTAGTAATTGCCCAATAAGATAACGACATCTAGCTTATCATTCATTTTGGCAGCACACGATGGAAGCTGTGAATGGACACAGTTCATAAATATCTGAGCATCATCTATATAAAGTCTGCAGTGCGCTACACTCAAGCATTTTGGAAGATCATTAATAAAAATTGAAAATAATAAAGGCCCCAGAATGGAACCTTGGGAACACCACATCTTGTTTCCAGGTAATCTGAGGCTATATTCTCCATCCTGACATATATTGGATTCTGTAATTAAGGTAGTTTTTAATAAGCTTAACTGCAGCCCTATGAAATTTTAAAAAACCTTCAAGTTAGAATTCTATAGTTATATACAGAGTCAAATGATTTGGGGAAATTCAGAAGTAAAAGTTATACCTTTTACTTTTTTCAATTTCGTCGGAAATAAAACGAGATTTCAAGGAGTGTGGTTTGAGTTCTATGCTTCTTCCTGAAACCTAATTGAAATGGAAATTAAAGTTCACCATCCTCTAGAGTACTTTAAGATTTGTTCATGGATTAGAAATTCAAATGTTTTCGAAAGTGCAGGCAGAATAGTGATTAGGTGCCGTAGGTTGTTAATACCTGAATTAATTTTCTTTGGAATAGGAATTATCTTTCATCTTTTCCACTATACATTGGGAATTCAAAAGTAGTGAGTATTGTATTAAATATATGAACCTGGAATGGCAAGATAACTTACAGCACGAGTTTTGAAAATTTAAGTGGGACAATATCACGCCCTGTAACGTGACATATATCACGCCTAATATGTAAGATAGCTTAGCTAACATCATTAAAATCAATATTAAATACACAAATGTTTTTAGAAAATATAATTACATTATTGTAAAAGACAGAGGTGGGTCGTATTCGAATACAAGTATTTTAAATACTATAAAAAATATTTTTTTTTAGTAAAGTATTTACTTTGCGTTCTCAAGTTATTTTAAGGAAAAAGTGTAGTCATTAATTAAGAAGAATAAAAATTTTGTAGAATAATGCTTGTTTGGTGTGAGACGTCTGAAAGATAGTTTTGTTTGGAGGAGAGATTTTCTTTCTTTCTTTTTTTTTTAATTTTCTTTTTAAATTTTCTTTTATTAATTTCTTTTCTTTATAAATTATTTTCATTATTGTTAATTTCTTTAGGTTAAGGTTTAATTTAATTTAATTTAATTTAATTTAAGTTAATTTAAGAATTATGAATTTGCTACACATTATACTTTATATACTCCTATAGAGACTTACCGTCTCATGTATATGTACGAAATAAAATGAATAAAATAAATAAATAAATAAAAGTACAAATAGAGTATTAGAAAAAAGTATTTTTGAGTAAAAGTATTTAAATTTATTTTTTCAAATACAAGTAAATTATTTAAGCATTTTATTTTTATTTAAAAAGTACTTAAAAATAGTGTTTAAAATTTTTTTACTTAAATAATTTTACTCAAATACTTGAAATCAAGTACTTTTACTCAATGAGTAGTGTAGTATTTGTATTTTACCCAGCTCTGGTAAAAAAAAAACAAGTTGTAACGATCAAGAAAATCTTAAAATATTTAAATTAATATTTGAGTGATGTCTGCATTAACTTAAACAAAATATATTCCCTCAGATATGCAAGATTAGTTGAACACATTTAAATATTCCAGATATAACAATTAGTCTGTTATGCAATTTTTATATCAATATACTTATTATCTATAAAATACACTCATACAGATTTTCTTGCATCGCAGTAATATTTGTTTGACCTTACACAGTAGATGAGATCATACTGAAAAACGTTTATTCCAACTTTAAGGTTTAAATTCATACAATTGTACAAACATATTACTGCGGAAAATAAACGGACATACACAAATAGACACACAAAATTCCAGGACTGTTGAATCACAATTAATATTTAATATTATATATTTAAGGTTGAACATACAATTGTACAATGACCTACCAATTTATATAAATAGTATTATATTTCTTTTGAAAGTTATAATCAATTTTCATTGGATTGTAAACTGTTCTATAAATTTTAAAAAACAAATCGATTTTGATCAAAATTTATTATATTTTATAATATTTTCAATTATGGGTATAGGTATTTATAAATTAAAAAAAAGTAGACGACATCAAATTAAAAATAATTATTTAAATAGACAAAGTGACTATAAAATATTATGTATGTATAATATTGTATATAAAATATATGTATATATAATAGTAATTTTAAACTCCGTATTATAATATTTAACTATCGAGATGTTTCTGTACATACGATTTAAATTAAATGCGACAAAAAAGCAAAAACAAATAAATTTTATATTTTAAAGATTAACTAAATAAAAAAATAATATATAAAATGTATTTTTAAACTTTTTTCAGGCTAATCAAATATTTTTTAATAATTTTTATTTGTTAAATTAAGTTCATAATATTTAATTTTCTAGTATTTCAAAAAAGGTGAATCTAAGTTGATTTCTAAAATAATTTTGCAAAAACAACAAAAACAAAAAACCATAATTGAACTTATTTACAACTAAAGTCTATTAAAATGTTTTTATATTTAAAAAGCTGAATAAACATTCATTTAGCTGAATAAAGAAATATTTCTTAAAAAATAATATAAAAAAATTCAAAATTTGACAATAAATTAACGTAAATGAGATCATTTATATTTTTTAAGAATTAAATTCTTTTAAATATTTGATCGTTTATTGTTTTAACTCTGTATAGAAATACCCACTATAACAGGAACTGATGAAATATTTGAAAATTAATAAAAATTCAGTTTAATTTAATAATTTGTCTGAAAAGGATTGCACAAAAAGAAAAAAATAAAAATTCTGTTCCAAACAGAAAAAAATATTATGTAAAAAAATGTTACAATTAAAAATCGTATATTTTGCATTGATAATTGGTGTTGTAAGTTTTAAATTAAATAATAATCAAAAATTTGAATATTTAAAATTTTTAATATATACATATATATATATTGTTTTGTATACAGATTTCAGCACAACATCGACATGGATCAAATCATAATAGAGCTCGCATAAATGGTGTTGATAATCCTTCTGATGTTTTTGAATTTGTACCAATGGACGCAGCATCTAATATTGATGGATCTTTAGAAAATCAAGAACCAAATAAATTTTCATATCGTGTAACTGATGAAAATAATGTTCCAGTGGAATCTCCGGAACCAGAAAAGACAGTAGAACCAGAGGAGAATCCAGAACCGGAGGAAATAAAAATGGAAACTGAAACCTTTTTTGATTCATTCTTCCCAGAATTACTATTTTTACTTGCACAATCACCTTTAGATGCTGAACCACCACAAGATACTGGTATAAATGAAAGTGAAAATTTACCAATATTTTGGTTACTTCCCGAATTCGAAAATACAATACCTGCTGTTGCAACACCAGAACCAGAATCTATTAAACCTACAGAACCTGAAGAAGTTATTAATATTAATATAGATATTAAACTGCCTCAAATAAGAAGACAACCAAGACAACAAAATAATTTACAAATGAAAATAAAACAATTAAGAAAAAGAATTAGGTTCCTTGAGAGCAAACAACGGCAACAACAACAACAACAACGCAGACGACGACAACAACAACGACAAAAACAAAATCGAAAACAACGTAATATGATGAAACCATTTGGATTGAATAGAATGAAAGAACCTGTAATCTTTTTTGATAACAATTTACCAAAAAATGACAATAAATTCGAAACTGTACCACCATTTTTAATGGACTTTTTTGGTCAACCAAATGAAAAACCAAAAACATCATCTCTATTCGATATATTCTTCAAGCCAGAACAACAAAAACAACAACAAGATGAATCAGAAAATTTTATCTTTTTTGATTTTAATCCTCAACAACAATCTGCACCGCTAAAGAACAATATAGTGGAACCAGCTTCTAATTTGCCACCATTTCTAATGGACTTTTTTGGTCAACCAAATGCAAAACCAAAAACATCATCTCTATTTGATATATTCTTTAGTCCAGAACAACAACAACAAGATGAATCAGAAAATGTTATCTTTTTTGATTTTAATCCGCAACAACGACAATCACCAGCAGCCATAAATGAAAGAGAAACACAAAGGAGAGAACCATCATTATTCGATTTTATTCAACCATCAGCTTTCAATTTCAATTCAAATCAAAATAAAATGAAAGAAAAGGAAAATTCTGAATTTGTTCCATTTGCTGGAAATCCATTTTTTAATCGATTAATGTTTTAATAAATTTTTGTTTTTGTTTTTTTTTTTTGAATTGTATCAATTGAATTTGTTTTAATTGTACAAATTTAAGAAAAAAATAACATTTTTTTTTTTAAATATAGTTTTTATTTTTAATTTTATTATGTTAAGAGTGATGGATATACATATATATATATATATTTATAAACTGATTTTTTTTTTAATTAAATTTTCTATTAATATTAATTCAATTGCATTTAAATATCCCCAAAAATAAGTTGAGAAAATATCGAAGGCGGTGGAATAAGTAAAATTAAAAAAATTTAAAGCAATAATTGTTCAATTGAATAGTTTTATTCTTGTTGTTGCAGGATTTGTGAAAATTGTTAAAGAAGAATTAATAGAATTGATTGATTGATGAAATTGATTGATATTTGCTAGTAAGAACAACTTCATTTAAACTTTAATAATCATAGCTATTGTGTTGTTGTTTTTAAAATATTTAACATATTTTTGGAGAAAATCATTTAGAAATTTTGTTTTTTTTTTGGGCTGATCCTATCGGTACTTTAATACCAGACCAACTTGTGAAAGAGATGCAGCAAGCCCCTAGCACTCCGTCCAATTCCAAAAATCAAATTAACATTTGTGACTGTCTATCAGATGTTAAATATTGATATATAAGAACAGATACTACAATTTGAAAACAGAATTTAGAATGAAAAGCTATTTGGTTGCATGGAACAATAGTTTTACTATATTAGAATGATTATAGGTAAAAAGAAGAAAAAACAAAACCTAAATAATCATTTAAAAAAACTGAAATGAAATATCCTTAGAAATTGTAATTAACGTCTACTATTTGAATATTACAACGATAAATTTCAAAATCTAAGTATTGATTGAGGTTAAAAAGTTATGGGATTACGTCAGAGAATCATGTTTAATTATTTACCTGCAATATTATATTAAATTTTCCTTTCTTTATTCAAACTTGATTCGAGTACTTCTATTTGAGGGATTTGTACAAAATGTGAAAAATTAATTTTTATTCTATTTATTGTGTAAACATTTTCTAAACAGACATAAGAAGACAAAAAAATATAATTTACCACCAATAGGTACCTACAATACACCCACGACACAATTTAAGCAAAATTTTTAGATAATTTAAAAATGTTTAATAAATTCAATAAAATATCTGTTCAAAAAATTTTATTTACTACTTGATGTAAAGATACCTGAAAAATACCTTTAAAATTCAAAAGAAAAGGCATCGTACTTAATGAAATGTCCTTTTAAAAATGGACTGTAAATAAAAATATCCAATTTGTATAGGTACAAAATAAAAAAAAAAATTGATAAATAAATAAATAAAAGCCTTGAGATAAGTATAACAAAGTAAAAATAATTTATATTTGTTTTTTTTTTTTTTTTTTTTAATTATTCAGTCGGGTCGTATTTTAACAAACAAATAAAAAAATGAAAAAAAAACACATAAATATTTCTAAATTATAATTGAACAGACAATTAATCCCAATATAAATAGAAAATAAAAAAAAAATAACAAGAAGAGATAAATAATCAAATAATAAGAAGACCTTAACAACAAGCTAGAATGGAATATTTGAATACATTAACGAGGATTGTTTCGTGGTTTATTTTAAAAGGAGATAAATTGTATTATTTTTATGTAATTAGGGCATTATTTACGATAGATGTATTATTTTGTGAATGTATTTTAAAATTTTGATGTCAAATTTATATAATGTGGTATTAATGTACCTCTAGATAGACTATAAAAAAACATGTAAATAATATGTTACAAAATTTTGGGTTGAAGTCTGGGTCTTACAAATTTCAAAAATCACAAAAATTATTTTAAGAATACTCAATTTTTTTTTTTCATATTTAATAAGAATGCAATAGTACAAAACAATCAATCAATTAATCAATCAATACTCGGTTGTAGTATTTTAAAGAAAATTTGACTAATCAGAATCTAAAACATTTGTTAATAATTAACATATTCTAAAGCAAAAGAACCCAAAAACGGGTATACCGAATAAATATTGTTAAAGTCGAAAGCAGATCACAATCTCAATCAGTTCTACTAATATAGGATTACTACTAATACACAGGATTTAATTGCTTAGAATACTAGAGAGAAAACTGAGTTAAACACAAATTTGCCAAGGTTAATTTGCCCATTAAAGAAAGTCATACTGTTAATTAAAAGACCTACTTAAATCAATACTGTATGTTATACATCTAACATACTTATACTGAAGTTGAGTACTGGAATATACGAGAGTACAGAAAGTTTATAAATATGTTTATCAATATGCGGTTAATTGTTGATGTCTTGTATAAGAGGATAGCTTGAAACAGTAATATAGGATTAATTTGTGATATAATACAAAATACAAAATTAAGAAAATCTGAATACTACTATGCTCATATAATACTGAATATGATATTTAATATCATAAATTACACATAGAATTTTCTACAGACTAAAGAAATATATATAAGTTAAATATTATTAGAACGATTCAACATGCGACTGATTCCAGTCACGCATACATTGACATTTTTGACAAATTCAAAATATATTCAAAATAAAAACATTTTTTATGATATTTTAAATATTCAAATAAAATATAATATAAAACGCATAATATAATTTTTTTTTATTTATTTTAATTTATAATAAATTATGAAACAAATTTAAACAATAAATTATTTATATTTTTAAATCAACCATATTCACATCCTGATTCTATTTACAATACAACATATAATTATTTTGCTGTAATTGAATTTATTGCCTGTCGTATGTTAAATTTCTTGGTATGTGTGAACACTTTCACGATAAAGATAAAATTCGTTTATCTATTCGGGGCGACGGTTTCATTCTGATTAGTTATTTAGCTATCAAAATTGACCGGTGACGATAAATTGGCACATGTGGAATAAGGTTAACAAATAGGTTTCATTTTGTAGCAGTATGTTGGTTCTCATTTAATTACAATTAACTAAAAATGCATTGAAATTCGTTCTTGATTTGAAAAGTAAAAAATATGGACATTGTGTTGTCAAAAATTTAAAATAGAAAAAATTAGAGTAAAACAGGAGATACAATTTTTTTCAATACAAAAAAATATTTAATTCTTGAATTCCGAACGAAATTTAGATTTTAAGCTCAATCAAAACAGAATTTCAGATTCACAAGTTTACTTGAATTCAACAAAATTTTGAATCAATTCAAGTTCTCATTTACATTACATTTGATAAAATATAATTTTACATTTCTCATTAAACTTTTGAAAGAATCCTCGTATACCTATATCAAAATATAAAGTGAGTGTTAGAATAATATAAAACAAACAGGATTTGAAGCATTTTTAAATTATCATTAAACAGAACCTTTATGGTATCTATATTGGCTTTTTGTTTGTTTATTGAAAATAATATAGTACATACATATATATTCATTTCTTCTTCAAGGGAATTCTTTTTTTTTTGCTTCATGGATCATAAAATATATTTTGTGGAACAAATTCTAAGTGTAAAAAAAAAAAATAATTTAAATTTTTGTTTTTTTATAAATATTTGAATTTGTAAAACTTTTTCTACGAATCATTAACGAAATCTATTTCTATTATTGGTACATTTACCTTATAATTTCTATTAAAAAGCGTTTAAGTTTATTAAAGAAAAACAAAAAAAAAAAACAATTTTATATAATTTAACTGAAAACTGTTTTATTTGATTTCAAGTCGACCATAAACGTGAGATAAAATTAGTTTCAGTGGTGAGTTTCATATTATTGCATATATTTAGGCGAAATCTTCAATTTATTTGAGTTTTTGTGAACATATTCGGTTAAATTAGGTTTTTCCAGATTTTCCGGAAAATTTATAAAAATTAAAAAAATTATTGTAATTGTAAATGCTTGTATAATTTTTTGAACTCACTTTTTCAATGTGTTATAACGGAAAGTTTAATATTATATTATATTGTTATTTATTTAAAAAAAAAAAAAAACGGTGTCCAATGTGAAATAATTTGTTTTCTAATCAAAGATATGGATGAAGAAAATGATGGGCTGTTAAAAATGGTATAAACAAAAATCTGTTACCAATGGAGAAGATCTTGAAAAATAAAACACTGGCATCAAAAGATAAAAGGTTTCAAATAGTTGTTTGCCTGATTAAATCTGCAATAATATTATTACATTTAAATAAAATTTAATTTTGTAAATATTCCATACTCGTGTTCTTAAACTAATAATTACATAACATTATCACTTATTATAATTTTATTCTTGGAATCTACTATTATCTACATTAAAGTCTTAATAATAAAATGAAATATTTTCTTAAATACACATTTAATTTACAGCTTTTACTGCTGTTTTAATTCAACAAAATTTCATGAAATATTAAATTTTAAATGTAATATTCATTAGCTCGAACAAATTCCAAAAATTATTATACAAAAGGAAAAATAAAACAAAAACAAAATTCAGGAAAAGTCTTTTGAATGTAAACGGAAATGTCCAAAATTTAGGATGATTAATTGTTATTAATTATTATAGAATATATTTCTTATTCATTTATTATTATATATTATTTATACATACCTTTCTATCCTTAAGACAACTAGAACTATCTGATACAAGTAATATTCTTAATGCCCATCCAATACGGGACATAGCAGGGCTAGGATTCTATAGAAATTGAAATGAAATGAAAAATAAAAATAAATAAATAAAAAAAATAACAAAATTAGATTGATATCTTTAAGTTCATTAATTTAATTTAGACAGTTTTTGTTTTATGAATGATATGTAGAGGGTGTTTCAAGTTATTATTTTCGATGGAGTTAATTATTTACCACTGTTGTGGAGTTCAATTTTTACAAATAATTATATTTTCGAACTTTGTTGATTTCAGTAAGTTGCCAGATAGTTAAATACTTTTTAGAGTTAATTTAAATGGTAAATCAAGTAATTTCAGAGTGGTGACGGGTATTTTTAAATTTAATTTGTTCCATTCAATTCAACTCAATTCAATTTGTTTCATTTAAATTTAATTTTGATAGTCTTCTATTTGTTTCACTTTACAATTATTTTTCTTCACATTTGTTTTATTAGAGGATATTTATGTGTTAAGTATTTTTAATCATGATTGCTGCAAGTTTTTTGTGAATGATATACAAAAAAAAATTAATTTAAAAACTGAAATAACTGAATTTACGCTTTTGGAAGTAAATCTTAAATTTTGTATTTTTCTGAGAATGTACTTGATAAAAATAATACCGTATACTTGAAACATCCTGTATAAAAATTTTCTATTGCATACAGACAAAAATTATTTACACAAGACAAAATTTTGCAGAGAAAGGAAGATTACAATTTAAATAATTGTTGTATAAAGTTTTTGATATGTTGGAACCAAATCGTATTATTTTGCAGAATATTTTTAGATTAAAGATAATTTAATTGTGTTTTAATACTAAAAAATGAGCTAATAATCGAAGCCTATTGAAACGGATTGAATAACGTAAATGATTAATTAAATAAAAAATTGATGAGATGAACTTGATTGTCCTCTTTTTTCTTAATATTTCTTTCAGGAAAATTATATTTTGGTAGAAATACTTTTACTATTATAGTTCTGTAGAAAAATATGAAGGGTGCCACTGCGATTCAACACATAACCTAAAATGTAGTGGTAATTGTCAATATTTTTGCCATGGTCTATTGTGATTCACAACACAACCTAACTATTTGTCAAAACTACACAACATAATTTTTAGGTTGTGATGTCTGCAAATATAACTATTGCGATTAACAACAGTTATTACAGTTTACGTTTATGTTGTAAGAGACATACGAGATAAACGTATATATATATTTATGTAGTTATTCTTATCAAGGTTTTAAATGGAAATACCAAAATTTGATATTCAAATCTAATATGCATCAATTGCTGTGTTAAACAGTGTTAATATTTTTTTTTATATCGCTCAAGGCTTGTTATTAATGACAGCACTCGTTGTTATAATTTTTCTAATTTAAATTAGGTGATGACTGTGCACATGTACATATTATAAATAAATACTTTTTAATACACTTTTTTTCCTCTCCAACTATCCTTTGTTATTATAATATAATTTCCAGGGCCGTCATTAGATACGAGAAGAATATTTTCATTTATAGTTACTGGTATTTAGTGGTAATAAATATAAATGAAGGTATATCTTTCATATAAATCTTATTTTAACATCTCATAAATACATCAACCACTTGCTTTACTGACTGCCAGTATCTAAACACTTTGTACTGTACATAAGATATTAAATATTATTAATTTTATATAAAAGCAACAATTTCAGTGTTGCAATAATAATTGTAGACATTTATTAATGTAAAATTTTTTTTGTGTAAATAATATTTCTCTTCACTATCAAAAGCTTTATGTATATACTGACTTATATATTCAATAAGTATGCATTATATGTATATATATATATCTACAAACAAAAATAAAAAATAAAAATTACCTCTGTTATAGGTAGTGCCGGATTTGGATGATCCGGACTTAAAGGCCTTTTTGTTGGAGATGTTGGTGCTTGTGATTGTGTTACATTTGTACCAAAACCTATAAAAAATAAATAACAAAAATTTCACAAAAATAAATATATTTATTATTTATATAACTACATATAATATAATATACAAGAGAAATAAAAAAATATTAATTTATTTATGTAACAATGTAAATAATGACGTTTATTATGAAAGAATTTTCATTTACATTCTTATATTGTGTCTAACACTTATTGTTATGTAGGTTGAAAAATTTAAAAAAAAAAAACAAACATAAAAGAAATTTTCTCCTTTTATTTTCTTTTTCGTGTTTAGTTTATTTTTATTTTTTTTTTTTTTGTTAAAAATCTTGTTTAATTAAACTCATAAAGTTATTATGATAATGGTAGTATAGAAAATTGAAAAAAATAATATGAAAATAAATAAAAAAAAAAAACCATTACATGGCAAAAAAAAAAACAAAATCAATTTGTAAAGGTAAGTGAAAAGGTGTACCTCTATGTTATGTACTAAGTACAGTCAAACCAAAATTTTTCGAACTTAATTTTTATATTCATTTTTTTGTTTCAATTTTGGTTTGTTGAAATGCCTCTCAACATTAGACTTCGAGAATTCACCACAAGAATACATTTCATTTTCATACCTCTTACACTCCGAATTAAATTTTAAGATGGGCTATTTTTGATTCACGAGAGAGAGAGAGAGAATTTTTAACAAAATTTTTTACTGATTTTTCTACAGTAAATTTATTTTTTTGATGAGTCAGGCCCAGGACCTACATGGTCTGTTGGCCACCTAAGTAAGTAAGTAAGTAAGTAAATTTAATTTTAAAAACTATTTTTATATTTCTTAGTTTTATTGGTTTTTCGACCTGGTCCAGTACTCTTTGTCATTGGGATAAAGTAAATAACAAAAGATAATTAAAAGTATAATAACTTTAATAACTGGTAACAACTTTATTATAAAATGCAGCTATTCTATTTAAAAAGGCTTAGTTCCTGACAATAGTAGCAGTTTTAAACATTTAATAAGTTAATAAAGCCAGAAATTTGGTATATAAATGCTCGAAAAGCATTGGAGTAAAATATATAGTAAAAAAATGCTGGGTCGTACTTAATTAATTATGCATGAAAAGGTAATTCTACTTCACTTACACTCAAGAACAAAGAAAACTAACATTAATATTAATACACATACACATACATAAAAGTAACACAGCTTCCAAATAACAACATTGACGGAAGTGTAAAGGTAAATATTGAAAATCAGGTTGGATAGTACAGTAGATAGCTATAACTCTTTAATGCTCGAAATATTATGCAATTTTAGTGTTAGCACTTTTATTTAAATTGTATCAAAAAATGCTTTTATTCAAAAACAAATTGTACAATTCGTGTTTCGTAGTTGAACGTCTAATCAAATCATAATTATAAACAGGATTCTGGTAACTATTTTAAAATAAAAATTTGACATATTTTTTTTGACGTATAAATAACCATATAAATTTTTGTTGTCATATACCAAAATGTTAAACATCATTTTATTATTCAAATAAAATTAATAAAATTGATAAGCGCCAATTTTATGAAATTCTAACTGAAAGAAAGTATTTGTTGTCGATAAGGCATGCATTATGCTAACATCGCCAAACATGAATCTTGTCTCTGTTAAAACGTGAACGTAAAGATAATCTAATTGATTTTGTGATGTTTAAAAATGGAAGTTTAAAACGAGGTACAGATTTCGAATTGGTATAATTGTTTACTTTTATATGCCGCTTTTTTTATTTGAAAAAAATTACAATAAATGTAAAATCTGCATTATGTCAGAAAGTTTATTAACTATAAATTCATTACATTAAATCATCATCACATCACATCACATTATAGGACAGCGTACAGATGCTAAACGTTCTGGCGAAAATAAATATAGTCAAGTTAGTAGCACGCAAAATTAATATATTGAACAAATACTTTCCTAGTGTTTGGGTGTTCCTAGTAGTTGTGGGGGTCCCATTCATAATAGTAGACTTGGCCGTCAATGTGAGTTGCTAAGCATACCATTGAAGAATATCTTGAGTCTAATCATTAAATTAAATATCGTTAGGGACTCAAACGCATCGTTACATTGCTGCGGGTAATCACAATAAGATCTTATTACACTGGGTTAAAAAAAATATTTTAATACTAAAAAAAATACTTTAAGCATGAACGTTACACTACCATAGCTAGTTAAAATTGTCTTTTGGCTTCTCACAAAGCAATAATTGAACTAAAAAACATCTCTTAATGATAATAAACTGTCAGTACAACTTTCTGAATTGCAATTCTGAATTCGTATTACATAGGTAGTTATTGCTGAAATTGTTCGATTTTGGATGCTAATGTCTTATTGTACAACAACATATATAATATATAGACATACATTCAACATTGTTGTATACAAAACATGGATTTTTATATATACCATATTACTATATATATATATATACTATATATATATATATACTATATATATTAATTTATTTAAGAATATTGTGTAAAAATTTGAAAGAAAAGTTACAAATTTTTTTAAATAACAACCCACACACATATAAATATATATTTATAAAAAGAAAAAACAAAAATAATTATTTAAAATTGTATAGTGAGTATTTAAGTAAGTATGAAAATGTACTAAAAATATAAATATAAAAAAAAAAAAAAATTTTAAAAGTGAAATCACTTTATATCCTTAGGAAATAATTTTATTGTTATGATTTGTTTACCTGTAGTACTTTTGTTGTATAAAAGTTGATTTTTTTTTTTGTATTACCTTAATAACTTCTATTTTTGTTTTTGTATAAATAATAAAAAAAAACCATTTAATGTGTAAATGGAAATTCTCAAAAGTTTTTCTTTTTCAAATTTTTCATTTTTTGAAAAATTTGTTTATACTATTTAATAAATGAGATTTTTTGTTTAAAAGTTTAAATTACGAGTATATTATTGTATACCCATAATAAAATAAAAAACAACAAACTTAGCTTATTCGAAACGGTAATATGAAATTGATTTTGAGTTTGTAATTTCATTTTCAAAATGGACAAAATAAGAGCTGAGTAAAATTCTATTGAAAATTGAAATAAAATTATTTAAAATAAATCCATGAATCAACTTGAACCTAAAAATAAAGAACTTGATTCGAAGATCTCGATAGAATGCTTTTACCTTCAACATTACTACAACTTGTAAGCATAATATGAATAATATTTAAAACTTGCACCCATGCATCATTTTTGATTTTTTTAAATCTAAAAGTTAATTTAAAAGCTTAAAATTGCACTCGTTTTAATGCGCTTAATTTACAAGTACTGAATATAAAAGCAGTAGTGAGTAATCAAATAATAAGTCAACAGTCAATGAATAAATGTAGAGTATATATATACACCAGAATATATAGAGTATATAACTAAAAAAAAAATGAAAAATAGGTATGATGCTCAACAAAACTTCTCTCGCAGAGGCTAATGTAAAATTAAAACATTTAACTATGGTTATATACCCACCTGTAGACCATCATTTGCCATTCAGATACATCAGAAACAGTTTTGTAATGCCACAAGTTAAATAGTACTACAAAAACTTAATAACTGTAAATCGTTTTATTTCTTTTTTTTTAATCCAAGACTATAGGACTAAGATTATTGGATAAACAGCTTAACTACTTTTCATCAATAATTTTGATATACCAACAATCATGTATATCAGGCCTGGCCAACCCAAATTGAATAATAAGCTAAAAATTTAAAATTTAAATTTCAGCGAGCCACAAAAAAATGTATATAGCGTATTTTGTAAGTAAGATTTTATGCAGTTTTTTTTAATTTTAATGCAATTTCATTGAATCTTGAATCGAAAGCTTCTTTCACTTTCACGTTCACAAACAATCAGCATATTAAAAAATTCCTTGTAACTATATATATCGATATACTAATAATATTTAGTTCAACAAAAAAATGTAATTTGACTCTAAAATACTTAATATAAGCACTACTTTCTGCAACAGTGTTATTTACACTAAAAATACTAAAAATATAGTTTAGTCACATAGTCACACTTTGCTATAATTTATAGTATTTTTAATATTTGGCATATTTTACAAATATTTATAAATTATTTTGTCAGCCGAAAATTATATATCACGAGCCGCGGGTTGGCCAAGCCAGATGTATACAATAAGTATTGCTATTCAAATTTCTATATATCTACATCTGCTAATTTAAGCTGTATAATAATCCAAAAAAGCTAAATTTTAGTGATTCATTTACTTGAAACTGTGAATTATGAATGTAATTTTAGATTTTGTTACATTAGCTAAAGATAGAGAAACACTGTAAAGAAGGCGAAGGTCTCTTCGAGCTATAGATACACACATATATAGTGATTAATACATGAACAGATTTATTTTTCATATAAATTTTAAAATTTTTTATTATGAAATTGTAAAACTCTCCTTGACATCGGAAATGTATTGACAACGTTGTTTATACAAAGTTGCGTGAAAAATAAAATAAGCATTGTATTATAATCGGTAATTCATTTGACAATGTATTCGCAACGTAGTATCACAACACTGGTTGCTAAATTGTGTATCCAAAAATTTATTGATACGTACAATAATGGTGATGACTCAAGTAATAATTATTAAAATGATAAGTAAAATTGCAAGACTCCAAAAAATTATTGAAAAAAAAGTTGTTTTCCAAATCACATACTTTTTAATTTTCTTTTCCAACAAAATATTCAATTTCAATTTCAAAATATAGTTATGCGTACATAAGTAAAAAAGTTTTTGACATTTGATTTGACGTTTATTTCAGATACAAAGTGTTAATAGTGATCGGAATTGTAAACTTGCGTTTGTAACACAATGTAGCCAGTTGAGAAAATTTTATACATTATATTTATATATACATTGCATCGGGTTGTTGTTTTTGCATACATTTCCGAATTCCCAATTTGATATATTACTTTGTTTAAATTGAAAAAAATATAACAATAATACCATATATGTAGTTAGCCATCAGAACAATTTTAAATTCAAATTTTAAAAATTTTGAAATTAAGTAATATTTTGCATTAATTTTTTAATTTATGTTTTTAAATTTTTTTTCTGAATAACACCTTGTACCAGGTAACTGACCTGTAAAATTTGAATATACAAGGCATATCATAAACATTTCATAAATAAACGATGTAATTTTAATAAACGATGAGGTGTTAATCATCGGAATGGTACAATTTTATTATAAATTTTCTTTTATAGCTAAACATTAGCTTTTTAAACATTTTTTACGGTATAATTTGGATTGGGACAAGTAAGAGTACAAAAAGATGAATGAAAGGTTCACAAGGATATTATAAATTAAGTTGTTAATAATGCTATAGTTTTAAAATATTGTAAGTGGAATAGATTTTCTTTTTTCTTGGATTCATTCAATGGAATAATTGTTTGAAATTTTTAAAACAATTTTAAATGCAGTGTAGTGTGGTTGAATCAGAATATAATCGAGAATTTTGTGGCTTGGTGCTGTCGTTTTACCTTATTAAACTGCCGCGTAAACTGTCTCCAAATTACGTCAGATCTAGTAAAATTGCCACAAATTTTATTAAAAAAATGTATTTCTTATGAATTACATTTTTATTTTTATATATATTATTTCCATAAATATAATAAAAAGTTTATAAGTACTTAAAAATAATCGCAACCTTCGTGGCTTATGGCTTTGTGGCTTCGTGTAGTTATTTATATTTTATAAGATTAATAAGATAAATTAAAATAGTGAATTGAAAGACTACTTCACCACTGAACCACCATACTACTGAATTGAAAACAGGCTTATTATAATGATAATATATTTTTTTACTAACGAAATGAATGTTGTTGAACGAAAACAATATTTTTTAATGTGATTGCACTAATTTAATTATACAATATTTATGTAAAATTATTGTAATTGAATTTAATGCAAATCATTTTGGAAATTAGAATATACAGTCGAGTCCACTTAAGAGAACATCGCTTAAAACACAAACCGTTTTAAGTGCACATTGTTTCGAACGCAATTTTTTTGCTTTATTTTTTCATATAATTCAATTCGTTTAAAAGCAAATCGTTTAACAGCAAAATATCTTTAAATGCATAAATTTCTGTATAATATTTTATAAACTTACATACTTTTCGCATTGTTTAATAGCACATGATGCCAAAATTTGTTAATGTGTTGAGACAACACAAAAATATAATGCGGCCAGCCTTAGAATTACTATACAGACAGTTTAATAATTTTTGCAGTGTTGGATGTCATACATAATATGTACAAATACATAGCTACAAAAATTCAAATATAAATGACATAATATGTACAAAATATGTTTCTCATACTTTTATTTACAACATAGCACCTACATAATTAAAATTGATCGAAAAAAAATATTTTAGAACTTATATGTTTAAAAGCACAACTTGCTTAAGTGCACAAATTTGCGCGTTATGTTCATTGTGCTCTTAAGCGAGTTCGACTGTATTTGGAATTTTGAATTGGAAGTGTTACTCAATAAGATAAAGTTGTGAAAAAAATTTAAGACTTTTTACATTATGACGGAAAAAAATTTGATTACTTGCAATCATAAAACTCAAACAGAAAATAGTTTTTTTTAAATTGGTATAGATATATATATGATTTTTACAAACTGCCAAAATGGCCCAAAATTGTGTCAATAATGCTGCAATTACCGAAAAACGTCAGCACTGCTTGGTATTGAAATTTCGTTGAGGCAAAGCGATATAATTTTGTTTATAATATGTACCTACAATATATTTTATTAAGTGCATGATATCACTAATAGAATTTTACTACGACATAATATTTATAAAGTGATAAAATACCTAAAAAAATATTACAAGTGATATTTGTTTTAATATTGCAATAATACTAAGCATCAGTATAATATAAATAGATTAGAGTGTTCTGAAAAAAGTAATAAAGAGAATTTAAAAGAGAGTGTAAAATTTATCACCATGTTCCAACTCCTAATCTAATAAATTATTACCAAATCATACTCTTATCAAAAGATTTTTGTTTTCGTAAATCATAAATCATAAATAAATTTACGTAAAGTTAGTAAATTCCATAGAATTACCGTAGAGGTGCTCAGAGTCGATTTTATTTTTAATTCTCACATGCTCGGATATAAAAGTTTTATTTACATTCAACGTAAACTCAATAAAATAAAATTAATGGAATTAAAGTTAAATATTTTAGTTTGAAAAAAAAAGGATATTACATTTTCCTGGAAGAAAGTAAATACCAAAAAGTTAAAATTTAATTTAAGACTTTACTGAGTATTTAAATAAAAAAATAAATTTAATAAAATGGCAATACATAATTTACCTTGGCAAATTTTTAATTAAAGTTCAAAACTATTATAGTATATACAAGTGAGTTAAATTTAGAAATGTAAAAAAAATGTTATTCATTTTAAAGAGTTTATGAAGGGCTGTTGTAGTTACATCCTCATCATCCACTTTTCAACCACTCTCTTTCCTTCAATCACAAATTTAGCTTGAAGGCAATAGAGAGTGAAAGACAAATAGTGGAAGAAGATGCACATACAACAATGTGTAATATATCCCATTATTTTTAGAAATAGATAGATAAATATTAAGGTGATAGGTACAAATGCAAAAGCTCAATAGTTAAGATAGTACACAAAAAATTATAGATCTTTAGAAGAACAGAAGAAAAGAATTAGATAGTATTAGTATTTTATATTGCTGCAACAATTTCAAAATTAATAAAATAAAATAAAAAAAAACAAAATAATTCAATTGAAAATAATCAAAACAATTTTTAAATTTAAAATAAAATAATTTTTTAACTAAAAAATTTAAATTAATGCAGTTTATTCAAATTTCTATTTTTATTTTTAATTGTTTTTTGAATTTTGAAGTAGATTTTAATAGAATAAAGTAGTAGAATCTAATAGTTTAGATCTATTAGTTATTATTAATCGGTAATACTCACCATTTTTTCCATTCTTTAATTTACAATTTGTTATGATATCATTCATCAATTCTTTATTTTTCTGCAACAAAACAAAAAAAAATAAAATTTTAAATTATAAAAAATTTTTAATAATTAAATAAGAATTAGAAATTATAGAAAAACAATATATATATAAAATATGTATGTATATATTATTAAATAATATTTTAATATAAAATAATTAAAATAAATTATTATTAGAAATAAAATAAAAATTAAAAAAAATTACATATTCTTGATAGGTAAAGTTGAAATTTTCAGTTAATGTTACATATTTAATTAAAATACATTTATCTGATGAATTTGTTGCAACAACTTGTGTCCACTTCTTAACAGTATGTTCCATTTGAGTTAAAATTTGTTTTTTAATACGATTACAATTATTAATAATATTATAACAACATGGGCAATCCATATTGTATAAATTTTAACTATAGTTAAAATAACTTTTTTTTTTTTGTTATTTTGTTTGTTGTTTTATATGTTAAAATTCCACTTTAAATTGAAAATATTTTATATTTAATAAATGTTTTGTAAGTTAAAAAACCTTCTACATAATTTTTAATAATAAAGTGTAATGATTTCAATATTGAGTAATTTGTGATAAAGTATAGGTATCTAAACAATTTTGAGTACATTTTTTTATTTTAGTAAATTTATATTTTTATTAATTTACAGAAGAGAACGTAAAAAAATTAACATTGTAAAGTGAATTCTCAGAACAGTAAATTTGATATGCATTTTGTAAGTTATTTAAGGAATTTTACAATAGAATTAAGTATAAAATAATTGTTTTATTATTTTTAAATAAGTAAAGTGTGATATTGGCGATGCTCATACTAACAAGGAACAAGATAACTATAACTTAACTTAAGAAGTTCATAAGTGATGAGGAGCTGATACTCAGCCTATATAGAAAAATCTCTTAAAATATTGGCTCTGATAAAATCCTTCTGATTACGCTGCAATATTGATACAATAATTGGTTAGTTAGGTGGAAAAAAGTACTCAATGGATAAATGAGCTTAATTTTTTGGTAAAAAATAGCTGTAATCGGAAATGTCAAATGCACAACCACCTGACGTCAAAAATTAGCATTTACAAAATTTAAAATATAAAGAAATATTTTATTTACTAATTAACAAATAATTTATTTCAAAATAATTTTCTTTTAATTTCCGAAAATTCTGCATCTATTTTTAAAATCTGCACAATTGCGTTTATTTTATGATGTTACGATTTGCAAATGATATTTTCTTTATATAGAAATAATTTAAATAGGTACTCCAAGTTTCAAAACAGATTTATAACACAACTATCTTTCAAGGTTGGTTTGTGGGTCTAATTTCATAAAATTACATGCAATAGATAAGTTCGTTTACAATAATTGCTCTTCCAAAAATATAAACGTTAAGTAATATTATTAATTTATTTATTAACTTATACATGTGTAGCTATATTTTTATGGGGTCATCTATATTTATAGAATTATCAGCTCGTATTAGTTAATATATTAATTTAAGATTGAATAAAGTTCTAGGGTTGTAGTTATTAGTTTGAAAATTCGAAATGCTTCTAGAGATTTATGATCAACCCATTCTTAAAATATTTCTCGTCTTTGTCTAATTTATCCGTTGTAAACGTCGTTGTCATAATTAAAACAAATCGAAACAATAATTTTTTTTACCACTACAGAATGCAATTTTTTTAATTACTTAAAAAGCATTTTAAGAGGGTATTCACGATCAGCTGTAGGCTGAAGGTTTAGTCTTGTACTAGATGTAGAAGTATAGAAGTGCCGTTGTAAAAATTTTAAATAAGCGACAAACCGAGATTGAGGTTTTTATTCTTAATTTGATTTAAATGCCAAATTTATGGATATTCGACAAGCCGCGTAAATTAACGTTTTCGAATTCGTACAATTATTTTGACGTAAGTTGATAAACAACACAGATTGTTACTTGTTTTTCATTTTATTATTGTACCGTATGTTCTTGTGAGCATTGCTATAATAGCAACACAAAAATAATATTATGTTGTCGTATGTGTTTCGGAGTGTGGTTGTTGTTAGGTGATTTGGGACTATTGGATTATTAGGATGAAACATTTTAACATCGAAATCGACGTACAAATCATTGTAGATCTACACCTATTACACTTTTATACTGAATAGTGAATACCTTTATTGATTTAAAAGTATTTAACTATTTGGAAATTTATTGTACCATAAACAATCAATATCAGGTACTAAGAATGATTTTATTCCGCTAAAAAAAACTAATTTTTTTGGGATAATTTACATAAATTGTGGATATAAATAATAAATATCACTTTGGTCATCTCATAATTTTTGTCCTAACACTAACAACTAACACGTTCGACTAAATATTTTAGTGATTATCATTCTTAATTCTACGATTTAAAAATTAGTAAAAGCTTTGGCACCTTCAATGTTAATTCTTTTGATAGAATCTGGTAGAAAATTGATTCGACACGCGTTTTTTCTAATTATACTGTTATAAATTTTATGATTAAAATTTTCATTTTCCGGTTTTATTAAAGTCATAAATTTTTTTTTTTTGTTTATTTACTTCTAAATTAAATTTTTTAATCGAAATAAAAATACAAAAAATATACGAAATTCGGGGATTTTTAATTTTTATTACACCTCTATTTTTTATTATTATTATTTATGTTCACTTAATTAATTGAAATTCCACAAAAATACTTCATAATAGAGTAAAAGAGACGATTGTTGCAGTTAATAAATTAAAATAATAGAAATGTTTTGGGTTGACTGAGTTAATTTTGAAATTCATTTCCGGTATTTTTATTTTTGTTTTTGTTATTGTTTAAATCATTACCAGTTTTGGTAATAGAAATAATCAAAATATTTAAAATTAACACTTTTATTGACACTTTAGTAAAGCCACAAAAAGTAAAAACAAAAAAAATATTTTATTAATCAAAGTTTAATCTATATTTTTTTATTTTTACTTAAAACAAATATTTATAAGATATGCATATACGAATATTATTTAAGTGTTCATGTTATGAACAAAAGAAACAAAAAATAAAGCTTTCGTAATTTGAAAAATTTTAATGACTCATGTGCAAAAAAAAAAAAATTGAATAATTAAACTAATAATTTTTAGTTTTATGTAAACAAAAGACGCACTCGATATATTCGTAATGAAAATATTTCGTCGAATAATATATGTAGTTATATACATACATAGTTCAAAATATTGACGAGATGAGTTCAAAAAGTTTCAAAAATAAAACGGCAAATTATGTATGGTTTTATATTGAAAATGGTTAATGAGATGAATTTTGAAAAAAAACACTATATTGTGATAAATTGTGTATGATTTTTGCAATAAAAGTTGTAAGTAATTAGATATTAATTATATAGTAGGTATGTACTAATAAATGCCTCCAGCAAATTTGTAAAGTTCGTTTACCACAAACTATTATTAACAAACGTTTCAAAATGCACAACCCATTAAAATATGAAAAACGTGAAAATCCGGTAAAGCAAATTACTTTGGGTCCGGCTGATATATACTCTGCACAAAAGGAACAATAACATTGCGAAAAATAATTATATCGCAAAACTAAAAACACTCAAAATTTGTTTCTTGGAGCTACATTATTTGTGCAAAAAGAAAAAAATAGATGATTAGTTTATTTTGGTCGTATAAATAAAAGTACTGGGATTATGCATGTTTATACGGATATAGAAAAGTAATAGAAATCTATTAAAATTTGTTGGTGAAGGGTGATTTCGGGAAGAAGTAGGCAAATGTACCAAAATTTAAAATTTCTGGTCGATTTTTGACGTTTTCTGGGTGAAAAAATAATTCGAACGTTTTTTTTCTGACGTTTTGAATTTTTTTTTCAATGTCAAAATCTTTTATACACAAATTACAAGGAAAATGTCCACAACGTAATTTTCGGATTGAATATTAATAAAATTAAAAATATACAAATAATATAATTGACATTAGAATAATAATAAAAATTGATTTATTTATTTCTTTATTTATATTTTATAGAAATCAACCAGTTTTATTTATGTATGAACATGGGAGTAGATTTCTGCGGTAGATCTGAGGTAGATTTCTGCCTCGTATAAACATGGACATTAAAAAAATACCTCAATTTAAATACAAAAGAGAAAAAATCTATCAAACCTCCGCTGGAATGATTAAGAAAACGCATTTACTTGTTACAAACAAGTGTCCGCTCATATAAAATTTTAAAGAACATATTAAACAAGCCCGAAATCTATCTAAGATTATATCCATGTTATAATTCAGAATATTTTTCGAAACAGAATTATGCAATTTTTTTTGATTATTGATTACAGTTAATTTGTTGTTGATTTATTTGTCTATATTATACTGTTTTTCTATTTTGATAACATACTTTTGTTAGAATTTCTCTACCAAATAAGGTTATTTTCATTTAGATTATTAAATAAATTTATTTTTATAGATAATTGAAACTTTGAACCTATTTTGAACTCATTGAAAAAATTGTTTTCTTTGATCTTTTTATAGTATATTGATTTCGTTAATCAGTACAAAAATAAATATCAAATTATCAATTGATTTCCTTAATTTAATAATAATTTTTGTTTTAATAATATTTAAATATAAATAACAGGAAATGTAATTTAATGAAATAATTAATTTTGGTTCGTTAACACTTTCCACAAATTGCAAATTATAATAATTTATTGTAAAAAAAAAACTATCAATATACGGAAATGTAATTTTAGGAAATGACAGTAAAAAAATATATACATATTTCTTTCAGTGTTATAACAATAAAAGAAAAATATATCAATCGCTGTGGTAAAGGAATTGCCAAATACAAAAAGAGAAAAATAAAAAGATTAATTTAATTAAAATTAGATATTTATTACTTCAATTTGATTGATATATATAATTCGTGTGGGATCATTCAACTGTACACAATTATGTTTTCATATTTAATATAAAATTTTATAATGGCTATATTGCGTAGGTGTTTAATTAATAATAGGTGCCATGGATGCAAATCAATAATTTTCGAATATGTTATTTGTGAAATTTGACTCACAATATGTGATAAATGTGCCAAATAATACAAATTTAAAAATATGGATCATTATGGAAAACGATAAAATGTAAATGAAAGACTTATTGTATTCAAAAGTGTAACTATCAAAATATACAAAACATTAAGTTCAGTTATGACATACTCAGAATAAGTAAGTCGGTGGTGATATCATAATTTTTTGTACTCGTGATAACATTAGAAATATTGCAGGATACATCATTAGAGATAGAATTCGAAAGTAATAAAAATTGCAGTATCTCAGTCGTAATGCAGTAAAAGATTTAAGTTACTATCAAGAACATGAAAAAAAACTAGCAAAATTGCAACATTGGTAGGTGGATCACAAGAGCCTAGAATAATCATGTGTCCCAAATTGATGATCAAAGACCAGCAGGCGATTATAAACTGTATAAAATAAACTTCAACAAGGTGGACCATTGCAAGGTTTGAGGTATATTTTGCCTTTGCATCTCAAGATGTGAAATGTAATTAAAATTTGTACAGTATAATTTACAACAGTATAAACATGGCAGTACAAAAACAGTACAATTAAAATTTAAAACAAAAATTAGATACATTTTGTACAGATATTTAATTTGATATAATGAATTTTGTTCTGTTGTACTTCCAAGAAGACATGCTGTATCCTTCAGAAACAAAATTTCCAACAACAGAATTAGAAAATTATTATTATCCTGAAAATGGACAACAATATTTTTTAAACTGAAACTTTCGTAATTCAAAATTTTGCATTCCAGAATTCTGTAAGCTCAGAATTGGTGAAAAATTAGATTTAAAAAAAAAATTAGTATTTTGATTCGACCAATTCTGTCATTAATGCTTTTGCATCTACCTTTTATACTATTGTTTATATCATTTTTAATTAAATTGTTTTATTTTAAATTAACATCCTTAAACTTAAATTCAAAACTTAAAATTTATTATTTATTAATTAATTTAATTTAAATATAACAAAACTCGATTATTTTTAACATTTTAATTAAAATTCAATTTCTGTGATCTATAAATAACAGGTCTAAATTCAAGTAAATAATTACATTAGAATTTATTCAATGAAAAAAAAAAACAAATTAACTAAAACAAAAATAAAATGTTACAATTTAAAAGTAAAAAATTATTCTTATTAATATTATGTCATGTTTTTGTTGAGTTTAAAAATATAACTTTAACAAAATAATAATCAAATCGAAAAAATAAATTATTCATAAGTTAAAAAATAAATTCAGAAAGACAATAAAACAAAAAAATGTCTACTTAATTGTTTTGAAAAGGTATTCTGATTTTTGGTCGGATTTAATACAAAACAAAAAAAAAAAAAATAAACAAATAAATAATGTAATTGAATTATTAAAAAACCAAAACAAGATCTGTAAATTAAAATATACTAAATATTTTAATTAAAATATAAGTCGTATTCATTCCAAAATCTAACTTATAGATATACATAGTTATAAGTTATTTATAACAACATTATATCGACTAAAAAAATAATTTAGAGCATTTTTTTTTTAATGCTATACAAATGGAATAGTATAGTTTTCTATATAGACTATAGTTCTTAATGAAACAATTTAATAAAATTTAATATTTTAAAACTATTTAAAACTATTTAATATATGTAACTCTTTAATGTAATAGAATTATTATTTTTTTTGTGTTTGTGGTAAAACACTATTCACTTTATTAAATAAATTAAATGTATATGATGTATATTGTAAATTATTTAACGTTCTGAGGTTTTATCCGTATTTTGTATTACTGTCGTTATCATAATTTAAACTTTTTCATAACTTTTGAATTTGTTTTATATTTTTAAAATTTCCTGTCACATCACAAATGAACTTTTAACAGTGACATATACTGTATGCAGTAAATATATTTAACATTGTAATAACAAGTAGATATCATTAATATTTTTACAATGTTATTTTTTTAAAGCATTATTTTTTAAAGCCTATTATTATTACTGTTATTATTATTAATATTATTATTATTATTATTATAATTATTATTATTATTAATATTATTATTATTATAATTATTATTATTATTATTATTATTATTAATATTATTATTATTATTATTAATATTATTATTATTATAATTATAATTATTATTATAATTATTTTTATTATTTTTTTTATATTATTATTATTATTATATATTATATCTATTATTATGCGTTACTATTACAAATTAATTGTGAATTTTTGTTTGCAAAAATTATTAATATTTTATTTTACTCAATTTAAAATATTACTTGTTGTATTACTAGATCTGTATTTCAATATTGTTAAGATAATTTTTTTTTTGTCAGTTTGTTTAACCTTTACAAATTTACATCGGAATATAAATATCCAAATAATTTATATATAGATATTTCAGAAATAATAATTTTTAATTAATGTAAATTTGAAATTAAACATAATTTGTTTAATGTTGTATTAAATAAAAATCGAATTAAATTTCACTAAAATATTTTTTATTGTATACAAATACCGATAATCTTAATTAATGATTTTGAATAACTTTTGATTTATTTATTTTGTTTATTAAACTAATCTTAATAATTTTTTTCTTTTAATGAACCATTTATACATAATAATAATAATTTAAATCACTACATTATTAATATTTACTGTTGTAACACTTTACTCAAACATAACAATATTTTTTTCTTAATGATATCAACAACTATATTGAAAAATTTTAAAACAACAAAAAATATTTTTATTTTTAATTTATTTTAATACAATTAATTTCACCGAAACAACAATAAGAACGTTATTTAATTAAAAAAAAAAAAATAAAAAATGTCCCAAAATAAAAACAAAAAAAAAAAAATTCAAAAAACCGAATTAAA
This sequence comes from Argyra leucocephala, assembly GCA_963942445.1. Lineage (NCBI taxonomy): Eukaryota > Metazoa > Arthropoda > Insecta > Diptera > Dolichopodidae > Argyra > Argyra leucocephala. The sequence goes on from OZ012678.1 coordinate 162,889,685, forward strand.
TTATTTCACAAATACAAAGAAAACAAAAAAAAAATTTCAATAGCACATATGGTTACAAATTATTATATTTGAACACGTTTTATTTAGAACACAACAATAATAATATTCATATATTATAAACCACCCACAAATACATATTTATAAAAGTAAACTCCATCAGTTAAGGTTATTCATTTTTTGTATAATATTGTTATTGTTTTCATTTATTTGTGTTTTTTTTTATATTTAACACTAAAGATAAGAGTTTTTTGTTATTATTATTGTTTTTGTTTTTTAACAAACTGATAAGAAAGTCAAATAATAATAAAAAAAAAAATAAAACAATTCAATGTAATCGTAATAAAGTCGAAATCCTAATTATAGTAATTATTATAACTTCTTGTGAAGGTAAACTTGCTGCAGCACCAACAACAGATGATATTCATATGAATAATAATGGCGGGTTTGGGTTGATGATTTTAAAATTAAATTTTTATTTTATTTTTGTTTTGACTATTTCTTTCTCTGTCTTTTATTTGTATACATTTGTTTGTATAAATTTTTAGTAAACTAACTAATAAAAGTTGAAATAACCAGTTAGAATATACTCATATGAGTTAAAAAAAGAAAAAGGAAAAAACTAAAACGAGTAAATTTAAATACAAGTTAAATTATAATGGTTAAGTGGTGTACGCGAGTACGTGAAATTAAAAGTGAATTGAAAATCATACGCAGTCACAAATCAAAATATATGTATATCCACACGTCATGGTAAACTATGATGAAAAAGAAAAAGAAAAAAAATAGAAACAGATAAAACAGAATTGAACTGGATAAAATAATTTTTTTTTTTTTTTTTTGTTTTGAGATTTGTACCAGAGTTGATGGTTAATAATAAAAAAATAAAAATAAATAAAATAAAACAAAAAATCTAAATATAAATGAAGTAATAAAGCTTTTCACCTGAATACACATATCAATAGTGTATTTTGTACTTTTGCTTTTCATTGTTGTTGTTTATTTATTGATTGGGAAATTTTTTTTTTTTTTTTTTTGAAATTTTATCTTTCAAGTTGTTTTTTTGTTTTTGTTTTGTTTTCTACTTGAAGTAAGATTTAATAAGTCCGTCTGTTGTCAAAACAGTATTTAGTATTAATTTTTTGCAGAATAATTTTAAACTTTATTGTGTATTATAATTGTTATAATTTATTGACAAGTGAATTATAAATCTAACAATCAAAGGATTAAATTTCTCCTTGGTTATATAGGTTTTTGTATTTTGCTAATTTTTTAAAATTCTAAATAATTTTTAGGATATTTGGTACACACAGAAAATTATTTAATATAAGAAGAAATGAAGAAAAATTTTAAGGAAAAATACAATAAAAAAGAAACATGTAAATACAATTTAGGAAATTGTTTTAAAAAAAATTTGGTGCTTCTGATGGTTTTTGGTCTAATATTGGACCTCTAATGTTAAAAAATGAAGAGAAGGAAAATTAAAATATTTTATAAAAAAATATTCAAGTAGGAAAGTAATGCTATTTTTCAAACATTACTTGCAACAGTTATTTTTTAAACAAAATTTGAGTTGGTAACATAATCTGGAATAAAAATCTGGAAGGTACAAAATCCAAATAGGAAAATATAAAATCCGGAAACTGAAAATCCAGAAAGTACAAAATCCAAAAAATCAAAATTCGGAAAATAATTTTTGCGCCAGAATTTTGTTTGCATTTTATTTTTATTTTACTTTTGTTTTTATTTATCTAATTTTCTTTAAAAGCTTTGTTAATTATTATTGAATCAGGTAAACTCTCCATTTTGTTTACTAACCCACCTTCAACTGTATTCAGACAGTTAAATAAAACCTAATAGAGTCTTATAAAAAAAAGAAAACAGATTTCTCAAACAAAACAAACCTTTATTCAAAGTATTTTAGAATTCTAAAGTGCCAAATTTGTCACTTCGGATGAATCGCCGCTGGAAATGACATCTTTATTTCTACGAGTTTACGCAAACAATAAAAAGTAATTATGAGCGCTATCAAAATAAATTCCGTCATTCAAATAAGAATTTTGTACTTCCCGGATCTGGAAATTCCGGATTTTGTTACTTCCCGATTTATATATTTTTCCAGATTTTGTAGCTAACCCAAAGAAATTATATTCACTTCAAACTTATGTTGGCTTTTTAATTTTGATATTGCTTGCTATATCAAAAACTGAATTGAGGTATTTCAATTGTGAAAATTCATTCAAACTGCAAAATTTCACAACTATTCAGAATACATTGGAATAGCTATATAATAACTATACCTATAGCTGACTTATTTGGAATCTTATAGTTATATTAACATTGAAGTGGTCGTATTTTTATTTTGTATAATGAGTTATTATTTATGCGATTTTTAGTTTTTATTATTTATGCGATTATGCGTTTTTTAGTTTAATGTGAAAAAATAAATTTTTCAATAAGTAGACATTTAAAGTAGATTTAAAGTTGGCCTACAGTTGGATGTAGGCCATCTTTAAATCAACTTTAAATGTTTACTTATTTTAAAAGAAAAAGGGTACTGCATTTATGTACAGCTGCCAAAAAAAATTAAATTAAATTAAATTAAACTATACTAGCTGTGATTAATAAATGATTTATAGTAGAATGATGCTCATCAGTTAGGTAAATTTTTGGTAAAAACAGAAAAATTATGTTAGTAAATAAATAAATTTATTAATAGAAATATTACGATGGTAATAAAAAATCTTAAAATTGCTTTAAAGGGTAAGACTTGTTCTTGTGACAATTTCCAACAGTACAGAATTATTTTGTTTGACAATTTAGGTAAATGTTTTTAATTCAGCGTTGGATTTTCTTTTTACTAATCAATTCATTTTTATTTTGCAAATATTGATATTTCAGAAGCAATTTAGGTGCCCAAAACACCATGTATTATATTCTTTCCAATTGAAGATACGAAGTTGTTTCATATATGCCTATATTTCGTTTCTCCAACGAAGGTTTGATCTGCTCCAACCTCTTGTAACTTTGGATCTGGATTCAAAGATTTTTTAGGCTGGAACCTTTTCATCTATTCGCTCTCAGAACTATTCGCTACTGAAAATTTCCGATTTGAAGAGTCGATTTTCCTGACAATTATGACCGAATATACATATACGTATTTATATTTCTAGTCTTTAAAATAATAAGTTCAATAGCACTACGGTGAATGCAAGATAACAGAAAGAGATAATACTAATGACATATTTTAATTTTAAGTAATGTTGACATTATAAGTGTTTTTGTATTTAAAGTTGCTCCTTCAGTTTTTTACGATCACTACTGATTTCTTTGTGTGTAAAACGGCATTGTCAAAATTCTTTTCATATCACTTCGAAACAAAAAATAATTTATTCTATAATATTTCATCACCTTAATTAATTAAAAAAAAAAAAAAACAGGTAGATATAAATAATTATTTGTCTTTATTTTTTTTCCCACTAATAGCGTAAAATACACCGCAGTTTTTTGTTAACAAAACGGAGATTATCTGGTCTTTGGGTTTATACAAAAACTAAAAAAAAAGAGAATTGTTAAGATAGTATGTATAAGTATAATTAAAATCAATCAAGGTATTGTATTCTTTAAATCTTTTAATTTTTTTATGATAACGATCAATAATTTAATACCGCTTTAAATAATTTAATAACTTTTTTGTTTTAGGAATTTCCATAATAGCTATTTTAATTTTTTTTTATAAATTTATTTTTATATGCGCAATCAGTTTCGAAAATATGTAAAATCCTCTGATATGCAAAAAATATGGTTAAGTTAAGTAACACAAATGATATAATAAATGGTAGCTTCCAGTGAAATTAACCATTGGATCTGAAATCCACAGATTCATAGATCTGTTTACTGAACGGTGTGGTAAATGTACCGATTAATGTATCGCGGTTGATGAACATGGATCTGAAAAAATTCTAGATACATTTCATGCATCTGACTTTTTATATGTAAAAACAAAAACAACAATTTTTATGTTGAGTGTTGTGACATCTACTGTAAGAAAAATTAAATGTTTATATTTATTATGAAATTTTTTAAATTTAAATCACCATTATTTTTTGAATTAGTGTGAAAATTTAAATTCTTAAGGAAGATTTATGTACATAAAACCTAAATTAAGAGTTATAAAAAATAAATTATATGTATGATAATAAATATTATTCCATTCAAATTTAATTTATTTTTAAAAGTACTCATTATATTTTCCGGTGATGGCGCTAGTATTGCGGTAAAGTTTTGTGGTGAATTGCGTTCAGTGGCCAGATATATGGTACAAAAGTAATACGCAGTGTTACCAGATTAATCATTTTAATTTGTATTATCACTATTGGAAAACGCTTTATAAAATTAACTATTTTCCAAATAGGTGCAAATAGGTTCAATTTTTTACAAGTATGCCAGATTTGCTACTATTTTTGTTAAATTAATTTCGTTAAGATAGACTAATTGCTCCTAGAAAAGTTGTTATTAATTCAGACTTCCTTTCAACTTAGAGCTGAATTCAAATAAATATTATCATAGAAAAAATGTTTTAATATTTTAATCATTAACCTGTAATATAATATTAACAACTGATGAGTTATCAAGCTCTGATTATTTTCATATTACTCAAATCTTAACACCATAATGCATCCAGATATTTTGATCTATATACAATCATTAGAAAATTCAATAACCGAAATCGATATTTATGGGAAATTATAGTACAACAAAAATGGTTTTTCTGTTATAATTTTTAACCAACAGCATTTTCAGTACAATTTTTATTTTTGGTTATGAAAGCCTAATGCAATATGAGATCACTCTATTTCTACACCAAAAACTATCACCTATTAATTAATGAAACTTAAGAATAATTAACATCTTAATTAGCACAATATTTTTGCATAATATACAAAAAACCAAAACCACAAAACAATTTTTCTTGCCACATTTACATTTTGTTACTAACTAGGTATAAAGATTTAAGTAAGAGATTATCTTATATGTACACCAAAAAAAAAAAAAACATTTTATAAGCCGCTAACAAATTTTACTTAACATTTTTTTAACTTTAATTATATTTCTTTGGCTTGACACAACACATGCACAGGTGTTTCAACCTATCTGAAATCAATATTGTACAGAGTTGCACTAACTAACTAGTTTAGTGAATTAATTTTTGCAATTTTAATTTTCAGTTCTTTTTACTGTTCTGTTTTTTTATTTTTTTTTTTAATTTCCAGTTAACGGTAAAAAAAAAAATTGATTTTTTTCCTACTATTTGTGCGATTCAAGTAAATATTTGATGAGAGCTACTGTAAAAAAAAAGTACACAGATTAGTTTATATGTCAAATATAATAATGTAGATTGGGAAATGCAATGGAAAAAAAGGAAATTTTTTTTTTAATCGGAAAATTTTCATTTTTATAAAATAGAAAAAAAAATTTTTTTTTTATGGTTTTATGGTGGTGTATTTAGATAGTTATCAATTTCAATTGATGAGAGGAGTTTAATTAGAGTTTAAATTGAAATTATCATATTGGTATGTGTTGCGAAACTAGTTCTTTCAAATACTCAGTACAGTGTGATTGTTGTTTGGAAACTATTGTGAGTGAGCATCAAAAAATATTTTCTATTTTTAAGTTTTTATTAAAATTATTAAGGTTTCAATATTTATGATTGATTTATATTATGTAGCAAGGCGAACTTTTATAAATTAATTTGACAGTATTTTGTTGCTAGATATGATAAAGTGAGTGTGATAAAATTCTTCTAAATATTTTTAACAACCTATATGTCACACAGAGTGTAGTAGACTTCAGCTTCTATCGATAAATTTCATCTACATTCTAAGGTAATGATTATTTGCACATGAAATAACCTTTACGTAAGATTTATTGTGTCGTTTTGTAATATCCTAAAGCTTTAGATTTTAAATTCTAGCTGCGTTTTCAGATTTTAATTTTAGCTGTAAGTTTTTCAGTATCTAATTTGAGACATTTTTCTTGACTTTTCCTGATCTATTTTTATATATCTGAGCTTTTGAACATATCCTTTATCATTGATTACATTTTGATATCACTTCACTTTCACTAAAACAATAGAAATATTTCTCTATATCAATTCCTGGAAAAACAACTTCTAGTTAAACTAATACCGACACATTTTCGTACGAACTTGAAATCTATAAAACTATTACAATATCCGAATAACTCATATAAAATTTTGAAATAAAAATAAAATTCCAATTAACAGCAATGCGGTGATTATCAACTAATTATGTCCAAATGCATCATTACAATAATTGAGTAATTTTTTTTTTAACATTCTAATCAAGGCCTTAATCTTTTAAAACTGTTCCACCAAATATGTATGTGTATGCCTATATTTGAAAGATTTTTAAATTTTTCAACTCAAATACATTTTATAGTAGACTATACTGTTCAACATTTTAATATTTATGGATTCATTAGAATTTAAATAATACCATATTTGTTATTGACACATTTTTTTGTTGAAATTTTTGGTTTTTTTTTTTCAATTTTCAATTAAAATAGAAATAGAGGAAAATCGACACGCAAGATACTTATAGAAATCATTTAGACAAAATAAAAAAAAAAGTAAAACTATAAAGAGGAACAGAGAGACAAAAAAAAAACAAAAAAATGAAACGTGATATCAACAAACTCAATACCTGTATGTGCCTGTCTGACTTTTTAAGAGGAAAAGTGGTTAATAACTTGTGGTAAATAAGAAGAAAAAAAAAATATTGTCATTTCCAAATAAACCTAATTTCAAAAAAAATCATTGAAAAATTAAAACAAAAAAAAATAAGAAGTGAAAAAAATGTATGATTTTTAATTAAGTTTCATTAAAATTAAAATTCACTAAATTTTAATCATTGGATTGGTATAAAATAACAAAAAAAAATTAATAAAATGAGGATATTATGTTGGATAATCATAGACCGTAAATCCTCTGTAATGTGGAAACCAATAATGAAAATTATTACGACAAACAAAAAAATGAATAAACATTTGTAATATGATAAGGAGACTGAAAGTTGTTGAAGGAAAATTTATTATAAAATATTTATAGATAATATTTGAAAATTCATTGGATAATGGCGGAAGCTGAAATAATAATTATATGTCTGCGGCATTAGGAAGTCTATTTACTTGCATTAGAAATTATAAGTCAAATTTGAGATTGTCTGGGATATGTTTTCCGTATATTGTATTAGATTATTGATTAGATATTTAATTGCATCAGTTTTGTCTTTCTTTTCTAGTCTATCTTGATATAATAGCCTAGGATATTTCAGTTCAGTTTTTTTAATGTTTTTAAATGTTTTTGAAGCTATGAAAATGATTTAATTAAAACATGAGACTCATTCAATTATTTATTCTCTGTTGTCAAGATCCAGTATGTATATATATGTTATTTTGTAAGCTGATTTATATCTCCACTAGCATGTATCGGATTTGTCACTAATTTCAAGTTTTTGACTTTTGTTCAGATATTTCAAAGGTATCTCTTGTATATCGTGTTTTTTTAGGAATTAAAGTTATTTTGTTATTGTACCCAGCACAAGATTTTAAAATATCTGGTGAATTTGATCTCAGTTAAAATACGGTAGCAACATAGTCTAGTCCATAACTCCATATTAGTTTGATTATATCTTTATACACTAATATTTTAATTTTTAATGAGAATGTTGATATTTTTCGAAATGGCCAATACAATCCATAGTTGTATGTAATTGTTTCTTTTCTTATTCTATTTGTATTACGAAGGGAAGATTCAACAATTTGTCGAGTCGCGGTAATTTGAATTGATCTATTAATCAATTATTTCCCATTTCCCATTTTATCCACTTGTATGTGTAATGTGGCTTGAAGGGTTAATTGTGAGATGTAGTAATGCGCGTTGAATAGATTATGATGGGTAAAACCATATGAAAAAGTATAGGATTAAAACAGGGGAAAGCGGGTGAAATAATATTGAAAAAAACGTAGGTAAAGTTATAGGAAAAACCATATCAAATAGTATAGGAACAATACAAGGATAAGAGGGTGAAATAATATTGGAAAAAACTTAGGAAAAATTATAGGAAAGCCATATGAAAAAGTATAGGAATAATACAAGGAAATGCCGGTGAAAGAATATTGGAAAAAATGTAGGAAAAAATATAGGAAAAACCATATAAAAAAGTATAGGAATATTACAAGGATAAGAAGGTGAAATAATATTGGAAAAACGTTGGGAAAATTATAGGCAAAACCATATGAAAAAGTATAGGAATAAAACAGCGGAAAAATAATATTGGAAAAAACGCAGGAAAACTATAGGAAAGCCATTTGAAAAATATAGGAATAATACAAGAAAAAGAGAGTGAAATAATATTGGACAAAGCGTAGGAAAATTTTAGGAAAACCATATGAAAAAGTATAGCAATAATACAAGGAAATGCGGATAAAAGAATATTGGAAGAAATGTAGGAAAAAATATAGGAAAACCCATATGAAATAGTATAGGAACAATACATGGAAAAGGTGGTGAAATGATATTGAAAAAAAAATGTAGAAAAAATTATAGGAAATCCATATGAAAAAATATAGGAATAATACAAGGAGATGTGGGTAAAATAATATTGGAAAAATGTAAACAAAAATATAGGAGAAACCATATGAAAAAGTATAGGAATAATCCAAGGAAATGCGGGGTAAAGAATATTGGAAAAAATGTTGGAAAGTATAAGAATAACACAAGGAAAAGAAGGTGAAATAATATTGCGAAAAACGTAGGAAAAATTGTGGGAAGAACCATATGACAAATTATAGGAATAATACTTGGTACAAAGTGTCGAAGGAAACATTGTTGGAAATAATGTTAGAATTTCTATAGAAATAATGATATAAATTTATTACGAGAAAATATTAAGAAACCTATGCCGTCATTAATTTTTATTAGGTACATTTAAGGTACATGTTCAGATGAAAATTCCGACATTTGCATATTTTAAAAGTGTAACCACTTTTATAGGAAATTCAAACGTTGGAATTTCAATAAATTTTAGTTCAGCTTTTCCAAAAATATGTATAATTCTGTACCATTGGCACAAATTCAATTGGAATTCCAACCAATTTGATGAGCCAACTTCCATTTTGATCTGATATAATTAATAAGATGCTGAAGCTTCAACAAATACTTTATTCAGAAATTTTTTAAATGTATTAACTAAAATTTTCTCGAATGTGAATCCATATTCCAACAAACGTGTTTCCTCAGTGTGAAAATATATACCCTCAAACAATCGCTACAAAAGTTCAAGAGTATAATATTAACAAATTTAATTAAAATATACCAACTAATCAAAGGGCAATTTTCTTCCGCCAATCCTAAACTAGTCCAACCGGTACATTATTCCTTTATAAAAAAGAATATTTGGATTAACTTAAACAAAAAGTAGATATTATGTTTACGTAGAATTTAAATTAACTAAATTATGCAATTAATACATAATCAATTCTAAAAATTTAATTTGCCTTTGGTTTAATACGCGCTAGAGTGCAGTGCAGTGCTTAAAGTAACTGGTATATTCGTGATTACAATAGAAATTAGAGTGTTTGAAATAAATCCTAATCGAAAAGATTCCTAGACCAATCACTTTTCTTTTTGATGGTTAAATAAAATGATTAAAAATCTTTTAGTACTCTCACTTTCAGATTAATATGACATATTGAAGTGTTGTGTGAAGTTTTGTTTTTTTTAGTGAAACTCAATATTTCTCTTATATAAAATAATTAAAAAAAGTAGAATTGAATATGGTTTAATTAAAAATCAATCATTATTTAGAACATTCTCTTGACAAGATGCTCTTAAATATCTATGTTCAAGCTTATAATTCAAAAAACGTCATCTGTAATTAATTAAAATTGTATGGGTTGAAACGAACTGAAAGTACTAACATATTATATTAGTATGATGTATTATATAAATTGGATCTATATATATAATGGCTGTTAAAAAGTACTGAGACAAAGTACATATATTCAATATTAAAGAGAGAATATTATTCTAAATATTATTTTTATTTTTATAAATTTTAATTTATTTAAAGATTTTACGCAAATTTGCATTGTTTGTATTGGATTTTTTTTTTGTATTGAATAAATTTTCAGAATTGTGTTTTTTTGTTTTTTTCTTTGTGTTTTTTATTTCAATTATTTTCAATTACTCTTTTTTACCTTTTACTTTAAATCAGATATTATTCACATGGTTTCAAGCTTCAATTGCAGCACATAATAGTAACTAAGGTAAATATGTGTGCACATATAGTGTACACATTGCATATGCAGTTGTTAGTGACAGGTAAAAGTAGAAAATATATATCTATACTATTATTGATTATAGTATAGATATAGAGTAAATAAAATATAATATTGTAAATTGGTTAAGTTGAGAATTTCAAATATTTTATTTGAAATATAAAACAGTAAGTTTAAGTTTATTATTTCTATGTACAGTGTGATTCAAAAATAGTTTTTACATGTGTATAAAATAAGCTAAACATAAAATCTGGACTTGAATCATACTGTTGATACAAGTAGTGAATATTTAATGAATTACCAACTTGGGATAACTTTCAAGGTCGTAACATCTTCAATTTTCCTTTTCTTTACTTTTCTTACTTTCAATTTAAATCTGAAGCATTAGTTTTAAAAGTTTTTTTTTTGTATCAGAATGTCCTATACTGCTTTTTTTTGTTTGTTAAGATTACCGAATGTCATGGTATATAAGGGTTATGTTGTCAATAATTAGAATAATCATATGTTTTTTTTTTTTTTTTTTTTTTTTTTTACACACTTATTGTCTGGTTACTAACATGCTGTGATTTCGAATGGGATTCAGCGTGGATTTTGCATAAGCAGTTATATTATTTTTATAAATAAAATTGATAACGATTACTTAGTTAATTTATAATTGGTTTTTATTTACTTTCAGTTATCATGTATTTCAATATCAAATTACTTTTCCGAATATTACAATAACTCTACTAACATCTCAAGTAATCAAAAATTAGTATATAAATATAAAAACAAAAATTGTGTAATCAATATCAATTTGTTCAATTAGTTTTGATACTTACTGTATATATACATTTACTCTATATAAGGTTGTTGTAATGGACCATTGAGCTTTCATTAGAAATAATATACATTTATGTGCAATTTTGTTTTATCAAGATAATATCATAAAATTTTATAATACAATACGCAATGAAATGTATACACATATTATTAAAATTAGAGAGTCAACCATATTTAAGTGTTCATGGTTCAAGGATTTGAACATTTCTTTTTGTTCCAGGTTAACTGCATACAAATGTAATGAAAAAGATGTCACATAAAAAAAAATTGTAATTGCATTCACCCTTACTTAAAAACTGAAATAAAAAAAATTGATATTATGTATGTATGTAAATTTCAATTTTGAAAGTATTGGCAAATAACTCAGACATAAAATTTTATTTTAAAAATCAATCGATTTTCAACACTGAATGTTTTTAATGTTCAAATTTCGTAAATGACAACTAAAATTTTATGTTTTTTTTTATTATAGAAAATTAAAATTACATAAATAAAGAAAAAATTTCTCCCAGTAGAAGAAATTAAATGGTGGATTACCTGAGGTAGTGAATGTTAAAGTTTATATTCAATAATTGTAACATTGTAATAATATGTTATTCAAATTTTTTTATTTTTGCTTTCTGTCACTATTATTGTCTAATATTCATCACCTTCCCAAATAAATATGTTTCTGAAATTCAATATTTAATATATTGCCTTCCCGTTATTTGTTTGTTTATTATTGTTTACTTTTAATGTCACCGTTAAAAGCAAATACTCGTAAATGATATACTTTTATTATACTATATTTATAATATCACAGTATGTTAAGTAAGATTTTAATGTTATGTTAAGTGTCTTAACATGTATTCGTTGTTAATTATTTTACTATTATATTATTATGACATTTATTACTATATAGTCTTTAATATTTAATATAACAGAAAATACAACCCAGTTTTGTATGAGATGGGATATTAAATGTTTTTTGATATTTAAATTAAAAATATTACTTGCAATTGAAGTTTTATTTTTGAATTTATATATTTTGTGTATTTATACATAATATGAAGCAATTATGCCACTTGGTTGAAGAATTCTAATCTAAATGTTGTATTGTGCTAACTAGCATAAAATTGGTGGCATTTAATTGAATACATTCCATTAGTGAACAATAATTGATTTAATATTTTAAACTTCTATTTGCCACCGTATACTGGAATCTTGATGAAAATAAGAGAGCTGATTTTGAGCTATTTAGCCCTTTCGATTCAACTTCTGAATTTTTTACGATAAAATTCTGAAATTTGCTGTATACATAGCTAGTGGCTAAATAAAAAATTTAAAAATATTAATAGAAACTGAGTTTTGGAATGTTGCCATATGGCAACAAATGCATCCAAAGGTATATAAATTTACCTCATTTTTATTCGATATTTATTTTTTATATAATTAACATAAAATAAAGTACGTAACGTAACGTAAAATTAGCAAGGGGGCTTTCTGATATTTGGCCCTTTTTATCGGAACCGGACTTGAACTTATCGAAGTCGATGGTTGTCCATATTGTTTTACTGGGTTAGAATATATTAAATTTTCTGTTACAGCATTTCAAAATTCAAGAAGATCTAATTTTTTTTTTGGTGGGAGCCATAATATAATAAATATTCTTTTTTATATTCTAACCAAGAATTACACAGAGCCAAATCAATTAAATGGTCCCATAACTTTAGCATCCATTTTTTACTTCTTACTGATATTTTATACAAAGAAATCAAGAAATCAATTTTATCAACGCCTCCCATATGTGTATTGTACTGTTTTACAACATTAGGCCTGATCCTTTTAACTGTATTCAATGGCTCAGGCCCATACAATGTTGAAGCAATAACAACAGAGGCATTATCGCACAATTTTGTAATGCAAATACCTTATGATGTACCCTCATGTCAATATCGCCTCTACTTTTCATGTTTATCTGATTTCAGAGGAGCTTTGCAAGTTCTGTTTGCTCTAATTGTTCCAGTGCCCCAAACACTTTTATTTCGTAAATATTTAAAAGTTTGAAAGAGGTGAAAAATTATCAAAAAATATTTTATGATTTAAATTGCATTGCACCGTCTGCGTAAGCCTCACTACAATATCTGAACAGAATCCTAATTTTGTGGTACCAACACGTGTTCCCTTACCAGTGTATATTTCAAAATCTAAAACCACTCCATCAGACTGACAAAAAGTAAGCATTTTGATTCCCCATTTATTTGGTTTTTTTGACACATATTGTTTAAGTTTAGTATGACCTTTAAAACTAAGCATTATTTCATCAAGTGAAATAAATTCCTCTCTTGCTGTTTCCCGACATCTTTTGAGTACACTTTCTACTAAAGACCTAACTTTCCATAACACATTGTTAGTTAGATGTATGTATATTAAAAAAAAGATTGTTCCTAATGAAGTGAAATTTTTTAAGCGGCATAGTTTCGCTTATTCCTGGAATCGCGGTATCTCTGTTCAAATACATCTTTCTACGAGAAAATTTTAACGAGCCCATCAATATGGACATACCTATAAATCTATCAAGATCTAATTTTGACAAATTCATGTTTGTTCCATTTTTTTGTAAATTCAATGGTAAATTTGTTTGATTTAAAATTTGATCCATATAATTTATAGGTAATTGAATAAGAAAAAAGTATACATTTAGGTAAATTTATTGCCAAATGGCAACACATTTATGAATGTTCTTATTTTTATAATAAAACTAAGTTTTTGTTAAATTTAATAATTACAAACGTTTTTTATACCTTTTTTTAATAAAAATAATACTTACATGTGTTTTTTTAATTTTTTTTAAGATAAGAAATTTAAAAAATTTGCGGACTAGTTTTATTGCAAAATTTTTATTTTCAAAACAGCCTTAACAGAGCTGCCATAACCTACTAAAAAAACCAACACCTTCAATCATGATACTTTTATCTCAGCATACTTGCAAAGTTTTAATTTACAAAACAATATAATGTTATATGAAAAAGCCACTAGAGATCTTTAAAAACCATGTTGCCATATGGCTACAAATTTACGGAAAGGGTTAGAGGGGAAATAAAAAACTGTTCTCAAATTGAATTTTTACAATTAGATTTATTCAAATTTATAGAACAAGAATATTAGGATTGATTATTTTATATGCACGACTAAGACTGGTAACTCATTAATAAACTATCTGGATATCAAAATAATTTAAAAATAAACAAGATATCAGATTAGTCAGACAAGCACTGATGAAGGAAGTAAGTTGGTTACTAAATATCCATATTTGCAAAATTAATATAAATGATGGAAACTCGACTTTTATTCCATAAATATATCACTAAAAACAAATTTAATTTGATTACCTGAATATTTTCAACATATTCCATTGCTTTAACACTCCATATAAAATTAATTTTCTTCAATTTAATTTTTCCCAAAATTTGCCTAATGCAATTTATATAAAACTGAGTAGTTTTTGAACATGTCAATTATAATTTTGAAATATAATAATTTCAATGCAGGAGAAGAGTGCAATCAAGAAAGTTAAAATTTACATAATTTAACATTTTAATATTCATTTTGAAGTGCATTATTATTTAGGTGATTTCATTTTTATTAAAGTAAATTTACAATGTGTTATTTCGAAATTAATTTGTGAAAGGTGAAGAGTCATTGAAATAATATTTTATTATTATATTTACGTAATCATATTTTCATTTCAATTAATTATGTATATATGTACATGGTGTTCTTAATATTATGTTCATATGATATAATATGATGTATTATGTATGTAGGGATTGTTATATTTTAATTTAAAATATTATTATAATATATTTTACAATCTAAAATTGAAATTGAAAACAATCAACAACAACAAATAGGTTACTCGCGTTGTGGTATCAAAAAACACACATAAGTGATAATTAGTTTTCTAGAAACTTCAGCTTGCCACCTACCTGTCTGTTAATTCATATAAAATATAATAATTTCTATGAAAATTATTTACAAATAGGTCTTTAAAAAATTAAACTATCAGTCGTCAGCAATTGAGACCTATATCAATAGTTAGTCAGACCTTCTATCTTTCAAAAGCTGATAATAACAGTAAAATATTGGTACACACATGAGAATTGTAAAATACCAGTATACAGCGCGAATAACTAGATGAAAATGATTTCGATACTCAAACAATAATTTTGCATTATCAAACACCTGCATATTTGAGTACATCATTATCGTACATCATTATTGTACATTATATCGTACAATATATTAATTAGCCAGTTAATCAACAATATCGGATATAAAACGTATAACGTGTTATTTAACTTTGCAACTTTTCATTGTCATTTTAATTGTCACAAGTTCAAAAAATGCAAATAGTAAATTAAAATTTGATTTTTTACTTCTATTGGTAACAGAAATCGAACCTCTATCGACCTCAAAAAATTGTGTTGGTTATATGAAATGTTACTTCTAATATAATTAAAATTAATATTTCCAAAATGTACGCATTTATTCTATTTATTTTTAAGTATTAGTAGAAATATGAATTACAACTTGAAGGCTTGAAGGCTTTGACCACCTAAGTCTACAACTTTACCCGATTCCGATTGAATTAAAAATTTGCCATAAAAATATTACAGAATATATATACTAAATTTTTGAGTAGATATGTTGTTATCTAACATATACTAGTAAGGAAGATCGTTATTTATAGGGCATACAAGTGATGTGAGTCAACAACTTTGCAAATTATGGTTTGGTTAGTTTGGTCAGTATTGTGAATAAGCTATATAACAGGTAATACCATACATACATGCAAGGAACATACATTTTTTCTTCCTTCCAAGAATATTTTTTTGGGAGAGTACAGATGGGAATTGAAATTTCGGGATCAACTTAGTTCAATTGAATCCTTAGTACTGTTATACTTAATGTATCGTATCTCGAGCTTCATATTTCAGCACAAAACTCCAAAGTCTATTTTTTTGGGGTATATTTTTCTTAAGCATTATTCATGCATTTGATCCATGGTACACAACGTATACCTAACGTATATTGAGACACTACATTTTTTTTACAATAACTTTTCAATAAATCTTTATGACTAATTGGTTCTGTATTTTGGATTTTGATAGTCATTATCTAGAAAAGTTAATGATTTTTTCCACACAAAGCAAGTTAAATTGTATTCCATTTTATACATTCCTACCATAATTTGTAAGTTTCTAACAAATCGATACAGCTTGGCTTTATCAACTGTTCAGCATTTTGTGGTTGGAGTTATTATTTCAATGATTTATTTTATTCTGATAATGTCTCGGATGTAATCATTTTTGTTTTTAATTTTATTCACCTTAATCGAATATAATAATGTTTCAACGTAAGTTCAATACCGACATTTTATAATTTAATCGTAAAATTCCAACGAATATAAATAATTCAAGATTTTTTCCTATGTCAAAATAGGCATTACTGCATTAGGAGTGGACTAAAGTTGAATACGAGCAGCGCCAAAGTTCAAATGATCATAATTTGGGTCGGTGTTTAATTTTTTTAAATATCAAAGAGATAAGTCCGATAATTAATTTCTTCAAAAACAAAAACCTGTGATACAATATTGGTCTTTTTCGTGTAGCCAAGAAAGATTCAACATGGGCTCTCCAAATCTTTGGTATTCTCATCCTAGAAAATATTGTCGAGGCCAAAGTTGGGCCTGTTTCAATAGACATGGGTTGATCAGTATAAATATGGTTTGAATATTATGTCGGCAATAAAAGAAAGTGGATTTACTGTGTATTCAAATAATTAAAATTTTTGATAATTGAAAAAACTCTAAACTAACACTAAAACTTCTAGTACCTAGTCCAAATAGTTCCAACAGTAATAATATTATCAATTAATTTTATTTTATTATTGATACATGGAACTACCTAAAAAACCCGTCTAATGCAACAGTCGAAGTTAATTAAATTATTTAAGTGAATTAAATAGTTTTGTTTGCTTACACAAAATGATAAAATATTTGTGTGTATATGGCACATTATAGTCACTCTAGTTTTGGGTTTTGATTTTTAAAACTATTAAGGTCTTAGCCATAAATATTTTGTCATAAAATTATAAGTTCAATACAGTGCTGCCGAAGATATTGATCGGAGTATTTGTACTCCGCTCTAACTAATGGTACTTCGATACTCCCATGCACTAAATTATACTCCTTTCCTTTAGAATTTCAGTCTGAATATCCTCGAATACATGTTTTACTCCCACTGCTGAAAACTTATACCAAAACTATACTGAACAATTTCATCAAATCAGAGTTTATAGATGACAATAATTTCAATAAAATTAACTTAGAAAACTCCGATTGCCTACAGAATATAACGTTTATCTTGGAGCAAAGTCGGAATTACTCATTCAAAGCGTTTGTCTTTCTAATGATGATATTTTAGATGTCAGAAAACATTGTTTGTCTTACTACGGAAAATTTTGTGGAGAAATTTTTAAACGAATTCACTTTAATGATAAAGTATTAATTGGGTTGCAAGGTCTTGATCCCAATAATTTAGTACCCTTCATTAGATTATTTCCTAATTTGACTAAAAGTTTAGTACCGAATGTTTTAGATGATGAATATAGAATCTTAGCTATGTTACCAAATTTGAAAACAGATGATTTAGAATGTTTTTGGAATAAACATTTGAAATGAAAAATAGATTAAGAGAACAAATGTTTCCACAAGTAACACAATTTATAGGGTCGTTACAATGTTTGCCACACAGTAGTGCTACTGTTGAAAGAACTTTCTCATAGGTAAATTTAATAAAAAAAAAATAAACTGTTTAGAAAACGAAACTGTAGCTGCTTTAATGACTGCCAAAGAATTATTATCAGCAAACGATGCCTCTTCTTGGCTACCTTCTCAAAATTCGCTAAAAAACATAAATCATAAATATTGAAAATGTTATTCATTTGCTTTTTCGATTTTTTTTTTGTCAAGCTACTATTATAGTATATTTTTATAACATTTCCAGGCCAAAATAGTTTACATTAGTAATAGATTTTGTCCAACTAAATTAAATGGTATACATGTTAAATTCATGATGTTGGAATTACAAACAAGTAGCATAGGTACGAGTAGTATCCCACTAGTTTGATACCATTTTTATATGTCTGGTTGTAGTACCATCAATTGCTGTGATACTTTTAAAATATGCTTGTAATATTTCATTCTGGTTGTTGTTTTTAAATTTGATTTGATACTAACGTTTTATTTTCTAATAAATTGTATACTAAAATATATATTTTTTAATTTTATATTGAACATTTTTGAATTTAATGTTATTTTGTTTTTTTATTTAAAATAAAAATTTGAATAAACTTTCAAACTTTTGGATAGTCAGATACATGCTTTAGTACATCACTAATCACAAATACTTTTCATAATCAGCTCTTTCAAAAACAGTTCTTTACCTATAACCAATGACTATATATTATACTGCCAGATGACTGTGTGCATTGCTATAACGTATATAACACCTTAAGTTGACTTAAAAAAATTAGATAAATTGATTATGCAATTCTTTGGAAATTTATGCCGCACATAATAATTAAAAGGCATAACTTGTAATTTGAAAAAAAAAATCTTAATACTTTGAAGAAGATTATCTCCAGTCTCTGCTAAAGCATTTGTCAAATAACTTCATTATTTCAGTTATCACATAATTTAAACACACTGAAATGTATTCTTAAATTAAATTAAAGACAAAAAATTCTCAAGAACCCAAAAGCAATTAATTAATAATTATTTGAAAAAAAAAATAAAACAATAAAATCATCATGAGATCCTTTACAAATTTTGCCTCTCTATTAAATTCAATTACAAAAAAAAAAGAAATATATAATTAAAACTTTAAAACAGTTAAAAAAATATTTCAATGATTATAAAAATAATTACAAAAAAAAAACAATATAAGAAAATTGAAAATTTTTTTTATCCGTTAAGTGTGAGTGTATTTAAGAATAAGTAAACTATAAAAAAGGACTCAATTATAACATTCGTAAAATTAAACCAACAAACGAAAGATTTTTATCAATGTAGTTAGAGATATTTAATTTAACGGTTTTTCTTTTTCCGTTGTAATCCCTTCATTTTATTTTCTGTTATATTGTTTTTTATATTTGATTGCATAGATTTTGTGAAAATTTCAATTTTATTTTTTGTTTTGTAAAATTGGAAGTGGAATAAAAAAGGACTAAAAAAGGAAATTGAGAAATTCAGAAGTATAAACAGAATAAAAAATATGAAAAGAAAAAAAAAAACGCTTCAAAAACATTAAAATAAAACAACAAAAGGAATACGACACACAAATTGTAAGTTGTAAGAGATAGCAAGATAGCAGTTAGTTACTAAAATAACAGAAAAAGGAAAATCCATTTGATCCTTTTTTTATTTGTATGTATATTGTTTTTTTTTTGTTTTACTGTTTTTTTTTTAATGGACATTCAAATTGTTTGGGTGCAGGAGAGAAGAGAAATAAACACGCCGGACATTGTTTTTATTTTTTTTTTATTTTTGTAAATTTATAATCTAGGCTTGTTTTATTTTAAATTTAATTTTAAATTTTATTTTTTTATTATTACGAAAAAAATATTTATTTGGTTTTTTGTTCGTTTTGAGACTTGAGTAGTAGATCAAAAGCTTCTATTGAATTTCATTACACGGGAAAAAAATTCCGAACGTGAGATAAAAGTTAAAAATAAAGGATTGTTCGGTTTGCCAACATTAATGGTATAGTATAATAATATAACTACCTTTAAACTACCTATCCTAGATTACATATAAAGCTCCTAGTTTGAATTTGAAAATTTTCGAAAACCATATATAGATTCCATAAAATAGAATTTAAAACTCATATATAGATTCCATATAAAGAAACTCAAAAATAAGAACAAACTGTAGTAATTATCGAGAGATTATGCTACTAAACACAGCGTACAAAATACTGTCAAATATAGTGTACGAAAAAATGGAACCATATGCTGAAGAAAGGCTTGGCGAATATCAGTGCGGTTTTCGTAAACAAAGATCCACTGTTGACCAAATATATTTATTAAAACAAAACATGGAAAAATGCTATGAATTTGGTCTAACTTACACATTTTATATATTAACTACAAGCAAGCCTTCGATAGCATGAATAGAAATAAAATAGCATACTCATTAATAAAACTTGGCGTACCTCGCAAATAAGCTAAACTGCCCATGGAAACCATGATCAATTCACGAGCAAAAGTTATGATACAAAATACAACTTCTATAGATTTTGAAATTAAATCGGGAGTACGACAATGAGACGCGCTTTCAGCTTTGTTATTTAATAAGGTCTTAGAACAAGCCGCAGAGGAAATTGATAAAAGAGGTAATATATTCACAAAATCCTTCCAAATTATCGCCTATGCTGACGATATAGCAATTGTAGCTAAAAACTATAGGAAAATGGTAGAAAAATTTATTATACTAGAACAAAAGACAAGACAAGTTGGTCTGGAAATTAACGAAAACAAGACAAAATATATGAAAATAGCAAGGAAAACCGATCGAAGAATACCACAAAATATTACCATCAACAACTTTAATTTTGAAGGTGTCTCAAACTTTAATTATCTTGGTGTACTAATAAAAATGACAACAGTATGATGCACTCGTACATACAGGAGCGAATAAATGCAGGAAATAGAAGTTACTATGTTAATAAAAAATTACTACAATCCAAAATTCTTACTAGACAAACAAAACTTGTGATATGTAAGACAATAATTAAACCAATAGTAACATATGGATATGAATGCTGGACACTTACATTAAGAGACGAAGAACATTTACGTATATTCGAAAGAAAAATAATCCGAAACATCTTTGGCCCAGATCAAAAGATTACAAAACGGAGAATATCAAAGAAGGAATAACGAAGAAATCAATAATATAATACATATAAAGTTTGTAAAGGCACAACGACTAAGATGGGCAGGGCATATGATGAGAATGAACGAAAATCACCCTCAACAAAGAATTTTCAAAACAACACCACTATATAATAGAGCAAGAGGCAGACCAAGAATCAGATGGAAAGATAATATCGAAAATTACTGCCAAAAAATTAATGTACAAAATCGGCAGAGTTCTGCGGAAGATCGATTTACATGGAGGAATATCACGAAGAAGGCTCTAGCTCGCCCCGAGCTGTAACGCTAAATGAAGGAGAAGAAGAAAATATAGATTCCATAGAATTCAATATGTGAGTTATAAAATCCAATTCAAATTATTCCATAATATGTACATTATATAGCCTTCTTATGAGAACTATCTCCTTAGGCATAAATCATTCAAATCGTGGAAATAAAAAAAAAAATAAACTCCCACTTGATAACAACAAAATTAAATGTTAAAATAATTGTAAAAACTATATTTAGTTTTCTTCTTTTATTGCCTATCCATAATTGGATGTCAGCGGTTATATGATATTGGAAAGGATGTCCTGATAGATGTTTCGATCCGTTGCTGAATGGATTAAATTTTAGAAATTAATAAATCAATTTTTTGCTAGATCTAAAGATTACATAGGAAGTAAAGTGTAAAGGATGTAAAGGGTAATATCAAAAACACCAATCCGATGCGAATTAGTCTCGGATTAGAAAATAACGCGTCGTGCATATGATGTGCTTCAAGTATCTAGAAATCAAAATCACTGTATATAGAGACGTAGAAATAGATGGGTAAACACTACCATCACTGATATCGGGATGTTTACGAGATATCATTTGAAGAAAAAAATATAATCAACAAGATGAAAATGTATACAATTCATGCAAACCCCATTACTATCTACCACCAGTAGAATGTAGTGGTATGTATCTCCTAAAATAATCAAACATAAAACAAGCAAAAATAAAAATCTACTGGAATAAAAATATTAAAACAAATGGTTGGGAAAACTCTTAGAGATCATACAAGAAGTGATGAAATTTGAAATATTTGGAATTTTAATATTTTGTGTCCATTGTATTATTTATTTATTTAGTTTAGTTCAAACTTCATTACAATAATTATTATTTTGTTTTTCATTTTGATATACATTCAATTTACAAATTAAAATTATATCTAACTTAGAACTAGTTAAAATACATTGAAAAAAATTGCATACATATTTTAATTACTACAGATTACTTATATAATTTAAGTTTTTGAGTCTGTTTCGAAAGTGTGTAGTCAATATAGTTTTTGGAATATTGCACTTGTTTAAAATCCCCTGTGTGCTTCTTAGATAGATGATTTTTGTGAGTTTGCTTAATATACAAGCAGAATAAAAGAATGGTAAAATCATGTCCGTGTATTACGAGTAAAATCCAACTTTCTAGATAGGTTACAAATCAAAAACTATAAGGTCGTCTATTAGGATGTTGAAAACAATACTGGAACCAGAAATCAGTAGCAGATTTGTAACAATCAAACAATCTTAAATTTCGATAAAAATCATTGCACACTTTAAATATGTAGAACGTTCACAGTTTAAGTCCATTTATTATCTGTGCAACTTCGCTCAAAGAATAATCGAACTCAAAATTTTAGCTATGAGGCGATGCAAAAAAATGGAGCCGTTAATTTATTTATAATCTGAGTGGAATGCATGATTTTCATACTTATATAGGTATCTTTTTTTAATGATAGAAATTTAACGGATTAGAACTGTCACATCTTAACGGAATATATTCACAATACCAAAGGTGAATTAATATGAATAAGTGTGTAAATCAATAATCGAGTAAATTAATAAATAAATTAAGGTAAATAATGAAATATTTTTAGTAATAATGAGCCGTAATGTACAAATAATTTAAAATACAAAAGTTTATTTTATTTAAAATTTCGAAAACAAAAAAAAATAATAATAATATCAATTTTTGTAATAATAATAAACCATGAATAAGGGGATAGCACAAGTAGCTAGAGCTTACAAATAAATTTATTGTAATTTTAATTGTAATAAATGTAAAAATAAATAAAATAAATAAATTAAGGTAACATATTATTAATCAAATAACTTCCTATACTGTTTCTGGTTCCTTTATTTTAATTTCTGTGTTTACATTTGGTTTTGCAGCTCTGGATAAAATTCCAAAAACAAAAAAAAAGGCTCAATGATGATTTTTATATTTATTATTTTTTATAAATTGTTGCAAAATTAAATGCTTGGGTATGTAGGCAAAATGGACGATATATATTATATCACTGAATTTGATATACTGATGACAACGAAGTTTAATCCTATCAGTATTTTTAATTTTCTTCTGTTCTGATTGCTACAGAATGATTTTTTTATTTATTTTTCTTCTTTTGTTTTTTTTTAATGGATTTTTTCTTTATTTGGAATTCGTAAAATGAATCCTTATAATATTGAAATTTTTTGTAAACAAAATAGACTTATTGTTTTTAACCCAAGTTGAAATATGATATTATCAAAAAAAAAAAAATATATATATATATATAATAAAATATAACATAAAAGAAATAATAATGTATTTTAAGTAGATTTATTATTTGAGATTTTCGATTTATTGCATAAATTGCAATTGAAGATAAAAAATAAAAACCGTTTTATTTTTGGGAGATTATATTCTTTGGATAGATTTAAAAGACACAAACAAACAAATAATTTTTATGAGATGGTAAATGTTTGGGATTACAAGAATTCAGAAGCATAAAATGAGGATTACAATTTGAGAAATGTGTTTTTTTTTATTTATTCGAAATTACTTCATTTTTTTTTTTAATGTGAAATGTTGAGAAAATATAATAAAGATTTATAAAATATTGATAAAAGCTGAAAATTTATTATGAATTTTTATTTGTGACAATATTTAATTGTTGATCAGAAATAAATCAGCTTTTGACTTTTCTTAAAAAATAAAGATAAAAATTGACAGAAACAGTTTTGATTTCTTAATTATTAGTATTTACTTCGAATTCAGATTTGAAAGAACCTTTATTGAATTTATATAGTCATCTACAGAATTTGTAGATATCCTGGAAAAGTTCATACATTCAATTTTAAAGCGATTTAATTTTCAAAATTTTATCGCAAATATATCTAACTAGCATTAACAATATTGCAATTAAAAACAAATCTGATTATCAAAAATAATCAAAACAAGTTATATGAT
Source organism: Argyra leucocephala (assembly GCA_963942445.1). NCBI lineage: Eukaryota > Metazoa > Arthropoda > Insecta > Diptera > Dolichopodidae > Argyra > Argyra leucocephala. Next base: position 162,914,102 of record OZ012678.1, read on the forward strand.
AGTCTTACTCTGTAATGAATTGAACAAGAATAATTGACACATGTCCTAGTTATTCTAGAGAGAAATATGCTAAAAGAGAAAATAAACAAAGACGTGTAATAGAAAAAAATATGGAAATCAGAAACAGACTAGCACTAAGTGATGACCCAACCTGTAGACACTGTTTGGAAGAGGAAGAAATCTCTACACAGTGTTATAGAGGAATACCCAGCTCTTTCAACCCTGAGATAGAATAACCTCAAACAGAATAAAAATGCAGAATAAAACCTTCAAATCTATTGGTCTTTATCAAAAAAGGTCGATTAAATTGAGGGGTGGAGGAGGGCATAAAGGGTTAAAGCTTACATGCCGGCCTTGACATATTAGAGCCACCTCGCGGAACAAAAGAAATAATTATAAAATGAATATATGACTCATAAGATCAAACTATATTTAAACTGATCAACATATCAAGAACTAGTTATTTAATCGATTTTATAATGTTCAAAAAAATTCATAGAAGGGTTTAAAAAATAAGTCGGAGAAGAATTCAAGTTGCTGTAGAGAGAAATAACTTCAAAGAAGTAATCAAAATTATAATATAGCATAGAGTAAGATGCATCCATGTGAGATTTTTATAATGTAAACTTGAATATACTGTCAGTTAGCAATCATTGTTGGAGAACCGAAATGTCGATGAATATGAATTTTTTTTCGTATTTTGTATATTTTTTTGTAGGAGAGAGAAGCTGATGTATTGAAATTGAAGCAACATATATAGAAAGAAATTATGAATGAAGAGCCAGAAATTACATAGTGAGTAGCTTTGGTTGGTAGCTTGCAACAGTTATTTCAGTTAGCGATTCGAAATAGTGTGATATTATATTTGTTTGACCGTACGTCGATTTTCATCCTCTCTAAAATTCCTTAGATTATTATATACCTCTTGTAGGTCGTCTTAGATTTACAAAAATAATATCTGTCAAAATATTATGGTAACACTGGTTGTCGGTATACACCGAAACACTTATAGAAGTGAAAAATATAAATAATTTACTCTTTAACCGTTCAATTTTTGCAACTGGAAGATATAAGAGTTTGGATAAGCAAAAAAAAAAACAAATTAAGTAGTACATTACAAGATTTGTTAAATTAACATACTGCTTTAGAAAAGGACTTAAGCTATTTAATATAAAACAAAAAAAATTAAACTTAAAGCTAATATGAAAATTTTTTTTGATGAAAAGTGTAGAATGAGTAAATTTACTTTTAACAGATTAAATAAATCAAAAGGAAAATACTACATGCCTACATCAAATTATTATCCTTGAAATTAAAAAAAAGAAAAAAATAACTATAAAATGAAAATATTCAAAAATAATAATGTACTAATTTGGTTTAAATCGGTTTTATAAATCTAAAAATTATTATAAAAATTACAAGAAAATCCCAACATCAAAGACAAGTTAAGTTTTACTTAATGTCTTTGATAATATTAGAATATGACCACAAAGAGTAATTTAAAAGGCAGTTTGCATATTTAAGTTTATATATATATATATTTTTTTTTTAAACAAAGTCGTAAAACTTTAATCAACCGGCTAATTTTGAAAACTGAAGAAATTTTTGTAAGAAAACTCACAATTACACTCTAAGGAGAGAAATGTTTAAGAGAAAAAGTAGGAATAAAAAAAAAGTGCAAAATACAAACTAAAAACTTTTTTTAAACACGATTCTGAAAAAAATATTTTTGTTTTTTCTTTTGAGTTTGTTACCGGTAAGTTAGCCTTCATAGCATAACAACTTGTTGATCAACATTTTTTTGAAATGTATTGTAAGTGAATAGTGTGCAGGTGCAGGATTATTGATAAACTTTACCTAAATAGCTAATTTGAATGGTTTTATAATATTAACACATTTTAGTTGTGATAATATTGGAAAATATGATTTTTATTAATTTTTGCAAGCCATACTCTGACAATAGTCATATTAAATATTAACAAAACTTACACAGTTATGATCAGTTATGATAAAAAAGAGTGAACCATCAGTGTGCCTTTAAAACTGATTGCTTAGAAATTTTATGCATTCAAACTGTGTATCACTGACCATAATTATGTATAATACATAATTTAAATTATTTATGTGCTAACTCATCAACATGAAAATGAATTTCGACGTATACGGTGGTGTAGTGATGATTTTATCTAACTATTAATTGGAGGGTGTCGAGGTCGAATCCCGCTCAAAACATGGATATTTATTTATTTTATTTTTATTTTGCATTAAATGTTATAAAATTGGTTGAGAGTATGGTTTGGTAACACCAGAAATTATACATATATTATATATAGTATTTATATAATTTCTGGTAATACTTAACTTAAGTAAAATGGAACTAATCTTTTTAAGAAGATTTAGTTTCTAACAATTGTGGTAATTTGCACATTCAATTCACATCAAGATATACTAAAAATGATGGATGATAGATGGCCAACAGACTTTTGTAGGTCCTGGGACTGATTGATCAACGTCCACCATCTGTATATGGGTCACGGATACACGGGTTGAATATATGGAATTGTTTCATATCTGTCGATATTTTATATGTCCAACGAAAGTGTGGTCTGCCACGTTCCATGTATTAAAAGATAGTTCTAAAATCAGTTATTTATTTGAGATATTTAAATTGAAGCTCATTTTGTAAATAAGAAGGATTATAATATATCAAAATGGTGCCTGATAAAGCATGAAATTACCATTTGAATGAATAGCTAATCGCTTAAGCCCTTTAACCAAGTAATACAAATAGATTTTTATTAATATTTGAAATGTGAAAACTTTTAGTTATTGGTAAAATGTTCCAAACTACTCTTCAAATTTTCAACCTACCATCCCGAAATAAAATACAAAAAATTTAAAAAGATATTTTATTTTTTGAATTTCAATATCAGACAACCTTAAAACAATTTAAAGTAACTTCTCCCAACCATCAGTATGATATTCGTTCGTCTGTATTATTTATTATAAGTCTCTTAGAGATTATTAAACTGAATTCTTTGAATTTTACAAGACGTATGCATTAAATTAAAATATTTTTTTTTTCTTATTTTAACTTTAATAAAAAAAAATATGTAAACATAAAATCAAAGTCTGTTCTGACAAAGATCAAAAATAAAAAAAAAATGTTTACATTTTTTATTATCATAAATAATTAAATTTATTTATTTAAATTAAAAAGAACAAAAAAAAACAAAATCATTTTAAAAACACTTTTTTTCACATTATTTTTAAATTTAGCTAAAAAAAAAATGATATTTGTCTTTTATTGCTGATGGTTGTTTCATGCTATGTGAATTGTCATGCGATAATTTTTAAATTGCATGACACAATATTAACTTTAAATAAATGAAATTTGCATTAATCATATCAAAAAAATTTACTCAATTTAGCCTCAGTTTGAATAAAATTCAATAAAAAACAAAACATTTTCTTATGTGATTTTAGAAAAAAAAAATTTAAAAAAAAAAAAAAATATTTCAAAATTTCTGAAAGAAATTAATTTCAATTGCATCAAAATTGTACCTATATAAAAATTACCACATATTATATATACTTATTATCATCTATTATTTCAAGTAGATGATTTCAAAATTTTATAATTATGATTTTTTTGTTTATAATAGGTGCACATCTCAAACAGAGTTATAACCTAGATTGTTTTGAATTTTTGTTGTTGAATTCAGACTATAAGAGTTGCAGAAATGAAATATCAATGAACATCCATTATAAATAACATAATTTATTGTGAAATATTAATAATAGTAAAACTAAATCTTCTCTTGAAAAAATTTTGTTTGGCGTAATGAAATAGGGTCATAATGTCAATTCAATTGTTATTTAAATTCATAGATATATGAAATTGATATTAATAAATTAATGTAGAAAGCGTATATAAGCTAACAAGAATTGATATGGATTCAGAGATGAAAATTTTGATGAAAATGACTAGAACCAATGAACGGATAATAAGAAGAAGTCTCATTGCATGCCAATTTTTAAAATATTATTTTTATATAGCGGGTCGCCACATTAAAACCCACTCTTTCATTTTATCTTCAAAAAAATTTCATTTTAGAACAATAATTTTACTCTTCAAATCTAATGCGAATTATGTGCTTCCAAATACGGTATGAATATATGTAAATAGCTACATTCTTAAATAATAATAAAATATCAGAATATTAATGTAGGTACCATTGTATGGATTGAAATAAGTATGTGTTACACATTCAATAATAGAGTCAGGGATAGAATCACAGATTCTAGAAAAAATTCGAAAAATAATACTATAATAACATAATAAAATATATTACTTATGCATTACAAATGTGACAATAAACGTGAACTGATTACGGAATACCTGTTTGTTTATTTTCTCAGAACTTGGTTGAAAATCATATTTCTATTTCGATTTTGGTATTTTTATTTTTTGAAAAAATAAAACAGGCAATAATCCATTTTTGATAGATTGCTTGTTTATTTATTTATTATACATATACAAATAAATACATAATATGTATATGTAATTTATAAATAAAAACAGGCAAAATTAAAAAAATCACAAAAATTCTTTGCTGAAAATTTAAAAATATACTTATGTAATTTTCAGTATACTTTTCAATACAAATAAAAATCCATATAAAGAAATAATGCACGTGCATAAATTCATTGGAGATCGTATGTGTGTACATGTTTCTATAGTTTTTATTTTGAACCTTTGATTTGAAAAAATATTGAAATGTTGTAGTTTTTTTAAAAACCTAAATTACTTTTCTTTGTCTCTTCAATTTTTTTTTCATTTCATTTTCTTACCCGCCTTTACGCATCTAAGTTAAAAATTTTTAAAAATATCCATATCGGACTTCTTGTTATCATATTGTCTTTGCTAACTTAATGGCACTAAGATTTGAACAAATTTTAGAAATACACAATATTTCAAACTGAACAGGTGAATCAAATATATGTTCTAATATCCTATCGACCTACAATTTTAAACAATTAAATTAGGACAAACAAATGAAAAGAGAAGTATAACGTAATATCTACTTTTGTTTTTACATGTATATAAACAATAAACCGTAGTTTTGATATCTTCTCAATAACTATTAAAATTTTATATAAACCAGTTAGGATTAAGTGATAAACTTTAGTTTCTAACATCACTGTTTATAACATTCAATCTTTGTTTATCTATCACATTATTTAATTTGGATATTTTGTTTCTTTCTGGACTCCTACCGATTAGAGAAATCTATAAAAAATTAAATAAGACCCCATAAATCTTAATACAAAATTTCTCATGACTTTAAAATCAATAAACATTGCTGAACAATAAATATTAATAATAAATAATTAACCAATTAAAAAAAAAAATCATAGTAAATAAATAAATAAATAACAAAAGTCGAATTTCAAATAAAATTAAATTAAAATTTTCGTTTCAGTTTTATTATGAAATCATCTAAAATTATTTATTATATGAGTTGAATCGAATCTACATGTATTAGACTACTGCTCATTCTTTAAAAAAAAAAAAAATGTAAATTACCATAAAGTTATTAAATTTGAAATCCATTCAAAATTATTTATTTATGAGATCAAAGAATTCAAAAAAATAAAAAAAAATAAAAACAAAAAACAAACAATAAAATTAAATCTTCAATGAATTTCAATAAAATCAACACGTCTATGAGCTAACAAATCAAAAGATCATCTCTTTTCAAAAATGATGGTGAGTTCCGCTAAAATTCTCCAAAATTTACATAACAAACGTTTTTCATTAAAATTTTTCTATTTTTGATCAGACAGACACTTAAACAAAAGAGTTTTTTTTTTGTTTTTCTTTTTTTTTTTGAATTATTTAAAATTATGTATTCAGATTTACTGTTATTTAATTTTTTTAATTGCATAAATTATTTAATCTAGACTTTTTAAAATTCAAATTTTTATATATTTTTTTTTTTTTAATTTTAATTATCTCATTTCTTGTTTTTAATTTTTTTTATTTTTCTTGTCTATATGTATTTTTAATTTACATAGTATATACATAATATAAATTATTTCAAACTCATAATTTGATTTTATATTTAAAAATGGATTAAAAATTTTTAAAATATTTAATTAAAAATAAAATTTTTAATATCTGAAAGGTATAATTTTTTATGTACGATAAAAATTATTACTAGCAAATGCTGTTACCGCATTGAGATCAACATCACATCGTATAAACAATATTTTTTTTTTGTTTTTATTTTTTTTTCAGCTTGTTATCAAATTGACAGCCTTCCGAATACTATATTAACATAATTGAATAACCATAAAAATATAAAAATAAAAAAAAAAAATAGCATAACAGTAAAATGGTAATAATGAAAAAAAAGAAGATTTTTCCCTTATGATTATGTATTTTTAGTCTTTGGTTATGTTGGAAAGAAATATGAAATAAGTGAAATTTCCCAACAGTATGCAGTGCCATTCTACACCATACATTCACATTGTTATTTCACACCAAGCTGTAACATGAAATGGGAAAATGTTTGTAAACAAAAAAAAAAAAAGAGACAAGACCATTTACCAATAAATTTTTTTTTGTTTTTTATAATAATATCACATTACTAGCGGACAGTGTAATATTTATTGAATTTCATATTATTGGATCATATTGGATATATATTTTCATAGAAATATACAACAGTATAACAATATATATACAGATACATATTAGAATATGGATGAAAATCAATAAAATATTGGCATGACAGTTTTATTTAATGTTTTTTTTTATTTTGGTGTGTTATGTAGACACCAAATTATGTTATGTTATGTGTTATGTTGTGACAGTGTAAAATAAAATATTTTTAGGCGTTTTTTCTTTTTCTAATGAGATCAGCTTTTAAACTATAAACTATAATTCTTTCTGTGATCAGATTTTCAAAATTATCCATTTTCGATTTTTTTTCTTCTGGAATTTTGTACAGAACTGTTCAGAGCCAAATTTGTTAGCTCGCATAAAATTTCAATTTGCCAACAAACAAAACGTCAATTGAAATTAAACGTAAAATCAGTTTGGTGAATCTATTTTACATCACCCAGTTTCTGATATCAAATTCATAAAGTCCTATATAAGCCCTTCTGATAAAAATATGTAGGTTTCCAGACCAAAATGTCAATATTAAAAGAAAATTCGATTTTAATACAAGACTGCAAAATTACAGTTTTATATCAAAATAATGACAGTAAAAATTAAAATTAATAAACATATACCAAACACTATGCCCTTCAATGCGTTATAACTAAACTTGTGACTGATATTTTTTATTCATTTTAATTTTTTGGTTTTAATTTTTTCTTATTTATTTTTCTATGATCATTGAATATTATTTTAAGGGGCCATTATAATTATCATGAAATGATGATATTAATTACATTTTGCTTCAACATATATTGTATTGTGGCAAAAAAAAGAAAGTAAGTAATGATTCGTAAATTAATTGACATGACAGTATTTATATTATTGTACACTATACCATATGCATTAAAATATTAATTGCGCATTCCTCCAAGATTCGACTGTAGCAACAGAAGAAAATTGGTGTTGGTTGGGTGAAAATAATAACTGGCATGACAGTATTTTTATTTTTCAATAACTTTCTTCAATAATAGTAGTGAGATTTATTGTAAATATACAGTTATTTTTGTGATATTTGCTGTCAAATATTAAAATTCATTTATCTAAATAAGCTTAAGTGAAATACTAATTAAGCTTTACTACCACAAAAATTAAAAAATAAATAAACAACATTAATCGTCTTAAAAGTTTTGTTTTCTGTTATTAATTGCGGTTCAAATTAAAATTAAATTTAAAATTGAAGATGACGATAGCGATGTATATAAGCCTAGATATTCTGCGGTTTAAATTTTCACTTTAATGGAAGAATTTTTCTTTTAATCATTTTGTGGTTATTATTTTTTTTTTTTTTTAACAGTCAAAGGGTGTTATTTTACATTGATTTTATAGTTAAGATAAATAAAATTTAGCAATAAAATTTCTAAAAATGGAGAAATTATTTTTGGGTACATGTATACCACTAGTAAATTTATACCAAATTTAAAATGATTTATTATTTAAAAAAAAAAAAAAACAACAAAAAAAAAAATAGTTAATTGAACACTGCAGGCAATAATATGCCATCTATTTTAGATTATCAAATAAACACTCAATAAATTTAGATGAATTTCTCATTAACATCAAATTCTTTAAATTTAAAGTCAAATTTTGGAAATAGTAAAACAAACCATTAATTATCATCTTAAATAGTTATGGTGTTTTTTTTTTTTTTTTTTGTATTTTCTTTAGCACGATTTCTAACCATATAAAGAAAAAATAAATATATATTATTTTTGTATATAGGTACTCAAAATTGAAATTTCGAAATTATTTTCTATCGTTGTTATTTACTTACATATTTGTGAAATATCACTCTGTATGTTTACACCTGTAGATTGTATATATTGTTAAAACATTAAATCTCGGTATAATAGTACAAATAATTTTAAGCTTGTAAATTTGAAAATACAAACAAAACAAAAAAAAAAAAAATGTTAATAAAGCAGATGAGCTCTACATCAGTGCGGCGTTGATTAATTAACACGATAAATGCTAACTTTGTACTGACTAGAAGCGACAACATAAAACAAAAACAATAAAATAAAAAAAAAATGATTTTTTTTTTGTTAAAACAATGTTGGCTACAATCCTAATAATAAAATGCTTAACAAGATGTTATTGAAGATGTTATTTTTTAAATTATAAAAACAAGTTTTTTTATTTTTTTATTGATATTCTAAAAAATTTTGGAACTATATTTTGTATTTGGTAGTCAGTCTGTTGCAAATTTGAGTAAATTTTTTTTTTATTGAAATATCCAGTAAATAATTTTAAATTTAAATTTTTTTTTGTAATACACAATTTGTGTATAAAGATTTCGGTATGTTAATTGGAATCAATTAAATTATAGATATCACAAAACAACATTTTGAAATTTAATGCAAATTATGTATCGTATTTACTCTTAGACTAATAAAATGTCAAACACATCAAAGCATTTCGTAGGTTGCATTCCTATGTATCCAACAGACCATTTTTTCCGAAATTGACCTTTGAATGTATTATACTATTTCCGGCTATACTCTATCCGAAAAATAAAATCTCTTATATATTTCGGAATTTTTTTCTGATATATCCAAACAATCTATATTTTTAAGCCTTCAAGTTGTGCATATTTATTCAAACTATACAATTTTTATACTGATAGAGTCTTTCAAATTTTGTTTAATAATTTTTAAATTTGTCCAGTCAAAATTTCCATCAAACTTAAATCATCGGTTTTCCCAACATTTTGCTTCTGGTAGATTAGATAAAATAGGAATGCAGCTGACGATTTTCAAACAGCAGATCGTTCATCAGATCAGCTACAAATTATTGCACAGTTAGTTTGTAAACGTTAGGATAAATAATAATTTATGAAAAAAGAGATAACTGTGTTTTTTTGCTAAGTTCAATTCTGTTCATTTTTACTTCAATAATCATTAAGCATGCTAACTAGTATTGAATACAAATCACCTTCTTTCTCTCAGTATCAAGCAATTGATGTGAATGTCAATTTTACTAATAATTCATAATTTAACAGTTCTTCATTGGTATATACCACATTATAACTATACTACTTTAGCACATTATAACTATACTACCATCTTAATCTAATGCGTTAAACTTTGAAATAAAATATTCCAAATCTCTTTACCTTTATTTAATTATCAGATAAGGTATGTACAACAAAGATAACTTTGATCTTAGATAGTTAGATAAATTGGCTACGAAAATGTGCTTAATCGTAGAATATAACCTAGAAGTGCAAATGTACCGTTCAATATATTTTTTTTTTATATGATTCCAAGTCTATGGGATGAACACCCGAACTGCTTTTACACAAAGATTTGGAATATACGATCACATACAATAGCTTTTTCTGCAGAATTTTTATGGTATGGATTAATTTGAATGTGGAAAGCTGTATCTACTGTAGAGTACTTCGCCTTCATAATTGCATTGTTTGCATTTCATTTTTAGTGATAATCAAAATTCTCAACTCCTTATCATTTATTTTATCCAAATGATAAAGGGTATTGCACCAGGTCGAAAAATCCAGTAAGCATTTTAATGCCTTCGTCGAGAATCGAACCTGGGATCTTTCAGTTGAAAGGCAGGCACTGCCCCACCCAGCTTTAAAATTATTATGCAGTGAGTGACAAATATCTGTCATTGTCTTCTGAAAGTAACTAAATTAATTTTAATAAAAAAAAAATAGGAAGAAAATAAAATATTTATCAATTTCAATATCATAACAGTAGCATAACATTAAAATAGGCAACTAAATTAACTCTGATATTTTGTTAATATTTTTACTTTTTAATTTTTCTATTTTTTAAGTCTCTAATTGTTTACAAGAAAAATAAAACTGAATAATTACAGGTAATTATTGAAAAATAAATAAAATTCTATAAGCTTATTTTTTTTTATTTTCTTTAAATTCGTGTTCCTTAAATTTGTTATTCGGTTCACATTTTGTTTTGTTGTTGTTTCACAGTATTAATGCTGCTACTGTTGTTATACTTTATTTTAATGCCATAATCAGCATAGTCTCATTATTGTAATCAGTTATTTTTGTTGTTGTGGAGGCTATACAAAATGTTAATTATATGAAAATTTCTTTAAAAAACACAAAACCGTCTTTTCAATTTGCGTTAGAAGAGAAGAAAAAGAAATAGGTAGGAAAGAGAGTGTTTTGTAAACATCGTATTTATTATGTACACTATATATAAAGAAAATGAATTAAAAAAAAGAAAATAATAATAATAATGTTAAAGTAATTTGATTGCGTAATTTTACTGTCTCGAATTTTTATTTTTGTGTATTTAAAAATGTTTTTTTTTTTTTTTTTTTTTTGTTGTCTTTTCCCATACCACCGGATAAACAAATTTAATATTTTTTTTGTACAATTTTAAAAAAAATAAAGTAAATTTTATAGAAAAAAAAAATTGTAATGCTATTAAGCCATTAAAATTATGTTTATTAGTAAGTGAAGACAAAAACAAGAAAAGAAAATATAACAAACATATTTTTTTTAATAGATTTTTGTTATTAGACTTCAATTATTATTATTACGATTATGATTACTATTAGGACACATTATGACAGTAACCTAACCACATAACAAACAAAATGAGAGGCTATTATAAAAATATACTTTGAAAATTTATAAATAAAAATATTGACCCATATTTTGTGGGGAAAAAGTCTTTATGAATTGAAATCGAGGTAAGTGGGTAGATAATAGTGTAGTATGTATGTATGTAATGAATTATAAATAATTGCGATAATGAATTGTTAAAAATCTCTAATAACTTAGAAAATTAATTTTAATTAATTAAACCTTCAAAATTTTTGATAATTACATATTGTAAGTATAAAGAATGATGATTTGGTAGTTTTCATATTTGTTTTTTTCTTTTTATCTAATAAATGGAAAATTTCGATGAAAATTATTATTCATGTTGGTTAATTACTTTGAAAATAAGTATATTAATTATTATCTATAGATTGTTATATGTTCCGCATAAATAATTTTTTTGTTTTTTTTTTTTTTTGTAAATGTGTACATTCAAAGTGAAAACCAACAATAAATATTTAGGTTATTTTCGATAGATATTCTACCATCAATAGGAGTAAGTTAGACACTAGTACCTATATGAATTGATGAAAAGACTAATTTATTTATCAGCAATTAAAAATTCGGTTATTTCACCAATTTAATTCGGTTTGTCTCACCACAAAAAAAAATTTAATACTACTTTATAGGGTGAGAACCATATAGGAAAAATACTCCAAAACAGTTTGAACAGAGTAATGAGACAATAAGAGAATGAGTAGGTAATAAAGATATAAATAATAAAAATGCAGGGAAAAAATTTAAAAATAAGAGCATAGGACATTCAATTCTTTTATGGAAATGGGCAATCAGCATTATCATCATATGGCAACTTCAACTAAAGTTTTGGTTGTCTGCACAATATTTCCATGTCATCAATATCAGCAGTACCATATACTGTAATATTATCAATATATGTTGTTCTTGGCCTTCTCCTTTTCAAATTACATAGTTAATGAAACATATAAAGCTATTCCTGTTCGTCGACATCCATAAGCTTAATAAAACTAAAGAATAATAATACACCTTATAGGCTGATCTTATGATAAAATAAATCGAAGAAGAAAAAAAAAGTATATAATAGGTAAAATATTATTATTTTTTTGGTTTTTATTAGTTTTTATCCTTACAAAATAAAAGATGAATTAAAAAATAGGAATGGGGATGTAAGAAGCATTACAAAGTCATCATGAAGAAGAATTTAAAAAGGAACAGTAAAGAATAATAAAAAAAGTATAAACAATTTGTAGTTAGTGTATTTTTGTAATTAATTAAATATAAATTATAGTATAACTCGAATTACAACTAAACAATAATAATAAATTAAATCTCTTTAAAATCTCTTTAAAAAGGTAAGGTTAAATCAATAAAACATTTTAGTACCACGATAATAAAATAAAATCATTAAAAAATTGACGTACCTACATATAAATTGAAGTTGTACATCAGGCAGGATTATAGATTAAATTAGATTAGATTTTGAATTCAGGAGACAATCTGTCCCCTCTATATCATAGTAGCTGCAAATGGGCTTATTGTGATAACCCGTGTTTATTAGTTAGTCTCTGAGTACTTAAGGATACCTGATTTTGTGATCACACTCAAGAACATTATAACTATATACACGCTATGTTAAGTATAACTATACGCTATATTGAACCACTAGGTTCACTATGTCTTTCACAATAATACCACAATCCCAACGTGAAACTATTAACCTTTGCTTGGGCGGCAAATGAAATATACGTAAACGGGCAAGATTAACATATGTTAATATTTTTGGTTTTTCCATGTATCTTGTATGGAGAATTTTTTGACAAAAATAAGTGATTTTTATGTTTTTATGATTATTTTTGTATTTGTATTACTGTTACTTTTATGTTTGTTTTTATTACCTACGGATATCTATTCTCTAAGATATTTTTTTGGAAATGCCGGTATTTTAGAAAAAGGAAGTGTTACTGGGGACTTCCGTTTGTTACAAGGTACTTATAACAGAGTTAGTAGTTCCGACAACAACAGTGTTAAATAAAATATATATATTTTGGAAAGATTATTTATTGAATTTTCAATATTTGCAATAATATGGAAGAGTTTAAAATTTTATGTGCCGTTCAGGTAGGCAGGTAAGAAAATTTTGTAATTTAGTACAAGTGCAAAAAACACAAAAAAAGAGTGTTTTTCTTCAAAAAACCCATTTTTTAAATTTCGTACATTTTGGTGTAAATATTAATAAATTTCTTCAAAATCAAGCAAAACAGTTAAAAATATATGAAATTTAAAAAAAAATTCCGTTACAGGTATATGACACTTTTTTTTTATTGAGTTTTACTATGAGAAACACTAAAAATAAAAAAAAAAAAATTCACACAAAAGATACAAAAAACTTATTTTTAGAGGCTATCGTTTGAGAAAGAACAAGCATATTTCTCTAGATTGGTGGAACATGTGCTAGTTGATGAACATGCTGATGTAGGGCCACCGGAACAAATAGTATTTGAACCAGTTGCCGGTCCCTCAAGAGTAGAAAGTGATGATAATGATGCTAATGATGACAATAATGAAAATGAATATTTCGCAAAATGAAAATGAAGAATCAGATGCTTAAAAAATGCATCTTAGACGTAAGTGATGGTCATTATTCTGCGGCTGAGTCACTAGATGATGAATCAAAATTACTTACAAGAAGAAAATAATCACATTGTTGATTCAAATCAATATTTTATTGGAAAGAATGTCACAAAGTGAAATAAAATTCCATCAACATATCAAAGGGCTGGACAGCAAAATATTTTCCGACAAAAATCGATAGGTCCGATATCTATTAACAAACAATTTAACTGATTGTGAAACATTCGCCGCAATTTTCAATACATCAATAGTTGACATAAATTTTTAATTTAACTTCGTAAGAGAATTTTTCTTTTTTCTAACATACCAAAAATAAAATTCAAAACAAAATTTTTTTTCAAAAAACCTGTGGTGCTTTATTTACTTTATGTTTTAAAATATATTAATTTTAGTATATTTCTATTTCAATTTAAAATATTTCAGAACCTCTTATCTTATTTTTCAACTCTTATCGAAATAGTTACAAAAATTTTATAGAATACCATACGTTTTGTATGAATAAAAAAAATATTAACATATGTTAATCTTGCCCAACAACGAAGAAAACAAATTTAAATGCCGAAAAATTGGTCATAGACACGTTTTTCTGAACTTTTTTTATATATTCAATATCTACTCAAAAAATTAGGCACTGATCTCTGATTTCATTAAGATCGGCCAAATAGAGAAGTTTTTATGCAAAAGTAAAAAAGTAAATATTAACACACGTTAATCCTGCCCAAGTGAAGGTTAAACAAAAACAACCTTTATGCTAAAACAACTTTTAATATATTTATTAATGAAAAAGTTCGAAAGATCTTTTCTACCTATTTTCTATTCCTACAGATAAAAGTTATACTATCATTTCAAATCTAAATAAAATGTTTAATCTTTCCACATTTCATATTATTTTCCAATCAATCATTTGACATAATTTTCTACAAAAAATATTTTTATAAGACAGTAATTGATGTATACGATTCATTCATTCTTTGAATTAAACTAAACATTAAAAATTAATAAGTTTTAACTTTCAACAAATTTCAAATGTTCTATGAAATCTCTATTTTTTTACAATACCTTGATATTTGAATTTTTTAAAAGTGTGAACATAATACATTTTTTTTTTTTTTTTAGAAAATAATGTTCACACCTGTACTAAAAATTTCAATTTACGTCAACATTTCATCAGCATTTCAATCACAGTTTATTTAAATTTTTATCATAATATCGCAATTTTCTATTTTCATTTAGAATTTATTTCGTTCTCAGCTTATCTTGTCTTGTACGATATTTTCTATATATATATACATAAATACATATATTCATTCCAACTTTTCAATCTGAATTTTGAAATATTTTTTAGAATAAGAATCGATTGAAAAGTTATTTTAGCTCCTTGAAAAGTTCTAAAGAATAATTTTTGTTGGAAAAGTTTTAAATAATTCCAAAAAAAAAAAAAAAAAAAAAAAAACAATAAAATCAAAATGTAAAGTATATTCAAGGTATGTTATTGAAAGTGATGAGTGCTTATAAAGTGAATATACACTATTTGAAAACAGAATATAGTGATTTTCGACAAACAAACATGGTGAATTCAAATTCAATTATCCTATAATGTTGTGTGTAATATTGTACCTATATAATATACAAATAAATCCATTTTATATTCAACAAAATGCACACATGCTTAATTTTTCAATATATTCTGATTATATCAATTATTTTTAGAGACTTCGATTTTATTTTGCAACAAGTTATATTATTTCGACTATTGTCTCCACCATATATCCATTTAATAATGTTGGTTAGATATTTATTATCAATTGTTGCAAATTGATTTGGCGTTGTTCAAAATAAATTGTTTTTTGTTTTTTTTTGTTTGATTATAGAAAAGCTAAATTGCAATTATGTTTCAAGATGAAACTAATAAAAATATTTAGAGATGATTTTGGAGAATAGTTTTTGTTTCAAAGATTTTGAACATTAATTGATTTTTGTTGTATGTATTTTCAGATTCATATATTGTTTTAGATTCATATATTTTAGATATTTATGGTTACTGTGGTTGACTTGTATATGATTCCAATTAAATTTCATATTCGAAAACAATATTAATATCAAATAATACTTAGGGTAAGAATTTGATATGTGTCAAAATGAATTAAAATAACTTTGAAATACAATTAAATTAGATTGGGCGATACAATATGTTTGTTAGTCAAAGAGTACTACAATGTTAAGCATATAGTTAGGCATATTTAATATGAAATAATTGTTGTAAATTTCTATCAACGTTATTTCAGATATGTGGTGTGCATAATTTTCATGTTTAGATACTTCAAGTTCAGAATTCAGCATTTTGTATCTGAATAAGTTCTGAATTGTGCAAAAATCAAAATTAAAAAAAATTACCAATTTATCCAATCCCAAAATTTATACAAAATTGTTTGAAAATAATTCATACCTGCTGATTTACGTATTATGAAATTAAATTTTTATTTGATATTGAATTTATGCACTGCACAAATTAGAACAAGGACTTTATTTTAGAGCTTATTTTCTTTTAATTTAAAATTATATTTTTTCGAAATATTCCAGAATATTTTGAATTCCTTTAAATAGCGAACATGAAATAGAATATTTGAATATATATTTTTTTATTTTCTTTATTATGTTACACATATTATCACCATAAATGCTCATTCAAAACACATTATTAAATTTTGCATTACATTAAACATCCTTTAAGCATCCATATTCAATTTCGTATCAAAATTGAAATTTTTTTTTCTCCTCTAAACTTCGAAGGATATCTAATATGCATAAAATCGCTAAAAATTTCTGAACATGGAAATTATGCACATTGCATCTGAAATAATGTTGATAGAAATTTACATATTAAGAAATTGAATAATAATGGAGTATAAGGAGCCCTACACACGATTCGTTTTACTTGACAATGTTAATTGAATGACTCATCGAATGTTTGTATTTTTTATAAATTTTCATGTCAATTGAAATGTAAACAATTTTAGTTATTTTCTCATTTTACTTGTCTGTTTATACTGAACGTTGATAATGTCCTAAACATTGTCATATGTTTAGCTTAAAATATTTTATAACCAGAGAAGATTTGTAATTAATGTCAATATAGTATCATATCATATATAGTCAATATAATTATCGTGAGTTCAATAAATATTCAATAGATACATAATATATATAGAGAACATTAATGCAAGTGGAAAATAAAACAAATGTTCAGCTGATTTAAATAAAAATCTAAAACAAAAAGTGTGAATTTATAACAAAATTTATGAATTGGTCAATCATTGTCATCAAGCGTTTGAAAACGACTGAACAATTTTTTACGAAAAACATAGCCAATATTACTTGACATGTGTGAAAATTTCCGTATATCCATTTTACTTGACAATATTTGCATCACTATTAATCAAAATCATTATGTAAAGAAAAAGGATGGTGTATAGAGTGCTATACATGTGATACTATAAATAGAAATTTTTATTATTTCAACACGAACATAAAGTATAGAAAATGAGAATATTAAATCAAAAAATTTTTAATAAATAGTTTGAGTACTCTACTATTGAAAACTAATTTGAAAATAAATGAACCTCTAAATTGTGTAAAGATATACCAAATACGTACATATACTTATAAAATGAATAATTTTCCAACGGAGAATACTTTATAAATAAACCTACTATTATATTATTTACTGTTGAAAACATTTTATGTAAATTCCAATAAATCCTTTGATTTATTCCAATAAAATGAATTTAATAAGTTGCTGAAAACACTTTAACATTAATTGAAAATGAGAATAGTAAATAAGCAAAAAAAGAAAAATAGAAAATAAAAATTAATTTTCAATTTAATTAGATTTCAAATATACTAAATGAATTGTAATTATTTTAGTTTGACTTTCATTTTGAACATTTAGAGTTACCATACCTCGAAAAAATTTGTCTATTTTAAAATCGTTAAGAATGAAATCTCAATGAAATTTTTTTCTTGCTTCACTCTCTCTCGTAGCAGAGGGCTTCTACGAAGTTTTCGATGTGAATCTGTTCTGCGCTAGATATTTAATTTCACTCCATGTTCTATTATTATTCTCTAATTCTTTATGAATTGATTTGCGCCATTTTTTTGCCGTCGTCTATGATCAATTACTCACAATTAATATAATACCATTAATATACATCGATTACTCCCAAATTATTTTTAAAAACGATTGCTAAAGAAATGTTTATATGCATATAGATTTAGCTCATTTATCAATGATACTAACCGATTTATAACTAAAATGCAAGTCAATGCTTTGACAGAATTCGATTAAAACAATTTAACAAAAAAACATATTTGAATTTGAAATGTCGAATAATTTTCAGATTGTAATCGACTCAGTAAAAAAATGTGGTATAACATCGTGGTTCTTTATCAAGTTCCCAGAGTATGAAATGTATTGAAAGTAAATAACCTTATTTTGTCATTCGTATTCAAAACATAAATTAGAAATAATAAATTAGAAATAATTTAATTTCGATTTAATTTCGAATTTTTAATTTATATTTTCTAGTAGACAAGTCAGATTTTAGGAGCATAAAATTAAAGGCCTGAAATTATAGACCTTTGAAATGAAAAAATACAAGTAGAACAATTACGTCATGACTTGTATAAACTGTTTCGGGATTGACATAAGCAATAAAATATTTAACGGTTCAGATACAAAGTACTTATATGTACCTCCTTAAAATTGAAAAGTTCCTGTGTTTATTTTAAAAAAAGTGGTTGATCAAAAATCAAATTAATGACATAATAATGGTCCTACATTTTTATTAAATAAATTCCTATATCAATATGAACAAAGAAAATGGATTTGTTTTTTCGAACAAGAAATTGTTAAATTACTAATGTAGAAAATCAAACTGTAACTAAGGAAAACAAACGGAATATCACAAATTTTATATAAATTTATAGAAATTCTGACAAGCAACAGACTTCTTTATCTCAAACAATGATTTATTCAAACTAAAGAGCTTCCCCCTTATTTGATGAGTAGTGTACCTGAACATTTTGTAGATTTTCATGAACTTAAATCATAGACGATAATTCATAAACGTAAATTATGTAAAATAATATTGTATCCATTTTCTGAATTTTTCAACAACTATTTTCGATATTTTTTAGAAAAATTAAAATTTAGAATTCGGTAATTCAAAATTTCATAATTCGAATTTTATAATTCAAAATTTTGAAACTCAGGATTTTTTTGCATAGAATTTTGTAAATCATAATTGCTAAAGTATACTCAACTCTTAAATTAATTTGATATTTTTCGTACAAGTTAAAGGACTTTTGAGACAAGTATAAATAATGAAAATGATTATATTTTATCATATATTTCTAATTAAGTCTACCAGTTAATGTTAATAAAATATATTGTGTTGTGATCTTATTATAAAATTAAGTTAAATGTTAGATGCAGTCACCTAAATTCATAAGTTTGATCAACTTCTAAATTGTCTTGATTATGTACAAGCAGCTAGTTTGTCCTTCATTTATTTTAGTAAATGTAAAAAAACAAATTATGCTTATGATATTATGAGAAAAATTGTGTGAATTTAAATATTCAGCATATTAATTAGCAAAGCTAACTATTTAAAATCAATAAACCCATCATCGATGTTTCATCAACAATTTATCATAAAATATCACAATAATAAAAACGAAATAATTGCTATGTATTTACCTATAATTGAAATATTTTAATTTTATAATATAAAAGCTTTTTACAGAAATAATTGGGTCTATTTTTAAATAATTTTACTATTTTTATTTATATAAATTCACCTACGTCATAATAATTAAAACCTACAATCAACAAGGAAATAATATGTAAATTATATATTTTTGTATAAAAATCGCTTTTCCAATAAATATCATGTCGTCATTACATCAAATACGGAATCTGCCAATTATTACATGTGTCGGATTTATTTTTAAATTTAAATTTATTTTTAAAATACTTTAAAGTGATTATATAGGTCTTATGTTTACGATATCACTTTCCAAAATTAAATATTTATTTTTAAAATTTATTATGTCATAGGTATATAAATATACCTAATAGGAATTATACTGATTATTATCCTAATAAAATGTTATATGTATTTACAATGAGATTTGCTTTAAAGGAAATCATTAGAATTTAAAAATTTAAAATTATAAATTGTAATACATTAGGATTAAAATTGAATAAATAAGTTGTAATAATTGACAAAATTTAGGTTTTAAAAACAATGCTTGCGAATTAAACATAAAGCAAAATTATTTGTCTGTGATTTTATTCTTCCTCTAGCAATTTATTCTCTTCTAACAGATTCCACTCCTTAGGAGTGAGAGATAAAATTTCGTTTCTTCTAATAGATGATAGGTATCAAGAAGGAGACTAATTAATAGAATAGAAATCATAGAATAATTATGTGCTTTGTGAAAAGTAATATATCCAAGAAGAGTGTACCAGAAAGAAAGATATATGTTTTGTGTGCCAAATCTATAATAAATATTGCTCAATTACTTAATTTTGGTCAAATAGAAAATTTTCTCTCCAATTAACTGAGAAATGTTTCCAGATTTATTGACAAATCAGTGATAACAAAACTTATGGCTAAAAATTTAAATTACTCTGTAAACTCTCTTAAAATCTGTGTCAATAATACAGATAGGTGATTTATGGGTATTTCACTAATAATCTAACAAGGGAAATACAACTCATTCTTAAACTCTACTACACATTAAACATTACAACTCATGTCTGTCAAAGTTTGCGAAATATGAATATTATAATTTAGAACCATAATCAGAAGATATAAATTGAAAAATGGATAGTGCAGGAGACTAATGGAACAACTATTCGAACTAAATATGTTGTTTTGTTTACAAGTGTAGGTTATGACTTAGATTTGTCTACGATTAAAATTAAATTTTGGAGTCAAACTTATTTTTTATAGTTGCTTTGTGCTATTATAATTATCAAAAATATAATATTATAATAATATAATAAAAGATTTTAATTTTCATCAAAACCAAAAGCTAACTTACATTAAATATTTAAGACTTAATTTAAAAATTTATAAAAACAAAAAATATTAAATATAGTAAAATAAAAATTTAAAATTAGCCTAGTTTATTAAATGAAAAAGTTAGGTTCAATCTGTTATACAAAGTTAAGTGACGGAAGAACCTTAAACGACCTTATTACAGTTATTTTAAAGTCAAGAAGTGCAAATTAACTAGAAAATAGTTAAAATTTAAATAGCACTAGCTTTTCTCTTTAAAATAGTAAAATAATAAAACTCTAAAGCCGATAGCTTTAGGCAGCTAATGTCTGTAAATTACTATTGTGTATAATTTAAATTATATTCAATTAAAAATAATAATAATAATAAAACTCTATTTTGATTTTTCCAACATGAAATAAGGTAAAGTGAAGTATACCTATTAACATCCCTTAAATCGATGTTATTATTTTCATAAATCCATTAAAGATGTCTACAACAATAACGGTATAAAACCGAATAAAACTTATTTCATATAATTTATTACACATTTATATTAAATTATGTTTGACAGGCTCTAATTTATATTACATATTATATATAAATTACATAAATTATATCTAGAGAATACTTTAAAGCTTTGCAGCTGTATTGGACTTCTGCATACACGCTTTTTACTTACAAATGCTCTGTAACAGATAGTATTTAATCAAAATTTTATTTTTACTTATTACTATAGTTGTATGTGACCCCACCACTCTAATTATAATTATTGAATTTTTTTTTTAAATTACTAGTTCTACCAAATCCTATATCCTAAATAGATATAAATGCTTGAACTTAACACAATTCCTTATATCTATTTAGATGATATTTTTTGAATTTGTAATTTTAACTTTATAAAGGATATTGTATGAAATCAATAAATTATTATTATTATTATTATGTTTTCATTTAATACGTGTTTTGATAAATAAATTTGTAAACAAAAGGAGCTTAACATCATATTTTATTAAAATCAATATATAATCATTCTGAACTAAAAAGATTTAAAATATAGACCTATATAAACTGATAATATTCATTTGAGACTTAATTCGATAATTATATTCTACTTCGGCCGATTAAATCATTATAAATCAATGTATTTCGATTGAAAATAAAAGAATTTTCAAAAATCAATAAATCTAAGGGGATCGAAAAAAATAAACCTTTTTACTCCTCCAAACAATTTTCTGTGTTTATTTGAACCTTCTTAATCATTGTCAGCAAAGTTATTACATATTTTATCCTGTGTGTTTAGTATGCTGACTTCATATTAAAATAATTCATTTTCTTTGATTTGTTTATTTTTTTTTTTTCTTTACCATGTTATCATTATCAGAATAAATAGATTTATTATGACGTAAATATTTTCATTTCTTGGTATTGAGATGGAAATTTTCATACTATGATCACACTCAGTGATGATTCAATATCACACTATACTATTTAAATCGATGAAAATGTTCATGAAAAATTTATTTAATGTTATTTAATTTGTTAGAGTATCAATACTCGTACGTACATAGTATGTTATCTTATTAGGAAACTAGATACTGCTAGTTAAAATGTCACATTTATTTATTTTTGGATTGTGATTTATAGCAATAGAACAAACGTGCACAGTATTTATCCTGTCCTGTTCTGCTTCTTTAACTGAAACCAAAGACATGAAATCTCGAACATTTTCTATAGTTCTAGTTTTATTCTAGTCCGACTTTCCGACTAGATTTTTTTCGAAGGCAGATTTATTCTAAAATTAACCAAAGTGGACATTTTTTTGTTTCATTTATATGTTAACAAGTTAAAATTATGAAAACTGTAACTATTTTGACCAGCCCAGGTTCCCATATTAATTTTTATTATTTATTGATTGTGAAGTAAGTGTAATTTACAAATACTACTCTATTGCAAAAATATTGGTCCATCCTTTAAACTTATCATAATAATAAAAATATTGTGTAGGTAATTACAATCTATAAATGGTTTGAATTTATATCGTATCTACTGAGATTTTATGGGAAAAATGAGAAAAAAAAATAATTATGCCGGTACTAAAACGAATTTAAAGTACAAAAAAAGGTATGGCTCAAATTTTTTGCAATAGAGTATAGTTTGCAAATAAGGAAACCCGTAATATGTAGTAGGTAATGTAATGTGCCAGAGTGAACATGTTAAGATAGTTTATAACATGTTTTCAATATAATTATTCATAATAAGGATTGTTAAATTACTTATACTGGGATCATGAGGATTATAAAATAACTGAGTAACTCATCGGCTCAATCACAGACTATGTTCCAACTAAATATATTAAAAATTAGAAACAAATTTTTTTTAATACTCGCTTACGACATAAAATATCTTATATAATAAAAGGCAATGTCCTGCTGCTGCTGCGTTAGCGTGACATTTTATTAGTATTACAATAATAACAAACAGAAATTATTAAGCAGAATTCCTAACACAAAAATAATAACTCCCATCACGATTACATGCATTTGGAAAAAATTGTATACATAAATTAATCTCTCTCTCTTGAAATTTCATGTTTTTTTTGTGTTTTTGCTTTTAAAATTGTAGAAAAGAAAAAAAAGAAAAACACGAGCGTAATTATACCAGAAATTTTTGGAAATATTTTGAATGTAGATAGTTCTGCTGCCTATTAAAAAAAGTAGATACTTTGCTTTAAAAATTCTGATATCGAATACAATTAACGAACAAGTATTAAACATTTTAGAAAAACTATAATAAGATTCAACGTGGGATTTTTAATTGGCTGCTGTCTAAGTGGAATGCTTCCATATAAACTTAATTTGAAAGTTGTGTCTGCAATGGAAGCCGGTTAGCAGTCAAAAATTTCAAATCAAACTTAATAATCGCAGAAATCCTAATTGGTACAGGGCACAAGGTTAGACATTGGAAAAAGTAGGAGTTGAGAAAGAAAACAACTGTATAGTTTTTGTAACTATACGTTAAAAAATTTTGGTTTTTTAGTCAAATAAATTTGTTGAATGTGTTAAAAAATACGTGTATACCAACCAAATTTATAAGTATAAGATTTAGAAGCATTGGATACAAAGAAATGGCAATATCCAATTACTAATCTATATGGATAAAACATTATAGTTCAACAAATATTGTTCTTTTTGTAATTAAGTTACACACTCTAAATAAATAAATAATAAAAATATTCAAACAATTTTTTATTTTTTTATTTATCTTGACTTATAAAATTTACACGATAAATAATCAAAAATCAATTTTTTGTTACAATTTTCAGTACGCGGGTTTTTGGAAATGTATGGTTTTTTTTTTTAATTTGTTGTAAAGTTTTGCACTACACAAAAACACTTATATAATATTTGAGTACGTTTATTAATACTAATTTTTTTTGCAGTGTCTTAAAACATCATTTTTTATTTACCACCGTCATATGACGGGCCTTTTTGCTAGTAACTAATAATAAATTAAAGAATATTTTCAGGCTGAATATGTTCTGATAGATATTTTTCAACTTTTATTCTCTAAATAACAAGATCATATTTCAGAGAAGTTTATTTTATTTATTTTTATTTTTTTTTAATTAACTGAGTAACTATCTTATTTTCCATTTATCATCTTTCATTTACTTACATTTAGAAAGAAACAAATTTCCATATAAATGTGAGGATATTATTCAATATGTATTCATAAATTTTTAACATTGAGTGTATTTTATATTAACTGTATTATTTTGATATGTAATATATATATATATATTTATTTATAATATGTTTTAAGTAACACTCACCTCCCATATAAGTCGAAAATCCTGTTGTTCTACACGTAATAATTCGCATGTTGTTTTTGTAACAACTGTACTATCACGAGGTAAATCGTGTAGGATTGATTCACCAAATGTTGCACCTACACCTAAATTACATAAGGTAACTGGGACCTGAAAAAATAGAGAAAAAAATATATATATAGTATGTTTTTATCTATATTGGATATTAAGATACTTGAGAATATTGTTTTACACAGTTATACAATAGTATTTATTTTTAGAAAAAGCATAATAAAAAAATAAAAATAAATTTCTATTTTTATTTAAAAATTTTTTACAACGATAAGGAGTTTATATTTGTGGGTTTGTTTATGAACAATTTTCAGATGAATCTGAGTCAGAGTTAAAATATTTTTTTCTTCTAAATATAGATAACTTTCATTTCCAATTAATAGAAAAACTTTGATTAATAGAAAAGTTGATATTAAAAATAGAATAACTATTTTTGTATCCAAAATGCATATACATTCAAATAACCCTGGGGAAATTTTTATAAACACTTTTTATCAGTTCATAAGTATAATTTCAATTAAGTTAAGAATTATCAGATGGATGTAGGAAGGGACTATATTTATAAAATTTTTGTGTTTTCTCCTTAAGATAATTGGTAGTGTAGTAATGAAGTACCAGTACTCTGTTATATTTTGTAATGTGTAAAATGATTGAAAAACAATTATTAAACATAAATATAATACTTCTTTATTTTACATTCTTTTATTAGTTAAAATATATTTCTTATTAATTAGGCAAAATGCAAAATGAACCAATCACAATTATAATCAATGATCGAATGCAGAATTTCTTCTATCTCCCGTTCAACTGTCAGTTTCTTTATGGTTGCGTTTGTTATCAAATCATTTTGGTTATGTTTTATATATCATGGTTGACAACTCGGCCATCCTGAAAATTGGAATCGTCCTCGATTTCATCGTCTGGTTCCGGGATGCACCACCTCTTGATTTTGTCTGGAGAATAAACTCCAGCATATCGACGTATTTTCCTTGGAGCTCCGGGAATATCTTCAACTAAATAACGATCATTTTCCAGAACCTTTGTTATTACATATGGTCCTTTAAACTTCGGTTGTATTTTCCGTGGCTGTCCCGTACTATTTGGTTCATTCTCCACTACTATTAAATCGTCCACTTCGTATTTTGTTGGTTGCCTATGTTTCTTATCAAATCGTTCTTTCCACATTTGTCGTGCGGCCATGATCTTTTCAGCGGCCTGCTGCCTGACAACTACTAATGGTTGACGATCTTCGTCGGTTATTTCATCATGTAACGCCAATATAATTTTATTTTTCAAGATGTCGCGGGGTTTAAAATCGAATATTATTTCCTGTGGGGTACGACCTGTTGTGGAAGATATCATAGAATTCAGAGACCATTGGATATTTCGTAGTTCTTGATCCCATTTACGTTCATTAATTGTTGAAGAAGCTATAGCTGTCGAGATCGTTCGGTTGACTCGTTCAATTTGGCCATTGGCCCTAGGTGTTCGTACGGCGGTCTTAATATGTTTCATGGAATGCTCTTTACAATATGTTTCAAACGATTTTGCAGTGAATGCCGTTCCTCGGTCAGTGATGATCCGTGCTGGTGTACCGAAATATTCTGTTACTTCGTCTAACACCTTTAATACTGAAGCCGTATTTGTAGACTTAACAGCTCGCAATATTACAAATTTACTAAATGGGTCTGAAATTCCCAACACGTGCATATTCCCCTTACTACTTTTAGGGAACGGTCCCAAGTGATCCAAGTGTATAGTATGAAAAGGTATTGGTTCAATTTCATCGAAATGCATCTCCCCTTCCGTTTTTCCACCCGGCTTCTTATTATAACAGCATTCGACGCAAGCCCTTAAGTATTTTGACACATAATTCCTCATGCGTGGAAACCAATACCATCGTTGAATACGTTCAAGTGTTTTTTCTAAAGCAAGGTGTCCGACGAGATCATGACATTCACGAACTATTCTCCAACGTACCATTTTTGGCACCACCCACCTTTTATTTTGATTGATTTTTTTAAATAAACGTTCATTGTCAATACAATACTCGTTAGCAAGATGTTTATCTACTTTATCTGAACGTAGATTGTCAATTATAGTTTTCAAATCAGGATCTTGTATTTGCATAGTTAACAGCCAGTCGAGTCGGGTAACTTCGACTCCCATTATTTTCAGAGAAGCGGTTTCAGGTTCATTAACCACTTTTTCGTTAGGTGCACGGCTCAAGGCAACAACATGAGTCATGCGGCTGCCACTACGATGCTCCAAATTGAAATCAAACTCCTGAAGTCTTAGCCACCACCGTGCAATCCTTGGGATTAATTCTTTTTTTGACATAGTTGTTCTCAAAGATGCGCAATCGGTGACTACAGTAAAACGTTTTCCTAATAAATAGTATTTAAAACGCTCCAACGATTCAACTATCGCTAGAGCCTCCAGTTCGTAGCTATGAAATTTATTTTCACATTCGCTTGTTGTTCGACTAAAGTATGCGACTGGTTTTAAGTATTTCCCGTCTTGTTGTAATAAAATTCCAGCAAGACCGTCTGAACTTGCATCGGTGTGAACTTCATGAATCATTCTTACATCATATGAGGTTAATAATGGTTTACTAGACAGAATTTGTTTCAACGTATTGAAAGCTATCTCTTGTTGTTGAGACCAAATAAACTGGCTATCTTTTTTTAATAATTCGTTAATTGGTTTTGAAATTTTAGCAAAATTTTGTACAAATTTTCTAAAATAACTGCATAGTCCTAGAAATTGACGTACTTCTTTGACATTCGTTGGTTGTTTAAATTCTTGTACTGCTTTTACTTTTATCGAGCCAGGTGATATTCCGCTAGGTGAAATATGATGACCCAAGTACTCTATTGTTTGTTGTAAGAAACTGCATTTCGTTAAATTTAATGTTAATTTAAATTCTCTAATTTTATTTAATACTATTTTTAATTTTTGTAACCCTTCTTCCACTGTTGTACTTCCGATTAAAATATCATCCATATAAATTTGGATATCTATATCTATTTCCTTTTTTAATTTATACATAAGTGTTTGAAAGACAGTTGGGGCATTTTTGAGCCCAAACGGCATTCGTTTAAATTCAAACAAACCCTTTGATGTTATAAAGGCTGTGTACTTACGAGATTCTTCTTCTATTGGTATTTGGTAATACCCACTATTTAAGTCAAGACTGGTGAAATAGTTATAAGAACTGGCCACTTGTAATTCTTCCTCGATATTTGGTGTGGGGCAAATTTCTTTTTCAATTTTTAAATTTAATTGTCGATAGTCGATACATAGACGTTCTTCTCCATTTTTTTTCTTTACTAATAATACAGGACTCGAATAATTTGAAGTTGAATGGGTTACTATGTTGTTCTCCATTAATTCGTTTACCTTATCATCGATAATTTCTTTTTTTGCATATGGCACTCGGAATGGTTTTTGTTGTACTGGTTTCTGATCAGTTAATTTGATACTCATCTCGATTTCTTTAGTTAATCCTAGTTGTTTCATATTTTTAGGGAACAATTCATTAAAATTGTTTAATAGTTTGATTAACGATTCTCGTTCTTTTGCGTTCGACGTTCCTTGATTTATTTCATCCTCTTTCACTACACGTTTGACTTCACAGTTAACTTCTTTTTCAGAACATTTATTTTCTATAATTATTTCTCCGTTCTCTTTATAAAATTTTACATCTGGACGATCTAGCACATCGCGTCCTATTAACAATGGTACGGGCATATATTTACTGTTTACTACATAGACATCTATTCTTAATTTTACGTTATTGATGATTAGTTCGACATTTGACTTTTCAGTTGAGCAATATTCTCCTCCTAGGAATCCAGCGAAGTTGACTTTACAGTTTTTTCGATCAGTTAAACATTTATCAGCATATTCTTTTGCAATCAGCGTAAGAGGACTGCCACAATCTATTTGTCCTACCATTTCGTTATTATTAACCATTACAATCTTATGATAGGGTGTTGATTTTGAATATTCGATAACTCCTACTCGTGAAACATCTGGACATTCACTGGGTTCACCTCGTTTATGCACTCGATTACATTTGGTGCAACGAGATCGACGTTGTGGTGCAGGACAATTTCTGGCGAAATGACCTGACTGGTAACAATTAAAACACTGCGTTGACGTTTTAAATTTTTCTTCCTTCAGTGTTCTTTGTTCGTTGTTGGCATTTTCAGATGTAATCGATTTGAAAGTCGGCTTTTGCTGAAATGTATTCTGTTTTTGTTTTACTTCCCTTATATTTGTGGTTCTAAAACTTTCACACCAAGAGATTCTATCACGCAATTCTGCTATCGTGTCAATACGTTGTCCTTGAAAAGCTGCATATAATTGCTCATCACGCATGCCTAAAATAAAATATTTAACAATGGCATTCTCCTTTAAATTACCCTTATTTCCGAGTCGTGACATCTCCGCGACATATTCCATTAGCGTTTCGTCATTTTTACGTTTTCTTCCTAGCATACCCATATGTATGTCGGCATCGTTTACAATTGGCATATATTTATCTTTAAACTGCTTTACAAAATCACTCCATGATGTACAAAAATCATCTGTACGATCATACCACGCTCTAGCTAATCCTTTGAACTTTGGTCCAATTGAAATTAGGACTAATGGATCTTCCCAACTATAAAATGTTTTAAGTTTTTCTACTCGCTTTAACCATTCTTCTGCCGTTAAACTTTTTTTATCCTCCGGATTGAACTCAGGGAGAATTTCCATTAATTCTCTTGGTCCGAAGGTTAAAAAATTTCCTTGTCCGTTCCAATTCATTACAGGCGTTGATGTATTTATTACTGGTGAGTTGAAGGTGACATTACGTGCCGAATCACTTCCAACATTCTCTACGATCGTTCGTGCTTCACTTCTTATTGACGTAACTGATTCATTTCTACTATTATTATCATCAATATTTAATAACCGATTAATTAATGATGACTTATTTCCATTTTGTGATAACTTTAAATTTTTTAGTAGATTTTTTAATTCTTTAACCGTTCGTTTATTTAATTCCTCACGTTCCATTTTTTTTAAGGTATCAATAATATTTCTGTCTTTTACGTTCTCGATAAATTTAGGTTATCTCGTTTAGCAATTCCCAATTATACGTACACTTTAATACTACCACCATGTGCTTCAATTTTTCATAACCTCAACCTTTTAGTTATGATTTTCGCTTTTGCTTGGATTTATTTATCCCACTTCTGAATTGTAAAATGATTGAAAAACAATTATTAAACATAAATATAATACTTCTTTATTTTACATTCTTTTATTAGTTAAAATATATTTCTTATTAATTAGGCAAAATGCAAAATGAACCAATCACAATTATAATCAATGATCGAATGCAGAATTTCTTCTATCTCCCGTTCAACTGTCAGTTTCTTTATGGTTGCGTTTGTTATCAAATCATTTTGGTTATGTTTTATATATCATGGTTGACAAATGGAAAAAATTTAATTAGATGAGAAAAGAGTAGCTAAATAAGATACTACTACTACCCAGCGAACCATCCACAATGTGTCAGACCACCCACATGGACAAAAAATGGCAGAATACCATATACGATGATCAGCAGATTAGTGACTATACAATTATTCAAGACTAACTTTGAAAAAGAAAGACTCTACATAAAAGACAGGGCAAGAAAAAAATAGATATAATAAAAAAATCATAGGCCTAATGATAAGAAAGAAACTGCAACGTACCGAACTGAATAATTATTATTGAACAATCATGTTAACATGACGAGATTGTTCAAACAAAATAAGTATGTAGAAAAACATAGAAGGTTTTGCTTATTTACTGCAAAAAATTGTGTGAACAAATAAAAGTGTGGGAACAAAATAATTCATGACTTTTGAAGCACTGATCTTCTCGCCGTATAGACTTTCAATGATTTTTTTTTGAAGGAAATTAAATTTCCTTTAATTGTGTGAAAAAAAAATGATTTTAGGACATTCGGATTTTCGGACTAGAATTATAAATTTAAAAAGAAATAAAAAATAGTAGTAAAAAATTATTTTTTCAATTTTGTGAATTGGTTTGCTGGTTTTCCGCTGCTCTCCGATTAGTTTCGTTGTTTCATGAACCAAAAACACAATATCAAACTATCTGTTTACATTAAGATAAGATAATTTGCAAGTACACGTAAAACGGGTAATTGTTAGGGATTAGAATATACAATTTGGAACTAGTAACAACTAGCAGAAGTCAAATCATGAGCAGCGTACTTGAATCAGCAAAAGATATGGAAGAAGTTAACAGCATATAGAAAATATCATGTCAAAACTGTTATATGTAGGGCTAATCAAAATGGCTATTTATGATGGGATTCCATAAATATTTTAGAGAACCAGAGTTAGTAAGAATAAGAGGTACAATTTTAGGTAGGCAATTGCTAAACATATAATCGAAGAACAACATAAAATTGATAAAATCAGGAGGGACAAAAAGGAGGTACAAAAATTAAGCAAACTAGACACATACGAAAGCTTAACAATTTCAAGGGAGCAGGTAGATAACAAGCTGAATAATGATTTAGGGAATGAATACTCCCAGCTATTTAAATTTTTTTTTTTTTTCTTTTTTATGGTCAAAATAATGGGATAAACACCCTAGCTGCTTTCGCAGAATTTTAACCAGTTAGTATAGCAATAGAATAAAAGAAAGTATAAAGGAAATAAATAAATATACGGAAAATCAGAAGACAATAGATGAGAAATAGAAAAGAAATAGTAACAAAGGTTTACAGACAACTTAACAGAAATTGATTCACTCGTTTTTTGAAAACTTCCAAGTTGTATTTTTGGGGGAACACATGAGGTGGTAGAGTGTTCCATAGTTTAGAGGTTCGGTTAACGAAAGAATTTTTGTATTTCACAGTTCTGGTTCGAAGAGGCTCGACTACAAATTTGTGGGAAAGGGCTGCTCTGCGAGTATTTCGTTAAAATGATTTTATTTTTGGCATAATACTTTTAATTTCGTCAGAACAATTACCCAATAGATATTTATAAAACAGAGTGGCTGCTCCTACATTTCGACGGTGACTCAGCAATGTTAGGTGTTGTGTAACATGTCCATCATTGATAATTTTGATGGCTCGCTTTTGTACTTTATCTAAGTACTGGAGGGTACTGTTGGGTGCACAGCCCCAAATGTGTGAGTTATACTCAAGTCGTGGTCGAATGTATGCCTTATATATTAGAAGAAGGTTGGATGGTGTAAAATATTTTTTCCTTCTGCTTAAGAATCCCAAACATTTCGCGGCATCTTTTGCAATTGCAAAAATGTAAATAAAACTATCTTCACGCACGGTTTAATCATTTAAATAAATTTCATCACAAAATTATATTTTAACTTATCTAAACCAACTCTCTTTCATAAAAATAATAATAGAATTATCATAGAGAATAAAGAGATAATAGGTCGCGCGGTAATTTTCGCAGATGTTGTCTGACATTGCATTGCGATTGCAGTTAACAAAATCTGTTGTAGAAGCCAGCTCTCAGCGGTTAGATTATGTCATCAATTGCAATTGCATCTTCATATGTGTGTGTGTAAATGTTATCATTCCAATTTTTTCATCGATTCATAAAACGTCAAAGTCATAAACCAAAAAATGTTTTCTATTTTGACAATTTAAGAATTTTTTTTTAAGTGTAGGAAAAAAAAATTGTTTATTTGCGTAAATCATTGCCACATATATAAATTTAATACTTTTTGATTTTTTTTTTTCTTTATGAATAAAATAAAAATTCGTTTATTAAAAATAAATGAAAATAAAAAAATTTACTGCAAAAAAACATTAAGTGTGGGGACAAAATAACTCATAACTTCTGAAGCACTGATCCCCGTATAGCCTTTCGAGGATTATTTTTTTTAAGGAAATTGAATTTTTTTAAATTATTTTAGGACTTTTGCTATTGAATTATATATTTAAAAAGAAATAGAAAATTGTAGTAAAACATTAGGGTTGGTGAGTAAATGCACAAAAAACAAAATCAATAATGACTTTTGCCACAAAAAAAAATCCACAAAGAACGATCGAAAAACACAAAAATCGCTGAAATAAGTAGGAGAAGGTTACCAGTCTGAAAAAAAATGTAATTGCCCTTTTACATAATATTAATAAATAATAACGGAATTAGTTTATTTAAATTTTTTAATTTATTCCCGGAATAGGGCAATATATTTCTTTTAATACATTTTGGTAAAAGCAGTTAAATAATATTTTTTTTTGTTGATTTCAGTTTACGGATTTAGTCCGCAACCCAAAAAATTATTTTTTTCAATTTTGTGAATTGGTTTGCTTGTTTTCCGCTGCTCTACTGTTAGTTTCGTTGTATCATGAACCAACGACACAGTTTCAAACTATCTGTTTACATTAAGATATGATAGTTTGTAAGAGTACTGTTAAAATAGGTAATTGTTAGGGATTAGAATATGAAATGGAAAAAAGAATTAAGATAATAGTTAGGCACAAGCACTGATGAAGGAAGTATGTTGCTTCCGAAATATCGATATTTGCAATTAAATATTAAAAATTATTAGTGAATGGAAACCTGATAACAATTAAATTATTTAATATAAATTATCCCTAAAAATAAAAATCCGATTAATGAATAAAAAAATAAACTCTCATTTTTGAATAATTTACGATTCTACATAGTGTATTGATTATATCATCTGACTATAGTAATCACAAAATGTCGGGTACACATTTCAGTCAGGCCATCGATGTTTAATTGAATTTATTTTTCATAAGTCATAAAATAATGAAATTGTATAAAATATTTATTGATAACATAAATTGGTAACAACTTAAGTAAAATGGAACTACAATATAGTTTCACCTTAAAACATTATTGTTACAGTCATTTATATGTAAACATATTTATTGAAATCCATTACCAAACAACAGTTAGAATAGATGATTCTAAAATTAATTTAATTTTGAAAACTACATTTTGATTACGATATTCGTAAGGTAAGCATAAACAAAGAATTAAAATTTTTTCAATTTTTATATTAGACAGCAGCACTCTATATACTCCACTCTTTTCAATCAAATTTTTGTCTATTCATTATATTAAATTAAATATTTTAATAAGTTAATTTTCATGATTTAAATGAAGTAATCGTGCGATGAAATTGTAATAATTTTCTATTAGAAAATATTTATTTAAAAAATTTTTGTTTTTTTTTCGTTTGTTTTGATAGATTATTTAATCTTTAACTGACAGATAATAAAAACAAAAATATGACATGAAATTTTCAAAAATTTTCATTTTAATTAAATTTTATTTGAAATAATCGCGAGTGTCTGATGCTGATGTTTATTATGCTACTGAAATCTTTTGATGTAATTTTGGATATATATTTTTTAATTATAGTTTTTAAACATTTATTTTGATTAGAGCTTAATGTTAACTTTTAAAATTAATGTGTTATAAAAATGAAATTCGTTTTATAACGATTGAAAATTTTCATATGAAAAAAGAGAGAACATTGTTTGTATTTTAATTCGTTAATATACATATAAATTAATCAAAAGTGATAATATGTAGTGGATTCAAATTCGTTAATTCATTCTAGATACTTTGATTGTACTATGCTGATAATAATCTGCATAGCTGAACCCACTATGTCATAAAATATTAGTCTCAATATTATTAGTGGAAAAAATGTTAATAAAGTAAATTTTTACACTGAATATCACTAATGATATTAGTATATCTCCCAAAGTTGTAATTCAAAATTAATTAATTTGAATACGGTAGGACCTCGCATCAAATCTTCAATCAAATGACCAACATATACCATTACTTCAACCATCAGTACCACTAGTACATCAATTCAGTTCTTGAGTTACGTAAAACTACTGGTAAAGTGATAAAAAAATCTATTTTAACAAATAAGTATAAGTATCTTATAGTTTATATACAAATACAACATGATACAATGAGTTTTTACTATATACTATTCTCTAGTAGCTATTTCAGTGCATTTTATGTTTTTTTTCCTGCAATTTATGTAATCCAAATAATTATGATGTTAGTTAGTTCTTTCCATACTTTTATTATTTATTTCTAAAACAAAGATTTGTGAACTCACATGATATTAAAACAAAATATATATACATACTGCATGTAATATTAAAAAAAAAAAAAAAACAACAACAAAAAAATAATTCTTTGTTCACAGAAATGTTTTCTTAAATTATGACGCGACCCTTTTCATTCAACAAAAACCTTAATGAACTCAGAGCAATTAAACTAAACACTTAAGTATAAGATGAATTTGCAGTTTTATATTATTTATTTCTAGATGTATTAAACATAAAAAAAGAAAAGAAGATAAAGATAAAAAAAAAATAAAATACCTTAACCTATAAAGTGAATATCTTTTGCCTTGATGTTATGCAATTTAATATTACAATATAAGAAAATCTAAAACAAAAAAAAATAAAATTTTTCATTCTAGGCTATTCTGTGAATTTTAGGTACATCTACATATACCACAAATCAGAAATTATATAAAATATCCTATAATGCATGTTAAACGCGAGACCAACATTAAAAATATGAAAATAAAATATTGTTGTTGTATTGTACTGTATTTCATTTTATGATGTTTTGTTTATTGTCGTTAGTGTTAGTTAATTTTATTTTTATGACACCTTCTGATTTAGCTTTATTCATTCAATTGCATTTGAATTAATTTTAAAAACTATGTACTGTACATTACAATAAAAGTTTAGTTTGTATTTTGACATTATTTTAAAATTATATTAAGTCAATTAACGGAATATTGTAAATTAAATTGTTTCAGAGGTTTTATTAAGGTAAATAACATAAAACTTGAATAATCAGATTTGAATTACGAGTTGTAATGTCATGAAGGTTTATCTTCACTTTAATTTTTACAGAAATTTTAATAATTAATTTGTTTCAAATATTACAAACTCTCAACTCTTTGTGATGAAAATAGAAATTATTTTCATAATACAACTTAGTTCAATAAGTTTAAGAAAAATCTAAAACAAAAAAAAATAAAATTTTTCATTCTAGGCTATTCTGTGAATTTTAGGTACATCTACATATACCACAAATCAGAAATTATATAAAATATCCT
Source organism: Argyra leucocephala (assembly GCA_963942445.1). Taxonomy (NCBI): domain Eukaryota; kingdom Metazoa; phylum Arthropoda; class Insecta; order Diptera; family Dolichopodidae; genus Argyra; species Argyra leucocephala. Next base: position 162,950,176 of record OZ012678.1, read on the forward strand.
ATAATGCATGTTAAACGCGAGACCAACATTAAAAATATGAAAATAAAATATTGTTGTTGTATTGTACTGTATTTCATTTTATGATGTTTTGTTTATTGTCGTTAGTGTTAGTTAATTTTATTTTTATGACACCTTCTGATTTAGCTTTATTCATTCAATTGCATTTGAATTAATTTTAAAAACTATGTACTGTACATTACAATAAAAGTTTAGTTTGTATTTTGACATTATTTTAAAATTATATTAAGTCAATTAACGGAATATTGTAAATTAAATTGTTTCAGAGGTTTTATTAAGGTAAATAACATAAAACTTGAATAATCAGATTTGAATTACGAGTTGTAATGTCATGAAGGTTTATCTTCACTTTAATTTTTATAGAAATTTTAATAATTAATTTGTTTCAAATATTACAAACTCTCAACTCTTTGTGATGAAAATAGAAATTATTTTCATAATACAACTTAGTTCAATAAGTTTAAGACTTGTAAAGGAAATAATAAATCTATATATTGTGGTCTGATCGAAATATGTATTATAAATATAAACCTTATAGATTGTAGATTGTGTAATTTCGGTAGGGAATCTGTCTCCTATATCACCGCAACCGCAAATAGGCTTACTGTGATTGCCCATGTCTATTAGTTCTATACCCCTGAGTGCTTAGGGATACCTGATTTTGTGATCCCACTCAGGATATTCTTCAGTGGTATGCTGGATAGATCCCATTGTTCGGAGAACGTTTTTCCCAAAGGGCTAAGTATGCTACGAGTGAGCTCTTCGGCTTCAGAGAGCAGATATCCAATAGATTTTCCCTCTATTTAACATATTCTACATACAAGTTGTTTTCGGGTAGATCCTGTTATTATCTCTGCCAGGAAACGTACCTGTTAGAAGAATTTTGGTTTTTCTGAACGAGCGTTTAGGCATAAACATTTTTCCTTGACCATTTTCAGGAACGTTGGCTCAGAAATCGTCAGCTTTTTGATCCACCCAAGCTCTTAATCTTAGCTGCTGCCAGGGAAATCCCACAGAACGAACTTGGCCCTATAGAAAGCATATCTGATACTTTTCTTGCTGGATAATCAGCAGCTTCCTTTCTTGCTATGCCACGAAGCATAGGTACACATATTATTGTGAATTTATTTTGTTTTTCTCAGGGTTTTGAGTATTTCTAAACATACCCATACTAGCTGTATGTGATGGTATATGAATTAGTAGCTGGTATGGCTATTTTGGTATTCAAGAGAATGTAGATTTTACGTTTTTTGTAATTTTTTCTTATATTTTCTTGCACACAGAGTTTTGTCATATACTTACGGCTTGGAAAACTGGGTATTGTAGAGTCTAGGTTTGAATAAATATGGACCCTAAGGATTTTTCCATATACTTTCGACTCTACTCCACTCATTTTCTTCGAGCCGTCAGTATATCATACTAATGATCCTTTGTCGAAAGAGGGTGGGCAGGTTTTCCACGTCTTTCTGCTTTTTTCAAAATTATTTCTAGGCAAGCAGTAGTCGGATATAGTGTTATCGTAAGCGTATCATCCATCTGGAGTACACAAGTCAGTTCTAGGTGTACCACTTTTTTTTTAATTTCTGAACCATCACCGGTAATACATTTGTAGGTGTGAAAAATTATTGCTGCTTTTTGTATAAACAGATGAAGGGGTTCTAGGTGAAATAGACACCTTATAGATACCATGTATTTAAACTACTTACACATGGAAATACTTTTTGTATCTTGGATTGGATTTCTAGAGTGTTCACTTTATAGTTTTGGAATTATAAAAAAAAGTGTTTGTCAATACGTCAGTCAATGTTAATAAATTTAACTTTGAAATTCAACTCTACGACTGCTCAACTAAAGTTGATTTTATTTTGTCTAGTTGACTATATTGCAGGTAAGTTGCTTGTTTCAATTTCATTAATTATTTAGGATTATTTGTAATTCGAGCATTTATATATAAAAATTGGTCAAAAATTAATCCTTGGTTAGATTACATTTTTTTCCCTGCTTGCGTTTAGGATCAACAGAGCATGTACAGATCAGAAAGAGAGCATATTATTTTTGATTCTTTTTTATTAACAAGTTAACCTTTACCATTTCCGAAACTAGTTAATTATAATATGTTTGAATTAAGTGATCAAATTAACTGTACTTTTGTATTTAATTTACGTTAAGCAGAGAATGAATGATTCTATCTCATTATCTGTAAAAAAAAATGATTTATAAAAAAATTCTCATATAATTATTTATGAGAAGAGATAAAAATCGATTGATGCAATACAATACGAAATTATGTTGATGTTATTGTGTTAATGTGTAATCTGTTTGGTTGTTTTTTTTTTTTGTTGAATTTAAGATGAAATAATGAAAAATCATAAATACCGAAAAAATAATAATATGATACTGAATCTGACAGAATGAAATGACGTTCATTTAAATTGTGGTATATTATTGTGGACTTATTTTTATTTATTAACTATTTATTTATTTTCATTTTCATGCAACATTTATTTTATATTTTTGTGGTAATAATATTATGAAAATTTTGAAATGATTTTGAATTAAAATTTAATTTTAAATTTTTTTTGACTATTATTATTATTATTACCATTATTATTTTTATTATGATGTGTGACCACTAATGTGGTCTACAAAAGGAATTAAATAAATTGAAAAATCTTCCGAAATATTATTTGTTATATATATATGTGTGATATACATGTATATATTCATCTATTATACTATCCATACTGAAAAAAGAAAAATTTTAAAATAAAAAGTGAATTGAATTTTTAACTGAATAGTTGAAGAGAAGCGGAAAAAGAATTGGATTGAAAAGTAAATATCGAAAATAATATAAAATAACAATAGAGTCCTGTACGAACTTGAACCTCACCAAGAAATTATCAACATATTATATAATATGATATTTATGACGTAGAGAAATAAAGGAAATAACTATTACAAGTATCATATAATAAATACCATAGTATATAATGAAATTTAACCCATTTACGCCCAAATCGAAATGTATTACATAGAAATCGCAATATTGCCTAAGTTTGCAAGTATTTTGTTCAAATGAATTTTGTTCATAAACATTTCTAAGTTAGCAGTAAAACTGCAAAATTATAATAGGTATACCGTATGACAGAAAGTTGTGTTGTTGTTTTTATATATTGGCAATATTTTGACGTTTACATTGATATTTTATATTGGCGATATTTTGATGATATTTTAGTACTTTCTTTGATATTCCGGTAAACCGACAATATTTTGACGAACCAATTTACACCCATTTTCAACGTCTGTCAGTAACATTTATTTTATATCTGGAGGCTCACCAACAATATCGAAAATTATTCTTATCTTAAATTAATTCGAATTTATTTGTTTGAATATGATTATTTGTTTCCTCAGATATATAGGTGTGCTCTAGATCCGGCCCAGGGCAATACTACAGTGAGAAATAACTCCACCTTTAATTTTGTTGGACTTATTTTCCACAGAACTATAAAAAAAGTGGAATAAATATCAACCAAAAACTGAAACAAGAAAAACAAGGTTCATGGTGGCCAGCCTGAGCTTAAAGTGCGGCGGCTTAAAACTGCTGGAAAAGGGCAATATTTCCCGTTTTCCAGAAATTTTACTGAATGGTGCAAATTTTTGTTAAAACTGTGGACACTGATTATGTGCCGTCGCCCAATTTGTTACTTGAGTGGAATAAATGTCCATGTGAAGTTAATGTTATGTGGACTTAATGCCCTTGCCTCTAGATCCGAATTTAACTTCTTTAAAATAAAACGTTGAAAGCAATTGGTAACTTGAGGTATAAAAATGCAAAAACCTAATAATTGTCTTTCTAGAAGTCTGGTGAAACAGGAATTTCTATCAGCCATCTTTCTATTTCTTTGTTGATTGGCTTGATATATTTTTCTGCTTTTAAATACCAACATATTACCAACAGGCTTAGAACACACTCATGCTAAGTATCATTTTTCAAAATTCTGATTATGCCACATACGCTATTTTGAAAGCGTCTGTCTTCCATCGTTTAAATATCTAAGACATTCAATACGTAGAGTCCAATGTTAAAATATAGGTTAAGTGAAAATGTTTGGGTTCAGTTTAGTATAAGTACTTACTCTGACTGAACATTAAACTTAATAAAAGGTGCTTACTAATCAAACAGAATTATGCTTACTGCTCATTTAGAATATTAGCCATATAAAAATTACAACTATTCTAACACAAATATGACAAGTGGATAGATAGAATATGAATAATAGAGAATGGAATGTCAAATTTTCACGTTAATAATATGCCAAGTGCAAAGCCTGTTATAGAAAGTACAGAATTAAAAATAAAATCGCCATTTAATCGTTAAATAATAATAATTTAACCTTTAAATAATAAATTAATTAATAAATAATAATTAGTCAGCTAGCCTAAGTAATAATTAAGAATAGTCATAGGTGTAAATACAATAGTATAAGCTCTAAAAAATTTAATATTGTTAAAAACAAAAATTATGAATATGTATCATGGCAATAAATAAATAAATAAAATAAATAAATAGTACACATTTAGCAAACTATTAAACTTTCAAATTGCTGCCCTGAAAAATTATGATTTTGCAACTTAGCATACGTGTTATCTAAGTAAATACGCAATTTTTTCATAATTAATTAGCAACTAATTTTTGTTTTGTTGATGCCCATGTCCTAGAAATGACTATTGTGTTTATATTATCTAGTTTACAATATAATAAATTTCTAGTTTACATTTTCAGTCAACCTCAAACTTCTATCTTCTATAAATACCATTTATTTATATCTGACTATTTTTAATAACTTTTTTTAATTTTATTTAGTTTAGCGTTCATACTGGGCATCATCAATTCTACGATATTTAAAATAAAGAAAATTTTTGTCTAATATAATATTTACCTGCGAATTTATCTTCAGGTACACTAATAAATAAATAAATAAATAAATAAAATATTATTAAACAAAATAATGCTTAAGTCATAAGTAGATCAGTACATAAAAGTACATAGAAAATAATTGCGGAGGCCAAGGGTTAATACAAGCTCTTATAACAATAGATCTAATATTTTACAAATTAAAACAAAATATTGTTTTTTTCTTTGCAATGCTTATAGTGAAGATGAGCATTATTATAACATTACTATGTAGGTGTTGTAATGGAGGAATTATTTCAATTTCTGACAGTAAGTGAATGAATTTTTTTTTTTTTGACATGATGATGACTTTATAATTACATTTTCATTTTAATTCTGACAACAAGTGAAATTATCTAAATAAAAAATATTTTAAAAATAATTTCAGATATATTTTTTTTTTCATACATAGCATATATAAAGCATATTAAAAAAAAAGGTATTACAACTTTTCTATTGTGTTTTAGATGTCTATTGTAGAAAAGAATGTATTATAGAGAAAATATTAAGGTAAATAAATACGAGTATAATAAGAATAAAAGATTTAATCAATCATAAATTGTTTCATTATATTCATCGTAAAAATTCTATAATTGATCTGAATTCAATAAGATGCAATTATTGGATCATTATTATTAATTATGCTCTATAATAGTGTAATTAATATCATAAGGTCTATTGAATTTTCTAAAGAATTTAATAATACTATAACTAAATGAATTTCATGAATTGAATTTAGAAAATGGAAAGTCAAATTGATATTGTTATAGAATTCATTATGATGAATTAATGTTAGGTATCAATTTATGAAATGATAAAATTGAAGACGAAATTGAATTTGTATAGTACAATAGAATCACTAATATATACTGATGATGATTGAAATTGAAATTAAAAAAATTATTTTATGGGAAAATTTAAAAAAATAAATTCTATAGGGTTATAGTTATTTCTGGTTGAAGATGAGTCTAAACTAAACTCGAAATAAGAATTATAATTCTATGTCCTGACTAATGGCTGCTTTATCAATTGTGTAACATGGAAAGTATTTTTTTTTAAAAGAAAAAAAATTCCTATATTGTCAGTTAGAATTAATTTATTGCTCTATCACAGATCTGCTATCGAGAAAAAATATGTAGATTTTGTATACAGTGGTTAGGCAATTAATAGTTATTAAGATTTTGTTAGTATAAATGCTTGCCTTGATTATCAAAAATATTTTGACTGTAACAAATGCTGAGCTGTAAAATATAACTTGATTTGAAAAAATTAACTAATGTTTAAGAAACTGCGAATTCAGTCAGATAGGCGAGGCACACGATACAAATATACATTAATAATAATATCATAAGAATCACTTTTGATTGGAACTCACAATATTAAACTTGAATGCAATAAAATTATATGACACGCAGATATAGCTTTCTACATTTAAAATTAGTAGATATACCATAAAAATGTAAAACTGTATAAAAGTAATTAGGGTGCCCATTCCATAGACTTAGAATTATATGAAACAAAAAATACAAAAAAACAACAACAACAAAATATTGTATTAAAGACAGAAAATGAATGAAATAAAAAAAGTAGGAGCCAGAGTGAAAGAGTAAAATCAAATTTAATCGCTATATACCGTACTAGATGCCCAATTGATCACTTATCTTGTCTCTGGAATTGTAAGATCAAATAATGATGATGCGGTTACACTAAAACTTTCCCTTTGATTCTAATTCTGGTTCTATATATTTATTATCGAATATTCTTCAAACTAATATTAATCAAAATTTAAACAGAAGGAAACACAAATACATGTAATTTTATAATAAATCCAATGAACTAAGATAAATCGAATTAGATTACTAAATTTAACAAAAAAAATGTAATTCTGTATTTTGAAGATTAAAGTTATAAAATTAATTGCTAACATTAAGATAAATCACATTTAAAACATTTTAATTTAAAAATTCCAAAAAATAATATTAATTATTTTAATCAAATTTGAAAATCTGTTAATTAACTGTTAAATCTATACTGTTAAAAGTATAATTTTTTTGCATCGACAAGTTTTTGGAAGTAATCTGAACATTTTATCTTAAAACAAAAAAAAATGAAGTAGATTAATATAAAAATTGAAAAAAAAAAGTTAAACATTTGAACATTGAACATCATCAACATTTGAAAAATAAAAAACCAAATTAATCAAAAATTTTTATTCAAAATAGCAGTAAACAAACTTGATAACATTTTGTTTTTTTTTTTTTGATATTCTATTGTGAATACAAATTTTCAAAATATTTTCAAAATTAATTCAATTTTTTTTAAACACTTCACTCTCTTCATCATCTAGAATTCATTGAAATCAACTCTGATTTAGTTAAAATGTACATATTGAGTGGATCCAATAAGGTTATCGTTCTGTGAAAGAATTTTTGATGAATAATAAATGAAAGTGTTATGGATGTATGATATGTGTGTTTTGTGTGAATGTGTTTGTTTATCCATTATTTGAATAAAAATTCAGTTGATTTTATATCATTTTTTGTTTTTTTGGTGTCAATTATCAATGAATATTATTAAATTTGAATGCTGTGTGAATCAAATTTTATGGTTTATTAAATAAAATTTCCAAATTTTTATTTTTCTGATAACAGTTTACAATCACAGAGAATTTTTACATGATAATATTTTGTTGTATTTCATTGATTAAGTTTGCAAATTATTTATAGTTGATGAAATTTGAAGATCGTTTTATTGATTTAATTTTGTGCAATTTGTTTAGAAGAGGATAGAGTAAATATGATAGACTTGAGACAAGAACTCGGTAGAGTTATCTGTATGTATGCAAACACTCGTTAAAGCTCTACTGTGGAGCTCTACAGCGAATATAACAGAAATTTTCTGTTTAGACATTTCTCTACCGGGTAAACACTTTAAATTAGGGAAATTTTTGTGTCTGCAATAATTCTACACAGACGTATAGTTCATGCGATTTTGCAAATTAAAAAACATATATATTTGATACACTTTATTTTATTTTTCTCATTTGTGGAAAATATATTTGTAACTGATCAATTTTCAATTCAAAACAATTTATTGCTCTACCATAGACGTAAATTTTGTATACCAACGCTAGAGATAAAGTTTTTGAGTTCTACGAAAAATTTGTCTGCCAAAGTTTTCGTGGAACGGATTTTCTGTTTAAATAGTGGTGTACACAAATTTTTTAAACATGAACAAATTAATTTCAATCTTAGTTAAACAACAAAATAAACACTATACTGAAATACAAGAGAACAACAAATATACGTCTCTTAAAAAAATATGGACAATATGCTTTAATAAACAAATTTTAAGTCGATCAATTAAGATAATAATACAATGTATATAAATAAAATTAAGAAAAGTATGACTATACAGTAACAATTTGATTGTATATAAGTTATATAATACCTCCCAAATGTACGACCAATTACACTAAAAGTTACTAAAATGTGAAAAAAAAAATTAGTTCAGTATTTTGATTTCACCCTGTTTCATTATTACACTATACTAATATTATTAATTATTTTAAAAGCTGGGATACATTTTCAATGAATTGATATTAAATCAATTAAAAGGAAATGAAAAAAAAAAACTCTTCTCTATCTTTCCATATATGGTACTGTAGTATCTATTTATTGTAGTAATGTATGTTGTATCCATTCATATTATTATTATTCATCCAAACGTTAATTCTTATGATAATAAAAATTTTCAATTAAACTAGAGAAGATAAATACCTACAATCATTTACATACACATGTACATATATATATCTAACTTTTTTGTTTATTATTCAGGAATAGTGTTTAAGTTATAGATACTCACACTATATACTAACTTTAAAATTAAATTAACTGAAATGTTGAAGAAGGTGAGTCAGTAGGAGGAAGAGAAGAAAGATTTAATTGTTGGGATGGTTTGTTAATTAATAGTTTTATAAGTGTTTTTTGTTTTATTTATTTTTTATGTTTAGAACGTGGCACGAAACTGTAATTATATTTAAGCTTTTTGTTTTTTTTTTTTAATTTCATGTTTGTAATTTTTTTATTATTATTTATTTCTTTAAAAGTTCATCTAATTAAATCTATCTTGGTGGGTATATTATAAAAAAGAAATATAAAATGTTATATTAAGATCGATCAATGTTAAGTATGCTTGAAAAAAAAAATTTAATTGGATTTTCAATAAGGGTAGTAAGTATACATAAAAATGCTAATTATTGTTTTGAAAATTTATTTGTTATTTAAATTATATTTTGATGTTCAATTATTGTTCGCAATTTAAAATTTCAAATTAAAATTCTAATCGAAAGCTATTTAGTTATTATTAAGTTGTTGACAGTTGATAATGGTTAATATGACATACGATTTATAATACGTATCGACAATAAAAGTATATTAGTGATGTTTTAGCATTACTATACTTAATTTACAAAAATATATTCTCTAAAGATACTGAAAATACGATTGCAAACACAAAAAAGATTTAATATATATGCATCATTACTGTAACGTAATAAGCTAGAGAGTACAATTGTAAGCTGTAAATGGTCTAAATGACCACGAAACGTGACATCAAAACAACAAAACTAAAGATAATTGTTTGTTCAGAAATAACTAGAATATCAATTTTACTAACAGGTCATACCTAGTCTTAAACTTTTTGGTTAAATAAATATAGTTTAATTTTACCTTGTTTAATTAAATTTAATTTATTCCTACCTATACAGATTAGATACTATACTAAAATAGAATAGGAAAATAAATTAAAAATAATAAAAATATTTTATAGATATATATATATATAATATAAATCCAGTTTTTTTTTATGTAAACGTTTATTTTCTTTAAAATACAAACATAAAAAACTATCTTAGCATGGACAAAGTTTAGGAAAAATGGCTTTAGAATAACTATATACTATTAATATTTAAACTAATTATAATTTTGATGTTAATTTTATTTGCTAACTATTTATTTAAGTTCGATCGTAATTATTAATGTGTGCTAACTATATAATCTAAATGTTAGTTAGCACACATTAATAGTTATTAAAATGTGCTAACTATTAATGTAAGCTAACATATTTGTTCTTATATATATTGTAAAAATAAGAATTAAAAATCAATATTATACTTTTTTTTGTCAAATAAGACCCTAGAACAAAGCTATTCTAATTATTAAGCCTACTTACTCTAATTTAACCTATTTGTTAAAACTAATATGCATTTAGAACTTAATTCTGGTTGAATGTGCGTTTCCTAACCACCAATAATCCCTTTTAATTTTTTTGTCTCTATCTGGTATAGACATGTATTTTAAGTTATCTTCATTTATGCGGCACGGATTGTAATCAATGATTTTACATGTGGCCCGATTTTAGTGATATAGTATAGGGACATCAGTGTGGTCTTGAATGAATGAATTTTGATCAAGGAATATGAAATGCTTCATTACTATAAATCCCGCGATCATTATTTTTTTAAATACTCCTCATTGTCGTAAAATATAAGTGATGTTAAGCAATTTTCTGGGATGTTTAGTAGTCTATTATAATGTTTTCGAATCAATTTTATTATGTAAAATTGACGATTATGATTATGTTTACTGCCTTATACAAATATTTATTTAAGCAATAATATTTGTAGTCGGACTCGGGCTTTTTGGATATATTAGAACAAACTCTTATGCATTTTCTTTGGAATTCATAGATATTGGACATTCTACAATAATTAATTATGAAAGCAAAAATTCATAATAAAAAAACGAACATATCAAGTAGATGAAGAATATCAATATAAACAAAAACCAAACTTTACAAGTTATAAACTATAATGACTAAAAATATGTACTTAAAAGTCAGAAAAATTTAATTGATTAAAATACTTTTAAACTATTTTTGAAGTTAAATACAAATTGATATACTTAACTTTGTAGTTTTTATTCACTAATTTATTTTAATATTTTTAATTGAAAATACTTAATTACTAAAAATAGAAACATTTTATGTAACAAAATAATGCACTTAAATTCACTATAATAACATTTATTATGAATTTGTTCAAATTTTCCATTCCTAGTAAATAAAAAAATAAAAAACAAAAAATCCTCTTAAATATTATGAAAAAAAAAAAGTTTACACACACACATATGAAAAAAAAAAAAACAAATATATTTACCTCTGAAATCCTTTTATTTGGCTTTTTCATATCATACCACCCTCGTTGGGGCAGCATTGCACTTTCTAAGTTTTTGTTTTTGTTTTTATTTCAGGTTATTGTGGTCGAAAATAAATTTTTCTAATTAAATTGAATTTTCTTTTTTTTGTATTTTTTTTTGTTGTTTTGTTTTTTTTTTTTTTTTAAATATTTACTTTAAGCAAAAAATAATAATAAATAGTATTATATAATATTATTTACTATGTGTTAAATAATAAAAAACTAACACAAAAAAATTATTGTTTTAATTAAAATTTTCATGGAAATTAATTTTTTTTTTTAACCAATAAAGCTTAGTTGTTTCAGAGACTTGGAACAAATGATACGATTATTGTAATTTAATGAAAAATGAATTTATTTTTAGTGATTGTGGCTTTAAAATGTTTATTTCTAATCATATTAATTTGTTCACATTACTCATAAATATATATATAATTACTACAAATAACAATTTGCATATCGGAAGGAAAATACGTCCTTCATTAGAGGTTGTAACACCTTTTTTCTATATCTATGATGATATTATAACTATCTTATAAATTAATATGCAAGAAGCATATTAAAGATAACAAATAAAAGTGTCAGTAAAATGAAAATTGACTTATGCAGGGCGGTTACACCCAATTGTCTCCTTGTAAGCAAAATTAATACTGTTTTATATTAAATATTTATGATTATAGAGTTAAAGCTAATTTACAAAAAAAAAAAAGGAAAAAACAAATGAGTAACTCCTAATTGTGCGTTTATATGTAACATGAAAATTGCTTTATTAAAAATATATTGTAAAAAATATTTAATATACAAATAACTGTTGTATATGCAATATTGTAAATTCATATTTTATTATAAAAAAAATTTTAATTTGTAATTATCTAAATCGAATTTGCAATTGCGTACAATTGACTACTTCTGAATTACAAAATATATATTTCTGAGTTACATCACATTTTTTCTCCAAATGCAGATCCAAATTCATTAAAATTGACAACTATTTTTTTTTTTTTTTTAATTTTGTATTAAGTTGAAGTAGATTTAGATGGAATGGAAATAATAACGTAGAATAATTACAAAAAATATTTATATAGAAAATATAGAAAATATTTTCATGACACTATCAGTGAAAACATTTTTTATAACAAGATAACAGCTGTTATTATTATTGACATTTCATTAACAAAACAGATTTTGATTGCATAAAATTTAACATAACTTGCTTGATTTTAGCTCGGAATAAATAAATAATGAGTAACTCATAAGTCATAGTTTAAATGTGCTTTGAAGTTTATTCAATAATATAAACATCAGAACAGTTCTATAATAGTTGGGGAAAACCCCATTCAACAATCTACATTTTCAATAATATATTTCAGTTTAAGATTTTAGGGCTTTTTATAAACAAATATTGCAAACACAAAATACTACAGAAACAAAAAATTGTTGATAGAGTTGTTAAAATTTGAATTTTCTACATTTTCAGTTTTGCGTTATAAATAAAAAAAGCAACAAAATACTGCAAATGAAGTTTGTTCTAAAACATTTCTAATTTAGCAGGAAAACAGCAAAATTATAGTAGATAAAGCATGACAATCACTGACTGAAAAAACTTTGATTGTCATGCTTTATCTACTATAATTTTGCTGTTTTCCTGCTAAGTTAGAACATTGTTTTAGAACAAACTTCATTTGCAACATTTTGTTTATGAACAAAATGCTTGTCAATATAAGTAATATTGCCATTATTGCTTGTTTATGAAAACTTAAATACATATAGTAATGATAATCTACATCTAACTATATACGATTACTAGATATACTTAGATTATTCGAATCTGATTTAACCTATGTATATATTCTTATATATTGTATGAATTAGTTATTTTTATTCGAATTAATTTTGCAACGAATTACCGATAACCGATATCCTGACACTTATAGAAGAGATTTATTTGTTTTCAAAAAATTTTCTAGTTAGCTAATAATATATTTTGTTTTGCAATTATTTTTAGCGAAAAACAGTTATAAATATAATATATCAGATGATAATGATTCTATTATTAGATATGCACGTCTATTATTAAATTCCAGTCATGAACAATATTAAAAAAAGATTTGGTTAAAAATATCAATTAATTTGTTCCATAATTATATCTCGACATAACCAGTAATGTTTATATTATTATTTTGCTTTTTTTTTTTTATTACTTTTTTGTTTATAAAATTTTAACAAAATAAACAAAAATTAATTATCCTTATCTAAAGATAAATTGAATTGACAAAAAAAAAATATTGTAATTGTTTTTATTGTTTTTATAAAATTTTCACTTTAATAAATTAAAAGTCATCATCACAAAATGAATTTAATCCTTTTTTAATTTTTGTAACACATTTAAATATTATTAACATAAACATAAATTATATACAATAATAAATTTAAGCAAATATAAATATTATGTATGTATATAATGTATATAATATATATATCTAAATTAAATCAATTACACCATCATCAATTTATAATTATTTTGACATTGAGAATCAATTTCAGAGTGAATGTTTAATATATTATTAACAGTATATTATACAGGGTGCCTGGTAAATTAGAGTTTGTTGCCAAATAATAAAAAATTTGTAAAAAAAAACACTGCTACATCTTTTAAACATTGAAATTGTTAAGCTATGTTATAACCATTTCAGACTCAAGACAAAAAATAAAATCTGCTATGGATCGATAACTTTGAAGTTCAAATCGAAATTACATTATTACGTATAATATCACATATCACAATCGCTTAAAATGAGTCTGACTTAATTGGAAAAAAAGGAAAAATAAAGGATAGAAGTATTTTGAATTGGATTTCAGCACAGTTAATATAATAAAAACACACTCTACTTTTATTTCGTTCTATTTATTTTGATCAGTATTTTAATGTAATGGTGTTAGGTACTGAAATCGATCCATATTTTTAAAAATAATTTTTTCAATCAAATGTAAAGTTGTAATATATTTTCTTTATTTTCCTTAGAACCGATACAGAATATTCTACGAAATTCTAATTACTTATATAAATCCAATGTAATGAAAAGTGTCAAAAGTAAATAATATCAGCAAAATATAAAAACATTGATTGATGAAATCACTAGCAAAACAAACTCTAAAAGCTTATATTAGCAAGTCTAAATAAATTAGATCGCAATAAAGAAAGATTGTGGTTTAGTGGATAATAATCCAAAATGCCCACATACAATGATTCACATACAAACTACAAAAAATTATAAAAAAAAAAATTTTTTTTACTTATTCTAATCTTCAAATTTAAGAGTTATTTCATTAAAATTTATTTTATTTGCTTCCTTGATAACTTGAAATTTTATAAAGCCACTTCAGTAGCCAAATGATTAAATACTCGATTAAATAGTTCACAATGCAAGATAGTGTGGAGTATGGATCATGCTGGTCTAAGTTTGTCGGCGTACTTTCGGCAGCTACTACTACCTACCTAAGATAGTACACAAATTTAAAAATAAGTTGCGTAGGTGGCAATCGATCAGTTATGTTATTTATAATGTTATGTAAAGCTCTTACCAACTACTGATTGTAAACACTATAATTATTCATAACTTGAATAAATATAAAATAAAAAAAAAATAAAAATGTCGTTAAATATTTTGTGTTTGTTTATTGAAATATCAATTTAATCTTAAATATCTTCCGAATTGTTATTAACACAGTCTTATTGAAATTTTAAATTGAAATTTGACTAAGGTGACAAAATATCTTCAAATCAATTTCGTGGAATTTGAATTGATATGCAAAAAAAAAAAACACAATATTTTAGTGAGTAATAGCTAACATTTAAATTTGACTGGAAATGTCTTTTGCGTCACAGATAAAGATTATAGAATAGAAGAACACTCATAAAATAAATTCAATAAAGCTTTATCGGTCGTTGAAATCTTTTTTTTTTTTATAAAAAAAAAAAAAATTATTGGGTTCAATAGCTGTACAAAATCAATGTTTCGAACTTCATTCGATAACAGAAAATAATAAAATATCGATCATTTGATAACAAAATCAGAACAAAAAAATTGAGAACAAATTAGTTATAAATCGCAGAAATTTGTATACTGGAATCGATTTTGCGAATGAACCAAAATATACAAAAATTAATTTATCAACGAATTTTCAAGACTGTGGAAATGGAACCACTCCTTTATAGCTTGAAATTTTTTAAGAGATAAATAAAATCATTTCTTTCATTTTATTTAACTTATCCTATTCTACTTTTTAACCTTTTAAATCTTGTACTAATCCATGTTAATATTCTGCGCAAACAGGTTAAATTATTTTTATATTGACAACATTAAAAAACAATAAAATGTACACAAAATGTGTGGGTTTTAAGAACGTGGCTACGTAATTTTATAGCACTAAAAACTTGTTTCAATTATTTACTATACTGTAATTCAAACACCCTGTTAATCCTATATAATAATAAAATATGTATTAACAGTAAGTATATAAATAAAATTATTATTGTTGCATTGGCGGTGTGATGTGGTGAATTTATTATTATTATTATTATTAGCACAACAAATGGTTCTATATTATATACATACGTATAGATTCAACTAATTTCCAAGTGAAGAATTTAACATCACGGTTGTTTATAGAATTGAACCAAAATAATAATAATAATAATTGAAAATAAAAAATTAAAAATAATTATGATATATTAGGCTGATGGGGTACAACAACAATTTCATCGATTTCATAAAGTTGATTTGAAATAATGTTGAATATGCGAGTTACATATCTACTTACATGCATACAGATATGTAAGTATGTTAAATATTTTCTATTTGAATATTATTTATAGTAAGTAAGGTATAACATCAGTGTTGACTTTATTAAACTTTTTTTTTATTTTTATTTTTTTTTCTTTATAAATAGTTACACTACTTAATAATAACAACAATATTAAATTTATTTATCACTGGATGTGCATTTTAATTGAAATTAATTATTAGATAATAAATTTTAAATATTTAGAATTCTTTAACATAACTGCAAAACAATATAGTAATCATGACTCAAACTAAATCCGGTTTTACAATTTTTAAAAATATTAATATTAAACTTTTTTAATTTATTAATTTACAAAAAAAATAAAAATAAATAATATTATTTTGTTTTTTTAAATATATCAAAATAAATATTAATTTTTACATTGATTAATTTTTGTTTTTTAGTTGTTTTAAAATTATACCGTAACTGTTTTTCGTTAGAAAATTATTATTTTCGTATAAAATCCGCCGCCACCGTTGTCGCTTATTTTTTATTCGAAAAATTAAAAAACAAAAATAAACAAAAATGAAATGCTTTTATCCGTTGAACGTTAAAAAATGAACTGCGCTTGTAAAAAAATAAATTCAAAAAAAGTGTTGTATCTATATTTTTTTTTTTCGCGATATGAAAGTGTTGTTTGAAAAACAAAAATATTTTTTCATTATGATAAAAAAACAAAAAAAAAAAATACAAAAACCAAAATACTACACATAAATAATAATATAGATGTAACTATGTATCTATATTATTGTTGTGGAAAGGGAAGAAAGAAGAATGTAATAATGAATTTATAAAGTAATAGAGTTTTAAGTAAGTTATACATTTCGCTTTCCCGTTGTTGTTGTTGTTGTTGTCTCATATGCTTAACATAAAAAGATAAAAATAATAATAATAAAAAATGTAGGTAATGTTGGTAAAATAATATTAGAATTATATTAAAACAATTGTTATTAAAATTTTTCATTTTTTTTTTCTTTTTATTAGGGCAATCATTTGGACCTAATGATTGTGCATGAAATTCGACAAAAAATTAGAAATTAATTTTAAATTTTTTTTTTTTTTTAAGTTTTGTGAATTAATTTTTTATACCTTGCTTTTGTTTTTCACATTAATTTTAAAATTATTATTTAATTGAAATTTGAATGTGAAATTTTCTAATGCTATTTTTTCCAAGCCAACCCAAATCAACAATTTTTTTTCTCTTATATTCCTTCTCCTTCAATATAGCCTGGGTTTAATAATTTATTTTTTCGTTCGACTTTCGCAGCCTTAATCTCTTTGTTAACTAAACGTACAACTTCAATATTGACATAATATTCAGATATATAGACTTTGTGCTGGGAAATGCATGTTTTGATTCCATCGGTTAAATACGGAATAGTAAGATCTATATGAATATCACTATTGCGAATATTATATTGAAATATTTGAATACTTTAAGTATGAGGTTATTTAGTACAACCCAATAATTGAATATCGTAAAATCAGATTAGCTTCAAACATTTTATTATATTTTAGTGGTAGTTTAAATTAAATATTTTATTTATTGTCAGGTTTCTGTTCATTAATAATTTTTAATATTTGATTGCAATAATATGGATATTTCGGAAGCAACATACTTTCTTCATCAGTGAGTGTCACTAACTTCTAAATTTTTTTCACCATTTTTTTTGTGTGTTGAGGTTTTCGACTTCCTACCTATCAGTCAAAGCATATCTGTATATATGTCGTCAAGTTATTTTTTTCTTTTTCTTGACGTGTTTATTCTAATGAAGTTTGGCATCTTTTATCATATACTCAAACCATTTTATATCCATACTTTGTGCCTTCCAGTCAACATGTAAACATTTTCTTTGATTAAGCATTTCCACGATTTAAGTTTGGGTGTCTGTACATATCATATTTTACTTTAATTTTGAGTATTATGATCATACATCACTAAGTATTTCAATAATTAGCAACAAAGGTATCAAAAGACATGAAAATAGAGAATTCATGAGATGAAACAACAGTTATTTTCATAAAGATAAAGCTTTTGTTTTGTTAATACTCAACATTTTCTATGGTATATGGTCATATACTAAAATTGAATGAAAATAGAGTTCAGAATTAGAATAAAAATTATAATTTGATGGTTAAGATAGAGTGAATGAGATCACGCAAAACCGAGATGACAGAATTTTGTCAAGTAAAAAGTGAACCTATGTAATAATGGTCTGTTGGCCATTGTGTTTGTCTGTTGTAAGTGGAAAAGTAAGTAAGTAAGAAGTGGAAAACAGTTGGGCAAAATCGACATATTAGTACTAATAATCACTTTGTATGAGCTAACGCTCAATTTGAGAATAGAACAAATAAATAATAAAATGTTTAGAGAAGTTTAGTAAAAATTTTCATCGAGCTTTATTGCAATATAAGATAGCAATGATGTTAGCTTAGACACTTTAGATAATCTGTATTGAATTTAAATTTACAATATCTTCAATAAATATGTTTTTCGATTAAGTAAGCCAAAATTGACTTTTTCTGTTAAATTTATACTATTTTATAAAATTAATTAATTTTCAAATACTAGCTAGACGATATAACCTTAAAATTAGTTTTTTATATTTTTAAAGTTTAAAGAAATATGAGTAGAAAAACTGTAAAAATACAAAACTATTTTTTTATTAAAAATTAAAATTACCCTTGGCATTGTAAAGTAACAGTATATTATTTTTCATTTTAAGTATATATTTTTTTTTCATTATAAATATGTACTCGTATGTAGCTTTTCGTTCCTTCATCCATCCAGTGAAATTTTTTTCTTATTTTAAGGCATATATTTTACATTACTACCATTATTATTATTGGTACTATTATTATATACTTATAGTTATTTTTATTATTATTATTATCGTTGTTATTTTTATTGCGCTCTTATAGTTTCTGTTGTTACTCAGATGTGACATCGTGTATATCTGATGTTGGGTATAGAGCTACTTTAAAAATATGTGGATATAATATATGTAAGCTAATACAATAAACAAAAGGTGGAAAAAAAAATAATGAAAAATATCTAACCTGATGATGATATGATAACGGAAGAGTACATTAAGATAAAATTTAATTTTTTATATATGTATGTACAATATTATGTATATAATATTAGTGTGAATTCATATTTTTAGTGAAATAGCTTTTTTTTTTATATATACATACTTATATTCATATAAATAAATTGATATGATCATGACTTATATATATATATATATATATATACATATTTATGATATATATTTATATATATTTTGTGTATAATATTAAAGTTGATGGCCATTTGATATCCGTGTGTTCATATCAGTCAGTCAAAACGATGACGATGATGATGATTATGATTAGCAATAATAATAATAATAAATAACAAACATAAGCAGTAACAGCAACATCAAAAGTACCCAGCAGTAGCTGTTGTAGCGGTAATGTTCATTTATATTTAAATTGGCATTCACTCACAACCTATCAGTTTAATTTTGTAGAGATGATCATCTCATCTCAGATTAAATATTGTAGAATGATTATGTTAAAAATAAATTTTGGTTCAATTCACTATTATAGATACAACTAATAAATATTTACAAAACTAATGTGCACATATACCTACAATATATACTATGAGTTGATATTAAAGGTAGGATGGTAGGTAATTGATTCATCTTTAAAACAAAACAAAACAACAACAAAAACAAAATCTATTTTCATTCTATAACATCTGGGTGGGTAACGGTATAGTTTGCGATAATAATAAGATAAAAAAATATCTATGAATTTCTAATAGAAAAAAAAAGAAATTTATTATTCCCGTTAATTAGCTATAAATTACTTTTTTATAGTTTTTTTTTTAACTATAATAAAAAAAGTTAGTTAGGTTTAAAATTCGATTTAAATAAATTAACATGGAATAAAACTTTTCTTTTCTTATTATTTTTTTTTATATTAATCAGAAAATTTAATGTAGGTATATACCTATTATTTAATTAATTACGAAATTAAAAATCGATTAGAAGATTTGTTTATGATGGATTTGAAAGTTCTAACTGTTTCAAGTAAATTTAAATGGGTAGAATTAGTAAAAAGTAAGCTGATTATTATATTATTTAAAAATAAAAAAATCTAAATATGATGGAACAGGTACTTTAACCTTTTTTAGTGACATCATTACAAAATATCGTATATTAATAGAAAATATAGGGAAATTTTCACGTTTATGTTTAAACATATATAAAGTATATTTTCTATTGAAATACGTCAGAAATTTAATAATAATAAAAAAAATATAAAAATATACAATATAAATAATTTCAATATTTATTAGTATTCGGTTATATTTTTATAATATAATTTTTAGAATATAGACAATTAAATAAAATATTGTTTTCTGCTATAAGTTGTTCTACTTTCCTATAATCAGTCAATTAAATATAGTAACATTTTGTTTTGTGTATCTATATGATAAAACTGGGAAACACTTAAACACCGACTTTGCAATTGTCTTTTAAAAAAAATATATTAGAGATTATTAGGTGTCATTTCATCTTTCCTTCTAGATCATACAAAGAGACAGCAAACAAAGGATATGCCAATTTTATTTTTTGGGGGGAGTTCTATATAGACGGCGACCTCTTCAAATTTATTGTACTTCTTCGTACAAAATTGAAGGTCTATGTCTTTGGCTAATGTTATTATTGCTTTAATGTCAATTCTAGAATTAGCCAATGTGTGTTCCTGCAAATATTTTTGTCTTTTTCGAACTATGGCGTCGAAAACAAATGGAATATGAGAGGTAATCAATACTTTGTCAAATACTCCAAACTAAAAAACGACCAAATTAGCTTTGCGGTGTTGTATAGATGTAGTTCTTATCAATTTAGTATATTACAAAAATAAAATGAATGCTTTTTTAGTAATTTAGGTATTTTTTATATAATTTTGAAATACATATACAGTTTGAAGTTAGAAAATGTATTAAAATTAATAAACATATGAAATGATTGCGATACAAAGTGAGTGTTTGCTAAGAGGAATTAGAGTATGCATACCATCTGAACAGCGTCAAAAATTTTTTAAATTTGGAATCACTAAAATTAAATCTTTAGTTCGTACTTATTGCTGGTGGAATACCATAAGCCGTGAAATAGAAAAAATGATTATGAATTGTGCGGAATGCCAATCGTATCGTGCTGAATCTAAGAAAATTAAACCTTCACATAAATGGGAACTGCCAGTCAAACCCTTCGATCGAGTACATGTAGATTTTGCGGGGCCAATATTAGACCAATATCTTTTTATTTTGGTGGATGCGTATACAAAGTGGCCTGAAGTTCACTTAATACCAAATATCACAGCCGAAACTACTATACAGAAATGTCGTGATATTTTTTCTACTTTTGGTATACCATCAGTTTTGTGAGTGACTGGGGTACACAATTTATGTCTCGAGAATTTCAAAGTTTTTACAAGAAAATGGCATCACACACAAAAAAGGAGCGCCATACCACCCAGCAACAAATGGTCAAGCTGAGAGATATGTGCGTACAATTAAAGAAAAGTTAAAAATTTTAAAATGCAACAAAAATGATTTAAATAAAAAATTAGCCAGTATTTTATTAGCCTACAGACGTAGTAACAGGACGTTCACCAGCAATGATGATGTTTGGTAGGCAAATAAATCAAGATTAGATATTATGATACCAGAATACAAGCAAAAGTTAGCAAATGAATATAAAATTTGCAAACGAAATTTACTATGAATGATTGAGTTGCAGTGCGAGATTACCTATCAAATGAAAAATGGCAGTTTGGTAAAATTATTGAAATATGTGGTACACTACATTATAAAATCGAATTAAATGACGGAGAATTTGGTAAAGACTTCAAGAACAAATAGGTCGAGTTGGTAAGAAGTTAGAAAAAAAAACGAATGAACTATTTGCAGAGAAAGAATTAGACCTAGCAGAAAAATTTTCTACTGTTGGGAAAAGCGTTGAGAATTCATCCGAAAAAATAAGTGTTGAGGAAAACAGAGAACGCAGTAAGTCACCAACTCCTAAATCAAGTACTAATGCGGAAAATAATTTAACCCAAGTGATTCTAGAGGAAAAGTCGTTATTGCCATCAACTTACAACCTAAGACGGTCAGAACGAAAGCGTAAAATACCCGATCGTTTTACCTACTAAGACGAGAAGACAATTGAAGAATATCTTATATGCGTGGGAGAACTGTGGTATCTTATAGTAATAAGGACAACGAATATTACAAACTGGCATTTTTACTACATTATAATACAGTTAGTTAATAATATTTTAGAATATTTTATTTACACATGTATATAGTTTTCAGTTGTTGATTGACGGTGAATCAAGAATAAAGAAATACAACAATAACCAAACAAAAATTAAACAACAGTCAATAGGTTCTTTACCGTCTGATAATTTCTAAAATGTTAAAATTATTTTTCTCTATATACAATTCTGGCTTTCGATCCCTTCAACTACAGTTTGCAATATGTTTATTTGTTTACGATTCACTCTGTATTTTTATTTCGTCGAATTCTAATCGATGGCTTATTTTGACCCCTTCAACTACAGCTGGCACTATGTTTAATTATTTGCAGCTCACTCTTCATTTTTATTGCGCCATATTCTAATCAATGGCTTATTTCGACCCCTTCTACTATAGCTGGCACTAAATTTTATTTACTTGCCGTTTACCTTGTATTTTTCATTTATATGTTCATTGCAGAAAAACTTGCAATTCAACTATATAGCAGGATCGAGTTGAAATCCAGCGGCATTCAAACTGTCCTTTCTACTAGACGATGATAAGTGTTGGGTTGTAATAATTGCTTGTAGTAAAAAGGGGCAGTAAGAATAATAAAATTTTATTAGGCAGTATTAGCATAACTGAAATAACTTATGTTCAACTCTATGTGACCCATTTCTTTTCTAATAAGAAATTAAAGTATCAAATAATCATACAAACATTGTCTTATGCAAGTTTCCGAATTTCAAGTGACTGAATTCCAATTGGAAAATATGTATACTAATATTATCTAATTTAATAACAGTTTTATATAATTTATTGTCAACTTTGTATTGCAACAAATTTTTAAAGTATTTAATTTTGAGGTTACACAGTAAATCGTGAGGTCAAAACAGAGAAACAAAATAACAAAAAAAAATAAAGAAACCAAAAATGAGAGTCAATTGATGCAAAATTTTGTAATAATTGAAATTGGTTAATTTTATTATCAAAAGTCAATCGCATAAAAATCGAAATTTACGAAAAATTAATTTAAATTCACGTAAACGCTGCAGTATACTAAAATTTTGTTTTTATTTTTTATTTTTTATTTGAATTAAAAAATTTAAATATCGAAAATTAAACTTTATTACAAATTATGTGGGTGTTGATTAAACTATTGAGTAAAATTTAATTTAAATGTTTTAAATTGTATTGCAACTGAAATCGCAACTTACTGTGAATTATTGCATAAAATAACTCTTCTATTGTACTAATTTAAAATTATTGGAATAATTTAATTTTTATTTTCCATTTAAATTCATTATTTCACTTAAATTTCAAATAATTTAAAAAGGGGGTGATTTATATCTATTCAAAAACTCTTTAAATAATTTTATTTAGTTGTAAAAGATTTTTTAAATATTTAGATGGCATGTGCGTATTCACAAGTTTTAATTGAAATATTTAATCTTTCATTTAATTTGTTGTTCTTGTTGTTCTATTATATATATATATATATATCTTTTTGTGTCATAAAAAAAAAAAATGTGAACAACTTTTAATATACCTAATTAAAATTCTTTTCCGGGAATCATACGTAGTATATAAGTATAAGTAGGTACAAAAGCGAATTAAAAACAACAACAAAAAAAAATAGAATGGATTTTTATAAAAGCCATATTACACAATCGAAGTTAACAAAGTTTTCGTGTATGGCATAAAATATTATTCGTATATAAAATAAAAAAAAAAAAAAAAATGATGCATAAAAATCGCGATGTAACCAAACAATAAAGAAAAGAAAAAATAAAAACAAAATTAAAACTTTTTACCTTTTACATATATAAATAATATTCAATTACAAAACAGAAATTCTCACAACACTTACATAAATTATTCCTAAAGCAATTCTAGAATTTCACATTCATCAGATGAGATTAACCAAAAAAAATAAAAAATGTATGTTGAAAAACAGGGGAAAACCCAAATGGCAAACTATATATTTAGCACATGTATATTTGGTCTATAGCATTCTCACATTGGATTATATTTGGGGAAAATTATTAACAAAAACTCTTATGATCAAATCTCCATTTATATTAATTGGGCACTAATATTAATTGGACAGTAATACTAATTGGACAACACTTGGTAAAAGCAAGACAATCAACAAATTGGAAAAAACAAGCTTAACTTACGATATTTTTTTACTGCACATAAACGATATTAAATTGTGTATATAGGATTAAAAAATTTTTTTTGCTGATGATGCTCTGCTTAACATAGTAAGTCACAATGCGGAGGATTGTTGCTGTAAAATGAATACAGATCTGACCACATTATTTAATTGGCTCTGTATGAATAAGTTGAAATTAAATTTAAGTACATACTAATAAATAATTGTACTTGACAGTGATGCTGCTTTAAATATTGGTGATGGAAGCATTGAAATAGTATACGTCATGAAATTATTAGGATTGCAGATAGATGATAAGCTAAAATCAGACAAGCACGCTTATTTTATAATTAAAACAAAATTCTATAAAAGTAGGTTAGTTATAGGAAAATTCGATGTCAAATTACTTAGAAGTGGAGAATCCAGATTACTCGGGTTTTAGATTACTCGGGTATTCGAGTAATTTATACCTACAAAACCCGAGTACCTCGGGTCTCGAGTAAAAATGAATAAAAAAAGAATAACTCAAATTTTTTTATTTAAGTAAATGGTTTTATTTGGTTAGTTCTGAAATGAATTGAATTTAATGAAAAAAAATATAAAAGATAACTAAATATGAAACATGTAATGTAATTCAAGCTTTCGTATTTTATTTAATGGTTTTATTTATGAGATAAAAAATAGTATTTAAGGAATACAAGACCATTTAAAGTATTCGTTTTCATTTGAGAACGTAGTTTTGTAATGAAATTTGATGCTACTGAAAACACTTGCTCACTGACTGTTGCAGTTGGTGGGATTATAAGTAATGCTTGGTATAATTTTCCATATGCTCGCCTCGTTTACAGTCACAATTAATTGTTTTAGCTCTCGCTCCAATAATAACAATTTTGATGAAGTAACTTTGGGAACCTTCATAACACGCATAATTGTTTTTTGCAGTTCATTATACGCAGAATGTTCCAAAGTCATATCCGATTGCGAATCTGAATCATCAACTTCTTCCTGACTGTTCTCGCCTTGTTCGCCATCGCCATCGCCACCATTAAATAATCGTTTAAAATATTCTTTAGCCAATGATTTTATTATATTTTTTGATGAATATGAAAAATGTTCATTAGGTTGTGGATATAGGTACCAGTTTGTAAAAACAACATTAATGATATTAAATCCTTTTGCCTTCTTTCATCAATTCGCCTTTTTAAAGCAATTTAAAAACTTTTTAATCCAATAAAACTTTTTAATCCAATAGTTCAGCTAATATATATATAGATAATATAAAAACCTCGAAAAAGTAAATGTCATTAAATATTTGGGTGCTATGATTGATAATAGATTAAATTTAGATAATCATGCAGATTATGTTAGTGATAAGAAAATTGCAAGAAAAGTTAGGTATTTAGGAAGAACAAAAAACAAACTGACCAATAAATGTGCGATAACTATATGTGTAATACAACAATTTTACCACACTTAGACAATTATTGTGCATCGTTATTGTTCCTAGAATATGTAGTGAAAGGGAAAAATATAGGATTTTACAGAACAAGGCGATACGAGTTATCGCAACAGTTAGTAGAAGAGCTAACCGGAATTACATGATCGCGCAATTAAAATGGATATCGTCAGTACACCAAAGACTCAATTTCATCATTTTGGTGTTTTGTTTTTAAAATGAAAAAACATAATATGCCAAAATGGTCTTTGGGAAATCTACTACGATATGTTGGAGAAACAAATCATTACAACTTGAGATCGGATCAGGTTACCATTATAATACACAAAATGATTTATTTTATAAAGGTCAGAAACGCAGAAAATTTAGATTTTTTCCAAATTAATTTGGATAACTTTTATGTAAAGTATAACAAATTATGAAATCGGTATTTTGACTATTGAATATTCATAAATTTTTATTTTATTTTGATTTTGTATTTGAATTTTGTATTTATTTTAAATTTTTATGAATTATTTTGGTAAATTATTGTTTATAAATTTATTTTTTAATATTGTGTAATAATCATATTAAAATCATTTTATTTTATCTAATTTGTAGGTAAAAAGATTTAAGACTAAGAAAATAGTAGTTATTACTAACAAATTAATTAAAAAAAAAAAAAAAATGTTTTGACAAAACAATTTAAATTTTTATATAAAATGGTTTGTTTTACTTTTTTATCTACACATTTTCATTGTGTAATTTTCTTTTATTATTGAATGTATCCTAAGTAGGCCCTAGCTGGAACAGATTTTATTATTTTTAGATTTCAATAAAATTGAGTGGAGTGACTACCCCCAACTAAACTGGTCCTAAAACTCTTGCCATCTACATTGTCATCGTGTATTTTTTTTTATTATTAAAAATATCTCTAGGAAGCCCTTACCTGGTACAGATTTAATTATTTTTAATTTATTTTAGTTTAACAATGAAACAACAGTGAAACAAGATAAAAAATTTGAATTCCAATTTGAATTTGAAAGTTTTCTAATTGGACAAACTGAGTAGGGTCCCGGATTAAGAATGACAGCTCTGAACAAAAAAAAAATACTATTTTATTTTTAAAGTTTTGCCGTCTACTAGACTATCTACTCTGCTATCAAGAAGGTTATGATTTCAATAAAATTGAGTGGGGTCCAAGCCCCTGACTAAAAAAAAACAATAATAATAATAATTCTATTAGAAAAATAAATTAATTATCGTAAAAATTAAAATCTTAATGCCAAATATTTTTTTTTTTTAAATATCAATTTGTTAAAATGGCTTTTCAGGTAAGAGACACGTTTAGCAAAAAGTCGCTTAACAAAAAAATATTTGACGTTAAGATAAAATTACAAATTGTCTGGTTTGTTAAATAACATTTCATTACATGTTTTTTTTATCAGTAAAATGTACGTTTGCGAAATGGAATTTGACTAACTGTCATAAACCTTTCAAAAACACTGTTTTAAGACTTTTTTTTTGTTAATTTTTATTTTTATTATTTTTTTTTCATAAAATTCTACCATTCTAAAAATTGCGAGTTGTGAATTAATATTTTTAGTTACAAATTATGTGGTTAAAACTAGTTGCATCATTATGTTTAAATTAATTGCATTAAGAAGGTTTGTACAATTTTAAAATTATAAAGAAAAAAGGGAAAATATTTGTTGCAGCAGATTTCTGCAAGATAGACTTTGCAAGGAAAGTTAAGTTAATTAATTTTTATTATACAGGTTGTTAGATTTGGTTGGAAACTATAGAGTAAATTTTAGTAAGTTGGTAAATCAAAATGATAATTATTGTATCTTTGATCTCTTGCTTTATTATCAATTTGTGACTGCTGTAAACTGAACTATTAAAAATCATTAAAAATACGGACTAAAATTACAAGTGTGAAGGAAGTGTTACAAGTGTGAATGGAAAGCTGTTAATCGTTGACGATGATTTTTTTTTTATGTTCTTGACATTAACTTAGGTATTTCACCATTTCGTACATTAATGGGAAAGTTTTCAGATAAATACTTAAGCTACACTTAAGTTTAAATTTGAAATTTTGCTCTATTTGAAAAAATTTTAGTTTTTTAATTCAAGCTTAAGTGTTGATTTGTAGTTGTCATTTTCGGTCATTTGCATTGACACAAATAAAAAAAAGTTTCCTCTCATTTTCGTTATAAACACAGGATATTTAAATAATAGAAAGCTTATGTCTGGTTTAATTCCTTAAATTTTTAATGAAAAATAAAAGTTTCAATTTGACTGGTGACAATTGTCACAACTATGTATCAAAAAATTTAAGTGAAGCTTAAGCGGTCATTTTATCAAACTTAACTGCCACTTAAGTATGTTGAAAGTACCAATTAAAAAATATAATTTTTGATTTAAGTGTAGCTTAAGTTTGATTTCATACTTCATAAAAGTCCACCTGAAAATTGGCCCTAAGTACGATACTGCAATTTTTAACATTAGAGTGAGCTGCAGTATTATTCCAGTATTTATTCATCAGAATTCCAGGCATATCACAATCATTAAATGTGGAAAATAATTTGTTTAAGAAAACTTAAAGAAATGTTATTTTCAGTTCGGTTCAATCATCATCTTATACTTGTATCTATAACCCCATCTGTGAAGCATAGGGGGGAATTCAATTCTATATACTTAATTATACTAATTTAAGTTATAAATTTCAATTCGATATATTTTGTTGATATTCGATATATAGATCAATACGTTCGTTGTCTCGTTGGAAAAAATATGATTCAACCATTGTATTAAATTAAAGGTTAACAAAAAAAAAAATTAAAATAAAAAGTTTAAAAAATGTTCAAATAAAGTCAGAATCATTAAAAAATTTTCTCAAAACAAGAATAAAGCATTAGAAAGAATGCAACTGTAACATAAATTTGTAAAATGAAATAAAAAGCTTAAACATTTTAAAAAATATCGACATCTTTTATTTTTTTTTGCATTTAATGAAAATTTAATTTTTTTTTTGTATTTGACTAAAGTTGAATTTTTAAATTTATTTTCTGCAAAACTAAATATGTAGAGCTGTCCAAAATTCAACCAATCAAAATATTTTTAGCTTAAAAAATTTGCCAAATAATATACTAGGTGTTAATTTTTTTGTGTAAAACTCAGCATGAAAATATTTTTGTATTGGTTGGAATTTTGACAGCTGCATATTTAATTCTGAAGAAAATAATTTTAAAATATAGTTTAATGGTGAAAATTAATACATTATATACTTATAGAAATAGAAGAAATAACAAAATGTATATAATATTTTATATTTTAACAATCTGTTGTAATAGTTGTTGTTTTTCTTCATATTTTGATTGCTGATTTTATTGTATTAAAGTTGAGAGAATAAAATATGGTAACTGTCAAAGTGACAAATTGATTGTTGAAATTTTTTTGAAATATAATTTAAAATTAATTTAAACTTGTTTTTTGAAATTTTGAAACACTTCATGGTTTTTTAATAAATAAAGTCAAATGAACTTATTCAGATAATTTAAAAATATATATATACAATTCTTCAAATTAATTAATATACAAAAACAATAAAGTTATAAAATAATTATTTATTTGGAGTGTATATATGAAATGTATATGTATGTACGTACGTACATATATTAAATAAATTATTCAATTTCATGTTTTGAGGTTAAAAATAAATTTTCTATCATTGAGAACCTTTAAAAAGTCATTAAAAACGTCCTTGTTTATTTATTTTTTTTTTTTTTTTTTTTTGTTGTGGTATAAAATGATGTATTATAAAAACAGAGATGATGAATATAATACAAACATACATATGCACAGATACGTACATTATTCGATTATTGATTGGAAATTTGGTATTTCAAAATTGAAATTTCTTCAAATTGTTTTTTTCTCCAATTCAATTGTTCCTATAAATTTACTCATTTTTCTGAAAGTTTATCATTATTATCATCATCATCATCATCATCATCATTATCTCAACTATTTGTTAACTTCCATAAAATTTCAATTTAATTCTTTTTGTTTTCATTTATTTGTTTATTTTTATATTTTCTTTGTTTTTAGAAAAGGTAATGGGCTACAAATATGAATTTAATTTCAATGAATCCTAATGGATTTTCTTTTCTTTTCTTCAAAATGAGATATTTAAGAAAAAAATACAAAAAGAGGAAAAAACAAAAAAATATAAATTCATCGAAGTTTTGAAATACATGTACATACAATATATATATATAAAAATAAATACATAAAGTGGTGATATTCAGTTGGTGCGAAGTTTTTTAAACAATTGAAGTTTTTCATATCAATCTTATTGTAATATAGTTCAACAATATGTTTTAGTCAACAGAATAATTCTAATGTCTTCTCTGAAAGTAAAACGTTTTAAGTTATTTTTCGATAAGATAATCGTTTAATAATTTTTTTAATTGATCTTACATCTTATTTACACTACGAGTGTGTAATAAGTTATTGATCTCGGATATGAAAATTGAAAATCTTATTTTTATCATTTTTTTTTGTCAAAAGATAAATACATCTTTAATTTTTCGTGTTTTCCCGAACTTGTTAGCTTCATTTACATACAAAATTTCTAGTTATAACACCTTGTATAACAAGTTAATCATTAATTGTGTGACATAGTGTGTATGTAGACATACAAGGTGTTATGCAAGTGCAATGAAATCTTTAAATTAGAAATTACACTTACAAGGAGTACATCGATATCTTGGGAAAAATCTTGAAATAAATTTTTTTTGTGTAATATGATATTATTTGCAGTTATAATAAAAACCAGTTTGGTAAACGGAATAAAAGTAACGGTTTCGGTTAGAACAAAAGTACATTTAAAGTGTTGTGGTATTGATTTGCAACCGAATTAAATGCATTAGGATCTCCAAAACGTGATCCCAAAGAGTGGTATAAATTATGGTTTATTTTAATTATTCATCTATATACTGCGTATATGGTATATATAATAATATGAATACAGGTACGGCTTAACTTTAAATTAAAGTTAAAACAGAAGAAAAAAAAATATAAAACCACAAGCGTAAAACTTTATCAAGAAACTTCCCTGATTTAATTGGAACAAGCTGTCGATGCTCTGTTGAGCAAAGAACAAAATATTAATTCATAGGGCCGAACATTTTCAAGCGTCCTAGAAGTTGTTACAGATTCAAATACACTTGAAGAAATCTCAAATGAAAAGTACAAATAAACCTGTTCTAAACATTCGAAACCTGAATTAAAATAATTTCCAGTGATAATTTCCTTCAGTGGAAAACCGCACTGTCTAATTTTACTAAGAATAATATTCCGTTTTAATTTGAGGCTTCAGTAACCGACAGTCTTTTATAAACATATTAGATCCCTGGCTTAGGTGTCACTAGCACTACTATCTCATCATTTATCATAAATCATAACACAGCTTATACTCACTTTTATTTGTTTATTAATTTGTATTTTAAAATATATTCGTTTCGACTCATATTCGATTCGAGAACCATGGTAAGGGTATTCAAAATATTGACATTAGGGTATCTAATTTATTTATTTTACGCCTTGCCAACGTAGTTTACTTTACTGTCAATTACAATTATTTATTTATATACCTAGGCAGCCAAACTCTCAAATACTTACAAGAAGTGGGCCTATTATTTCTTATTGTCATTTATTTTATACCAATGACACAGGAGTACTGATGGGCCAGGCCGAAAAAACAATAAAACAATTTGCTTTCGAATGGAGATTCGAATTTTGGACCATTCTGTTGAAATACATTCCAATTAGAAAATTAAACATATTGCCCATCAGGTATCGACAATTTGAATTCATTAAACATCTTATAAGTATATACTGCTGCTATAGTCTCAGATAATTGTGGCTAAATTTTGGGTTATTACAGTCTCAGATAATTGTGCTGGGTTTCAACAATTTATTTTCTTCAAAATTTATAATTTAGCTTTCAAAATTTCATAATTTTCCTTCTTAAAATTATTTTTACACAGAATAGAATAGACTGGGTGTGTATTTTTATGAAAAAAGTTGCAGCAAAACATTTTTTGATTGTTTGAAGTTTTGACAGCTATTCAACTGCGTGTTTAATTCCAAAGAAAATAGTTTTTGTAATTTGGAATGTCCAATCCAGACAATAAAATGTGAACAAAATTAAACAGAGATAAAGATTGATAACGACCGAAGGAGCACGGGTTCAAACCAAATTTTTCAAATGGTGAATGTAATATGTAATTTTCAATACAACCACCATCGATTCAAATATAATTTAATAATTAATAAACATATAACATAACTAATAAAAAAATAATATAAATATATAATATACAAAAATATATACCAAATAATTAATATAATTTAATAAAAAGGCCCACATTTTGAAAGGGAAAAGGACTAATAAAGTTGGCCTACAGATTTTTCTGTAGGATCAACTGTTAAAATAAATAAATAATAAAGGTTGAATAGTTATAAAATAAATTTAAGGAAGTGTTTTAGCTAATAATTGTAATTTATGTTTATATATTTTGCTCAATAGATTAAGCCTAAGATACAAATATGTAAAGATAATTTTTGTATATATAATTGTCGTGTATCCAGAAATTTGGCATTTCAGTCAAAATAAGAATAAAACATCAATCTCGGTGTCGCTTACGGCAAAGTAGCAACGAAATATCTCTGCATCTACGCTACATATGATGATGCCGAATACACAAATCGATAGAGCATAAAAAATTAATAAAGATGGCACTTTCAGTTCATTTTTTTCGATTTTGTGATGTACGACAGTATAATAGAGGGGCGACGCACCTTCGATTAAATACCAAATATAAGAAGACTTATGTACATTACCATTGAATAAAATTGTGAAAATTTTTCAAATACAATTTTATTATTTGATTATTGTAGTTAACTGGAAACGGTACGTTTATGAAAAATATCTAGAACATTACCACTAATTTTATATAAGTATATGTATTCCATGTATGCCATGTTTGCAAAATAACCTTTAAAAGCATTTATTTACAAGGATATTAAATTGAATATAAAATAATACATATTAGTAATTTTATTTAGATAAATTAATTTCGCACAATATTAAATCTCATATAATATGGTAACACGTTGTTTTTATGAGAGAAATTGAATTAAATTTGATCAGAAAAGAAGAAGAAAAATAAGTAATTTGTACCAAAATATTAAAAAGGTGTTTAAGTTATTTATTTGCAAAGAGAAAAAAATCTCTTAAATTTTTATTTTTATTATTAAATTTGTAAAAAGTTAGCAAAAAAAAAAGTTTTTTTAACAATTTATTATCTAATAATATTGAAGAATTCGAAAATTTAATTTAACGATTTAGAAGTTGAAAATGAAATCAATTCAAAATCTAGTTTTTTTTTCCTCCTTTTCTCCATATAATATCTTTGAAATTCAACCATTTTTGTATACTCACTATATATTTATTATACATATGTATTTATTCATTGTATGTAATTCAGACTTTAGTAAATTTTTATTTAAGTTTTGTTTTTAAAGATTTAAAGAAAATTTTTATAGCAAAGTGCTAAGAACTTTAAATATATTGAAAATATTTTTTTGTATTGATTTCTGTTTGGAAGTGAAGTATCTCATAAAAATTTTCTATTAAAATATTATAATGGGTAAGAGTATATAGATCCAACGTACTTCAGTTTATTGAACTGAACTAAAAAAGTCATTCTGTTCTTTGGAACATCATGCCGAATTCCATTTTGTGAGTTAATAACGTTAACAGGTTTAAAGATGAAAAGTCTAATACAAATTCATATTTATTCAATTTGGTTTCAGTTATGATTTTCCCATTGCAAATATGTTTTTAACTGAGAATATTAGAGGTACAGGCAGTACAGATACAAATTTAACTATCGTAGTTAATGATAGTAATGACGAATTGGTAAAACAGTTTCTTAATTAACTCAATTGACAGAGAATAAAATCATAAGGCGAAAAAATCACCAATGCTTTGAATATGAAAAGAAAAAAAAGGATAAAAGCAGTTGTTTAAATATACAAAAATTAATTATTTACATTAATGTACAATTTGTAATTAACAATATCTATCCCCAAAGATAAAGAAAACTAAATTTTATTATTTTATAATATTTTCTATTGACACAAGACTAAATTTTCCTTCTACAAGTATTAACTTTTAAATATACTTACATAATATATACATATATTAAATATCTTAGAGGCAGAATTTCAAATTAATTTTAATTAAAATTTATTAATGCTTAGGCAATGCTATAATGAAAATATTGAATTTAATATTAATACAAAAAAAAATTAAATAAAATAATAATAATTACGTTACATACCCATAATCCATATTACATAATAAATAAAATAAGTTGATATAAATATTATAATAAAATACCTACGTCAATTTAAGGTTTTTACAATTTTATATAATTTTGTTTGTCTTTTATTATTAGCTATTACTTAAAAGGATTTTTTTTTTATATTTTACTACACGACTGTCATTATTTTATAAGATTTTTATATAGAAGTTATATTGTACAAAAACCATCATAAATGAAAATATGGGTTAAGTATACTATTGATAAGGGTCCTTTATGACTGATGCTTTAATTATTATAGAAAATATTAAATTTATTAATTTTAAAATTAAGGGTGTATATGTGAATGTATTTGTAATAGTGCGGATTTATTGGTATATGTATGATGTACAGTGAGGTTCATTTTAATAGGAATAGATGGGTTCTAATCTTATATATTAATACGCTTAAACGTCTGTTAAACTTTTCACAAAGCGTTTACAACACGAAGCTTTTTTCAACTAGATTAGACAACTTTATTAGAACTATTACGAATTACGATAGTGTTAATAATTTTATTTAAAGACATAAACCACAACACGATAAAACCAAATAAAACCAAAAGCAAATTAAAATTAACCTAAAAACAATTCACCTATTGAGCAATAGCATTGACTATCTGATTATATGAATTAATTTAAAAAAAAAAAAACAAAGTAGCAAAGACAAAAACCGAATTATCAGAATATAATTATTATATCGATAAAATATATGTAGCTTTGTTAAAATATTACGATATTACGATATTACAGCAAAAAAACTTACCGCTAAAACAAATAGTAATTTTAGAAAATATATTTTTTTTACCTCACCATGTTCACAAATTCCAATAATTGAAATTTATTTATTTTATTAACAAATAATTCAAAAGTATAAATTCAAATGCGCAGTAGCATTGAGTAAATATAATATTGTACATGGAGAATCATAAACCGAAATTTACGATCCGCTAAGAACAAGAAAAACAAAATATGTTATGACATTATTATCAAGTTCAAATTCAATACACCGCAAATTTA
The DNA here is from genome assembly GCA_963942445.1 of Argyra leucocephala. NCBI lineage: Eukaryota > Metazoa > Arthropoda > Insecta > Diptera > Dolichopodidae > Argyra > Argyra leucocephala. Next base: position 162,985,603 of record OZ012678.1, read on the forward strand.
GTACACATAAAAATTAAAAAAACTTTAAAAAGAAAAATCACAGACTACCCTTACCTACATCAGAGACCCTAGCGGTATCGAAATGAAAAAATTAAATAATTTTTATGATTCTGTTTATAAATCTTTGGTAAAATTTATTTTTCAAAACAATAAAAACTGAAGAATAAGAGAAAAAGCATAATTATTGGCTTTACCCCTAACTATAATAGTCATAAGACGTCATATGATGTCATACGATATTGTACGACAACATGAAATTCCATTTAACATATAATTCCATTTTTCCTTTTAACTAAGACTTTTATTCAAAACTCAAAATAATAAAATAAAAACATTTAAGAACTTTATTCAAAACTCAAAATAAAAAAGCAAAAACATTTATTTATAGAATTTATATTTTTATTTCACTTCTTTTAAATTTTGGTTTTGACGTTTTGGTATGAATATATGCCACCATTATAGTTAAGGTTATGATTTATTATGATTTTTTTAAATCATATCGAATCATATCGGCCATTTAACGAAGTATCATATGACATCGTATGACTATTAAAGTTAGCGCTTTTATGATAATTAAAAAAACACAAAAAACGTATCTATAGCTGTTTTAATGTGTTTTTAATGTCGGTGTGATATGTATTTAGTTTAGATGCATTTAATTTCATATTTATACTGCCAGCGACATCTCTGTTCGCCACATTTTCTTCAAATGTACGTCACTAAACACACAATTCTCTATTTCACAGTTATATGTTGCTTTGTCTAGAGTATGATTTTTTGATAGCGTTAGTGTAGTATAAAATATTATGAAATGTTTGAATAAGTATTAAAATGTTAAACTATTTTTAAGATATTAAATAAAGTGAATTTTAGTTTTAAGTTTTTCAATTTAACTTATTTATTATGGAATAAAAAAATATGTAACACATTGATATTTTTAAAAAAAAATAAAGAAAACAAATAAATAAAATAAATTGTTTCGTTTATAATGCTAATGCTAGACCGGCGAATGTTACGCCGGGAATAGCTAGTAATTTATTTAATTATCATGGAAATGTTATAGATGATGAAAACAAGTCACATTTGTTATAATATGAAATAATCTTGAATTTTAAAGTGATACAATTCCAAAGAACAATTAAAATTGTTGATGATTGTACCCTACTTCAAAATGATCTTAACAATTTTGCAGAGTGATGCTCCAGCAACAACTTCGAATTAAATGCCTCTAAATTTCACAATATTAGCTTTAGTAGGAAGCTTCAAAGCTCTGTTATTGAATTTAATTACCATCTTCGGAATCAAACTTTAAACCGTTCTGAGATCACAGACTCAATTTCAAAGCACATTTCAATTCCGTTATTAGTAAAGCTAATTCTATGTTAGGATTTATGATGCACTGGAGTTTGCAGATCCCTACATTATAAAATATTTATATATCACATATGTTAGAGCAACACTTGAATATGCTTCGCAAACTTAGTCTCCATATCGTAATGTTGATATTTCACGTCGTATTAAAGCAGTTTTACGCATAAATTTTTACGCATAAATTTTAAGTCCATGTTCTGACCCTTTTCAACTTCCTCCTTACAATGATAGGTTGCTCTTGATAGACATGAAATATCTCCAACAACGTCGATTCGTGGTTGATATTACCTTTATTCACTAAATTATTGCTGGGAGTATCCTGGCACCTAAAATTAGGGATTTAATAACTTTTAGAGATAATCCTCGTAATTTACGTTCCGTTGACTTGTTTATTATTGCTAACCATAGTATTGACTACGATAAATTTGAGCTTGTGTCTAAAATATTACGTGAAACTAACTCGAAAACAGCTTGTTTTGATATTAACCTTAGTAAAAGAAACTTAAAATTAAAGCTGTATAATTGATAAATAGTTATTGGAATTGATATTTGGTCTTTTTCTACTTTCTTCTTGTATTTTAGTTTCTCTTTTCAACATTCTACTAACTATATAGTATGTTAGCTATTATTATTTTTATCTCTTACTAATATTAGTTATTAACGGTTATGTATATACTAAACCACTGGATGATGATCACACAACTTAGCAGCATGATGCAAGCTTTCGTCTATACTGGACGTCTAATTAGCTTGCTCTAAGCAATATCTGACAGTATAAAAATAGTAAAATCGAACAACAAGCGAAAAGTTTATTAATTTCTAAAAAAATACAGATTATTTGGATTTACCAAACGTAATTTTGGTTGGTTGTTATAATAGTCAAGTATGTTTTTTTCAGATCTCCATAAAAGTTATAAGATCAATCAAAGCTCAAAACTATTAGTTATTGAGGTAGTCCAACGCTACAATATAGCTGCTGATAAGTCTCAAACATGTTGGATGTACAAAACATTCCTGCTGTTGAGGTATAGAACATGATAATTATAATAAGAATAATTATTTCCGCCCATATTTCATTTCAATCGACCTAAAGATTCGACTATACAGATTTGAAGGAAATTATTTTACTTGATTTTATTTTATTTATTTATTTATTGACATATAGTATTTGATTAATCATAATATATATGGGTACAAAGGTTGGTCTTTGGCTCACTTGAAATAGAACTAAAAGCTAGTTGTTCTACACAATTGTAGAACTGTAAATCTTTGGCGCTCTGATAGCAGAAAATTTCATTAGATATGTCTTTATTCAGCCATTACTCGACAACTATGTTGTTCCTATTTAAATGTGATGTAGTGTATATTATTTCAATTGCTAGGACATAATAATAGTATTGTGTTAAATAAAAAATGAAAAATTCATAATATAATTTTTTGTAATTACAATTAATTGGTTTACGGAATATTTTCTGAAAATGTCATTTCCACTTTGAAATATTTATTTTTTGACATATTTTAATTATTTGGATAGATTTGGGTGAAATTTTAACCAGAAAGGATAAAGAAAATTTTTTTTATATAATAATATTTTTTTTATTTACAAAATTTGATTGAAGGCTTTTGAAGTGTATATTATGGATAGAAGTGTATATTATGGATAAAAGTGTATTGTGAATAGCAAAATATATATTTTTGATTAGGCAATGTATGTAAAATTATTTTAATTTCTTGATCCTTTAATTATGTAAGCTTTTTTACTTTTATGACTTTTTCGAGCGAAAAAAGCAAAAAAATGAGTCGGATAAAAAATAATTTGTGTCAAATGTGAAGTTAAAAGGAAATTAAGGATTTTACATGCATTGTACAAAAACTAGTTTTGCTGGTAGTGAAACTAATTTTTAATATAATAGTTATAATAGTTATATAGTATTAATTGTAATAATAGTTATAATAGTTATATAATATAGTTAACAACAATTTTGTCTTTTACTTGGAATTAATTTTTTTTGCCTTTTTTTATTGATAAGAAATTTATTGATTAATAGGAAGAATTAATAAGTTCCGAATTGACTTATAAGTATTACATATAGCCCAGCTGTCGTATTATTCGATATATTAATCAGTATTAATTTATCTATCACAGATCGAAACAATGATTATGCATTTTGTTAAGCCTCTAATTTAAAATTTTTAAGCCTCATATCCTTCTTCATTCTGATTATTGACTTCTTCTGGATTGTCAACTACTTTACATTACGTTGAGTAAATTTTAAGAATTATTTCTGTCTTAGATAGAACAATATACCGATATAATTTATTATTTCGGATTTGAGTTTTATAATGGCAACAGCACATTTTTTTTATTAATCCCAGTGCCTCTGAAATATTCGCTAATATGTTTTTTTATTAATTATATTTAATAATCGTCGGTGAATATATACATATATTATTCTCGCATTTCATAGATTTATCATGACCTATATATCATATATTGCAGAAAAATATAAATGCACAGAAGTTTAAGGATACAAAACAAATTTTTGTTTAGATTTTTTGCCTTTAACTAATTTTCAATATATGCAATAACTTTAATACACGATTTATTATTGCTTATGCCATTGTTCAGTTTTAAAATTCAAAATGTATAAATTCAAAATTAAATAAAATTGAGAGAAAATAAAAATATACAATACTAACACATGACCATTTTGTTTTGACATCAAACATTTGGTAATATAAATTTTTAGTGGTATTAATTACCAAATTTTTAAGGTATCTAGAATAACGTACAGAAAAAGTAATCTTAGGATAATGCCTCTATACTTTCTAGCCAAGTCACACGATGAATATTCCGAAATTTATCGAATTACGATTTCGTTTTAAGTTTTGTTTTTGTTTTGTGTATAAATTTTTATTTTATTTATTTTATTTTTAACAGTGGATCCTAAGATAAAATCTGCAGACCAACTCATAGCTCCTTTTCCCTTTCGAAATGTGGGCCTTATATAATTTTCTTTTGATAAAAACTAAATTTGAGAAAAGCACAACACACAACTAACACAAACAAGAATATTTTGAAAAATTTAATACCAAAAATTTACAAATATCATCAAAAGTTTTGTTCAGATAATAATAATCGCATATAAATTGTTAAAATAATAAACAACAACAATTTATATGCGATTTTAATTTCGCCTTAAAAGTGTTATACTCTATATTGAAAATGTTTTTGTATTTTTTGTAAATTTTACCAATTTAGATTAAAAGTATTGAATATTTTTTTAAAATAGCACTATATCATAATAACAGGTTATTCATATAGCAAAATAAAGTCCAAATACAAAATTTATATGAAAATAATGTCCCATTTTTTAAGTTACTCTCTTGGAGGCCAAGCTAGTAAGTATAGAGGTATTGCTTGGCATATCTGTTTTTATACAATAATTTTGCTTGTATAATTTTCTGTGCACTCTCATTTACTTCAGATTTGAAAACCGAAGTGATGTCAATTATATAAATATAACAATAATCTATAATAGTAGTAGTAACATTACACTATAACAATAGAGAATAGAGAAGCGTTAAATAAATTATGGGATTATTAAATAACCACAATTATTTTTTTGCAATTAATAATCTTTTAACAAAACAGGTACTATACATAATTAAGTCAACTATACAGATTATAAAAAAACAAAACCGATATATACACGTTTTCCCCATAATCATATCATAAACCTAACATAACCATTTAATCCTGTTATTATTTAACTCTTTTCTTAATTTTATCATTTGCATTAAAAAATATTATTTTAAAAAGAAATAATCCAACCATAAAATGTACATTAGAATTACTTAAATGATGGGGTTTAAATTGAAAATGATTATCAGCCTTTGATCATGTACATTAAAAATAAAAACAAAATATTTATTCCATTTGCAGAAGCACTTAAAGGACTTAAAAAAAAGTAAAAAAAAAATTTAAAACAACATAAGAAAGCGGATATACAAAACTCATTTTACTCTCAGACTAAGTTGTTTGGTAAATATGATTTCACTATATAAATATTTATTTTAGTTATCATCTGAACTGTTCAAAGGATGTCTAGACATGTTTAGATTATCGCTGTTATAATATTATTATTTCTAACATTAAAGTATTTTTATTTTTTATTATTATTTCATTTTGATAAAATTCAGTTTTTGTTTAGGTTGTATACTGTTAGGAATGTTGAACAAAAAAAAAAGTCCTTGACGAAAAATTTTAATTTTGAACCTACTATATAATTTTCAAAATGTTATGGGATTTGAATATTGGTAAGATTAAATATTTATCAGTAGTGCTGGAAAAACATTTTTATATATTTTCAATAATATTGTGTTAAAGGGTTAAATTGTTTAACATAGTAGAAAAATAGCATCAGGTGAAAATTTAAAAATTTTAAATAAATTTCGTTCATGATAAATCAGTTTTTTTCTGAACATGTATTATTTTTTTTACAATACTCATGTAGAAAATAATGTTTTCTTATGTTTTGTATTTAATCTCTGGGCTGTTCTCACATATTGTTAATGCTTATTCAGTTGTAAAGTTTATTTTTTTCTGTTTTTATAACATTTTGTAGATTTAATGTAATTTTTTACTTTATACAAAAGAAAATTTTTATTCAATAGTTTTTCTTATGAGTACCTATGATTTATGTTTGTACAATATTTCGTTACAAATATAAAATTAAATTTCTTAAATTTAAATTTGAATATTATAAATATAATATTAGAAAACAAATTTAAATTAAATTAAATTTAAAAATGTAGGAAGAACTATAAATAAAAATAATAGTAAAAAAAAGGTTGTTTCCTTGCTTGCTGATAACAGTTTTAAAGAAAACTTATTATCATATTGCTCGTCCTGTAAAATTAAAGGATTTAAAACAGAATCTTAACTAATTTAGCCTAATCGTTGAATTTCAATAACTAGGTCTAAATCAGAAGATATGGTACATGATGATTTAAAAAATATCTGCTAATTAATTATGTACTTTTATAGTTGTTTAATTTCTGTGTAAACTAATAATTATAGGATCACAGTATACCAAATGCAATCAATAAGGTGTCGGATTAAGTACGAATTAAATTCTAATGGAAGATTAAATTTGTCATAATTGTTTGTTTGTTGTATTTAATTGTTCGGAACATTAAGATTGTTTTGTTTGTTTTTTGTTTACTGTTATAGTAACCGATATAATAGTATAGTTACTATAGTTGATATAGTATTTGACAATTACGATCAATATTATAGATCAGTTTGTTTCATTATTTGTTAAAAAATAATTTGAGAATACATATGAGATACAAAATAACAGTAAAATGTTATGAAGTCAAATTCAGGTACTTAATACAATAAATATCCTTAAAATTGAAAAGAAAAGTTTATTATGTAATATCACTAATATCAGTAGCTCGATATCTCACAGTTTCGTCATATAAAATTAAATAAACAATAATATATTGTTTTTTTATTTTATATACTTTTATATTAACTCGTCAGCATCTATTTACTAATTAATCTAGTTGTTTAGTTATTTTTCTTGTTAACATATTTAGATTTTTTTTTCTCTCTGAAGCTTACACAAAAAATGAATACAAAAACTACTGCAAAATTGGTAGCAAAATTTTATGAGAAATTCGTTTAATCAATAACCGGTGGGCATTATTTATTCATTTGACAATCTACAACATTTAAAAATAAAATCTGAATATTTATCTTAAATAAATTAATATTAATTAATCTATCTATTCTTTATCAATCTATTATCTTAAATAAACTATTTAAAAATAAAATAAATCGTAAGTAAAATAAAGTGAACCTGAAAATATATTAGGTGATATATGTAGTTCATGAACTTATAATAAGTGATAAAACCAAAATAATTGTTTTTAATTTAAGAAATTCTTCTGATCTAGAAATTAAATTTCATTCTATTGGTTGTGTTCGTTTAAATTATGCTTCTCATTGCAATTGTCATGTTGGCTCATGCTTAAATAGTTTGTGCTCAGTAGGTTGTTTTAAAATTGAATCTGTTGAAAGGTACAAGTACTTGGGAATAATTATTGATAAAAATTTAAATTGGAAACCTCATCTAGATAACTTATATAAATATATGTTGTTATTTGTTAGAAAATTTTATGTATTGAGACGGTATTGTTTAAAAAAGCTTTTATTAAACATTTATTATGCTCCGGTTCACTCTAAAATAAAGTATTGTATAACTAGTTGGGGTGGCCCATGTTTCAATACGATTGAACCATTACTAAAAGCTCAAAAATGTATTCTCCGTGTCATGTACTTTAAAAATTGAACCTTCAGTTGTTGGCCTCTATTCCAAGAACTAAATATACTGCCTGTCAGACACCTCTTTGCTCATTACTCATTAGTTAAATTTTACAAGGACAAACATCACTTGAGACTTCGCAATTCAAACTGGTATAACTTAAGAATAAATTATAGAATGATAATCAACATACCTTTCTGTAATAAGGCACACTATGAGAAGTTTCACTTTACTATGGCATCAAAATACTTTAATAATCATCCAATGAATATAAAAAATTCAAATTGTTTAAATAAATTTGTTAAACTTTGTAAAAAATGGCTTTTAAATATAAATTATTACGAGATTGAACTACTAAGGTAAATTACGTCTATTAGATTATTTATTCTAGTTCCAAACTGCACTGGAACTATTAGAAGTCGCTTTTCATCCAAATTTTGTGAAATCTATTTTTATTAATGGTTCATCAGTAATATATATTAAATACTTAGAAATTCTCTTCTGCTGCTTTTCTTTAATACACGCTAGATCTTACTTAGATTGCGAATACAATTATATAAATGTATATGATAAAATTATGTTCAAAGAAATTTTAAATTACTTATGGCTCTACTTATGTTCTAGCAATAAACAAATTTTATTATTCAAAATAAAAAAAAATAAAAAAATAACTTACATAATTTCTATTGTATTTCATTAGATTAAAAATTATTATTAAATTAGTATTAATCTTTGTTGCAATTGCAACCCCACAATTTATTTCTTGGAAAAGTAAATTTAAGTAAAATTAAGAATGATTTAAATGACTATCACTAGTGTGAATTCACTACTGTAACTGTATAGTTTAAATTTTATTTGTTTATATATAAGAAAAATATTATTTAACAATAATGGCAATTGTAAAATAATATTTTTAAATAATATTTTTTAAGATTTACTTTATTTTACTTAGATTTATTTTATTTTATTAGATTAAACGTTCCTTAGTGTCTAATGTCAAAATTTTACCGAGCAAAAAAAATTTGATATATCCGGGTATATAAATGGAGAGCAAATATTTTGAAGCTTAATACCTGACGGTCAAAACAAGAACTTCATTTTTTTTTTGCTCAGCATACTAAAAGCGTACTACAAAGCAAAATTTGAAGCAAAATTTTTGCTATCATTTTTCTACAACAACAAATCACATGAAATAATGTTAAATTTTTGCACAGCATACTAACAGCATACTAACAGCATACGTAGCTTTACCAACAAAAACAAATCCGCAATGTTGATAACAGTTGCTAGAAACATTAAAATTAGCAACATTTTTTATACGAATTTGTGTGTTCAAGGTAATATAAAAAAATCAGATCAGATTGTATTAGTTAACTCTCCCATTTTTCTTAATGTTGGATAATTTCTGTAGTATAAAAATTTTCAAATGCTTCTAGAAAGATTGACTACGGTCCATTTTATTTCCTACTTTCTAGAGGTTAATTTTGTTTTGATAATAGTGTACATGGAAAATTTTTTTTATTTATTTTTACATTGAATAGAGCATGTCAACAATGACAATTATTGCTATAGTTGAAGCGTATTTCCCATTTTTTTTAAAGTTTTATCTGTAGTTTTATGTAACATTCAATGTTAAATATCATTTTATAACTGATTAAATATTTTAAATTTTTTGAAAAAGATAAATTTTTTATAATACAATTGAATTATAAATTTTGTATTTGATCACCCTGTACAAATATTTGCTTCAAAATAACAATTATAGATGTTTTATATAAAAATTGCATTGAACATACAAATTTTTCCTTTTTTAACATACTTACATAGTAAAAATCATATTATTTTATTACCTGAAATTATAAAATAAAATTATAAATTAGTTAATATAATTAAATAATTTTGTAAATTTATTTATTTTAAGATATTAAAATTACAATTTAATATGATACTTAATTTTAAAGTTTCCGATTGCAATTTCCTAATAAATTTTAATTTATTAAGTCTTCTCAAAGAATTTCAATTTTCTATAATAATAATTTTGTACTTCAAATATTATTATTTTTTTTTATTGTTTTTAGGTATACATTTGAGATAAACTTACATCATTATTTTTTTTTAATATTTATTTTTTTATTTAAATATAAGAGATAGAAAGTTTATTTTTTGTAATTTAATTCTTTATTTTTCTCTCTCAATGCAAGAAAACTCTAGTAAATTTTTAAACAATTTTCAGTATTTTAAGTAATTTGAGATAATTAAAGAAAAAATTTCCTTTTTTATTTATGTAACGACGATGAGTTAAATGTGGTACAATTAAATTAACTTTAAAAAATCTAAAATTAAATTTGTATATTTATATCAGGGGGATTGGGTAACCATGTAGCCACAACAACAAAAAAAGATGTAATAAAATAAAAAAAAAATAAATAAAATAATGTCAAATTAATTATAAATTGTTCCGATGGTGGCGTCGTAGTATTTTTTTATATTTCGATGAATTGTGTATTCCACCTCACTAATTTGAATTATTTTACAATAATTTTTTTTTTTTTGTGTCGCTTCGAAAAACAAATATTTACCTTACTCACAATATTTTCTTATTTCACCTCTTTTAAAATTTAGGAAATAACTTTTTTTGTTTTAGTTTTATTTATTTTTTTGTTTTTGTTTTTTTGTTCATGGAAAATCCAATATTTTTGAGAGTGAGAGATTTGCAATATTGTTAAAGGAAAAATGGAGCAATTGATTGAATTTCTTAGAAAATAAAATAATAATATTTGAATATGCTGAATGGCTCAGTAAATAGACCTGCATTTGAATTGAAATGTCCTGTATTCGATTGTGCTATATACTCTTTGTCATTCTGATAAAATAAATAAAAAATAATAATATAATCTGGTAACAGCTTAAATAAAATGGAGATATTCTATTTAAGAAGGCTTAGTTCCTGACAATACTAGAGTTGATATGCCATAGTAATTTGATAAATAAATGCTCGAAAAACATTGTGTAGTAAAACATTGTAATTTGCAGTCCATACTTAATAAATCAGGAAAAGGTAATTATACACCTAAGTTGAACTGCCAAGAACATAAAGATATAATAATAAAAATTTTATTTCAGAAAAAAAAAATACTTGTAAATCACAGAAGGACGACAAATGAATCAATAACGTTTTACTCTTGGTATTATAAGAGTCGAGTAAAAATTGTGAATGAACTCTCTACATTTCATCAGAACCAATCTGCATTAGTTTATTTTTTTGTTTTTTTATTTTTTTATATAAGTCCAAGTCTATAGGATGAACACCCTAACTGCTTTTACACAGAGATTAATTAATAGATTGAATGAATTCGGTGAGTTATGAGCAACGACGTCAAAATAAATCTGAATATTTTTCTTCCTTGGCCCGTTCGAATTATCAAGTTTGAGTTTTGTCCAAACCTAATTTATTTATTTATTTATTTTAGTAGTTCCTCTCAAGTGAGCTTTAAGCTCTTACAGAGTGTATAGTAGGTAAATATAGTATATTATAAAGTATAATTATTATTACAAGGTAAAATATTATGAATTAAGTGTAACAAAAAGAAAAAAAAAGAATTTAAAAAGATAAAAGTTAAAAATAGTAAGAAAAACATGATTGAATTTGTCTATTTAGAATAAATATGTAAAGTTTGCTAGATATAAATATTAAAATTAATATAATTTATAACACTATAAATATATAAATATTCATGAATATATATTTTTCATACTATATTCTTTTAGAAATCCATCTGTAATGATCTTTTTAAATTTATAAAACTTGTAAAACTTTGTACCTTGCTGGCAGCTGGTTATATAATAATGTAGCTGAGCTATAAACTGGATCTAAGGCCGCCCATATTATGTGTCACAAAAGTTCTTAAATGACTGGCTGCCCTTGTATTGAAGCTATGAATATCATAATTGGTGATAAGTTTAGAATTAGTTTTGATTTCTTTCCTGCTAATTTTATGTATGGGTAATAATTGGACTATAGTTTTTTGTAATCTGATAGTTTGAATATTCTATATTTTTTATGTATTTGATTAGTTGACGTTCTATGATCTAAATAGAATAAGTTTTTTATACTTTTGTTTTGTATCTTTTGAAGAATGTGTTGGGGCCCGTTGAAATCCCTGTTAAATCTTCGGTCCGTTAAAGCTTCAGTTTTATCAAAGTCTAATGTATTTCTCCTTTAGCCCGTTCAAATTCTCAATCTTTAGTTTTATCAAACCCCCAAATCAGCTCTGTTTTTTTTTTCTAAAAAATTGGCAAATTGAAGTAAAACCACTCAGAGAAATCATATCATTCGGTAAACCTAAAATGCATATTCTATGTATAAATTAGTCACAAATGCTTAATTATAGAAGTGTGAATTGAAATCATATACTAATCCTAACGAGAAAATCATTTATTATAATTAAAAAGAATAGACAGTTATGATTTCTTTGTCACAATTTATAAATAGGATTTACAAGTTATGCACATATAAAAAAACGTGATTTATTCATATTTTGTGGTTTTTTACCATTGCCTATGACTATAATGTATAAACTTAAAATTTAAAGCTAAATCATATTTTGTAACTAATAAACATAATTTAATCCTGAAAAGTCAATTATGATTTTAAATCATAAAATGTTATGATTACTTTTTCTAAATAATGATTAACGAATATGACTAAATGCAGATAAAAATCAGTTCTTATGACTCTTTTGTATAGCGAATAAATTATTTTTATAGATTATTATATTTATATCTCATCGATATTTACGCATAAACATATCTTGTAACAAGTATCTACAACCCATATTTTTTCAAATAAAAAGAATATATAATTTTTTTTAGATTTTATTATTTTTTTTAATTTTTATTTTATAATTAACATATTATGATTTGTTATAAATTATAATGTATTATGTGTATCAAAAATTATGTATTATGTATTGCAATGATTTTACTTTATACTGAAATATCTTAGATATAAAACAATTTTTGCCATTAAATTTGAAATTGAATTTGAAAGCGTTTATTAAATTTTAACGTCTCGATATTTATACATTCAATTATATTTTACAGCTACAACTCGATATTAGAAAGCTTCTCTTCGGCGGTGGTCCTCTTTAGAAATAGTATACTCCTTTAAAAGTAATATTTAAATGTAGAATACATATGTAAGATAAATTTTGTAAAATTACCTTTGATTCCTCAGGAAAGTGTGAACAATTTTATCTTCAGCAATTTTATCAAATTCCTCACAACACATTATACAAATTCTTTCTACAAATTCTCTTACAATCGCTCCTGCAAGTAATTCCCTGTCTTCACCAACCAATTTCTGATTCCGTGTATATGAATTCAATAACTTCCTGCCAACTGTGGTAGAGAAGAAAAATTTGATTTTTAAATTTAGGTAGCTCACTTTGCACCATTTTTCACTTTTTTAAGATCTCAATATTTTGTTATCAAGTTTATTAACACTTTTTCACTAAACAATTATATATATAATATTCTGCATTTATCTGGATGTTTGTAAGTTCGACGAAACGCTCCAACACATATACAAATTGCATATGTATACAAATGCATATATATACAAATTGCTTTGTTGCTTTTTTTTTAACCCCTGTCTACCATGCTGAACTTTTGCAGGAAAAATTGATTGCATGAACTATATTTTTTTAATTTAATGTTAGTCTTCTTCGCAAATAATAAGTAAAAATAATAAATAACAATAATAATATAAATAAAACAAACAATTTTTTTGATTTATAATAATAAGGACTAATAGAAATTTAATCAATAGTTTAATATGGTATAATAACCAAAAGGCAAACAGCATTTAACACAAAAAAAAACATAATTTTCATAAAACATAAAAACATCACTCAAAGGTTATTCTTATTACTTAAAATTATACACAATAATATACATGTGTATCAGCATATTTGTGTTGTATAATATTATACATTATACTACTTTATTGCTTATACCTTTTATTTTTGTCATTATTGTGTGCGTAACTCACTTCACTCAAAAAAAATTATTTTTGTTTTTTTTTATTTTTTTTTTATTATTTGCTGTATCAGTATTCTGTATGTTCTATATGCTCCATTCCAAAAATATTATTTTATTTTCAGTGTTAAGTGTTCACTTTTCACTTCACTGTTCAGGTTCACTGTTCAATCAATAGAACTTGATAGAAGTAGAGTAGGATAATTAACTCTACTTCTACGCCGGATAATAAAACATTGTTTTTTTTAAATTGAAAATTATTGATGAAAATGTTTTTGTATTTTTTGTAAATTTTACCAATTTAGATACAAAATTTTGAATATTTTTTTAAAAATAACACAATACCATAATAACAGTTTATTCATATAGCAAAATAAGATCCCTATACATTATACAAAAGACAAAATTTATATGAAAATAAGATCCCATTTTTAAATTTGCTCTCCAGAGGCCACAATAACGCTAATACGGTATAATTTATACTAAATGGAACCCAACTAACGAATTATAACTAAATGGAAGTGAGTACGAGTATACCATACAAAAATACAAACATTTTATACAAATTTGTTGGTATGGTACTTCTTTTTCTGTTATATAAAAAAAAAAAGATTAGTGTTAGGCCAATATCAACATAAATAAAAATAAATAAAAAGTGATATAAACATAAGTACTATAATTTCGGAATAAAGAATCTAATGAAAGAAAAAAAGAAATTAGGATTTATTTTGCTTGATACATTTGATACATTTACCTGATACATTTATCAGGTATTAACATATTAACTATAAATCATAAGGTCTGACATTTTTCAAAAATATATTTTTAATTGTTATAAAATTATAAAAACAGTCAACTTTAGAATAAAAAAAAGGACATTTTCTATTAACGCGATTTTTTTATCCTGACAATTTCTATTCCATATGATTACCCGCAAAAATAATAATATTGTGTCTTGAGGTTGTAATCAATACTTTTTTTACTTTTTACATTTGATAAAATAAAAGCACCGTTATTCAGGTGAATAAAAAAAAAAAACAAAATAAAAACAAATAAAACACAAAAAGTAATTCAAACAATTAACAAAGTAGGAAAGATATGAGAATTTTTCAATTGAGAGGAGCGAGAAGAGCTTGTTTTTACGTTTTCTTCAATATTCTTTGTTTTGTTTTGTGTTTCAGTATTTTTAGGATCTTTAAGGATAGGGGCTTATATATTTCTATAAGCAAAAAGGAAAAAAATTTTTTTATCTACCTACCTATCTATCTTTGTACATCGAGAAAAAAAAAATTGTATCTAAATTGTTTTGGAATTTGGTATTTATACATTGTGAAATATTGTTAGAAGCAAAAATTTTTATTTGTGTTATCTCTGTACAGGTGATAAGAAAAGAAAGTTTTTTTTCTTGTTCTTGATTTTTCATTATTATTATTATTATTATTTTTTTTTTTTTTTTAGAATAAAATTTTAACAAAGAAACAATTTAATTAAAAAGTTTTTAGAGGAAAAAGAATAAAAACCAAATTCGTTAAAAAAAATCTTTTGTTTGTTTTTTGTTTCTTGTTGTGGTACCCATTTTCAAGTTAAATGTTTAATTAGGTAGAATTTGCAAAGTTTGTTCAAAATTAAAATTTATAAAAAAAAAAAAAAAGAAGAATAATATTTGTTTAATTATTTTTTTTTCTAATTTCATCGATAGTGTAATGCGAGTATAAATTTATTTAATTATGTTGTGCAAAAATAATTTTAATAAGTATAATAACTAAATTTTTTTGCAGCCGTTCTCAGATTACTATTTTAATATATAATTAAAATTTTTGTAAAGTAAAAATAAAATTTTTTTTTAATGAATTTGCTTTTTTTTTGGTGCAGTTGTACAGCTGTATTTATTTCATACTTTTACTCAAGCGGTACATGATTCACACTCCAAACATTTGTGTCTGTATATTCCAGCTTCTTCTTCATTTGAAAGCCTTAATAATATATCTGGAAAAATGTTGTAATAACTTCCTGGTACTGTTGTAATATACAGCAAAAATGGTTTCAATGCGATGGTCAGATATAGTTATTTTCCCGCCAAGTGCAACCATTTTTTAATTACAATAATTTCGAAGCCTGGAAAATATCTAACGAAAATTAAACATTTTCGCCAAGTTTGACATTGACATTTTTGCAAGCAAGTAACAAGTAAAAGACCCCTCTTCCTCAATTTGGATTCCAAGCCGTTCATATTAACATCGAACAGGTCCATTGAATTCCAGAACATATCAAAAAACATTTTGAAAATAAAAATTTGTACTCTGCCTTCTTTCAGTGACGTTTGACAAAGTCTGGCATAACGGTCTAAAATTTAAAATACTAAATCATCTACAATCTGAAATTCGCTTGTTACTGATATCATATCTCCACAATAGATAAAATTAAAATGCTGAAGTACCACAAGGTATTAGTGTCCTTGTACCATTTTTGTACTTAATCTACACTTTTGATTTATAGAAAGTTGACCAATTTGTAAAATCTACATTTACGGATGATACCGCAATTTTAAGGTGACAAAAATACAGAGATCTACAAGAACTTCGTATATATCCATAAAATTAAAATCTGGTTAAAAAAGTTGAAAATTAAAATAAATCAAAGTAAATGTGTCCATGTAAGTTTCTCTCCGGTCCCATAATAAAGAGAATGTAACACAACAGGACTTGAATAGTATAAAAAGAAAAAGAAGAAGAACGATACTGGTAACCCTGGATACATTTTGAAATGTTTTTAATTTATTTCAATTATTTAAGAAGTAAGCAAGAAAATATAGGATACTACTTATAAAAGAAAATTAAAATGCGTTCATGACTTAGTTAAGTAAGCTCTAAATTTTACAACGATATTAAGAAAAAATAAATAAATAAATTTAATTAATTGAAAATAAAATATTATTTTTATTATATCACATTTTTAATCATTGCATGTACATATAAAAATAATTAAATATTTTTAATAACAACTTATTAAAATTTAAATAATTAAAAGCTAAATTTACTTGCTAAAATTCAAAAGTCATAATTTAAATTTTTGGGCCCCAACTGAAATTCTTGAATTTAGAATAAAAATTGTCTGTAAAAAAAAAAAAACAAAAATAAATTTACTTAAAAATTGACAAAATATAAAAAAAAAAATGATTATTACTTTGCTGGCACAGGATATTGATACCCTTCATAAACTGGCGGAAGGTATTCGCGATTTTCTGTTGTCGACTCTATTTTAGGTGTTGATGTTATTTTGACTGGTCTTACCGTTGGTTTCAGTGGTTCATACACGAATGGTTTCTTTGTCGTTACCGGTGGGATGTATTGAAGTGGCGGACGAGTAGGTCTCAATGTTGTTGATGGTGGAACATATTCTTTTGGTTGTTCATAGACGTATGGTTTCTTTGTTGTTACTGGTGGAATATATTCTTTCGGTGGTTCATACTCGTATGGTTTCTTTGTTGTTACGGGTGGGATGTATTGTGATGGCGGAAGAGTAGGTTTGAGTGTTGTTGATGGTGGAATATTTTCTTTTGGTGGTTCATACACATACGGTTTCTTTGTTGTTACCGGTGGGATGTATTGAAGTGGAGAACGAGTAGGTTTGAGTGTTGTTGATGGTGGAATGTATTCTTTTAGTGGTTCATACACATATGGTTTCTTTGTTGTTACTGGTGGGACGTATTGAAGTGGCGGACGAGTAGGTCTCAATGTGGTTGATGGTGGAATGTATTGAAGTGGAGGACGAGTAGGTTTGAGTGTTGTTGATGGTGGAATGTATTCTTTTGGTGGTTCATACACATATGGTTTCTTTGTTGTTACTGGTGGGATGTATTGAAGTGGCGGACGAGTAGGTCTCAATGTGGTTGATGGTGGAATATATTCCTTCGGTGGTTCATACACGTATGGTTTCTTTGTTGTTACTGGTGGAATGTATTGAAGTGAAGGACGAGTAGGTTTGACTGTTGTTGATGGTGGAATGTATTCTTTTGGTGGTTCATACACATATGGTTTTTTTGTTGTAACCGGTGGGATGTATTGAAGTGGAGGACGAGTAGGTTTGACTGTTGTTGATGGTGGAATGTATTCTTTCGGTGGTTCATACACGTATGGTTTCTTTGTTGTTACTGGTGGAATGTATTGAAGTGGAGGACGAGTAGGTTTGACTGTTGTTGATGGTGGAATGTATTCTTTTGGTGGTTCATACACATATGGTTTCTTTGTCGTTACCGGTGGGATGTATTGAAGTGGAGGACGAGTAGGTTTGAGTGTTGTTGATGGTGGAATATATTCTTTTGGTGGTTCATACACATACGGTTTCTTTGTTGTTATTGGTGGAATGTATTGAAGTGGAGGACGACTAGGTTTGACTGTTGTTGATGGTGGAATGTATTCTTTTGGTGGCTCATACACATATGGTTTCTTTGGTGTTACTGGTGGGATGTATTGAAGTGGCGGACGAGTAGGTCTCAATGTGGTTGATGGTGGAATATATTCTTTCGGTGGTTCATACACGTATGGTTTCTTTGTTGTTACTGGTGGAATGTATTGAAGTGAAGGACGAGTAGGTTTGACTGTTGTTGATGGTGGAATGTATTCTTTTGGTGGCTCATACACATATGGTTTCTTTGTTGTTACTGGTGGGATGTATTGAAGTGGCGGACGAGTAGGTCTCAATGTGGTTGATGGTGGAATGTATTGAAGTGGAGGACGAGTAGGTTTGAGTGTTGTTGATGGTGGAATGTATTCTTTTGGTGGCTCATACACATATGGTTTCTTTGTTGTTACTGGTGGGATGTATTGAGGTGGCGGACGAGTAGGTCTCAATGTGGTTGATGGTGGAATATATTCTTTCGGTGGTTCATACACGTATGGTTTCTTTGTTGTTACTGGTGGAATGTATTGAAGTGAAGGACGAGTAGGTTTGACTGTTGTTGATGGTGGAATGTATTCTTTTGGTGGTTCATACACATATGGTTTTTTTGTTGTAACCGGTGGGATGTATTGAAGTGGCGGACGAGTAGGTCTCAATGTTGTTGATGGTGGAATATATTCTTTAAGTGGTTCATACACGTATGGTTTCTTTGTTGTTACTGGTGGAATATATTCTTTCGGTGGTTCATACACGTATGGTTTCTTTGTCGTTACCGGTGGGATGTATTGAAGTGGAGGACGAGTAGGTCTCAATGTAGTTGAAGGTGGAATATATTCCTTCGGTGGTTCATACACGTATGGTTTCTTTGTTCTAACGGGTGGGATGTATTGTGATGGAGGACGAGTAGGTCTCAGTGTTGTTGATGGTGGAATGTATTCTTTTGGTGGTTCATACACGTGTGGTTTTTTTGTTGTAACCGGTGGGATGTATTGAAGTGGCGGACGAGTAGGTCTCAATGTTGTTGATGGTGGAATATATTCCTTTGGTGGTTCATACACATACGGTTTCTTTGTTGTTACTGGTGGAAGATATTCTTTCGGTGGTTCATACACGTATGGTTTCTTTGTTGTTACCGGTGGGATGTATTGAAGTGGAGGACGAGTAGGTCTCAATGTAGTTGAAGGTGGAATATATTGCTTCGGTGGTTCATACACGTATGGTTCCTTTGTTGTAACGGGTGGGATGTATTGTGATGGAGGACGAGTAGGTCTCAATGTGGTTGAGGGTGGAATATATTCTTTTGGTGGTTCATACACGTATGGTTTCTTTGTCGTTACCGGTGGAAGATATTCTTTTGGTGGTTCATACACATACGGTTTCTTTGTTGTTACTGGTGGAATATATTCTTTCGGTGGTTCATACACATATGGTTTTTTTGTTGTAATGGGTGGGATGTATTGTGATGGAGGACGAGTAGGTCTCAATGTTGTTGATGGTGGAATATATTCTTTTGGTGGTTCATACACATACGGTTTCTTTGTTGTTACTGGTGGAATGTATTGAAGTGGAGGACGAGTAGGTCTCAATGTAGTTGAAGGTGGAACATATTCCTTCGTAGGCTCATACACATATGGTTTTTTTGTTGTTACATTTGGAAGACCTGTTGTTTTCTGTGACTCAAATGAAATTGCTGGATGTACAGTAGATGGTGGTATATAAGTGGCGGGGGGACGAGTTATTTTATTTGCTGATATTGGTGGTATGTAAGTTATTGCAGGACTTGTAGGTTTTGCAGCTGTTGGTGGAGGAATATATATATTTGGTGGACGAGTTGTTTTAATTGTTGTTGAAGGTGGTAAATAATTTGCTGGTGGTTCATTTATTTTTTGTTTTTCAGTTTTCGATGGTGGTATATATAATAATGGTGATTTGGTTGGTTTTGGCGTTAGCTTCTGTGATTCATACACAATTGTTGGATTGGTTGTTGTAATACGTGTAGTTGATAGTGTATTTTTTTTCGTTGTCGTTGGAATTTCATAGAAATATGTTGGTTTCGTAGAAGTTTCATATTTATTAGAATTTTTTATTGATTCAATTGAATGTGTATTAACTTCATATTTATGTGGTTGACTTGTTGTTTTTGGTTTGTCATATACATATGGTTTATCAGTATCAGCAGGAGGAAGATAAATAAATAATGGTTTATTTGTTGTTCGTACTGTAGATGATGATATTTTTAGTGGTTCATATACATATGGTTTATTGTTTGTTTCTGGAATTATAACTATTGAAGGTTTTTCATGATTATATGGTTTTTGTGTTGTTTTGAACACCTCATAGCTATGCGGTTTATTTGTTAAATCAAAAGGGTTCTTTGTTGTTGGTCGATTATGAATAATTATAGGTGATTGAGTTTTTGAAATATAATTATTATCAGTATCCAATTGATTTGGTTTTATATCTGGTGATATATGATTGATGGTATTGATTGATTCAAATTTCTTTGGATATTCAAGGCCACTGTAATATTTTGTGTTAAAAACAAGTTAAAGAAAGTGCAGTGTTTTTGTTTTTTAATTTAGTTTAATTTATGAAAACTTACTTATCAGGTTTGGGGTAGTAATAACCTTTTCTTATGGGTGGTAAATATTCATTAGTTGATCTGGTTGTACTTATATCAGGCTTTGTATACTCATAACCACTAAATAATATAGAATTAATATATGTTATGAATTTAATTAATTTAAAATATTTGAATTTATTCATTCACCCCTTTGGTGGTGTATATCCGTTATCATTTTCTGGTGTAATATATTCCGAATTTTGTATAATATGAATTACATCACCTAAAGATTTTGTTTTTAAATGAAAAATTATAGAACACAATTTTTATTAATATAAATTTAATAATACTTTTTTCATAACACTTTTTTTTTATGATTTTAAGCAATTATTTTTTAATGCAATTCTATATTATTTATATTTTTTTATTACTCACAAAAACTTAACTGAATCGAAATAACAGTAATTAATATAACTAATGTATTCATCTTTCACTATATCCTTTATCCGAACAATTTAAATTTTTTGTAAATTAAATTACGTAAATTCTTATACTAATAAAATTATACTATACAGAATCCGTTTGAACAAGTTAACTAAAATTTAGCAACTGTTATAAAAATGTCCAGTGTATTCCTTTTTATATGGAAAATACTTAAGATTTAACTGAAGGCTAATGTAGTATTTTAAATAAAAATAATGTTGGGTTGTTAAAATAACAAAAACAAAAATACGAACATTTTTTTAATGTTTTTACCAATAAAATCACATCATCCACTAAATTTTATTTTCTACAAGACAAGACATATATGAATACTCACAAAAATAAATATTTTTCTATATAAAATAATATATTTTACATTTATCACAAGTAAAACAAAAATGAAAAAAATGAAAATTGCAAATTCAGACCAGTATCTGATCAATAAATCCCATTGCCATTATTATTATTATAACCATCATCAACATGATCATCATCATCATCACTATCATTACCGTCGCATGAACTGATTGCATCATATGAATAAAAAGCTAAAAAAAAATAATCAAAACAAAAAAAAAAAAATAAAAACAAAAATATAACTCATCATTAACACCGCAAGTGCATCAGGAATGCACAACAACTTTTTGAATGCGTCAATACCGGTAATATCATCTCATCTCCAAAAACAGAAGAATATTCACTTGTCTTAACTTGACTTGAATAGGTCCATCAAAATAAATTTATGAAAAAAAAGCATAATCAAATATCAAAACAAATTAACAAAGCCAACAAGTGCAATGTAACAATATAAATTTATTTAAAAAATGAATGCCGATTTTTTATCTTAAAAATTCTGATTATATTTTTAATTTGTTTTTTAGTTTTTTTTTTTATATATTTAGGTTTTTAAAATATAGATGTCGGTATTTATTCAGATAATTTCAGGTGAATTTAAATAAAAAAGTTAAGATCATGCTGTTCTTTTTTTTGTTTTTGTTTTTGTTTTTATTATTTTAATGTGAATTACAAAAGTGATAAACTAGGTTTTCAAGTTCAAAGGTTTTGAGTAGGTTTTAATTATTTTTGTTTTTATTTTTTATTCTTTTGAATTTTGATTTGGTTTTTCAATGACGATTTGTTTTTTTTTTTTTTTTTTTTTATAAAGGGTATGTATTTGTTAATGAAAAGTGCTACCGCTTGTAAATACTCGAAGTATTTGAAATTAAGAAAAAAGGAAATTTTAATCAGAAAAAATACAAGTTTTTTTTTATTCCAATCAACGTTTAGTTTCATTTGAAAGGTGTAATTATTGTAAAATTCAGATTATAAGGCATTTTAATCCTTATGATGGAATGAGATTTAATAATTTTAATTTATAATTTTTCTGTAGTGGTATTTTAATTTTTGGTCAGTTAGTCTTGTTAGCCTAAATCTATATGAGTTCAAATTTTAATCATGTCTAATTTCGTTACTTGAGTTCAATATCGAAATATAAGATCTACTGATTGAGTAGAGGTCTATTATAGTTTAATAATCTATTAATCCAATTTTGTATCCTGACACACAATTGATAACTGGTAGTATGTTCTATTGTTCGTACATGAAATGACATTATGTAGGAAAAATTTATCAAATTCTTTATTATTGTTAGGCAGTGTTTACACTTCAATATTTTTCAATATTTATTGACGATTTTAGATTGAAGAGAGACATGTGTGTTTCATGTGTGTTCAATTTCTAAACAATAAAACTATTTGTTAGTTTTTGAACAGGGTTAATTTTGTAAAATTATTTCATTGATTATAAAATAAAAATAAAAATAAAAGTGTTATGTTCAACATTTAAACAAAATATAAAATAATTAAATTATCAGTCATTTGGAATAATTGTTTTCCCGTTTGTTTGTATGCGCCTTTACTTTGCAAAGACATTTTTATAATTTGTGGAATATGCCAGCCTTCATAATTTTATATGCCTGCCTCAAACTCCATCAAACAGATACCGAATTTTGTTTTATTATTATTCATTTTATTTAATAGATTTTAGGTAAATTTTAATTGCAATTTTAATATTCTTAAAATGTATTTATTTATTTCGCAGAATTCACTAAAACTAATTTAAACAAAAAAAAACTATTTTTAATAAAAACCCTGTGAATATAAAGGGAATGTCAACCCTAGAAATATAACAAAAATAAACTATGAAGCAAGCATTTTATTATTGTTAAGCATTTCATTATTCGAAATATTTAATTTTGTATCTCTCAAAAAATATTTAAGAAAATAGGATAAATCATATTTTTTTCTTCAATAAACATTGATATTCATCTGTGTTTCTTCAATATTCTCTCCCATCAATAAAATACGGTCAACATAATATATTGAAGTGTAAACGCTGCCTTAAAGTATAATTTGCAAGTATTTTTGTACTTTCTTAATGGTGGTAACGTAATAACTGTCTAAAAACAAGGTATCAGTCATTTAAAAAAACCCCTCGATTAAAAGAAACCTCGTTCTTGGCAATTGCTATATAGTTTTCCACATTTAATTAGTTAAAAAATTGATAAATTAATGCTCGTAAAACATTGCTTGTATATTTGGCGCCGAATTTGTATGATTTCAAAAACAAATAATTTTTATTCTAGATTTTTATAATCTTAAGACTTTTGTTTTTAGATTTTTGTTTTCAGATTAAAAATATTGTTGGCATTCAAGATATTGTTCGTTGTGGTCGAAATATATGAATAAACTGGATAGACATATGTAATAGAACAGTGGAATGGCAGAAGATCGACTGGAGAATAGTAATGAATGGGCAAATAAATGTCATCAATCGGAAATGATGGTATGAATACAGAACGTCATCATCACAAAATTGAGGATAATAGATATTGAACAAACAGGCACTAAATGCCTAATTCAAGAAGAAGAAGTTTTTTGTTATTTCAATATGTTTTTATCCAGAACTCGGAAATACTCTCATAAATGCAGATATGTTAGAGAGAAAAACACTCTTGAAAACGTCATTTGCAGATGTCCAGTTTTATCTAGAGTTAAATTTCAAATTTCAAACCAGTAGTAGTATTAGCCAGTAGTAATATTAGCATGTAGTATTATATAAGTATCCTTAGTAGTGTAGCATTAAAATTGAACTATTTCTAATATTATTTTAATTGTTTCACCTGTAATAACGTACACCGATTTAATGTAATCAAAATTATACCAACATATAAGAAATTTTTCACTTCATCATTTTTTAGTTGACATGAAACAATTTTTCAAAAACATTTTTTTTTTTCTTGTTCTTATTTTCTTTTTGTAAAAACGAACGAAGGTGTGTTTTTAAAGTTAATTTTGAATTCACTTGTAATATTTATAAAACCATTAATCATGAAATGATTTTCTTTCAATTTCTCCTTCTCAATCTAAAATCTCTTTATTTTATTTTTTATTTTTTCTCTCAGTTAACTCTTTAAATATGACGTTTATTAATATTTAATACTAAAAAACAAGTACTTTATTTGTCGTTTATTGAGACAATGATGCGATCAACAATAATTCGATACGCCATTTTAAATAAGGGAATAAAAAAAAAAAACGCGCAAAAAACAAATTTGAAAAAAAAAAAAAAATTTAATTAACACGTGATCGTGATTTTTTTTATACTCATCTTTCTTTAAAAAATAAAAAAAAAAACACAAAAACATTTAATTTTATTTTTTATAATTAATTTCCAATTTACAATAATAAAACCTGTTGATAGGATATACCCTTCATATATTATTAAATTATGTCTGATTACTGTTCGTAATAAATTTCAATTTTGTTATTCTTCTCATGTCCGGATCATCTCATTTATTTTGCACACATACCTATATTCGTATTTAAGTACTTAAGGCTATTTTCAAGACATTTCGTTAATGTGAATACCATCCACAACATCATTTTAATGTAGTTAAATTATTATTAATTAAAGAACATAATATTAAAGTACTTAATTTACAGGTTAATAGTTGCAAGGGTATTTACAAAGGATTACTATATATTCTTAAGAGTGATAATAATAAAAAAAAAAGAAAAGCAAATAATAATAATAATAATAATATTTACTTGACGGCGTTTAATATAAACACGGATGAAGATCACGATCTTATAGAATTCAATTTAATTAAAATGATTCACTTTGAACGTATAAAAAGGAATCGATTACAACATTTTAAGAACAGTCTGATTTTTTCATTCCATGAAGTTAATTTAATAATATTTAAATTTTAATTATTTAATACTTATATTTGGTGGAGGAACCGGAAGTGATTTAAAAAAAAAAAAGTAGTACTAAATTCACGAAAAATGAAATTTATAATAATTTTGTTATTTGCAACTGCACCATTTTGCTTGTGTAAGTAAATTTCTAATTATAATTAACAGTTACTCAAAGATGGAAATAAATTATTCAGAAAATATCGATTGCGAATTGAAAAATTGGGACAATCTAGTTCGGTTCTTAAATATTTTTTTCATTATTGTCCCTCATAGTTGTTGTATAACCAGTTCAGAACAGTTAATTTAACTGTAAATGACAGTTCAAGAGTACGATAGAGTAATGCAGTAGGAATTATTAAGTCTACCCATAATTATAGGAATTATTAAGCCTACCGATAATAATTATTATGGATAGGCTTAATAATTCCTATAAGTGATTATATATCTAATCTAATTCCTATAAGTATTATAAGTGATTAAAAATATCGCACCAAAAAAAAAATTTAGTAAAGTTAAATGGTAATTGTTCAAAATTTTCTTAACTTTAATTTTATAAGTGTTAAGTCTGTATAATTTATTAGAAATATAATATACTAGTCATTTTTTTAATAAAAAAATACACATATATCGAAAATAATAATATAGAATTAAATTCTAATTCTGCCATATGTCAAAATAACGGTTGAAAGATAAAAAAATATTTTGTAATTCAAATTTAAAAAAGTAAAATTTACTTTACTTGAACAGGCCAATAATACAGAAACAGCTCAATAATGCAAAATATGCAAAATAGTATTTCTCACATTATTACAGCTAATGATGCAAATGATTATATGAGTATTACAGCTCAATAATGCAAAATAATATTTCTGATATTCGGATTCCGATAATAAGGCCTCAAATAAATATTTTTTAATATTTCGAATGAATTGACAGTACAAATGAAATATTTCATATTGTAAAGCAATTAATTCTACTCAAATACCATTTAACAATGACTTTTATTTTACCTAAATGACACTAAATACGCACAATGGATTACTTAATAAGAGTGATATGTTTTGAATTTGAAATACTGGCATCACTTAAAATGCTAATTTGCCAATTTGCATTTAAATATTTACAACATAAGTTCATTTTAATATTATCACATTATCTTATTGTTTTTTTTTTCAACTGTTAATTTGATTGTTATGATTTTTATTAGCAGTGACCTGCTGAATATAAAAAATATTTTGTTTTATCAATAAAATAAATAATAATTTTAATTTACAATTTTTCTTATTTTTCAAAATAGGTGATGTAAGTCATTTATATGCAACACCACATGTATCAGTACATCAGCCATCATTAAAATATATTCAACCTGATAGCGGATATCATTATGAAAAACCATCAAATCAATTTAAAATTCCATCTAGACCTTCACAATCATATATACCACCACCAGCATCACAATCAGGATATAATTATCCTAAACCACAAAGACCATTAGAAATATCAACAAAACCTTCAGTTATTTATATACCACCACCTCAATCAAGTTATATTCCACCAAAACAACCAAATAATATACATCAACATCACCATCAACAACAACAACAACATCATCATCATCAGAATCAAAATTATCACCAAAATCAAAATCATTATAATCATCATCATAATGAGATACCAGAATTTCAACCAACTCCTGCAAATATTTATATACCACCATCATCTGTTCCAATTCAAGATTCAAATCATGGTTATGATTATCCAAGACCTAGACTTACTTTTGATTTAATTGAACCACGATATTTTTCATAAAAAATTCACAACAAGTAATACGAAGTATGTATGAATTGCAATGATGAGTGGGGAGTTAAAATTTTGAAACATTATTTTTTTTTTTAAATATTTAATTAAAAAATTTATTTTTTGTTTACTTTTTTTTGTTTCAAAATAAATAATAAAAAAAAAAAATCTGCATTCTTATAAAAATCTTTTATTTTTATTTTTATTTCTTTTTCATAACAGTAAAATGTCATGCTTTTGTATAATATAACTTAAATTTGTAGTACGTAATATGTTTTATAGTATCTTAGAGAGAACCACCTACGATATTTTATTCAACATCCTTTTTGTTTTTTTATTTTTCATTTCGTTATCATTTTGAAAAACCCCAGGTATGGGTAATTCTCTGAAAATTTTTGCTAATTTGCAAAAAGAAAAATAAAAAGTCTTTAAACTTAAGTTAAAAAAAAATAATAAGTATAAAGTTCAAATGAAACTTCAAATGACAGATATATCTACTCTCGATCCCTGAACAACAAGAAAACTGTTAAAGACAGAATAAAACAAAAGTACTGTACAGTAAATTATTTTCTCATTTTAAATATTTCAAAATTATCTGGAGGTTCGAAATTCATTTTTTTTTTTGTTTTTATTTTTTGTCCTAAGGTTCTATTGTGATTTTCATAAAAGAGCCATCTTACATAATTAGAGAAGTTTAACATTAATTAATTGATTCTTAATACTAAAACCGACCTTATTGGGAATTAAAATGAGTAATGGCAGACTAAGCATTAATTTATTTTTAATTTTGTTCGGAAATCCATGTAAATTGGAAAATCTAATGGGATTGATGAAAGCCATAAAAATATTGAAAGCAATAGAAATTGGGCAGAAAATATTGATTGTGAGCATGACTTATTTAATGGAAAAAGATGTTCGTAGGTATTGAAATAACATTTTTAGTTCGACAAGTCCTTGGTTTAATTTAAAGTATTTTTATATAATTGATAAAAAAAAACATACACGGAGTGGTGCAGTAGATAAAGCGCTTGTTTTTTAATCGAAAAATGCCAGGTTCGATTTCCGATGAAAAAAAAATGCTTTATGGAGGTTTTGTTCTGGTTTAGTACCCCTCAAAATAAAATTATAGACCCACTACCCAAAAACGAAAACATATTGAAGCTTTTAAATGCTAAACTAATAACCAAATAATTTAATAAAAATATAGTTTGGTTTTACCCAAAATATGGGCCCATTTGAGCCAACAATTTTATTTTCGAATTTTGGAATACATCAGAATTTTTAATTAAATTCAGACAATAGAATTTACCTTTTAAAGACTTCAATAAGAAAAATATGGCAATTTCATCAATTGGTGATTTTGTATGATTGTCAGGAGAGTTACACGAATAGAGTATTTAGAATTGAGTAAAACGCAATCGTTTACATCATAGATGTGGATTATGATAGTGCAGAGAGAAAGACTTGATAAGTCATGATGATTTCATTTCAAATAATTAAGTTTGATTTACATTTCTATACCAATATTAATTTACATACTTAATTTTTTGCAATTTATACTTGTGATTCAGTGATGAAATTCTATCTCTAATTCAAGAATCTATAATTTACGATTTTTTTAGTCATGATAACATGATGTGTTTTTGGATCTTTACAGTTACAGAAGAGCTTAAAAACAATTAAGTAAAACATATTAAGAATGTTTTCAAGACCATGTGAACCGGAAGTGAAATCGGCTTTTAATATTTACAAGACTATCCATCCATTTAAAACGTTTAATTGCAGCATTTTATTGGACACAAGTTAACAATAACATAATCGCTGATACATCGTAAATTTCTTTGATTGATATTGGTAACAAAATCGGTCAATGGAAACTCAATCAGTACATTGTAAATTGCTTTGATTATAATATTCTAAGTATTGAAATTCAAAATCCATTTTGAGAAAGGTCCTGCTGATGGTCCCGAATACTTCCACTAAAATATTCATGTCCACAATGTGATTCGAATACACGGGTATTGTTTGTTAGTCAGAATGTCGTAACTACTTTAGCATATCTCTATAATGCAATATCAATCCGTTGAGTTAACTGATTATTGTTGAGTTTTAATTGTTTAGCTTGAGTTAATTTTATCACATAATCATTTATTTTTTGTTAATTATAGCTGTACTCAGCATCATACTTGTTTGATACAATAAATCTGGTATGAATACTTTAAAGATGATTTTCTCTAAAAATTTTAATTATGAGAATTTATAAGATAAACGTAGCACGGCAACTAGAAGCATTCGACATTTTAAAACGAAAAAGTATGTATAGGAGAAACTTTAAAGAGATTTGTAGGAAGAAGAAAAATTTATGTCAGTACTAGATATGAAGAAGAAGATTGAGATGTGGATATTCTTAATCAATATGATTTCTGAAGCTTACTTTAAGCACGGGTCTGTACATTAGTTGAGCTAACTTTCACACTTTAAAATAGTCAGTAATATTGTAATCCATATTGCTTTTCTGATGTAATAACAACTAAATTGTTTGTTTTTAATACATAAAATATTATCTAAGCTTGATTCATATTTCCAGTTTGGTAGAAGTACACTTTTAGTTTTGTAGTAGCCAGTTAATCTCTGAATTATTGATTCAACCAAAATTTGCCTGAATTTACCATTCTTGTCTTTGCGATTTCTTTTTAAATAATTACGGATAGCTACAGACTTTTTTATCATAATATAAAGATCTTCAGGAATGTCTAGCTTAAGATCAACAAATTTTATTATTCTCAAAATGTTATTTCCATTCACAAAACGATCTTTAACTACTCCATGTGAATCACGAAGAATAATAAAAAATTTTGAATTTAACTTTACGAATAAAAAAATTGTATAACAATAACATCATACCATATCAAATTTATGCAATATATCTTGATATGACGCTTGACGCATAGCTCAGATGGAAAGAACACGTCAAGAAAAAAAAACTAGAACTAGATCTGAAATACAAACAATTGTATTGGCTAATTGGGCGGGTAGCTACGCTTTTAACATAATATAACAAAGTTTTGATCTACAATCAAATATTGAAGCCCGTCTGGACATACATTACTCAATTATGGGGTTGTATAACTATATTCAAACTATCCAAATATTCCAAAACAAAGTATTTCGAAACATTTGTTTGTTCTCAATGCTGATATCTTCATAGAAATCTCAGATAGATGCCCATTCATAAAAGATAAAATAAAACAAATTGGCTGTACGCCATAAAAGTCGTCTTTCTCAACATATCAATGTTGAAGTTTCACATTTAGTTGTCAATCAAAACTTTGTTAGACGACTAAAACAGTTTAAGGTTAAAATATTTGACCTCTTAAGAGATGGGGTTTAATCAAATATATCTGAAGAAAAGAGCCAAAATTGTATTAATGGTTAGTTTTAAAAACTAGTTTTAATGTTAACAAAAGGATATAAGTTTTTATTGCTTTAAATTCGGCCCAGTTTTTCAATTCGTACTTCCCCGGCACATAAAACAGAAGCTAAAAGTTCTTATGATCATTTTCTCCTATTTGAAAAAAAACATAATTTACTCTTACTTTATTCCTTCAAACTGAATTTTCTAAGAATATTTATGTTGACTTGTAAACATTTTTTGAAGTGACAACATTCTGAGAATAATTTTCTTGTTTAATTCAATTAATATAGAATTAATAAAAGAGTAAAATTTCTTCTCAAAATTTAATTGTTTTTGTTTCCACCATTTTGTATAGATTTGTCTGAAGATGTCTGACTAATTCTATTGATATTTACAAGGTTCTTATATTTGTTTTTATGTTTGATTGTAAACTTGAACTTGACATTGTATATTTGTTTGCTTGTATTTAGATAAAATTATAGTAACAAATGGTCCTTAAATAGAATATAAATAAGATAAGAGCAAAATGGCATTCACGATGTATATGTAAACAACTTTGATTATTCACAATTAAGACACAAAAAATCTTTATCAACTAACTTATAGTGGTAATTCTTGTAGTAAAGGATAATTTTTATTATTTTTGGAAACAATCTTATAAGTAGAATATTTTCTAAAGAATCACTCACATATGTATAGGTATTATGTCATCATGTCAGCAACACAGCATCTAATATGAATTTTACAGACATGAGTTTTTTTTTCTCTTTTTTTTTTTTTTTTAAATTGAATTATATGAAGATGATATTATTTTGACAGGTTATGGAACCAAAAATACCTATATTACCTAAAATATTTTCTTTTATAATAATTTCTGTTTTTGATTGTTCTGAATATGTCCTTTTTTTTCTTTTTTAGTTACCCCGGTACATCCTATTTCGCAAGTCATATGAAAAATTAATATATAGCCAATAGGTAAAAAAAAAAAAAAAAATGCTAATATCATAACATACATGGTATGAAATTATACAAAATAATATGATGTGTATGTTTAGATGTTATGTGAAAAGTATTTTTGGTGAACACCCTTACAGGATTCTTTCGTATGTCATAAAAAACAAGAAATAAAATTTTTTAAGGATTTTTATATTATATACTTTGTTCTGTAAGATCCATAAAACTATTAAAAGAATATCCCTGGGATTTTTGTTTTATTTTTTCTTTTGTTTTTTTCTTTTCTTAGAGTAGAATATATCATTTCTGCTACATTAAATCTGCCACAATTTCATTTTGTGTATAAAAAAAACATAAAAAAATAAAAAGTACGAGTGGTAACATTAATAATTTTAGACTATTTTTTTTCTATTAAATTTCTGAATTCTGAAGTAAGTTGGAAATATTTCTGAAAAATATTATAAAGACTTAATGTCTAGTAAGGAAATTAAATATTTAAAAAAAAAATGGTTAAAGATAATAGGTACGAGTGTATATTTATTTATATATATGTATATATATTTGAATTTTCTTTATAAAAATAATTTTGCACTGATATTTATGTTATGTCTTATTTAATTGTAAGCTTTTGTTTACAAAAAGTTATAGGGTTAATTTTCATTTTTCAATCGGAAATTTATGTTATTATATAAGACTAGTTTTGTAATCCGCCATAAATGACGAAGCAAAATAAATTCTAGCATTTCTTCCTTCATTAGAGTTTTCATTTCAAGTTTAAGAAAAATATGTATTTGCTTACTAATTTATCAATATCATACCTTTATTAGAATTATTAGAATGCTTTTAATTACCATATAAACAGAATATTTGTAGTAAGGTGCAAATTCAATTCCCTAAGGGTTATTTACTCGAATACTTTAACGACATCTTATTTGCCATCATTGGAAATTTAAACATATATTATCCTAAGACCTCAATAATTCTAAATAATCAATATTCTTAGACAGTCTATTGTATTTAATTAAATATAATATAAGTTAGTCAAAAAGATAATTTCAATTTAAATTAATATAGAAATACTAAATTAAAATCATATTTTTAATGAAAGTAAAATCTAACAACATAATAATATAAACTTACAATAATTTTATATTTTTACAATCATAGAAGCGTTCTACTGTAAAATTCAAATTGTAAAATGAAATTAATTAAGACATAATAAAAGTAAAAAATTCTATGGCGCCATCTAAATTTAACACTTGAATGACATGACAATCATTATGAAATGATGGGCAAATGACACATATAACAGATGACAGCTGACAAATAACAAATGACAGATGACAGCTGACAAATGACAAATGACAAATGACAAATGACAAATGACAAATGACAAATGACAAATGACAAATGACAAATGACAAATGACAAATGACAAATGACAAATGACAAATGACAAATGACAAATGACAAATGACAAATGACAAATGACAAATGACAAATGACAAATGACAAATGACAAATGACAAATGACAAATGACAAATGACAAATGACAAATGACAAATGACAAAGGACAAATAACAAATGACAAATGACAAATGAGATGGCATATATAAGCAATTAAAAACAGATACTATGCTTATGACAATTACATGATGTTACAATTTGTATATATATTGTAATTTGTATATGTTTTGGTGTATTCCGTCGAACTTACAAACATCCAGATAGATGCAGAAAATTATATGTATAATAAACAATATTATATAAATTTATGTTATTATATATAAAATTATGTATACAAATTTATGTTATTATATAAGATATATTACATAAGATAAACTGTAAGCTGAAAGACAATGTTGTGAAGTTTACTACAATTTTACTTTTTGCCTTGGTTGTAGTTAAATCGATTACAATTTCATTTTTATAAGTCAAACCCCCACGCTGTGTGACACAGTAGGCGAGCCTGGTCCCAGGTTCAATTCCCGATAAAGCAAGAAAAATGATTTATGGGTTTTTCGACCTGGTCCAGTACCCTTTGTAATTGGGATAAAATAAATGACAAAAAATAATTGAGAGTACAATCTGGTAACCACTTGAATAAAATAAAGCTATTCTATTTAAGAAGGCTTAGTTCCTGATAATAGTAGTAGTTTTCCACATTTAATGAGTTGATAAGCCAGTAATTTGATAAATAAATGCTCGAAAAATATTGTAGAAATTTAGTACGAAAAGGATTCTACCTAAGCTAAAAGGATAATTTTTTGATATTTTCCCAGAGAATCGTTATCTTGGGTGTAAATTGAAAATTATTCAATATTTTTGTTATCCTATAATTATTATTATTATTTATTTATTTATTTATGCCTTAATTTCGCTATACAATTTGTATTATTTCTAAACTGGGAGCTTACAATAATGTATTTACATTAATGACTTATAATTTGCTTAGACTAACCTGAGCTTTTCTATTTATAATATATATATATATTTTTTAAGGGAAAATGGCAAGTTAAACTTTTCAATCAATTTATTTTTATCCTGAAACTGAAAAACTAACTTAAATTAACTAAATAAAAATAAAACCTAATTGGTAAAAATTTAATCTACAATGCGGATGTTCTAAATTTATGCAGCTCTCTGAACAGCCAGATAGTCCTAGAAAGTCAGGCGATATATTTTGCAATCTATTAGTGGAAAAATAAAAAGATTTAACCAAGATCAGTTTTAGGATCGCATTTTGTTTTCTTTGTAGCAGATTTAAATTTGTTTTTCCATCGCCATCGCATTTTCCATTGTGCAGTTCTATTCAAAAATCGGATGTGGTATGTTTATCTTTATAAACTTTTTGCTTTTACGAACCGTTTAGTAGCTTGCATTGGCTCATGATTTGAAAAATTTGACAAAACAGTTACAACAGAATTATCATTCCATCGCAAAGCAAGAATCTGATTTGAAAGATCAAAACACAAGTCTTCTTCCACACTCTGTTCTCTTCACTTCTTTTACATCAAAAAGTTTTACTTTATTTTTACGGTTATCTCGAACATAATCAATTTCATATTTAACATAGTATTTATAACTATTTTATGAAAACAAAAACCTTACCAGTTGCAAAATAACCAAGTGATGAAAGGCAGCATATAAATTTGTGTAATGTAAAGAAATTATCGAACCTAACGGTGTGTTGGTTTCGATTTAATATATTTGCTAATAAGCGCAAAACTACGCTTTCTCCTCCATGTAGGCTATCATTAGGTCCATATAGGATATCATTTTCCTCTCTTAGATAGATAAATTGTGAGAAAATATTCCAAATTGCATAAACCGTTTGTTCATGAATTCGTTCAAAGGTGTTTTTGCTATTATATTTCCAAGAATTTAAAAACATGTATTAAATTCTTGGCTTGTAAGCTACCTATTGACGCCGATTTAGCATAACTTGTTATTTGATTTCCTAGTAGTCTATCGCAGAATACGTGGTCCGTAATAAAAAAAGACAGTATTGGTATAATTATAGCTTGGAAGAGGAAAAAACAACAAAAAAGAATCTAGCATTTTTTTTTTATATGAAAATTTTTAGATATCGTTTAAACCTGATGTTTCGTTTTCGATACACTGCTTGAAAAAGTCACCCTGTAGCTACAAATTTTGTCGGATTAGGTTTATATTGTGATTAAATTATTACTATAGATTTGAGCTAGTTTATTTAACAGATTTTTTTTTTATTTATTTTTTTTTGTATTTATTTTTTTTATTTTAACAAGAATGAAATTCGGAGTTTTCAAGCCATCGGCAAACATGCTTTTTGTCACATTTCAAAAATAAAAAAGATAAATTAGATATTTGTTTTAAATTAAATAATAAATTTTAGTTTAATTTAAAATACACACCGGGTGACTACTATGCCGGAAAACGTCATATGTTTCGTTTTCGACACTCTGGGTTTATATGGGTTAAATACAACAGTATCAAAACAATATGAGAGTCATAATTAAAACAAGATCAAGGAAGACGAACAAAGTCAAGGATAACTGTCAAAAGATTGGATTTAAAAAATTAAGGAAAAATACACAAGACATATCAGAATGAAAGAAAATTGTAAATGCGATTATTAAGGCTCACCTCGACCTAGTACAAATAAAATTTACTTTCAATACAACCACATCGGTTCTAATATATAATATTAATAATTTTATAAACATATTATTATAATAATATAATAACCAATAAAAATAATATATAATATATAATAACAAAATATATACCAAATATATTGGTACTATGTAAACGGTAACATTCTGAAAGGGAAAAGGACCTGTAAATTGACCTACAGATTTATATGCAGATGCACTATTGTATAAATAAAAAAATAAATAGATATATGTTTTGTAAAGCTACAGCTGTTTAAACTGAATTTGCTACAAATTCAATTAAATTTTGACAATTTTGACTTAAGAGCCTAAAGTTATATATTATAGTTAAAGAAATTTTTGTAATAAGTAGAATTTTGTTATATTCTTCGATTTTCGATTTTCAACTTCAAAATGGCGGCAACAAAGAATCCCATATTTCTTAACAAGTTTGTTTCTAGCTTAAGGAATCTTCCAATTTAGCTAGTATCAGCCTATGTTTTGGTTAGTTTCTATATGAGAATAATTTCTATATTAAATAAATATTAAAACTCTAGGCATGTTTCACAATTTTTATTAAATATCTTAATCGATTTCGGTTATTACACCATCATCAGAAGACTAGGTTTTAATATTTATTAAATTTTAATAATGTTTCACCTAGAGCCTACCGCATATTCTATAAATTATTACATTAATTTCTATATGGTATTTTATAGAGTTCAAGTTCAATATGGCCTTTGAAGATTATCGGGTCAATATTATATTATGTACTAAGTATTATACATATAATATTATATTATGTACATAGGTATATAAAGATTTTTTGCACAAAAAAACATTCTGAAAAAAAGGCCAAAAAAAAACTATCTTTGATTTTAATTTTATTAATTTTACTTTAGTATCGATATATGGTACTGCAAGTTCTTATTACATACTTTACTACAATGTTTATTTTCGAGTAATTTATTTTCATTAAATTTAGTCAGTCAAAACCCCAACGGCGTTTCATCATTTTAATCCATTTTTTCATAAAGGAATTCCATTTTTTCCAGAATTTTTACCTAAATTATATTTATGCATAGCACCTGTTGGATACAAAATAGAAGAGTATTGTGATCTTTCCACAATTTTATGGATTTCGAATTTATGGATTTTTATTTCTAGATTTCGATTTGTGGATTTCTTTGCAATAACCCTTATCAATAATTAAATGGTTTTTTACAGAGAGGATACGTCAAATCGATTCCACAGAACTGAATTTAAAATTTTAAATGTAAAGAAGCTCACCTTGAACAATTACTTTTGAACATATTTAAATAATTTAAAACCTTCAAATTCTTCTTCTTAAATATTTAATCCATTTAAAAAATCCATTTCGATGAACTTGTTTTGAGAAATTTCAAGAATTTAAGAAATTTTCATTATTTATTATTTTTATATTAAAAAAAAAAGTAGTTTTTCTTAACTAAAAATAAATTATTTAAAAAAAAAATCAAAAAATTTAAAAAATATTGTAATGTTTATAAAATAAAAAAATAAGCTAACCTAAATTTTAAATTACACAGATGTAAGTAGACAATATAAATTTGGCCATCTACTAAAAATAAAGAAACAAAAACCTAAATTGACATTTTTATTTTCAGTATAAATTAATAAAATGAGAAAAAAAAAATATGAAAAGTTTATAACACCCACAACTCAGACGTATATACCCACTATATATGGAAAGATCGTGAAATATAAACAAAAAAAAAAAAACAACAAACAAAAAAATATTTTAATTGTACCGGAAATATTTGCTATACGTAAGTAAAGACTCAACAATGAAATTTCTTAATAAGTTTTGAATTTTTTTAAAAATTAATTTGTATGAAATTCGGAAGTTTCTCTATATGTTAACAACGTCTCTTACTCGCAGACCACCAACGTGGTGGCTAATAAAGATATTAAATTTATGAAGTCTAAGTTATATGATTAAATTTAAAAAATGCTGTTAGAGACGATCTATACATAATTTAGAGTACATATATATTTAATAAAATAATATTATTAATCTCCACATTAATTAATGAGTCTGAGGTACAAATTAAAATTTTTATGAAATTTAAAATTTTTAAAAGTAAGTTTGCGAAATATTGTAGGATAATTTCAATGTATGAGAAGAACGAATTAATTAACTGAACTCTAATAATATACTTTTGATGCACTTTCGTAACAATTTCTAACTTTGTTATTTATTAGTTACTAGCAAAGCCAACCGACGTTGCCCGGTACCAGCATTAAATCTATAAAAAGTTTTATAGATGAATGAAGTTTAAAAAAATTTGATTTCTGAAAAATATTCCAGAAGTTCTACTACTGATATCTAAACACATGGGTCCAATTCAAAATTTATAGTAGGCTTGAAATTATGCTTCAATAACATGAGAGTGTAATATTTTTATATTAAATTTGTACTTTATTATTTATTTGGGGTTGTATAGTTTTCGCTGACTGAAACTTCTTAGAAGCATACCTAGAACTATTGGCGTGTGATGATGAAATGTTAAACACTTTTTCAAATCCAACAAATTTGGATTTTCGTTGGCTATAGTTAACAGCTTCGTTGCTATTTCAATTTCACCATTTAAGTCTTTAGAAATTCTTCTTTCACTAAACTTAAGTAAGTTTCCGGAAAATAAATATATAAGACCTATTTTCACTACAAATTCTACTGAGCCATTCAAAGTTTCGCAAAACGTTAAACAAATGTTTGTTAATTTTTGAAGAGTACTTAAATACCGATTATCAGGTCTGTATCACCTTTACTTTTTGAAATATTACTGATGGAGGTGCTAGGAATAATATTGTGGCTGCCCAAACCAGTAAAAATTTTAAAAAACTGTAAAAGACTTTATTTTTGAGAGGATTTCTAATTAAAAAAAAATTCAGGTCAATGACAATGACTTAGATGGGCCAACAAGCCATGCAGGCCCTGGACCTGACTCATCAGGGTCTTCAGTTTTTTTCGATCACGGGTAGATTCTCTACAGTTGAAGATACGAAATTATTTCAAATCTGTCGATACTTCGCCACTCCAACGAATGTTTTGTCTGATTTGTGATTTCAACCTGTGGAGGATATTCTGTAACTTTTATTCTAAATAGTTGCATTTTATTTTATTTATTTATTTTTGAGCTCTTTATTGTGGGCTTATCAATCACATATGGGTTTTATCAAGCCCTATTTGCATTTTATACTTTCGCAATTGCATCCAGTACTTTTTTATGTTTTGATTTATTCTAGAACTTAGCCTAATCTAAACTGTTAAAATATACAACTACACTAGAGCTTAACTAGACCTTAAATTAAGACTAAACCAGCAATTAAAACTGCAACTAAAACTGAAAAACCGCAATACTTTATTATATTTGATTAGCCTCTATGACTATTTTTTGTTGTGACATTATATACATAAAGTTGTGATAAACTTGATTGCATTATTTTTCAAAAAGTATATAAATCTTAACTAGTTCTTCTATAGGTTTAAATTCCCTTTAAAAATTAATATATTCCTTAGTTTTTCTTAAATATTCCCTGCTTCAACAATTGTCTTAGAAACAACAACAATTCAAATGACATTTTTCTTTACTCTACTACTCTTCTCTAATTCTAAATTTCACAAATTATAACAATTATTTACAAGTGGGGTAATTAAGAGGAGGTGCAAACAAAACGAATGATTATTTAATAAGGTTATACAGAAAGTCTAATTAGAAATGTAGATTTCAAAATCATTTATCTTTGTTTGCAGAAATCTAATCTCCAGTCATGAAATGATTTTGAATGAATTTCATGACAGTAAAAGAATCAAAAATAAATTAGATATGGTTGTGTTCAACTTCTTAAACAATAATTTTAATGCAATCAGACTATTTTTGTCTTTATATTGTTGTAGGGCACGCAATATAAAACAGAATAAGAAAAAGAAGAAGAAAAAGAAGAATAAAAGATGCACTTCAAAAAAATTCCATTCCAAGCCAAAATGTTATCATAATATCGTGAATTTTTTATTTATAATCTTGCATTCGTTGCCGCACTAAACCAAATCTGTACACGTCTAATATAATGAAAGATGGGAATTAAAATCTTCAGTTTTTGATTTCTTCTTTTATTTTTGCTCTTATGCAAATTAGATTTTGTATACTATAAAGAAAATCCCTAGAACAAGTTAAATAACATGATTCACTTTTCTTAGTTCATTGTTTTCATTTCAATTTTTTGTTTTTTTTTTTACATTTTTTTTTTGACTAAGGGATTAGTGCAGTTGGTGGAACGTGAATATTGAATTGAAATTATTGTCATATAAAAGTATTATGTAAAATTATTCCATTTCAATGATTATAATGGGATTTATTTAGATAGTG
This sequence comes from Argyra leucocephala, assembly GCA_963942445.1. Classification (NCBI taxonomy): domain Eukaryota; kingdom Metazoa; phylum Arthropoda; class Insecta; order Diptera; family Dolichopodidae; genus Argyra; species Argyra leucocephala. Next base: position 163,025,766 of record OZ012678.1, read on the forward strand.
ATGTTGTATAATTTTAGGAAATGCATCCGGTACGGATTTTGGTAAAGTATCACAATCATAAAGGTAGATAATCATATTTTTGAGTTCAACTGAATGAAACTGAATTGTCGGTGATACAAAAAATTCTTTTTAAATTTTTTGTTCTTTTATTTAATTGGGAAGGAAAGAGAACACTCCTTAAACATTTTTTTTTAACTAACCGGAGTATGATTAAATAGTATAAGTTCATTGTATCTGTAAAAAATAAAAAAAGAATGTTTATTTTTAAATGGTAGAATAATTGTTTTTTTATTCATCATTACTTGAAGATGATTTTGGTGTTGTGGTATAGGGCCATATAACTAACGGTTGTGATGAGTTTAGGTGTAAGATGCTAGAATTGTAGATTTTATGTTGATAAACAAAGAACTACGAAAAGTCCTCACGCTGGGTCACACATTCCAGGTTCGATTCACGACGAAGGCAAAAAAAAAAATTATCTATGGGGTTTTCATCTGATCCAGTACTTTTTGTGATTGAGCTAAACTAAATGGAATTTTTACCTTATGTCGACTTTTTTTGTGCAAAAATGTCGATTGTACTAAATATCGACTCTTAGAATATCGGCAAAACATCGATTTTAACATTTTTTGTGGAAAAGAGTGTTGTGATTTGTGAATGGTTTATTTTTGAAATATTTATAGGGTCACCCCCGAAATTTCTTGTTTTTTTATATTTTTTTTACGAAAATATTGCCGTCGGAAAAAAACGGTTTCAATAACGATTTTTAAAATAACGGTTCCTTCCCTTCCCCTTTAAAACCTGATATATATATACCAGATTGCGAATGAGAAATTTATAGTATGGTCTACAAAATCAGAGCTATAATAATTTATTTAGTATAAAATTCTTTGCTTTTTGAAAATAAACATTTTGGAATCAATATTTTGTGAATCGACATTTTAAAAAACAGTTGAGTGTTTGGTTATCTCTAAAATTATAATGGAACTATGCTGATATGAAGGCGAAATTACTCTACAATAGATATAGATGTGCACAGTTAAATTAGTATAGATATATCATAAAAATTCAAAAAGAAAAAATTACTTGTATATCAAATCTCTGTGTAAAAGCATTAAGATTGTTCATCTCATAGGCTTTGAATTATATAACAAAAATAAAATCTATTAGAAGTTAAAAACATGCATCCTGAAAGTGACACTAAAGTTATAATAATTATTCGGAAAAACCTATTCGCAAAAAAGCTGCGCCTGAAGGCCATGGAATAAGGCGAAATGGAAGAGAACTTTTTCTTTACGTGTTTCATTATAATAATGATAATTCATAAAACTTGTTTAGTCTTAGTAAATTGAATTATTTTACATGGTAAGGGATCTAGTTATTATTATAGTCTAGTTATATTTATTACGTTTATATACAAAAAATTATTAAATAAATAAATACTTGTAAAATTGCTTTAATAAATTGGATACTGCACATAATGTGCAAAAAGATAATCCTAATTTACTGGCAATATGATATAAATAAAAAGTAGGAACATAAACCTCAGATGATTGGCATTGGTAGTCATGAAGAGCCATCTACAATTTGTGTTTCATTTTTTGTAACACAAATATAATTTTTACGTAGGTACTGTAGTTTGAGAGTTTAATTTGTATTTTTTACAAAAATATTTTTTTAAATATAAATACACGCTGCAGCAATAATATTATGCCGACATAAGCGGTTTTTTATAATATAAATATAATGTAATATAAAACCGCTTATGCCGACATAATATAATAAAATTTTCGAAATTTCTGTTTAATGATTTAAAATGTTTACATCCACAATAATTTGAAATCCATTACGACATTATTTCTAATGACTTTATATCATAGCACCCATAATTTTATCAATATTGTTTGTAGTAATAATGTTACTCCTTGAAATTTAACATTTATTATCATTTTATAATTTTTTTGTTTTTTAATTGTAATTAATGAGTTATTAAACCTAACCCATTTTTAAGTTTTGTAAAATATATACATATATTTATTTCACTTGGATTAAATTTTAAAGGAATAATGAAAATGACATACTAGTTTTGGGTGTTTTAAGAGAAAAAATGAAAATAGTGAATAACGACAAAAATGATATACCTTAGTCTGCTACTGTTTAATGTATCATAAACACAACAGTAGTGTGTCATTAGGCGATCATAATCAATGATGTGAAATTAACTAGCAATAACATCATGATATTATGTTCATTACACTACTCGTTCAGTTGATATGTTTTAATAAATTTAAAATATCTGCGAAATGCAAAAACAATTTAAAGTAAAACAAATGTGATTTAGAAATTAAGTCTAAGAAAGCCAAATATGTATGTAATTGTAAATATAGTAAGACAGTAAGTAATATTGGTTGTAGATGGTCTGTTTCAACTTGAGAAGATAGTTGGTTTTATATACCGACACTCAATATTTTCAACAAACAATTTAGCTAAATGTTATTCTTGGAGCTTGTACATTTTTATTAAAGTATATAGTAAGTATTTAAATTAACCTAAGCTAGTAGAGCTTACAAATACATTTATTTGTGTTTTTAATTGTAATAAACGTAAATATAAATAAAAAAAATAAATAAATTTATAAAAAATATATTTCAACCAATATTTAAATAACATAAGTAAATATCATGTAAGGAAAAAAGTAAAGAATTGTTTTGCTAAATTAAAACAATCTATTTAAATATTTGTCTTATAATTTTTTTCAATTATAAAATTAATTAACAATTTTCCACAGGTCTTAGGCTATAAATAGAAATAAAAATTTCCCGTATCAAAATAATCAAAATTAAAAACAGACAATAATAAAATATTGGGATACGAATTGATATTGAAATTTTTAATTTTTATAGTATGACTCCTGAGTCAAAGTACCGTTTTACAACTGTAACTTTACATCGCATCATAAACTTAATAATGTTAGGTACACCTTTATTTTCTAATATTCAAAGATTCAATAAGAATATAGACTGCTTCGTACAAAATATCCCTACTGACTATAAGAATATCTGCTTTTCTTTGATCTTGCGTTTAGTTTAAAAAACTATGATTTTATGTACACAGGCCTTACAGCAATATATTAAAACAAAAAAAAAGGATTAAACTTTTGCACTAGTCTGTATACTACATGTATTATGTTTGTATATATGTACGTACGTTATTTAAATAATTTTTTTATTTAATTATATACTGTCTATTAGTACAATATATCATCATCCAGTAGAGTTAGTAAAACACCGCCATCTTTGATTAGAAAAATGTTAAAATAAACTAAACAATAAGATACATGCTGTTAGTAGAAAAGTAAAAATCACAAGTTAATATTTATGTCTATATAACTGATGACATTATAGGCGTGTTTGCAGTAGTCGCGCCTGCGCAACAAAACAAATTTTTTTTCGTAGTTGCATATCATCAAAAATTCTGCGCAGATAAAAAGCAGGCGCTTGTGTTCATAGTAATCGGTGTCGCGTCGGCGTCGGGCAAATTGTGCAGATATTTTAGTGCGCCTGCTTTAGAATGTTTTTAAAGTGCATGTCATTTAACATGTAATAAATAAGAATATCGTGAGAAAATATTTAAGTAAAAAATAAAAATTAATTATTAAAATAAAATAAATGACTTATAATATAATATATAAATATAAACATAACAAAATAAATATATTGAAATAAATATGTAATAATTATAATATATTTTAATATAAGTAATATATATATTAAAATATATTAAATATTAAAAAAAAATATATTTAAAAATAATATTTATAAAATATATTTAAAAAATATATATAAAATATATTAAATATATATAAAAATATATAATAATATGATTATAAATAATATAATATTACTATATAAACGAATTGTGCATATGCTGCTTCTAGGAACAAAAATTACTGCTAAACAATTTTCTGCGCGCCTGCGCAAGTTTTTTTGTTCATAGTGACAGAGAAAAAAATCTGCAAGAGACCGACGCATGTTTTACTGCAACTACGAACACGCCTTATATCAATAACTATTAATTAAAATTGCTTCAACAGGTCAGGCCGAACTAATAAATAACAAAGCTAAAAAAACAACAGTTGTTAGTTAGTCTCAGCTGTACGTACATTACAACATAATCGCATTTTTTACAGTTACAACACTTAGTTATCGATATACAGTATTAGTAATAAATGTCAGATGAGACCTGATATTACTTTTAAGTGTAAAAACTATATATAAGCTCATAAATAAATAATAAGTCCTTTGCTTCACAATATATCTCTGATTTAAAATATGGTTTTCTATGCATTTTAAAATAAACCCAAATGTACCGAAATGATTTCCATAATTCATCGTGGAATCTACTTTCTACCTATTTTGTTATTTTAGAATAATATTTTACAATTTAAAATTAATTTGCAAAGTAACATCTGTTTTCTAGTTACATTTTCTGTTGACTCTCTGAACTCTCTGAACTATTATATTTTTTAATATTCACATTCATTTCAAGGTGAACAAATTTAATATAAATTGTTTTAAATTTATTGTACATATATATATATAATATAATTATATATATTTTCCAAAAGTTGATGAAAACATTAACAAAATGGTATTGTAATAAATTTTATTATTTTAGTGGAACAAAACACACCATTCTCATTAACACTTTGTATTTTGCTACTGTGTAAACAGCAATGTTTAAAACAAACAATACCCATAGTAGTGACAATGCGAATTGACAAAAATTAGTAACAATATAAATTGACAAAAATTAACACCTTGTTTAACATTTATTTATTTTTTTTTTTTTTTTAAGTTAATAAATTAAATTTTTTACATTTTTTTTTTGTTTTTGTGATTTTTTTTTGAAAATATGATTTTGGTGATCAGATAATCATTTTTGACCTTATAATTAAAAATAGTTGAACTGTATTATCTGAAAATAATCTTCAAATCGAGATTTTGTGTTGATAAAAGTGTGATGATGATGTAGTGGTTTATGAAAAATATTTAAATTATAGTACTTGAAAAAAAATTATGCGATACTTTTCACAATAGTTGTCATTTAGAAATTTATTTATTTCTGTCAGACTAAAAACTTTTGAATTTGTTGACTATTGAAAATCTAACTTAATTCATCAACCCTCTCGAACACAATTTTTTCAAAAAGACATTTATACATAAAGTAATAAATTATGACTTTAGTGACCATTTTTTACATTTTTTACAATTTAGTACTTTACAATGTGTATACAAATTGTATATAAATATTGTAGAAGAGTTGATAATTTCATCAAATAATTATTTATGGCAAAAATTTAACACAAATAGACTTGTAAATATAATTTAGTACGAATATATCGCATTTTTCAGATCTCATGTTGTAATGTAGTTGAAATGTTCTAGCTAGAGGGTTAAACTATTTTCTACGACAGTTCCATCTTGAATATCGAAAAAAATTTTTTGTTTCATTTTTAACACTTCTAATTAGAATTAATGTTAATTGTCGTATATCCAATTTAAAATAAATTTTCTATTTACATCTATCCAGCAGAGTCTACGGTATACTTTAACGTCTTGTAAAATGGCCAAAGGCCAAAGCTCACTTCAAAGTTCACACCAGGCTGCCATATGACGCTACAACATGATGATGATGATGATATTACTACACAATACATAAATTTATTATCCTAGTTTTAATATCACCTTGCTATAATGATATCTTACAAAGATCTGAATAATTCAAATCATCACAAAATTGTCAAGATTTGTACATCAAAATAATTTTATTCAGTCACAATCGCTCGTATTAAACTTTAAATTAAATTTTTCCATTACTGCGATTAAATCGATTTTAATATTATACCTTCATACTTCCTAATATAGGTTAGGAATCTTTTAAATTCAATAATAAGAAGATAAAAAAATAAAAATACATTTAAATTACTAAAATTATAATATCAACCTTCTGAGTGTATATATATATATATATATATATATTTAAATGGCAGTTTAATTTAAATGCCTAGTATTGAACAAAAAAAAAATAATTTTTATATTTTATCCTCAAGGCATATTATTTCGAAATTTCTTCTAAATTGTATGATCAGACATAATAATTTAAAATATCTGAGACCTTCATTCAATTTAATTATTGTACATTAAATAAATATCAAAGAAATGGTGTGGCTTGTTTTTTTTTCCTGAGATATACTTTAATTGTTGTTAACTTATGTTTTTTTACGCCTTTGTTTTTTCTATTTAATTTTTTTTTTCATTTTCAGTTTTGTATCAAAAATGAGTGAACATATTATTTTAATAAGATGTTGAAATCGATATTTTACTCAATAAATTTAGATTTTTAATTAAAATTGTAAAAAAAAACAATAACGCAAATATTTAAAAAGAGAATAACAGTTTCAGGTTGTTCGAATATTTTTTAAAATATTAATTTAAAATATTCGCAATCAAAATGTCGGTTGTTTAAATGTAGAACAACAGAATAACCAAAATTATATTTATGGTGGTCTGATGCTAAAATCATATACAAAAAAAAATTTTGATTTTCTATTTGTTTTATACTTTATCGATAATTATATACAATAAAATTTCGCCCAAGCAGCTGGAGGTCAAAAAAATGAATTTGTTGTGCTTCTATAACTGTAGTAAATGTAATTATAAATATAATAATAAATAAAAAATATAATCAACTTTTGTACAATTGTTTTTCAGACATATTTTCGATACTCCCTATCATAGCTATTAAATATACATATTCATATTTAATTGTTTCAAAAAAATTACTATTATTTTATCATGACTGTAAGCGACAGCTGAAATTTGTATACTCTAACTAGTACCGACTACATCTTTTATTAACAGTTGGTTCAATTTTTCAACAGCCGATTATATCGTGCTGGTTATATCATTACATAATTATTCGATTATTTAATTTTTTATTTCATGTTTATAATATTCATAGAATCTAAAAATTAAAACTAGACTAGACTAGAAAACAAAATAGCTATAGTTCAGATTTTGCGATATATTATTGAAATATTTTATCAGATCTTATATGAGGTAATAAAAATGTTCTATAGAGAGTTAAACTATTTTCTGCAACAGTTTTAAAAACAGTTTGTTTAAAATTCTGTGACAACAACTCAAAACTGCTTATGTCTGAAATCGACGATTTTAGTAAAATCAATTTTAAACTTTAAATTATGGCTAAAAATATAGTAACGGGATCGTTCCAGTTTTTAATTTATTTAAATCGCTTAAATTATGATGTAAGCATTTGCAATCCAAAAATTTTATTTTGTTGTAGATTTTGATTGTGAATATCGGGAGGGAATATGTCCCTTAATATTACCGCAGCGGCAAACAGGCTTATCGTGACAAAATAATGTTGTAAAAAACGACTACGTTTATGTAAGATGTTAGTATTAATAAAAATAGAAAATAAGTAATTTACAGGCTCAATACATTTGAAAATTTAAAAATGATATTCCAAATCTGTCAAAACCGGTTATCAATTTATGAGTTTTTATGGGTAATTGTATTCAAAATGTTTTAAGTTAAATAAGCAGTTATGACAAAAATATTTTTAAGCCATATTGACTAATAAGCGATTATGTACCCTAACAAAATATGACTCATGGTTGTCAGAATTTTGACAGGAAATACTTTCGATAGTTCTGAATACGGTGATTATTTGATCCCGATTTTTTCTTATTTTGAGATAAGTGGTTATGATTTATTCGCATAGAAAACATCAAATTTTGTGTACGCTAGTTGGACACAATTAGTTTTGCCTGAAATAAATTCGAGTTCATATAATTCGAAAAATCTATTGCTTTACTTTCAATTTGTACTGTAGATTAATTTTTATAAAAAAATTCTCGTATAATAACAGGTTTTTCTTTACTTAATCTTTAGCTATTAAATAGCCCTTCAGTCAGGTGTTTAAATTTTATTTTGCGGTTTTTAACAAATTATAAAAACTATTTTGTAATTTTTCAGTTTCCTGATGCTAAATAAAAACTAATGAAACTAATTTGATGACGAATAATAAAATTGTACCAATAACAAATTATGCTCAATAGTTGACTGGCTAATTTTTTTCTAACTAAAAATTCAATTTACCTGTACAAAACCAGTGAGGTGAGGAAAAAGTACAAAAAAATTTACCTTATAAGGTCTAGTAAATAAAATTATTGACTTTTTTTTTTATTTTTGTTTTGTTTTTTATAATATTAATAAATATCTAGGTTAGTAGGTGGAATAAATTATGAAAATGAATTTAATTTCAAATATTCTTATGACATTAGATTTAATAAAAATTATTACAACAACAACAAAATAGGAATTTCTTTTATTGAATTGATTTGTTTGACTTTAAATGATTTTTTTTTTCACTTTCATGAATTTAGGTTATTATTTTGTTTTTTATTTAGCATTTTTTATTAGTTTTAATGTTTTAATGTAATAAAAGATTTTGTGATAAATGGTAATTGAAAATAATTTTTCTGAGTATAGACTTTAGTATATTAAATAAATATGTAATTCAAAATGTAATATTGTATTATGATTTCAGAAATTATTTAGGGGTTGGGTAAATCCACATTCACCAGGACAAAATGTCTAAAAATTATATCCATAATGAAAATATTTGGCTTTTTTTTTGTGTTTCGAAGAGCAGCTACGCAAAACAAAACTTCAACTATTCAAGTCTTTTTTTTTGTGATTTTGTCTTTGTGTTACTTGGAATATTTTTAGCGTGGGTTTTGGCCATCTCTCATTACACATTTAGATTAAAGAGTAAGAACCTTATGCATAAAAAATTGCTTGTTTCGCAAATCGACTTTTCTAAGTCGATCGTAAAAAATCAGGGTAATGCGTAAATCTATCGAATTGACAAAAAGAGCAAAAAAAAATAAAAATTTAGTTGTCAAATGATTTGAATTGACGGAATTTGATATGAATTTATTATTGTCAGTTTTATAAAAAGTGCATATTGTGTTTTAAATTATAAATCATTAATTAATGTGACTATTTTTCACTATTTGATAAATAGAAACTTTAAAATGTCATTCACAATATCAAACTAGTCGCCTAATTCTACAAAAAAAGTAGAATTTTGAATATTTAAAATTTTGTCTTTTGATATCAGCTTCAATTTTAATTTATCTAAAGGAAAAATTTGTCATCAATATTTCATGGCCCGATGAATTTTAAATAGGTTTTACAAAAAGTTTTGAAAATATTTTATTTTAAGTCGGTTAAAATTTTTTCGTTTCTGAAATAAAATACCAAACATTTAATAATTCCGTTAATGTATAAAATAATTTCGTAATATCTTTAACTTAAATATTTGTAAGTTTCGATAAAAGAAAATCTTACTTCCAACAACTACATAAGACAGTTCTTAGAGATTTCTATACATTGTTGTTAAATTGATAAAACAAGAATACATTTTGGAAAATTTTTTTTAATGCAAGAAGTATCATAACCGTTTAAGTTTAATACAAAATATACAGGGGCCTCATATGTGTTAATTATATCATTAACAGTTATTTTGAGAAAATTTCCATAATATCATTTTATAATGATTATAGCAATCATTTTATAGTTTTCTACATAGTTAATTAAAGTAAATTATTGTTAAAAGTTCTTTTACACTTTGTCAAAAATTTATTGTTTGAATTTATACTTTCAAAGGTTTTTTTTTGTTTAAAATTTTGTTAAAAAATTTTTTTTCCAAATATTTATTTTGTTAAGTGAATCTTGCGAAAGTAAATAAAAGTTGTGAACATTTTCTAAATAACTTATTTACAATAGATATAGAATTAGTCTTTTTCATTGACAATAAATTTGATTTTAATTTAATTGCTACAATTTACATCGCTTTTACTTTGTTGACTTTTACATAACCAACAACATGATAAAAAATCAGTGTAAAATAACGTTGGGGAAAAATAAGTGAATATATCGATATACAATTGAAATATTTTTCAATTCTTATATGAGGTAGTAGAAATATTCTAGAAGATCAGTTTGTTTAAAATTTGATGTCAACAAGTCTTAACCGCTTATGTTTCAATTCGATGTTTCAAATAACATCAATTTGAAAATTTAAATTAGGGTAAATATCACTTCTTAGGCACTTCATTTACCAAAAATATAACCAAAATAAAATTTTAGCTGTAATCAACATCTTTTTGCTTTTATTAGCTTTTTTTTAAAAACTATAAGTTAATTTGGTACAATACATACGTCATTATTCGAGATGAACACGTTCAAAATTTTTTACTTCAAACTCAACTATGTAACTACAATATAATATTACTATGTGAACATTCACTGTCAAACAATTAAAATTATATTAAATATGAATATGTTTTCCAATTGTTTGCATATAACACAATTGTACTTTGACAAATTTTATTGAAAATATCACAGTGCCAATAACCCATGGGAAAAAAGTTGGGACAGAAATGTATTGCATATCAAATTATATTTTATGTAAAAAAAAATATAAAGTAATATTTCAAAAACTTTATGTCAATTTTAAAAATGATGAGTACGGACAACAATTTTAATACATATTATATATTTTTTTAGTATTTACGATGTCAAAAATTTTGTTGCAAAATTTGTTTCTGTCCGGATGAAAAATTTATTTTTTTTCAACTAAGAATGAGCCAATATGGATTTTCTGACATTTCAGGAACTTCAGTACTTCTCTAAATATTTTTTTAAATTATTTTGTGGTTAGTTAAATTACTCCAGTTGCATTAAAGCTGGATAAGTGAATGATTTCGGATGGAGTCTGGTATTAAAATTGCTTTACTTAGTGCAATAATTAGACACAACTAAATTGAATAAGAAGTTTTTGAGAATGGTGTCTGCTTTCATACAAGCTTTCAGGAATAATTATAATTATTATTAAAGTTATTACAGTAATTTTTTTTTATATTTTGTTCACAAATAAGTCCAGTATATCCAGTGGTTTTTGCTATAATACTTTTGATTTGCTATTTATTTATTGTAATATTATAGTCTTCTATGAGATATAGTTGAATCTCTTTAGACATTAAAGTTTAATATAAATTATATATAAGAGTATGCCTCACATCAACATATTCTGATTTGACAAAAAGTATCTCCAGGGTCTAAGAAAAGTATTCGGATGGGGAAAATACTCAATGTATTTTAAAAAAGATTTGATATATTACAAACAAAAACATGGAGTAGAGTTTAGTGTGTCTGGAGTGTTAATTTTAATCATAATTTGAGAGCGAAGATTAATTAGAGAGTGTTTGATAATTTGATGTTGCTTGAAATGTTTTTTTTAATTTTGTATATGCAGATAAATTTTAGACTCTTTTTCAGTTCAGAATGTTCAGAATATAATATTATTTACTATTTTATATTTTAATTTATTTGTTTGACCAAACCTGATATAGGATTTTATTTTTTTATCCACCAAAACAAAAATTTACATCAAAACACTAAAACTGTTAGAATCACGCTCTGTGATTCCTGAAAATAATAAATGAGCTTTTACCGTTAGTTTCAATTTTATCTAAGCAATTAATATAAAAAAAATATCTTAAATCAAAATAAATGTCGGAAAAACCTTTTTTTTTTGTTTTTTGAAATAACAACCGGAATGAAAATTTATAACAGTATAGATACTCAAAATTTATTTTATTATCCTAAAAATCAATTTTACAACAACAAAATAATATTTCATTTATTTACTAAATTTTGGTCTTCATTAAGAAAAATTTACATAAAAAAAAACATAAAAAAAAACTTTCTTAAAACTTTTCATGAAGCAAATTACAGTAAACTTTATTCTAAATTTTTTTTTTCCTGTAGATAGTCTGAGATAGAGAAGGGATAAAAACAAAAAATCCCTTTTTCACTTAAGGTAAATATAAAATTTTTCTTTATAAAAAAAATGATTTTGTTTTTAATTTTTTTTTTTATATAATAAAAATTTTACAATTCAGTGAATTTTCGTTTAAATTTTCTTTTCTATATTTGAAAATATTCCACCATTTTAACCTTCAAAAATTGTGGTGACTCAGTTGAGTAAGGTGGAAAATGATTTTATTTTGAAAATATATAAAATATATATTTTTTTTTCACCTGATGATGATAAACGGTTTACAGGTGAGTTATTTTTGTTAAAAAAAAAAATAAAAACTGAAAAATTAAAAAAAAAAAACAAAAAAAAAACTTAAACTATTTGTCTTAAAAATATAATGTTAGAAAGAGATAGCATAATAAAAGAAAAAGTGAAGAGTAAATAATTTTCGAAAAATTTAAATTTTAATGCTATAAAGGTAAGAGAGTATGTATTTACTATTATAGTAGAGGAAGTCTATTGATATTGATTAGTTTTAATAATAGAATTGAAGGTTTTTATGGTTCACTTATTTTTACTGGCAATGTTTTTTTTTTTATTGTTTTGATTTTACATTTTAATTGTTATTTCTAGGTTAAGATTACATTTTTGACGGTGACAAATATTGTGGTTTTTTTTCTTAATCAATTTCAAAGTAAATTACTTGATAAATTTAAATTAAAATTTTTCAGATTTAATTCAGTTGAAAAATTTCGTTTTTCATAGCTAATAAACTAAAGATATTTGTTTTAATGTTTTTTTTTGGTTATTTCGATTTAGGTTAAATTATGTAAATTTTATATTTTTTGCAGTATAGTAGTGATATCAAAAATGAAATTATATTTCGTTTACCATGTATACATGTTGAAAATCAAAATGATTTAATACCGAAATTATTTGAAGCCATTTGTTCAACTGAAAGTGCTAAAGAACAATTACGGCGTTTATATGGCAGCTTCAAACGTACTTGAATTCTACTTCGAGCTCATATAAACACGGATAGACTTGAAGCTGGATTCACTGAAGCCAATCAACAAATTTTATTTAAGTGACAAGTGACTTGAAATTCGAGCTGAATTCAAGTCAAGTAATATAAACGCCGTATAAACGATGTAAATGAAAAAGTATAGTTTAAGAATCATTATAGAGGACTAAAATTTAAGAAAAATTTCCAAAGAATCTTGGCTGTAGTAGAGCATATATTTTTTTTTTTAATTTTTCACAGAAATCGGTATACAAATCATTGTAGGTTTTAATAAATAAAGTTAATACAGATGAATTTATTTCATGTTAATAAAAACAATAATAATTAGTCAAAAAAAACCATAATAATTTTTTTGACATTAAATTAATCGCATTTTTTCATAATATTTCTCGAATATTTATTTTTGTTTGTGTTAGAAGTGGAATTAATTGAAGTAAATCAGTAGATAATTTACTTAAACGTATTTTGTATTAAAAAAAAAATATTTATCTTGATAAATTGACTTTCAAAAGCCATCTTCAAGGTTTTGATTTAAAAAATGACATTTTTGTTTAATCAACTTTGGTATATTTAAAATAGTAAATAAGATTACATATATTACTAATTAATTATATAATGAGAAATACGAAAATAATATGTTAAAATTTATATACATTTGAAACAGTTTTACATAATATCCAAATCCTGAAATCAAATTTGAGAGTATATTAGTGCAAATTTAGTGGTACACAAAAAAAAACATACAATAAAAATTAATCAAGGATTTTAAAAAAAAGTAGTGAAAAAAAACTATGATAGGAGTCTGGTAGGTACTATCCAAAAAATGGTATAATAGAAATCTTCGGTTGAAACTAGTAGAACATGATAGTAAAAGAATAGCTAATAACAACGAAGAAAAGTTAGTGTTAGTTATAAATGTAGATCCATATTTTTCAATTCTTCGATAACCAAAATATTTAAAAATGTAATATACATAAAGTATAAAGAAAACATGTATCGTAGGATGTCATTTTGGAAATACCTAAATAGTATAGTTAGTTAGTTTTAAAATTAATTTAATTTTACCATGTTACATAATATTATTATCACTTTAGTACATTATCATAAGTAAAATAAAAAATGTGTACAAAACAGTAATGGCTAAATTAGATATAATATATGTAAAATCATTCCTGATATTCCTGAAAATATGTGAATAAAATATACAAAAAGCAGCATGAAATTGTTTGTTAGTTTTAATAGTTTATATTGTTACAATATTGTTATAAACTCACACACAATGTTAAACTACTAAAGTTAATACATACATCAATTTATGAGCCACAGTTTTGCAAAAAAAAAAATGTTTAAATATCTCTCTTAAAATAATAATATTCCCGCACCAAAAATGACAAAATACACAACGACTGCTATCTTGGTCGTAATCTAATATCAAATATAACATAAATGCATTTAACTTGCATTCAATTAGACTCAATAATTAATATAAAATAGACATACATTTTTGTAATTTTTGTTATATTTTAATATAAACTTAAATTAATTCAATAATTTTTTTTTTCGTTTAAAGATTCCAAAAACTGATTATTAAGAAACATATCCAAAATTTTAACTTATACCAGACCTAGATAAAAATAGTGACAAATGAATAAAAAAAAATGTGCAAATAACCATCAACTTAGACTGCATCATCAACTGAATAACAAAACAAACCAACTGTTTAGCTATCACCAAATGACTTAAATCTTCAACATTTTTTTAGGAACAAAAAAATTTTGTTCGTAAAAGTTAGGAAAACATTACCCAAACTTTTCTATAACAAATAAATCCTAAACTGAAAACCATATAATTTATTAAAAGGTTCAGTCTAAATATTAAAATGAAAAAATGCTTATATTAACTATACGTATATATAACTCTTTTGAAAGCATATCATTTGAATTATCTGATTGTTCTCATAAATCCAAATACTATTCAGCCTCATAATTTTAATTTTCATAATGATCTAGGAATATAAATATTTTTTTTAATCAACTATACATATAGGTAGGTATTAAATATTTAATTTACTAACAAAATATCTAATTTACATAAAACACAGAGCAGCAAGAGAATAAAAATGAATTCGATTAAATAAAAATTAATTAAAAAAAAAATTCTCATAACCTGACATCTAGTGTCATTTTTTGAATAAATTCAAAAACATAAATCCAGTATGACATGTTTAAACAACAGAAATTAAAATTCATTCATTAATTTTATATTTACGATGGGGAACCTGAAAAATTGTACCAAATTATACAATATTTAATATTTTAATTAAAATTAAAATAAATTTTCGTAAATTAAAACAATTAATTAATATAAAGCAATCACAAAATAACCACAAAAAGCGAAAACCTTAATATTTAAATTATTCATAATATTCTGTTTTTTTTTTTACTTTAATTTAACAATATAATACGTAATAAATTAACATTAAAAAACGATATTTAAAAACTATAGATATTAAAAAAAATTAACTTAAATTTTTTGTTTTAGGGAGATTCAAATTTTCCCATCTTAATCAATTTTTTTTTTTAACAAAAGGTGCAAAAATACAGACTTTGATTCGACGTTTTCAAAATATTAAATTTCATAAAAAATAGGTGAATTTAAATTTTTTCATGATTTTTTAATTATATAGCAAATAAAAAAATTAATCGAAATTCGATATCACATCACAGTTATACATTCATTATGTATGAGAGTATAAAGTTTCTGATAATTTAAATTTATAAATAAATCAAAAATGTTTTGCAATTAGTTTTATTTATCATTTAACTTTTGTAAATTACAATTTGAAACTAAATTTAAAAAAAAATTATTAAATCAATTTTAAAAAATTGGTTAATCATATTTAATGGTGTGTGTACGTACAGTAAAAAGTGTTTATTTCAAATGATAAAAAATGATTTTAATTTTTTTTAATCAGTTGACACAACTATGATGTTTTTGTTTAACCAAAAATTATATAATACTATTGTTTTAATATATTAAAAATGGAAATTGTTCTTCTTAAAATAAAAAAGATATAACAGACATGTAAAATTGACACGATAAACATGTTCTTTTACAGTTTGTTTGGTTAAAACAATGTTTTGCAATGTTATCACACGATTTAATTAGCGGTTAAATTGAATCGGTTAGTAGAAGTACAATATCTACTAATGCCAAAAAACGATATTTTTAACTAACAATGCCAATATGCTTAAAATTCGAACACCTACAAAATGAAATGAACAACAATATAAATCGATTGATCAAGCAATTCACTTATGATAGTGAGATTCCCGACTATGTCAAAACAAACCAATATATAGGAGATTTCTTATCACAAACATTTAAATTAGTTATTTCTTATCACAAACATTTAAATAAATAAATAAATAAATAAATAAATAAATTAGGTTCATCAACGGTTACCATACAAGCAAGCCTATCAAGAAGCAGTTAATATTTAATTTTTAATATCTCCGGATGATAATGCCGAATATACAAATCTATAGAACATCAAAAATTAATAAAGATGGCATTTTCAGTTATATAATTTTTTCGATTTTGTGATGTACGACAGTATAATTGCGGGGCGACGAATTATAAGCATAATTCTAACACTATATAATATGTACAAAGTATATCCCCCGTTATCCTATACATATGATGTATATGAAGCATTTACAGCTGTGGTTATATGGAGTCAAACAGAATCTAACCACCATAGCTATACACAATCTACGTCACTTATAAGAAAATTAAAGTTGAACGAAGATTTAATATTTAAAACAAAATTTACATATAAAATATACCGGGTGCTTGAGAACATTTGTATGTAAAATAACGAAAAATAAGGACTTATTCGCCTCTTAAAAACCTGATACGCATGCTCTGGTCCACTCGGTATATAAAATAAATTTGTGGTAGTCCGTTCAAAGTCTACGAAAAAATAAAAAAAGCACAATTTATTAATATGAACAATGTCTATTCATTATACTGCATTTTATTTCATTGACTATCCATTACAACTTTTAAGCTTCTATTAGCCTTAAAATATTAATTAATTTATAAATAAATAATTGTTGGAACAATCAACTCCTTTCAAATTTTACATTCAATTACAAACATTCTTTAACACTCATAAGTCATAACATTAAAAATCATAAATAAAAAACTAAAAATCGTCCTACTTTCATATTGAAAAAGAAAAATAAAAATCAACTTAGTGACTTAGTTCCCATAACCTTTGAATTAAATAGTTTTTTATTTTTTCTGCATATTTTTTTTTCCTTTTCTTCATATTTATAAATTATGTAATTCAAAACTTATATTTGAAAAAAAAAAATAATCAAATTAAATTATTTCATAGTATAATATATACATATACATAAATAACATATATGGTAGAAGTAAATATAGTTTTGTGTATTTAACTTTGAATACAGGTTAATTTATTTTCCAATAAAATAACTCTAGTTAAGCAGGATAATTTGAAAATTATATTTCCAGCACACTCACATATACAAATATACAAAATAACAATATTATGCAGTGCATACATAATACAAGTGCATGTATGCTAATTGCATAAAGTACAATAATTGTGTAAATAAATAGTAAAAAAAAAAAAAACATGTAGGTATAAATAAAACAAATAAAAGAGGAATTCTATTTAAATTTTGTTTTTTATTCTTTTGCACGACTGCATATTGAAAATTAAATTGATTTTTTAATTCACCATATGGTAAATTGAAATGAAAATTAATTCCATGTAATAAAATTCAAATTAATTATATTAACAAAAAAAATATGTCTGAACGGTATAATGTACAAATGGTGAGGTAATGCACTGTGCTTATATTTGAATGTTTTATAATTGCACTTGGACATTGTAGTATTCTGTTGTACAGTATGAGTAAATATAATTTTTTTTTCAGTTAGAAGTTCAGTGTTCATGGAAAAATATAGTCTCTGAAGAAAAACGTTCAGTATAGTTTTATTTATTTATAATCACAAAATATAGTTGTGGGTTACAATAAACATGTAACTCTATACGAGCGATTGAGCTCAATTGAGAAAAAAAAACTAAATAAAATAAAAAACTCTGTGAAAAAAAAGGGCAAACAATTATATAGTATTTCATCTTTAAAATCTATATTAATTAAAATAATCCAAATTTATCAAGATACCTTTAATAAATGTTTTATAGAAGACAAAGTGAAATGAAATGTTTCAGAAATTAAATTGATATTTTTGGAAAACTCTGATGTGAACTCTTGTAGTGATGAGACATGCTTTGAACTATCACTTTTTCAAAATGTATAAACCTATACTTATATAAGTATGAACATTCAGATTGCAATTGACTAATTTTCTACTAACTAAGTAATATTTATTCAAAAAGTTGGTGCTATTGAGCTTACACTAAGTAATATATGACTCATCAATAATTCTCTTTCACATCATTGACTTGTCAATACCGTCAGAATCATTAGGTTCTGTCGTCTTATCATTAATTTTATTTTGTTTATTTTGAACCCAACTTTTTTTTGCAGCCAATGAAGTATTAAGTACTTTTCTTCTATACCGCATGAATAATAAAACTAATTTTTAGTAACACTGTACTAACTGATACTAGATAAACTGTATCGAATTAAATTACTAGATAAAAAAATAGAACGAAATGAATAACAAAATTCAGCAATTTTCTATAATAGAATTGAAAAGTATTTTTGTTCAGTTGCATATCCACTACTGGATATCGGTGATCATATTTCTGAAGTTCTCTCTCTATTCTGTGCTGCGTGCATTAGTTTTCCCGCCGTTTGGAGGCTGTTGCCATTGGATGATGTTTCTTAGCCATGACATTTGTTTTGTCCCAACACAATTTTTTGCCTTGAATTTTACCTTGCAGAATCAGTGGTAGAATATGATATTTGTTATTTCGCACCATATAACCCAGTTAAGTTATTTTTCTGCGTTTGATTGTTAATATAAGCGGTCTGTACCTATTCTACTTAAAACCTCACTATTGTTCACTCGATCTATCCATTAAATCTTCATTATGGTATGGTATACCCACATTTTTTCAGTATTCTATGGTATACCCAAAAGCTTCAAGCTTATTCATGGTCATATATTCAGTGTACACGCTCCCATACCATATAAAGTAGTATCGACCACACGTATAGCATTTCACGAATCGGATTTTTGTTTCAAGATTGATACCACGGTTACATAGCACTTTTTTATATAGTACAAAACTGCTATGAGCAATGAGCATATTCTATTCGGCATTTTATTTCCATATTGGAATTCTAGTTTTTAAATAGACAACATTCTAGATGACTCGTTCAATTTTGGTGTTATTTATGGTTAATGTTATGTTGTTGAATGTGTTGGTGATAGAAATAGCCATAAATTTGATTTTACTAATACTTAAGACGAAAATTTTATTTATCGAATTTAAAAGATGTTGAAGATCAATTAGATTCTCGGCAATTAGTGATGAATCATCTGCGTATCGTATGTTGTTGGTATAAAACCAGCATTTATTTCAATATTTGTGTTTTCCGATGTTCCCTCAAATATTGCTTGCGGGGTATAGATTAGGTCGTGAAGATGACAATAATCTACCTTGTCGGAATCATCTTCTAATTTCAATATCTTTGGTGATGAATTCTATGTTGAATCTACATAGATTTTTTGGTTCTAAATACATATTCTATACACTATCCAATAAACTTAACTTGTCAAGTGAACAAGTGAACAGTCCAAGAGAGCATGTCTGTACAAGTCCAATATACTGAATCTCTTTTTGATCTATATTCATCTTAGTCAAGACTTTCATAAGTTTATTATGTTGAACGTTATCAAAAGCTTTTTCATAATCTATTAGACAGATAAAAACATTCTTATGAACATTTCGACAGTTTTGAGAGCCAAAAAGGGCTTTCGGAGTGCCAAAAGAGCTGCTCTAAAGCCGAATTGTGTATAATTGATATCAAAAGCTTTTTCATAATCTATTAAACAGAGAAAAATATTCTTATGAACATCTAGACAGTTTTGAGAGCAAAAAAAAACTTTCGGAGTGCCAAGAGGCGTGCTCTAAAGCCGAATTGTGTATAATTGGGATCAAAAGCTATTTCATAATCTATTAAACAGAGAAAAACATTCTTATGAACATCTCGACAGTTTTGAGAACCAAAAAAGCTTTCGGAGTGCCAAGAGAACTGCCCTAAAGCCGAATTGTGTATAATTGATATCAAAAGCTTTTTCATAATCTATTAAACAGAGAAAAATATTCTTATGAACATCTCGACAGTTTTGAGAGCCAAAAAAAGCTTTCGGAGTGCCAAGAGGCCTGCTCTAAAGCCGAATTGTGTATAATTGGGATCAAAAGCTATTTCATAATCTATTAAACAGAGAAAAACATTCTTATGAACATCTCGACAGTTTTGAGAACCAAAAAAGCTTTCGGAGTGCCAAGAGAACTGCCCTAAAGCCGAATTGTATATAATTGATATCAAAAGCTTTTTCATAATCTATTAAACAGAGAAAAATATTCTTATGAACATCTAGACAGTTTTGAGAGCCAAAAAAAGCTTTCGGAGTGCCAAGTTGCCTGATCTAAAGCCAAATTGTGTATAATTAGGATTAACAGCTTTTTCATAATCTATTAAACAGAGAAAAATATTCTTATGAACATCTTGACAGTTTTGAGAGCCAAAAAGACCTTTCGGAGTGCCAAAGAGACCTGCTCTAAAGCCAAATTGTGTATAATTAGGATTAACAGCTTTTTCATAATCTATTAAACAGAGAAAAATATTCTTATGAACATCTTGACAGTTTTGAGAGCCAAAAAGACCTTTCGGAGTGCGAAAGAGGACTGCTCTAAAGCCGAATTGTGTACTATTAATTGTACTTTCACTTTTCTTATAGATTTGGAAGTGAATATTTTTTAAAAATATCCTTAATGTGATAAGCTCATAAGTTAATAATAGTTACATTTTTTTTTATAGTATTTCTTACCAACTTTAATTTAAATTTCATCTTATCAAAATGCCAGCAGTAAAAAATAAGTTGCTTCCGACATGTTTTGGGGAAAATTCATTAGTGAAAGAAAATATAACTATTATTGGATACAATATCAATTTCATTTATTAAATATCTAGATATATTTCCACCTCAATAGGGTCATTAACTTTCATATATAGTCACAATAGTTTACTTTTAACTTACCTATACATAACTCTTTTATTTATAAAATAAGTCAAAAAAATTGTAATTGCAATTTTATTAGGTGCACTACCGAACTATAATAATACACCACTAAATCCTTATAATGATCTCATAATATTAATACGAAATGTTCAATTCCTACTTAATATGAAATTATATTTTTATTTTTAATTTTTTATAGTTGTAAACTTCTCTTGAGAACAAAAAAATCTACTTTTTTTTTTAAATAAACATAAAAATGCACTTAAGTAAAATAAAATTGAAAAAAATAAAATCTATAGAAGGAGGTTAACTTAAAAGATAATAGCAGAACTTTAAATAGAATCTATTTGCAGTTTTTCATTCAAGAAAACTGTCTTCATTCATATGTGAATGGTAGAAAGAGGGTAAAGAGCCCCCACACTTTCTTTAAAACAAAACAAACAAAATAAATGTTTTTCGATTTTTAACTTTTCAAATTTGATTTTTAATTTTTTTTTTTGCTTTTTCTATCTTTTAATGTGAAAACGTATTGACTAAAAAACACAAACAATTTAATGGTTTCTCTCTATTGAAGCAAAAAGAACTACTCTTAAATTACCACCACAAGAGAAAAAAAATTATACATCATGTATATTGTAAAAGTTTGTATATACTTCATGCATTCTAGGTAGTCATATAGGTATAGTTATACAATATATGCTCATTTCATGGGTATACGATATACCTATATCTAATATATATGCACTTATATAGATATAACTGTTATAGCTGTTATATAGATATAACTAGTTCATAAAATACATTAAAAATAAAATTCGCTGTACACCTGAAACCACCTACTAATGATTTTCTATAACTTTGTTTTTAGTCCATTATAGCATTAATAACCGTTTTTCCATTTTTGTTGTTATTGTTGTTTTTTTTACTATTGTAATAGTTGTCAAAGTTGTCCTATATCAGAAGAAAAACCACTAATCATTGCATTATAAACTTTAGGAAACTTAGAAGAGTCGTATATTTCTATACCGCATATGGGGTAATCTTTATTTTGTTATGAAATATTGTGTCTGATGAAAAGAGACTTATTCAATCGATAATATTTAAATTTTCCCAGTTTATTGCCAATAAAACTTAACGGAAAAGTGTATTTGAACAAATATTAATACTGGTAAAAAATTAAAACGTAAGTGAAATGATGTTGTGTAATGATATGTGTTGTTACACATTACTCTGTATTTGAACAATTAGAAATTTAGAATTTTATATAAATCCTTTCAATATATGGAAAATTGGTTATGAGATCGAAAAAGTCTGGACAATAATATTATGTGTGATTCATGATAATTATGTTAAATAATATTATTAGATTAGATTAGATTAGATTAGATTAGATTTTTAATTCATTTATTTATATTATAATAAAATAGAATATTTAAAATATACATTTACTAAATAAAAAAATAATATAGAATAAAATATAGAATGATTCAGATATTTATTAGAATATGTGTTGAATGAAAGTGCAAACAAAAATACAGGCATAAAAATATAAAAATATTGTTGGGTACATACATAGTAAAGTAGAAAATTAAAGCTAAATACGGAAAAAACTAAAATAGCTTAAAATTAAAATTATATTATGAAAAAATAAAATTTAAAACAAAATTTAAATAAACGAAAGTAAGCTGAATTAAATACAAAATATAGCAAGAATAAAAGGTTAAGAAATAACTAGAAGACTGAAAGAAAATTAAAAAAATTATAGTTAGAAAAAAAATTAAATTGAAGTTAAACCTAAATCGTATTAAAAACAGATTCAATTTGAAGGTGATCCAGTTCAAAAATCCAAAATTGAAGATTTTTGCAAAATGAAACAGGTGATCGATCCGATCTTAAAGAATAAGGTAACACATTAAAAATTTTTGGAGCTCTATAATCACAAAAGTGCAGGCAAAAATGAGAAATCAATACACATCATATTAATGCTTGTCTTATTCGTTGTTATTAATTATACCTCAGATATCGTAGGTTTGTCTGATTTTCATTTTATAAATCTTAACTTACTAACACAATACAATTTTACATTTTTTAGGTATATCAGCCAATTTCGTTCATCTATTTTATTATTAAATGGAAGTTCTATTATATAATATAGTTGTGCCAGGAAATGGTATTAAATTAAAATTTCTATTTAGAGTTACCAGCAGGCTGTCATAAATAAAAAGGATCATTTTATTTTCGCAATTGAAAAATCGAACAAAAAATTTTTTAATTATTCTGTCCCATCAGTTGATATTTAAAACTTGCAATATTTTTTGTTAGTAGTAAGGCCAGGTATATAATGCCCACTATAAAAATATCCATTATAAAAACTGTCAATCACAAATCTAAAAAATTAGTAATCATCAGAAATGCTTGAAACAATATTTTTAATTTATTTGAACAATGATATAACTTGATCCAATCTCTATAGTCTGATCTTAACGAAAGATCGTTTTATTTTATTTTTATTGTTTGTGCATAGCAATTTACGTATTCCAATTACGGCATTTGCGACATTGTCTTACTACTTATAATTTCTAATGATTTAAATCATTTTGGCCAAATTTTTAACCGAATCATAAACAAAATATATAAACAAAAAAGCGAAAAAGCAAATATTGATGTCAACTTTAGATTGGATTGTATAAAAAAAATTTTCTTAACAAATCAGATGGTAAATAAATGAAACAATCTATTTCTATAAAATAATCTGCGCATTGAACAGTTACCGGTCAGCTGTTTAGAAAAGTAAATACTGATCAGTAAAATAATAAAATATTTTTATTATTATTATTTTATTTATTGCCTTAATAATGTATTTGCACAATATTTCATTTTCATATATTTTAATTCTATATTTCAACAGCTTATATTACTAGAATATTTACACCTTTGATTTGTAATTATGTAGACTAACCTGACTTAAATATTTAGAATAAATTTAATTTGCAAAGGACAAAATGACCCCTAATGTTAACCTAATGTAAAGGACCTAATGTAAACCTAGCCTAAATCTTAACTAACGTCTATTAACAATGATCTTAATACTAAATCTTAATATACTATTGCTGTTATAAGCGGAAATAATAAAATATATTTTATAAAAACTATTGAACGAAAGTTGTTCAAATTTTTGAATATAATTTTTTTTAAGCAATTTTTACAATTCCTCTAATATATTACATTTACATTTTCTGTCTTCCATTGCAGTAAAGTATTTGAAAACAAAAAAAATAAAATATTCAGTTTACAAATTACAGACTAAAGCTGACAGTTTTGAGTTATTAACTAATTAAAACAGACAATATTTAGGGGTCAAGTTACAAACGGGTTTAACGTTTAATCGTTTCAAATATCGTTTTTCAAAATTTCACTTTTTTTTAAATCTCGCTAATTTTTTTAATAAAATCTTACTTTTTTTTAACCTATATAAAATATCTTGAAAAAGGAGATACTTTGTTTTTATGTCCAATATCGGCTATGCATAAAAATATTTAATGTAAATATTGTGGAAAAAGCAGAATCGCCATTGTTGTATTCTACAACGTATAAAAATAATTAACGTGAATATTCTCGAATTAAAACAATTTTTGAGAAAATGGGATTTTGAAGAACCGACATTTTAAATAACAACATTTTAAGAGACAAAATTTCGTTACGCTCCCAATATTTACATATGGATGTCCTAATATGGATATTTTACCATCACCATTTGGTCATAAAGTTCTAAACGTCTTTTTAATAAAAATAAATGTATATATTA